>JAKRSK010007615.1:1937500-3250000 GCA_029891615.1 Natrix natrix natrix | reverse complement strand
AATAATTGCAAATCTGGCCATCCCCCATCTTGCTGCTGACATGGGACAGACTCAGCTACCCTCGTCCTTGTCAAGCCACAGGAAGAAAAAGTTAACCCAAGAACCCTTTGGATGTCCTCCCAACAAAAAGTCCTGCCGGGCTCTGCCGCCCCACTGAAAGCTCAAGAATGCAGCTCTGTAACCGGAAGCGGCTTTCACATAATTTCACCACCACTTCGCCGCACACCAAAAATGTGAGTGTGTGCATGTCCACGCGCAGCTTAGAAAACATGGCTAAATAGCACGACATAGCGCCGTGGCAGGTGTGCACTACCGGTTTGCCTGAACTGGTCCGAACCGGCTGAATACCACCACTGTCCGTAACCTACTCTTGAAATGCTTGTCGCAGAGTGCTGAGGCCCTCATGTCGCACAGCCGGAGGGACCCCTTGCTGCTGCTGTAGACGAAGAGGTTGCAGTGGTGGGGATGGAACTCCGAGGCTGTGATGACTTCGGTCAAGTCCTCCATGTTGTCGGGTTTGATGTCCACAATGTCTGCGTTGGGAAGGCCGGTTAAGGAAAATCATTGCCAGGCTCCAGCAACCAAGAATTTCTTGTGAACAGTCTTTAAGCTTCATTGCTGTGTGCCTATATTACAAGAATCTTGCCAGGCTGGAAGGATGGAAGGCTGAGTCTTGACCCCAACAATCTGGGTCCTCGTTTTACCGACTTCAGAAGGATGGAAGGCTGAATCAACCTTGAGCCAGTCAGAATTGAACTGCTGGCAGTGGGCAGAGTCAGCCTGCAATACTTTATTCTAACCACAGGTGGGCAGGCAGGTTGGGAGGGAAGGAGGAAGGAAGGAAGAATGGAAGGAAGGTCAATAGCAATAGCACTTAGATACCGCTTCACAGTGCTTTACAGCCTTCTGTAAGTGGTTTACAGAGTCAGCCTCTTTTCCCCAACAATCTGAGTCCTCATTTTACCCACCTCGGAAGGCTGGAGGGCTGAGTCCACCTTTGAGCCTGGTGAGATTTAAACTGCCAAATTTCAGGCAGCCAGCAGTCAGCAAGAGGTAGCCTGCAGTCTAACCATTGTGCCACCACGGCTCTTCATAGTACCATTTATGGGCACAATGGAGAGTGCTTTGCATGGGACAACGGTGTTTGTTTGCATCTGAGGTGCCCAAAATCTATGGGCGACCCACACCACCTCCCAGGATCAGGGGAATGACGCCAAAGGATACTGAAGCTCCGGTCGGTAATGGCTAAGTGCCAAAGGTTAATCCTGAGATCGTCCGCAGACATGTAAGTCTCACAATCGCTGTTGACAGAAATGGAGTTCACATGGTAGGTGTGGCCATTTGCGAAAACTTTCCTGGGGCTGACTTCAACCATCAGGTCCATGGGCTTCAGCACAGGCACCTGCAGAAAGAAACACAACAGGTTTTGTCTTCGAGGGGCTTTTGAAGGGAGCGTACCGTACAGGTAGCCCTCGACTTACAACAGTTCGCTTAGGGAGCAATGTTCCTTCTAAGCTGCGCAGCCGCGGACGTGACAAGAAAATGCCGCGCAGCAGTTTCCATCCTGGCCCTTCGCTGCGGAATCGAAGCAAGTTCAGAGAGTTTGCAAAATCCGAACAACAAAAGGAGAACGAAATAGGGAGACGTTGAGGGAGGTAGAAGAAAAGAGAGCAATTTGGGAGGAGGGGAATGGGGAGAGAGAGAGGGACAAAGGGATGAAAAAGTGGCGAGAAAGAAGAAGCGACAGCCGGGTAGAAAAATACAGCATAAGAGAAGAAAGGGAGAAGGGAAAAAAAAAAGGACTGAGTGATAGGCTGGAAATGTTCCAGCTGTTGTGAGGTTGAGTAAACATCTGGGCATGGAGAAGCTTTTCTTAATGTAATTCTTAAGTTTTTATGTCCTCAATTCTCAGGCTCTCCCACAAAGAACAAACTTTTATCTCCCCAGTTCTCACGGGGATACCTCTGGAGCTTGGCCACCAGATGGGAATAAGTAAATTCTGATCTTGGTTTAAGAAGGTGCAAATATTTCAGGGTGGGGGTGGGAGATCCCACCTGTACATCCTACTAATGGCAAATCCATACACTGTTTTTATAGTTGCCAGCAACATCATTCCTGTGCATACTAGAGACTCGTGTGTGTGTGTGTGTGTTTCTCAACCTCAGCAACTTTTAAAATGTGTGGACTTCAATTCCCAGAATTCAACAGTGGGTGACATCTGTGAAAAAAAAATCAAGTGCTCAGGCGTGAAAATGTGCCGCTCAAACACTATACTTTTCCGCACACACTGGAAAAAAAAAGAGAGGGAACATTGTTAGGGAGCGTTCGAGGTTACAACGGCACTGAAAATAACTCTGACTTACGACCGTTTTGTGGCCTCGCAACCATTGCTGCGTCCCCACAGTCATGGGATCCAAATGCTTGACGACTGAGTCCTCTATTTATGACGGTGGGATCAAAGGCGGCATTCAGCAGGTTTGGACAAGTGTGCCTGGTGGCCCCGCCCCCATTCCAAAACGTCCTATGTAACCTCATTTTCAATGCCACACACATGCTTGCACACCACATGTGCGAGCCAATTGTATGCATGGAAGAATGCACGCATGTGCGGAAGGTGCGCACACCATGCAAGCGTGCATATGCTCACATTTGCGAACTGGTGGTAAACCTATGTGAAGCACTGGGTGGGATCCAGGGGTGAAATTCAGAAAATTTTACTACCAGTTTTGTGGGCGTGGCTTGGTAGGCATGGCAGGGGAAGGATACTGCAAAATCTCCATTCCCTCCCCACTCCAGAGAAGGATACTGCCAAATACCCATTCCCACCCCACTCCAGGGGAAGGATACTGCAAAATCCCCATTCCCTCTTCACTCCAGGAGAAGGATACTGTAAAATCCCCATTCCCACCCCACTCCAGGGGAAGGATACTGCAAAATCTCCATTCCCTCCTCACTCCAGGGGAAGGATACTGCAAAATCCCCATTCCCTCCCCACTCCAGGGGAAGGATACTGCAAAATCTCCATTCCCTCCCCACTCCAGGGGAAGGATACTGCAAAATCTCCATTCCCTCCCCACTCCAGGGGAAGGATACTGTAAAATCCCCATTCCCTCCCCACTCCAGGGGAAGGATACTGCAAAATCCCCATTCCCTCCCCACTCCAGGGGAAGGATACTGCAAAATCCCCATTCCCTCCCCACTCCAGGGGAAGGATACTGCAAAATCCCCATTCCCTCCTGAGGAGCTGGGACTTGAGAGGCAGAGAATAGATGGGGGCGGGGCCAGCCAGAGGTGGTATTTGCAGTTCTCCGAACTACTCAAACTTTCCGCTACCGGTTCTCCAGAACCCGCCAGAACCTGCTAAATTTCACCCCTGGTGGTATCCCCTTTTGCGACCTGGCAAGGAAAATCATAAAACGGGACAAAACTCAGATTGTCCAGGCATTTTCCCGAAGACTGCAGCTAGTCCAGAACGCAGCCGCGCGGGCAGTCATGGGGAGTACCAGGTACTCCCATGTAACACCGCTCCTGCGCGAGCTGCACTGGCTGCCTGTGGTCTTCCGGGTGCGTTTCAAGGTCTTGACCACCATCTTTAAAGCGCTCCATGGCATAGGGCCCAGTTACTTGCGGGATCGCGTCCTCCCACATACATCCCAGCGGCCAATTCGCTCTCACAGGGAGGAGCTTCTCCTGGTGCCGTCCGCTAGGCAATGCCAGCGGGCGACGCCAAGGAGTAGGGCCTTCTCTGTGATGGGCCCAACCCTCTGGAATGACCTCCCCCCCCGACATTAGAACCACCACCGACCTCCGCTCCTTCCGGCAGAAACTAAAGACTCACCTGTTCCGACTGGCTGGCCTGGCATAATTTCAACGCCTATCTCCTGACATTTATATTTTTACTGGTTTTTTAAGGGGATTATTCTGTAGACTTAATTTTATAGGGTATTGGGATTTTAATGTCTGTATATTTTAATTATTTATTAGCAACACAGTCCTGCACATCTTTTATCCTTCTCTTATCCATCTATTCTATATCTGTATATATATATTGTCCATTTAGTAATTTTAATTGTTTTAATGTTGTTCTTTGACATGGACTGTACACCGCCCCGAGTCCCTTTCGGGAGAGCGGGCGGTCTATAAGCGCTAATAAATTCAATTCAATTCAAATTTTCCCCCTATAAATAAATACCTGGGCAAGGCTGGATTATCAGCTAGTTTTAAATAAAGGAAAGAATTACAATTTAAACAAGGGGAAAAAACCCCAAAAACTCCAAGCACCTACCTGAAGTGAAGTCACCATACATAATTCCTTGAGCTTTCCTTCCTCGTCTTTTAAGTTATATCCCTCGGGTTTCTTATCTCGCTCGGTGATCTTCCACAATTTAATAGTTTTATCTTCAAACAAACCAAAAAGCCACCGAAGTTACGAAAAAGCACCAAGCGTCATCATTTTGTTTTTTAATACAATACAGGTATTTCTCAACTTACAAGAAATTCATTTATGGACCGAAGTTACAAGGGCACTGAAGAAAGTTGAAATGCCAACTCGCGCTCGATTTTATGACCGTGTTTCACACCTCCGACCGATGCAGCCTCCCCATGTGCATGTGCTCAAAATTTGGATGCTTGGCAACTGACTCACATTTATGACAATTTCTCTGTCCCTTTTGCACAGACAAAAGCCAGATTCACTTAACCACTGGGTTACTTACATAATAACGGAAGTGATTCACTTAACGTCAGTGCCGAGAATGGTTGTAAAATGGGGCAAAACTCAGTTACCAACTTTCTCACTTAAGCAGTGGAAACTTTGGGCTCAATTGCAATCATAAGCCGAGGATTCGCTGTACTTAGGACATTTATTTTTTATTTTGTGTGTTTTTTTAATTTATTGCCTGTTTTAAATAGGTTTTTTTTTAAACGAAACATTAGAAGCATGTTTCTAGCTCAGATGTTCATTAGTCGTGGCTAGAAGTAAATCTATGGGAAATGTATGGGAATACCTGGAGGATTTTGGAGGGTTTGGTGTTTTTTTTTTTGCACTTTCAAAAGACTTCTCCTTTTCTTTTTCATCCCCAAGTGCGTCTATCCTGCTATGTAAAAGAATTTTGGAAGTCACAGTCATTGTACAGATCTTCTAAAAATTCCTTTGATTGGGAGGTTTCACTGCAGGGACATGACAGCCAGATGAAGTTGAGGCAAAGGAAAAATTCTTTTTGGAGTCTTTTGTCTCCTTGACAACAGTCCCAGAACTCAAGTGGTCACTTGAAGAATCGAAAAGGAGGGAGGGGGAGGGAGGAGGGAATGGCAATAGATGTTCTGACCTAGACTTCTCGAGAGCATGTAGCAAACTCCTGGTCCCGACAAAAAAAAACCTTTTATTAATTGACTGTGAATTCTGCTCATTCACATCCAGCAAAGTCTTTCAAGGGAGGATTTACAGTCACAGACCTTATCTGGCTTGGAGAGCTGCCAGGCCGATATCTGCAAAACTTGGCAAGGAGCCTTGGAGAGTCACGGACCAATTAAGCGAACTAATTGTCTCCTGCAAACTCCATTCCCCTTTTGCTCCCCTTTTATTTCCTCTGGGAGGGGCCATTCATCATCCACCTGTGGCCTTACTCCCAAGTCGACCCCTGTTCTTTAGCTCTTCCCTTCATCTGGCAACTCTGCACATGCGCACACTGGGAACAGGCTCCAGCTGTTCTTCTGCCCCACTGATGTCTGACTCTGAAGGCAGCTGATAACTGCCAGGCCCCCTCTCTGCCTCCGACACAGAGCCCTCTTCAGAGCCTTCCCCAGACTCCAGGACTGGCCCAGGTTCCTCCCCAACCTCCTCACTGTCTAAATCTGGTGGACACTGGTGGGCCACAACAGGGAGGAGGGTGGAAGGCATGGCAATGGGTGGGAAGAAGGTGAGATCTCTGGAAGGACGCCGACTGGGCGTGTGTGGCATCTTTAAGTGAGTCAGAAATAAGAGAGGTCCTTCAGCCATTCGGTACCTCAAAACAAAACGGAAAGCAGATAGAATCTTTGTAGTTTAGGGGTTCAGAGCTTGTTTTATTTTCCTGCAGAGCTCTCACAATGGCCAGCTAGGTAACATCAGTGGCAGAACGGAGTTTGCTCTGATGATGTTCCCTAGTTGGGTAATGAAACATCTGCAAGAAAACTCACCAAGCTCAGAGATCACCAAGGACCCCAGAAAATGTCTATGGAGATTCTCAGTCATCCAGGTTACGGTTGATCCAAAGGTGGGGGGTTTTTTTCAAGCGACAACTGGACTTCCTTTTTTTTTCTTTGAAGACATTTCGCTTCTCATCCAAGAAGCTCTGACTGGATGGTGGGGAACAGAAGGATTTATACTCCTTGCAGACAGCTGGTCATTTGCATCCTTTTAGAGAGTCGTTGAGGCCACTCAGAGGTTTAACTTTGTCCTCAGAGTCACCTGAGTGGTGCAAACGGGTGTGGAGTCCACAACACAAGTCCTTTCAACAGCTCCAAGAAGGCTCCACACCCATTTGCACCACTCAGGTGACCCTGAGGACACAGACAAACCTCCAGGTGGCCTCAATGACTCTCTAAAAAGGATGCAAATGACCAGCCGTCTTCAAGGAGTATCAATCCTTCCTGAATAAATCCTGAAGAAGCTCCTTGGATGAGAAGTGAAACTTCTTCAAAGAAAGAAAGTCCAGTTGCCTCGTGAAAAAAAAAAACCACTTTTGAGTTGACCAGAGAAAATGTAATGCAAACCTCTGTGACCAATGAACTTTCTTTTTAGGAAGCCACAGCTGTTTCCTTCTTATATTTTTGGGGAAGTGTTGGAGTTTGGGTGAAAGAGATGACCTCTTGAAGTCATGGAAACAGGGAAAAATCTTCATCAAGAATGCAAGGACAATATTTGAGGATTTGGCATCCTGGATGCTATATCCTGCTGGGGGGGGGAGGGTTGCATCCCTGTAGCTCACCTGTGGAGGATTTTCTGCCCCATGGGGCACATTGTGTGGGTCAGCAAAGATCAGGGGAATTCAAGATCGTGTAAACCTGAAATCTACCCGGCGGGCTCTGATCAGGGTTAACCGTATGTTGTTGTTTTTTACCGTTTGTTGACAGAAGAGCATGTGCTGCGTTCTGCTGCGGCAGCCATTTTATCTTGTTTATCTTTTCCTCTATTTCCAAACTCTTCAAATAGTCAAATTCAGGTTCATGGCTCTGGAAGGTGCTGTAAACATTGTATTCGCCTTGGCAGTAAGGCGCATTTTTGCTCTGCAAACAAGAAAATACGACAATCAGGGTATATCTCTGCCTTTCAGCCGGACTGACTGCAGAGACAGGAAACGGGCATTTCGGGCCAAGACCTTATAAAGAAAATGTATATAAAATGTTTTTTATAGATGGCATTTACCACCTGCTAAAACGTTTAAAAATGTGTCTAGCAAATGTTGCAAATGTAATTTAAAAACCAGGCACATTCTATCATATGTGGTGGCCTTGTGCGAAAGAAAAATGGGCAAAAATACATAGATGGCTAGAAAAGATCATAGGGAAACATGTAGATTTTAAACTGTTTTTATTAGGGATGATGTTAGAAAAATTGGATGAGAAAAGTACGTATTTAGTATTACGTGTCTTAATAGCAGCGAGGATTATCTTCGCACAATATTGGAAAAATGAAGGAACACTGCAGGCTGAAGAGATAATTAAGACGATATTATTAGACTGTGCAGAGAGACTGACATTGAAAATCAAACTCAAAGAAGACACAGAATCAGTGACGTGCAGTCAGGGGAGGCAGGGGAGGCGGAGCCTCACCGCTCTCATCATGAAAAAAAAAAATACTCCGGGAAGCCGCAAAAGTGGCTGGGAGAGGCGCTCGGCTTGGTTTAGCCTCCCTGGACATCTCAGCAGCAGCCCCAAGTGTGCCGATCTCGCCATTTTTTGCATCGGGCGAGCCCGGGATCCTTGCAGGGGAAATGGGACCATGCGTGCAGGCGGCTCCTCAGCTCCAGCCTCAATCAGCGCAGCCGCATGTTGATTTAGGAAGGAGAGGAATGGAACCACGTGTGCATGGGAAGGGAATCACGGCTGCGCTAATCTGAGGCTGTGCGCTGCTGAGGAGCCGCCTGCACACATTTTCCCATTCCCGTTGCAAGGATCGTGGGCTTGCCAGATGCAAAAAATGCCTAGGTAACAACGTCAGTGCTAGAAGGGGGGGGGAAAGGAGGAGAAAGGAGAAGTTTCTCTTCTCAGAAATGTCTTTTCAGTGGAGGTGCGGCAGCCTGTCTGTCCCTTTCTGACATTTCTGAGAAGAGAAACTTCTCCGTTTGGGCTGCGCCCGTGCGATCGGAGCAACCACGCGGTTTGATGACGTCACCAGCCTCACCAGTCATAAACCTCACCGCACGTCACTGCACAGAATATTATCAAACGTGGAACTTATTTTACCAGTGGTTGGAAAAAAGGGGTGGAGAGTAAGAATGGAATCTGTACTGTTAAGCAAATTAAATATCCAGACAACAAGATGCTTATTAAGCACTAAGAAATATCAATTAATAGAAAATTAATAAAGTTTTATTTGTTTTATTTTTAAAAAGAACAGACTTGGCGATGCTGCCCACCCCAATGCCTGGCTCTTGAGGGGAGCCCCACTATGCTCTGAGGTCAGGGGTGGGATTCAAAATTTTTAGCAACCAGTTCTCTGCCGAGTTGCTGGGTGGCGTGGCCATGGTGGGCGTGGCCTACTTGGCCTCCAGCACCGTGTGTGTGTGTGTGATTGTTTTCACCCTCTCCAGGCTCTGGAGGCTTTCCTTGAGTCTCTCCGGGCCACCCCCGGGTTAGGTCTGTTTCTGGACTTCTGGAACTTCCGGGAGGCCCGTTTTTTTACCCTCGTGGAGCCCTCCATGTGGGCCCTGCACTTACCTGGCATCCAAAATGGGCTGCGTGGAGACTCCTGGGAGGGGCATGGTGGGCGGGGCCAGCCAGTCCTTGCAACTACCGGTTTGGCGAACCAGATGTAAAATTAGCATCTGATTCGCCTGAACCGGTCCGAACTGGCTGAATCTCACCTCTGGAGCCGGTCTACAAACACAAGGGCAACTTTCAGGGCTGCTCCCTACTCCTTCCCCTTACACTTCCTACTCCTTCCCCTTACACTTCCTACTCCTTCCCCTTACACTTCCTACTCCTTCCCCTTACACTTCCTACTCCTTCCCCTTACACTTCCTACATCTTCCCCTTACACTTCCTGCTCCTTTCCCTTACACTTCCTACTCCTTCCCCTTACACTTCCTGCTCCTTTCCCTTACACTTCCTACTCCTTCCCCTTACACTTCCTACTTCTTCCCCTTACACTTCCTGCTCCTTCCCCTTACACTTCCTACTCCTTCCCCTTACACTTCCTATTCCTTCCCCTTACACTTCCTACTCCTTCCCCTTACACTTCCTACTCCTTCCCCTTACACTTCCTACTCCTTCCCCTTACACTTCCTGCTCCTTCCCCTTACACTTCCTACTCCTTCCCCTTACACTTCCTGCTCCTTCCCCTTACACTTCCTACTCCTTCCCCTTACACTTCTTCTGGGACAAGTGAAGTGCCTAGAACAGCGATGACGAACCTTTTTTGGCTCGCGTGCCACAAGTGGGGGGAGCGCAGGGGGGTCATGTGCGGGTGTGCCGCACCCATAATGCAATACACGACCCCCCCAGTGCTCAAGCCTCTGGAGCCTGGGGAGGGCGAAAAATGGCTTTTAAAAACGGTGAACTCATCTGGCCAGTGCGCGTGCCATAGGTTCGCCATCACTGGCCTAGAAAGAGTGACCGAGCAGCAGACTTTCCCATTGGGGTTGGGTTAGCGAGGCAGCGGCTGCCAGAAAAAACTTTCGGAATTTAGATAATATCCAGAGGCAAACGGCTCAAGTGAGGGAGGCAAGGAAAAATACGTGGCCAGGATCAGGAATACTAAAACAGCGAATTGCAACTAGGAAAAGGAAACCTGCTCACAAGGAAAGTGGAATCAAAATGCACCCAAATTAGGCAGCGTAACTGTTCTAACGCAACCCATGCTCATATTTCTAGGTCCGCAGGTGTATTAAAAACAAAAGTCTCGCTTCAGTGATGATAGAAGGCATGATACATTCTGGAAGGGTGGGTGGGAGGGGGGAGACAAGAGGCAGCCTGTCAAGGAAGAATATTAGGGGGGGGGAGATATTCATCTGCTCAGGCCGAGTCTGAGAAATGGGGCAGCGATGGGGGGGGGAAGGTGGAGGCTGACAGATGGTATCCCTATTTATGACTTTGTGTGGAAGAATTTGTCCAAGCCGACACGCACGTCTGAGACTTCGCATTGTATACCTTGCTAGCGTGAAGCTTCCCCCAGTGAACGCACACTGAGCACTGCAATGCAGCTTTTCAGCTCTCTTTTACACCGTCGAACACATAACTTCCGGTTGGCATGAGCACAGAAACCGAGTCGCCTTACCTGCGGGACTTTCCCGTGTGACCCTTCCCCCTCCCAGGCAACCCTGCACCTTTCTCTACCTCTCCCCTAAAGCGCCATTGTCTTGCTGATAAACACACCCAAGGACAGCTGGCCATGGATGTTTTGATTCCGAAAATGAATTCCCTTTATGTATTCTCATAGTAGGCCGTCGATACAGGGACTTGCCGATAGAGTTTTAAGGGTGGTGGTGGTGAAATCTGTCCATTTGTACTTCTGCAACTGTCTGGTTTCGCACAGCCACCAAACAGGACAGGGAACAGATTTTGATGGATAGTTGGGACTAGGGGTCGGATTCAGCCAGTTCAGACCGGGCTAATTTTACATCTGGTTCACCGAACCGGTAGTTGGAAGGACTTGAGCAGGGGTTTAAATGGCGTTAAAGCATTCGTACTTTTAGTCAGAGAGTAACACAATTGTGCTTGAACGGGTGCCTTCAATAAAGGAGAATATTTGTAGCTCAGGGTTGACACGAGGGGGGGGGCTTGGCACTCTCTGAGCTGCGTAGTTTTCTTGCAGACGTTTTATAACCTAACTAGGGAACATCATCAGTGCTAAAAGAGAGTGGGATTTGTGGAGAGGAGGAGGAGGAGGAGGAGGAGGAGGAGGAGGAGGAGGAGGAGGAGGAGGAGGAGGAAGAGGAGGAGGAGGACGACTGGGGGCCGTTAACGCTCTCTGAGCTGGGTAGTTTTCTTGCAGACGTTTTATAACCTAACTAGGGAACATCATCAGTGCTAGAAGAGAGTGGGATTTGTGGAGAGGAGGAGGAGGAGGAGGAGGAGGAGGAGGAGGAGGAGGAGGAGGAGGAGGAGGAGGAGGAGGAGGAGGAGGAGGAGGAGGAGGAGGAGGAGGAGGAGGAGGACTGGGGGCCCTTAGCGCTCTCTGAGCTGGGTAGTTTTCTTGCAGACGGTTCATAACCTAAGTAGGGAATATCATCAGTGCTAGAAGAGAGTGGGATTTGCAGGGGGGAGGAGGAGGAGGAGGAGGAGGAGGAGGAGGAGGAGGAGGCCTGTGAGGTCCTTGGTGCTCTCTGAGCTTGGTGGTTTCCTTGCAGACGTTTCATGACCCAAACTAGGTAACGTCATCAGTGGCAACCAAGCTCTGAGAGCACTAAGGACCTCTCACCAAGATCTTGCTTTCAAATCCGCATTAATGGATCAGAACCTGGTCCCAATCCCCCCCCCCCCTTGTTGTGCTCTGTACTGAATCAGTTTCTTTGGAGAGCCCTTCCTAAAATGACTCCTTCCGCCTCTGCCTTCCTAGAGGTTATTCACATGCTCCCTCGGCAAGCAATTCTCCTCCTGCCTTCTGTGGGGGAGCCGTTCCCCGAACTCAGAGAATTGCATAAGCTCTTCTTACAAAGGCAACCCTTTCACTGCGGGATCGGATGCCAATTCCCGTCCCCCGCCCCCCCCAGGCTAGCTTCTCCTGCGATGAAAAAAGGCCGCAGGACACAACCGCACCCAATGTCAGCTTCTATCTCGCTTGCTTGCTATCGGCTGCCATAGTAACCGGTAGGGAGGAGGCTCATGGTATTTGGGAGGGGAATCGTGCTGGTGGAGACATCTCAAAGAAGGGAGTTTTGTTCTCACCATCTTCTGCGCATGCCGAAGGTCTGTGTTTGGGTTTGGTCAAGGCCAACCGTCTTTGCCTACCAACTGAATGAGGCCACCTGAAGATGCGCCCCACATGACAACCTTGGGGGTTGGAGATTGGACATTGGGCCAGGGTAATTGGGGTGGTGGAGGGATTTGGATAACTTTTGATATGTACAAGTTCACGCCTTTTTGCCTCAGATCTTGCTTCACTCTCGCTGTTTCCATTTCATATCCAGTAAAAGCACCTTTTCTCTAACCATTTGGAGTTGGGGGTTTCCTTTCTTGGACGTTGAATGAGGCACACCCGACACCCAAACAATTCTTTGTGAGCTTTTCAGAGGAAATCGGCAAGGGAGGGCTTTCCCTGCACAGTATCGGCAACACAGTAATCTGATCAGAGGTGGGTTCCTACTGGTTCAGACTGGCTTGGTCAAACAGGTAACAGCTTCTATCCTGGGCGCCGCCATCTTTATTTTCTGCTCTGCACATGCGCAGAATCTTCATTGAAAAAAATGTATTTTTTTTCCTTTTTAAATGGTGTGCGCATGCCAGTCCCAGAGAGGTCACAGAGATGGGCTATTTTTGACAAAAACAGAGGCGTTATTGTCTTCCCCCAGCCTCCAGCAGCACTCTGCAGGCTTCACCAGGGCAGGGGGAAGGGAGAAATACCTCTGTTTTTGCAAAAAAGGCCCATTTTCTGCCCATTTCCCACAAAAACAGGGGCATTTTTGCCTTCCCCTAGCCCTGCTGAAGTCTGCAGAGTGTTCCCAGGGGTCGGGGAGGAGAAAAATGTTTTTTTTTCTTATGGGATAGTTTGCAGATGCTCCCTTAGCTCCGGCAAGGCACCCTTCCCCATGTCAAAACTTTTTGCCACCGTTTCGGTTGCCATGGCTTGGTGAGGGGGGTGGGGTCATGTGACTGAGTGTGGGTGAATGATGTCAAGTTGGCCACGCCCACTCAGTCACATGCCCCCCATCTAGCCACGCCCACTGACTCGATAGTAATAAATTTTGAAACCCACCCGATGTGAAAACAAAACTCCCACCGAGAACAAGGAAGCAAACTTTTGGCGCTTGGGGAATAGAAGGTGCATGGAAAGGTTTTAGGGTACCTGGAATTTGGGCACAGAAAGGAGAGCTACCCGTAGTTCCAACTCTTCAAAAAACTAGAGTTTCTCTGACAATAACTGGAGACGTTTAAATGGGGAGGGGAAAGACATACCTCGGGCTCCCTCTGGAATATAACAACTCGACCGCCTTTGTCCCCTGTGGCTAATAATTCCCCCGTCTGGTTGAATTCGATAGTTGAAATAATATCCGCTATGAGGGAAAAAGAAAAATAAGAGCAAATTACATTGATGCAACCCGTGCCAATCGGAAATATTCTGCACATTTGATAAGAACAGAGAGCAATAGCAACAGCACTTAGAATTATATACCGCTTCATGGTGCTTTACAGCCCTCTCTAAGCGGTTTACAGAGTAAGCCTCTTGCCCCCCACAGTCTGGGTCCTCGCTTTACCCACCTCGGAAGGATGGAAGTCTGAGTCGACCTTTGAGCCGGTTAGGATTGAACTGATGTCAATGGGCAGAGTTAGCCTGCAATACTGCATTCTAACCACTGGGAGGGAAGGAAGGGAGGGGGGGGGACTAGCAATAGCACTTCGATTTTATATACCACTTCACAGGGCTTCACGGTCCTCTCTAAGCGGTTTACAGAGTCAGCTCTTGCCCCCAACAATCTGGGTCCTCATTTTACCGACCTCAAAAGGATGGAAAGCTGAGTTAACCTTGAGCCTGTCAGGATTGAACTCCTGACAGTTGGAAGAGTCAGCCTACAATACTGTATTCTAACCACTGGACCACCACAGAAGGGAGGGAGAGAGGGAGGGAGGGAGGGGAGGGAGGGAGGGAGGGAGGAAGGAAGGAAGGAAGGGAGGGAGGGAGGGAGGGAGGAAGGAAGGAAGGGACTAGAAATAGCACTTAGACTTATATCCCGCTTCACGGTGCTTTACTCTAAGTGGTTTACAGAGTCAGCCTCTTGCCCCCAACAATCTGGCTCCTCGTTTTACCGACCTCAGAAGGATGGAAGGCTGAGTCAACCTTAAGCCAGTCCGGGTCAAACTGCTGAACTGCTAGCAGTCGGCAGAATTAGCCTGTAGTACTGCATCCTAAACTCCATTGCACCATTACGGTTCAAGATACTCCACAAAGTAGAACATTAGGCGACTGGGTTTCCGTCTTCTCCTCTTCTCAGGAAAAAATACAAAGAGGGACACCTCCTTCTCCCAGGAGGAAGGGCCGCACCCCTGCAGGGGCAAGAGGGCCAGTGTTTTGAAAGCTCTGGCTCCTAAACAGTGCTCAAGCCGGTTCAGTCCAAAACCCAGCTGAGACCCTGAGACTCCACGCTATAAGACAGGGAGCATTGCGATAGACATGTTCAAAACAAGTGCAGGTTGCATCTGATAAGCCATCCATCCCTTTGATTAGTTTTGCCTCCGCCTGGGAGAGAGCGTCCCACACGAAAGAATCCACGAAGGGTTGCAGACAGGGGTGGAATTCAGCCGGTTTGGACTGGTTTAGGCGAACCGGTATTTCCAGTGAGCATTTGGCCCCGGCCACCAGCCCCTGTGCTTTCCTGTCCTACAGTTTCCTGTATTTTAGCTTAGCTCAGGGGTGTCCAAACTTGGGAACTTTAAGACTTGTGGACTTCAACTCCCAGAATTCCCCAGCCAGCCATGCTCAAAATTTCCACTGCCGGTTCTCTAAACTACTCAAAATTTCCACTGCCGGTTCTCTGAACTACTCAAAATTTCCACTGCCGGTTCTCTGAACTACTCAAAATTTCCACTGCCGGTTCTCTGAACTACTCAAAATTTCCACTACCTGTTCTCTGAACTACTCAAAATTTCCACTGCCGGTTCTCTGAACTACTCAAAATTTCCACTGCCGGTTCTCTGAACTACTCAAAATTTCCACTGCCGGTTCTCTGAACTACTCAAAATTTCCGCTGCCGGTTCTCTGAACTACTCAAAATTTCTGCTTCCGGTTCTCTGAACTACTCAAAATTTCTGCTACCGGTTCTCTGAACTACTCAAAATTTCCGCTGCCGGTTCTCTGAACTACTCAAAATTTCTGCTACCGGTTCTCTGAACTACTCAAAATTTCTGCTACCGGTTCTCTAAACTACTCAAAATTTCTGCTACCGGTTCTCTGAACTACTCAAAATTTCCACTGCCGGTTCTCTAAACTACTCAAAATTTCTGCTACCGGTTCTCTAAACTACTCAAAATTTCCACTGCCGGTTCTCTAAACTACTCAAAATTTCCACTGCCGGTTCTCTGAACTACTCAAAATTTCCACTGCCGGTTCTCTGAACTACTCAAAATTTCCACTGCCGGTTCTCTAAACTACTCAAAATTTCTGCTACCGGTTCTCTGAACTACTCAAAATTTCTACTGCCGGTTCTCTAAACTACTCAAAATTTCCACTGCCGGTTCTCTAAACTACTCAAAATTTCCGCTGCCGGTTCTCTGAACTACTCAAAATTTCTGCTACCGGTTCTCTGAACTACTCAAAATTTCTGCTACCGGTTCTCTAAACTACTCAAAATTTCTGCTACCGGTTCTCTGAACTACTCAAAATTTCCACTGCCGGTTCTCTAAACTACTCAAAATTTCTGCTACCGGTTCTCTAAACTACTCAAAATTTCCACTGCCGGTTCTCTAAACTACTCAAAATTTCCACTGCCGGTTCTCTGAACTACTCAAAATTTCCACTGCCGGTTCTCTGAACTACTCAAAATTTCCACTGCCGGTTCTCTGAACTACTCAAAATTTCCACTGCCGGTTCTCTAAACTACTCAAAATTTCTGCTACCGGTTCTCTGAACTACTCAAAATTTCCACTGCCGGTTCTCTGAACTACTCAAAATTTCCACTGCCGGTTCTCTAAACTACTCAAAATTTCCACTGCCGGTTCTCTAAACTACTCAAAATTTCTGCTACCGGTTCTCTGAACTACTCAAAATTTCCGCTGCCGGTTCTCTGAACTACTCAAAATTTCCACTGCCGGTTCTCTAAACTACTCAAAATTTCCACTGCCGGTTCTCTAAACTACTCAAAATTTCCACTGCCGGTTCTCTGAACTACTCAAAATTTCCACTGCCGGTTCTCTGAACTACTCAAAATTTCCACTGCCGGTTCTCTAAACTACTCAAAATTTCCGCTGCCGGTTCTCTGAACTACTCAAAATTTCTGCTACCGGTTCTCTGAACTACTCAAAATTTCTGCTACCGGTTCTCTGAACTACTCAAAATTTCTGCTACCGGTTCTCTGAACTACTCAAAATTTCCGCTGCCGGTTCTCTGAACTACTCAAAATTTCCACTGCCGGTTCTCTAAACTACTCAAAATTTCCACTGCCGGTTCTCTAAACTACTCAAAATTTCCACTGCCGGTTCTCTGAACTACTCAAAATTTCCACTGCCGGTTCTCTGAACTACTCAAAATTTCCACTGCCGGTTCTCTAAACTACTCAAAATTTCCGCTGCCGGTTCTCTGAACTACTCAAAATTTCTGCTACCGGTTCTCTGAACTACTCAAAATTTCTGCTACCGGTTCTCTAAACTACTCAAAATTTCTGCTACCGGTTCTCTGAACTACTCAAAATTTCCACTGCCGGTTCTCTAAACTACTCAAAATTTCTGCTACCGGTTCTCTGAACTACTCAAAATTTCCACTGCCGGTTCTCTAAACTACTCAAAATTTCCACTGCCGGTTCTCTGAACTACTCAAAATTTCCACTGCCGGTTCTCTGAACTACTCAAAATTTCCACTGCCGGTTCTCTGAACTACTCAAAATTTCCACTGCCGGTTCTCTAAACTACTCAAAATTTCTGCTACCGGTTCTCTGAACTACTCAAAATTTCCACTGCCGGTTCTCTGAACTACTCAAAATTTCCACTGCCGGTTCTCTAAACTACTCAAAATTTCCACTGCCGGTTCTCTAAACTACTCAAAATTTCTGCTACCGGTTCTCTGAACTACTCAAAATTTCCGCTGCCGGTTCTCTGAACTACTCAAAATTTCCACTGCCGGTTCTCTAAACTACTCAAAATTTCCACTGCCGGTTCTCTAAACTACTCAAAATTTCTGCTACCGGTTCTCTGAACTACTCAAAATTTCTGCTACCGGTTCTCTGAACTACTCAAAATTTCCACTGCCGGTTCTCTGAACTACTCAAAATTTCCACTGCCGGTTCTCTGAACTACTCAAAATTTCCACTGCCGGTTCTCTGAACTACTCAAAATTTCCGCTGCCGGTTCTCTAAACTACTCAAAATTTCTGCTACCGGTTCTCTGAACTACTCAAAATTTCCACTGCCGGTTCTCTAAACTACTAAAAATTTCCACTGCCGGTTCTCTAAACTACTCAAAATTTCCACTGCCGGTTCTCTGAACTACTCAAAATTTCCACTGCCGGTTCTCTGAACTACTCAAAATTTCCACTGCCGGTTCTCTGAACTACTCAAAATTTCCACTGCCGGTTCTCTAAACTACTCAAAATTTCTGCTACCGGTTCTCTGAACTACTCAAAATTTCCACTGCCGGTTCTCTAAACTACTCAAAATTTCCACTGCCGGTTCTCTAAACTACTCAAAATTTCTGCTACCGGTTCTCTGAACTACTCAAAATTTCCGCTGCCGGTTCTCTGAACTACTCAAAATTTCCACTGCCGGTTCTCTAAACTACTCAAAATTTCCACTGCCGGTTCTCTAAACTACTCAAAATTTCTGCTACCGGTTCTCTGAACTACTCAAAATTTCTGCTACCGGTTCTCTGAACTACTCAAAATTTCCACTGCCGGTTCTCTGAACTACTCAAAATTTCCACTGCCGGTTCTCTGAACTACTCAAAATTTCCACTGCCGGTTCTCTGAACTACTCAAAATTTCCACTGCCGGTTCTCTAAACTACTCAAAATTTCTGCTACCGGTTCTCTCAACTACTCAAAATTTCTGCTACCGGTTCTCTGAACTACTCAAAATTTCCACTGCCGGTTCTCTGAACTACTCAAAATTTCCACTGCCGGTTCTCTGAACTACTCAAAATTTCCACTGCCGGTTCTCTAAACTACTCAAAATTTCCACTGCCGGTTCTCTGAACTACTCAAAATTTCCACTGCCGGTTCTCTGAACTACTCAAAATTTCCACTGCCGGTTCTCTAAACTACTCAAAATTTCTACTGCCGGTTCTCTAAACTACTCAAAATTTCCACTGCCGGTTCTCTGAACTACTCAAAATTTCCGCTACCGGTTCTCTAAACTACTCAAAATTTCTACTGCCGGTTCTCTAAACTACTCAAAATTTCCACTGCCGGTTCTCTGAACTACTCAAAATTTCCACTGCCGGTTCTCTAAACTACTCAAAATTTCCACTGCCGGTTCTCTGAACTACTCAAAATTTCCACTGCCGGTTCTCTGAACTACTCAAAATTTCCGCTACCGGTTCTCTAAACTACTCAAAATTTCCACTGCCGGTTCTCTAAACTACTCAAAATTTCCACTGCCGGTTCTCTGAACTACTCAAAATTTCCACTGCCGGTTCTCTAAACTACTCAAAATTTCCGCTGCCGGTTCTCTAAACTACTCAAAATTTCCACTGCCGGTTCTCTAAACTACTCAAAATTTCCACTGCCGGTTCTCTGAACTACTCAAAATTTCCACTGCCGGTTCTCTAAACTACTCAAAATTTCCACTGCCGGTTCTCTGAACTACTCAAAATTTCCACTGCCGGTTCTCTAAACTACTCAAAATTTCCACTGCCGGTTCTCTAAACTACTCAAAATTTCCACTGCCGGTTCTCTGAACTACTCAAAATTTCCACTGCCGGTTCTCTGAACTACTCAAAATTTCCACTGCCGGTTCTCTAAACTACTCAAAATTTCCACTGCCGGTTCTCTAAACTACTCAAAATTTCCGCTGCCGGTTCTCTGAACTACTCAAAATTTCCACTGCCGGTTCTCTAAACTACTCAAAATTTCCACTGCCGGTTCTCTAAACTACTCAAAATTTCTGCTACCGGTTCTCTGAACTACTCAAAATTTCTGCTACCGGTTCTCTGAACTACTCAAAATTTCCGCTGCCGGTTCTCTGAACTACTCAAAATTTCCACTGCCGGTTCTCTGAACTACTCAAAATTTCCACTGCCGGTTCTCTAAACTACTCAAAATTTCCACTGCCGGTTCTCTGAACTACTCAAAATTTCCACTGCCGGTTCTCTGAACTACTCAAAATTTCCGCTACCAGTTCTTCAGAACCTGTCAGAACCTGCTGGATTTCACCCCTGGTCGCATCCCTTATGAATACACCTTTTCCCAGAACGTTTGGGTAGAGAAGTCTCGTGCTTTCTCCAGTAGAAATTTCACAATCTTGCAATGAATTCAATAATAAAAAAATAAATTAAAAAGAGCTATACAGGCAGCTGTTGGCCTCAACGGAGCCCAAAGTCCTGTTCTTACGTGAGACACGTGTTAAGTGAATTTTGCCCCGTTTTACAACCTCTCTTGCCCCAATTGTTAAGCGAATCACTGCCGTTGCTAAGTTGGTAACAAGGTCATTAAGTGAATCAGGCTGCCCCCTTGACTTTGCTTCGTCAGAAGGTCGCAAAAGGGGATCGCGTGACCACAGGACACTGCGCCCATCATAACTGTGAGTCAATTGTCAAGCATCTGAATAAAAATCACGTGGCCGTGTGAAAAACCTACGTCATAATTACCTTTCTTTTTCAACCCCGTCGTAACATTGAATGGTCACTGAATAAGCTGTCGTAAGTCGAGGACTACCTGTGCTTAAGCAGCATAGTCATTGTTAAAGCAGGAAAACAAGTCAACGCAGCGAGCAAAGCCAGCAGATTAAAATCCCACCGTTCGTCAGGGAAAATATGGTCCAATTGCAATAAAAATCAGATTTTAGGAAACTCAAAAGAGATTTCTCCAAAGTGGGTGCTAAATAAGGAATTGTGATTATATCAATTGGCTTTTTTTCCAGTTTGATTTGAAAATACCACTGTTTTCCCCCAACTAAGACCTATCCCCAAAATAAGCCCCAGCATGGTTTTTTTTAACATAGGCACATAACATAAGCTCTACCCTCAAAATAAGCCCTACTTAAGGTGCCCGCCCGCCCATTCTCTTGAGTTGCTCGTGGTGCCACCAACATGAGGTAAGGTGAGAGAAGGGGCTGAAACTGACATGGCCCTGCAGTGGTTTACCTCAGTGCCCCCACAGCCAGGCCATCCACGCCCCGACAAATGCCTCGTGGCCGTGGCAATGCCGTGGCAATGGCGTGTCGCTCGGCCTCCTACTCCATTGTGGGCACGGGCAAGCAGGCGGCCACATGGTATCCTGCTGGACAAGGCCTCCAGAGGAGGGGTGGGTTGCTGCACGCATTACTGCCAGTTCGCTCTGCGCACATGCGCAGTTCCCCATAAATAGGTCTGCGCATGCACAGAACATTAAAAAATAAAATTAAAAAGCATGCCTCACCAACAGGGGAACTGGTTCAGAGGCGTGGCAGGCCTGGGTTGCTGCCGGTTTCCGGCTACCCAGGCTGGCAAACCATTACCGGTTCTGCCAAACCAGTCCGAACTGGTAGGAACTCACCTCTGTGTCAGAGCCCCCGCCACGAGGCAAAGCAGGTGTCGGGGCATGGGTGGTCTGGCTGCCGAAGCCCTGAGGTTAAGCCGGCGCAGGGTGCATGGGGCAGCTCCACCCCCTGCCTCATAACTGCAGCACTGGTACATCACACATTCCCGAAAATAAGCCCTAGGGCATTGATGGTGAACCTTTTTTGGCTCCTGTGCCAAAAGCAGGGGGAATGCAAGGAGGTTGTGCGTGGGCGTGCCATACCCATAATCCTATGCGCGTGACACCACCCCTCAGCATTTGGCACGGTTTCTTCGCCCTCCCCAGGCTCCAGAGGCTTTCTAGGAGCCTGGGGAGGGCAAAAACAGCCTCCCACCACCACTGGACGCCGTCTGGAAGCCTCAGGAGCTTCCCTGAAGACTCCGGAGGGCAAAAAAACAGACCTACGGGAAACCGGAAATTCTGGAATTTTGACTTCCGGTTTGTTCGTACGGCCGATTTTCAACCTCTGGAGCCTTCAGGATGCTTCCTTGAAGGCTCTGGAGGGCGAAAAACAGACCTATGGACAAACCAGAAGTCACTTCCAGTTTGCTCGTAGGGCCGGTTTTTGCCCTCCAGAGCCTTCAGGGAAGCCTCCTGAAGGCCCCTGACGGCTCCAGAGAGCGAAAAACAGACCTACGGGAAACCGGAGGTTCGGGAATTGTGACTTCCGGTTTGTTCGTACGGCTGATTTTCAACCTCTGGAGCCTTCAGGATGCTGTTTGCTGTTTGCTGCAAGGAGGCAAATTGCTGGGAGGAAGAGGCAGAGGCAGACTTTTTTCCCTGTACTAATCAGGCTAAACTGAAACTGAAACTGTTCTATTTTCTGTTTGCTGCAAGGAGGGAAATTGCTGGGAGGAAGAGGCAGAGACAGAGACAGATATTTTTTCCTCTTGTTTTCCTCCCTAAAAGCTAGGTGCATCTTATACTTCGGACTATCTTTTACTCCGAAAAATATACTCCAGCAAGTATATTCATGTAATATAATACACATACAGTATATTATATTCACATGTAATAAAAGTATCCCACCATCCCTGGCTCCTGTCCATTCAGACATGCATATCCCAAAGGTGTTTTTTAGGAGGCAATTGGACTTTGGCTCATCTTGTGAAATGTGAAATCTGCAACTCACCTCCTGGCTACTCGCAATGCCACGGAGGCCTGTGCAAAGCAAATGTTCAAGAAACGTGAAGTCTATAAATCACCCTCAAGTGGCATATGAACCACAGAGTCGGAAGGGACCTTGGAGGTCTTCTAGTCCAACCCCTGACTCAAGCTGGAAACCTTATCCCATTCCAGACGAATGGTTGTCTAATTTTGTTTTCTTAAAAACTTCCAGTGATGAAGTACCCACAACATCTGGAGGGAAGCTGTTCCAGTGATGAATTATTCTCAATGTTAAGAAATTTCTCCTTAGTTCTAAGTTGCTTCTCTCCTTGATAAGTTTCCACCCATTGCTTTTTGTCTTTGGAGAATAGCTTGACTCCCTCTTCTTTGTGGCAACCCCTGAGATATTGGAAGATGCTATCATGTCTCCCCTAGTCTTTCTTTTCATCAAACTAGACATACCCAGTTCCTGCAACCGTTCTTCATATGTTTTAGCCTCCAGTCCCCTAATCCTCTTTGTTGCTCTTCTCTGCACTCTTTCTAGAGTCTCCACATCTTTTCTACATCATGGAGACCCAAACTGAATGCTGTATTCCAAGTATGGCCTTACCAAGGCATTATAAAGTGGTATTAACACTTCACGTGATCTTGATTCTATCCCATAACTTCTGGAGGCAAGTTATTCCACTGGTCAATTGTATCAACTGTCAGAAAATTCCTCCTTAGTTCTAGGCTGCTTCTCTCCTTGATTAGCTTCCACCCATTGCTTCTTGTCCTGCCCTCAGGTGCCTTGGAGAATAGCTTGACTCCCTCTTCTTTGGGGCAGCCCCTGAGATATGGAAAGATGCTATCATGTCACTCCCTAGTCCAGTGGTAGTCAACCTTTTTCTATCTACCGCCACTAATGGATCTTTCTTGATGGAAACATTTCCTTACCGCCCACCAGTTTTTGCGCAAGTGCAGAATATTTTTTAGAAAGGAGTGCTTTTCCTTTTTATCTCCTTTTTTTAAAATCTTCCTTAGGGCTATGTACAAAAGTAAGGCTGAGCTAGTTAGCCCACTTATTATTATTAGCCAACAACAATTCTCTCCTGCCTTTTCTTTCTCCTATTTTGCAACTGCTCTGCTCCGCTTCTGCCTGTCCCTGCTAACAGTTTCTACTCCTCCCCTTTCTCTTCCCACGTGTTTGCAACTGCTCTGCTCCGCTTCTGCCTGTCCCTGCTAACAGTTTCTACTCCTCCCCTTCCTCTTCCCACGTGTTTGCTTGTGCACGGGCTTGCGCTCGCCTGCCCACTCGCACAAAAGGAGGTTTTAACCTCCGAAATCCCCACCGCCCACCTGGAATCCCAAAACGCCCACTAGTGGGCAGTAGGGACCAGGTTGACGACCCATGCCCTAGTCCTTCAATTCATTAGAGCAGACATACCCAATTCCAGCAACCGATATGTTTTAGCCTCCAGTCCCCTAATCGTCTTCCCTGCAGTCCCTCCGCCCAGCGGTTGGACTCCTTCCCACTCACCTCCAGAAGTGACCTCTTCAGCAGGGGGTGGAGACTCATTGGCATGGCAGTGGAAGGAAGCTTGCATGGCTGCCACCGTCCATGCTATGCCACTCCTGTGGAGAAAGAGAGGACCTCAATTTCCAGGGCTCCAAACCAGGACCTTTCGTGGTCCAGGAACATCAAATGGCGCGACACCCCTCCAACCTAGGAAATGGCAAATCTCCTTCCTGGTATAAAGGAGGAGGAAAAGCTACGTCGCCTACATGGCTCCAGGTAGCAAGACCGGGTGGCCATATCTTTGGATCATTCTGTGTCAGCGGTCACCCGAGAGAAAGTTTTGGTGGTCCGCAGAAAAATTATTTGCATTTTTTAATATTGCACTAAATACTATTTTGGGGACGCAGTGGCTCAGTGGCTAACACACTGAGCTTGTCGATCAGCAAGTTGGCGGTTCGAATCCCTAGTGCCGCATAACGGAGTGAGCTCCCGTGACTTGTCCCAGCTTCTGCCAACCTAGCAGTTCGAAAGCATGTAAAAATGCAAGTAGAAAAATAGGAACCACCTTTGGTGGGGAGGTAACAGCGTTCCGTGCGCCTTTGGCGTTGAGTCATGCTGGCCACATGACCACGGAGACGTCTTCGGATAGCATTGGCTCTTTGGCTTTGAAACGGAGATGAGCACCGCCCCCTAGAATTGGGAACGGCTAGCATATATGTGCGAGGGGAATCTTTACCTTAAATACTATTTATCTTTTTTAAAAAGTCATACTGGTGATCTGCGGGATTTAAAATTTTGAATTTAGTGGTCCTTGAGGTCCGAAATGTTGGTGACCCCTGGTCTGTGTAGTGTTGGAGAAAGAGAGGAAAAGACGGAAGGGTCTTTTCTTGATGTGAGCCTCAGTGACTCTCAGAAAGAGCGCTAATGACAAGAGGACTGCAAGGCATAGAAATCCTTCCATTCCTCACCCATTCACTCAGAACTGAAGAAGCTCCTTGGATGAGAAGCAAAATGTCTCCAAGGAAAAACAAAGTCCAGTTGCCTTTTTAAAAAGCACCCCTGGGGGTTACCCCCAAAACATGCACATTTTCATATTTTCACTACTAATTTCTATGCTTCTAACTGTGAGGAAACGAGTAAGTGCTTTATGATCACGGTAGTAATAATTCAGAAATAAAACTGTTGAACGCTTTTCAATAAAAGTTGAAAGGGAGCTGGGATTCTATGAGTGTTACATTTTGGGTTTTTACTGATTTACCCCCCCAGAGATTCATCAGGATTTTATATCATCATAATACTATTAATTCAAGTCAAAAAATTAGAAATGGTAACCTGTACCGATCATGTTACAAAGGAATCTGTGGCTAAATGTATGACCACTTTTAGAATTATCCACTTAAACCTTAAAATGAGTATGAAGTATATTTGACACTAGCTGAATACCCGTGCTCCGCTATGAAACTACGTGATGGGACTTGATAAATTGATACTTAACAGCTTGAAAATTAATGAGTAGTTAGATCAGCCTCTCCTATCACCTTCTCTCCTTCAGATGTGCCCCAGAGAGGCCTCGCTTATCTTATCCCCTTCTCTCCCTCAGGCTGACCCCATTGATCCTCTCCCTTCTTTCCCTCAGGCTTGCTCCACAGAAGCCTCTCCTATCCCCTTCTCTCCCTCAGGCTTGCCCCACAGAAGCCTCTCCTCTCCCCTTCTCTCCATCAGGCTGGCCCCATTGATCCTCTCCCATTCTTTTCCTCAGGCTTGCTCCACAGAAGCCTCTCCTATCCTCTTCTCTCCCTCAGGTGTGCCCCACAGAGGTCAATCTTATCCCCTTCTCTCCCTCAGGCTTGCCCCACAGAAGCCTCTCCTCTCCCCTTCTCTCCCTCAGACTGGCCCCATTGATCCTCTCCCCTTCTTTTCCTCAGGCTTGCTCCACAGAAGCCTCTCCTATCCCCTTCTCTCCCTCAAGTGTGCCCCATCGAGGTCAATCTTATCCCCTTCTCTCCATCAGGCTGGCCTCATTGATCCTCTCCTATTCCCTTCTCTCCCTCAGGTGTGCCCCACAGAAGCCTCTCCTATCTTATCCCTTTCTCTCCCTCAGGTTTGCCCCACTGAGGTCAATCTTATCCTCTTCTCTCCATCAGGCTGGCCTCATTAATCCTCTCCTATCCCCTTCTCTTCCTCAGACTTGCCTCATTGATCCTCTCCTATCCCCTCCTTTGCATCAGAGCATTTTTCAGGTGGGGAGGAGGAGTAGAATGTCTAAACTCCCAGCCCACGGGCCAGATGAGTCATGTGCTGGCCACACCCATGCCAAAGTGGCAGTTGGAACAGAGTTCTTTTCAGGTGGGGAGGGGGAGTAGAACGTCTAACTCCTTAGGATCAGAGCGCGTTAATAATACTTTAAGAAATACTAATGATCTGATGGTCATTTCGAAAAATCCTTTCTTAGTGAGCACCTAGAAGCCAAGAGGAACATACATGCCAAATTTCAAGTTTGTAGGCTTTACGGTTCTGGAGATTTTGTGATGATGCTTGAGTGGTATTTCACTTTTATACAGTATATGGAATAAGCTGAAAGTATTAAAACAATGTCCACACATTTTGATACAAATTAGTCATTATTAATAAAGAACAAAATACCGTTGGTGTGTAACAGTAGTATATGTCCTTCTCCACCTTCAAAATATCCTTCAAACCTAGCCAATAATTCCAACATTATTAAACAGTCCTAGGCCGCATTAAGAGAGGGATAGAATCAATATCCCGTGAAGTGTTAATACCACTTTATAAGGCCTGGGTAAGGCCACACTTGGAATACTGCATTCAGTTTTGGTCTCCACGATGTAGAAAAGATGTGGAGACTCTAGAAAGAGTGCAGAGAAGAGCAACAAAGAGGATTAGGGGACTGGAGGCTAAAACATATGAAGAACGGTTGCAGGAACTGGGTATGTTTAGCTTAAGAGAAAGAAGGACTAGGGGAGACATGAGAGCAGTGGTCCAATATCTCAGGGGTTGCCACAAAGAAGAGGGAGTCAAACTATTCTCCAAAGCACCTGAAGGCAGGACAAGAAGCAGTGGGTGGAAACTAATCAAGGAGAGAAGCAACCTAGAACTAAGGAGGAAGTTCCAGACAATGAGAACAATTAATCAATGGAACAGCTTGCCTCTAGAAGTTCTGGATGCTCCAGATTTTTAAGATGTTGGATATCTATTTGTCTGAGGTGGTGTAGGGTTTCCTGCCTAAGCAGGGGGTTGGACTAGAAGACCTCCAAGGTCCCTTCCAACTCTGTTATTTTATTAAATTCTGTTATTTAGAGGGGGGGAACCAAGGACATCCACGAGGCTGATGTAATATTCTAATTGGTGAGAAGAAAATTCCATCTATGTAATAACCCTAATTGCCAAGTTGGAGTATCATATTTTAATCCAATGACAAAATTTAGGAGAGAACTGATTTGTTTGTTTATGCATGTACCATATTTTTCGGTGTATAAGACCTTTTTCCCTCAAAAAAGAGGCTGAAAATCTGGGTCTTATACCAGATTTTAAATCTTATACACTGAATACAGCATTTTTTGCCTCCCGAAGCCCTGCTCACTTCACCAAAATGGCCGTGCAGAGCCCGTAGAAAGCTTTCAGAGAGCTCCTGGGGGCTGGGGAGGGCAGAAATGAGTGAAAAATGGGCTGTTTTTTGCTCACTTTAGCCCCCTCAGCCAGGAGTACTCTATAAGCCTCCTAAAGGCTATGCCTGCAATTCTTTTGACAAAAAATGGGCCCGTTTTCACGAAAAACAGGTAATTTTGCTCATTTTGCCCCCCCCGCCCAAGAGCACTCTGCAAGCCCCCTAAAGGCTATTCATGCCTTTTTTTGGAAAACAATGGCCGTTTTTGGGAGGTTTGCAGAGTGCAAAAACCTTTTTTTTAAAAGGTGCCTCTTCAAAACCTTGGTGCGTCTTATACTCCGAAAAATACGGTATGTATGTATGTATGTATGTATGTATGTATGTATGTGCATATGTATTTATTTACTTATTTACTTACTTACATATTTATTTATTCATTTGCTTCTCCCCCTCTGCATATCTTTCTTTACTTGGTAAATGTCTGGAATGGATTATAGCCACGATGGCAAACCTATGGCACACATGCCAGAGATGGCACACAGAGCCCTCTGTGTGAGCATGCGCACCTTCACCAGCTGCCCTTCTGGTTTCTGGAATGCATCAAAAATGGCCCTTAAATGGCCTGGAAATGGCCCAAAAAACAGCCGGAAAATGGCCCAGAAAACGGACCGAAGACAGCCTTAAAACGGCTCAAAAACAGCCTGGAAAACGCCCTGTAAAACAACCCGAAATGCCCCCCAAACAGGCATGTGCACCAGAGGTGGGTTCTTTGGATCGGTTCAGCCGAACCGGTAGTGGTTTGGCGGCCTGGGTCACTGGAACCGACAGCGACCCAGGCCTGCCACGTCTCCTGAACCGGTTCTCCTACAGGGCCACCATCTTGATTTTCAGTTATGCGCATGTGCAGAACAATTTTCATAGCACAAATCAATTTTTTAACATTTTGCACATGCACAGACCTATTATTGTGCAAATGTATACAGGTCTGGCATGCAAAATGTTTGCATGCCCCCCAACCGGCAGTAATTTGGGGAGCAACCCACCCCTGATGTACACACTGGCCAGCCGGTCTTCGTGTTTCTGGAGCTCCGGCATGCACATGTGCACGAAAATGCATATGCGTCCTCGTTTGGGCACTTGGTGCCGAAAAGGTTCGCCATCCCTGGATTATAGCAAAACAAGAACTACTAATGCCTTGCTACTAAAGGTGCTTTTTAGATTTTCCGGGCCGAATAAGAAAGAAGGAAAAATAAAAGAGAGGGGAATAAACTCCAGCCTGAGGAGGCTCCAAAAGCAACGGGGAAATGGGGGATCTAAAGGTACTCAAGAAATGCATTAGGCTAAGTGAGGATGAGTCACTTTCATTAAGTAGCTAGTCTGAACCATTAATGATGTGAGATCTTTGAAGATAATAGACCTGGTCTCAGCCCTGAACGTGGATGCCACCTTAACAAAGCATCAAGCAATAATTTAATCAATCAGAATAGAGTTGGAAGGGACCTTGGAAGTCTTCTAATCCAACCCCCTGCTCAAGCAGGAGACCCTAAACAATTTCAATCAATCAATCAATTAAACAATCAGAGTAGAGCTGGAAGGGACCTTGGAAGTCTTCTAGTCCAACCCCTTACTCAAGCAGACCCTAAACAATTTCAATTAATCAATCAATTAAACAATCAGAGTAGAGCTGGAAGGGACCTTGGAAGTCTTCTAGTCCAACCCCTTACTCAAGCAGGAGACCCTAAACAATTTCAATCAATCAATCAATTAAACAATCAGAGTAGAGCTGGAAGGGACCTTGGAAGTCTTCTAGTCCAACCCCTTACTCAAGCAGGAGACCCTAAACAATTTCAATCAATCAATCAATTAAACAATCAGAGTAGAGCTGGAAGGGACCTTGGAAGTCTTCTAGTCCAACCCCTTACTCAAGCAGGAGACCCTAAACAATTTCAATCAATCAATCAATTAACCAATCAGAATAGAGCTGGAAGGGACCTTGGAGATCTTCTAGTCTAGCCCCCTGCTCAAGCAGGAGATTGTAAACCATTTCAATCACTCAATCAGAATAGAGCTGGAAGGGACCTTGGAGGTCTTTCAATCCAGCCCCCTACTCAAGCAAGAGACCCTAAGCAATTTCAATCAATCAGTCAATCGATCCATGAATCAGAATAGAACTGGAAGGGACTTTGGAGATCTTCTAGTCCAACCCCCTGCTTGCTGAAGCAGGAAACCTTTTACCATTCCAGACAAATGACTCTCCAGCCTCTTCTTAAAAACCGCCAGTGATGGAGGTGCATCCACAACTTCTGAAGGCAACTTCTGTTTCACTGGTTAATTGTCCTCCCTGTTAGGAAGTTTCTCCTTAATTCCAGGTTGCTTCTCTCCTTGGTTAGTTTCCATCCATTGCTCCTTGTCTTGCCTTCAGGTGCTTTGGAAAATAACTTGACCCCCTCTTCGAGGCTAAATCAGTTACACTTAGTGGGGTTAATGGAACAAAAATCACGTCTTCAAGAAGAATTTCATCCCTCGAAAAAAACTTCCTTTCTAATTAACCCCCAATTTCTAAACTTCTAAATTTACAATCTAATTAAGAAACAGGAAAGCTTCCTGCAGAGCTAATAAAACCTACTGCAGAAGGGTGATTTGTGCAGAATCAACTCTTATGGAGTTTCTTATATGTTGAACAGCCGCATGAAAAACACACTGAATGGCCAAAACAGAACAAGCTTTGTCCAAGAAACAAGGTGGACTTTAGCTATTCATCACGTCTTAAAGGTAAAAGGTAAAGGTCCCCCTCACACATATGTGCCAGTCGTTCCTGACTCTAGGGGGTGGTGCTCATCTCCGTTTCAAAGCCAAAGAGCCAGCGCTGTCCGAAGACATCTCCGTGGTCATGTGGCTGGCATGACTCAACGCCAAAGGCACACGGAATGCTGTTCCCTTCCCACCAAAGGTGGTCCCTATTTTTCTACTTGCATTTTTATGTGCTTTCGAACTGCTAGGTTGGCAGAAGCTGGGACAAGTCATGGGAGCTCACTTCGATACGTGGCGCTAGGGATTCGAACCGCCCAACTGCCGACCTTTCTGATCGACAAGCTGAGCGTCTTAGCCACTGAGCCACCACATCTCTGTATAAAAGGAATCGGGTATAAATAAGATTAGATTATTTCCTATATGGCGAGGAAGTCAACCACACAGTTTATTTATAGTATTTTAGGTTTACAGGATGCTTTGGTTTTTTTTTGTTGTTGTTGTTGGGTTGCGTTGTATGAGATAGAGGTCTAGAACCAGTTGCGAAAATTCAGTCTTTACCATGTCAAAGACTTCCTTGTCGTTTTTGAAGACGGGAGAGCAAAACACATTGCTTTCGGTCAACAGCCAGTTGATCCTAATGTCACACATTATTTGCACATATATGGGCAAATCACAAAATTAACTGGATACTTAGTGAATATTTTGCACATGACAAAATGTAGCTAGGTGTAGAGTAACCGAGTCAGGTGTCACCATAAATAAAACTCCACTGTCTCACACACAGATGCGCTGAAGGCAGAGGAGAGGAGAGCAGTGGAAATCTATGAGCCGGTCTTTGGGATGGAAGAGCCACCCCTGCTAGCAAAGCCCCACCTGGGAATCAAAGGAAGGGGGCAGAGATGAATAGATGTGGCAGACAACTATTCAACTACTGGACGGACAGACTTCTTCGCCTGTGGTGAGAGAGAAACATTAAAGATGGAGTCATCAACAGCTGTTTTCACCAACTAAGCCACAATCTGTGTTTTTATTTTGTTATACTTTACATTACCTAACGTTTTTCATTTTCCTTCTCTGTCGATTGCCCTAGGACAGGGGTGTTCAAACCTGATAGCTTTAAGACTTGTGGACTTCAACTCCCAGAATTCCCCAGCCAGCAGAGCTGGCTGGGGAATTCTGGGAGTTGAAGTCCACAAGTCTTAAAGCTGTCAGGTTTGGACATCCCTGTCCTAGAATTTGCAAACAGCATTTGCCTTGAAAGTCTGAACTTCCCACATAATCATAAATATATTTGTGGACCGCAAGGAAACACTGGAGCACTTTGAGTTTAATTATTTATGCCTTACTATTATGATTTCAGATTAATATTGAGAGTTTCAAGAACCGTTGACATCGGAGCTTCAGAGAAACTCAACTAAGTACATGACCAGTTCAGGATTCTGCCTGTGGGTAACACCTCTGGAGGAATTTGAAAATGTATCATAAAAACAAAATTGCAATACAACAGAATTCCACAGAAAACAGCGACCGAAAACACCATCAGGGCACACCAGCATGTTGTTCTCACCCAGCTCCTCAAACACAACAAACCCTCTGAAGTGAACCCAAAAGATTCCTTTATTAGGAACGCCAGCAGCACCGGGAAAAAGGATCTCTCTCAACGCTGGCTAACAAGTCTGTCCAGCAGGGAGATAAATAGTTGTCTGCCACATCTATTCATCTCCGCCCCCTGCCTTTCATCCCCAGAGTTTGGGTGGGGCCTCACTAACAGCAATGGCTCTTCCGTCCCAAGGACCAGCCCATAGATTTCCACTGCTCTCCTTTCCTCTCTGCCTTCTGTGCCTCCACGCATCAGGCACTGGACCCAGCTGTTCCTTCTCTTCCTCATCAGCCACCTCCAGACCTGGGGGCTGTTGACTCTCCATATGAGGGCTGACGGCTGGCCCAGGCTCTCTCTCTCTCTCTCTCTCTCTCTCTGCCAGCTCCGTTCCCTCTTCCCCCTCGGAGCTCTCAGGTTGCCTTGATGCTGACTCTTACTCCCACGCCTCCTCCTCCTCCTCTGATTTGGCTGCTGGAAGAGCCAGTGGACAACAGGACACAACCCATTGCTAAGCCAACAGCTGGGTCTTCCAGACCTCCCTAAAAGATACCAAGGAAGATTGAGACAAATCAGATTTGAAATGGTGATCATTCCAAAGGCACGAACCACTGCAGAGAAGCAAGGATTCCAAAGTCTGAACTTGAAATCTCATTTTATAAAAAAAAGAATATGGTGTATGTCCATTCTGTTGAGATGGGCAGAAATCATCAGAGGCAAGCTGTCCCACAAATAATCTGGCCTTAACACCTTTTATGCCTTTCTAGGCGATAACCAGCACCTTAAACTATATCTGGAATCTACTGGAAGTCCTAGCTGCTATTGTACATGGGCTTCAGTAGACAAGAACCAGACCAGCATAGCTGCAACAGCATTTATTGACTCAAAAATGGAACTGAGGAACTGCAGGCAAATGCCTGTGATTTATACTCTAGACCCACAGGGCCTTAGCCAATCATAGAACTAGAAAAAGTCCGCCCAAATATAAATGTTCTACATTTCCCTCCAAAACTGTTGGGGTCATCTAAAGGTTAGTTTCACTTTAGCTCAGTTGCGAGCTAGGGTCGTAGTTAGTTTCACTTTAGCACAGTTAACAGTTAGGGTCATCTAAAGCCTGCATTTTTTAAATTTTCTAGGGGTATACTTTTAGTTGTTTTTAATTTAATTTTTAATTTTTACTTTTTGTACAGTTGTATGAGGTTTAATTCGTTTTTAAGGGTGTAGGATATTCGTCTTTTGTATTCGTTTTAATGACACACCTGTACACCGCCCCGAGTCCCTTCGGGGAGAGGGGGCGGTCTAGAAATACTGAAAATAAATAAATAAATAAATAAAGGTTAGTTTCACTTTGGCACAGTTAAGAATTAGGGTCATCTAAAGGTTAATTTCACTTTAGCACAGTTAACAGTTAGGGTCATCTAAAGGTTAGTTTCACTTTAGCACAGTTAACAGTTAGGGTCATCTAAAGGTTAGTTTCACTTTAGCACAGTTAACAGTTAGGGTCATCTAAAGGTTAGTTTCACTTTAGCACAGTTAACAGTTAGGGTCATCTAAAGGTTAGTTTCACTTTAGCACAGTTAACAGGGTCATCTAAAGGTTAGTTTCACTTTAGCACAGTTAACAGTTAGGGTCATCTAAAGGTTAGTTTCACTTTAGCACAGTTAACACAACCATATACATTCAATACATAACAGCTGCTACTTGCTGTTGTGTGAACCTCCAACTTTGACAAAGGGTCTAAGTTGGGAACATCACCAAGGCTCCTGAGCCAAAGATGGAACACTTTTGGTTCCTGGAGGACAATACCCATTGCTGCTCAGTTTTGCCAGAGTTGATCTGAAATCTATTCTTTCTCTTCTAGGCCCCAGCACTAAAGGCAATGTGGACAGCATTACCTGGACAACCAGAGGTGGGGATATAGAGGTAGTCCTTGACTTACAACCACAGCTGAGCCCAGAAATTTACATTGATAAGTGAGAAATTAAGTGAGTTTTGTCCTATTTTACGGCTTTTCTTGCCACATTTGTTAAGGGAATGATCCCTTTAGTTGTTAAATTAGTAACACGGTTGTTAATTGAATTTCCCTATTGACTTCGTTCATCAGAAGGTCGCCAAAGGGGACATGTGACAACCTCCCCTTCCAGGGACACTGCAACCGTCATAAATGTGAGTCAGTGGTCAAGCATGTAAATCATGTGACCTTGGGAGAATGCTGCAAATGAAAAAAACAACAACAAAATGTTTAAAAAGTTATGATATTGATGTAGTTACCGGTATTTACCAAGCACTTCTAAATTATAGTAAAGTAACCAAAATAACTTTACAAACCCCAGGGCATGTCACAACTTTCGAGCAGCCCCTACTGTTTGCTAATTAAAAGCTGAAAAAATTAGACGTGCCCTAAACAGTCTCAAAGAGGACGCGGTGGCTTAGTGGCTAAGACTCTCAGCTTGTGGATCAGATAGGTCAGCCGTTCGGCGGTTCGAATCCTTAGCGCCGTGTAATGGAGTGAGCTCCTGTGACTTGTCCCAGCTCCTGCCAACCTAGCAGTTCGAAAGCACATTAAAAAATGTGAGTAGAAAAACAGGAACCACCTTTGGTGGGAAGGGAACAGCGTTCCGTGCGCCTTCGACGTTGAGTCATGCCGGCCACATGACCACGGAGACATCTTCGGACAGCGCTGGCTCTTCGGCTTTGAAACGGAGATGAGCATCGCCCCCTAGAGTCAGGAACGACTAGCAGATATGTGTGAGGGGAACCTTTACCTTTACTTTTTAAACAGTGTGAAAAATTGTCATCAGTCACTTTTTCAGTGCTGTTGTAACTTTGAATCTAAGGTCACTAAGTGAACTGTTGTAACTTTGAATCTTAGGTCACTAAGTGAACTGTTGTAAGGCGAGGACTATTTATACTAGGATTGTCACGATGTTAAAAAGTTTGCTAGGCCTGAACTGCCTAAACTGACATTCAAGAGTTAAACTAAGAAAGCTTTATTGCGCAGGTCATAAAACAAAAAAGGTTCTTATCTGAAAGTGATTTATTGTGCACGCGTTACACATTCCAAAATTCCTCTCTTCTTTGTTCGGCAGCCAACTTTGGCTGACGGAGCTTTCATTATCAAAATGTAACCAATTAGTTATTTTCTGTTTCATTTACTTTTATTATTTTATTATTAAAGTTTGTTTATTAATCAGAATATTTTTAAAGACTTTTATTTTTCTCAATATCTCAAAAGATATGCGGAAGGGAATCAGCCACGGTCCATTGATCTCAGATATCAGGCGTTTTTTCCCCTGACAAGGATAGCCAGAGGTGAGGATGTATAGTTGAACATCATCAGAGTACTGAGGATAATTTATCCCCTGACACTGGTGGACTTTTGGGTAGGTGTTAAGCAGAAACCAAGTGGAGGTTTTCAAGAAGAGATTGGATAAACCATTTGTCTGAACTGCTATAGGGCTGGGATGGTGAACCTAATGGCACGTGCACCATCGCCAGATGCTCTGCTTTCCAGCACATGTGAAAAATGGCCTGAAGACAGCCTGAAAACGTCTCGAAAGCAGCCTGGAAACAGCCCCAAAACAACCCAAAATAAACCCAAGAATGGCTTGAAAACGGCCCAGAAAATGGCCTGAATACAACCCAGAAAATGACCCAAAACAGCCCAGAAAATGGCCCCAAAACAGCCGGAAAAGAGTCCAGAAAACAGCCTGAAAACAACACATGAATGGCCTGAAAACAGCCCAGAAAACAGCCTGAAAACCGGCTGGAAACTGGCCTGAAAACAGCCCAAAAACGACATGAAAACAACCCAAGAATAGCCTAATGGCCTGGAAAATGGCCTGAAAACAGCCCAGAAAACCAGCCCAAAAACAACCCGAAATCAACCCAAGAATGGCCTGAAAACAGCCCAGAAAACGACCCAGAAAATGGCCTGAAAACGGTCCAGAAAACGGCCTGAAAATAACCCAGGAATGGCCTGAAAACAGCCCCAAAACAACCCAAGAATGGCCTGAAAATGGCCCAGAAAACGACCTGAAAACGGCCAGGAAACGGCGTGTAGCACGCACATTTGTCTTTACCTCCTGCTCACGATGCTCCAGCTGCTTGGCGGAGTATCGTGCAGGCGCCGTACGCTGCACGCACATGCGCAGATGGCTCGTTTCCTTCAATTACAGGTAAGGAACGAGGGCCCTCCAGAGCACCATACTGCAACGGCACCCAGTGCTCCCAGCAGGCACTGGTGCGCCCATACCAGGGCGTACTGCCTGCAATCCACCACTGTGCCTCACCATCAGGAGGCTGTGAGTTTGATCCTAGGCAGAGGCAGATATTTCTCTCTCTGGGCACAATGAAAATATATCTGCCGAACAAAATTCCGCATTGGCAACAGGGAAGGGCATCCGGCCATTAAAACACCCTGGTAGTTCCAGACTGTTTTAATGGTCGTTAAAAGATGATGATGATGAGCCCAGCCAAAGGGTTCTCTAACCTTTTCTTGAAAGTCTCCAATCATGAAGCGCACACAAGCTCAGAAGGTTCACCACTCTCCCAGTCGAGATATTCCTCCTTATTTCACATTTGATTCTGCCTCCGATAAGCTCCCACTTGCTGGTGGAATGGGACAATTCGCTGCAGGAAATTCAACAATTCCGTTTAATTATTTAAAATAATTTTTAAAATATATTTTGGTCATTGGCCTTTCATTCCGTCTCTCCTTTGGCCTCCTTTAATGATTCAATTCCACTATTTCTTTGATATTAGCCTAACTCTTGTCTCGTGGCAAGTCTTCCTGCAGTGAGATGTTCCACAGTCAGTTGGCCGTGGTGAGCTGGTCTCAGCAAGTTGGCTATAGTGAGTTGGCCATGGTGAGTGGGCGAAGGTGAGTTGGCCATGGTGAGTTGGCTGTGATGAGTTGGCTGTGATGAGTTGGCCATGGTGAGTGGGCCAAGGTGAATTGGCTGTGGTGAATTGGCTGTGGTGAATTGGCTGTGGGGAAGTTGGCCATGGGGAGTGAGCCAATGTGAGTTGGCCATGGTGAGTTGACCATGGTGAGTTGACTGTGGCTAGATGGCCATGGCAAGTGGGCCATGACAAGTGGCCATGGTGAGTGGACCAATGCAAGTTGGCCAATGTGAGTTGGCCATGGTGAGTGAGCCAATGTGAGTTGGCCATCATGAATTGGCTGTGGGGAGTTGGCCATGGGGAGTGAGCCAATGTGAGTTGGCCATGGTGAGTTGGCCATGGTGAGTTGACTGTGGCTAGATGGCCATGGCAAGTGGCCATGGTGAGTGGACCAATGCAAGTTGGCCAATGTGAGTTGGCCATGGTGAGTGAGCCAATGTGAGTTGGCCATCATGAATTGGCTGTGGGGAGTTGGCCATGGGGAGTGAGCCAATGTGAGTTGGCCATGGGGAGTTGACTGTGGCTAGATGCCCATGGCAAGTGGCCATGGTGAGTGGACCAATGCAAGTTGGCCAATGTGAGTTGGCCATGGTGAGTTGGCCATGGTGAGTTGACTGTGGCTAGATGGCCATGGCAAGTGGGCCATGACAAGTGGCCATGGTGAGTGGACCAATGCAAGTTGGCCAATGTGAGTTGGCCATGGTGAGTGAGCCAATGTGAGTTGGCCATCATGAATTGGCTGTGGGGAGTTGGCCATGGGGAGTGAGCCAATGTGAGTTGGCCATGGGGAGTTGACTGTGGCTAGATGGCCATGGCAAGTGGGCCATGGCAAGTGGCCATGGGGAGTGGACCAATGCAAGTTGGCCAATGCAAGTTGGCCATGGTGAGTGGGCCAATGTGAGTTGTCCATCATGAATTGGCTGTGGTGAGTTGGCCAATGCGAGTTGGCCATGGTGAGTTGCCATGGTGAGTTGGCTGTGGCAAGTTTACCATGGTGAGTGGGCCAATGTGAGCTGGCTGTGGTGAGTTGACATAGACCCCTTGCAGAGCCTCATCCCATCCTGTGGAGAATCAACCCACACCCTCTTCCCTGGATGGTCCTTAAAATATTGGAATGCTGCTCTCGTGTCTCCCCTTCCCTTCCCTAAGTCTTTAAAGGTAGACCTTGGCCTACGACCGGTCTTTCCACAACCATTCGAAACTATGATCGATTTACGAAAAAAAGCTTCTTCTGACCCATCTTCAAAGTTATGCACACCCCACCTGCATTCGTGTGGTCACCTGTCAGGCATTTCACAACCAGCTCGTATTTACAGTCATGGATTGCTGCATTCCACAGTCACTTCACTACCATTTCTGACTTTTTTGCGCTTGTCCAACAGCAAAAAGAACCATTAGATCTGCCGTATTTGCTTAACAACAATGTGATTCACTTAAAGACCTGTGGTGACTCACTTTGTGGCTCATTTCACACACCTGCTCAAGCCTCACACACCTGGCGTTGTCTTTTCACCTTTCAATGCAGGCAGTCCTCGACTTACGACAGTTCATTTAGTGACCGTTCAGAGTTACAACGGCCTTGGGGGGGAAAGGACTTATGACAGTTTTTCACAGTTACGACCTTGGCAGCATCCCTAGGATCATGGGATCCAAACTTCCGATGCTCAGGATCTGACTCACATTTATGATGGTTGCAGCATCCTCAGGTCACGTGATCCCCCTTTTGCGACCTCCTGAGGGGCAAGGTCAAGGGGGAAGCGAGATTCACTTAACGACTTGCGTATCAGTCATCACAATTCACTGAACCACGGTGGCCAGAAAAGTCGTAAAAAGGGGGCAAAACTCGCTGAACAAATGTCAGCGTGAACGAACCGCGGAAATGTCGGGCTCAGCCATGGCCGTAAGTCGAGGACTACCTACACACTCACAAGGCACCCATCTCGTTCCCTTTGCATCCTCTTGCAGCCACCCTGAACCCACTTCCGGCTGGAAAACACAATCGCACACGTGATCTGATTTTTATTTTTATTTTTTTACCCCGCGACAATGGCAGATCTAACTGCAAAACCCAATTGGACGTTTGCAAGAGATTTGCTGAAGTTAGCTTTCCAACCCGTGGCCATTTTTTCCCGAGCTTCCGTCTGCCTTTTCAAATCATCCTTGTCTCTCTTTCCTTATTTTCTTTTTGCTGTTGCAATGGTGCTGGTGGTTGTGATGAATTGCGGTCCGCATAGGAGAGAAACTGCTGACTACAGTACCCACCCACCCACACTCCCCCCTGCAACGTACGTATTTATTTCGCCTTGCATTTACGATTGCCCACAGAAGTCTTAAGAAGAAGCCCTGAAATTCCATTTAGAGTTACAAAACCTTTCCCCGTTCTGGAGAGAAAGGAAGCAATATTATAGTGAGAGAGAGAGAGAGAGAGAGAGAGAGAGGCCAAAAATGGTACGGATGGAGAAACGGCGAAGGAAGCTCTCGAAGTAAAAAACGAACCGTTAGAAAACAAGATGCAAATTACACCTTGTGTCATAAATCCCAGCACTTGTTTCGGGGTGTTTTTTTTTTTTTAGCGCAGTATAAACCTTAAACTGCAGGGAAAACAAATCCAGGCAGGGTGGAGATACTATTAGGAGCCTGATCACGATGGGCTGCTATTGAGAAGGTTCCAGAAGGTGTCTTGAGCCAGAGGCCCAGAAAACTCTCTCGAATCTAGAGCATTCCCACCCCCCACCCCCGCCCTCCCAGGGGAAACTCAAGGGGGCTGGCTTTTGCGGAGACTTTCCAAAGCTTTGCAAATGGTATTCCACCTGCTTGTTAGTTCATCTGTCAAAGTCACTGCGAAGAGCAGGCCGGGTGTAAAAAATGCCTTTTCTTAAAACCCATTTTCAATGCGGTAGGATTTGGGGGTGGGGGGGCTCCCCCTCCTATCCGTTTCCTGCCAGTCTGGCGACCATGTGCCAGTCAACTTGGGGAGGGCAGAGGCGAGGGCAGGATTGCGGCAACCCTTCTCCCTCCGTGCCTCTTTTGTCAGGAGACGAATAGTAAGGGATGGGCACGCTTTACAAGCTCAATTGCCTTCTGGGAGGCTCAGGGGAGGCTCGTTTTGACATGAGTCATCATGGCAGCAGTATGGCAGGGCAGCAAAATCCAAAAGGAATATATATATATATATGTATGTATGTATGTATGTATGTATGTATGTATGTATGTATGTATGTATGTATGTTGTATTTGTGCTGATAAATAAATAAAGGGAGACTAGTATAGATCTATTTCAAGCTATTTAGCTAGCCATACCCTTACTGGGATTTGAATCTGGGCCCATCTGGGCCCATCAGTTTGCTTAGAGGCGAAAAGGGAAGAGCTTCCCTTGGGAACCAACTGTTCTCCCCCTCATTCCGAGCTCCCCTGATCACTGCAGATGGATCCTGGCTAGCCCACCAACCGGTCCCTTGCCTTCCAGCTGCCTCTCTGATAGGAGGCTCATGTCAGCTGTCCCGTCCGTGATGCTTTCCCCCCCCTCCCCTCTCCACAATAAACGGCCCCGCTTTTTAAAAATAGCTATCCTGCAGACCGCTGGTCCTAAAGCGAAAATGCGCCAGGAGACAGAGAGAGAGAGAGCATCCAAACGGTCCCCCTCGAAGACCTCCGAAAGGACCCCCAATGAAGAAGCAGAAACGATACCCCTGTCCAAACTTTTGGTTCAGGTTTTTTCCTCCTTCGGGATGAAGGAGAAAAAATGTCGGGATGGGAGGGCAGCTTGGCTCTTATTCCAAGAGAAAGCGGCACCCCAGAAATTTCCAGGTGTGGAAAGGGGGCGTGGATAGACCTCCTGGAGCCCCCAGGGAGGAGGCCATGCTAGGCTAGGTGGGGCTACATATAACGTTGGCAAAGGAGGGCAGAGAGAGACAAGCTGGCACCCACACACACACCCTTCTTCCCAGGCGGCCTCTCTCCCTCCTGCCCATCGGCTAAGATGCTTGCTTTAAAACCTAGCCGAGGTTGGCCTTACCTGGGGAACCTCCTCCCTAGGGATCCAAGCGGAGGGCGGGATGCAGTGGCCTTTACCCAGGGGAGCCCGCTGGCTCCGCAGGGACCCCTGGCTGAAGTTGCCCCCCCCCCCCACATCCTGCAGGCTGTGCTTTCCATATCCCCCCCCCCCAATCCACCAGGAGGTGGCCGTGCCCAATTTCTCCCTCCTCCCTCGGCTTTTTCGCAGCATCCTCGCCAAATGCGCCCTGCGCTTGGCAAAAGGGAGCGCGGGGGGGGGGGGGGATGCACGGGATGGAGGGAGAGGATCGCGGGATGGGTTTTACCTTCAGTCACATAGTTGTGATCCCGAAGGAAGCCCTGGTTGATCTTCGGAGGGGGCTCCGTCTCCTCGCCCATTGACCGCGGCGCCGGATTACTCAGCAGCCGCAGCGGACGGGCTGACCCGGCAGAGGGAGAGCGGCGGGGGGGCGGCTGCCATCGCTCAGCCCAACCGAGCAGCCCTGCCCTTGGAGGAAGAAGAGGAAGAGGAGGAGGAGGAGGAGGAGGAGGACGGGCCCCGCTTCATGGAGCCGGCGGATGGGGGATGCCGCTTTCCCGCAAGAGGAGGAGGCAGCTGCGCCAGCGGCATCCAGAGATGCTCCAGCCTTAGCAACGGCGCCCGCAGCTCCGGAGAGCATCCCAACCCCCCCCCTCCGCTGGAGCGGGGGAGGCGTCAGGCGGACCCTCGCAAGAGGCCGGGGGAGGGGGGGGTCGACGGCCAGCCCCTGCCCCCACCCCCGCGCCTTTTCCAGGCAGCAGGCGCCTCCCCGCCTGGTCCTGCCAGCCAACCAGCCCAGGTGGGCATGGATAGGGAAGAGTCCTTTGGGATGTGGGGAGAGTGAGAGAGAGAGGGGTAGGGGGTGGGTGGAAAGAGGGATCGGGAGGGATCGCTGGCCGGCTTCCCCTCCTGCCCTTGAAGAGGATCGACCTCCTTCCCGGCTGGTATGGGCGAAGTGGGTGACCAGGGTGACAAGGGATTTATTCCTCCCACCTTGGGAACTTTTCAAGACTTGTGGACTTCAACTCCCAGAATTCCCCCAAGCCAGCCCAGTCCCAAAGGTGCTTCACACACACCCCTCCAGGGATTTTCTTGCCCTTTGAAAAAGGCACCTTTGCAACACCGGGACTGAGAAGCTCACAAGCCTTAAACCCATTACCCTGGAGCTGAAGAGGGAGGTCTTTGTTATGTAGAATAGACTGCCTCAGGCCTTTTAATGGCCCATTGACAAAGGGGGGGGGGGTTATTTTCCTGCCCCCTGAAAAAGGCACCTTTGCGACACCGGGACTGAGAAGCTCACAAGCCTGGGTGCTAACTTCCTAAAGTTGGACACCCCCTGCCCTCAATAATTCAGCCCTATGCCTCCTGGGAATCACATCATGAGAAAGGCAAACCAAAACTTGTGTAGGGAGTTAAAATTCACCCGTCCTAGAAAAATGAAATATCCTGGGAAATATTGAAAAGGCAGAATATTATATTTCCCTGGATCAGAAATGGAGAAACATGGTTTTAGGCAGGAAACCGCCACTCTTAATAGCCCCCACCTTTGTCAATGGGCCATTAAAAGGCCTGAGCCAGTCTATTCCACATAACAAAGATCCCCGCTCTTCAGCTCCAGAGTGATGGGATTACAGCATGATGGTATTAGCCCTTTACCAATCTCACCACAGGGCAGCTGGGAAGAAGCAAGGCTCAACCAAACTTGGACTGGCCGCTTAGAGAGTTGTCCCTGCATGGCCCCATGGGAGTCTAACAACCAATCAGAAGACAAGCTCAAGATCAAAGGCCAGAGAGGGCATAAAACCAGGGATTTTCAGCATCTTGCTCTCTTTTTCTTCTTCGCCCAACATCTGGATCCCCCTTTTCTGTTCAGGAGCTCAAGCCATGCGGTCCTGTCCACCATTAAACCATCTTTCCAAGCAGCCCCCATGTTTCCATGGAGTCTTTTTCCCCACTTGGAGCTGAACCCAGGTGGACATTTCTTCCAATGGTTGGAATTAAGGTTGCTGGGAGAAATATCAACAACAACCTCAGATATGCAGATGATGCCACTCTAATGGCAGAAAGTGAAGAGGAACTAAAGAGCCCCTTGACGCGGGTGAAAGAGGAGAGGGCAAAAGTTGGCTTGAAATTCAACATTAAGAAAACTAATATCATGGCATCCGGCCCTCTCAATTCCTGGCAAATAGATGGGGAAGACATGAAGGGAGTGACAGATTTTATTTTCCTGGGCTCCAAGGTCATCGCAGATGGGGACTGCAGCCAAGAAATCAAAAGAGGCTTGCTCCTGGGGAGGAAAGCGATGGCAAATCTAGACAGCATCCTAAAATGCAGAGACATGCCCTGCCAACTAAAGGGCACATAGTCAAGGCTGTGGTTTTCCAAGTTGCAATGGATGGCTGTGAAGGTTGGACCACAAGGAAGGCTGAGCGCCAAAGAATGGAGGCCTTTGAACTCTGGTGCTGGAGAAGAAGACTCCTGCATTGAGTCCCTTGGACTGCAAGGCCATCCAACCGGTCGGTCCTAGAGGAGATCCACCCTGACTGCTCTTTAGAAGGCCAGATCCTGAAGAGGAAACTCAAAGAGACCATTCTGGAAGGAGTTTGACTCTGTTGCCCCCGAGGATTTGGACAGGTTGCGTGGAAGGCTGCGACCCACTACATGTTCAATGGACCCGTGTCCCTCCTGGCTGGTACTGGCAGCCTGGGAGGTGACACGAGGCTGGCTTCTGGGCCTGGTGAACGCCTCATTGGGTGAGGGATACTTACCAACTGCCTTGAAAGAGGCGGTGGTGAGACCCTTGCTCAAGAGGCCTTCGCTCGACCCAACGGAGCTAGCTAATTATCGTCCAGTCTCCAACCTTCCCTTTTTGGCGAAGGTTGTTGAGAATGTGGTGGCGCAGCAGTTTCCGCGACACCTGGACGAATCCGATTATCTAGACTCACGCCAGTCCGGCTTCCGACCCGGGCACAGCACAGAGACAGCCTTGGTCGCGTTGGTCGATGATCTCTGGAGGGCCAGAGATAGAGGTTGTTCCTCTATCCTGGTCCTATTAGACCTCTCGGCGGCTTTTGATACCATCGACCATGGTATCCTATTGCGCCGGTTGGAGGGGATGGGAGTCGGAGGTACCGTCTTGCGGTGGTTCGGCTCCTACCTCTCCAACCGGAAGCAATGTGTGTTGACAGTGGGGCAGAGGTCGACCCTGAGGCCACTCACTTGTGGGGTGCCACAGGGGTCGGTCCTCTCGCCTCTCCTGTTCAATGCATATGTGAAGCCGCTGGGTGAGATCATCCGTGGCTTTGGGGTTGAGTACCACCTGTACGCTGATGATACTCAGCTGTACATTTCAACCCCAAACCACCCCAACGAGGCTGTCGAAGTGATGTCCCGGTGTTTGGAAGCCGTCGGGGTCTGGATGGGGGACAACAGACTCAAACTCAACCCCTCCAAGACTGAGTGGCTGTGGCTACCGGCACCTCGGTTCAGCCAGCTGATACCATCGCTGGCCATAGGGGGCGAACAACTGTCCCCTGTGGAACGGGCGCGCAATTTGGGCGTCCTCCTTGATGCCCGGCTGTCAATGGATGACCATGTGGCAGCCGTGGCAAGGGGGGCGTTCCACCAGGTTCGCCTGGTGCGCCAATTGCGCCCCCTACTGGACCGGAGTGCCCTACGCACGGTCACTCACACGCTGGTGACTCTCGCCTGGACTACTGCAATGCCCTCTACATGGGGCTCCCCTTGGGACGCATCCGGAGACTACAGCTAGTCCAGAACGCAGCCGCGCGGGCCATCATGGGGAGTGCACGATACTCCCGCGTAACACCCCTCCTGCGCGAGCTGCACTGGCTGCCTGTGGCCTTTCGGGTGCGTTTCAAGGTATTGATTACCATCTTTAAAGCGCTCCATGGCATAGGACCTAGTTATCTGCAGGATCGCATCCTACCACACACGTCCCTATGACCAATCCGCTCTCACAGGGAGGGACTCCTCCTGGTGCCGTCCACCAGGCAATGCCAGCGGGCGACACCTAGGAGTAGGTCCTTCTCTGTGATGGGCCCAACCCTCTGGAATGACCTCCCCCCCGACATCAGAACCACCACTGACCTCCGTTCCTTCCGTCAAAAACTAAAGACTCACCTGTTTCAATTAGCTGGCCTGGCACACTCTTAGTCTTACCTCCCGGGGATATATTTTAATTGGGTTTGGGTATTTTAATTGGGATGTTTTAGGGCTTTTATACTATATTTATTTCTTTGTACAGTCTCACCTCCTCCACTCAAATGCTCAAGTATTTAATTGTTTATATATTATTTATATTGTTATTTATGTATTTTATCTGTGTTTCATTGACTGTACACCGCCCCGAGTCCCTTTTTGGGAGAGGGGGCGGTTTATAAATCCAAATAAATAAATAAATAAATAAATAAATAAATGAATGAATGAATGAATGAATGAATGAATGAATGAATGAATGAATGAATGAATGAATAAATAAATAAATAAATAAATAAATAAATAAATAAATAAATAAAGACTTTGGCCACCTAATGAGAAGGAAGAAGGACTCCCTGGAGAAGAGCCTCATGCTGGGAACGATGGAGGGCAAAAGAAGAAGGAGGGGACGGCAGAGAAGGAGGTGGCTGGATGGAGTCACCGAAAAAGCCAGCGTGAGCTTCAATGGACTCCAGAGGATGGTAGAGGACAGGAAGGCCTGGAGGAACGTGGTCAATGGGGTCGCGATGGGTCGGACACGACTTCACAACTAACAACAACATGCATCCTGGATGTCTTTGGTCAATCTCCTCCTGGATTAAGTGGGAAAGGGGATCCCTGGAAGAGCAGGAAATGGGGTCAGAGTGGGATGGACAAAAGCTTGCTTATCTCTTGCTTCACCTGGACACACCTGATTCCTCTTCTCAGCCTCCCTGGAGCAGCAGCAGCAGCAGGAGAGTTGGCACAAGAGTGGGGGGAGGCTCAGTAGCTCACGCAGCACAGCAGGAGCACTGCCACCAGAGGCTCCATTGGAGTTGGGGGTGCTGAGGATTGACTCCAAGAGCGAAGCTAGGCTGGCCTCTCAGAATTACAAAGAGTTGGAAGAGGCCTTAGAGGTCTTCTAATCCAGCCCCCTCCTCAAACAGGAGAACCGATAGCATTTCAGACAAATGGCTATCTAGTCTCTTCTTAAAAACCTCCAGTGATGGAGCACGCCCAATCCCTGAAGGCAAGCTCTTGCACAGTTCTCACTGTCAGGAAATTTCTCCTTAGTTATGGTTGCTTCTCTCCTTGATTAGTTTACCTCCATTGCTTCTTGTCCTGCCTTCAGGTACTTTAGCGAATGGAATCATAGAATAATAACAGTTGGAAGGGGCCTCAGAGATCTTCTAGTCCAGCCCCCTGCTTGAGCAGGAGAGCCTATACCAGTGATGGTGAACCTGTGGCACGCGGAGCTATTTCTGAGGGCAGGTGAGGCATGCGTGCACCAGCCAGTTGATTTTCGTCCTCCAGAAGCCTCCAGAGGGCGAAAAACTGCCCAACGCGCAAACTGGAAGTTCAGGATATACCTGCTTATACATAAATGTTTATATATTATATTCATACTTATACTTGTTTTCTCATACATACTTGACCAACCAAATAAAATAAAAAATAAAAATAGAAAACTCTGCGCATGCGGACACTGGGAACAGGCTCCAGCTGTTCTTCTGCCTCACTGATGTCCGACTCTGAAGGCAGCTGATAACTGGCATACGGCCCTGGCCCCCTCTCTGCCTCCAACACAGAGCCCTCATCAGAGCCTTCCCCAGACTCCAGGATTGGCCCATCTTCCTCCCCAACCTCCTCACTGTCCGAATCTGCTGCCAGCTCTGTTGGCCGCTGGTGGGCCATGACACCCCCCCCCCCCATTTCCTTTTCCTGCACTGTAAATCTGTCCTGAAACCGAGCAGAAAAGCGAAGTCTTTTCAAGTATCACGTATCCCAGCAGAAAATTTCCCTGTAGCTTTGGAACATTTTCCTCAATATTTTTTTTTTAAAGTACAGTTTTTCATTCGTTTGCTTGAACTGGGTTCCTTTATCTACTTTTAGGGCCGTTTGGGGACGAGATCACATTTTAAGTCATATTTAGGCAGGAATATTGACAGCGAAAGTTCCAGCACCACTGTTGAAACTTCGCACTAATTGCTGCAAGGATATTATATAATGCTTATTATTGAAAAAGAATGCTTGTTTTCTTTATGGGAGAAGAGTTAACCAATTTATGTGATTATTTGCATTTTTGTAAGCCGCCCACGTGTGAGATGGGAGGTTATATAAATTTAATAAATAAATACGTTTTTTGATGCCCAAAATTACTTTGTATGTTGTTGCTTCATCATGTTTTTTTTAGTGCAAGTTCATACCTTTCTAGGTTATTAGAATGAGAACAGATTGTCCATTTAGACTCAATCTGTTACAGCTTTTAATGTTGTTTTATTATTTTTATTCTATTGGACTCTGTTGAAATTTAATTCTGCTTAAAGCTAAATTGGTTAAATTTTGGACGACTGGAAGAGGGGATATTCCCCCATCATGAAGTGGGGTTTTGAAAATACAGAGCAGTCACATCTGGTAAATTTTTAAGTCAGGTTCCAAAGATAATCAGTGCCACGATTTAAAATATTTATTGACATAATGTTTGCCTGTAAATAAGTTATTTGCACGTATTTTTTTAGAGGGTTTTTTTGCAAGCCTTTAGTTTTTCTTCTTTTACAATTTTGTGCAGGTTTTTTTTCTTTTTGAAATTGAAAAAACCCTTTTAAAAATAAAATGCAAAGAGTGTGGTGCCAATGGAGGAAAAAAATAACCACAACAACCACAGCAATCCCAGGAACAAATGGCCAATAACCAGAGATCAAGACGGTCTGGTTAAAAGCAACTTCACCAAATAAATCTGGATCAGGCAGCTTCCTTTAATAGACTGGGGGAAGGCAAGTGATGTATCGGTAGTCCTCGACTTACGACTTCAATGGAGCCCAACACTGCTGTTGTTGAGAGATATTTCTTCCGTGAGTTTTGCCCCATTTTATGACCTTCTTTGTCCCGGTTGTTAAGCAAATTAGTGCAGTTGGTAAGTCAGTTGTAGAGCGAATCGGGCTTCCTCACAGACTTTGCTTGTCAGAAGGTCGCATGCTTCCTCACAGACTTTGCTTGTCAGAAGGTCACATGATCCCCGGGCACTGCAATGGTCGTAAATATGAACCCGTTACCAAGTGGGTGAATTTTGATCACGTGACCACCGTTGTTAAAACAAGCAGCACAGTTGTTAAGTGCAACTGGTTCCCTCGTTGGCTTTTTGCTCCTCAGATCATCACCAAAGGCGTTAATATGACCCCGGGACACTGCGACCGTCGTACGTGCGAGTCAGTTGTCAACATTTGAATGTAAACCCCATTGAATTTTGATCACATGACCAACACTGTTGTTAAACGAGTAACACAGTTAAGTGCAACTGGTTCCCTCGTTGGCTTTTTGCTCCTCAGATCATCACCAAAGGCGTTAATATGACCTCGGTACACTGCGACCGTCGTAAGTACGAGTCAGCTATCAACATATGAATGCAAATCACGTGACACACTGCAAGGGTCGTTAAGTGTGAAAAAAACGGGCGAGTCCCGTCAGTGTCGTGGTAACTTTGGAACGGTCACTAAACGAAGCGCTGGGAAATCGAGGGCTACTTTTGGTTTATTTTGGCTCCCTCAGGAGGGCCGGATGGGAGGCTCAGCCCGCCTGGCTCTTGAGGGGGACTTCGACGCGGGGCCTTGGCCGCCTGACTGAGAAGCCGAAGGGAATCCCCGTCCTTCCCCCGGTCCGGTTGGAAGTAAAAGAGCGCCTCGGAGACTCTACCGCCGGAGAGCTTCCGGCCGGGAGACCGCAGAGGGATCCTCTCGGCCTGGCAGGCAGGCCCGAATGTGAGGCCTTCTCAGGGCTGCGCCTCAACCCTCATTGGGCGGAGGGGGCGTGGCCTGGGCAGACGGGGCGTGGCCCGGGCACGGAGTCGCCCTATCCGCGGCCTTCTTGCTGGCGGGCGGCGCCGTCCAATGCCCGCCGCGCTCTTTGGTCTGCAGACCTGCCAGCCGCGCCCGCGGAGGCGGAGGAGGGCGGGACCGCCGGAGCAGCCTCGACTCGCCTGGGCCGCCGCCGCTGCCGCCGCCGCTGCTTCTCCGCGCCAGGTGAGCCGCTGCGTGGCCAGGCTCTTTCCCGTTCCCCCCCCCTCACGCCGGAAGGCCGTTAGGAAAGCGGGCGCCTTTTCTGTTGCCCGGTGTGGGGGGAGGGGGTGTCGGTTGGAGAGGCCTTGAGGCCCCTCCCCACCCGTGTTTCCCCGCCCCTCCCCACGGACGTTTTTTTCCCTCAGGGGACGTCTTCCTGAGGGAGAAGGGGAGGGGGCCGAGGCGAGGAGGGGGAGGGTAAGACCCCCACCACTATTAGCCTTGCTGCCCCGGGGCATTCTGGGAGTTGGAGTCCCGCATCTCTGCAAAAGCCGCTTGAGGTTGGGAGATGCTGCAAGAGGGGGGGGGAGGCTCGTGGAAACCCCCCCCCCCAGCCCATTGGAGGAGGGGGGGACACATCACAGCAGTAGCCCATAGACTTTTATAGCCTTATATATAAACATCTTATATAGACTTTTAGCTTATATAGGCTTTTAGTCCTATATATAAATATCCTATAGACTTTTAGCTTATATAGACTTTTATATATAAATATCTTACATAGACTTTTAGCTTATATAGGCTTTTAGCTCAGGAGAAGAGATGAGAAGATGGAATAGAATAGAATAGGATATAGAATAGAATAGAAGATGGAAATAGAATAGAATATGGAACGAATAGAATAGAATTTACTGGCCAAGTGTGATTGGACACACAAGGAATTTGTCTTTGGTGCAAATGCTCTCAGAGTACATAAAAAGACAAGATACATTTGTCAACAATCGTAAGGTACAACACTTAATGATAGGCTACAGATAAATAATCAGGAAACAATATCAATATAAATCATAAGGATACAAGCAACAAGTTACAGTCCTGCAGTTATAAGTGGGAGGAGATGGGTGATAGGAACAATGAGAAGATTAATAGTAATTCAACCTTAGTGAGTAGTTTGAAAGTGTTGAGGGAATTATTTGTTTAGCAGAGTGATGGCGTTTGGGGAAAAAACTGTCCTTGTGTCTAGTTGTCTTGGTGTGCAGTGCCCTATAGCATCGTTTTGAGGTTAGAAGTTGAAACAATTTATGTCCAGGATGCAAGGGGTCAGTAGATAATTTCACGGCCCTCCTTCTGACTCGCATAGCGTACAGGTCCTCAATGGAAGGCAGGTCAGTAATTGTTTTTTCTGCAGTTCTGATTATCCTCTGAAGTCTGGGTTTGTCTTGTTGGGTTGCAGAACCAAACCAGACAGTTATGGAGGTGCAGATGACAGGCTCAATAATTCCTCTGTAGAACAGAATCAGCAGCTCCTTGGGCAGTTTGAGCTTCCTGGGTTGGGAAAGAAAGAAAAAGATTTCTTTCCAAATCTGCGTGGGCTACCAAGATCTCTACCAAAGGAGTGGTGTGTGTTTGTGTTTTATTATTTGAAATCTCCCATCTGTATGACTTTTTAACTAGGATGGAGGGGAGGGGATTGGCCAGCCATGTTTTATTCATTTATTTATTTTTGTTCCGCCGTGTCTCTTCTCTCTTCTTTTTAGTTCGTGAGTTTATTTGGACCCTCCCTATTTTTATCCTGAATTAAGATTCTGCTCTCTTTAGGATCCCAATGCAGGATCAGGGCAATTTTATTACGGAGAATACAGATATTAATTGAATGCTTGGACTGTTATTTTCAGCATGAGTTTTGTCTTTCAAATGAGCCCGGGAAAAGCTAGATCCTCAACTGATGTCCTAAGGCAAAGTTGTTAGAGTGCAGTCCTGAGGGTTACTTCTGCTGGCTGCTTGCAATTTGGCAATTCAAATCTCACCAGGCTCAAGGTTGACTCAGCCTTCCATCCTTCCGAGGTGGGTGAAATGAGGACCCAGATTGTTGGGGGCAAGAGGCTGACTCTGTAAACCACTTAGAGAGGGCTGTAAAGCACTATGAAGTGGTATATAAGTCTTAGGGCTATTGCTATTTCTCCCTTCCTTTCCTTGGCCCTGGTGGTGCAGTGGTTAGAATGCAATATTGCAGGCTGACTCTGCTCACTGCCAGCAGTTCGAATCTCACCAGGCTCAAGGTTGACTCAGCCTTCCATCCTTCCGAGGTGGGTAAAATGAGGAGCCAGATTGTTGGGGGGGGGGGGGAGGCTGACTGTAAACTGCTTAGAAAGGGCCATAAACACCCTGTGAAGTAGTATACAAGTCTAAGTGCTATTGCTATTATTCTTATGAGCCCTCTCTAATCGGTTTACAGAGTCAGCCTTTTACCCCCAACAATCCGAGTCCTCACTTTACTGACCTCAGAAGGACAGAAGGTTGAGTCAACCTTGAGCTGGTCAGGATCGAACACCTAGTAGTGGGCAGAGTTAGCCTGCCATCCTGCATTCTAACCACTGTGCCACCACAGCTCCTGCCTTCCAGTAACGTTTATTACCTTACTTGTTTTATGGCAGACTGATTGGTCCTGGGCAACTCTAAACATTTATCTTGGGGTTTTTTTCCTTGCCTTTTCTGATGGGTGTGATCTTTTTTCTGGGCTGAATACAGGTAGTCCTCAACTTACAACAGTTCATTTAGTGATCATTTGAAGTTGCAACAGCACTGGAAAAAGTGACCTAGGACCGTTTTTCACACTTACGGCCGTTGCAACATTCACATGGGCACGTGATTTATAATCAGATGCTTGACAGAATGGTTCATATTTATGACAGTTGCAGTGTCCCAGAATCATGTCGTATTTTGTGATCTTATGACAAGCATAGTCAAGAGGGACGCCAGATTCACTTAACAACCGGGTTACTAATTGAACAACGACATATTCCCTTAAAGGTCGCAAGAAAAGTCGTGAAATGGGGCAAAACTCACTTAACAAGTTTCTTAGCAACATAAATTCTGGGCTCAATTGTCAAAAGTCGAGGACTACCTGTGGCCTGTTTGGTACAAAGTGTTCTGCGATGAGTGGTTGCCACGTAGGAAAAGGAATGTATCTTCCCTGGTATGCGTAGAGTAGATGCCGGAGCAGAACTGACACAGACCTGCTGACATTTAGGGAATTAATGCTGTGTCTGTATCACTGGTTTCTGATTGGCTATCGCCCTGTGGTGACTTAGCACTTAAGGGCTATCAAACGTGCATCGTTGATGCTCTGGGCATAACAAGTGGGGCTGGCTGGCATTGCCTCATCTGCCTTCTTGATATAAGCCGTTCCTGCGAATTAGCATAAGCTGTATTGGTCTGCTGTTTAAGTTAAATTAACCGCTGTATGTGAAAAAGCAGAAAACGCATCTTGCTCCTAGCTCAGAAAGAAGAAAAGGCAGACTGGGAACATTTTAACTATTTGCTGCATAGAGAGGTTGTCAGAGTTTTGGCAGCATAACTTATTAATATGAGATAACCCCAGGAGCAAAACACAGCACACACAGCCTTTATATAATTAATAGTGGTTTATATACAAATATATACAGACATACACATGGTAAATCCCTTACCACGCAGCTACGGACACAGAGAAAAATGAGATACACGACGAGAGAGAAATGCCCTCTAATGGCTACCTATATATATAGACACCACATTGTATCAGCCTTAAATTGCATTAGCTTACAGATTACAATTTACAACCTTACATCAGCTGGCAGCCATTAAATCCTCATTACCTGACAACAGTATTTCCCAATCCTGGCAAATTTAAGATGTGTGGACCTTAACTCCCAAATGATGACTGTGTCATCGCTGGATCCCCTGGCCTGAGGATTCCCACAATGGATAAGTGGGTTGGTCTAGAAGATCTCCAAGATCCCTTCCTGCCCAGGGACTAGAAGGAATGCATGCTCCTTTTTTCTAGCAGACTGCAAAGAAAGGAGTTGAATAGTTCTGCTTTTTCATTGTTACCTGATAGCTTTTTGCCATCTCCATCTAGCAGTTTGCTGTGTTTTGAATATTTCCGAAAATGCACATCTCAAAAATGATTTGAAAGGACCACTGTGGATGTTAGACAAACATAACACATCCCTGCTACTCACTATATCTTTGTCCCTGCCTGTCCCTCTCACGTTCTCCTTCTTGGCTGTCCTTTTTTCCTCCAACATCCTTCATTAAAAAGCGCTCCAGACTGAAGCTTGTCATGCTTTGGCCTCATCCATCATCATCTCTGACGTTCTGGAGCACCTCAGCAGCCATTCATTCTCACACCTTTGCGAGAGTTCTGTTGCTTTGCAAAGTGGTGTGAGTCTCCACCCCCAGTTTTTAAAATTATTGATTAAATAGCTTGGAATGTGGATTAAATTGTGGGCTACCAAGCAATCGTAAAGTATTAAAACAGTTTGGTGATCCTACTTTTAGCCATTTTAAAACTTGTTTTTTTTTTTAAAAAAAAGTTTTTTTGAAAGCCTGTAAACAAGGTCACTTTGGATAAGAAGATGGTCAGCATATAAATTTAATAAATAGGAACCGTGGTGGCGCAGTGGTTAGAATGCAGTATTGCAGGCTATCTCTGCTCACAGCCAGAAGTTCAATCCTGATGGTTGAACTGAGCCTTCCATCATTCAAGGTTGACTCAGCCTTCCATCCTTCCAAGGTGGGTAAAATGAGGACCCAGGTTGTTTGGGGGCGAGAGGCTGACTCTGTAAACTGCTTAGAGAGGGCTGGAAAGCACTGTGAAGTAGTATATAAGTCTAAATGCTATTGCTATTGTCCCTCCCTCCCTCCCTCCCTCCCTCCCTCCCTCCCTCCCTTCCTTCCTTCCTTCCTTCCTTCCTGTTATAATGCAGTATTGCAGGCTAACTCTGTCCACAGCCAGCAGTTCAAATCTCACCAGGCTCAAGGTTGACTCAGCCTTCCATCCTTCCAAAGTGGGTAAAAGAAGGACCCAGATTGTTGGGGGCGAGAGGCTGACTCTGTAAACCACTCAGAGAGGGTTGTAAAGCACTGTGAAGCAGTATGTTAAGTGCTACTGCTATCGCTATTAATAAATCTAGGTTGATTGCAGAAGTCCTGGCTCCCCTGTGGTTATATTCCACCCCCCTGCAGCTGCTGGCTTTTTCCAAGCTCCTGCTGTGGACCATGGTCCCTTGCCTGAGCTGATGGGTCCAGGAGCCTCGTAAGTATTTCTGAAGGCCAGAAGATCCTGGTTGCTGAGCCGGTTCCTGTCTGTGTGTCTGAGTCAGGGTTGACTCCCTGCAGTTTTCTTGCTGGGATTTTGGACGTGGTTTGCCATTGCCTCCTTTCTAAGGCTGAGAGACAGTGACTGGCACACACTCTCCCACTCTCTACTCTTCGGCCTTAATTACTACAGTGCACCCAGTTAGTTGCCATCCTCCATTAGGTTCCTTTTATTTATAAGATGTGACTTTTGGGGTTAGCCTCTGTTGCAGGGTCCCCGTGTCGGCTCTGAGCAGACTTCATGGTCTCTTAGCAGCCGGAGCGTGACTTGTGCTGCTCCGGTGCTCCGTGCTGGTTAGAGGGATTGTGGTGTTTTCAGATACAAGCCTCCCAAGTGAGAGGTGACAGTCCATCTTTTTTTTTTTTTTTTGCAAATCTTACCATATTTTTCGGACTATAAGATGCACCAAGATTTTGAAGAGGTAAATTTAAAAAAAAATATTTTTTTTTGCCCTCCCTGGCCCCCAGGAGCACTCTGCAGGCCTCCCAAACCCTCTGCACACCCCGTTTTTTGTGAAAAGGGCATGCAGAGAGTTTGCGAGGCCTGTGCAGTGTTCCTGGGGGCTGGGGGGGGGGGCATAAAAATAGCAAGAAACAGAGCGTGCAGAGAATTTGGAAGGCTTGCAGAGTGCTCCTGGGGGCTTGTAGGGGCAAAAGGAGCCTCGTTTTGTGAAAAATGGGCACATTTTTCGCTCGTTTTTGCCCTCCCCAGCCCCCAGGACCACTTTGCAGGCCTCCCAAACCCTCTGCGCACCCATTTTTGGGAAAAACTGGATGGGCGTGGCGGGGTTTCGGGAGGCCAAAAATGTTGTAGTCACCCAGATTTTCACCCTCTCTTTTTTGGGGAAAAGGCGCGTCTTATACTCCAAAAAATACGGCCTATGATCATCCCCAGCAGAAGGTTTTTTGAATCGCTCCTCCTTTAGAGTCACCAGTTGGGTGGATTCTATTCACTTAAAGGGGAAAAAACTAGATTCTTTTATCCCATTGAAAAAAGGATAACATAGGAAAATTGGACGTATGAAATGTAAATATTAGGAACGAGGCAAGAACATTTTAAAATAACTATCTGGAGACTCCCTAATAGACATAAATATAATGTGTTGAGACGTATGTGTGTATACTGTTTATGTTATAATTTAATGTATATGTGTTAAAGGTGTCTGGACAAAAATTCACACACACACACCCTTTCTTCTTTACGCCATTAAACCTATACCATTTACGTCTGTCTGTAAGCATTGGTGCCCTGATGTGATATTACAGATTTCTACCCTATGGTAATCTTACTTAATGATGGATTAATTTAAACCCAGGCGGGGATAATAAAATAGGGGCGATTGCAACTGCAGCATTGAAAAGCAATAATCAATCGCATTTCAAGAGTAATTCTTTTTTTTTTTTTTTTTCAAAATTGTCTGGCTCTTTGGTGCAATATGAAGGTTTTCTTGCCAATCCTTCAGGCAGGGTAGACGAGCTTAGAAACAAAGCAAGCTGGTAGGCTAGAGCCCTCCTTTCTCAAGCGAAAAAGTTGGCATAACGGAACTGGGCAAGCGTGTGGTGCTTTACCCTCTCTCCTTCTTCTGCCCAATGAGGCTGGGAGGGCCCTGCTTGGCTGGTTTCCAAATGCTATCTGTTCTGACCTAGGCTTCCTTAAAAAGCATGAAACAGAGTCTTGGTCCCAGCAAAACCTCTTTTATTTACATGACTATGAATTCCTTTCATTCGCAGTCAGACAGGCTTGGCAAACAGTCTTTCAGAGGAATGTTTTATCAACATGAACCTTATCTTGCTTGGAGAGCTGCCAGATAACCAGTTTCCAAACACAGGGCAAAGCAACACTTGGCACAGAGTCTCTTATAGTCACAAACAGAGATTTCCACTCTTGAAACGACCGAAGGAACACATTGTTTCCTGAAAAAGCCCCCTCCCCCTTTGCTCCTCTTTTGTTTCCTATGGGAGGGGCCAATCACCTTCAAGGTCTGGCTGTATTCCCAAGTCAACCCTGCCTTCTTAGTTGTTCTTGTCTTCTGGCAGCTCTGTCCACGCACATACTGGGAACAGGCTCCATCTGTTCTTCTGCCTCACTGCTGTCTAGCTGCCTCTCTGCCTCTGTCGCAGAGCCTTTGTCTGAGCTTTCCTCAGCCCCCAGGACTTGCCCAGGTTCCTCCCCAACCCTCCTCACTGTCTGACTCTGCTGCCAGCTCTGCTGGCTGCTGGCTCTCCCTACTTCTTTGCAGTTGCTCATGTGACAGATGTAATGGACACAGGTTTGCCAGCATCTTGTGTTGGGCTTAGCTCAGGGGTGTCCAAACTTGGGAACTTTAAGACTTGTGGACTTCAACTCCCAGAATTCCCCAGCCAGCTCTGCTGGGAGTTGAAGTCCACAAGTCTTAAAGTTGCCAAGTTTGGACACCCCTGGATTAGCTGAATCTTTCTGGCCACTCGGAGGGGAGATCTGCAGGAAACTTCTTGTAGGCTAGAAGGGGATTGAAAGGATTGAAGGATTTGCATCCTGCCAAATGTGGGAAATGTAATCAGACCCCAGGTACTTGTTATCATATGTGGTGGACTTGTATGAAAGCAAGAAAATATGGGAAGAAAATACATACTTGGTTGGAAAAGATGATTAAGCAAAATATGGATCTGAAACCAGAAATATTTTTGTCGGGTGTAATGCAGGAGGACTATGGTAAAGAGACTATATATTTAGTTTTGCGTGTACTGACAGCAGCAAGGATTGTATTTGCACAATATTGGAAAAATGAGAACAGACGAGGATGTAATTTGGAAAATATTAGATGGTGCAGAGATGGATAGATTGACTTTAACAATAAAAGACAAAGAAGACACAGAATATCACTTGACACGGAATAGATTTTATGAGCGGTTAGAGATAAGTGGTAGAAATCAGATGAAGAAAGACTATTGCTATATATGAACTAAATATAAATATGGTTTATATTTATAAATATGCTAATATAATTAGCAGAATTATGAATAAGCTAATATAAAGAAGAAGTTGATCCAAAACTTTGTATATGTGTTAATATTTTGTTTTGTTTTCTTTGTTCTTCTTTTGTAAATGATGTACCCCCGTGGTGGCGAACCTAAGACACAGGTGCCTCTCTGTGGGTGCACACACCATTGCCAGCTGCTCTTCTGGTTTCTGACCAGCTGGTCTTCACTGGTGCTGGAGCACCGAAAAACAGGGCATTTGGGGGGCATTTTTCAGGGTGTTTTTGCATGCCGGCCAGCTGGTCTTTGTGGAGAAGCGTTTTGGGATTCCTGGGCACCGGGTATATATCCGGTCCCTCCCTTTGGTGTCTCCAGCCAGACTTCACTAGCCAGAGTTCGTTTTCTTTCTAGGAACGTGGCTCTCGCTTGGAGCACAAAGCACCGTGGTGCTGTCTCTCACCATTTTTACATTTTGGTGTACCAAAATGGCTTTGTGTGGGGAAAGAAATATAAGTTTCTAAGTTAAGAGGAGTGCCAGATAACAGCCGTTAATAATGCAAACATGCAAGGCCAGGTGGAACAGGAGAAGTCCCAGCCCTCGCCTTGGTTTACAGAGGAAAAACTCACATTCATGTAAACCAGGGGTGTCCAAACTTGGGATCTTTAAGACTTGTGGACTTCAACTCCCAGAATTCCCCAGCCAGCATGGCTGGCTGGGGAATTCTGGGAGTTGAAGTCCACAAGTCTTAAAGTTGCCAAGCTTGGACACCCCTGGTGTAAAACATCTGCATTTTGCTCAGTTGAACTCTCTTTCCCTTTGTCGAGCTCTTGAATTTAAGACTTTTGTTGGCCTCCATTCAGGGTGGGGTTGTTTTTTTGTGTGTGTGTGGGGGGAGACAGCCTTTCACAGACGGAAAGCGAATACTAATGTGCTCCGTGCAAAAGAATTTCTTTTATCTAAACACTTGGGTGCGTCGCCCACGTGCCGCAGAAGCGTTTCAGGCTGTTCTTTCCTGACTTCGCCTTCAAATTGGACTTCTCTGTGCCAGCATCCAAAAGAGGCTCAAAGAAAATCTAAACGGCTGCGGAGGGGCCGAGGACCCTGGCGGGGAGCCAAAACTGCGCTGCTCTTTAACTATGGACTGTGGGAGCAAAGTGTTCTCTGTCTTTCTTCCTCCCTCTGCCGTTTCTTGGCCTTTTTTACTGGCTTTTTCCAGCTCTGTTCATCTTCATTGACGCTCCTCTAGACCTCTCCTGGATGAGGATGCACCCCAAGGAAGTTTCTGCCTTCTCCATCATCCAGGTCGTGGTTGTCCTAAAGATGCTTTTTTAAACTGGACTTCCTTGGTTTTTCTTTGAAGACATTTCGCTTCTCATCCAAGAAGCTTCTTCAGCTCTGTAGCGTATAATTAAATGTCTAGGGCAGGAGTGTCCAAACTTGGGAACTTTAAGACTTGTGGACTTCAACTCCCAGAATTCCCCAGCCAGCATGGCTGGCTGGGGAATTCTGGGAGTTGAAGTCCACAAGTCTTAAAGTTCCCAAGTTTGGACACCCCTGGTCTAGGGAGATTCTCAGCCATCCAGGTCATCGTACCAATGGGGAATGGAAGGATTTCTGCTCCTTGCAGACGGCTGGTCATTTGCATTCTTTTGGAGAGCCGTTGAGGCCGCTTGGAGATTTATCCGTGTCCTCAGGGTCACCTGAGTGGTGCAAATAGGTGTGGAGCCTTCTTGGAGCTGCTAAAAGGACTTTGTGTTGTAGACTGGAGATAGACGAGGTCGTATCCCTCCCCCTCTGTTGGGAGAGGCCTGTTCAGTTTTGACATAAATGGCTTCTTTGGCAGCTGGTTTAAAAGAGGTCTCAAAGAGGCCATCTGTGTCAAAACCGAACAGCCCTCTCTCAACAGAGGGGGAAGGGATACAAACTCATCTATCTCCAGTCTACAACACAGTCCATTCAGCCGTTCCAAGAAGGCTCCACGCCCCTTTGCACCACTCAGGTGACCCTGAGGACACAGGCCAACCGTCAAGCGGCCTGAAGGATTCTCTGAAAGGATGCAAATGACCAGCTGTCTGCAAGGAGTATAAATCTCACCATTTCCCACCATCCAGTTGGAGTTGAAAAAGCTTCTGGGATGAGAAGCGAAAAGTCTTCGAAGAAAAAAACCAGAAAGTCCTTTCTGCATAGCTGGCGATTCAGAGGGAAGGGAGGGGGGCCGTGCGCTTGGCTGGTCCTGGCTGCATTTTCCTGGGACCTGGCCAGGTGCAGCCTTCCCTCCATCTGCTTTTAAACAGAGAGTCCCCAGGGTTGGCAGGAAGCCGCGGGTGGAGCTTCTGTCCAGGATTTCCTGCAGAAAATAGACAGTCGCACCCCACCCTGCCCCCTCCCCTCCATCCCCAGGCTGGGAGTTGGCCTTCTGGCAGAGGCGATACAGAAAACATCATGTTCGAGCAATTCGAAAATCCAAGAAAGTCATAGGAGAGTTGTGGTGGATTATTCATGCAGGAAATCTATATCAGCAACCACAATTGAGCCCAAAATTTCTGTTGCTAAGTGAGACATTTGTTAGGTGAGTGTTTGCCCCATTTTACGACCTTTCTTGCCACAGTTGTTAAGTGAATCGCTGCGCTGCTTTAATTAGTAACACGGTTGTTAAGCGAATCCGGCTTCCCCAGTGACTTCTCAGAAGATCACAAAAGGGGATCGAGTGACCCCGGGAGACTGCAACCGTCATTGATGTGAGTCAGTTGTCTGAATTTTTGAACATGTGACCATGGGGATGTGGTCATCAAAACGGTCATAAATCACTTTTTTTCAGTGCTGTTGTAACTTTCAGCAGTCACTAAACTATTGTAAGTCGGGGTGGAATCCTTAAAACTTTGGGGATTTTATATTGAGTTTTTGGGACTGTATGAAAAAAATATAAAATGTGATTTATGCAAATTAACTGGCAGTCATGAGAGCCCTGCAGATTTCTTTAACTCCTTTTTAAATACAGGTAACCCTCGACTTAGAGCGGTTGTAAATGCTTACCTATGGTGAAAAAGAAAGTTACGCCAGTGAAAAAGTGACATGACTGTTTTCACACTCATGATCATTGCAACATCCCCATGGTCATGTGATTTATATTTGGATGCTTCACAGCTGGCTCATATTTATGACCATTGCTATGTCCCAGGGTCATGTGAATCCCCTTTTGCGACTTTCTGATAAGCAAATGGTGAAGCCTTAACAACTACTGTGTTCCCCCCAAAATAAGACAGGGTCTTATTTTCTTTTGACCCCTGAAATAAGCACTTGGCCATATTTTTGGGGAGGCCTGATTATTTTTGAGGTGCAGGAGGCGGCGAGCGTGGTCAGCTCATGGCTGCTGCTGTGTTGCAGTATTTTCGGGGAGGGCATATTTTTGGAGAAAGGCTTATTTTAGCGACGCGCTCAAAAGCCCAATTTGGCTTATTATCCGTGAAGGTCTCATTTTTAGGGAAACAGGGTGTGTGACTAACGACTGCAGTGATGAGCTGTGGTGGCGCAGTGGTTAGAGTGCAGTATTGCAGGCTTCTGCTGCTGACTGCCGTCTGCCTGCAATTTGTTCCAGTTCGCCTTCAGTCCTTCCAAGGTCAGTAAAATGAGGACCCAGATTATTGGGGGCAATAGGGTATCTCTGTAAACCGCTTAGAAAGGGCTGTAAAAGCACTGTGAAGCAGTGTATAAGTCTGCTATTGTTATTCACTTAACAACTGGGACAAGAAAGATTGTAAAATGAGGCAAAACTCATTTAACAAATTTCTCACTTAGCGACGTAAATTCTGGGCTCAATTGTGGTCGTGCTGTTTCCAGTTGCTTTAACAGGAACCACTTGCTATCTATTTTTTTTAATGTATTTTCTTCTCACTTTTGCAGCCCTATTGAAACTGTACTATGAATGGTGAAACGAGAGCGGAGGTGGTAACTTCACCACCTCCAACAGCTCCACATAAAGAGAGATACTTTGACAGAGTGGATGAAAATAACCCTGAGTACTTGCGAGAGAGGAATATGGCCCCTGACCTTCGCCAGGATTTCAATATGATGGAGCAGAAGAAGAGAGTATCCATGATCCTCCAAAGTCCAGTAAGAATATATAATCAATTTCCCCCCCAATGCGTTACCAAACAAAGAAGCATGTGTAACAAGTTCGATCCTAAGAATGCATAGCAAGCTACAAGAAAAGAAAAATGAGAAAATTTAATTAATTTAATTAAAATGCTCTGTGCGTTAAAGAAACTTTCAAACAATATGCTGTATTTTTCGGAATATGATACACTCCCCCCCCCTAAGAGAGGGGGAAAATTTGGGTGTGTCTTATACACCAAATGTAGCCAAAAACAGATGCGAGGCATGGAGGAGGCGATGGTCTATGGCAATCCCTGCAGCTTGGAACAGCTGATTGGGGGTATTCCGGGAGGCCAATCCACCCGCCAATCAGCTGTTCATGCTGAATCAGTCTGCGATAACGTGCTGAAGCTGACCAGGCTGATCCCTATTTGCTGCAAGGACGTGTCAGAGTTTGCAGCAGCAATCACATTCAGAAAGCACACACAAGTAACTGATTTAGCAGGATTCAGTAACTTCTCTTTATATATAATATAATACATGAAGTAAAAATATACAATACCAAAAGCAGGTTTTCCAACGTGGCAGTTCAGAGGAGAGAAGTTTCACTTTCAGTTTTAGTTTCAGATCTCAGCCCAGCATGTGAGCTTTAGTACAGAAGAAGCCACGCCCAGGCTCCTTGCTGTCTCCTTCCTTGTTGCTCACACAGCAAATACTGTTTGTTTCCAAAGAGCCCTCAACTCTCTCACACACTGACAGGACGCTAGCCAGATGGATACGATGGATGCTGGTAGGCAGAGGCAGATTTTTTTCCCCTGATTTTCCTCTTCAAAAACTAAGGTGCATCTTATACTGTGGAGTATCTTATACTGTGAAAAATATGGTAGATATAATGTGTGACCGAAGCCAGAAAAGCCTCTTAAAGTACACATGTGTATGTGTTTCCTTGAAATGTACTGCTTGTCTCTCTCTGTTTTTTACTTCAGATTTCTAATGCAGTTTCATTTGAAATGGTTCTGTGTGGGTGAAAAAGCCTTAAATCCATTGAACAAGCATTATGTATTTTTCTTCTTCTATGGTTACTGAACCAAAGCGATGATAAAATACTGGAATATTACACTCTTAATACTGCAGTACATGGACTTCAGAGAATTAAGAGGTGCTTGCAGGCCAATTTTGTTTCCTACATAAGATTGGTAAATCAGTGTAATCAAAGCTACACAATATTTTGTGACACCCTCTCTCCTTGAAAAGTGCTACGGATACTCCTTGATTTACAACCGTTTAATGAGGGAACAGAATTACAACAGTCTCAGAAAAGATGGAACAACTTCTGGCTTTCGGGCAAACGTTTTACACACACACCACATAACACATGATCTGGATGCTCAGCAACATGTTTGCACTTACCACTGGATTGTCAACTACCCTGTAATTATGTGATTGCCAGTTGCAGTTTTCTCTGCTGGCTTCCCCATGAAATCATTGGGGAAACAGGTAGGAAAGGTTTGCAAGCTGCTGCCACCTGCTGAGAAGACCCCCTCCAATCTCTGGAGGCTAGCTGAAAGAGTTGCCTACTGAGGGGAGCAGAAATTCTCCCTTGGAGAATTTCCCTCAAAATTGTCTGCTGAGGGGAGCTGAAATTTCCTCAAGAGAATTTCCCTCAGAGTTGTCTGCTGAGGGGAGCTGAAATTCCCTCAGAGAATTTCCCTCAGAGTTGTCTGCTGAGGGGAGCTGAAATTCCCTCAGAGAATTTCCCTCAGAGTTGTCTGCTGAGGGGAGCTGGATTTTTCAAGCCAGATCCTGAAAATTTCCGCTCCGTTCCTGCACCCTAGCAAAGGAGCCTGCTTTTATGCAAGGAGTTGGACACCAAGTCAAGTCCACGGCTCCTTCAAGCGGCCTTTTCACATGCACTGTTGCTCTGTTATTAGGCATTCTGTGAAGAATTGGAATCCATGATCCAGGAACAGTTCAAGAAAGGAAAGAATCCTACAGGCCTGCTGGCTCTACAACAGATTGCAGACTTCATGACGGCCAACGTTCCCAACGTCTACCCACTAGCTCCGCAAGGAGGCATGACTGCCTTAAACATGAGTGAGTGAGAGAGGGGGAAGGGCTAATGACACCTTGGCTGTACAGGTTGTCCTCGACTAACGACCGCAATTGAGCCCAAAGTTTCTCCTCTTGTTAAGTGAGTTTTGCCCCATTTTACGGCTTTTCTTGCCACAGTTCTTACATGAATGCTTCCCCCTTGACTTTCCTTGTCAGAAGGTCACAAAAGGGGATCAACAAGGCCTTGGGATACAGCGAAGGCCATAAATATGAACCGGTCGCCAAGCCTCTGAATTTTGGTCCCCTGATCGTGGCAAGGCCGCAAAATTCGTAACTCTGAAAAACGACCCAAAGTCATTAATTTTTGCACTGCCCTTGTAACTTTGAGTGGCCACTGAAAGGACTGTTGTAAGTCAAGAACCACCCTTAGTACCGTGTTTCCCCGAAAATACGACAGGGTCTTATATTTTTTTGACCCACGAAATATGGCCTTGGGCTTATTAAAGGGGGAGGGCTTATTATTTTTCAGGTGCAGGAAGCAGCAAGCCCACCAGCCCCACCCTCTCCGTCCCACCATCTGCATGCATGCGGCCCCAATGACCCAAGTTCTCCTTGCATCCTGGACTTCGCCTGTCCTGCTTGCTGGCCGCGGAACAGCTGACTGTGCTGCTCTGGCCTCGCGGGAGGGGGGGAGCTCTTCCTGGCAGAACAAACAAACACACACACACACACACACACACCCTCCCCCTCCAAGGCAGCTACATCCCTTCCCTAACTTGCTTTCCAGCTCCATTCTCCGTTCCACGTGCAGGACAAGAAAAGTAGACTGTGTGCCTATGGTAAAAAAAATCCCAGAAAATACCTTCCAAGTTCTCGCAAAAAAATAATAATAATCTCGCGAAGTTGGAAGTAAATTAACAAACTACTTTTCTTGCCCTGCACTTGGCAGTGGAGAATGGAGCAGGAACGCAGGTTAGTGGAGGGATGTGGCTGCTTTGGGGGGGGGGGGTAGGGATCGATCTCTCACACACACCCACACACCATCCTTTCCTTGGGAGCTCTGCACAGACGCAGAGAAGGCTTCGGATAGAGCATTTGGGGGATGTGCGTCTGCGCTGAGATCCCAAGGAAAGAACGATTGCCAGGAAAAGGGGTGGGGGGGATTTTGCTTCTTATCCTATGTGCTGAGCTTCAGAACAGGGTAAGAGGAAGGAAAATCTCCCCTCCCCATTTTCAAGCCGTTCGCAAAAATGACTCATTCCGAGCCTTCAATCCTGCAATATGCTGAAGGCTCGAAATGGAACGTTTTTGCAAACAGTTTGAAAATATGGAGGGGGATATTCCTGCCTTTCCCCCTGTTCTGAAGGTCACAGGATAAGAGACAAAATCTTCCCTCCCTCACGCCTTCAATCCTGCAATCCTGGATAATGTGAAGGCTTGGAATGTGGCGTTTTTCAAACCTCTTGAAAATGGGGAGGGGGGATTTCGTCTCTCACGTATCCTGTTCTCAGTCTGTGCTGACCTTCAGAACCGGGGGAGAGGCAGGAATATCTCCCTCCCCATTTTCAAGCCGTTCGCAAAAACGCCCCATTTCGAGCCTTCAATGTGAATATGCAGGTGAGAAGCTCCTACCTCCTGTAGGCATTTAAATCCATACTCTTGGGACATCGGAAGAAGCCCTGCGAGGAGACACTGCTGCCGAAGTACAGGAAATCTCCCCCCCCCCCAACCTGCAGATCGTCCTTTCAAAGAGGAGTTTCACCAGGATGAAGAGGTGGCTGAAGGTGGTGTTTGTGTCACCTTTATCGCAGGGCTTCTTCCAATGTCCCAAGAGTATGGATTTCCATGCCTTCTTTTCCTGTTCCGTGGACGGAATTGCGAGCTGTGACTGTCACCGTTAGGCAAGGAGGGCATGAGGCATTTGGGTTGGGTTGCTTGGGCTCCGGCTTCTTTTGCAGCAGCGATTGGCTGCAAAAGCGACCGGCGCTTGCAGGAGGCAGAGGCCTGAGCAGCACCCGCGAATCAGCTGTTTTGTGAACGGAGTGGCCCAACTGATCCGATTAAGGGGCCAAGAAGCCCTGAGGTGACCGGGGAAGGGAAGGGCTGACCCCTGTTCTGGCTAAATCCCCCCTTCACTAGGGCTTATTTTAGGGGGAGGGTTTATATTTTTGCCCACCGCGACAATCTGGCATGGCCTTAGTTTCAGGACATGTCGTATTTTCAGGGAAACATGGTAGTTTTGCATTTTAACCCTTGGCAATTATTTTAATTATTACAACGGAGAGACGCTCCTATTAAAACTGCATTTTTGCCCATATCTTTTCTTTCAGGCCTCGGTATGGTGACCCCCGTGAACGATTTGCGGGGATCGGATTCCATCGCTTACGAGAAAGGAGAGAAGTTACTACGGTGCAAATTGGCCGCTTTCTACAGGCTGGCCGATCTATTTGGCTGGTCGCAGCTTATTTACAATCACATCACTGTGAGTATGCAGGTCCCCAGGAGAAATAAAACGTTGGGGGGGGGGGGGGGAATTCCGATCACATTCAAGCCAAGCCTCAAAGCAATAAAGTTATAACCCGCCTAAACTAAAGGATACAAAATTGTCTTTAGCCCTGCAGAAGCAGATAGGCTCACTCTTGAACTTAAAAATAAAGGGGAATCAGAATATTTTGAAGTATGGAACAGTTTTATGATTGGTATAAGACAAGGTGACAAGACTGGAACAAATGTATATATTGTGATTGGACAGAAGGATAGACAATGTATTAAGTAGATTAGTTGTTAATGGCTGAAACCATCTGTATATAATGTGAATGTATGGTCACCTCGACTCCACGGTATTGCATTATTTTAATTGTAAAAATAATAAAAAAAATATTTACAAAAAATTGTCTTTAGCCTTAAAGAGAAGCAGCTGTCACCTACCTCTGGGCAATCGTTCTACATGAGAATCTGTCCCACTGGGGGTAAGGGTGCGTGGGCATTCTCATGTAGAACGACTGCACAGAGGTAGGTGACTTCTGTGTGTGTGTGTGATTTTTTTTTTTAAGGCAAAAGGACAATTTTGTCTTTTTCCATTTCCATGCTGGCAGCATGAACTGGGAGAACCTGCTCCACTGTTTTGGGGGGGAGGGGGGATATTTTCTTCCCTTGGAATTTGCCTCCTCCTGGTGTAAATTGGCAGGTCCAGTTTTTCTAGGGTGAGGGATCTAGTGAGCACAGCAAAATTCCGTCTTCCTCCCTCCTTCCCTTTTCATTTCCTTCCTTCCTTCTCTCCCTCCCTCGCTTTTTTCTTTTTTCTCTTTCATTTTTTATTTCCTTCCTCCTTCCTTCTTTTTGGTTCCTTCCTTTTCATTTCTTCCTTCTTGCCTCCCTCCCTCCCTCCCTTTTTGTTTCTCTTCTTTCCCTTCCTACCTTCCTACCCTTTTTCTTCTTTATCCTTCCCTCCCTCCCTCCCTCCCTTGGAACAGATCTATGGATTCCATTAGCCTTTGTGCTTAAGGATAGGTATCAGGTTTACTGTTTTTGCTGAGATCCAAAACAGGGATCCTCTCTGCTAAAGCCTATTTGCAACTACAGAATGGCCGATGCGGTTAGCGAGAATCCAGCATCGTTGTGCTGAGGAAGCAAAAGAGGGAAATTCGGGTCAGTTGTGGGGGGGACCCCAAAGGACCACCTTTGCAAAATCAGCAGAACTCTTTTAGATCTATCGATTTTTCAATCTATCTTGAGTTTTGTGCATTTCAGATTTTGGCTCTCAGAGCTTTGCGTCTTCTTCCTTCTTCATATTTGCAGGTCAGAGTAAATATGGAGCAAGAACATTTTCTGATTGTGCCTTTTGGACTTCTCTACAGTGAAGTTGCCGCATCCAGCTTGGTAAGTGAAAAATTAAAAACAAAAAAACCACAACCCTTGGATGCCTTCCTCATTGAGCCAATTGGAAGAAGTGCCTGCCACGCTTAAACCTCGGATTGGGGCCTTCTTATTTAAGGCTTCATTTTTCAAATATGCCACCCCTGCAATATGCCATGACCTGGATGTTGTGGTAACCTGCTTGCACTTACCACCTGTTGTCAAGTACCCGGCAGTTACGTGAATGCCAGTTGCAACCTTCTCTGCTGCCTTCTCCCTAAATGGAGCTTTGTGCTTTCGCTCATCGCTTGTACAGCTCGGTTCCCAACAGGTTGCAGCCCAGTATTGGGCCATGAACCGGGAGTTGGAGGCCCCTGATCTAGAGGGTTGACAGGAGGGGGCTGAATCGGGGAAGCACCTTTCCTCTACAAAAACCATATCATCCTCTCCGGATTTTCTGGAAGGCGAGAAGAGGCCTCTGGGAGCTACTAATGTCAGGCAAATAAAACCGGTGCTCATTCCTTACTCTTAATTTTGTATTTTTATTTCTGTTCCTGGACGTTGAAATGTGCCGCTGTTGTTACTCCCTGTGGCTTTTGTTTTTATTTATGCCTTGACGTAAGCGATCTATAAACTCATAAATAAATAAAACAGACTCTTTAACTTGATGGTTGCTAATGAAAGGGAAGCCATCTTGACGGCGGTTCCGACTTAAGCTTTCAAATCTTGTGGAAGAGCTCAAAGTCAAAGATATCTTCCTAAGTCACACGTTGCACACGTGTAAAAGTGATTTGAATTATAAAGTCATTAACCGGGGTTCCTGCTTCCAAGATGCCTCGCCCTAGAGTCAAGAAAGAATGTGGGGGAAATAAATTATCCCAATGTCCTTGGATTCTCTATGGTGTTTCATCTAAAAACAAACAACAAAAAAATCTTTTAACTGTAAAAACTTTTCTGCAGATCAGCATCATAAATGCCCAACTTCCATCCATCCTCCCTCCCTCCCTCCTTCCCTCCCCCCCCCCTCTGCCATGCATGACTTCTGAGGTGTCAAAAAAAAGTTAATACAATCCTTGGTTGTATAAACAGAGGCATAGAATCAAAATCACTTGAAGTATTAGCACCGCTTTATAGAAACTTACTTAAGGCCACATCTGAAGCACCGTATCCAGTTTTGGTCGCCACATTACAAAAAAGATGTTGAGGCTTTGGAAAAAGGGCAAAAGAAGAGCAACTAAGATGATTAAAGACTAAAACATACAAAGAACGGTTGCAGGAACTGGGTATGGCCAGTCTAGAGAGAAGAAAGGGGGACATGATAGCAGCATCCCAATATTAGAGGGGCTGCCCCAAAGAAGAAGGGGTCAAATTAAAGCACCTGAAGGCAGGACGAGAAACAATGGATGGAAGCAACCTGGAACTAAGGCAGGGGTGTCCAAACTTGGCAACTTTAAGACTTGTGGACTTCAACTCCCAGCAGAGCTGGCTGGGGAATTCTGGGAGTTGAAGTCCACAAGTCTTAAAGTTGCCAAGTTTGGACACCCCTGAACTAAGGAGAAACATTTTGACAGTGAGGACAACCAGTGGACTGATTTGCCTCCAGAGGTTGTGGGTGCTTCTTCCCTGGAGGTTTTTAAGAGATTGTACAGTCAATTGTCTGAAATGGTAGACATGCTTGAGCTTAGAGATTCCTTCCAGTTTCTATTCTACAACTCTACTCACTCTCTTCTTCATGATTCTATTCTGCTCTATTCTATTCCACATTTTCTATTCTATTCTATTCCCTATATTCTATTTTCCATTGCACCCCACTCCCCACCCCATTGTCTTTCAGGTGACCGGGAGTCCCTTTCCCTCCTGCAGGGAGAGAGAGTTAGAGTAACTCCCAGCCTTTCACACCCATCTTCTGTTGTCAGGTCAAAGTGAACTTCCAAGGGGACGTCATTGACCGCGGAAGCACCAACTTGGGGATCAACCCGGCTGGCTTCACGTTGCACTCGGCCATCTACGCTGCCCGCCCGGATGTCAAGTGCATCGTTCACATCCACACTCCCGCCGGAGCAGCGGTAAGAGAGTTCTCTTGTCTTCTAGCTGGGAAATAGCAAGAGCAGGCCATCCTCGACTTACGGCCCTTCACTTAGTGACTGTTTGAGGTTACAACGGCGTTAGGGGGGGAAAAATGACTCACAGCCATTTTGCACACTTTATGACCGTTGCGACATTCCCACGGTCACCTGATTTGTGTATGGGTGCTTGACAGCTGACTCACATTTACATCCGTTGCAGTATCTCCAGGGATCACGCAGATCCCCTTCTGCGGCCTTCTGACAAGCACAAATCAGTTGCTTATCCATCGGGTTACTAACTTAGCAACTGCAGTGATTCACTTAACAACTGAGGCAAGACAGGTCGTAAAATGGAGCAAAGTGCACTTAACAAATTTCTCACTTAGCAGCTTAAATCTTGGGCTCTGTTGTGGTCGTACGTTGAGGACTAGTGGTCATAACGAAGGAGACAGGTTGTCTGCATAGGGCAGGGCTGGGCAGGTGTGACAATTCTATGACCTGTGGACTTTAAATCCCAGAATGCCTGAGCCAAAAAGGGGAGTTTTGCTACACAGCTTCTGGCGTGTCCAGTAAAATAATCACTTGTTGAATTAGTGCTTTCTGGAAACCATAGAATAATAACTAGGACTATATTGCTATTATCCTTTTCCTATTTCCTATAGCATGCTATGACTATCACTTCGTTGTATGTACTTTATGATTTATGTGGATTCCTTTATTTAGCATCTTATGACTATCACTGAATGTTGTGTATCTTATTTGTATTTTATGGTTATGATGGTTTCAAGTTCAAGTTCACCGCCCCGAGTCCTGTTTAGGAAAGGGCGCGGTTTATAAATAAAAGTTTACTTACTTACTTACTTACTAAGTTTATTTGATTTATAGACCGCCCCCTCTCCCCGAAGGGACTGTTATCACTTGTTGCTAGCATGTACAATGATAGCTTATGCAGCAGAGATAAATTCCTTGTGTTCTGTTCTGTTCCGTTCTATTCTATATTCCATCCCATTCTCCTTCTTTCCTCCTCCTCCTCCTCCTCTTCATTCCCTATGGAAGGGGCCATTCACCGTCCACCTGTGCCTTTACTCCTGAGTCGACCCTTGTTCCTTAACTGGTCCCTTCTCCTGAAGCTCTGTGCATGTACACATTGGGAACAGGCTCCAGTTGTTCTTCTGCCCCGCTGATATCCAACTCAAAAGGCAGCTGATAACTGTCGGACGGCCCTGGCCTCCTCTCTGCCTCTGACACAGAGCCCTCATCAAAGCCTTCCGCAGACTCCAGGACTGGCCCAGGTTCCTCCCCAACCTCTTTGCTATCCGAGTGTGACACCAGCTCTGCTGGCCGCTGGTCACAACAGCTCATCTCTGCTCTGCTCTGCTCTACTCTACTCTAAATTCTATATTCTAATCTAATTCTTCATTCTGCTATGTTCCGTTCCACTCCACTCCATCCTATCCTGTCTATCAGGATTTTTCAAAATGGCTGCTCTCAGTCACGTGCCTCGGTTTTACTTTCCCGTTAAGTTTTTGAGAACTTGCTTCCTTCTCAGGAATGAGGTTTAGAGATGTCTTTTCCAGATGAGAAAATTGTCCCCCCCCCTCCTCCCCTCTCCAAAGTTGTCTTTGAGAGCCAACATTTGTAGGTAAGATGATAACCGATTCGTAGACTGCTGTCAGTAAAATCCATGATAACATCCTCAGGTATCCGCGATGAAACGCGGTCTCCTGCCCATCTCGCCAGAGGCACTGTCTCTCGGAGAAGTGGCCTACCACGATTACCACGGCATTCTCGTGAACGAGGAGGAGAAAGTCCTGATTCAAAAGAATCTGGGCCCCAAAAGTAAAGTGAGTATCTGCCCCATCCCATTTACAAGGACCTGCTGAAAACATGGAATTTGTCTGACTCCCAGCGTCTTTGTTTCTGTCCTCGGCTCCTCCAGGTCCTCATACTCCGAAATCACGGCTTGGTATCTGTCGGAGAAACTGTGGAGGAGGCTTTCTATTATATTCACAATTTGGTTGTTGCGTGTGAGATCCAAGTAAGCAACGTTCTTTCTTGATTTATCTATTTTGAGTTGGCTTGGGAAACCGCCTAATCCAAGCAGAAAAGCACGCCTATGGAAAAGGCGTAGCGGAATTTGAATTTAATATCAAAAGTGTGACGGGTCCCGACTGACGAACCCAACCAAAGTAAGCACAGACGAGACGATCCAATCTCTGAATGCGGAGGTTTATTGAGTACGTCATTCCGCCACCGATGAGGGCAAAACCAGATCTGACCATTTCCCGTGCAAACCCACTTAGTCAAAGTTCAGGTTCTCCCTCCTTCCCTCTCTCCAGTTCGATCAGATCACAGTGTCCAATGGAGCCTGCTGGTTTTGTTATGAGAAATTCCTTTGGCTCTGCTAATCACCTGCAGAAACGTCCTTGGTTCTCATGGCTGGCATCTCGATGTCTGGAACCAACGTTCTACCTCCCCCTTTCCTCCGCCCATAGTTCGTTGGCAGTCTGAGAAGCGGTAATAGTTGCAACAGCAAAAAGCAGCTTTTGAAGCTTGGCAGGAAAAAAAAAACCACTGCCCCCTTTAATTAAAGAGACAAATACTACTAGAGGGGTTTTAACAGTGGAAGGTGGCCCAGATTAGATGGTACGGTGGGTGCTTGATTTATTTCTTCTAACTATTATTTGCTTTTTACTTTGCAGGTACGGACGCTGGCCAGCACAGGGGGGGCAGACAACTTGGTCCTGCTGGATCCCAGCAAATACAAATCCAGGCCTCACTGCCACGAGTCTGTCGCGGGGGATGGCACAGCGCCTCACCCCAAATGGCAAATTGGAGAACAAGAATTCGAAGCCCTCATGCGAATGCTGGACAATTTGGTAAGCCAAAGTCCTGCTGCTCCCTAGAGAGTCCCTCTAGCTGTACAAATACGATAAGAGGATGGATGGGACGGGCAGACAGACAGACAGACGGCTGTCTCTTAATATCAGGAATTTCTTGTGGCTGACGCCCTCGAGATTTTGTTCTTCCTTAAGGAGGAGTTTTTCTCCCCCCCCCCTGTGGATTTAACTCCATTAGTCATTGTAGACCAGGGGTGTCCAAACTTGGGAACTTTAAGACTTGTGGACTTCAACTCCCAGAATTCCCCAGCCAGCTCTGCTGGCTGGGGAATTCTGGGAGTTGAAGTCCACAAGTCTTAAAGTTCCCAAGTTTGGACACCCCTGTTGTAGACTGTAGGGGGGGCTATTCACCTCCGTTTCAAGGCCCCTGAGCCAGCCCTGTTGGAAGACATGTCTCTGGTCACATGACAAGCATGAGGTCGCAGAGCGCTGTGACCTTCCCACCAGAGTGGTACCTATTTATCCGCTCGCAATTTGCATCCTTTCCAACTGCTACGTTGGCAGGAGCCGGAGCAAGTAAGGGGGAGCTCCACTCCGTCACACGGTACTCGGGTCTCGAACTTGGGCCACCGGCTTTCCAGCCAACAAGCCCGGCGTCTTAACCCCTGAGCCGCTGCGCTGCCTTTAAAGAGAACGCAGACGAGAGTGAAACACAACGTTCAAAGCTTGATCAATCATCGCAGCGCCAGAGGAATCTTTCATCAACACTTAATGTTCCTTTCTATCTGCAGCCTCAAGGTTGAATTTGTGGTTCAGAGTTGGACGTTTCATTATCCAGCTCGTTGGGTAATGAAAGGGCTGCGAGCCAACAGCCAAGAGAGCGCTATGAAGTCCACAATTCTTTCTTTTTTCTTTTTTTAATAATATCTGCAGAGTTTACTTCCACCTTCAAGGCCGCGTCCTTCACTCCTGATTTACTTCGTTGGTTCACGGAAAAGTAGGACCACAATTTGGCCAATTCCAAACTTTAGTGTAAAAAGTCTGTAGAGATTCTCAGCCATCCTGGTCAGCGTTGTCCCACAGGTGCTTTTTTCAGGAGGCAACTGAACTTGTTTTCTTTTGAAGAGGTTTCAACTTCTCATCCAAGAAGCTTCTTCAGCTCTGACTGGATGGAGGAGAATGGAAGGATTTATATTCCTTGCAGACAGCTGGTCATTCGCATCCTTCAAGGACCAGAGGTGATATTCAGCAGGTTCTTACCAGTTCTGGAGAACCGGTAGAGGAAGTTTTGAGTAGTTTGGAGAACCGGTAAATACCACCACAGGCTGGCCCCACCCCCATCTATTCTCTGCCTCCCGAATCCCAGCTGATCGGGAGGGAATGGGGATTTTGCAGTATCCTTCCCCTGCCGTTCCCATCAAACCAAGCCACGCCCACCAAGCCACAACCACAGAACTGGTAGTAAAAAAAATTGAATCCCACCACTGTCAAGGGCCCTCTAAAACAGAGGTCCCCAAACATGGCAACTTTAAGACTTGTGCAGTTCAACTCACAGAATTCTCCAGCTGGAGAAAACTCTTGAGTTGAAGTCCACAAGTCTTAAAAGTTGCCAGGTTTGGGGACCTCTGCTCTAAAAGGATGCAAGTGACCAGCTGTCTGCAAGGAGTATAAATCCTTCCATTCCCCACCATCCAGTCGGAGCTCAAGAAGCTTCTTGGATGAGAAGCGAAACGTCTTCAATGAAAAAGATAAAAGTCCAGTTGCCTTCTGGAAAAAACAAAAAACAACCTTTGGGAGAAACTGACCATAGTTATTGCAAAAGGGGTTAGTGAGGAAGGGGGCAGATCCTCCATACAATCCAGTATACCTTCCCAAATCAAAGGAAAGGGTGGAAAATCCCACAGCTTCCCATGTTTCAGGCCAGAGACATCTCTTGCTGCACATGGCTGTTAAGAGGACAATCATGTTGTCAGGAAGAACGGGGGGCCGAGCAGCTGTTGCTTGGAGGATGGGGAGGAGCTCTGGGCTGATCAGACGCAGGAGAGCCCAGGCTGAAGGCAAGAACTGAAGACCCAGCTCAAAAGAAGAAAACACAACAACACAATAAAGGAGTGTTGTGGCGCAGTGGTTAGAATGTGGTATTGCAGGCTAACTCTGCCAACTGCCAGGAGTTATCCTGAGCGGCTCAAGGTTGACTCAGCCTTCCGTCCTTCCGAGGTCGGTAAAATGAGGACCCAGATTGTTGGGGGATAATAGGCTGGCTTTATAAACTGCTTAGAGAGGGCTGACAAAGTGCTATTGCTAGTCCCTCCCTCCCTCCTTTCCTACTGTTTTCCTCCCTCCACCTTTCCTCTTTCTTCCCTATTCCCTTCCTCCCCCTTCCTGCCTTCTTTCCTTCCATCCATCCATCCATTGTGCACAGTGGTTAGAATGCAGTATTGCAGGCTAACTCTGCCCAGTGCCAGCAGTTCGATTGTGACCGCTGAAAGGTTGACTCAGCCTTCCTTCCTCCCTCCCTCCCTCCCTCCCTTCCTCCCTCCCTTCCTCCCTCCCTCCCATCCAATTAAAATGCAGTATTTCAAGCTAACTGCTCAGTGCCAGCAGTTCAATCCTGACCGGCTGGAGGTTGACTCAGCCTTCCGCCCTTCCGAGGTCGGTAAAATGACGACCCAGATTATTGGGGGCAAGAGGCTGACTCTGTAAACCACTTAGAAAGGACTGGGAAGCACCGTGAAGTGGTATATATTAGTCTTAAGTACTATTGCTATCCCTGAGGAATCCCGGCCGTTGTCCTTGACTGATTTTCCTCCTGTGGTGTTTCTTCAGGGTTACCGGACAGGCTACCCGTATCGATGCCCTGCTCTGAGGGAGAAGACTAAAAAGTTCAGTGAGGCGGAGATTCCCGCTGCCGTCACCGGCTACTCTTTTGCTAGTGACGGGGACTCGGGCACTTGCTCTCCTCTGAGGCATAGCTTTCAGAGACAGCAGCGAGAGAAGGCCAGGTGGCTAAATGCCAGCCGAGGGGATGACCCAGCTGAAGAAGGGCAGGATGGCGGCGGCGGCAGCCCCAAGTCGAAGACTAAGGTGTGGACGAACATTACACACGATCACGTGAAACCCTTGCTGCAGTCTCTCTCGTCCGGTGTCTGCGTGCCAAGCTGTATTACCAACTGCTTGGTCTGTGCCTACCTTACTGTTCATAGTTAGATGATGTAGAGCGACCGTTGGCGGCAGCTGCTGGGAGGCTTTGGACGCAAACCAGCCTCACGGGTGTCCTCCTGATTCCCCGGGGTGGCAGCGGGAAAGTACATTCCTGCCTCTCAGGCAAACAGTCCTTCCGTGGCCCCTGGGAGTGACGCCCACTACTTAAATTGCTTTACGGCGGACGGATACTGTGCCGTCTTCCCTTCTGGGCTCAACTCCCTGCTTACTTTATAAACGAATGATCGGGGCTACCTTGGCCTTACAACGGCCCAGCCTTCTAATGGTTTTTTTTTTTTTAATCTTCTTTAAAAAAATCCCATGGCTTTAGACTCCCTCAGAGAGTTTTCTAGACGAAGCTGGGTTGACAGATCTGCTTTTGCAATCTGTCAACCTCCGTCGTAGTTGAGATTTCAGCAGAACCTTGGGATTCTGAGCCAGGTGCCCTCTTGTTTTTTCCCATTGGTCCTGAAGCCTCCCAGGGGTGACCCCTCCTCTTCTGCATGAAATGTTGCATGTGAGTAGGTGGCCGTAATTGAAGAGTCTTTCCTGCGGGGTTAGCGGGGAGTGGGTTGGGGTGGGTGGAGGCGGCATGATAAAGTTCGGCTCAGGTGTGGTCCAGAAGGGGCTCGGCGGCGCTGCCTCCGAAGGGCCCTTCGGCCTCCAGGGCCCACAAGGCGGATAGCTAACAGCTGCTTAGAGATAGTGATGTCAAACCCAGATGTGCATGTGGCTGGTGGGTGATCTGGATTATTCTAGAGCTGAGCAGAGAAACCGGCAGCCCTTCAAAGCTACTCAAAGGGCAGCACAGTTTAGGTTTCGGCGTAAAGGAGCCATCCGGTTGAACGTTTCGTTACATTCAATTCCTGTTTTCCTTTGCGTCTCTCGACGCAAAGCCCAATGCTGCTTACCGTGTTTTTCAGAGTATAAGACACACTTTCACCCCCTAAAAGAGAGTGAAAATTTGGGTGCATCTTATGCACTGAATGTAGTCCTGCCCACCCACATGCCCCCACCTTTTGGCCTCTGCCTCCCAGTAATTTGCCTCCTTGCAGCAAACAGCGTCTTTCCGTTTCAGCACAGCCTGATTAGCACAAGCAGCTGATTGTCGGTTGGATTGGTCTCCCAAGGATCAGCTGTTTCAGGCTGCAAGGATTGCCATTCCCTATTGCCGCCTTTGCACCCCCCATTTTCGGCATCTGTGCGCCCCATTCCGATTCCTGCTGCCCAGAACGGGCAGAAACTGAGGCGCGAGGAGGCAGCGATAGAGAATGGCAATCCCTGCAGCCTGAAACAGCTGATCCTCAGGAGGTCGATCCAATCGCCAATCGGCTGCTTGTGCTAATCAGCCTGTGCTAAAATTAAAACTGAAACACACTGTCTGCTGCAAGGAGGCAAATTGCAGAGAGACGGGGCAGATTTTTTCCCCTTGTGCTAATCGGGCTAAACTCAAACAGGCTGTTTACTGCCTGCTGCAAGGAGGCAAATTGCTGGGAGGCAGAGGCAGATTTTTTTTTTCTTGTTTTCCTTCCCAAAAGCTAGGTGCGTCTTATACTCCGAAAAATACGGTAATTTGGGGTCTTGGCTTTTCAGGATTATTATTGGGGAATGCAGTTGCTCTTATACACACTTAATGGGAAAACAGAGGGGAGACCGAGTCTTGGATTATGAAGTGATTTTTCTTCCTTTTTTAAAAAAAATGCTAACTACTGTCAGACGTTGAAATATAACTTCTCTGGGAAATAGCAAAATCAAAACGTGCGTAAGAGTTTTGTATTTTCTTAAGCACCCAAATCGAGCTGAAGACCAATGAAAACTGAAATTACCACTGGAATACAATCTTATTTTGACACATTAGTAGAACACCTTTCAATCCCTATCCAGTAACTTCTGGTGTGTATATTTGATTTTTTTTTTGAATGTGCTTTTAAAAAAAAATCCAGTATGCTAAGGTTCTTAACATTGTTGCTAAATATCTTTAGTAAAAAGCTGGAGTAATTTTTATGGGAAAAGATAAGAACCAGTGAGTATCCATAGCTCCATGTTCATTCTATTTTTTTACTTCATATTTGCAAAACATTTTAAAATTATGTTGCTTTTTAAGGAGTTCTATTTCTGGCTTTTCAGAATCATTTTTGGGAGGAGTAGTATTTATACAAAAGTGTAAAACGGATTCGATTCAGAGTCGAAAGCTTACCCATGCAATAAGTTGGATGATTAACGGGGCCAAACATACCCTTTTGAAAGAATAAATCTCATATTCATATTGGTAGGGCAAACTTACCTTCTAAGTTGCTAACTTTACTGGTTAAATTAAGCAACCTCCTGCAAAAATCCTATTTGTAAAGTGCTTTTTTTCCCCAGCTTCGGAGATGTGTTCTTTCTTTCTTTCTTTCTTTAATATATGAAGCCATAAGCTTTATATAATACGACGACATCACCAAACTCACTTCTGTTAGGCTGCTCCATCTATCTGTCTGTGTAACAAAACGGTTTTGAAATTTCCTTCTACTCTTTTCGACTTTTGCTTTGAATTTAAACTTTGGTGATGCCCGCCTTTTCTTCACGGGACAAAATAATCCACCTAGCCTGGTTATTATCATGCTGCTTTTCATATTTCTGTCATCCCGTGGTTTCTGTTGGCTTTGATGTGTTAAGATACCTGGGAAGTGAATCAATGATGATGCGGACAGTTAAAAAGATTTTTGAGCAAAATTTCCCATTTCTGGTTTTATATTTCCACCATCTAGCCCACCTGGATGAATAGCCTGGCCCTAAACCCTCTTTAGGGTTAAGAGAGCTTTATTCCAACAAACAAATTTTTTACATCAGAGGTGTCAGACTGGTGGACTTCATCTCCCAGAATTCCCTGGCTTTCCAGGGAAGTCCTCCAGTCTTCAAGTGGCCAGGTCTCAAAGCTTTCCATCAGGGGTATCCAACCTTGGCAGCTGTTAAGACTTGCGAACTTCAGCTCCCAGAATTCCCCAGCTGCCTGGCTGGGGAATTCTGGGAGTTGAAGTCCACAGGTCTTTAAAGTGGATGCCCCTGCTTTAACATTGTCACCTGCGAGGGTCTTCTGTTTACAGCCTCAAATTGCTTTAGTGACCTACGGCTAAAGAAGGCCTCTTGCATCTTAGTACCCCTTTCCAGATGCCCCATTTTTTCCCGGGGTTGGCAGTTCGGGGACACACGCCCCACCCAGCTAAGCAGCTGTTCCAAACCGAAGGACGGCTTTTCTTTTGTCATTCCTTCTCCCCCCCCCCCCCCCCCCCCAAAAAAAAACCCAAACCAACCTCAATCATTGGTTCAATTCTCCTTTGTCGAATCTTGCATGATCTCCTGTGCGATAATGTTGCTGTTTTGAAACAGGCCGAGCGTTTCGGTGGGCCCCCCCTTTTTTTAACACGCCTGTTTTCCATGCTGTTGTTTACAGTGGACTAAAGAGGAGGGACACAGGGCTGCCTCGTCTGCTCCCCCAAACCTCTTTGTTCCCTTGAACACGAACCCAAAGGAGGTCCAAGAAATGCGGAACAAGGTTGGTACCAGCCAGGACACGGGTCTGGAGGTTTTGGGGGAGATGCACCGTCCAGCTCACGGGCCATCGGGGACCCCTCCGGACAAGGGGGAGAAGAAAGTTCAGGCGGCAGATGGGCTGCCTAAGACTGACTGGCCCTGGGCATGGGGGCCCAAGAAGGCGGGGCCAGGCCATTGGGGATTATGGTTTTGGGATCAGCACAGGCAGTCCTCGACTTAACAACAGTTCATTTTGTGACCGAAGTTACAGCAGCGCGAGAAAAAGTGGCTTGCCACGACCGTTTTTCGCACTTACAACCTTTGCAGCATTCCCCACGATCAGGAGACCGGAATTCAGATACTCGGCAACTGACTCACATTTATGACCGTTGCAGGGTCTTGTAATCCCCTCTTGTGACCTACTGACCAGCAAAGTCAACGGGGAAGCCCTATCCACTTAACAACGGGGCTGCTAACTTTTATCAACTGCGGTGATTCCCTGAACAACTGTGGCAAGGAAGGTCGTAAAAATGAGGCAAAACTCCCTTCACAAGTTTTCTAGCTTAGCCGCATAAATTCTGGGCTCAGTTGTGGTCGTAAGTCGAGGACTGCCTGTATCAGAGAGGGGAGTGTTAGACTTTGGCAGCACCAGAGGTGGGATCGCTTCATTTGCCTGTTGGGAACGAAAGAAATCAGGGTTTGCCCCATTTTACATGTTTTTCTTGTCACTGTTGTTAAGCAAATCACTGCTTAATGGTGAAATGGGCTTCTCCATTGATTTGTCGGAAAGGGGGGGGATCACATGGAACCCCCTCCCTTGCAGCCGTCATAAATACGAGTCAATTGCCGGGGGCCTGAATTTTGATCACATGTCCATGGGGAATGCTGCGACGGTCGTAAGTGTGAAAGAAACGGTCATCTCTTTTTTTTCCAGTGATGATGTAACTTCGAATGGTCACTAAATGAACTGTTGTAAGTCGAGGGCTACCTGTATCTTGACACTTGGCCTTCTCTCTCTCTCTCTTTCTCTCTTTCTTTATTCGGACAGATCAGGGAGCAGAACTTGCAAGACATTAAAACAGCCGGACCGCAGTCACAAGTCCTTTCCGGGGTTGTAATGGACAGGTGCCTTGTGCAGGTGAGAACGCGACGCAGCTTCCGCTGCGGCTCTGCATGACCGCGTGGCCTCTTTTTCTTGCTCTTTCCTCATGTAGCCCCCTGCAACTTAACTTTAATAGTAGACAGAGAGTAACTCTTTGTCCGTTAAGTGCGAGGGGCAAGCAGGGGCTGCCTTTACCACGCCACAGAGGGCTCAGCCACATAGTGGGAGGCTGCTCTCTAGCAGCATGCTGGTCCCAGGGCACAGGTCAGGCTGTGTGGTGGTGTTCTGAGCCAGCTCCCTAAACACCACAAACCCTCTGTAATCAATCGATCAATTCCTTTATTGGGAACGCCAGCAGCCCCTGCTCTCTCACAAAAGGCTAACAGCTCCATCCAGCCGGGAGATGAATAGTTGTCTGCCACATCTACTCATCTCCGCCGTCTTCCTTTGATCCCCAGAGCTAGGGTGGGGCTTTGCTAGCAGCGGTGGCTCTTTCAGCCCAAGGACCGGCCCATAGATTTCCACTGCTCTCCTCTCCTCTGCCTATCTGCACGTCAGGCATTGGACCCAGCTGTTCCTCCTCTTTGTCATCTGGGGGAACAGAGCTGGGGGCTGTTGACTCGCCATCTGAGGGCTGACCGACGGCCTAGCCTCCACCCCTCTCTCTCTTCCCCCCCTTTCCCACCCTCTCTCTCTGTGCCAGCTTTATTCCCTCTTCCCCCTCAGAGCTCCCAGGTTACCTTGATGTCTACCCTGACTCCCATGCCGACGCCTCCTCCTCGTCCTCTGATTTGGCTGTTGGAGGGGCTGGCGGCCGACAGGCCACAGCAGTTGTTCCTGCATTCATGCAGGGACCCCTTCACCGAAATGGGTGTATTTCCTAGTGGGGTGGTAAAAAAGACCCACCAACACCAACCCTATTACCTTCTCAAAAACGGAAAGAAGATCCATCACATAACTTTGAATAGGGACATGGTGGCTCAATGGCTAAGACGCTCAGCTTGTCGATCAGAAAGGTCGGCAGTTTGATGGTTCGAATCCCTAGCGCCACGTAACGGAGTGAGCTCCCATTACTTATCCCAGCTTCTGCCAACCTAGCAGTTCAAAAGCACGTAAAAAATGCAAGTAGAAAAATAGGGACCACCTTTGGTGGGAAGAGAACAGCGTTCCGTGCGCCTTTGGCGTTGAGTCATGCCGGTCACATGACCATGGAGACGTCTTCGGACAGCGCTGGCTCTTTGGCTTGGATATGGAGATGATCACCGCCCCCTAGAGTCAGGAACGACTAGCACACATGTGCGAGGGGAACCTTTAACTTTGAATAAGCCCACACGAAGAGCTTCAGGTTACGTCCAGGTTATTTCCAGAGTTCTTTCTAGCTGCTTGATGTCAAACATGGCCAGGATATCCCCTAAGGCAGACTTCAAAGGGTTGCTTTGCATGCTCTCCTATGGCCGCTGCTTGTGCATTCCACACACTCTGAATGCTTTTCTGCATGCTGTCTTTTTTATTTTTATTTTTTAAGGCCATGCCATAATGCTTTGAGCCGATAATCTAAGCCCGGGTTTGGTTTGCTCTGTCTACTCAATTTCCTGTTTCAGGATGCTCCCCTCTCAGACTGTACGGAAACAATTGAAGGGCTCGACCCCACAGAGCAGGCCTTTAGTCCAGCTAAATCTGTCTCTGTTAGAAAGGTACTGACCGCTCTGTCCTTCCGCTCTCAATGCTCTTTCGCTTTTAACCTCCTTTTTTTACCCGGGTTTATCGTTTCTCTTGCTTGGGGTTACAAGGGGATCCACATGTCAGGTGCGAGTTTGATGTCAAGTAGGATCTCTCAGGGCTTATAATAGGGATCCCCCAATCCCTGGGAAACGGCCCACTATCGGGCCACGGTCCGTGTTCTGACCGAGGCTTCCCCCAAAAAGCATGAGGCAGAGTCCTGGTCCTGAGAAAACCCTTTTTAGTTAAACGAATGTGAAATCCTCTCCTTCACCTTCAGCCGAGGCCTGGTAAAGAGTCTTTCAAAGGTGGATTTATGGCCACAGACCTTATCTAGCTTGGAAAGTTGCCAATTTAAATATTTTCTCAAATGAGGTGCTGTGCAAGGAAAGATTTGGCACAGAGTCTCTGAGATTCACGGACAGATCTTCACACTCCTGAAACGAATCTAATGACCGAACGAAGGAATTGTTTCCTGCAAAAGCCCCCTCCCCTTTCGCTCCTCTTTTATGTCCTATGGGAGGGGAAAATCACCTTTCACCTGTGGCCTTACTCCCAAGTCAACCCCTGTTCTTTAGCTCTTCCCTTCGCCTGGCAGCTCTGCGCATGCGCACACTGGGAACAAGCTCCAGCTGTTCCTCTGCCTCACTGATGTCCGACTCCGAAGGCAGCTGAGAACTGGCATAGGGCAATGGCCCCCTCTCTGCTTCTGATGCAGAGCCCTCGCCCAAGCCTTCCCCAGCCTCCAGGACTGGCCCATCTTCCTCCCCAACCTCCTCACTGTCAGACTAGGCTGCCAGCTCCGCTGGAAGCTGGTGGGCCACAACAGTCCGTTTGGAAGCGGTCTGTGTGAGTGGCTGGCCTGCACACACGTGTGCATCTCAATTTACATAAGCAGAGGACAACTCGACTTGTGCAAGCAGTTGGCCAGTTCCTCTCCAAACCCCCCTTACCCGCGCTGGCCGCCAAGCCGTAAGGATTGGCTTAGAAGATTCTTTGAGTAATTTCCTTTTAAACATGGAGCCACTGATTTAATCCTGCTTGATGCCCAGAAGTAGGACTGTCTGTTAATGGACTGCTGGCAGTCCATTTGTGGTTACCTGAAGTAACCACATGCCATACCAATTAATCAGTGGAACAACTTGCCACCAGAAGTTGTGAATTCTCCAACACTGGAGGTTTTTAAGAAGAGATTGGATAACCATTTGTCTGAAATGGTATAGGGCTTCCTGCCTGAGCAAGGGGTTGGACTAGAAGACCTCCAAGGCCCCTTCCAACTCTGTTATTCTGGTTGCTGTCCTAGCTGTGGCAGCTGCAGAGGCCAGTGCTACCCGGGTAAATGAACAGGAGGAGCAAACAGAAGTGGGGCATAGGGAGCCAAAGGGGAGAGGTCTTTGTTGGTCAACTCATAACTTGAGGAACTTGTGGATGGGGAAACTGCTGCCCTCAAAACCATTGCGCGGCACAACATAAAATCATTCAGGAAGTCACCCACATCTCATGGATAATGTCTAGAACCCGTAGAGCTCTCCTGGCTGGCCCATGTTCCTCCCCAACCTCCTCATTGTCCGAATCTGCTGCCAACTCTGGCAGGCCACAGCAGTGACCCAGTCCTAAACCTCAGCATGGCTTCTGGCGGTTTTTCTAGGAAGAATCTCAAAAGATGCCCGAGTTGAGTGTTTCCGCACCCTGGGAAGATAACGTTCTTGCCAAATTTCGCCCCAAAAATATCCGGTGGTTGTTTTGGCAACGTTGCCTAACCTGTTGCTAAGCCGGAAGGGGACTATCCGTTGTTCAGATGGGCGCATCGCGGTTTGTGGGTGGCGTTAAGAAGTCGAGGTAACAAACGCTTAGCTTTGGAATGGTTAAGATTCAAATCCTCACGATGCCTCCGTAGGACCCGCAGGCATTTCTGTTCACCTTCCGTGGCAAAGTCACCCAAACTCTTGTCATCTGCTCCATAGAGCCTCTGATGGGTTACGGGGTGCTTCTCTGGAGTGGGGGAGGGGTGTTGTTTCTCCAGCTCTTGGCAGAACGTCCTCACTAATCTTGAATCCTCAGGCTTTTGACGGTGACGAGATGCTTCCTTTTTCCTTCTGCCTTTGCTATTGGGCCTCCTCGCCTTATTCGTAATTCCCCTCCTTTTCTCTTGCTTCTCTTTTGCTCCCTTTCCCTATCTTAGCCCTTCGGAGAAAACCTGGGAAAACCAGCTCGGTTTGGGGGTCAGTCTTAGCCAGGCCTTTGCAATTGAGACTAGGGTACTCAACTCCCCCCAACCAGCCTATTGTTCTGACCGAGGCTTCCCCCAAAAAGCACGAAGCAGAGTCCTTGTCCCGACAAAACCCCTTTTATTAAACGAATGTGAATTCCTCTCCTTCACCTTCAGCCAAGGCCTGGCAAACAGTCTTTCAAAGGTGTATTTATGATCACAGACCTTATCTAGCTTGGGAAGCTGCCATGTAAATATTTTCACAATGCAGTGCTATGCAAGGAAAGACTGGGCACAGGGTCTCTGAGATTCACGGACAGATGTTCACACTCCTGAAACAAACTAATGAATGAATTGTTTCCTGCAAAAGTCCCCTCCCCTTTTGCTCCCCTTTTATTTCCTCTGGGAGGGGCCATTCATCATCCACCTGAGGCCTTACTCCCAAGTTGACCCCTGTTCTTTAGCTGTTCCCTTTGTCTGGCAGCTCTGCGCATGCACACCCTGGGAAGAGGCTCCAGCTGTTCTTCTGCCTCACTGATGTCTGACTCCGAAGGCAGCTGATAACTGGCATACGGCCCTGGCCCCCTCTCTGCCTCTGACACAGAGCCCTCATCAGAGTCTTCCCCCGACTCCAGGACTGGCCCATGTTTCTCCCCAGCCTCCTCACTGTCCGAATTTGCTGCCAGTTCCGCTAGCTACTGGTGGGCCACAACATTTATGTTTCCCTATACAAAATGGCTTTGATATTACTCCTTTCTCTTGGATTGAAATTGAAATACTGTTGTTTCCCTTCCTAAACAGCCTCATATAAATTACATGTGGTCATTCCTGCAAGATTCATTCCCGTGTCCAAACACACCCAAGGAGTTGTAGTGGTGTTTTTGAGATCTGTCATATCAGGAGATAATCGATTGATTTAGTTTAGCTTAGTTTGATTGTCATTACACCTCGTACAACAAAATTAAATGCCTTCTTCAATGTACATTACAACTATAAAACTAAAAACACAACCGCACATTCTTCACATGATATATAATTGAAATTGAAAACCTGATATTGCATTAATCTTGCACTATACCATATAATTCAACAGTTACTGCTCTGGGATAGAAGCTGTTTTTCAGCCTATTTGTCCTTGTTGTTTATTGTTCTGTACCGTCTGCCAGATGGTAATAGTTAAAATATTTTGAGCTTTCTTAAGGCAGCAGGAGCTATAAAGCTCTTCCAAAGAGAGGAGGGGGCAACCCATGATCCTCTGGGCAATGACGTTGACCCTCTGGAGCTCTGTCCTATCTGCCCCTGTGCAACTGGCAAGCCATACACAGGTGCAGTAAGTTAAAATACTTTCTATGGTGCAGCATAGGTCACCAGCAGTTTTCCATTCAGGTGTTGCTTCCTGAGAAGTCTCAGGTGGTATAATCTCTGCTGTGCCCTTTTGACCAGGGCTGCAATGTGAGTTGCCCCAGGTCAGATCCTCTTTTATGACAATACCCAGAAACTTAAAACTGGCCACTTGCTCCATTCAGTCTCCATTGATAAGCAAGAGCTGGATGTCTGATCTATTCCTTCTATAGTCCACTATAATAAGCTCCTTGGTCTTATTGGTGTTAAGGACCTTTATTATCTCCATACCACGAAGCATCTCCAGGAGAACATTATGAGAGAGTTCCTGAGAAGGAGAACTGATTCTAATTTTTTTTAAAAAAAATTAGAATTGGGTTTATCTGCTCTCGTTTTCAAACCTGGTAAGTCTGTCAGCCTTGAGAATTTTTGACAGGGTCCCTCCTGAGTTGCTTCATCTTTATGCAGTTGTGGGCTCCGCTGTCTCTTATCTGGCCGGTACCCAGGCAGCATCCCTTCTCCCTGTCTCCCAAGGTCCTTCCAACATCTGTATACAAACTGCAAGGGAGTTAATGGGTGCAAGTTTAAATGTTCGATTTGACCTTTTTTTTTTCCTTGTGGAAATTGGATGGGACAGAATAACAGGCCCAGACCTTTACAGATACAAAGCTTGGGTTTAGACTTACCTCTTTATCTCTCTTTCCACCTGCCAATTTGGAACTGCTTTGGGCAGCTGTGATTACTAGTGGAATTTCTTTCCAGTGTTGTCCAGATAAGTGCTTCTTATCCCACTTCAGTGGCCAGCCAGGAAAAGCACTTGCATATTTTATCCCATCAGGGGATTTGGTGATTTATTGGCTATGTTTATAGCACAGTTTAATCAGAAAGCTATTTTTACTACTTTGTAATAATTTAATCCCTTGTTTTGTTTTTTCTAAAAATTGGCCGTGTTAGATTCTGTTTTGACCCAGCTCCCAAACACGACAAGCCCTCTGTATTTAACTAAAAGTTCCCTTTATTATGAGCGCCAGTAGCCCCGGCAAAAAGATTCTCTCTCAACGCAGACTAGCAAGTCTGTCAGGCAGGGAGATGAATAGTTGTCTGCCACATCTGTTCATCTCCGCCCCCTTCCTTTGATCCCCAGAGCTAGGGTGGGGCTTTGCTAGCAGCGGTGGCTCTTCCAGCCCAAGGACTGGCCCATAGATTTCCATTGCTCTCCTCTCCTCTGTCACATCTATTCCTCTCCACCCACTTTCCTTTGATCCCCAGAGCTACGGCGCGGCTTCGCTAGCAATAGTGGCTCTTCCAGCCCAAGGACCGGCCCATAGATTTCCACTGCTCTCCTCTCCTCTGCCTTCTGTGCTTCTGCACATCAGGCACTGGACCCAGATATTCCTCCTCTTCTTCATCAGCCACCTGAGGGCTGTTGAAACTTCATCTGGGGGTTGACCGACAGCTCAGGCTCCTCCTCTGTCTCTCTCTCTCTCTCTGCCAGCTGCATACCCTCTTCCCTTGATGCTGACCCTGACTCCCACACCGCCTCCTCCTCCTCTAACTTGGCTGCTGGAGGGGCCGGAGGCCGACAGGCCACAACAGATTCCTAGTGCGAGATCAGCAGGGCAGCCTCTCCTCTCCATTCCAAATTAAATTCTTTAGGGACATTGCTTCATTAACATTGAGCGCTTCCCATCCCCCCCCCCCATGCCTCCAGGGTCATATACCCCAGAGGGTGAGCGCGCTTTTTCTTCTTCTGATTCAGGGGGAGCTGGTGACCGCCTCCAAGGCCATCATCGAGAAAGAGTACCAGCCCTGCGTCATCATGAGCACCACTGGACCCAACCCTTTCCACAAACTCACGGACCAAGAACTGGACGAGTATCGCCGAGAAGTCGAGAGGAAACAGAGGCAGTCTGAAGGTTTGTGCGCGGCATCAGCTGGGTATCCTCACCTGCGATCCTGTCGCGCCTGGCTAAGGGGCGAACCTTGCTGGAAGACGTGGTGTCGCTTCCAGAGCCTCCCCTGGGCCGATGCTCGTGGCATCTGTGAATCCATGCCACGTGTTTGGTCTAACCACACCACGGTCAGAAAAGTTCTCTCTGCCTTGCGGCCCAGAAGGCAAACCACAGGGCTGCCACTCTGATGTATGCGTCGTCGTGTCAGGAGTTTTATACCTTCCCTGCTCTGTGTGAATGGGGAGGGTTGGGGTTGGGGTTAACAGCACCTTTGCAGAGGAGAGAAATAGCTGCAGTTACAGGCCGTCCACCACCAGAATTCAGCCACCAACGTTTCTGTGGCTAAGTGAAACATTTGTGGAGTGAGTGAGTTGAGTCCATTTTACGACTTCCCTTGCCACGGTTGCTAAGCGAATCACTACGTGGAGATACTGCAATAACAATAGCACTTATATCCCGCTTCCCAGTGCTTTTACAGCCCCTCTCTAAGCGGTTTACAGAGTCAGCCTCTTGACCCCAACAATCGGGGTCCTCATTTTACCCACCTCGGAAGGAGTCGACCTTGAGCCTGGTGAGATTCGAACTGCCAAACTGCTGGCAGCCAGTGATCAGCAGAAGTAGCACGCAGTACTGCAACGGTCGTTAAGTGTGAAAAACGGCCGTAAGTCACTTTTTTCGGTGCCGTTTTAACTTTGGCCACTAAATGAATGGTTGTAAGTTGAGGGGATCCTATATGCAGGGGCAGAATTTTTAGGCTTGCTGGAGTTCCCGCACAGCCTGACATAGGTTAAACCTCTTGCAGTAGCCTTATTGAGAAGCTCTTGGGTTTCAGCTTAAAAGGCGCCTGGTGCCGTAATTCCCACTTGCACTAGGCGCCGGCCTCCAAGGAGGATTTTCCTAACTTTTGACTCCTTGACTCTCAGCAGTTCATTTAGTGACCATTCGAAGTTATAGCGCCACTCAAAAAAGTGACTCAGGACCGTTTCTCGCAGTTACGACCTTTCCAGCACCTCTATGGTCACAGGATCAAAATTCAGTTGCTTGGCAACTGGTTCATACTTATGACCGTGGGTGTGTCTCAAGGTCACATGGTCCCCTTTTGTGACCTGATGATCAAAGTCGACGCAGAAGCCAGATTTCACTGAAACATCCACGGGACTAGCTTACGAACTGCAGCGATTCACTGAACAACAGAGGCAAGGTCATAAAATGGGGCAAAATTTGGTGAACCAGCGTCTCATCAAACAACAAAAGTGTTTCACAGAGAGCTTGATTTATTTTTATTTTTTACTAGCTGATAAACGGGTGTTGCCCAGGTATTTATAGACGTCGAAGCGTTGGTCTGACAGGGAGCCATTGAGAGGGGCCTTTCTTCCCCCTACTCACATGCGCATCATCCCTGCCCTCTCCCTTCCGCCTCCCACGCGCTCCTCTTTCCCACCCTGTCTATGATCCTGGCACTTTGACCCAAATCCATCAGACGCTTCCCCGTTGGTCCACTGGAGGGCGAAAGTCACGGCTTTCCAGAGGAGGCTGCAAAGGAACTGACATCATAAACAATTGCTGCTCTAGGATGCCACACTCACTTTCCTTAATGACCCGGGCTCTCCCTTCTCCCTCCCATGACATAACAAACAATTGCCGCTCTAGGACCCTGTACTCGCTCTCCTTAACGGGCCAGGCGTTCCAGAGTTATGCTGGAACACACATACACACACCACGAGGTGTGTCTTACCCCCACAGTATTTGTTTCCAGAGGGTAAGTCATCTGTGTACCAAGTTTGGTTTAAATTGCTCGAGGCGCTCCAGAGTTACGCTGGAACATACATACAGCCATTTTTTTATATCTATAGAAAAAAAAGAAATATAGATTTTTTAAAAAAAGAATGCAATTGTAATCTGTTTTGTGTAGAAGATGGTGAAGACGGCAGACAGCAGTGCGATCGCAGCTCTCCGGACCAAACTGTTGCTTCCACCCCACCCAGCACTCCGGTCAAACTCGAGGAAGGTATGTGTTGTGTGAGTTGCACCCAAGGCGTTGTGTTTCCATCGACAAAAAACCCCAAGGACGGCACTTCTGAATGAGAAGGTGGAGCTAAAGGGAGCTCCCAAGAAAATCACCCCTCCGGAAGGTTCTCGGCGGACAAATTCACTCCACTCTCAGTGGCCAGGAAGGGCAATTATAGCTTTCCAGCGTTTCTTCAAAGCATCCGCAATCCCTCTGACGAATCCAGTAGCTCCCCGTTTTACGTCCGATCCGTATGTTGCCCTCGCACGGTCTCTCTGCCTTGAACTGGGAGAATGAAATTGGTTCAAAGTGCACCGACTTTGCTCGGGGGCCGTTCCCCCCCCCACCTCCATAGAGCCTCATTCACTAATTTTGGGGAGAATCCCAGGCTAATGGCCCTCAGGTGTAGCCACTGGGCTTCCCCAGCCCTTCCTAACAACGCCCAGCCTTGTGTCTGTGTGTGTCCTGTGTGTGTTTGCTTCTCCGTTCCTCAAAGCTCTTTACTCCAATGTCGTCTTTTTTTGCGTGTAGCCATCCGTGGACCTCCGTCCCTCTCTGCGATTTGCGTATCAAGATCTAAAGCAGCCCTTCCCTTTTTTTTTCTGATTAATTAAAACAGACCCTGCTTAGAGAGGTGGTCCTCGACTTACGACCACAATCGAGCCCAACCTTCAGGTTGCTACGTGAAACATTTGTCAGGCCGGATTTGCCCCATTTTTTTTTACATTCGTGCCACTGTCATTAAGTGAGTCGTGGCAATGGTTAAGGTAGCCAAACGGTTTTTAAAAATGGCTTCCCCGTTGAGTTTGCTTTTGGCGTGCCCCCCACCCTGGACACTGTGACCGTCACAAATATGAGTCAGCTGCCAAGTGCCTGAATTTTGACCCCCGTCATCACGGGGATGCTACCACAGTCATTAAGTGAGAGCAACAGTCCTGAAGTTCCTTTTTTCTTCAGTCCCCCAAATGAACTGTTGTAAGTTGAGGACTCCCTGTATTTTGACAAGCTGACTCAGTGAAACCAAGCACACGCATCCGGAATGAGTGGACGGACATGTTCAGATTGGGTGTTGAAACTTTCTGCCTTTGACACAAGAGATTCCAGATCTGGGATTAATTCGGAAAGGAAGATCGTAATGCCGCCATAATTGTGTCTATCTGCAGCCGATGAAACAGCGCGTCTCGTTTTATTTCCTGGAAACATACAGAGCGCTTGGTCCACACTTTTCAATTTCCAAGATCTAATAAGATCTGATATGATGTGATCCAATCTGTTCTTCCTCTCCTCAGATTTTCCAACGTAAGGTTTCTTTGGTAGTAGATATGTATGTTGCATTAGAATTGGTCCCTAAGACATTATGGAACTAAAAACCATGTTGCGGGGTGAATCCTTCCATTATGCTTAATCCTGACATTTTTGGAAATAAGTTTCCAAATCAGAAGAAACTCTATAAACCAGGGGTGAGCAATTAGAGCAGCTTTGCCACCTGTGGATTTCAACTCCCAGAATTCCTGAGCCAGCGTTGCTGGCTCAGGAATTCTGGGAATTGAAGTCCACGCAGGTGGCAAAGTTGCTACAATTGCCCATCCTTGCTTTTAAATCCTGAGGACTTCCGGGGTACATCCCTTGTGGTTTTCTTGGCAACAACAGGGAAATAGCACTGGCACTTAGACTTATACACCGCTTCACAAAGTTTTTACAGCCCTCTCTAAGTGGTTTAGAGTCAGCCTCTTGCCCCCAACCATCCGACCCCTCATTTTACTGATTTCGGAAGGACGGAAGGCTGAGTCAACCTTGATCGAACTCCTGGCGGTCAGCAGAGTTAGCCTGCAATACTGCATTCTGATCACTGTGCCACCACAGGAGGGAGGGAGGGAGGAAGGAAAGGGAAGGATGGAAGTAGTAAATGAAAAGGAAGTAAGGAAAGGAAGGAGGAAGGAGTAAATGAAAAAGAATGATGGAAGAAGTAAATGAAAATGAAGAAAGGAAGGAAGGAAAAAAAGGCAATACCAGATTTATATACTGCTTTCATAGTCTTTTTATATTCCTCTCTAAGTGGTTTACAGAGTCAGCCTTTCGCCCCCAACAATCTGGCTCCTCATTTTACCAACCTTGAAAGGACGGAAGGTTGAGTCAAACTTGAGCCAGTGAGAATCGAACTGCTGGCAGTCAGCAGAGTTAGCCTGCATTCTGATCACTGTGCCACCACAGGAGGGAGGGAGGGAGGGAGGAAGAGAAGGGAAGGATGGAAGTAGTAAATGAAAAGGAAGGAAGGAAGGAGTAAATGAAAAGGAATGACGGTCAGGATCGAACTGCTGGCAGTCAGCAGAGTTAGCCTGCAATGCTGCATTCTGACCATTGTGCCACAACACTCCTTGTTGTGCTGCCTTCCTTTGAGCTGGTTCGTCAGTCTTACCTTCAGCCTGGGTTCTCCTGAGTATGATCAGCCCAGAGCACCCCCCCCCCCTTCCTTCCTTCCACCCCTACCTCCCGGGCAATAGCCACTTGGGCCCAGATTCTGGTCACTCCTGTCCGCCTTCATCATCGGAGGCTTTGCCTTCTTCCCACAAACCCAGCAGAGGGTCGGGAGTGCAGCATGGGATAAAGGGGAGAGGAAGAGGAGGAGCCAACATCTGGGTTGCCCCTTCCTTAAGTGTTGCTGTAATTGGGTCTCCCCATTTTGGTGTTTTATTTTAGAAAGATGCCTTCCTTTTCGGGTCTCCTTAGGGCGGCCTAGGCCAGAGGCATCTTTCAGTGACATTGTGTGGCTTGGTGACCGTCAGACAAATGTACCAGCAGCTGTGTGTGTGTCCCTTGTCGTCTTCGTCCCCCTGGGTATTGCCACCCATCTGTGATGAAATGATCTGTGCCCCCTTCCCCATTTCATTCTGTAACCTCTTAAGAATGGGCGTCAGCCATTCTTTTTCTCCGACTCAGTGGCTGTGGATGGATGCATAGATTTTCTCTTTGTGCTTTCTTTTTTTTTTTCCTTCTTCTTCCTGTGGCTGCCTTACAAACAGGAGGTGGATATGCTAAAGAGTACCTGTTGCCATAGTAAGTACCCACGGAGTTTCCTCCTGCTTGCCCTGCCTTGTTTTCTCCGCTTCGCTTCCTCGTTAATGATCTTATTTTACTTTTATTATTTTTTTGCCTCCCCCCCCAATGTCTTCCTCATGGTGTGGATTTGATCTGTCAAGTGCTTGGCATTCCTTTTTTTTTTTTTTTGAGTTTGCTTCATTCTTTCGTTCGCTTGGCCAGCTTCAGCAGATCGGAGGCGCATCTAATTTGGAGTCCAGATTAGATGTGTGTAGCTGTGGTTGAGTCTTGGCGCTATAACCCACTTCATCAGGGGTGACAAAAATCCTTCCCGCAGAGGGAAGGAAGACATTGGCTAGGGAGGTTATGCTTCTTACCACATAACAATAATCTCTGAACCGTGGAAATTTCTCTTAGGAGAGAAATACCAACACAGTAAATAGGCATATTGTGTTCATCACAATGCTTCTAATTTTCCGAGTGGCCCATACCTAGAAGGACAGGTCAATCTTCCTTCTGGGCATCAGGTCCATTGCAAATGATGCTTTCAGTAAAAAAACCAGTTACCTGCGTTTCTCTGGTCCTCAACATATGACCATTGTAACTTTGAATACTATCTGTATGTGTACGGAGGCAAATCTCGTCGTAATTTCTATAAAATGGAAACACACAATCCCTTTGCTATATTTACCATATTTTTGGGAGTATAAGATGCACTTTTCCCCCCTAAAAGAGGGTGAAAATTTGGGTGCATCTTATACATCAAATGTAGTCCTGCCCACCCGCCGGCAGGACTACATTTGATGTATAAGATGCACCCTTTGGTCTCTTCCTCCCAGCAATTTGCCTCCTTGCAGCAAACAGCCTGTTTCAGTTTCAGCACAGCCTGATTGGCGCAAGCAGCTGATTGTCGGTTGGATTGGCCTCCCAATGATCAGCTGTTTCAGGCTGCAGCAATTGCCATTGCCTATTGCCGCCTCCGCACACCCCATTTTCGGCTTTCACATTCCATTTTCAGCCTCTGTGCCCCCCGTTTTCCACCCATTCCGATCCCCGCCGCCCAGAATGGGTGGAAAATGGAGCAGGCGGAGGTTGAAAATGGGATGCAGAGGCCGAAAATGGGGCGTGCGGAGGCGGCAATAGGCAGGAGCAATCTCTGCAGCCTAAAACAGCTGGTCGTCAGAAGGCTGATTCAACTAAACAATCAGTTGCTTGTACTAATCAGGCTGTGCTGAAACTGAAACGGAAACAGGCTGTTTGCTGCAAGGAGGCAAATTGTTGGGAGGCAGATGCAGATTTCCCCCCCTTGTTTTCCTCCCCTAAAGCTAAGTGTGCCTTATACCTCGGAGCGTCTTATACTCCGAAAAATACGGTAAATCTATCGGGATGGCTACATATTTCATGTAAGTTATTATAATAAACCAGATGATGGTTTATGAAGTAACTTTTTGGTGTTCTCCAAAGCCTTACCAGCAGGCATTTTAAATCCTAATTAGGAAAGTAGCTGTTTTTCTGTACGGAGCACTAAAAAAAAATTGAAAGTAGGAAAGGAGTTAAAAAGAGGACTTGTGACGTATTTTCAGCAGCTAATTGAGCTTTTAATTTGCCAAATGGCTATTATCCTTTCACTCTGCTTTTAAATTACCTAACAAAGTTTTTTTGTTTTGTTTTAAACTTCTAACAGTTTTCGATTTGCCGAGTTCGAAGTCATTATGACCCCTGTGCTAACAAATTCTAAACTTGAAACGAAACGCGCAGAATTGTTTGAATACAAATAAATGAAAAATGGTAAAGGAAGGAACGCAGAACGGTAAAAAAAAAAAATCAGTCACGATTCTGAGACCCCAACTTCTGCTTAGAAAAACATAAAGAGAATGATCTGGCTAGATCTACCCATCTCCCGATTCACTCATGTTTTAAATTCCATGCGGCTAAGTTCGGCGGTTCGAATCCCTAGCGCCGCGTAACGGAGTGAGCTCCCGTGACTTGTCCAACCTTCTGCCAACCTAGCAGTTCGAAAGCACGTAAAAAATACAAGTAGAAAAATAGGAACCACCTTTGGTGGGAAGGGAACAGCGTTCCGTGCGCCTTTGGCGTTGAGTCATGCCGGCCACATGACCACGGAGACGTCTTCGGACAGCGCTGGCTCTTCGGCATTGAAACGGAGATGAGCACCGCCCCCTAGAGTCAGGAACAACTAGCACATATGTGCGAAGGGAACCTTTACCTTTACTTAAAAATGAGCGTAACCTGAAATCTTTCCAGAATATGCTATGCCTTTTTTATTTTTTTTAAATTTTTCTGAACACATCCTTCCTCTTAAAATCACCAGATGGTAAAGAATGGGCTTTTTCCTGGCAGGCGAACCAGGAAATGTCTTAACAGAATGACCAGTATAAACTTATTGATTTCTTCCAATGGAACAGCGTCACAAGCTGGTCCGTTGCCCTTCCTTGTACCTGCTCAGGTGTCTGGCTGAGGGGAGATGATCCCCTCCCCACCTGACTTGGTTGTCGGGACATGCTCAGGTGTCCCAACCGTTCATTTTTTCCTCACTTCATCTAGCAGAACGGCCAAAGGTTCCCTGCAGAGCTGGGAACTCTTCTCTTCCCCCTTTGCACATCAAGAGTGGCTCCAAGGGCCAGGCCGAAGGATGCTTCTCCCCCTCCCATGCCCGAGGTGTGTGCGTGTCTTTCCCCTTCTCGGCCCCTTGAGGGCTCTGGGACCCCACGTTGGTCTGGGTTTTGATGCCACGCATGCAGCTTTGCATTATTAGCCTTTGCAAAATTAGCTCACGTTTGCTTGGCTGGCAACCAAGCTTCCTGTTGGGGAGTCCCTGCGTTCCTTTTTAACACAGGTGGGCAACTGTGACCCCACAAACAACTCCCTGATTTCTTTGGGAATTCCAATTCTGGAACTCCCAGACTTCCCATGGCTGGCTCATGAATTCTGGGAGTTGAAGGGTCCTTTGTTGCTCATCTCTGGTTTATAAGAACAGAGGTAAAGAGAGAGATGCACACACCTGTCTGAAAAAGGCCTACCTGTTTCCACCATTGTTACTGATTTGGGGGGGGGAGGAAGGGGGGGTTTCCATAAGCCCCTGAAAGAACTAAACTCTGCCCACAACTTTGCCATTCCCTAATCCACCAAAAACCGGGGGTGGCAGTTGGTGACTGTCCAGGATTGGCCCGGACGTTTGGAAAAAGCCCCTCATGTTCCTCAAGAAAAATTGAGGTTGGGAGCACCCGCAGCATCCTCTCAGGCCTTGTGTGCTGGAGCTCTTACCTCAGGCCTGGAATCAGCTCTGGGGGAGGCTGAAGGCCGATGTCAGCCTATGCTTGTGAACCCCACAGTCTGGGGATCCCCTTAGATAGAGGCCTTTAATTGTTCCATTCCACTATTTCGTTAATATTGATGTGACTCTTGTCCCGCAGCGAGTTGGCCGCGGCGAATTGTCGTCGACCACACGGTGCTTCAAACCTTGTCTCACAAACCGAGTCCCCCCCGGAGAAGGCTCAAAATTACTTGTAAATCTCGCCAGGGAGATTTACCTGGCCGGCTTCTCTCTCGGGCCACGTAAATGGGATGGGGCCACCCAGGATTGATCCCCAGGAGCAACCCCCCCTCCCCTCAGAGGCCAGTTGAGGAAAATGGGTGCAAGGAAGCCCCCTCTTCACCTGTCTCTCCTGTCGCTTGTTCCCCAGAACACCCTCCTGTCCAGACAGGCCACGAAGGCGGCGACTGCAGCAGCGAAACGGCCCCCTCCCAGCCAAGCCTCCCAGACCTCACCACTCCCGACCAGCCTTCCGAAGAAGTCTTTGGGACAGAGGAGGATGACCCCGACCTTGCCGTCCCCCAAAAGGAGGGTCCTCCCGAGAGCCCCCAGCCCTGTCCTTCCTCGAGCGGAGAGCCTCCCCCTTCCCCCCTGGCTGAGGAGGGGGCAGCGGCCGAAGCTGGCAGCGAGGAGTCTCCGGGGAAGTCACCCTCCAAAAAGAAGAAGAAGTTCCGCACCCCGTCCTTCCTCAAGAAGAGCAAGAAGAAGAGTGACCCCTGAAGACCCCCTCCCCACCCCAAAAGGGAAGGCTCTGGTCTTTACGCATCTTCCCTTTATTAATCCTGGAATATTACCAGATTCTACCCTGTGCTTTTTTTTTTTGTTTGGTCTTTCTTGTTTCAAAAAAAAAAAAAGAGGACAAATAACACTATAGCTTGACTGTTTTTGAGTTCATAACTGGAATTTAGCAAGCAGAAGATGCTCATTCTGTGTGCAGAAAAAAAGCAGCCGAGCCGGGGAGCATCCTGCGCATGTGAAGGAGGGGGGGCTTTCCCCTGTGGGAGCCCCTCGATTAAACGTTGAAGTTCCTCCCTCCCTCTCCAGCTTCTGATGTGAAGGCAACATGCTCTGCTCACTCCCCAAGTCCGCTTTTGCTCTGGTGCTGGTGGCTTTGCGGCCGGCCGGGCAACGGAGCAGAGCCCGTTTCAGTGCAGGGGGCCCTTGTGACCGCTTCCTTGCCCCCCGAGGCTTTCCGGCCGCGCTCTGCCTTGCTTGGTGTCGTAACATCGCTGAGACTGGAGCCTATTTTTGTGTCTTAAGAATGAAGTAACTTTGTGGCATTTTCTTGCTCATCCCCCTTGCCTGTTTTCTATTCAGTTTAATAATAGCCTTTTCCACAGAATAATCTGCTATTTTACTAATTTGTTTTCTAGCAAAGCATTGTACTCGAGTCACACTTATACTGATGAAAGATAAGTTCACGTCCTTGGAAAATAAAATGTATTCCTAGCAGGCACAGACTGGCTCCCTTCATTTATGCGGGTCTGTTTCCTCCAAGGTTGCACCCAGGGATAGATGTGAGTGCCAATCCCAGCACCAGGCCCTCGTCCAAATCCCAGTTTCAGAAATCCAGCGAGAGAACGAAGCCCCTTCCAAAATCTGTAGATGTCCCCAACCCTTTTTTTCTCCTTGACATAATGGAGGGACAGGACCAGAAATCGCTCCACCTTGCCCCATCCATCTGAATCCGAGGAGGAAGACGAACAGCTGACAGACAGCGGGAGAGTGGCTCCGTTGGCTGTGGAGGAAACTAGGGAAGGGAAAGTCAGGCTGCGCAGAGCAGGGGAGAGGTAGAGCAAGGGAGAAGGGGTTCAGATGAAGATCAAGGCCCATCCCCTCCTCATCCTAGAGCACACAGGGAAGAACAGAGAAGAGAGCAACGTGGGTTGTGTGGCTTACGAGGGAGGAAAGGGTCCTCGATTCCCGTCACAAGGCACACCCGGGGATGGAGTTTAAAGGAGAGGCAAATGGGAGGGGCGGTTATCGGGAACAAAGTCTGAGTTTTATCTGGTGTTAACTGCTTAATCTGAGTTCCTGGCATCCTCCCAAGTGGTTTGATTTACTGCGGTGCTACTTCACTTCTGGAACGCCTTATCTTGCTTGCCCTGCCGGATTAATTACCTTGTCTTCCCTTGTTAGATTTATAATTGGAAGTTTTCTGCTTACAACATTTGGACTGGAGTATTTTCAGCTAAAAGCTGTTACAGGTTTATGGAAGAGCTTTTCTCCAGACTGGAGAAGTTGAAAGGGACGTGGGGGGCACAGCTGGTGTTAAAGGGACTCATATCAGTTCTCTGGCTACGTTGCCTTTGTGCCACGCCCCGGGTCATCACACCAACCTTGGATGACTCTTTAAAAAGCTCAGTGCCAACTCATCGGGTGACTCCGTGGTGGAGCCCATCTTATTCTATTCTGTAACCGTGCTTAAAGGAAGCTCCACCTGAAAATGTAATCCTCTTTTATTGTATGGAAAAAGAAAATGGAAAATAGTGCTCTCAACACACGTTCTTAATGCAGTGTAGAAAATATTACATGGACATTTTGGTAATACAAAAGGACGATCATTAGACATATACCTATCGCCATTTTAAAATTAAAAAATATCTCAGAAGTCCATCCAAAGGGAGTTGGCTATGGTAAGACACTTAGTGAAATAGAGAAGTCAGGGCCAAGGTAGAACTTGACAAGTGCATCCAGATGGTGTATTTGGTGTGGTCTCTTCCTCCAATCCATGCCTCTCTCAGGACAAAAAAACCACCTTGAGAACTATTTGGATGCAAGCAAAGAAAAGAGGGAAGAGGCACAAGGACACAAAAAGGGAAGAGGCACAACAGGGACACGAAGAAAAGAAGGAAGAGGCACATCAGACATGAAGAGGCACAAGGACACGAAGAAAAGCGAAGAGGCACAAGGATGCAAAGAAAAGAGGGAGGAGGCACAACAGGGACACAGAGAGAGCAGCAATCTAGGTGAAGGCAAATGGAGAGTGCCTTATGGGACACAGGCAGCAACAACCTTTACCTCAAACTTAGAGATGCCAAATCCAAAGCTGAGTCACCAAAGATGGCATTGTTTGGTTCTCACGGCTTCATAGCAAAGACCTTGTGGGTCAAAATCCGTAAAGGTTTGAGTGAACGTCCCGCTTTGAATGAGGAAATTCCCAGGCCTTTCCAGCTGGAAGGAAGTGGACTTGGGTTGTAGGTGGCTTTGTTTATCACGAATTGAGCAAGTTGGCATCTTCACCGTACTATTTGTAGGAAGGCAGCTTTACCCTAAGGTCCTTTTTCCATGGGTCACTGCTCAGACCCTGGCATCCATACACAAATATACACACACACATACTCCCACGGAAAGATGCAGACTGGAAGGCAGAAGGACCTCTGCTCAAATACAGGCAAAGGAGGTGGAAGGCTGCTGTGAAAAATACACTAATGCCCTCGGTTAGATCTTCCAGGGTCAACTTGGTTTCTGGAATTCAAGTTCGGTTCTCGATTTTCCAGGGAAACCGACCTCTTGAGTAGTTTACTCCTGTTTGCTTTGCTTCGGCATATACCAAAGCAGGACGAAGGGCAGCAGGAATAGAGAGGCACAAATGGTGAAGCAAACTTCAGCTCCGGCCAGCCAGTAAACTGCAAACCGAAAAGCCAATTTTAAGGACATTAGAGCAGATTTCCCCAGAGGTGCCAGGAGCAGCCCCCGTTCTGACCTCGGCTTCCCAAAAAAAGCACGAAGCAGAATCCTGGTCTCGACAAAACCCCTTTTATTAAACGAATGTGAATTCCTCTCCTTCATATTCAGCAAAGGCCTGGCAAACAGTCTTTCAAAGGAATATTTATGACCACAGACCTTATCTAGCTTGGAAAGCTGCCATGTCAATATTTTCCCAAATGAGGTGCCGAGGCACAGTCTCTGGGATTCACGGACAGATCTTCACACTCCTGAAACGAATCTAACGACTGACCACTGAATTGTTTCCTGCAAAAGCCCCCTCCCCTTTCGCTCCTCTTTTATTTCCTATGGGAGGGGCCATTCACCCTCCACTTGTGGCCTTACTCCCAAGTCGACCCTTATTTCTAAGTTGTTCTTTTCTCCTGGCAGCTCTGCGCATGCGGACACTGGGAACAGGCTCCAGCTGTTCCTCTGCCTCACTGCTGTCTAACTCTGTAGGCATCTGATAACTGGCATACGGCCCTGGCCCCCTCTCTGCCTCCAACACAGAGCCCTCGTCTGAGCCTTCCCCAGCCTCCAGGATTGGCCCATGCTCCTCCCCAACCTCCTCACTGTCCGACTCTGCTGTCAGCTCCGCTGGCCACTGGCAAGCCACAAGAGCCCCAGTGTACCCCCCCCTCCAACGAATTCCCCAATCAGGAGCCTGACAATGGGAAAAGCTGTGCTCATTTGTCCAGTAACCTTGACCTCTGGAAACCACCCCTAGTGACCACCTCTTACTGAGTGCCGGACACTTCCTCCCTTGCCGGTTACCTGTTGCCGATGCCACCGGCCCAAGAGCCCTTGCAAGGGCACCCAGGCTTCTTAAGATGCCCATCACGGTTCCTTTTTGGCTGTCCAACCCTGGGGAGAAAAAGAGAGGAGATTTAGTCTGGTTTCCTCACTGGGGTTTGCCATTTCAATAAAGGAGAACATTTGCAGCTCCGGGTGATACGAGGAGCCCCCTCTGAGCTTGGTTTTTTTCTCGCAGACGTTTCTCGACCCAACTAGGTACCATATTTTTCAGACTATAAGACGCACTGGAGTATAAGATACATACTATGATTTTGAAGAGATAAAGTAAAAACAAAAAGTTTTTGCACTCTGCAGGACTCCCAAACCCTCTGCACGTCTCGTTTTTTGCAAAAAATAAAAGGGGGGCATGCAGTGGGTTTGGGAGGCTTGTAGAGTGCTCCGGGGGGGGGGGGATGAGCAAAAAGGGTCTGTTTTTTGCTCGTTTTTGCCCTCCCCAGGAGTACTTTGCAAGCCTCCCAAACCCTCTGCATATCCATTTTTGCAAAGGGGAGTGGGTTTCGGTAGGCCAAAAATGCTGTATTCAGTGTATAAGACGCACCCAGATTTTCACCCTCCTTTTGGGGGGGGGAGGTGCGTGTTATACTCTGAAAAATATGGTAACATCATCAGTGCTAGAAGGAGGTGGGATTTGCATAAAGCAGGAGGAGGAGGAGGACTGTGGTATCCTCGGTCCTCTCTTGAGCTTGGTTTTTTTCTCGCAGACGCTTCACGACCCAACTAGGTAACATCATCAGTGGTAGAAGGGGGTGGGGTTTACAGAAAGGAGGGGGGAGGAGTTGGGAGTCCTTGGTGCTCTCTGAGCTTGCTTGTGAAATTGCTACCCTGTTTCCCTGAAAATAAAACCTCCCCAGACAATAATAAGCCCAATCGGGCTTTTGAGTGCATGCGCTAAAATAAGCCCTCCCCGAAAATATTGCAACACAGCAGCAGCCATGAGGTGACCATGCTCGCCGCCTCCTGCACCTCAAAAATAATGAGACCTCCCTGAAAATAAGGCCAAGTGGATTCTTTTGGGGGGTCAAAAGAAAATAAGACCTTGTCTTATTTTGGGGGAAACACGGTAATGCAAAGATCAGAAACACCTTTTCCAGAAACTGATACACATCGGTTTTCAAAATCTGCACGCAGAACAATATTTATATGAAGCATTCGCTGGTCTCCCAGCTTGAGAACACTTCTCTAAGTTGGCGATCCCCAACTTTTACAGCTTGAGAACCTGGCTGGGGGGGGGAGTGGGGAAGTGTCCCGCCGTTCACACAAGTTGAGCTGTGCGGGCGTGCACACACTCCTGCCACTAGTGTGGCCCAGTTCCAAATGGGCCATGAACCGAGAGTGGACTGTGACCCCGGGAATTGGGGGCCCCCTGCTCTACGTAGCCCCTTTATTCTCTTACGTTTGCTGCCTGAATGCAAAGAGATGGATAGGGGCCACACCACGAGCTACTCATTCCAGCAAATGTGATACCCGGAGCTTAGCGGCTATGCCAGGGACGGCCAACCTTTTTGTAAAGGTGTGCCAAAATTGTGCGTGTGTGTCCACACCCACAATGCAATGTGCCCTGCCCACCTGCAGATATGTGCACAAGCCACACCCATGGAGGGGAGTTTTTGCCATCCCCAGGGGGGCCCTCTGGGGGCCAGGGAAGGCTGTTTTCACCCTCCCCATGCTTCAGGAAACCCTCCGGAGGCATTTTTGCCCTGCCCAGGCTCTGGAAGCTTTCCTGAATCCTGGGGAGGGCAAAAACGGCCTCCCCTGCTCCTCCGGAAGGCCAAAAATCAGCTGCCTGCGCTCATATATGCACACTGGAGCTGACGGCTTGCACGCTGGAAAATATGGCTCCGCGTAACACCTGTAGCACGCATACCATAGGTTCACCATCAGGGAGTTGTGCAATTCAGCTGCAGGGCCACAAATGTGGCACGTGAAGACCGTTGGCTTACCGTAGTTGGATACCACCGTAGACAAGCAAGGGACGACCACAGCTGCAGCTGCAAGCAAAGTCAACAAGGGCTATTAGAACTGGAGAGCTTGCAACTTTGCAAGGGACAATCTCTACCACACGCCTGCCAGAGCAACCCGTCACCTCAGCGGTGGGTTTCAGCCAGTACGGCCCAGTACGACCATATCAGTAGTAATCAGGAGGCGCGGTGAAACGGTACGGTGGCTCGTTTGGCCCACCCACCCGCATTCCTTACCTGCTTTTAAGGCAACTGGGCCGATTGTGCAAGGGCGTGCAGTGTGTGCAACACCTGTGCAACCTCCGACAAGCAGCTGGGTGTCGCAGGGGCGACGGAGTGCGAATGCATGTGCAGTGCATGTTAGGTGCACGCACAGCGGATGTCCGACCCATGCAAGAAAGGACCACGAGCAACGTACCGGTAGCAAAGGTAAGAGCAACCCACCACTGCATCACCTCCCCTGGAGCATACTAAGTGTGTCTCCACTCTGTTCTCCTATTTTCTCTCAAGGTTGAAGCCAGAGGGGTTGCAGTTCTCTCCCAAATTAACCTCTCTCTCTGTTACTAGTGCCATACAAAGAGTTTACAAGAGGCACGCCTTTCCTTGGAGCGTGAAAGCAGAGGCGTCTTTGGTAAGGTTGCCCCAGCCACCTCTGTGGGGGGTGGGTATGGACAAATGAAGACAACCCACCACCGGTGCGAAGAAGGGATGCTCCCCCTCAGGCAACCCTGCTTGGTGGAGCATCTTTTTCGCGTGACCAGAAGGAAGGCGGGCGTCAGAATGGACCTTCCGTAAAGGCAACCTCCTCACCAGCAAGTGATATCCCAAAGGTGCTTTTTCAAGAGGCAACTGGATTTTGGTTTTCCTCCGAGACATTTCGTTTCTCCTCCCAAGAAGCTTCTTCAGAACTGATTTTGAGAGCCGTTGAGGCCACTTGGAGGCTTGTCAGTGTCCTCAGGGTCACCTGAGTGGTGCAAATGGGTGTGGAGCCTTGGAACTGCTGAAGGGATTGTGTTGTGGACTCCACACCCATCTGCACTACTCAGGTGACCATGAGGACACAGACAAGCCTCCAAGTGGCCTCAACAACTCTACAGATAAAGGTAAAGGTTCCCCTCGCACATATGTGGTAGTTGTTCCTGACTCTAGGGGGCGGTGCTCATCTCCGTTTCAAAGCCGAAGAGCCAGCGCTGTCCGAAGACGTCTCCGTGGTCATGTGGCCGGCATGACTCAACACCGAAGGCGCACGGAACGATGTTCCCTTCCCACCAAAAGTGGTTCCTATTTTTCTACTTGCATTTTTTAATGTGCTTTCGAACTACTAGTTGGCAGAAGCTGGGACAAGTCACGGGAGCTCACTCCGTTATGCTGCTCTAGGGATTCGAACTGCCAAACTGCCGACCTTTCTGATCGACAAACTCAGTGTCTTAGCCACTGAGCCACTGCGTCCCTACAACAACTCTATAAAAGAATGCAAATGACCAGCTGTCTGCAAGGAGTATCAATCCTTCCCTTCCCCACCATCGACTGAGAACTGAAGAAGCTTCTTGGAATGGGAAGCGAAACGTCTTTGAGGAAAAACAAAGGAAGTCCAGTTGCCTTTTGAAAAAAGCACCTTTGGGACAATCAAAGCACCTTGGATGACAGAGAATCTCCATAGACGCTAGCAAGGGGCCATTTTCTGACAATATAATTCTCTTCCTCCCCTTTTTGGTCCTCGTTTAATAAATACTATTGACAGCTCTGATCAAATGTCTTGCTTAACAAATCAGGCCTTGCCAGGATTACCGATTCCTGAACAACACCAACAATCTCCTAGTATTCCCATCAAATTGGAAAGCTCCAACGGAAGTTGAGGTCCTGAAAGTTAGTAGCAAGTCCCCTCTATGTCTATGCAGATTCTACGTCATCCTGATCGTGGTTGTCCCAAAGGTGCTTTTATTTCAAGAGGCAACTGGACTTTCTGGTTTTCCTTTGAAGACATTTCGCTTCTCACCCAAGGAGCTTCTTCAACTCCGACTGGATGGCGGGGAAGGGAAGGACTTATATTCCTTGCAGACAGCTGGTCATTTGCATCCTTTTAGAGAGTCGTTGAGGTCACTTGGAGGTTTCTCTCTGTCCTCAGGGTCACCCAAGTAGTGCAAATGGGTGTGGAGTCTACAACACAGATCCGTTCAGCAGTTCCAAGAAGGCTCCACACCCATTTGCACCACTCAGGTGACCCTGAGGACTCAGGTAAACCTCCAAGTGGCCTCAACGACCCTCCAAAAAGGATGCAAATGACCAGCTGTCTACAAGGAGTATCAATCCTTCCATTCCCCACCATCCAGTCGGAGCTGAAGAAGCTTCTTGGATGAGAAGCGAAATGTCTTCAAAGAAGAAATCAGAAAGTCCAGTTGCCTCCTGAAAAAAAAAAGCACCTCTGTGTTTCGTACGCAAAGAAAATGTTCAGCAACATTTACATCCCTTTCATTGCCTCGAAATCGGAACTTGAAGAAACATACGAGTTCAGCATAGCACGTTTTCCCTGATTTTCACTAGCGGCTGGCAAAGATTTGTGCGAGAAACTTACCAAAAGAGTAAAGCGAGAGTCCTGCACCGAGGGTGATCACATTAGTGCTCCAGCCGATTAAAAGGAAGCCAGGAGCCGACAGCATGATTGCCTGTCCAGGAAAAAGTTTTTTAAAAAGGAGTCAGAAATCTCATCATCGGTCATCCCTTTCTTGCCATTAAGTGAATCACCCTAGCTGTTAAGTCGCGAACCACAGGCTGGGGACCTCTGCTCTAAGATACCCAACTTAGATACAGGTGGCCCTCCACTTACAAAAGCTCACTTAGGGACCGTTCAAAAGTTATAACGAAGAAAAGTGACTGATGACCATTTTTCAACACTTGCGACATCATGAGAAAGGCGGGGCTACTTGAATCAACAGTTAAGAATTAAGGTTGCCGGGAGAAATATCAGCACCCTCTGATATGCAGATGATGCCACTCTAATGGCAAAAAGCGAAGAGGAACTAAAGAGCCCCTTGATGCTGGTGAAGGAGGAGAAGGCAAACGTTGGCTTGAAACTCAACCTTAAGGCAACTAAGATTGTGGCATCCAGCCCTCTCAATTCCTGGCAAATAGATGGGGAAGACATGGAGGGAGTGACAGATTTTACTTTCCTGGGCTCCAAGATCACTGCAGATGGGGACTGCAGCCAAGAAATCAAAAGAGGGGAGGAAAGCGATGGCAAATCTAGACAGCAGGCTAAAAAACAGAGACATCCCCCTGCCAACAAAAGTGTGTCTAGCCAAGGCTCTGGTTTTCCCTGTTGCAATGTTTGGCTGTGAAGGTTGGACCACAAGGAAGGCTGAGTGCCAAAGAATGGAGGCCTTTGAACTCTGGTGCTGGAGAAGAAGACTCCTGCACTGAGTCCCTTGGACTGCAAGGCCATCCAACCGGTCAGTCCTAGAGGAGATCCACCCTGACTGCTCTTTAGAAGGCCAGATCCTGAAGAGGAAACTCAAATCCTTTGGCCACCTGATGAGAAGGAAGGAGGACTCCCTGGAGAAGAGCCTCATGCTGGGAACGATGGAGGGCAAAAGAAGAAGAAGAGGACGGCAGAGAAGGAGGCGGCTGGATGGAGTCACCGAAGCAGTCGGTCTGAGTTTCAATGGACTCCAGGGGATGGGAGAGGATAGGAAGGCCTGGGGGAACGTGGTCCTTGGGGTCACGATGGGTCAGACACAACTTCGCAAGTAACAACAAAAACTTTGGTCACATGATCAAAACTCAGAGGCTTGACAACTGGCTCATATTTACGACGGTTGGAGTGTCCTGCGGTCACGTCATTCTCCTTTTGCAACCTTCCAATAAACGCAAGCCCATGGGCAAACTTAGCAACTGTCTCGCGTGGCGACGGTCATTTCGGGCTCCATTGTGGTCGTACGCCGAGGACTGCCTGTAGAACTCTTTCCAATGAACCCACTTGTTTACCAACGGATGGCTTTGTCCTTTTGGGGGATGGGGGAACACGCTCAGCAGGGAACGCAACGCTTAGCGTCGGGATGAAAAGATTTCATTCTGAGCATCGTCGGAGCAGAGAAAACACGGGGGCTAAAAGGAAACTCACAATTTTAACCATCCGCAGTTCTGCTCCCGGCTTAATCCGTCGAGTATATCCTCCCTGGATGGCAGCCATGGTGACCCCGATGAAGAAAAACATCTTGCCTTGTTCCAGACTAAAGACGGGGAAACACAAAAGGAAGAGACGGAAGACAAATGGTGGTGGTCACAGCGGAGGGACACAGCTGGATGAGGTCCAGAAAAGTCATCCCGCTTAGGGAAGCACAAAAGGAATAGAGGTAGTCCTCGCTTAATGACCGTCTCTTCTATTCCATATTGTATTGTATTGTTCTGTTCTATTCTAAATTTCTTTTCTATTCTATTTCTTTTCTAGTCTAATTCTATCCTCTCCTATCCTATATTCTATTCTGTATTTTATTATTCTATCCTCTCCTGTCCTATCCCATCCTATATTCTATTCTGTATTTTATTATTCTATTCTATTTATTCTATTCTATTCCATCCTGTATTTTACTATTCTATCTGTCCTATCCTTATCCCTATCCTTATCCTATATTCTATTCTATTCTGTATTTTATTATTCTATCCTATACTGTCCTATCACATCCTATATTCTATTCAGTATTTTTTAATTCTATTCTATTCTATCCTGAATTTTACTATTCTATCCTGTCCTATCCTATCCTTATCCTATATTCTATTCTATTCTATTCTATTCTATTCTATTCTATTCTATATTTTATTATTCTATCCTATTCTATCCTATCCTGTCCTATCCCATCCTATATTCTATTCTGTATTTTATTACTCTATTCTATTCCGTATTTTTTATTCCATTCCATACCATTTCATATTTTATTACCCTATCCCATCCCCCTCCTATCCTATCCTTTATTATTCCATTCCATTCCATTCGGCACAACCCAAGTGAATAAACTTATTTGATAAAATTAAATTGTTTTCCTTGAATGGTTTTGAGGTGGATGAGTGTTGCAGGCCAGATCAATTACCTGCTGAAGTGGAAGTGTTGATGGACAAGGAAGCCCAGCGTGTACTCCAGGCCAGAGAATAGGAAGAGGTAGAGGAAATACACCAAGCCCAGAAACTGGAGACCTGCGGGAAGAAATAAAACAACCAAGGCTGATTTGCAAACATCAACGAAACTTTCCTTCTTCGCAAACTATGGGTTGGGATTGGCTTCAGACGGGGAACCGTGAGATCAGGGTCAGGAATTCTGGCAATTGGGGTCATTCCAAGTGGTTGTTTTGCAGGCAGGATAAAGATGGATTATCCAGAATGAAGCCCAATTCTGGGACTTCATGGAAACACAATTGTGGCCGTAACACAACTTATGACCACAACTGAGGCCCCCCCAATTTTTTTTTTTTACATTTTTAAAATTTTATTTGAATATAAGAAATCTATTTTCCATTAAACTGTGTGCCCTCTGGGTGCAAATATTTTGTACCAACAATTAAAATTTACAATCATGTTCACTATTTAATCTATTTTTAGCTCAGTTTCCAATACCTTAAATGTCTGATACTTTAACAATCCTCATCATGATTTATTTAACTCCATTGATTATATTAGAAGAGCAACAAAGAGGATTAGGGGACTGGAGGCTAAAACATACAAAGAACGGTTGCAGGAACTGGGTATGTCTAGTTGAATGAAAAGAAGGACTAGGGGAGACATGGTAGCAGTCTTCCAATATCTCAGGGGTTGCCACAAAGAAGAGGGAGTCAAGCTATTCTCCAAAGCACCTGAAGGGAGGACAAGAAGCAATGGGTGGAAACTAATCCAGGAGAGAAGCAACCTGGAACTAAGGAGAAACTTCCTGACAGTGAGAACAATTAATCAGTGGAACAGAAATTGCCTCCAGAAGCTGTGAATGCTCCAACACTGGAAGTCTTTAAGAAGAGGTTGGATAGTCATTTGTCTGAAGTAGTATTGGGTTTCCTGCCTAGGCAGGGGGTTGGACTAGAATTCTAATTCTAATTTTCTCTACCCTACTCTATTTCATTCCATTCCATATTTTATTCTATTCTATATTCATTCCATTCTCCAGTCTACTCTACTCTACTGTACTCTACTTTATATTCTATTCTATTCTTATTCTATTCCTTCCATATTCTATTCTATTCTATTCCTTCCATATTCTGTTCTATTCTACTCTACTCTACTCTATTCTATTCAAGATATTGCATAGCCTAGAGCAGAGCAGTAACTATATTGAATTCTACTGTATAGCGCAATATTAATGCAATATCAGGAGTTTTGAATACAAATGTATAGAATGCGAAGGACGTGTGTGTATTTTTTTTTAATGATGATGTGCACTGAAGATGGCATTTCATTTCGTTGTACGAGGTGCAGTGATGGTAAACTAAGGTGAATTCGCAGTGATATGTCCTTGGTTGTACTCCCAGGTTTTTAATAATTCTATTCTATTCTATATTCTACTCTACTCTACTCTATATTCTATTCTATTCTAATCTACTGTACTGTATTCTATATTCTATTCTATTCTATTCTATATTCTATTCTACTCTACTGTATTCTATATTCTATTCTATTCTACTCTACATTCTATTCTACTCTACTCTATATTCTATTCTACTCTACTCTATATTTTATTCTATTCTATTCTAATCTACTCTACATTCTATTCTATTTTACTCTACTCTATATTCTATTCTATTCTATTCTATTTTACTCTACTCTATATTCTATTCTATTCTATTCTATTTTACTCTACTCTATATTCTATTCTATTCTATTCTATTCTATTCTACTCTACTCTATATTCTATTCTATTCTATTCTACTCTATATTCTATTCTACTCTACTGTACTCTATATTCTATTCTATTCTATTCTATTCTATTCTATTCTATTATTTTACTCTACTCTATATTCTATTCTATTCTATTCTATTCTACTCTATATTCTATTCTACTCTACTGTACTCTACTCTACATTCTATTCTACTCTACTCTATTATTTTTTTTTAAAAAGAGAGTCATGAACCCCAGGGTAGAAAATGGGGAAAAAAAACTTGCTGTCTCTGGAAGGTCCTCCCATCTTGTGACGGACTGCCGAGAACCGGAACAAGGCCCAGGGACTGATCAGGTCGAAGGCCGACTGAAATCCCGATACCACGGAGGACACCTGCCCAAAACACAGAAGAAAGACATGACGGATGTGCCGAAGGGCATTTCCCTCACCCTCATCCTCCCCTTCCACACATACGCTGAACATCCTGAAGATTGATGATGGTTACCCCGGCAACCAGATACCCCCAGGCTCAGATGCCCTTATCTGTGTCTTTTACAAGCCACTGTATCAATCAATATACTTTAAGAAGACTTGGAGTCTGTGGGATGTAGACTCTGACCAGGGGTGGGATTCAAAACTTTTAGCAACCAGTTCTCTGCCCGGTTCCTGGGTGGGTGTGGCCATGGTGGGCGTGGCCTACTCAGCCTCCTGCACCATGGTGGGGGGGGGCATTTTCACCCTCCCCAGGCTCCGGAGGCTTTCCTCAGGCCTCCGTGAGGGCGAAAACGGCCCCCCTTGGGCTCCAGACGCCGTAAACAGGCCCATTTCTGGAACTTCCGGGAGGCCTGTTTTTCGCCCACCCCCCACCCTTACCTGGCATCCAAAGCAGGCCGTATGGAGACTCCTGGGAGGGGAGAGGCAGGGTGGGTGTGGCCAGCCAGTCCTTGCAACTACCGGTTCAGCAAACCAGCTGTAAAATTAGCATACGGTTCGCCCGAACCGGCTGAATCCCACCCCTGACTCTGACCAAGCCCAGCCCTGACACCTCGAGTACCATACATGGTCAGGGCCATCCTTGCTGTGGTTTTCTTGGCGTCGGTCATGAGTTTGAAGGGCTCAGAGTTTTTCTAGCTTAGTCTCAACCTTTGCTTGGAAAGCTCCAGTAATGGCCCTGGTGACACCAGCAGGTGGGATGTCCCACTGCTGAAGGGCGTTAACAAACCGGAAGTTCCTCCTTTGTTTGAAGTCTGGAGACCCTCCTGAACAGCTTCCACCTACAGGTCCTTCTTGTTTTCTTCCACACCTTTCAAATCAAGGAAGGGGCTGCCACTGCCCCCTCCCACTTTTTCAACCAGCTAAGATCAGGGGTATCTCTTAAGACTCCTTGTCTTTTAAGACTCCTTGTTTATGGACATTCTCACTGATCCAGGTCATGGTTGTCCCAAAGGTCCTTTAGAAGCTTCTTGGATAAGAAGTGAAACATCTTCAAAAACAAAACAAAACCAGAAAGTCCAGTTGTCTCTTGAAAAAAAAAAACCACCATGAACTGGCTAATGCCAGAAATCTCTCCTTTAACACCGGTAGTGGAAATGGAGAAATTCCCTAAGATTGAATTGAATGAATGGATTAGTAAACTAAAAGGAAAATCAGATACATAAATGGGAAGACTGGAAGAACAAGATAAAGAATATAACACAACCAAAAAAAAGTTTTAGCAGATATTAAATTAAATTGGTTGAATGTAATACAATTAGAGAAATGGATGAAAGTGTAAGAAAGATTCAAGGAGAAAGATAGACAGTTAACAAAATTAGAAATGATTATAAAAGAATGTGGGATGAACAAAGAATATATCGTGAAAGGAAGAATAGGGAAAATATATAGAATATTAACTGAATTGGAAGAGCAGGCAAAAGGTTTAAAATTAATTTAGGAATCAGATTTGGGAGAAATAAATGATAATGATTGGAAAAATATTTGGAATAGAAGAGTATATAAGAATACGTCAGTTAGAGTTAAGGAAACCGGATATAAAGTGATATGGAGGTGGTACCTAATACCATGTAAATTAAATCAAATTGATGGTAAATATACAAATATTTCTTGAAGCAAGAGGTTGGAACATATAAAACATACTGGCTTCCTGGGAGGTTACACGCGACTGGCTCCTGGGCCTAGTGAACGCTTCGTTGGGTGAGGGGTCTCTCCCGGCCGCCTTGAAAGAGGCGGTGGTGAGACCCTTGCTCAAGAAGCCTTCCCTGGACCCTACGGAGCTGGCCAATTATCGTCCTGTCTCCAACCTTCCCTTTTTGGCGAAGGTTGTAGAGACTGTGGTGGCTTCTCAGTTCCCACGACATCTGGAGGAGAATGATTATCTAGACCCGCGCCAGTCCGGCTTTCGCCCTGGGCACAGCACTGAGACGGCCTTGGTCGCGTTGGTAGATGATCTCTGGAGGGACAGAGATAGGGGTTGCTCCTCTATCCTGGTCCTATTAGACCTCTCGGCGGCTTTTGATACCATCGACCATGGTATCCTGTTGCACCGACTGGAGGGGTTGGGGGTCCGGGGCACCGTTTTGCGGTGGTTCGGCTCCTACCTCTCCGGCCGGACACAACGTGTGTTGGCAGGGGAGCAGAGGTCGACCCTAAGCCCCCTTACTTGTGGGGTGCCACAGGGGTCGGTCCTCTCGCCGCTCCTGTTCAACACATACATGAAGCCGCTGGGTGAGATCATCCGTGGTTTCGGGGTGGGATATCATCTGTACGCTGATGATACTCAGCTGTACATTTCCACCCCGAACCACCCCAACGAGGCCATTGAAGTGATGTCCCGGTGTGTGGAAGCCGTACGGGTCTGGATGGATGACAACCGACTCAGGCTCAACCCTTCCAAGACGGAGTGGCTGTGGGTTCCGGCCCCCCGGTTCAACCAGATAATTCCATCTCTGGCCATTGGGGGCATTCAACTTGCCCCCGTGGAGCGGGCGCGCAATTTGGGCGTCCTCCTGGATGCCAGGCTGTCCATGGATGAACATGTGACAGCCGTGGCCAGGGGGGCGTTCCACCAGGTTCGCCTGGTGCGCCAATTGCGCCCCCTATTGGACCGGGACGCCTTACGCACAGTCACCCATGCGCTGGTGACGTCTCGCCTGGACTACTGTAACGCTCTCTACATGGGGCTTCCCTTGAAATGTGCTCGGAGACTGCAGTTGGTCCAGAATGTGGCCGCGCGGGTGATTATGGGGAGTACCAAGTACTCCCATGTGACACCTCTCCTGCGCGAGCTGCACTGGCTTCCTGTGGTCTATCGAGTGCGTTTCAAGGTTTTGATTACGACATGGCTCAGGACCTAGTTACCTGCGGGATCGTATTCTGCCCCATACATCCCTACGACCCATCCGCTCGCACAAAGAGGGACTTCTCCAGGTGCCGTCTACCAGACAGTGCCATGGGGCGGCGCCTAGGAGCAGAGCCTTCTCTGTGGCGGGCCCAGCCCTGTGGAATGACCTCCCCCCGGATATTAGGACTACTACTGACCTCCGCTCCTTCCGTGTCAAGCTCAAGACCCACCTTTTCCAAATAGCTGGCCTGGCTCGACCATAACTTCGTAACGCTCCTGATGGGTTTTTTAATTTGGTAATTTTATTAGGGGATTTTAAATTGTATTTTTAACTGTCTTTCACTTAAGTCCATCCTCCTCCATGCACATATGTATATGTCTCTGTTCTTTTTGTATATATGTTTGTCTTATGTGTATTTTTTATCTGTTTGATTGTACGCCGCCCCGAGTCCTTCGGGAGAGGGTTGCGGCTAATCAAATAAAATTATTATTATTATTATTATTATTATTAAAAGTATGTGGTAGGATTGTGGTAGTGCACAAAAAATATGGGACATGGTAAAGCATCTTTAGGAAAACCATGACCTAGAGGACTGAATCGCCATAGACAACTCAACACAACTCAACAACTCAACTCAACTTTCTCCACCATCCAGTCAGAGCTGAAGAAGCTTCTTGGAGAAGGGAAATGTCTTCAAAGAAAATCCAGAAAGTCCAGTTGCCTCTTGAAAAGAAAAGCATCTTTGGGATTTAAGACTTGGGGATTTCAACTCCCAGAATTCCCTAGCCAGCATCTGGGAGTTGAAGTCCATGAGTCTTTAAAAGTCCCCAAATTTGGAGATCCCTGGCATAGATGGTCCATCCAATCTATCCCATGCAAGGTCCAACCATCTGCTTCCTTCTTCCAGAAGCAGTTGACGTCAAAAAAGGATAACTGTTGTTTTATTTTCTGATTGGTTTCAGAAAACGTATTATTACCCGTTTTTCCTTGGGGAGGGTCTCTGGCAAGAAGGTGAAGATGAAGAGGAAATCAGCCAGAGCGAAAATGGTGGCAAAGATGGCGGCTCTGGTGTAGAAGACTTGGTCCTTCTCCGTCTCCAGAGCAAGGAAGGCGCCCAGCATCGGCCCGAGGGTGAAGCCCAGGGAGAAAGCCAGCCCAATCATGGCCTGGAGGGAGAATTCAACAAACGTCCTTTAGCTAACATGCCTCCTTCCACAGCAACAAAACCTGACCCAAATCCCTGATTTGGTTTCTCCTGGGTGCGCCCCATTGTTCATAAGTACCTTATTTTTCGGCGTATAAGACACTCTGAAGTATAAGATGCACCTAGCTTTTGGGGAGGAAAACAAAAATCTGCCTCTGCCTCCCAGCAATTTGCCTCCTTGTAGCAAACAGCAAGTTTCAGTTTCAGCACAGCCTGATTAGCACAAACAGCTGATTGTCAGGCCTCTTGACCATCAGCTGTTTCGGGCTGCAGGGATTGCCATAGCCTATTGCCATCTCCACACGCCTTATTTTCCGCCCGTTCCGGGCAGTGGGGATTAGAATAGGCAGAAAATGGGGTGCACGGAGGTTGAAAACGGGGCGTGCAGAACCCAAAAATGGGATGTGGAGGCCGAAAATGGGGCACGTGGAGGCAACAATAGGCAATGGCTGCAACCTGAAACAGCTGATGGTCGGGCGGTTGATCCAACCGACAATCAGCTGCTTGTGCTAATTAGGCTGTGCTGAAGCCGAAACTGAAACAGGCTTTTCGCTGTTTGCTGCAAGGAGGTAAATTGCTGGGAGGCAGAGGCCAAAGGGTGGGGGCTGATGGGTGGGCAGGACTACATTCAGTATATAAGATGTGGGCCCATACAGATTTTTTAAATGTGAGTCACATACAGTAAGGCCCCCCACCGATCCACAGTATTATTAATCTTGCATTAGATAATTATTATTATTAATAATAATATTAATAATATAATCAATGCAATATATAATCTATAATTATTAGTTATAATTCTATTATATTGCATTAATTATATCAATATAGTACAATTGTTGTATTTTATTAATTATATGATAATAATAATAATAATTGATCATGCACTAGATCCTGGACACAAACCGTTTCAACATCTTCCCTCAAGGTGGCGCTACAGGGCACTGCAGGCAGAATTAACTAGAGCCAAGACGAGAAAACCAGAACCGCAGCGATCCACTTCACACTTCACGTGGCAGGAAAAGTCGTAACAGACTTATGACCGTTGCAGCATCCCCAGGGTCATTTGATCAAAATTCAGACCCTCCTCCCCAATGACTGACTCATATATATGACGGTGACAGTGTTGAGAGAGGGTCACGTGATCCCCTCCTGCAACATTTTGACGAGTAACGTCAATGGGGAAGCCAGATTCACTCAACAAAACAGCAGGGATTCTGTTAAGAACTGTGGCGAGAAAGGTCGTACCACGGGGCGAAACTCACTTTAACAAGCGGCTCACTTAACAACAGAAACTTTGGGGGTCAATGGTGGTCGTACGTCGAGGATTACTGTTAGATTGTCGAGAAGCTAATTCTTTGTCCTTACTAAGCTACCTTGTTTCCCCAAAAATAAGACTTCCGCGGATAAGTAGCCCAATTTATCGCATGCGCTAAAATAAGCCCTTCCCGAAAATATTGCAACACAGCAGCAGCCATGAGGTGACCACGCTCGCCTCCTCCTGCACCTCAAAAATAATAAGACCTCCCAAAAAATAAGGCCAAGCGCTTATTTCGGGGGGACCCTGTCTTATTTTCAAGGAAACATGATAACATCCGAGAAGGAGAAGGACTAACCCAGCGTGATTTGTTTCTGAAATGGTATATTTCCTGCCTAAGGAGGGGGCTGGACTAGAAGACCTCTGAGATCCCTTCTACTTCTGTTATTCTGTTAAAAATAAGAAGGGCTCACCATGCCTTTGCTTCGAGCTTTCGGACACGGGAGATCCGCAATGACGGCGGTGCAAAGGCTGACGTTCCCTTTGCTGATCCCGCCAAGGATTCTGGAGCAAAGGAAGAGTTCGAAGCTCCTGGAAACGGCCCACAGGGAATAGGAGGCCACCAGGCCAAGCTGCAAAGGAGGGAGAGAAAAAAGAGATTTTGGCCTCCTTAGACAAGAGTTTCCTGACGTTCGGGCAGCTTCTTGGTTTGTTCCACTCAAGAGGAAACGGCTCAGCTAGGTACAGGGAGTCCTCGATTTACAACAGTTCATTTAGTGACCAAAGTTATTACATGTTCCAGTATCCCAAACATGACATTTCAATCAATGATTCTTTTTATTGGGAGTGCCAGCAGCCCCGGCAAAAAGTCTCTCTCTCACCATAGTAGGCTAACAAGTCCATCCCGCAGGGGAGATGAATAGTTGTCTGCCAAATCTATTCATCTCCGCCCCCTGCCATTTATCTCCCGAGCTAGGGTGGGGCTTTGCTAGCAGCGGTGGCTCTTCCGTCACAAGGACCGGCCCATAGATTTCCACTGCTCTCCTCTCCTCTGCCACATCTATTCATCTCCACCCCCTGCCTTTGATCCCCAGAGCTAGGGTGGAGCTTTACTAGCAGCAGTGGCTGTTCCGTCCCAAGGACCGGCCCATAGATTTCCACTGCTCTCCTCTCCTCTGCCAAATCTATTCATCTCCGCCTCCTGCCTTTTATCCCCAGAGCTAGGGTGGGACTTCACTAGCAGTGGTGGCTCTTCCATCCCAAGAACTGGCCCATAGATTTCCACTGCTCTCCTCTCCTCTGCAGATCCACGCGTCAGGCACTGGGCCCAGCTGTTCCATCCTTCCGAGGTCAGTAAAATGAGGACCTGGATTATTGGGGGCCAGAGACTGACTCTAAACTGCTTAGAGAGGACTGTAAAGCACTATGAAGTGGTCTTAGTGATAATGCCATTGTCCTTCCTTCCTTCCTTCCTTTTCCTTTTCTTCCTTCCTTCCTTCCCTCCTTCTTTCTGTTGTGGCACAGTGCTTAGAATGCAATATTGCAGGCTAATTCTGCCCACTTTCTAGAGTTTAATCTCGACCAGGTCAAGGTTGACTCAGCCTTCCATCCTTCCGAGGTCAGTAAAACAAGGACCCAGATTGTTGGGGGCAAGAGGCTGACTCTGTAAACCGCTTAGAGAGGACTGGAAAGCAGTGAGAAGTGGTATATTGCCTCCTCTCCAGCCGAAACCAACATACCGCAGTGACCAGCAGAGCCGGTCGTCTCCCAAAGGAATCAGAGGCAGCTCCGGTGAGAGGCGAGGCCAGAAACTGAAGCAGAGAAAACAAGGAGCCGATAAGACCTGGAAGAGAAGATGGGAGGTGGGGAGGTTTCGTGGGTTGCATGCCATCTTCCGTCCACGGACCCCCAACTTAGTTTACCCCTTTTTTCCACCATTAAGTATTTAAAGCAAGAGTGTCCAATCTCTTTAAGACCTTCAACTCCCAGAATTCCCCTGGGATAATTTGCTGGGGGATTCTGGGAGGTGAAGTCTACTGGTCTAAAACGTTGCCGACGTTGGACACTCCTGCTTGAAAGCCGTGCTTTCAAGGGTCAAAGGGGAACGCACGTCCAACTTGACCAGTGGTGGGATTCAATTTTTTTTACTACCAGTTCTGGGGCCATGGCTTTGTGGACGTGGTGTGGCTTCGGGGGCGTGGCTTTGGGGGCGTGGCAGGGGAAGGAACTGCAAAATCCCCATTCCTTTTCCACCCCACCAACCTGCTTTTCTAACCTCCTGTTCAGGGAAACAAAAGAAGATCAGCTGGGAGGCAGCAGGGGCGAGGCCAGCTTGCTTGCCGGTTCTCCAAACTACTGAAAATTCCCACTACCGGTTCTGCAGAACCTGTCAGAACTGGCTGAATACCACCTCTGATATTTGCCGTGGCCAATTCACCATACTGTCAACTCGCCACGGGTCAAGAGTTACACGAATATCAAAGAAATTGTGGGATAGAATCTTAAAGAAAGGAGGGCAAAGGAGGGGCAACATAAAAGGTGAATGACAAAGTAAAATGGAGTTTTAATTGTTTTAAATAATTGGCATGTTGGCCGTGGCAAATTGTCCCATTCTGTGCTGTGGGTTCCTTCATCCGTGCCCTGCAGCCTCCCCATTTCTCTAGACACCAGAGAGGGGAGGGCAGGGTTGATCACCAGCCCGGCCAGGGACTTATCTCCAAAGCCCAACATTCTCCTCAGGCCGAAGGTTTCCTCCAGACCAGGTGCCAACTGAGGCAACGCCCTGCAAGAAAGGGAATTTCCTACCTCCAAACAAGACGCTGTTGTACTTCCTTTCTGGCGGAATGCCAAGTCTGCCACTGAACCAGTCCACGCCGGCTTGTACCCTACTGTAGAGCCCATCCTGGAGAAGGAAGAAAGGGATTGGGCAAGGGGGAAGGGCTAGGGAAGCCATCTCTAGCCTCATTCCTTTCAATTATTCTGGTATTTATGGCAATCTTGCAATAGTTAAGAGGCTGCCACTAAGAAGAGGGGAGTCAACCTATTCTCCAAAGCACCAGAAGATAAGACAAGAATGAATGGGTGGAAATGAATCAAGGAGCGAAGCAACCAGGAATTAAGGAGAACTTCCTAACGATGAGGACAATTACCGTATTTATTGGCGTATAACACACACAGGCGTATAACACGCACCTTCATTTTAAGAGGGAAATTTCAGGAAAAAAATTTAAATTTCAAATAAAGAACTTTGAAGCATCTTTTCCCTGAAGACTCGTGTTTAGTACATTCAGATGCTTTCTTTCCTCTTTCCCTCTTACTTGTCTATCCTTCCTTCCACCCTCCCTTCCTCCTTCCCTTCCTTCCTGCCTCCCTTCCAGTTCCCTCCTTCCTCTTTCCTCCTGCCTGCCTGCCTTCTTTCCCTCCTGCTTATCTATGCTTCCTTCCTTCCTTGCACCTCCCTCCCTTCTGCCCGCCTGCCTTCTTTCCTCTTTCCCTATCCTCCTATCCTTCCTTTCTCCCTCCCTCCTTCCCTGCCTCCCTTCCAGTTCCATCCTTCCCTCCTTCCTTCTGCCTCCTTCCTGCCTGCTTGCCTTCTTTCCTCTTTCCCTCCAGCGTGTCTGCTTTTCTTTCCTTCCTTCCACCTCCCTTCTGCCCTCCTGCTTTCTTTCCTCTTTCCGTCTTGCTTGTCTATCCTTACTCCCTCCTCCCCTCCTTCCCTTCCTTCCTGCCTCCCTTCCAGTTCCATCCTTCCCTTCCTTCTGCCTTCCTGCCTTCTTTCTTCTCTCTCCTGCTTGTCTGCTTTTCCTGTGTGTGTGCGCGCGCGAAAAGGAGGTGGTGGGAGAGAAATTTGAAAGGTCTTCTGCTTTTGGAACTCGGAAATACCCCCCCCACTCCCCTTTTCCTCCAGCGAGCACGGAGCTTGAAGGAGGAAAAGGGAAAGGAAAAGCGTGAAAAGGAGGTGGTGGGAGAGAAATTTGAAAGGTCTTCTGCTTGCCGTGGGCGGGCTGCATTTACATAGAGCAGGGAGGGCTGTTAAAGGGCCGTATTAAACTGTAAAAACATGGCTTCTTAACATTATATCGGCGTATAACACGCATACATCATTTGCCCCCTATTTTTCGGGGGGAAAAGTGCGTGTTATACGCCGATAAATACGGTAACCAGTGGAACAACTTGCCACCAGAAGTTGTGGTAATTCATCACTCAAGTTTTTAAAGAAGAGATTGGACAGCCACCTCTCAGAAATGGTCTAGGGCAGGGGTGTCCAAACTTGGCAACTTTAAGACTTGTAGACTTCAACTCCCAGAATTCCCCAGCCAGCCATGGTCTAGGAATTTGAATTGAATTTGAATTTATTGAATTTATAGACCTGAATTTATAGATTTATTGAATTTATATCCTGCTTGAGCAGGGGGTTGGACTAGAAGACCTCCAAGTTCCCTTCTGAATTGAGTTCTAGCGCTGCCTTAGTTCCTCTCTCTCAGCACAATCCACCTCACAGGGTTTTGGGGAAAATAGGAGGAGGAACATGTGTTGGATACGTTTGAGTTATTTGTGAAAATAATAAAGGTGGGAGATTAATCGATCAATCAATCAAATCATTCCACTAAGGTGGGAAACATACTGTTTTGTCATTTTCTTGATCCCAGAAGCACCTTTCCCTCCCCTAAAAAAAATATCTTCAAACATCCACCCCACCAAGTGCATCCTTGGTATCATCGTCTTCTTCTCCTTCCCCCAATACATCAAATAACCATTCATATTTCATCTATCTATAAACAAAGCTTCATCATTCAGTCCCTGATGTCAGCAAAAGTCCAGAAGGGTTACCGGAGATAAGAACGCATCTATTTTAGCTGTGATCAAATAAGCCAACTTTACATTCCTTCCTTTTAACAATCTGAAATGTTGTTTTTTTCAAAATATCCCTTTCCTTTCCTTTTAATCTTCTCAAATAAAGTCCTGAAACTTCATTTTTTTCATTTTTTTCTTCCCTTCATCCCTTCTCACAAAATTCTTCACAACTTTAAAAGAGCTTTCTATGCGTGCTTTTCCAGGCAGAGGGTGCCAGACTGGCTTTACAACTGTGGGGTATTTGTTGCGGAATTTGCAAACGACAGCTATGTTGCAGGGTGTCGCTTCCTCACGCCTGTCTGGATTGTGTCCTGACAGTTCCTTTCCAAGATGAGGGAAGAGTATCACACTCCAGCGTGCCGCTTCAGCGTTTCAGCCGTTGCGATACTTCCTTATTTTAAGTTTCATGGTTAGGAAATGCCGTGATCACTGTTAACATGAAATGTCAAAAAATAAAATAAAAAAAGACCAAGGCAAAAAACACACATAATTCAAACATGGCAAGAACGTGCAGCCGGTTGCAGAAGTACAGAAAATCCTCGACATATGGCAGTTCATTTAGTGACTGTTGACAAGTTACCAAAAAGTAATGACTGTGTTTCACACTTAATGACTGTTGCAGTGTCCCCGGGGTCATCTGATCAGAATTCAGATGCTTGGAAACTGGCTTGTATTTGGGACAATCGCAGTGTCTCCGGGGGGCGGGGGAGGGGAGGATCACGTGATCCCATTTTGCAACCTCCTGACAAGGAAAGATGAGGAAGCCAAATTCACTTAACGACCGTGTGGCTAACAACCATTGCAGCGATTCACTGAACAACTGTGGCAAGAAAGGTTGTGAAAAGGGATCAAACCAATGTTTTGTTTAGGAACAGAAATGTTGGGCCCAATTATGGTCGTAAGTAGAGGACTATCTGTATTCATACAATACAACAGCAGAGTTGGAAGGGACCTTGGAGGTCTTCTAGTTGAACCCCCTGCCTAGGCAGGAAACCCTATATTGTTTCGGACAAATGGCTATCCAACATCTTCTTAAAGACTTCCAGTGTTGGGACATTCACAACTTCTGGAGGCAACTTCTGTTCCACTGATTGATTGTTCTAACTGTTAGGAAATTTCTCCTTAGTTCTAAGTTCCTTCTCTCCTTGATTAGTTTCCACCCATTGCTTCTTGTTCTGCCCTCAGGTGCCTTGGAGAATAGTTTGACTCCCTCTTCTTTGTGGCAACCCTTGAGATATTGGAAGACTGCTATCATGTCTCCCCTAGTCCTTCTTTTCATCAGACTATCCATGCCCAGTTCCTGCAACCGTTCTTCATATGTTCTACCCACCATTCCCTTCTTTGTTGCTCTTCTCTGCACTCTTTCTAGAGTCTCCACATCTTTTATACATCGTGGTGACTAAACTAGGACGCATCATTCCAAGTGTGGCTTTACTAAGGCTTTGTAAAGTGGTATTAACACTTCACGGGATCTTGATTCCATCCCTCTGTTGATGCAGCCTAGATCTGTGTTGGCTTTTTTGGCAACTGCTGCACACGGCTGGCTCCTATTTAAATGGTTGTCCACTAGGACTCCAAGATCCCTCTCCCAGTTACTACTACTGAGCAAGGTACCACCTATACTGCACCTGTGCATTTGGTTTTTCTTGCCTAAATGTAGAACCTTACTCTGTATTGTTGTATGGGAGACGTAAGCACTCATCAATAACCCAAATACCCTTTGGAGAACCCCCAATCATCCCATCAGCGTTTCTTCCTTGGGCCCTAACTGCCGCCTGGTTAATGTACAGGTAGTCCTCGCCTTGCAACCGCCATCGAGCCCAACATTTCTGTTGTTAAGTGAGACATCCGTGACGTGGGTTTTGGCCCATTGTACGACTTTTCTTGTCACGGTGGCTAAGTGAATCTTTGCAGTGGGCAAGATAGTCACCCAGCTGTTAAGCGAATCTGGCTTCCCCGTGGAGTTTGCTCATCGGAAGGTTGCACGACGGGGATCGCATCACCCCAGGCAACGGTCATAAGTATGAAACAGTTGGCAAGCCTCTGAATTTTGTTCAGGCGGCTACAGGGATGCTGCAAAGGTCGTAACCGTGAAACGAGGCCTTAAATCACATTGGTCAGAGCCGTGGCGATTGTGAACCGTCACTAAATGAACTGTCGTAAGTCGAGGACTGCCTGTACAGGTTTTAGTAAAGAAAATCCTCCCCGCAAAGGGTCACAATGAAAGCTTCCCGGAAGTGCTGCGGTTCTTAATCAGAATAATTCATTTTTAGATGGTTAATTGATCTATATCTGAAACGACAATCGAAGCATAAACTGGTCAGTGTGAGTCACTAAACAAACTTATGGTTAACCAAGAACAGAATCAATACAACAATTGGGGATGCAGAGCTAATTAAATACTTGTTGGTTGGGTTAAAATTCATCCAAAGCAATGGTTCTCTTCAGCCAGTTCGCACCCGTTTGGGTGAACCGGTAGCGGTGGCGATGGGAGGCACATCATCACGTCCCATTTTTGACACTGTGCGCATGCGCGGAAGGTGATGTGCACTGGTCCTACATTTGCGAACTGGTAGGGAAGGGAAGGGAATACCACTCCTGATCCAAAGGTGTGGCTACAGGGCTCACTCACTTGATCCTATGGTGGGTGCCTGACAGCAGCAAGAATCCTCTATGCCCAAATTGGCATTACTCGGACATTAATACGATTGTTATTTCACGAAGAGTCCTCCTCTGCTCACAACAGAATCCCTTATGCCATCAGGCTCAAAAATTTGGGCTTGGACAACCTAGAACTACGCTGACTAAGGTCTGACTTAATTGTAGTACACAAAATTGTCTACTACAACGTCCTACCTCCCAACGACTACTTTAGCTTCAAACACAATAATACACGGGCAAACATTCGATACAAAGTCAAGGTAAACCGCTCCAAACTCGATTGCAGAAAATACGACTTCAGCAACAGAGTGGTCAACGCCTGGAATGCTCCACCTGACTCCATTGTTACTTCCTCAAACCCCCCACAGCTTCAACTTCAAACTGTCTACTGTGGACCTCACCCCATTCCTAAGAGGTCCGTAAAGGGGGCATGCATAAGCGCACCAGTGTGCCTACCGTCCCCTCTCCTACTGTCCCCATTTATTTGCGTTCATTTCCTTTGTTCATGTCCATGTTCATACTTATACCTGCTATCTTGTACATGTTTGACAAACTAATAAATAAATAAAAAACAGAAGGACCCTTCGATTCCCACAACGGCTGCAAAAATCAATGTAGTTAGCAGAGATGGTGGAATTGATTGCTTTGATTCAAGGGGAAAAAAATCCCCACACAATTACTTTTGTTTCTCCTTGGAAACCATTTCTGGACTTGGTGCTCGAGGTGAGGGGTGGGGGTGGGGGAATGAAAGTTTGATTTTGGGTTTTGCCAATTGGATAGGTTTTGTTGTTACCGAAACGGTTAGATGATATTATTATGTAAAGGTCAAAAGTAAAAAAAAAGTTATCATCTTATTATACCACGGTAAAAAGTCGAAAGGCCGTGCTTCCCCTCCCCCCTTTACATTTTCCCCCTCTTCCTCTTCCTCTGCTATTTTGCCCTTATTTTCATTTTTCTTCACCTCTCTGTATTTTATATTTTGATAAACTGATAAAACGATGAACAAGTTGTTTCTCTTGAACAACTTGAAACAACAATGTTTCAACTTCTATCCTCAAAATGACGCTATAGGGCACTGCACACCAAGACAACTAGACACAAGGATAGTTTTCCCCCAAACGCCATCACTCTGCTAAACAAATAATTCCTTCACCACTGTCAAACTATTCACTAAGGCTGGATTTCTATTACTATTAGTCTTCTTATCGTTCCTATCACCCATCTCCTCCCACTTATGACTGCAGGACTGTAACTTGTTGCTTGTATCCTTATGATTTATATTGACATTGTTTCGTGATTGCTTATTTGTACCCTGTGACTATCATTAAGTTCTGTACCTTATGATTCTTGACGAATGTATCTTGTCTTTTTATGTACACTGAGAGCATCTGCACCAAATTCCTTGTGTGTCGTCACACTTGACCAATAAAAATTTTATTCTGTTCTATTCTGTTTTCTATTCTATTCTATTCTCTATCCTATATTCTATTTTCTAGTCTATATTCTATATTCTATATTCTATTCTATATTCTATCCTATTCTATATTCTATTCTGTATTCTATATTCTATTCTGTATTCTATATTCTATTGTATTCTATATTCTATTCTATTCTTCTATATTCTATCCTATTCTACATTGTATTTTCTATTCTATTCTATTCTATTCTTTCTTTATTCTATATTCTATTCTATATTATATATCCTATTCTATTCCATTCCATCCCATCCCATTCTATATTCTATCCTATATTCTATATTCTATTCTATATTCTATTCTATTCTATAGTCTATTTTCTATTCTGTATTCTATAGTCTATATTCTATTCTGTATTCTATATTCTATATTCTATTTTCTATTCTGTATTCTATATTCCTATTCTATTCTATTCTATTCTTCTATTCTATCCTATTCTATATTGTATTTTCTATTCTATTCTATATTCTATATTCTATATCCTATTCCATTCTATTCCATTCTATATTCTATCCTATTCTATATTCTATCCTATCCTATTTTATTCCATATTCCATTCCATTCCATTCCATTCTATTCTATTCTATTCTATTCTATTCTATTCGAGATACTGCATAGCCTAGAGCAGAGCAGTAACTATACTGAATTCTACTCTATAGTGCAATATTAATGCAATATCAGAGGTTTTCAATACAATTGTATAGAACGCGAAGGTTGTGTGTTTGTGTTTTATTTTTTTAATGTACGATGTACACTGACAATGGCATTTTTTTGTTGCATGAGGTGCAATGACAATAAAGTCAACTAACTTGAATTCACACTGAGATGTCCTTGGTTGTACTCGCAAGTTTTAAATAAGGGGCAAAAGTGTTTGGATCAACCCGTCTTCATTTTTTTACTCACGTCATTCTGGCTGAAATGATCCAGGATGGAGGGCAGGAGGGGCAGAATGAGGGTAAAGCCCAGGAGGTCAATCAACAGCGTGAGAAACACCGCAAAAATGACGCGGGAAGAGTTTTCCTCTGCCGTCCTGACACCTTGGTCCTCTCGTGACATCTTCTGGAGGAGTCCTTTCGCCCACTAGGGTCTCCAAAATCACCACTCCGGCTGGGGAATTCTGGTGGTTGAAGTCCTCAGATTGTGTCGTAGCCAAGGTTGGAGACCCCTGCAATACAGCGAAGGGCATCGTGGGGCAAAGGCGTGGATTTAGACCCCCAGAGCACACAAGCCGGACAAGAGGGAAACGGTAAAAGAGTTGGAAGGGACCTTGGAGGTCATCAAGTCCAACACCCTGCTCAAGCAGGAGACTTATACTATCTCCGATAAATGCTCTTTCCTCTTTCTCTCTCTCTCTCCCCCTTCCTCCCCCCTCTCTCCCTTCCTCCCTCTCTCTCTCTCCTCTTTCTCTCTCTCTCTCCCTCCCCCTCACCCTTCCGCCCTCCCCCCCTCTCTCCCCCTCTTCCCCCCTTTTCTCTCCTTCCCTCTCCCTCTCTGTCTTGTTCCCTCTCTCCCCCTATCTCTCTCTCTTTTCCCCTCCCCCCTCTCCTCTCTCTCTCTCTCCTCTCGCTCTGTCTCCCTCCCCCCTCACTCCTCTTTCTCTCTCTCTCTCTCTCCTTTCACTCTCTCTATCTATGTCTCCCTCCCTCTGTCTCTCTCTCTCCTTCCCTCTCTCCTCTCTCCCCCCACTCTCTCTGTGAATAGCAGCCTTACAGCAGGGGAAAGGATGCTGCCCCAAAGGAACTCAAGACATGCTCAGGAGCCCCAGAGGTGGAGTGCCAAAGTTAAAGTACCTGGGCGTCTTCTTCCTTGGATGCCCCTTCCTCCCCCCCCCACACCTCCATGCGGCTGCCCTCCTCCTCCTCCTCCTCGCGCGGCGGGCCCCAGAGATGCCGGGAGGGATGGGGGGCCACCAGGAGAGCCCCGCGGGAGGGGAGAGACGCCCCCTCCCCCAGGCGAGCCCACCTCCGCTCCCCGCCGCTCCTCCTCCGGGGGCCTCTGCTCGCCCGGCCGTCCGCCCGGCCTCCCTCCTTGGCCAAGCAGCGCCTTCCTCTTCCGGCCGGCTGCGCCCCGAGGAGGCAGCGGAGCCCCCGAGCCCCCCAGCCGGCCTGTCCCCGCGCATCCCTCCGTCCCTCCCCGGGCTGGGCCGGAGCGCAGCGCCTGGGAGCCCCCGGGGCAGGCAGGCGGGCAGCGGGCAGGGATCCCCCCGGGCAGGGCTGACCTGGGCGAGGAGCGTCCTGGGCGGAGGGTCTCCGGGCGCCTCCCGCGGATTCTGGTCCCCGAGCGACTTCCGCGAGGCGTTGGCCGCCGGTGGAGCCCAGCGCTCTTCCCCAGGCCAGCTCTCGCCGGAATCCCGGATCCAGCTTCAAACGGATCCACGGGATCCCGGATCCACGGAGTCCCGGATCCAGCTTCACCTGGATCAACGGAATCCAGCGGGATCCTGGATCAACAGAATCCCTGAGCCATTTTAACCTGGATCAATGGAATCCAGCAGGATTCTGAATCAATGGAATCCAGGATCCAGTTTCACCTGCATCAACAAAACCCCAGATCCAATTTTACCTGGATCAATGGAATCCAGTGGGATCCTGGATCAACTGAATCCTGGATCCTTTCACCTGGATCAACTGAATCCTGGATCCTTTCACCTGGATCAACAGAATCTCTGAGCCATTTTAACCTGGATCGACGGAATCCCAGACCCAGCTTCACCTGGATGAATGGAAGGGCAAGGGGTGGGGGTGGAGCCCAGGGGCCTCAGGTGGGCTGACTTGCAGAATGGGTCTCCAGTTGACCTACAGGTGTCGTCCTCCACCTGCAACCAGGATTTGAGCCCAGCGTTTCTGTGGTGAACTGAGATCCGCCCCCCTTTACGCCCTTTCTTGCCACCATCGTTAAGTGAATTCCCACGGATGTTCGGTTAGTCGCACGGCGGTTAAGCGACTCCGGCTTCCCTCTTGTCTTCGCTCGTCGGAAGGTCGCCAAAGGGGGGAAATCACGCGATGGAGGATTACTTGTAGTAGGAAAATTTATATAGTTTGCGGCAAGTCTAGGCAGCTCAGATTAAAAACACCGTGTCAAGTAAATAAAAAAAAGTAACACACACACATGGTGATAACACACAATCAAACCAGCCATTTAAGGGGCTCCATCCCCCTCTGGGTCCCCCAGGCCCTCTGGCAAAACCATGTCTTCAGGGCCCTGCAAAAGAGTGTCAGAGTGGGGACCGGTCTAATTCCAGAGGGAGGGAGCCACCACGGAAAAGGCCCTTCCTCTGGCTCCCGCTAGATGAATCTCCTTAGGGGACAGGACCCCCAACACTCCTTGCCTCCCCGCTCAAGTGGGTCAGGGGGATGTGACCCGAGCCATGAAGGGCTTTAAAGGTGACCCAATCCACGACTCCCGAGGGAGTGAAAATTGGGAAATCATGGCTGCTTCGATGCTATCGTTTAAAATTAAACAATTTTAAAATTGTTTAAAATTGTTTTTTTTAAATGTTTTTTTTTAAACATTAAAAACATTGGACATAGTGTGGCATTTCCAGCATAAACGTTTCCATATAGCAGGGGTGTCCAAACTTGGCAACTTTAAGACTTGTGGACTTCAACTCCCAGAATTCCCTAGCCAGCTCTGCTGGCTGGGGAATTCTGGGAGTTGAAGTCCACAAGTCTTAAAGTTCCCAAGTTTGGACACCCCTGCTTTATAGTGATTGGATCTTACAACAATTACATTTTATATCCATTACGCAGGTGTGTGTAGTCAGTCAGGTTACCTGTCCGTTGATCCTTTCTTTTATAGAATTACTAACCATACAAATACATATCCAATTCCTACCTATCACGCATTCTTAATACCCTATTTCCCAATTCTTAATTTATCTGCTTTTTTTTCCCTGTCCCGGCTTTTTCCCCTCCTTTCTAACCATCGGTACCACTTGTCCCAGATTTCCTGATATTCCATCCCCCTCTTCTCCTTGAGCTCTAGAGTCAGCCTGTCCATCTCTACGCACGTCAGTATCTTATTTATTATTTCTCGTTCCAAGGGAGTCTATTTTTCCATTTTTGTGGATGAAACAGTCTTGCCGCCATTAAAATATGCAGCATTAAATATAGTCCACCTTTGCCATCTCTAGTAGAAATAATGCTGGCCTCAACTCCATCCTTTGCTTTAGCATCTCTTCCAAATACTTTATCTGGTGCCAAAAAAGCCCAAGCTTTTGTGCACTCCCACCACATATGGTAGAAGGTCCCTAGTGCTGTTTTCAACTTTCTGTGACAATTTCCCAGGCAGTCTTGCAATCCCGTTCTCTCCCCTACACAGCAGTAGCCACTTACCTGCCTCCTGGGAAAGGGGGAGGATGGGAGAAGGTAGGGAATGTCAAGAGGGAAGGAGGGGAGATCGATTTCTGATGCTCCCTGCCAGTCCCCCCCCCCCCGCCCTTAAAAAACCCAATGGGAAAATTGGCGGGAATATCCAACGGAGGCAAAACGGTATCCAAACGTATCAAATATATTATACAATTTTATTTAGAAACCAGAATATATATTTTTAAATCCAGAAAAAAAACACCCCCGTACTCCCTTATTGAAAATGATCAAAACGTTCCAGGAAATTCTAATCGTTTAAATATCCTCGGTTGTCTTCTGAGGTAATTTTTTTATCTGGGAATATTTTAGCGCTTTTTCCTCTTGAGCGCTTTCCAATCGCCTTCCTGCTGAGCAAGACTTTGGAAGAGTTGCTTCACCTTCCTCTTTCTTTCAGAATCCCTGAAAAAGCAGAAAAATAAAATAAAATCAAAAATGAAAGTGCGATCCTATCCTGAAGGCAAATATTCAAAGGGAATCATTTTATATCTCCCTCGCGCAGGCTTAGGAATAAGTAGCGCTGCTTCTCCTGTAGAATTATTCATGGCCAAGGAGACCGGAGACTCTCAAATCTGTACGGGATCACAGATCTGCCAATGACATTTACGGCCTGGATCTCTCTTGGTTTCTAAGGAATCCTGTAAGCCACCCAATCAGGTTCACTGTGAAAAGCAACCAGGCATTGTGGGAGCAAAAAAAGTGCAAGTGATAATCTCCTGGTTTGGATCATCCTTCCACGCCAAAGGACTTCATTTATGCTGGGTTAATGACTTGCCACTTTACTTATGGGTCTCTTTCTAATTCGGGGCCCATTTGTGCTTCCGTAACTGTTCTTACCAAGGCTTTCCGAGAGCATGAAGCAAATTCCTGGTCCTGACAAAAAACCCTTTTATTAATTGACTATCAATTTTCTGCTCATTCCCATCCAGCCAAGTCTTTCAAGGGAAGATTTAAAGTCACAGACCTTCTCTGGCTTGGAGAGCTGCCAGGCCGATCTCTGCAAAACTTGGCAAGGAGTCTTGGAGAGTCAAGAACCAATGAAGCGAACTAATTGTCTCCTGCAAACTCCACTGCCCTTTCGCTCCTCTTTTCTTTCCTCTTGGGGGGCCATTCATCCTCCACCTGTGGCCTTACTCCCAAGTCGACCCCGGCTCTTTAGCTGTTCCTTTCTTCTGGCAGCTCTGCGCATGCGCACACTGGGAACAGGCTCCAGCTGTTCTTCTGCCTCACTGATGTCTGACTCTGAAGGTAGCTGATAACTGGCATACGGCCCTGGCCCCCTCTCTGCCTCCGACGCAGAGCCCTCATCAGAGCCTTCCCCAGACTCCAGGACTGGCCCATCTTCCTCCCCAACCTCCTCACTGTCTGAATCCGCCACCAGCTCCACTGGCTGCTTGCAGGCCACAACAATAACTGCCTGGTTTGGCACAGCAACCAAACAGAACAGACAATACTTCAGCAGATAGGACTGCAGAAAACACAATCACAACCAGCCTGCCTTCCACTGAGGGTCTCTGTATATTGCAGGAGCCAGAAAGAGGGCTGAGAACATCTGGGATATAAAAGCCCCATGGAGTAGGGCTGTGTTATTCTTTTAGCATCTCATCACTATCACTTTGTGGTTTTGTCTTATGTGTTTATCGCTTTTATTTAGCATCTTATGACTATCACAGAATGTTCTACCTTATGATTTGTGGTGATTGGATTAAGATTTATCATTTGCTACTTGTATGTACACTGAGGAGCGTAGGCACTGGAGACAAATTCCTTGTGTGTCCAATCATACTTTACACAATAGAACTCAATTCAATTCAAATTCTGAATTCTATTCTATTCTATTCTCTAATTTAATCTAATTCTTCTGCTCTGTTCTTCTATTTTATTCTATTTTCTAATTTAATTCTTCTGTTCTTTTATTCTATTCTCTAATTTAATCTAATCGTTCTGTTATTCTATTTGCTAATTTAATCTAATTGTTCTGTTGTTATTCTATTCTATTCTCTAATTTAATCCAATTCTTCTGTTCTATTTTATTCTACTATTCTATTCCCTAATTTAATCTAATCGTTCTGCTATTCTATTCTTTTTTCCTATTCCTATTCCCCCTCCACTCCTTTATTCTGTTCTGTCCCATTCCACTCAATTCTGAGACCAGCATCCCTAAACAAGCAGCCTATCTCTGAGACGACAACGCCTCTCCCCACCATCCCCTCTAAGCAGAGACCGTTTCCCGACCATCATCGGTATTCTCCTCCGTTTTTCTCGCGCAACTCAAACCCTCCCGCTACCTTTCCATGACTTCTGCAAGCTGCATCTTTGCCAGGAACTGGTTGTCTCTGCGGATCTCACGCACGGCCCCTTTGAATTCGCGCTTGTGCTTGTGAACTAGGCGCTGCCGTTCCTGCTCTTGCCTACTGCTCCCTTGCTTCCGTCCGAATTCCAGCCTGAAACGAGAAAAAAAATTCCAAGTTCACTCCCAATTTCCGCTGCGTAGTAATTTCCGTGAACATGAGATTCAATTTTGTAGTCTGGGGTGGCAAAACACCTAAGAGATGGAACCTTTCCAAAATATCTAAGCTTTCATTACTTTTCACTTCTGAAAGTTGGGCTACTTAAGTAAATTACTGTAAATTAGAGACGCCTCTGGATTTCTTTAAAAAAATAAAATTGACTACAGTATTCAATTGAGTGGTGAATGGTGGCCTAGAGGCAGAGCTCTCATCTCACAATCAGCAGGCCGTGAGTTCGAGCCTAGGTAGAAGCAGATATTTCTCTCTCTGGGCAAACTGAGAATATTATTTGCTGGAAAAAAAGCTCCGCACTGGCAACAGGAAAGGCATCTGGCCATTAAAACACTCCGCTAGCTCCATTCATTTGCCCAAACTCCACCCCGCAAGGGATTATGGGGTCGTTAAAAGAGGATGACCATGACTATGGTATTCAACATACGACTTTGATGGCTCAAATAAATTGTCAGCAGTGGCAGGAGAGACACTGGTTTACCACCAAACCGTTTCTCCCTCGCATAATCCAGATGTCAGCCACCCCAATACAGGACATCAAAAAAGAACTGTCGGGCAAACCGGGCTTTTTAAATTTTAATTTTAAATATTAAATGTTACCCGCGATTGTTTATTTCCTTGTGAGGCAGGATTGACGGTAGGGGTCCATTTTGAGATACTCACACCTTCACTATTTTTGGAGTGTACAGCTTCAAAGGGACCGGTTTCCTTTTGTCGCAGACCAACGGGCTATACGGCCTGGGGACATCGAGCTTCTCCTGGACACTCCGATGTAATTCCTTAAAAGTCCCAAGAGATTTAAAATGAAAAGCAGGAATGGAAAGGTAGAATAGAATAGAATGAACAATTAACGTAGAATAGAATAGAATGTGGAAAGAATAGAATAGAATAAAGAATGGAATGTGAATAGAATGGAATATGGATAGGATAGAATTGGAGTACAATTTTATATATTTCTTGAGAATAAACTTTCATAATTAGTAGCTATGAAAAAGTGAAAATAAATTACCAAAAAACCCGGCTCCTCCACACTCCACTCCACCGTCCCACCACTCCACGCCCACTCCACTCCACATCAACTCCCCTCCCACCCGACCATTCCACAGCCACTCCACATTCACTGTCACTGTCACTGCCACTCCACATTCCCAACAATCCACGCCAGCGCCCCATTCCATAATCCATGTTCTCCAGCTCCCCAATTCACTTCACTCCAATTCCCCCTAATGCCACTACCACTCCACACATTCCCGCCCACCTCCACTCCCCTGCGCACAACCCTCCATTTCCACATCCACCCCACTCACAGTCACGGCCACGTCCACAGTGCCCTCCACTCCTCTACCACTCCCACCATTCCCCTCCACTCCACTTCCACGGACGCCATTCCATAGTCCACTCCACTCCACATGCAAGTGCACTCCACTGCACTACCCTATGTCCCGCGCACTCCACCGCCCTGTCCCGTCCACTCCCACGCCACGCCCAACTCCCCACTCCTACCCGCCATGCCAGAGCACACTCCACTCCACAGTCCTCCTCGCCTCTCCACTACGTCGCCACTCCACTGCCACGCTACTCCCACAGTCCCTCCACGCCACCCGTCACTCCACCCCGCACTAACAGCCACCCACTGCACTGCCCACGCTGATCCGTCCCCCCCCCACAAAAACCCGACCTTTCGGGCCGCATTACTTCAGCCAATCGTTGCCGTTCTTAAGTCAGCCATACGGTTGTTAAGTGAATCCGGCTTTCCCGTGGACTCCCCCCGCCCTGTTGGAAGGTCGCCAAAGGAGATCCCGTGACCCCAGGGATAACTGTGACCGTCATAAACGCGAGTCAGCTGCCAAGCGTCTGAATTCTGATCATGTGAGCGTGGGGGATGCTGCTGCAACAGTCAAGAAGGGTGAAAAATGATCACAAGTCACTCTATCCACTCTGAACGGTCACTAAATGAACCATTGTAAGCTGAGGACTATCCTTGCTCCTTGTTTCTGGTTTCTTGTGAGAGTGGACAGGAGTTCTTGGCTACTTCTCAGGACACCCCCCTCCCATCCCCCCCCCACACACTTACTTGAAACTGTGCAGGATACTTGGCTGCCTGCAGTACGAGTGAGGAAAGCAGCAACTGGAGGGGCCCCACAATTTCACGGAAGGAGGGAAGGTCCCCGTAAAGGACGGCGCATCGTTTCACCAGAGCCAGAGCCAGAGCTACGCATGACAATCTGCAAAAGACAACAAGCAGGTCAGAGCCGTGGTTGGCGCAGTGGGTAGAAAGCAGTACTGAAGGTTGACTCTGCCGACTGCCAGGAGTTCGACCCTGACTGGCTCAAGGTGGACTCAGCCTCCCGTCCTTCCTTCCGAGGTGGGTAAAAGGAGGACCGAGATTGTTGGGGGCAAGAGGCCGACTCTGTAAACCGCTTAGAGAGGGCTGTAAAAGCGCTGTGAAGCGGTATATAAGTCTAAGGGCTATTGCTAGTCCTTCCGTCCTTCCTTTCTTCCGGTTAGAATGCAGTATTGCAGGCTAACTCTACCAACTGCCAGCAGTTCGATCCTGACAAGCTCAAGGTTGATCCTTCCTTCCTTCCTTCCTTCCTTCCTCCCTCCCTCCCTCCCTCCCTCCCTCTGATTAGAATGCAGTATTGCAGGCTAACTCTGCCAACTGCCATCAGTTCAATCCTGACCACTCAGGTGGACTCAGCCTTCCGTCCTTCTAAAGTTGGTAAAATGACACAGATTGTTGGGGGCAAGACGTTGACTTTGTAAAGTGCTTAGAGAGGGCTATAAAAACACTGTGAAGCGGTATATAAATGCTATTGCCCTTCCTTCGTTTTTCCTTCCTTCATGCTCCTTCCTTCCGTCTCTCCTTCCTTCCTTCTTTCCTATTGCTTAGAATGCAATATTGCAGGCTGACGGCCGACTGTCTGCAGTTCGATCCTGATGGACCGCGGAGACCATCATTTGCAACTGATATTAGAAAGATTTTGGATATCACTATGAAGCAAATTCCAAAATATACAGATTGTGGTTTTATGATAAACAGGTTCAACTATCTCTCTGGATGCAGAATTGGATACTCAAATTTACTTCTATCCTGCAAATGCTTTGCACAGAATTTGATAATGCCAAATTCCAAACCAACCTATTGTACTTCTACAAAAAGGATACCAAGGAAAGAGATGAAAACGCTTTGTTATTCATCATAAAGTCAAAAAACCATTTCCCAAGACAAAACTGATTTACTTTGTACATTTATATCTACATGATCGTATCTCGTTTTCTACTCTGTCCCTTCCAAGTCTGACTGGCGTTTTTAATTGCAGCTTAAGTTTTTGTGGTGTTTTATTGTACGCCACCCAGATCCACGTTCTGAGAGTGGAGCAGCTCTATAAATGAGATAGACAGATATGTGAGAATCAAGAAATATAGCCTATCGATCTATTAGATTCAATAAGTCCCGTGGATAATAGAAGGCCCCAGAAGAAAAGAGATAGGAACCAAAGTTTTCAGCTAGGATTTCAAAATTTACCAGAAATATTTGTAATCCTGATGAGCCACTGCTAACTGTGAAATATGGTGTTGTTGTTTTTTGCACTTGTATGGATGGATTTGTTTAAAACAGGAAGAATGAAACTGTTGGAAATGAGGAATTGAAAGTAATGTACACAGGTATTCACGGAAAATGACAGTTAATGAAGCTGTGAAGCATGTATGTGGTTAGAAGAACAGTATAAAATTATTAGCTGGGGAAGAAATTTTGGCCATAATATAGAGTTAGAAAAATGGGATAATTATAAATTTACGATGGCAGTAGCCTACAAAGAAAACCTCTATAAAATGTTTCATAGATGGCATTTGCCCTCAGCAAGATTGCCCAAAATGTACCCACTCCCCCAAATGTTGGAGATGTAGCCACAAGTCTGCAACATTCTACCATATGTGGTGACATGCCCCATCACAAGGAAATGCTGGTGCAAAATTCGGAAATGGTTGGAAGAAATTGGAAGTTAGTAATAAGTTAGAAGTTGGAGCAAAAAATAGAACTGAAACCAGAAGCGTTCTAGACCAAAAAATGGATAAACAATATCAATACATAATATTACATATACTCACTGCAGCTAAGATTGCTTTCGCAAAAAACTGGAAAAAAATCAGTACACCCACAGACGAAACAATAATTAGGAAAGTACTCGAACGTGCAGAGATGTACAAAATGACAAAGAAAGAGAAGAATCGGATTTCTATAAAATATGGAATAGAATTTATAAGTGTCTAGAAAACAGAAGCCGAAACAGAAAATAGAGAATGTAAATATAATGGTGATATAAATAATGAATATTATTATAAGTGTTAGCACAACTGTTGTTATATTATAGGAGAAGGTAAAAGCAATAGGAAGGCAATAGAGAATGGAGAACTATAAAGGCTAAACATGAAAGCCGATACAGAAGGCTGCATAATTACTTTATATTGCCATGTATGTTTTGTCTTTTTTTGTTTTTTCTTGTTGTGTTTTTCTTTCTGTTTTTAAAGATTAAAATGTTTAATAAAAACTGTTTTTAAAAAAGAGAACAGTATAAGACGTAGAGCTCAGGGTCAGCTCGGGGCCCTTTGATTTATACCAGTCCATGTAGGATCTGCTGTGAACCATTGGCCCATTGCAATGGCTTATTAATGCAAGGATATTACTGCTATTACTTCTTTTATATCTATTCATTTCTAATGTTCCAAATTATTAGAAACAATAAACCTCTGATCTTACAGTAGGAATTGCTGCCTTTGTTTCCTATTGGAGTTTTCTTTTCTTTTTTTCCAAAAAAAATTATTGGTTTTTACACATATATGGGGAAAGGTAATGGGATATACAAAAAAAGTTGGCAGCTCCCACACTAGTGATAGAAACCCATCCAACACTCACAATTTTTACAATCTTAAAAACAAAATATAAAAGATAAGCAGAAAACAAGGTCTTATTCTATATGGTCAACCATGTGTTCATTCATTTTCCTTTGTCACTTTCTAGAATATCACCAATTACTGTTATTTCAAATGCTTTTATTTTTGTGACCTGAGCCTTTTCGATATTGCTCCTTCCTCCCTGTCCCCAGAGGGAGCCTCAGCCCCCCCTCCTTCTTATCTTGCACCATACTGTCCCTCCCACTACCTTTGCTATGTTCATCCTCTAGGAGGAGAGAATTCTTTTTAATGAGGGCTTCCGCCTCCTGCACTGTATTAATTCTAATATATTGTAAAACTCTATTGGAGTTTTCTTATGGCAGCTTCATACAACATACCTCAGATTATCCGTTTCCATTTTGCTTTTCCCTTTGGATCTACTTAAAATGTGGAGCGGGATGTTTTGTTTTCGCCACGTTCCTCTCCCTGGTTTTTCACTGACCACAAGCAAGTTGGAATGTTTTCCCAGTGAGACAAAAGGAGGCAGCAAAGAATAACCTGAAAGGAAAAACAGACGCAAATGTTAAGTTTTCCTCTCAAAATACTCGTATGCACATGCTTGTTATTTTTAAAATCTATATAAATGTGTCAAATATTTTCTTGTACTTATAAGTCTAAGAAGTCAATGGAAGGTTCACAAGGAAAGAAAGGAACACTGAGTAAACTATTTTTATATTACTGTATTTTTCGGAGTAGAAGATGCACCTTTTCCCACCCAAAAAGGTGAAAATTTGGGTGCGTCTTATACACCGAATGTAGCCCCACCCAGAGGCCAAAACCGCGATGGTCTGTGGCAATCCCTGCAGCCTGAACAGCTGATTGGGGGTATTTGGGCAGTCCGATCCACCCGCCAATCAGCTGTGCTGAATTAGGCTGCAATAAGTGCTGAAGCTGACCTGACTGGTCAGAGTTTGCAGCAGCAATCACATTCAGAAAGCACAGTAGCTGATTCAGCAGGATTCAAAATAATCCTAATAATATACATTACCAAAAGCAGGTTTTCCAAGGTAGCAGTCAATACAAGCAAAACACAAGCAGTTTCACTTTCAGTTCTCGGCTGAGCCAGGCTCCTTCCTGTCTCGTTGCTCACACAGCAAATACTGTTTCAGAGTCCAAATAGCGATCATTGGCTGACTTAATTGCTCTGCCTATTCATTGGCTGACCTTGGTACTGTGCATCAGCTGAATACCATGGATGCTGGTAGGCAGAATTTTTCTTATTATTATTATTTTCCTCCCCAAAAACTAAGGTGCATCTTATACTCCGGAGCATCTTATACTCCGAAAAATACAGTATTTCATACTTTGGGACAATTCTTACAACCATTATTTAGCTATGTTTATGAAATACATGTTATTTTATACACTGCCTGTTAAAATTATTCTATTCAGACACCCACACCCCATCTTCTTTTAATGACCCCCATAATCCTTGTGGGGTGGAGTCTGGGCAACTGAATGGAGCTGAATGTTTACTGGCCGGATACCCTTCCCTGTTGCCAATATGGAGTTTTGTTCAGCAGATATATTCGCATTGTGCCCAGAGAGAGGAATATCTGCCTCTACCTAGAATCGAATTCACAGCCTCCTGACTGTGAGGTGAGAGCTCCACCTCTAGGCCACCGTACCACTCACGTACGTACGTACATATATATAAATTATATAATAAAAAAGTCAATGTAAGTAGACCATTTTTAAGATGTTTGCCGAAAATTGTGCGCACAGGTAGTCCTCGACTTACAACAGTTCATTTAGTGACAATTCAAAGTTATAACATTGGTGAAAACAGTGACTTATCATTGTTTTTTTATGACCATGGCAGCATACACATGATCAAAATTCAGCAACTGGCTCGTATTTATGACAGCAGCAGTGTTCCCCTTTGTGACCTTCTTGCAAGCAAAGTCAATGGGAGGAGCCAGATTCACTTAACAACTGTGTTACGAACTTAACAACCCCCAGTAAATCATTCAACAAACGTGGCCAGAAAATTCGTAAAATGAGGCAAAACTCACTCAACGTGTTTCTCACTTAACCACATAAATCCTGGCCTCAATTGTGGCCGTTCAGTCGAGGACCACATCTTACTGTGGTCTTAAGAGGGGCCCTTCCAGAGCCCTTCCAGTGGTTATGGCAGTGGTGGTGCCAGGAAAGGGTTAAAGGGGGGAGGGAGAAGAGCAGGAGGGATGCCAGAGGAAGCCATGATCCTACCTTGAGCTTCCTTGTTAGGTATTGCCAGGTGGAGGACTCCCAGGAGAAAATTGACCAATTCTGGGACAAATCTTTGGGACAGGGATGTGTAGTCCAGGAAGAGACAGCAGACAAACAATCCTTTCACGACGTCTTGTTCCGTCCTTACGGCGCACTAGAAAAACAGCCAGGATAGAAAACTTAAGGGACGTCTAAACTCCAAGAGGTTGAACTGCACCAGAATTCCTGACGGCTACTCAGCCCAGGGCGCCCCATGTAGTGCTCTGACCGAGGCTTCCCCAGCAGCACGAAGCCGAGTCCTCGTCCCGATAAACCCCTTTTATTGAATTGACAGGGAATTCCTCTCCACCAAAGTCTTTCCTCTCCCACAGTCTTTCACGAGAGTTCACAATTACCGGCCTTTATCAGGCTTGGAGAGTGGCCAGGCTGATCTCTTTCAGACGCCGCAATACTTGGCCAGAATGCAGGAATGAACTGATGGTCTCCTGCAAACTCCACTCCCCTTTCGCTCCTCTTTTATTTCCTCTGGGAGGGGCCATTCATCATCCACCTGTGGCCTTACTCCCAAGTCGACCCCTGTTCCTTAGCTCTTCCCTTCACCTGGCAGCTCTGCGCATGCGCACACTGGGGACAGGCTCCAGCTGTTCTTCTGCCCCACTGACGTCTGATTCTGAAGGCAGCTGATAACTGGCATACGGCCCTGGCCCCCTCTCTGCCTGCGACACAGAGCCCTCCTCAGAGCCTTCCCCAGACTCCAGGACTGGCCCAGGTTCCCCCCCAACCTCCTCACTGTCCGAATCTGCTGCCAGCTCCTCTGGCGGGCCACAACATGTAGCAGGACAGCTGATGGGCAGCTGGTTGCAACCCCCCTTGCCCCCTACCCTTGTAGCATAGGCCTTGAGGCCAGGTGTGACCACACTGCAGGCAGGTGAAGGAGACAAGGAAGGTCAGCTGGGGGAGGTATATGTAAATATGTGCCCAATGCCAACGGCTGAATTTTGACCACACGACCAGATCTCTTAAGGTCCCGGGTTTTTATTTCTTTGCTGATAGTGATTTTTCAATCGTGTTTCTAGCTGCCTCCAAAATTGCATTTGTGGGATTGAGAGCTCCACGCATTCATTTCATTAGTCAATAAATAGATGGGAAAATGGGAGGGTTAGATGAGCAGCCGAAAGGATACCCGGGGCTTAAATCAAATGAAATCCTTGTTAGGGTTTGCCAAATTAAAATATTAATGAATGTTACTTCATTTTCATCTTTAAGCGGATGTTTTTGGTCAGGGAAAATGGTGAAAAAGTCAACCTACCTTCGTAAGTAGCTGGCTCATGTAAATCAATGACGGCGTCACCACCGGATGCCAGAAATCCGAAGTTGGGAAAAGAACGGTAATAATTTTCAGGTACAGGAGCTGAAAAATATAAAGCATCAATATTAAGGCAATTCCTTCTGTGTTTAAAATAAACTTAGGATGTACCTTTGTGGCATCTTTTGCCCCGGTATCACTGGAAGAGCACAGATCAACGCTGTGCAGGCAGTCCTCAACTTAACGACCACAACTGAGCCCAGGATTTATGTCGCTAAGTGGGAAATCTGTTATGTGAGGTTTCCCTCATTTTACGACCTTTCTGGCCACTGTTGTTACGTGAATCGCTGCCGTTGATAAGTTAGTAATCCGGCTGTTAAGTCACACACACACACACACACACACACACACACACACACACACAGGGGATGCTGCAATGGTCATAAATACAAATCAGCGGCCCGTTGTCTGAACGTCAATCATGTGAGCATGGGGACGCTGCAACGGTCGTAAGTGTGAAAAATGATGCATCACTTTTTGCAGCGCCGTCGTAACTTTGAAGGGTGGCTAAACGGATGGCTGTAAGTCCAGAGACTACCTGAACTGTCCTTGTTTGTCCCAGCTGCCACCTGCATAATCAGCACCAGATGTTTCCAGAGGTGCTTGCCTCCATGGTATGTAAGGAAGGAGAATTGCTCCATCACAAGGAGCAACACCTCCTGCTCACACATTTTTGTTTTGTTTTTGCAAGACTGGACAAATCCTGCCGATCCCAAGACAGAGAACAGTAATGTCTCCCTGTGTCCCGCCCTCTGATACATTAAATAGTGTATTTAGTGTAAATACACTATTTCTACCTAATATATCAGCCGATAACCCGGCGTTATAGGTATTCATAGGGGGAAAATGTCCGGACAGAAATTAGAAATTAAACATAATTTCTAATGTTGGATTTTCCCCCTTACCAGAGGGAGCCCCCTTGTGGAGTACTGTGAAGCCGTTACCATGGCAACTCCACTGTGCTGCACAGTAGAAGCCATTTTAAGGCACAACAGGCCGTATCTTAACAGAACACACATCCCGAGGGTTGTTAGAAGTGTCTTACCCTCACAGTATTTGTTTCCAGATTGTAAGTCATTTGTGCACCAATTGGTTTAAATTGCTTGAGGCGTTCCAGAGTTATGCTGGAACACACACACACAGCCATTTTATATATATATATATATATATATATATATATAGATAGATAGATAGATAGATAGATAGATAGATAGATAGATAGATAGATAGATGATACATAGATAGATAGATAGATAGATAGATAGATAGATAGATAGATAGATAGATAGATAGATGAAGATAGACAATAGATATACCATGTCCAAATCCGGGAATGTTAGCAGACCGTTTCTTTCTGCGATCTCTTCCATGCTGTGTGTGGCCTCTTGAAGGAGAAGCTTCATCTGATCGCTGGCAGCTTTAGGAAACATCTGGCAAAGGTCAAAGAGGACTCTGAAGATGGAGATGATAAAAGTCAGGGTCGGGTTGCGTTTATTTTTAACGGCAGCATCTTCCGCTGCAAGTGATCTGATGTCAAGATGCAGCTGCGGACGTTCGTCTGACTCCAGAAAGGGATGTCCACCCAGCACTAAATCGATTGGTTTTTAAATCAAGATACTAAGAACAAGCTCTGGATAAATTCAGATGTTGGAAATTGCTTCTCAGTAAAATCAGTGCAGGGGACTCCTGCATTGAGTCCCTTGGACTGCAAGGCCATCCAACCGGTCAGTCCTAGAGGAGATCAACCCTGACTGCTCTTTAGAAGGCTAGATCCTGAAGAGGAAACTCAAAGACTTTGGCCACCGAATGAGAAGGAAGAAGGACTCCCTGGAGAAGAGCCTCATGCTGGGAAGGATGGAGGGCAAAAGAAGAAGAAGGGGACGGCAGAGAAGGAGGAGGCTGGATGGAGTCACCGAAGCAGTCGGTGTGAGCTTCAAAGGACTCCAGGTAAGTTTAGCAGGTTTTGAAATAGTTTCTAAAGTTAAATATTTAGGAATACAAATTTCAGAATCAAACACAAAACTTTTCTCAAATAACTATGAAGTGTTGTGGCAAAAGATACAGAAAGATCTTGAAGCGTGGAAAAAGTTACAATTGTCTTTGCTTGGAAGGATCTCAGCAATTAAAATGAACATTCTACCTAGATTTATCTTTCTATTCCAGATGATTCCGGTGCTCAAGTCAGATAAAACCTTGTTAAATTGGCAAACAACATTAAATAAATTTGTTTGGAAGGAGAAAAAACCGAGAGTAAAGATGAAGATTATGCAAGATACACGTGAAAGAGGTGGCCTCAGACTCCCAAACCTTCGATTGTATTATGAAGCTGCGGTATTAACGCATGTAGCAGATTGGTTTGGGAAAACAAAAATGGAATTGCTCAATATAGAAGGCCATGATCTTGTTCTGGGATGGCATGCATATCTTTTTTATGAAGACAGGGTGGATAAAGTGTTCAACAACCATGTTCTCCGTAGTGCCTTGATGAGAATATGGAAGAAGCACCGGCCCAATTGGGATTATAAAATACCGCTTTGGTTGGATCTTGCAGACACCATGGGGATTATGAATATTAAGTCACTCGGGGGTTGTTTATATAAAGATGTGCTTATTGCTGATGGGGGCGAATGGAAGTTAAAAACTTTGGAACAGCTGTTGGAAGAAGGAATTACTTTAAATTGGTTACATTACATACAGCTTCAGAAGAGATGGGAAGAAGATCGCAGGGTCGGCTTTATGGATAAAGAAGTGGAACTGATTAAGCAGATAAAAGAGACTGGTCCAAAACAAGTTAAAAGAATATATAATGTACTGTTAGAAAGAGACTCAGAAAGTGAATTGGTTAAGGATTGTATGATTAAATGGGCTCAGAATTTTGGGGAAGTGGTTATGTTGGAAACGTGGGAAAAAATATGGGTTCAGAATGTTAAATTTACACAGTCACAGAATTTAAGGGAGAATTTTTATAAAATGTTTTACAGATGGTATTTAGATCCTAAAAAATTATCATGCATGTACCCAAATGTTCAACCAAAATGTTGGAGATGCGGGTGTCTAGATGCTACCTTTTTTCATGTATGGTGGACTTGCAACAAGGTTAAAGCTTTTTGGATAAAAATATGGTGGGTTATGCAGAATGTATTTAAGAAAAGAATACAATTCACTCCACAAATGTTTTTATTGGGTATAGTTAAGGATTTTACCAAAGGGGAAACAAAATTGGCCTTGTATATGGTTACAGCAGCTAGGTTGTTGATTGCGCAACATTGGAAAAAAGATTTTTTGCCAACAATTGATCAATGGATTCAGAAGGTGGCGGGGTTCGCTGAAATGGCAAAAATTTCAGCTTTCTTAAAAGCTCAGAAACAGGAGGATTACACACAGGAATGGGCAAAATGGATTGATTATATACAGAATAAATACCAGACTAGGAGTTATTATCTAGCCTTTAGGTAAGAATGTTTAGACCGATAGATGATCAGAGTAAATAGTATATGGGATGTTTGGAATTATTAGAGTGGTATACAGCGGAAGTCAGGGGGGTGGGTTTGTGCGGGAGGTGGGGGAGGGTTAGGGTGGAGGGTGGGGCAATATATATGTATGAATAAATTAGAAGATGGGACTAATGAAACATTGTTAGGCTAGGAGAAATTTATATTAAGAGTTATAGATGTTAAATTAGCTTAGAAAATGATCAATGTGTTATTATTAATTTAAGACTAATCTCTATAGTTTTTGTTGGGAGGAGAGGGGTTATGAGTAATCTATTTTAAGATGGGGGGTGGGGAGGGGGTAAAGTGTTTGGTATAATATTTGAATGTGAATTTTTGCGGGGGGGTATAGCATTTGTATGAGATTTATATTGTATGGAGGGGGGGGGTGAAAAGGGGGAAAATTTGTTTGTACAAAACTCTTTTAATAAAAAAAAAAAAAAAAAAAAAGGACTCCAGGTGATGGGAGAGGACAGGAAGGCCTGGAGGAACGTGGTCCATGGGGTCGTGATGACTTTGCAACTAACAACCACAAAATGTTTCACCTAAGAATCCTTATCAGTGTCAACAAGACTGGGATCTGGGACTCTCAGAAAGACCGGAGAGAAAAATCTCCCTTAAAGATCAGAGGAGGCAGAGAAATATCGGAGTAAGCATTCACATCTTAATACGGAAGAATCTCAAGGTGACTATATAAGGATAAAACCAAACGCTTTTCTTTTGGGTTTAATTGATTTTTTTTAAAAAGGGGGACTGGAACTGTTGTATGGGCTGGGCCGGAAGAACTCTGAAAGGAGCAACACAATCACAACCTCAAGTAGCCCAGTTACAGCACTTGGAAGGTGGAGACTGAAAGGAATAAGTTCCATCTGGGTTGCAAAATGTTTTGCATTCAGCTTGGCACAATCCAGCGGCTAAAATCCCTGTGGGTCACATGCAATACTCACACGACCAGCTCGTCAATGGTTTTCAGTTTTGGGGACTCCTCACGAGCCAACTCTCCAACGTACTCCACAAGGAACCCGAATAGTTTCTGTGGAATATATATTTTTAATATTATTGATAAATGAAGTCCCCAATCACTGTGTTTGTTTCGACACCAAACGCCCTCTCGCTCTTTGAAAGCCGTGGTGGCGCAGTGGTGAGAGTGCAGTACTGAAGGCTACTTCTGCTGACTGCTGATTACCAGCAGTTTGGCAGTTCAAGTCCCACCTGCTCAAGGTTGACTCAGCCTTCCGTCCTTCCGAGGTGGGCAAAATGAGGACCCAGATTGTTGGGGGCAAGAGGCTGACTCTGTAAACCGCTTAGGGAGGGTCTGTAAAAGCACTGTGAAGCGGTATATAAGTCTAAGTGCTATTGTTATTTTCCTCCCTCCCTCCCCAGTAATTAGAATGCAGTACTGCAGGTTAATCTACCCATTGCCAGCAGTTCGAATCTCACCAGGCTCAAGGCTGGTTCAGCCTTCCATCCTTCCGAGGTAAGTAAAATGAGGACCCAGATTGTTGGGGGCAAGAGGCTGACTCTTTAAACTCTTACAGAGGGCTGTAAAGCAGTATATAAATCTAAGTGCAAGTTAGTCCTTCCTTCCTTCCATGGTGGCGCAGAGGTTAGAATGCAGTATTGCAGGTTAACTCTGCCCACAGCTAGGAAGTTCAATCTTGACCGGCTGAAGGTTGGCTCAGCCTTCCATCCTTCCAAGGTGGGTAAAATGAGGACCCAGATTGATGGGGAAAATACGCTGACTCTGTAAACCGCTTAGAGAAGGCTGTAAAAGCGCTGTGAAGCGGTATATAAGTCTTAAGGGCTATTGCTATTATGCATGATGGCAAAAACTCACTTCTAACTTGGCTTTGTTCCCTACAGCGAGACTGGGATGGTTTGTCTTCCGAATTCTCTGGACTATGTCCATTTGTTCTTCTGTGGTTCTTCCCGACAGCAAAGACTGAAGCTGCTCATACGATTCAGGCGCTATTCAAACAATGAAAAATATTGGGGGTAATTTGAGAAGTTATTTCAGAAAGCAGTTTAAAATGGCCATCCAGGTTAAAACATGGAACGAGCAATAAGTCGAATACTATGAGAAACACCAGTAAAGCGTCTCCGTTTCTATCGCTACATGAGAGACAAACCATTGTATAGTGAGTGAGTATTATCTACACCAGAGATCTCCAAACTTTTTAAGACTCTTGAACTTCAATTCCCAGAATACCTCCTTCCCAGGTCGGTAAAATGAACACCCAGATTGTTGGGGGGTAAGAGGCTGACTCTATAAACAGCTTAGAGTTGCTGTAAAGCGGTATATAACTTGTAAGTGCTATTGCTAATCCTTTCTTTTGTGGTGGCGCAGGGGTTGGAAGGCAGTATTGCAGGGTGATTCTGCCAACTGCCAGCAGTTCGATAGTGACCAGTTCAAGGTCAACTCAGCCTTCCATCCTTCCAAGGTGAGTAAACGAGGACCCAGATTGTTGGGGGGGGGCAATAGGCTGACTCTCTAAATGGCTTAGAGGGGGCTGTCAAGCACTGTGAAGTGAGATATAAATCTAAATGCTATTGCTATTTATATTCATATATATATTTAAAAGACTGCACCTGCTGAGGCTGCCCAACCTAACCGATTGTGGTAGAATAGAAATAGAAGCAAACAATACTGAACAATATTCAAACTTGGGAGGGGAAACTGTAGCCTTGTGGTTCTAGACCGCTCTTGCTCTTCTGTTTTTTTCTTGGACTGAGTTGGCGCTGTGGAGGAAGATCTATTGGCCTTCTGTAGGGGCTGCTGTTCCTCTCCCAGTTTTAAGATTGTGATTTCACAACTTGCTTTGCATTATTTGTAGAGTTGTCAGGGATCTGACATTCCCTGAGCCTTCTGATCAGGGCAGGAAAAACAAAAAAATGTTTGGTATTTTTTTCTTTTCTTACCAGCAAACAAATATGGCAACTCCAGCTGGGCAGCCTCTTTATCTCTAACGGCCTTCGGTTCCTTGATTTTCTTTTGGCTTTTCGAAAACCTCTTCCCCGGGACCGTCTCCTCATCAGTGTCGCCTTCGGAGGGATCATTAACGCTTTCGGTATCAGATTCTTCTTCGCTTTCTCGATTGTCACTCTCCTCCTTTCCCTCTTCGTCATCCTTGTCATTCTACGAAGCAACAGGGATTGATTAGATAGCCTGGGCATTAAAATAGAACAGGGGTGTCCAAACTTGGGACCTTGGGGGTCATCTAGTCTGACCCCCCTGCTCGAGCAGGAGTTCCTATACCAGGGGTGTCCAAACTTGGGAACTTTTAAGACTTGTGGACTTCAACTCCCAGAATTCCCCAGCCAGCTCTGCTGGCTGGGGAATTCTGGGAGTTGAAGTCCACAAGTCTTAAAAGTTCCCAAGTTTGGACACCCCTGAAATAGAACAACACTCAGCTCCCATTCAGTTGCCCAGACTCCACCCCACAAGGAATTATGGGATTGCTAAAAAAAAAAGGAGGATAATGGGAAGAGACTAGGAAAAACCCTGGGGAAAACTACTAGAACAATTAAATTACAAGTGAGAAAAAGGATTTTGAAGAAAAGATACAATAATTATAATTATAAGAAGAAGAAGCTGCTAGGAGGATGGGGTAAAGAAGAACATTAATAAGTGGAATCTTTGCGAGACCAAGAGAAAATGGTTAGAGGAGGAGTAAGGGAGAGAAGGGATGCATTAGTAGATTAAAGGGAATTGTATAAAGGGGTTGCCACAAAGAAGAGGGAGTCAAACTATTCTCCAAGGCACCTGAGGGTATACGACAAGAAGCAATGGGTGGAAACTAATCAAGGAGAGAAGCAACTTAGAACTAAGGAGAATTTTCCTGACAGTTAGAACAGTTAAACAGTGGAACAGCTTGCCTCCAGAGGTTGTGAATGCTCCAACACTGGAAGTCTTTAAGAAGATGTTGGATAGCTATTTGTCTGAAATGGTATAGGGTTTCCTGCTTGGCAGGGGGTTGGACTAGAAGACCTCCAAGGTCCCTTCCAACTCTACTATTGTATTGTATTGTATTGTATTAAGATTGTTAATGGCATGTAGTTAATTAAGATGTAAGGAAATTATAGTAACATTGTTAAGTGTGGATAATTCATTAAGTTAAATGTTCTCTATGTTAAAACTGAACTTGAGGATGTATGTTGCTTATAGTAAAATAGACCAACAGATGAAATATGAAATGATAATTTGGTTTAGCTCTGAAGGGGCAAGTAGTGATATTGTTTATGTATCAAGAAGAAAATAAGTTTAAGAGGAAAAATATGAAAACAGGAATAATAGGGCTGAAATTAGAAACAGAACTACGATGTAAAATGGATTGCGTAGATGAGGGGATGTGAAAGAAAAGACCTGGACAACACTTTGCTCATAAAATATGTCAAAATTTGTAGTAAAAAATAAAAACTTTAAAAGAAAAAAGGAGGATGGTAAAAGGATGGAAGGCGTACACCATAGGATAGCAAGGGTCGGTCGTCTTTGGTTAGGAGAAACCCGTCTGCCAAATCGTCAGCCGAAAGGTGCTTCGGTTTCTTGGGGATCTCCTTCTGTTCCTCTCCTTTCATTCGACGTAAGCGGTCAGCCTGCATGGGGAGGAGATCCCAGGAAATCCGGTCAGCCATCCTAAGCGGCCTCCCTCCCCCCGGACAGAGCCACCAGGAAAACCCCTCAGATGTTGGCCCATCTGAACAATCCCTTGAAAGGCTACAAATGCTCTTTTTAGGTACACAACCTAAAAACATTGCTCCAAACATTCTCAAAGATCCATCTCATCCTGGGCTCCCTTTTTTTTAAACTATTACCACCTGGCAGACGGTACAGGGCAATAAAAACAAGGACAAATGGGCTGAAAAACAGCTTCTATCCCAGGGCAGGAACCGTATTGAATTCTATGTGCCATATTAATGCAATATCAGTTTTCAATTTCATATATAGCATGTGGAGGATGTGTGTTTGTGTTTTCATTTTTATAGTTATAATGTACACTGAAGAAGGCATTTAATTTCGTTGCACAATAAACTAAATTAAACCCCTTGATTCCCAACACTACCAAATACACTGCGACACCATGAGGAATTTAACTGTAGCCTAATCCAGTTAAGAAAAATAACAGTTTCCCCCCCCCCCCATAGTTTTTCATTTCCCCCGCATGCTTTTTAGCCACTTCAAATCCCAGAACTTTGGGGTTTCATTTCTGTTACTTGAGTTCAAGATGAATACATTCAATTTGAGTCAGCAGATCTAAATGGGAGAGGGACAGATCCAGAAAGGGGGCTGGAATCCGAGGCACCCCATTCTGTAAGGCAGGGGTGTCCAAACTTGGGAGCTTTAAGACTTGTGGACTTCAACTCCCAGAATTCTGGGAGTTGAAGTCCACAAGTCTTAAAGTTCCCAAGTTTGGACACCCCTGCTGTAAGGTAAAGGGGTCAATCAGAGTAACTCAGGGGTCGGAAACCTCAAACACTCAGAGAGACATTGGGACCCGTTTCCCACACCAAAGAAAACACCCAGAGCCACAGAAACCTTCCCCGTGCCTGACTATTTCCTGAGCGGCCACAAAACTAGCATAGATAGTTGAATTAAACGTTCTCTGTTCTTCTGAAATTTTTCTTTTCTTGCATTTATCCATGGTTGGCCTATTGGGGGTCGAAAAGCTCAATAAACTGCATGTCGGCGGGTGTCGCACATTGGCGGTTGTGATGCATATTTTGAGCGACAGGGAGCCGCAGCAGAGGGTGAAAGAGCCACATGCGGCCCCAGAGCAGTGGGTTGCTGACCCCTGGAGTAAAAAGGCCTGGAGAAGAGGCACTTGTCAAGATTTCTTGGAAGCCAGGCAACATGGCACTTTTTGCCTGCAAGTAACACAAGACTGCCAAAGGCAGCTGTGGTTGTAGAACAAGTTTTAGCTGCTCTCAGCCTGCCCAGGCTAACAAACAACCATTAGTAAGTAGCCTGGTTTTTTCTTTTTTCTTTGATGGACAGGATAATCCTGCATTAGTAGTGCAGAGCTAATGCTACCCAAACAAAATTAAGCATAAATACAGTTGTAGAAAGAATGTCAAGGTTAAGTAAACCACAAGTATATATTATACCTCTAATTGCTGGAGTTTTTCTTGCTCTTCTTTTGCCAGCTCTTCTTCCGTTTTCATCCTATCCGAGGGTTGCGTCTTCATTTCAAATCCGAGCTCTCTAACCAGCACATCGTATTCATCTGGCTGCAAAATTCAACAGACGCACAATCATGGCAGCTCTTGGGATGGCGGTGAGACAAACAGAACAGGCTTTGGTGAGCAGAACATCAAAATAAACGCTGCAATCCATTCACCGGAAACATTTTATTCCACGGTAAACACGGTAAGCGTTTGATTCTAGCAATACATTTAGTATTTTCCCCCCTTACATCACTTTAGATATCACATATCATTTGTAATCCAGTCCAAAACTGGATGAAGTATTCCAGGTGTGCCTTACTAAGGACTTATAAAGCGGTAGTAATACTTCACGTGGTTTTGATTCTACACCTCTGTTTATACAACTGAGGATTGTGTAATCCGAGGATTTGGCTGCTGCTGCACATGGCTGGCTCGTGTTTAACGGATCGTCCGCTAGGACTCTAACAATAACTTTCAATAAGACCCTGTCTTATTTTGGGGGAAACACGGTAGTGTCATTACAGTCGACAAAGAGAAACATCTCCCTTGATATTCCCCAAATAATTAGGAAACAGAGAGCGGAGCACAAGAAGATGATGTCATTACCTAGATTAGAAATGACCCATGTATATAATTTGACATAAATGAAACAATTGAACTAAGAACATAAGATTGTTTTATAAGACAGAACAACTTGTAAGAGTCTTTACACAGGCACGTTCCTTGTCGCTCAAGACGGTGGAGAAATGACTCCATTGTCAGGTTTCTGAAAGATGCCCTAATTAATTCATGAGCCTCCAGCCAAGTTTCAAAAGAAATCCAGTCATTTATTAGGAACACCATTTCGGCAATGACCCTTTGCAGTCAGATCTGACCTCATTTAAATTACGGCTGAACTTTGCCCGTTTCTTTCTTCCCCTCAGCCTGTGTCATAAATCACATTCTCCAAGGAGGTGCATGCCTTATAAGCCTGCTGCAGCAATCTGAGATCCGACTCTAGCCAAAGGTATGCGTGGAATGCGCTTCCCCCACTTTTCCTCACCATGGCAACTTGATAACAGATATGCAAATGCTGTCTTAGTTGACATCCGTTTTTCCAGAACAGTTAGCAAAAAGCTCACTTATTCGCAAATAGCTTTGTTCCTAAAATAAGGGGACATAGACAAACAAGCTCACCTTGGGTTTTTCTTGAACTCGACTCTGTGTCTGTGTCTCTGACTTGGACGTCCTGGGCAACAAGAGCGCCTGAATCTCTCTCCAATCGTTGTTAAGCTTTTCTGTAAGTTCCAGAGTATTTTCCCGCTGAGCCTGTCGCTCTTTCTTTAAAAATGAAAAGGGGGTAAGGATAATCATGTTATTGCTGTACAATAGGTGCCTAATCTGAATGCTCTTTTTTGTATTCAAACAAGAAGTAAAAGTAGAGAATTCAAAAGGTAAGCAAACACTTACAAATACATATGCAAATAAATTACTGTATTTTCGGAGTATAAGACACACTTTTCCCCTCCTAAAAGAGGGTGAAAATTTGGGTGCGTCTTATATACCGAATATAGTTCCGCTTACCCACTGGCCCCCACCCTTTGGCTTCTGCCTCTGATTTTTTTTCCTTGTGCTAATCAGGCTAAACTGAAACAGGCTATTTGCCTGTTTGCTGCAAGGAGGCAAATTGCTGGGCCCCAGAGGCAGATTTTTTTCTCTTGTTTTTTCCCCCCAAAAGCTAGGTGCGTCTTATACTTCGGAGCATCTTATCTCCAAAAAACACAGTACATCTATAATATTTCACCCCAAAAGCCTGCTAGAAATCGACGCACCCTAAGAAACCGATTTAAGATTTAGGGGTAACAGTAGCTAAAGATGGAATTTACATCCATTTCTTTTGTTCCACCAAAACATACGTCTTAGAAAATACCACCAGCAAACAGCATGATTCAGTTTCTTCTGACAGATTAAGTGAGAGTGAATTTCTAAGGCCTTAGTTGAGCAATGCATTCTGTGAAATTAAAAAAAACCAGTTCCATTTGGTTTACATATATTTGCGCATTGCTTACTCCACCACAGTACTCAAGTTGAGATTTAAAGTGATATATGACAATACAATGCTTGTACTACAGCCTTCATTTTATCTTTCCCCCTCTATTTATATTATCCTTTTTATTAGTTTATAGTATAAAATAACAAAAATACAAATGCAAATAATAGGAAAAATAGAAAAAAGGGGAAATGTAGAAAAGGGAAAAAGAAAAAAAAAAGGCACTCACTTTTGACTCCCTTTGATGAAGCAGAATAAGAGAGTAATATCAAACCTCAAATTTTTACTTTGATATTAAAGTCTTCCTTAACGGTGATGGACATACATGTCAAAGCAGCTACTGCGCTTTAATAATTCCATGCAGGGGAATTAAATCTTTCAGTTTTATAGAAGAAGAATGTACCGATTGTTACTTCAGAGCATTTCAAGTTTAGGATAGTTCACCTTTTCCAATTTGGATTTTGCTATCAGCTCTTCAACAAGTTCCTTCCGTGACTTGGGATTTTGACCTTCTTCGTTCTGCTGTTCTGTGGGTTTTTTCTTCGAAAGAAGTCCTCCAAAATGAGAAGCAGTTAATTCCTCTGGAAACGCAAGATTTTGAATTGACTAGGATGTAAATAAATCCTGAGTACTCAGCATATTAAATATCCCTAATGTTGCTTTAGCATTGTTAATAATTGACCAGAATAAAATTGAAGGAGAGCGAGACTAAGCACAAGGGAGAGCAGAACTGGAAAGACAGAGACATTGATTACTGAAAGCTTTGAAAGTACTGTGTTTCCCTGAAAATAAGACTCAATCTTATATTATTTTTTTGCTTCAAAAGATGCATTAGGTCTTATTTTCTAGTTAAGTCTTATTTTGGGGGAAATACGGTACTAATTGCATCGGTCTGGCTGAAGTTCTTAAATGGGGCTTATTTGGGAGTAGGGCTTATATTATGAGCAGCCTGAAAAATCATGCTGAAGTTTATTTTCTGGTTGGGTCTCATTTTCGGGGAAACAGGGTATCAATTTATAAATTAAGCAGAATTTGAATAGGTTGCATACCATATGTTATTCATTTGTAACTACTGCTACTGGCACTTCAACATTTCATTTACAATAAACAAGTGTTGTTAAAGGTCTTATTAAACCACAGTTGCATGTTATAATATAAAGGATATACATCCAATCATTTTTCCCACCTGATAACATTCCTTTTTCTTCGGTATCGCTGTCACTATCCACAATGTCATTAAGTTTCTCGATGTCTGCTAGAGAATGGCCATAGTGAGTTAAGTCTTCTTCTTCATTGAGATTATATACATTTTTCTTCTCAAATGTTTTCTGAAATACAACCAAACATATGAATCATTTGAAGGCCACACTTGGAATACTGCATTCAGTTCTGGTCCCCACGATGTAAAAAAGATGTGGAGACTCTAGAAAGAGTGCAGAGAAGAGCAACAAAGATGATTAGGGGACTGGAGACTAAAACATATGAAGAACGGTTGCAGGAACTGGGTATGTTTAGCTTAAGAGAAAGAAGGACTAGGGGAGACATGATAGCATTATTCCAATATCTCAGAGGTTGCCACAAAGAAGAGGGAGTCAAACTATTCTCCAAAACACCAGAAGGCAGAACAAGAAGCAATGGGTGGAAACTAATCAAGGAGAGAAGCAACTTAGAACTGAGGAGAAATTTCCTGACAGTGAGAACAATTAATCAGTGGAACAGCTTGCCTCCAGAAGTTGTGAATGCCCCAACACTGGAAGTCTTTAAGAAGATGTTGGATAGCCATTTGACTGAAACGGTATAGGGTTTCCTGCCTAGGCAGGGGGTTGGACTAGAAGACCTCCAAGGTCCCTTCCAACTCTACTATTGTATTGTATTGTATTGTATTGAAGATCAGTACCACTTTCATAAAACCTTAGTGTCAGGCATGCCTCCTTCAATATCCAAGAAAGAAAAACCTCAACTCCATTTGAATAGAGATAAAGTACTTTTACTAGACATGAATTTAAAGCAGCAAAAAGGAAAGCAAGATCTGAGCTACCAGTCTGCGCAGAAGATGGTGAGAACAAGACTCCTCCAGTACAATATAATTCCCTTCCCCAATATCATGCCCCCACCCTCCGTGTTTCTATGGCAGCCGATAGTAAGCAAGCATAGCGGAGGCTGACACTTAGTAAGACCACACCTGGAATGCTGCATCGAGGTTTGGTCATCACATTACAAAAAGGATGTTGAGATGTTGGAAAAAGTGCAGAGAAGAGCTACTGAGATGATTAAAGGCCTGGAGACTAAAACATATGAAGAACAGTTGCAGGAAATGAGTATGTCTAGTTTGATAAAAAGAAGGATTAGGGGAGACATGATAGCAGTATTCCAGTATTTGAGAGGCTTCCCCAAAGAAGAGGGAGTCAAGCTATTCTCCAAAGCACCTGAAGGCAGGACAAGAAACGATGGAAACTAATCAAGGAGAGAAGCAACCTAGAACTAAGGAGAAACTTCCTAACAGTGAAGACACCTAACCAGTGGGAAAGCTTGCCACCAGAAGTTGTAAGGCTTTTAAGAAGACTGGCCATCCATTTGTCTGAAATGGTAAGAGGGTCTCCTGCTTCAGCAGGAGGCTGGACTAGAAGGCCTCCATGGTCCCTTCCACCTCTGATATTCTGTAATTCTGCAAGCCAGCCTTCCTTCTTCTTTCAGCCTTTTCTCCTCCCTTGCTTCCTTCCTCCCCCTCCCCCCCAATAACTGGAGGCTTTTAAGAAAAAACTGGACACCCATTTGACTGACATGGCACAGGGTCTCCTGCTTGAGCAGGGGGGTGGACTAGAAGACCTCCCAGATCCCTTCCAGCTGATTCAATGGTTCCCCCTGAACTCCCCCCCCTTATTACCTGCCGCTCCAAGGCGAACCTCCGCTCGGCCTTCTCCTCGGCGCTCATCCCGCCATCGTACTCGCCGAAGCGCCGGTCCCTGAAGACGCCGGTCTTCTCCCGCTGCTGGAACTCCTTCTGCAGGCTCCCCTGGCGCTGAGTCGGTCGAGAGAGAGAGACAAGGTGAGCCGAGCCGCTCCAGGCAGACCCCGACCGCCCCCGCATCCCTCCCTCCGCTTACCTTCGCGTGGGCCCGGGAGCGCGCTACGCCCGGCAGACCCACCGCGTGCCGAACCCGCCGGCCCAAGACGGGGAACTTCTCCCGGTTGACCTTCACCTCGAAGGGGTTCTTCGAGCAGGCCGCAGCCGGCCCCCGCCGCCCCATGTTGCTCCGTCGCGCTGGGTCGGCGCCTCGCGATGACGTATCCGGAGTCTACGATGGCGCCTCGTGATGATGTCTCCGGAGACGATTATGGCGCCCCTGTGATGACATCACCAGAGATTGTAATGGCGCCCCGTGATGACGTTAAGGGAGACTGCGATGTGCCCCCCCCCCCCTTGATGATGTCGCCGGAGACTGCGATGGCGCCCCGTGATGACGCCTCAGGCGTCCAAACCCTGGAGAGGCAGCGGCCCCCCGCCCTCAAAGGCGGGGCTGCGGGGCGGAGTCCGCGGCTGCAACGGTTCCCCTCGCGCGCCGGGGGCGTGGTCGGGGGTGTGGCCGGCGTAGGACGCGCCCCCCTCCCCCTCCCCGCGCTCCGCCATGGCCGCCATGGAGAAGCTGATGCGGGCCTTCGAGGCGCTGCGCTCTTTCCAGCAGCAGCAGCTGCCGCCGCCGCCGCCGCCACCGCAGCCCAGCCCCGCCGCCGGCCCTGCGCCCGAGGAGCCGCCCGCCCGCCCGTGAGTGGGGAGATCCGGACGCCCGCTTTGCGGCCTGCCGGGGGGGGGGGAAGCAAGTGGAGGGGGTCCCGGGAAGAGCCAGAACGGCGACCGTGACGGCCTCTGGCCCGGGGGTCCCGAGTGGTCGGGGGGAGCCGTTCCCGCCTATCGTTCTCCCCCCCTTTAGGTAGGGCTAATCCCTTAGAAGGAGGGGGGCTCAAACTGCCCAGCTACCCGCCCCCCAGAAGGAGGCTGATTAGACCCCCCCAGTTGCCCCCCCAGATATGGCTAATCCCCTAAGAGAGGGGGGCTCAGACCCCATAGCTTCCCCCCAGAAGGAGGGGGCTCAGACCCCTCTGGCTGCCCCCCCCCGCAGGTCTAATTCCGAAGGGGTGGGTGGGCTCAGACCCCCCGGTCAGGGCTAATCCCCTAGAAGTGGAGGGCTCAAACCTCCCAGCTGCCCCCCCAGAAGGAGGGTGCTTAGATCCCCCCCGCTGCCCTCCCTGCAGTGCTAATTCCTTAGAAGTGGGGGTGGGGTGGGCTCAGACCCCCCCCTTCTAACCAGACAGGGCTAATCCCCTAGAAGTGCTTAGACCCCCCCCCCTTGCTGCCCTCCCTGCAGGGCTAATCTCCTAGAAGGGGGGGCTCAGACCCCCTGGCTGCCCCCCCCCAGGTTGGGCTAATCCTCTAGAAAGAGAGGGGCTTCCCCACCTCGCTCCAGGCGCCCTTTCCCTTGAGTTGGAGGCTGGAGGACATCTCTAAGGCTGGCCGGCCTGCCCCAAGCTGTCAGCTACTTGAGGTGGAAGAGTGATGATTGACCGTCAGCCCAAAAGAGGAGTGGCTCCTTTGGGAGAAATAAGGATGGGGTTGCCTTTCTTTTAAGGATCAGCTGAGTAGGTTCGGCCGCCTCCTGGATGGAGTTCTGGAGAACTATGGAAGGTCACTTGGCCTGATGGTCCTTCATAAGCCATGGTGGATAAAATCTCTCTTGCCACCCAACGGCCGTAACAAGCGAATGCGATAACTAATCCTGGACCTCAAAGACATCCCTGGTTAGAGAAATAACAAGGACTGGAATTTCATTCAGGCCAGGAATTCAGGGAGAACGCTGGGAGAGCGTTCAACTATAACAAGCTGTGTTGGATCAGTGGAATGTGTGGATCCGAATCGTGGCTAGTTCAGGCGATGCCTCTGCCTAAGATGCTGGATGAGGGACGGTTATTGACAAAATTGGCTAGCCAGCAAAAATGATTCCCCTTTAATCGTGTGGTAGGTTGAAAAGCCACAGCTATCGATCAATGTAGGGTTATCTCAGCTAAATTCAATTTTATGCAACTACTAGCTGGAGACCTGTGCTTTGCGACGAAACTTTGTGATCGGGCTATGCAGGAGAAATTTGGTTCACAATCCGTTGGCTCAGTGGCGGTGATTCAAACATGTAAGGGAATATCTCTCTTACGCCTTGAGTCCGGAAGCAGTTCCATAAGTGGAAGGTCTAGACATTGTGGTGACGTATAGTACTGTAAGGAGTCCCAGACCCCTCCTGAGTGAAAGAGTGGAACGTCTGCCAGTTTGAACTGAGGTAACGGAGTGTGAGGCAACAGGCAGTTGGCACAGAGTTCTTTTAAAGTGGGGAGGGGGAGTAGAATGTCTAACTCCTTAGCATCAGAGCGTGTTAATTACTGTATAAGAAATACTGATAATCCGATGATCATTTTGAAAAATCCTTTCTTAGCGAGCACCTAGAAGCCAAGAGGAACATACGTGCCAAATTTCAGGTTTGTAGGCTTTACAGTTCTGGAGATTTTGTGATGAGTGAGTGGTAGTTGCCTTTTATACACACACACACAGACACACACACACACAGACACACACACTATATTTATGTTTGAAGAAAGGATTAAGCTCTTGATCATTTCAAGTTTTAATAAGGTCCCATATTGATTTATATGGGCAATGTTTGCCTATTGACAGCCCCGGTCTGGCCATGGTGATGCGCTTTAGAGCAGCAACGGCTGTTTTTTCATTTTCTGAGCAAGCTGGAGCGATTCCAACACTCCCTTCTCTGGACAGTTGCCAAAAGCCGGCTGGCAGTGGTTAGAAAACAAGAATGTGATAATGTGGGCCTAATGTAATGGTTGCGTCTTTATTTTAGAAAGAAGGAGCTGTCCACGTCCAAGAAAGATCGGGTCAATCATTGCCTAACCATATGTGAAAACATCGTGGCTCAGAGTTTAAGGTAATTAAGCCTTTTCTGAATTCTGGTCCTGAAAACAGCAGAGTGCTTAAAAATGATCCGCTACAGGTAGTCCTCGACTTACAACGGTTTGTTATGGTGACCATTTAGTGCCCCCTTCCCTCCCCCCCACCCAGCGGCTGAATCAAATGAGGACATGTGGGAGTCAGGGTCGGCAACCTGAGAGCTCCGAGGGGGAAGAGGGAATGGAGCTGGCAGAGAGAGAGAGAGAGAGAGAGAGAGAGGCGGAGCCTGGGCTGTCCGTCAGCCCTCAGATGGAGAGTCAACAGCCCCCAGGTCTGGAGGTGGCTGATGAGGAAGAGGAGGAACAGCTGGGTCCAGTGCCTGATGCATGGATGTGCAGAAGGCAGAGGAGAGGAGAGCAGTGGAAATCTATGGGCTGGTCCTTGGGCCAGAAGAGCCACCTCTGCTAGCAAAGCCCCACCGTAGCTCTGGGGATAAAAGGCGGGGGGTGCAGATGAATAGATGAGGCAGACAACTATTCATCTCCCTGACAGACTTGTTAGCCTGTGAGAGAAACTTTTTGCCGGGGCTGCTGGCACTCCTAATTAAAGGAATCTTTGAGTTCACTTCGAGGGTTTGTCATGTTTGGGGAGCTTGGTCAGAAAAGGTGGCATGTTCTCCCCGAGAGCCTCATACGACTGTGAAACATGCATTTCTTGAGCTGGTCGTGATTAACCCTACATGTCCCTCTCATGGCTTTGGAGAAGATCTTGGCTAGGGAGTTTGGGGCGTCCCTCCTTGGTAATGGCGTTGCCCGGGCATCTGTGCAGCTTACGAGAACGGCAACGCTCACTTTTCCTTCTGGCTCCAAACCAAACAAGATCATAGCTTGTGCGCCTCATTTTCCCCATCATGTGAGGTGAGGTTGTCACTGGGTGTGACGTCTTCATTTCAGAAATTCTCCCGAATTCCCAAAGCTGTTGGGGATCGCCATGGAACTCTTCCTCCTGTGCAGCGATGATGCCGAGTCTGACGTCAGGATGGTCTCCGATGAGTGTCTCAATAAAGTGATAAAAGTAAGTGGTTTGTTTGTTTTGATGACCTGGAAATACGGATTCAATTCAGAAAAGCAGAGCTTGGAGGGCTGAAAAAACTTCCTTCGGGTGACTGAAAGTAGTTATTCTTTTGATGGATATTATGACCTAGCAATACAGATTGAATTCAGAAAAACAGTCCTCTGAGGGGCTGAAAAAACCGATGTAACTTTGAAGTCACTATATGAACTATTGTAAATAGAGGACTCCCTGTAATCCCCAGGCGTGGAGGTTTGGAGCTACGTCTCACATATTTTAATATGTGAGCGCTCCATGGCACAGGACCTAGCTACTTGCGGGATCGCATCCTGCCCCATACATCCCTACGACCAATTCGCTCTCACAGAGAGGGACTTCTCCGGGTGCCGTCCACTAAGCAGTGTCGGGGGGCGGCGCCCAGGAGTAGGGCCTTCTCTGTGATGGGCCCAGCCCTCTGGAATGACCTCCCCCCGGATATTAGGATTACCACCGACCTCCGCTCCTTCCGTTCAAAACTCAAGACCCACCTTTTTCAACCAGCAGGCCTGGCTCAACCATAGTTCCATTTTATTCCCCTGGCAATTTTTAAACTTATAATCTCTATTGGGGTTTTAATTTAACTTATTTTAATATTTTTATGTTATTATAATATTGTATTGTGTTTTATACCTCCTCTGTACAATGTGTACAATGTGTAATTTTTATAATATGTGTTTTATTTATTGTACGCCGCCCCGAGTCCCTTTGTGGAGAGGGAGCGGCTAACAAATTTAATAAAATAAATAAATAAATAATATGCAGTTGTGTTGAACTTCAAAACTACCAGAGTTTAGATCCTTGGAAGTCTATTGGAAGCGGAGTTATGCTAAGAGTTCAGGGGTCGGCAGTCTTAAATACTCAAAAGAGCCACAAAAGTCCTAATTGGAAACCCCCGTTCAATTCTGAAACCAACCGGAAGTCCGGTCCTCCCACCATAGAGCCACCTCCTAGCACGGCATCCTTTTTCCTCTACCTGTCCTAACCGAAAGCGCTATCAATTGTGGAGTCGACCAGTGACGGAGCCGCAGAAGAGGGATGAAAGAGCCACATGCGGCTCCAGAGCCACAGGTTGCTGACACCTGTAACAGGTTTATTTATTTATTTATTTATTTATTTATTTATTTATTTATTTATTTATTTATTTATTTATTTATTTATTTATTTATTAATCCATTTTATATGCCGCACCCTCTCCACCAAGGGACTTGGGGTGGCGTACAATTTACTACATAACAAATAAATAACAAGGAGGAGATATACAAAAAGCATTATACAACACATAATAAATAATCAATTAATTAAAAACAGCAAAAAGCAATTAAAAAACAATTATAAAATTTTATCCAGAGGGATTAGAATAGCTATAATTCAGGCCAGGCTGGCTAGTTGGAACAGGTGGGTCTTGAGTTTCGTGGGGAAGGAGCGGAGATTGGTTGTTGTCCTAATGTCGGGGGGGGAGGTCATTCCAGAGGGCTGGGCCCATCACAGAGAAGGCCCTGCCCCTCGGCGCCGCCCTCTGGCATTGCTTGGTGGACGGCACCCGGAGAAGTCCCTCCCTGTGAGAGCGAATTGGTCGCAGGGATGTATGGGGCAGGATACGATCCCGCAAATAGCTAGGTCCTGTGCCATGGAGCGCTTTAAAGATAGTAATCAAAACCTTGAAACGCACCCGAAAGACTACAGGGTCATGGCTGGCTGAGGAATTCTGGGAGTTGAAGTCCACAAATCTGAGGTTGTCAAGGCACACACCCCTGCCGTAAACATTCTTTCGGTCCTTTGCAATAATTTATTATTGCTGTTGAATAAACAGTAGAGATAAGAAACACTAAAGATCGGAGCCCTCTCTATGCTTTGCTATTCAGGGGCTAAAAAAAAAATAACTGCAATAAATAAATCTGCTACTTTAGTACACAATGTTGGAATAACGCACACGTTGTTAATATGTACATTTGATCCCATTCTAGGCCTTGATGGATTCTAGTCTTCCCAGGTTACAATTGGAACTCTACAAAGAGATTAAAAAAGTGAGTTTCTTTCGATGCAAAATTGTGGATTTGTTCCTATGTAATAAGAGTTTTCCGCAGGAATTTGGGATGACAAGAGTTTGTTGCCAGGTGAAGCCATGAGCCACGAACATTCGAGGGGAGAGAATTTGGAGGGCCGATGGGATGGTTGCAAGGCGCAGGCTGGTAGATTGGTTAAGGAATCCTGGGAGATGAACTCCATACGTCTTAAAAGTGACGGAAGTTGAGAAACACTGTCTTAGATTGGCGGCTTTGAAACATTTTGGTCTTAGGGCCATGTTTCATTCTTTAAAAAGACTCATGGCCCCAAGGACCTCTCCTTTAGGTGGGTTGTATCCAGAGATGGCATCCACTTACCTTCCCTTACTTACGTTCGCAAATGTGAGCTCACGCATTATGTCGGGGCAGGTGGGCAGAGCCTCCCGCAGCCACCGCTACCGGTTCGGCCAAACCGGAGAGAACCGGCTGAATGCCACCTCTGGTTGAATCCAGTGGTGGGTTGCACATTTTGTTACGACTTGTTTGCTGCGCGTGCAAAGTGGGCATGCATGTGCCTTCTGCGCATGGGCTTTGCGCGTGTGCCTTCCGCGCATGCGCCTGGCCTCAAAAACGTGCCTATATAGGATGGCTAGGCCCAGCCGCGATTTCCACTACCGGTTCGGGCGAACCAGTCCAAACCGGCTGAATACCGCTGCTGGTTGTATCCATCAATATTTACTGCCTTAAAATCAAAATTGAGAATTGTTTTTTAAAAGAAAATTCATTTGACGTCACAGAATCCCCTAAAACAGGGGTGTCCAAACTTGGGAACTTTAAGACTTGTGGACTTCAACTCCCAGAATTCCCCAGCCAGCATGGAGTTGAAGTCCACAAGTCTTAAAGTTCCCAAGTTTGGACACCCCTGCCCTAAAAGGATCTCGATGAGGGATCCTTAATCACGCTTGGAGAACTCTTGATGTAGACTGGAGTTTTCAAGAAATATCCTTTGGAGTATACTCCACAGACCCATCCAAACCACCTGTATGCCTCGTTTTTTGTGAAAAACGGGGCATGCAGAGAGATTGAGAGGCCTCCAAAGTGCTCCTGGGGGCTGGGGGAAGGACAAATGAGCAAAAAACAGCCCATTTTTTGCCCCCAAAACAGCATGCGTAGCCTTTAGGAGACTTGTAGAGTACTCCTAGAGGCTGAAGGGGGAGGACAGAAACGAGCAAAAAACGGCCCTCTGCCCGTCCATTTTGGTGAAGGGGGCGGGGTTTTGGGAGGCCAAAAATGCGTTATTCAGTTTATACATAAAGGTGCGTCTTATAGTCCGAAAAATACGTTTTTTGAGTTTTTTGAAAACCGGCTGCATTGTTACTTGCAGTTCCAGCAAAAACTCACGAGAATAGGTTTATCTTGTGCGTAGGAATTCTGTAAAACTCCCAACGCCCGCTTGGTTGGCACTGGCTGCCCTGCCTTGTACCTGACGGGTGAGTCTCACTTCTCCATTTGTGTTTTGCAGAACGGTGCTTCCCGGAGTTTGCGGGCTGCTCTGTGGAGATTTGCTGAACTTGCCCACCTTGTCAGACCTCAGAAATGCAGGTGGGATGGTCTCCTTGAGCAGCAAGAAGCAGGCGGGGGGATTGTGGGCCAACAGCTTTGGGGCCCCGTTGTTTGGGTGTTAACCTATGTGTTCCTGGAGTTGGACTGTGACCTGGCTGGCCGGCCTCCCATCTGCCTAGCCAGCTGTTGTATGCTGTGACACAACTTCCCTGGCCTTTGATGCTAGTATTTTGCCCTAGTAGAAAATCTCTTTGCTGGTCCCTTTTATGGTCTTAGTAGGGCTGGAGGCTAAAACATATGAAGAACGGTTGCAGGAACTGGGTAGGTCTAGTTTAATGAAAAGAAGGATTTAGGGGAGACATGATAGCAGTCTTCCAATATCTCAGGGGTTGCCACAGAGAGGAGGGGGTCAAACTGTTCTCCAAGGCACCTGAGAGCAGGAGAAGAAGCAATGGGTGGAAACTAATCACGGAGAGAGGCAACCTAGAACTAAAGAGAAATTTCCTGACAGTGAGAACAATTAATCAGTGGAAAGAATTGCCTCCAGAGGTTGTGAATGCTCCAACACTGGAAGTTTTTAAGAAGAGGCTGGATAACATTTGTCTGAAATGGTGTAGGGCTGGACTAGAAGACCTCCAAGGTCCCTTCCAACTCTGCGATTCTGTTCTCTTAAGTTAGGTTTGGAGGCAGGGCACCCTTTCCTGTTTGCGTTTTCTCCGTGCTCCCCCTTCCCCCCAAAAATCACCTTGCTGGCCTCTTTAGTGCCATGTACCAAGTCACAAAAGGGACATGTTGGCTCTGTGGCTTAGACGCTGAGCTTGTCGATCAGAAAGATGAGCAGTTCAGCGGTTCGAATCCCTAGCGCCACGTAACGGAGTGAGCTCCCGTTACTTGTCCCAGCTTCTGCCAACCTAGCAGTTCGAAAGCATGTAAAAAATGCAAGTAGAAAAAATAGGGACCATCTTTGGTGGGAAGGAAACAGTGTTCCATGCGCCTTCAGCATTTAGTCATGCCGGCCACATGACCAGGGAGATGTCCACGGACAGTGCTGGCTCTTCGGCTTTGAAACAGATGAGCACCGCCCCCTAGAGTCAGGAACGACTAGCACATACGTGCAAAGGGAACCTTCACCTACCAACTCACGAAAAGGGGGTATCCTGTCCCAAGCCTTTGAGTGATCTTTTTTTGCCGTCTCTTGGTGCAGGCCGTACTTTGTGAATCTCCTGCCCTGCTTAACGCGGGTCAGCCGGCGGTCCGAAGAATCCGTGCAAGAGACCTTGGCTGCGGCGATGCCCAAAATCATGGCGGCTTTTGGCAACTTCGCCAACGACAGCGACATCAAGGTATACAATTATTTTAAAGCGTTACCGCCACTCGTGTTGACAGACACACTGTGTTGGAAGAGAGGGTTACTGCTTGGACGAGCCGGTCCAGGGGGGGACTCCCCATGAAGTTTAAAAAGCGACTCGGCTGATTTAGTTCCATGAAAAGATTCGCCCAGAGCCGAAGTTTTGGAATTAGGATCAGATTTTGGAGAGAAGCAGATTGTTTGGGACACCAGATCCTGAGTTAGCGGGCTCTGTCTTATCTTATGCTCGGTTCTGCAAGTGGTCCCCCCCCCACCTAATGGCCTTTTTTGGCTTCCTTGTCTGAAGGTTCCTGGACTCTCCCTCTTAACGGTTCTGACCTAGGCTTCCCAAGATCATGAAGCTGACTCCTCGTGCCGAAAAACCCCTTCTCCTGTGCGCTGCTTGGGAAATCCAAACATGGGTTAACTTTGCCCATTAGCCTAGAGACTGAGTTATGTAATTGTTGACCACGCCTCCTCTGACTGGGATAGTTCAGTCTTTTAACTCCGTCCAGACTTAAAGAGACGCAAACATTTTCCCTCTAGGATAATAGACAAAATTAACTCAGTGGCCTCGGATTCTTCATTGCTACCAAATTTATCTTGGAGCATTGTTTGATTGTGGATTGACACAGCTCGTTCGCGCTTGAATTTAAACCATTTGCGGTTCCTTGCGGCTCTAGCGGCCAGAGGAATGTTTGCCAGGAGCATTGTCTATCGGGCGTTTGAATGTGCTTAAAGCAGAAGAGAGTCGGTTCGCCCTCTTGAGTCGGGGGGTGAATGACCCGCTTGTTACCACCTCCCGTCCTTCCTGGTTGCCGCGGAGAGAGGCAGCATGCTATTGTCTTCGGCAGGCGCGAGCGCGGTCAACCATGCATCGGATGACCGTTCCCTATCGTTTTGGAGCTTTGTAAAGTCCTGGCCAAGAGTCTTTCAGAAGATTTCACAGCTACAGACCTTGATCAGGCTTAGACAGCTGCCAAGCCGATATCTTTGAAACGTCATGCTGTAGCAGCAATTACTTGGCAAGAAGTCAGGAACAGATCTTCACCCGAATGAATTGAACTAATGGTCTCCTGCAAACTCCACTCCCCTTTCGCTCCTCTTTTATTTCCTCTGGGAGGGGCCATTCACCGTCCACCTGTGGCTTTACTCCCAAGTCAACCCCTGTTCTTTAGCTGTTCCCTTCTTGTCTGGCCACTCTGCGTGTGCGAACACTGGGAACAGGCTCCAGCTGTTCTTCTGCCCCACTGATGTCTGACTCCGAAGGCAGCTAAGAACTGTCAGACGGCCCTGGCCCTCTCTCTGCCTCCGACACAGAGCCCTCCTCAGAGCCTTCCCCAGACTCCAGGACTGGCCCATCTTCCTCCCCAACCTCCTCACTGTCCGAATCTCCTGCCAGCTCCACTGGCCACTGGCAGGCCACAACACTAAGAGAGAAGCTAGAAGTAGGAAACAGTCCTGGTTCTGGCACTACGACAGGTGGTTTCCCAGTTGGAAATCCTGGGCTGTTGTCACCTGGGGAGCAGGAGGAGAAGAGGGGAGCCACTTGTTTGCTAACTGAAGTCATGGCCGCCTCTGCTTACTTTTGCTCCTGGCCTAAGGTGAACTTTTCAATATTTCCTAAAATCCAGAATGAAGCCCATAAGCCAGGGGTGTCCAAACTTGGGAACTTTAAGACTTGTGGACTTCAACTCCCAGAATTCCCCAGCCAGCCATGCTGGCTGGGGAATTCTGGGAGTTGAAGTCCACAAGTCTTAAAGTTCCCAAGTTTGGACACCCCTGCCATAAGCAATTCTGGAGGCTGTCATAAAAACAGCTAACCAAACTAGAGAATGTCTTCAGTGGTGGGTTTCACATTTTGTTGCCCCCCCACTTCGTGCATGCATCCCTTCCGCGCATGCACTGTGCTCTCGCGCACGCCTTCTGGCCTCAAAAACGTGCCTAAATAGGACGGCATAGAACCGAGGTGGGTAGGCGCCCATCCACGATTTCCACTACTGGCTCGGGCGAACTGATCCGAACCGGCTGAATACCATCTCTGTCTGTCTTCTTCAATGAGTTATAGAGGCTGTCCGGGGCTGAGGACAGATTCTTCTTCCTACTGGAAATGATAAGAAACTTTCTTTGAGTTTTTTCAAATGTCGGAGTAGCACCAACGGTTTTGCTGATTTATTTATTTTTTCGTCTTGATTTCGTATCCTTTCGAGAGAGCGTGTCTCTCTACCCTTAGCCAGACTTTGCCGAAGGAAAACTGAGATGGCACAGAAACACTTTGTTGATTTTCTTTTCACTTTAGGTTTTATTAAAAGCTTTCATAGGTAATCTTAACTCCAATTCTCCAACCATCCGTCGGACGGCGGCCGCAGCCACGGTCAGCATCTGTCAGCATTCACGAAGGACGCAATATTTTTACACTCGGTTGCTTCAAGTATTGCTAGGTAAGTGTCTTAATTTATCATCCTACTTCAGTTTTGCTGGATTATCATTGCTCTCTCGCTCTCTCTCCTTCTCTTTATTTCTCTCTCTCTTTCTGTCTTTCTATCTGTCTCTCTCTTTTAGTCGCTCTCGCTCTCCCCCGCCCCCCTCTCCTCCCTATATCCCTCATTCTTTGCATAAAGATATATTTCTAAGGAAATGCCTGCCATAAAACTGACTTTATGGAGTGTTTTATGAGGTTGACAGGTAATAACTCTGAAAAAAAAGGAGCAAAGGCTAAGAAACAATGAAACCACGTACATATTGGAGACTTCAAACACAGAAAGTTGACATTTGTGTCACTTTAATTTGAATATGTCAATTATTAACGTTAGAAGATGTCAAAATGTCCTTTGTTGGAACACTGATTTTTACAGTAAGGGAAATTGTTCTACTGATCCTTCAGCTAAACTTTAACGTCTTAATATCTATAACCTGAGAGTCAGCTTGGCATGGTGGTTAAGACACCTGGCTAGAAACAGGGAGACTGTGTGTTCTAGTTCTGCTTGAGGCACCAACCCCATTGGGTGACCTTGATCCCGCCACTAACTCTTAACCTAAGGAAAGAGGCAATGGTAATGTCAACTTGCAAAGCATTTTTGGTCTGCTCTCGAGTTGCCATGGGCAGGAGGAGGGAGAACTGCCGGAACAGATTGGCTGACACATGCTGAAGCGCCTTCCATGCATACCTTTTTCAAGGTTGGGGCCGGCCCGAGAGGCATGCTTTTATACAGCCCGCGAAAGTGCTTGGAGAATGTGCTTTATGACACACCCGGGGAGGAGGTGGGAAACAAGGTCAGAGTTGAGCCGTAAATTACGTGCGGCAGAGTTGACTACTCGGGGAGCTGCCGACATGTTGCCCTTCATAACTGGATTTCTTTTGAAACTTGGCTCGAGGCTCATGAGTTAATTAGGGCCTCCGTCCAGCAAGTCAACTCTCTTTTCAAATGAAGATTACCGGGCTTCCTGAATCCCGGTTCTCTCCAATCACTCCCCGCCGTCTGGGGTGCTTGGAGAGAAACTCAGATAACCATGGCGGAGGATAGACTGTCCGAAGCGAGCCTGCTCTAAGCGGGTGATTACCTCCAAAGTGGCAATCCAGGGCCCAGCAGCCTTCTCAACTTGCAAGGAAGGGGGTTTGCCAGGGCAGCCCCTAAGAGTCAGGACTGACTCGAAGTGACCCCCCCCCCCCCAATAACTTAGCGTAGAAATACGGAAATGTCCTCTCTTTGGGGCATTTGACAAATATAGCCGGTGTGCAAATAAAGAGCTGCATTTGTGGAGGAATGATCTCTGCCTTGCTCAAAAAGATGGCTTGCAGGTTCCAGCCAGGGTGGGATTCTACCGGTTCGGACTGGTTTGGCCGAACCGGTTTCTCCAACCATCAGCTGGGAGTGAAATGGTTCGCTCCGACAACGAAGTGAGCCCGCCCACCCCACCCCTACTCTTGACTCACCTTTATCTTCTCAGCGGAGTCGCAGCAGCAGAGTGGATTGGTGCCCCTCAGCTGTTTTCTTCCCCGGCAGTTAATGCGGGAGTACTTTTTTTCAAAACAGCGCCCGTGTTAGGTGCTACGCGCGATCACCGAACCGGTTGTTAAACCGGAAGGATCCCACCACTGGTTCCAGCTGATATTTTTCCACCGAAAGGAATTTATTTATTTTCCTTTTCCCTTTGAGCATCCCCCCTCCCCCCGATTAAAAACAAGATCAGAAGATAAGCCAGTCAGGCAGGGTGCAGAAATGCTCTCTGATTTATAGCACATGTAAGCAACAGGTGTGCCCGTGTGCCCATGCATCAGTAAATCTTGGTCGGTGTGTGCGTCAGGCAAAACAAATCGAACAGCCAAATGCCAGGGTTTAAGCACACACACACAGACACACACACACAGACACACACACACAGATCTTTCTGTCTCCCGTCACACAGCACTCCATTCTGCCTCGGACTCTCTCTGGATGGCTGGTAGGCTCTAAAGCAGGGGTCTCCAATCTTGGCAACGTTAAGACTTGTGGACTTCAACTCCCAGAATCCCCTAGCAAATTCTCCCAGTGGAATTCTGGGAGTGGAAGTACACAGGTCTTCAAAGCTTTGCTGGCTGAGGAATTCTGGGAGTCGAAGTCCACCAGTCTTAAAAGTTGCCACGGTTGGAGACCTTTGCTCTAAAGGACCTCTGTGGGCTGCAGTTCTATTCACAGGACTTGCTTATAGATACCTGGTGCCGAAAAGGGGGGTACCTGAGGACTGGCAAGGGAGTCCCCTGGATCCTGGGGTGGTGGTGGTGTTAGGGGGCCTTGCAAGGGCCTGGGAGAGCGGGGTTGTTTTTTCAGCTGTTCCAATCGTCTTCACAGGGCTGTTGTGTCCCAAGGAAGAAGAGCACCCCAGTGTCTTGATCCTTGGGGTGTTGCTCACCTTGAGGTACCTGATCCCGTTGCTGCAGCAGCAGGTGAAGGACACCAGCCTGAAGGGCAGCTTTGGGGTGATCCAGAAAGAAACCGAGATTTCGCCTTCCTTGGATCAACTCATACAGGTATCAACAGCCCCTGTGGCTCAGTGGCTAGACTCAGTGGTTGTTGGGGGCAAGAGGCTGACTGTAGACTGCTCAGAGAGGGCTGGAAAGCAGTATATAAGTCTAAGTGCTATTGCTAGTCCGTCCTTCCTTCCTTCTCATTTCCTTCCTTCCTTTTTCATTTCCTTCCTTTGTTTTCATTTCCTTCCTTCCTTTTCATTTACTCCTTCCTTCCTTCCTTCCTTCCTTCCTTCCTTCCTTCCTTCCTTCCTTCCTATTAGAATACAGAATTGCAGGCTAATTCTGCTGAGTGCCAGCAGTTCGATCCTCAAGGTTGACTCAGCCTTCCCTCCTTCCGAGGTGGGTCAAATGAGGACCCAGATTGTTGAGGGCAGCGCTGTAAACTGCTTAGAGAGGGCTGTAAAGCACTAAAGCAGTATATAAGTCTAAGTCCTGTTGCTATTGCTATTACTCATTCTCTTGCAGTACTGCTGCAGGTGGCATTCCCCCCCCCCTTAAATATAGGGAAACGTTTCCAGTGCTGATCATGGAGGTGTGCTAAAGTGGGACTCACAACTGTGCTCCTCCCCCTTCCAGGTGTATGAACTGAGTCTCCACTACACTCAGCACCGGGATCATAACGTTGTGACCGGATCTCTGGAATTGTTGCAACAGCTCCTCCGGACGCCTCCCCCCAACCTCCTCTTGGCCCTCACCATGCGCGGGGGGCTGTTGCAAGCGGGCACAGCCAAAGACGAGGTCGTCAGCCGCAGCCGCAGCGACAGCATTGTGGAGCTGATAGGTAGGCGGTGCTTCCTACAACAGACTGAAAATGGGGGAGACCCTCAGAAATACACCTTCAGCTGAAGAGTCCCACCACGGAAAGCAGGTGGCAGAACACTTCCAAGTTGGTTAGATTTAAAATAGCTTTGTGGAGTCTTCCGGCGTTTTCATCAGTGGTGGGTTGCTCTTACTGTCGCTACCGGTACGCTGCTCATGGGGCCAGCTGCTTGTTGGGGCTTGTGCAGGCACCGCCTGCTGTGCGCTTGTGCACAATTGGCCGGTTGCTTTAAAAACAGGTATAGAACGCAGGCGGGCCAATCTAGCCACCGTACCGGTACGCTATCGGCTTCTCCTGGCTACTACCGGTATGCCCATACCGTACCGGGAGGAACCCACCACTGATTTATGTACCATAACCATGAATCCTTTACTGCTCAGGGTGAGGTTGGGGGGGGGGGGGGGGCTCTTACATTTCCTTATTTCTCTGCATGCTAAAATTGCGTCCAATTGGAATAAATTGAAGACCGTCTTTATTTCTCCAGCGGGTGGTATCTTACAAAATGACTCCCCCCTTACCCCCCTTTTGGGTTATTGGAAAAAAAGGAAGTTGATTTGTGCTCGACAGGAGACCAAGCAACTAATTTTCCAAAATAGTCAGTTGCCAAAAACAATTCCTGAAAAAGAAAGACTGGCCTCAAATTCACTGTTGCTGCTTTTCTCAGAGATTGTTATGATTCCTCTTTTTTTAATGTTTAGTTTTATCTGTCCCGTGATTTCTTTCTGTAATTTGCAGCTGGAGGGGGTTCTTCCTGCAGCCCTGTTTTTTCCAGAAAACAAAAAGGTGATTATATCTATGAAATCAGTATCTGGTCTTCTATTTTTCTACTGCTTTTCATTGCTTCGACTTGGAAAACTTTGATTTGGTTGGCTCTTTCTCCCTTCATTCTTTTCTTTTTCCCCCCTTTCACCATATATTATTGCTGATCTTTAAGAGAATCAATAGTCTATGTTCCATTCCTTGCTTTTTTGCTGTTGCTAAAATTATGGAAGGTATCATGATGAACTCCTGGAGAAAAAAAATATCTACCAATGGGGTTGCCAATCATCAGGAGCGACTTGATGGCACGGAATCAATCCTAATGAATTGATTTGGTTAAATGTCTGAAAGATTAGAATACTCCTTTTAATATAATACTTTGTTTAGAGAAAGTACGTGACTTATTTTCCTTTAAAAAAAAAAAAGCCTGCTTTTAAATAGATTGTATTTCCTTTTATTTGAATTTCTAATATTGTTTCAAACTAAATTATAAATAGGTAGGTGCCTGCTGCCGTTTCAGTACTTGGTATAACCCCTCAAAAAGGAACAACTTCGCAAAAAGATAAATCAAACTGTTGCCCAGAGCGTGTGATAAGTTGTCAGGAATATTTCTTTCTTTCTTTGTTTTAAAATGTCTTGCGTTGCTTTGTCAGCCAAAGTGCTTTCAGGAGAGGAAATCTTAGAAGACGATTCCGAAGCCAGGTCTCAAACCAGCCAGATGGGCTTTGGTGCAGGTGGGTTGGCTTCTCGGTTCTTGGGAGAGCGAATCTCATGAATTTACTGCCTTATTTTAATTTAATGCTTAACGTTTATTACATAAGAACATCTTTTGAATCGATCAGCGCAACATGAACCTGTCACTTGCAGAATTGTAGAAAACTACCTTCGGGCTTCCCTGGGATTCCATGCCGTGTTTTCATATGGAAAAGCTGTTTAGCCATTCTCTCTGTCTATCTCTCTATATATCTGTTTATTGATATCTGTCTGTCTATATAATCTATTGATAGATAGATACCTATATCATGTATATATCTAATTATCTATATCTATATAATATCTATCTATTGATATCTATTGATTCTCTCTCTTTACCTATTGATATCTATCTATATATGTCTATCATCTATCAATCGATAGATATCTATATCTTTATCTCTATAACATCTACATATAATCTATTTAACTATACCTATATAATATCTCTCTCTATATATATATCTATCATCTCTCTCTCTCTCTCTCTCTCTCTCTCTCTATATATATATATATATATATATATATATATATATAATATCTTCCCTTCTATTGATATATCTCTATTGATATCAATCTATATGTCTATCATTTATCAATCGATAGATCTCTGTCTCTATAACATCTACATCTATATCTAATATATCTAATTATACCTATCTATATAATATCTCTCTATTTATATCTATCATCTCTATCTCTATATGTATAATCTAATTATATCTATATAATATCTCTATATCTATCTAACTCTATCTGTCCATCCATCTATCAATATCAAAATCAATCAAAAAATAAAAATTCCAGATACAATGTGAAGCAAAGGTAGCAGTTTTGAATTTTTTAAAAAGATAAGTTTTAGGCAAAGCAAAGCAAGGTATGCTTCCTTTCGTTTTGAGAATGAATACAGGTTGTCCTCGACTTACAAGAGCTCGCTTAGTGACCATTCAAAATTCCAATGGCACTGAGAAGAGGGACTTACGACTGTTTTTCACAGTTATGGCCTTCGCAGGATCCCCCTCCCCCCTGAGGGTCATGTGATCCAAATTCAGACGCTCGGCAACTGACTCGTATTTATGACCGTTGCTGTGTCCCAAGGTCATGTGATTCCCCCTTTGCGACGACCTGGCGGACAAAGTCAAGGGGGAGGGGCGGAAAGCCCGATTTGCTGAACAACCAGGTTGCTATTCTAGCAACTGCAGTGGTTCGCTTAATGACTGCTGCAAGAAAGACCATAAAATGGGTCAAAAGTCAAAATGTTTCACTTAAGAATTGACATTTCGGTCTCAGTTGTGTTTGTAAGTCAAGGACCACCTTAGAAAGAGCAGAGATCTTAGCTGGGTTGGAGAGGCCCCTTATCCAACTAAACATGAAGGGGAAGGGAAGGGGGACCAAGAAGACTTTGGACAGTGCCTGAATATTTTGGAAGGGGCGATGAATTTCTGGGTGTCCCACAGAGTGAACTTCCTTCCTGATAGCTGCAGTTCTCTACTTTCACGCTGTTTGTTCTGAGCCAGGCTTCCTTAGAAAGCATGAAGCAAAGTTTTGGTCCTGGCAAAACCTCTTTTATTTACACGACTGTGAATTCCTTTCATTCACAGTCCACAAGGTTTGGCAAACAGCCTTTCATAGGAATGTTTATCCACACGCACTTTATCTCGCTTGGAGAGCTGCCAGATAACCAGTTTCCAAACGCAGGGCAAGGCAACAGAGTCACAAACAGAACTTTCCACTTTTGAAACGGCCGAAGGAACGAATTGTTTCCTGCAAAAGCCCCCTCCCCATTTGCTCCTCTTTTGTTTCCTATAGGAGGGGCCAATCACCTCCAAGGTGTGGCTTTACTCCCAAGTCGACCCTGCTTTCTTAGTTGTTCTTGTCTTCTGGCAGCTCTGCGCATGCGCACACTGGGAACAGGCTCCAGCTGTTCCTCTGCCTCACTGCTGCCTAGCTCCCTCTCTGCCTCCGATGCAGAGCCCTCGTCTGAGCTTCCCTCAGCCCCCAGGACTGGCCCAGGTTCCTCCCCAACCCTCCTCACTGTCTGACTCTGCTGGCAGATCCACAGGCCGCCGGCGGGTCGCAACACTGTTCTCCTTTCCCTCCAGAATTATTTGATAAGCGTTGCAATTTTATTTTAAGTTTTATGTTTGCCGTTCTGCTAATGTCTGGTTTTTGTTTAATTTGTGTGTGTTTTTTCTAATTTTGGCTTTTCTTTTATCCCAAGTGCCTCCAGTAAGGGATCTTTAGTTGAAAGAGAAGATAGAATTCCATAAACAGCACCCACAATATCCCAAAGGTGCTTTTTTTCAAGAGGCAACTGGACGTTCTGATTTTTCTTTGAAGGCGTTTTGCTTCTCATCCAAGAAGCTTCTTCAGCTCTGACTGGATGGTGGGGAATGGAAGTTAGAGCTGAAGAAGCTTCTTGGATGAGAAGTGAAACGCCTTCAAAGAAAAATCAGAACGTCCAGTTGCCTCTTGAAAAAAAGCATCTTTGGGACAACCGTGACCTGGACGAAGTAGAATCTTTGCAGACATTTAGCACCCACAATAATTTGCTGAAACGACCATCTTATTTCATTCAATAGCTTTACAGCTTTCTGGAACCTTCTCGCCCTTCCTTCCTCCCTTTAGGATCTGTGAAAAGCGAGCTGAACAGTGAATTAACTTCCACGTCGGGCGTCTCGCCCGCAGCCAGTTCGGCCTCCGACCCTCCGAGTTGCGACATCATCACGGAGCAACCCCGTTCCCAGCACGTCTTGCAATCCGAGTCGGAGATCTCAGCTTGCGAGTTGACAGGGGGCGCGACCCCAAAAGCCGATATGGAGGATGACGTGCTGAGCAGGAGCTCCAGCCAGATTAGCGCCATCCAGTCCACCGTGAACGATGGCACTTCCTCACCCATCAGCGACAGCTCTCAGACCACCACCGAAGGGCCGGACTCGGCAGTGACCCCGTCCGATTTCTCCGAAATGGTAAAGAGGGATTCCTAAGGGTTGTGTTCTGACCCAGCTCCCCAAACACAACAAACCCTTTGATGTGAACCCAAAAGATTTCTTCCTTAGGAATGCGGGCAGCCCCAACAAAAAGTTTCTCTCACTGCAGGCTAACAAGTCCAGCAGGGAGATGAATAGTTGTCTGCCCCATCTATTCATCTCCACCCCCTGCCTTTGATCCCCAGAGCTAGGGTGGAGCTTTACTAGCAGCAGTGGCTGTTCCGTCCCAAGTACCGGCCCATAGATTTCCACTGCTCTCCTCTCCTCTCCTCTGACAAATCTATTCATCTCCGCCTCCTGCCTTTTATCCCTGGAGCTAGGGTGGGGCTTCACTAGCAGTGGTGGCTCTTCTGTCCCAAGGACTGGCCCATAGATTTCCACTGCTCTCCTCTCCTCTGCCTTCTGCGCAACCACACGTCAGGCACTGGACCCAGCTGTTCCTCATCAGACACCTCCAGACCTGGGGGCTGTTGACTCTCCATCTGAGGGCTGATGGACGGCCCAACCTCCGCCTCTCTCTCTCTCTCTCTCTCTCTCTGCCAGCTCCATTCCCTCTTCCCCCGTCGGAGCTCCCAGGTTGCCTCAATGCTGACCCTAACTCCCATGCCTCCTCCTCCTCCTCTGATTCAGGTGCTCGAGAGGCCAACATGCCACTGTGGGTGGGGCCACAGTCCCCAACTGACTTTGCTTGTCAGAAGGTTGCAGAAGGGGATCACATGACCCCGGGACACTGCAACCGTCATAAGTGCGAGTCAGTTCAGAAGCATCCGAATGTGAATCACCTGACCATGGGGATGCTACAAAGGTCATAAGTGTGAAAAAATGTTCATAAGTCTCTTTCAGTGACATTGTAACTTAGAACGATCACTAAACAAACGGTTGTAAATCAAGGACTACCTGTATTTTTCTTTACACTCCACTCTTTTTAATACTAGCAAGTTGGATGAATTCTGGACAAGCCAACTGACTGGTCCTCTTAAGAACATTCTCAATGCTGCAGGCTTGACTGAGAATTTGGGGTGGGGGGGTGGGGGGAGGAAGGATGACACGCAAAGAACATGGAAGTAATTCTGACATTTCCCCAACCCGGCGTCTTCCCAGTTCTTTGATTAAATTAAATGAATAATATTATATATATAAAAATGGCTGTGTGTTTGTGTATGTATGTATGTTCCAGCATAACTCTGGAACGCCTTGAGCAATTTCAACCACCCTTGGTACACAGATGTCTTATTCTCTGGAGACAAATACTGTGGGGGTAAGACACCCCTAACACCCCTCTGGGTGTGTGTTCTGTTAAGATACAGCCTGTTGTGCCTTCAAATGGCTTCTACTGTGCAGCGCAGTGGAGTTGCCATGGTAACTGCTTTACAGAACTTCCTCAAGGGGGCTCCCTTTGGTAAGAGGGAAAATCCAACATTAGAAATTACTCTTGGTCTGGACATTTTCCTCCTGCAAATAAATACCCGGGCAACGCCAGGATTATCGGCTGGTTGTATTTATAAATGGACAGAATTTTGGTTAAAGTTCATTTGCTTTATTTGCCTTTCCATCTAAAACCAGGGGTTTCCAAACTTGGCAGCTTTAAGACCAGTGGACTTTCAACTCCCAGAATTCCTGAGCCAACCAGGCCCTCTGGGAGTTGAAGTACACGAGTCTTCTAAGTGGTCAGGTTTGGGGTGGGGAGGGGGAACTGATCTGAACTGCTTTAGAATTAGAATAGAATAAGAGTAGAGTAAGTAGAGTAGAATAGAATAGAATAGAATACCAAGGCACCTTGGAGGTCTTCTAGTCCAACCCCCTGCCTAGGCAGAAAACCCTACATCACTTTAATCAAATGGTTGTCCAACATCTTCTTAAAGACTTCCAGTGTTGGAGCATTCACAACTTCTGAAGGCAGGTCGTTCTACTGATTAATTGTTCTTACTGTCAGGACATTCCTCCTCAGTTCTAAGTTGCTTCTCTCCTTGATTAGTTTCCACCCATTGCTTCTTGTTCTACCCTCAGGTGCCTTTGAGAATAGTTTGACTCCCTTTTCTTGGTGGCAGCCCTTGAGATATTGGAACACTGTTATCATGTCTCCCCTAATCCTTCTTTTCATTAAACTAGACATACCCAGTTCCTGCAATCGTTCTTCATATGTTTTAGCCTCCAGTCCCCTAATCTTCTTTGCTGCTCTTCTCTGCACTCTTTCCAAAGTCTCCGCATCTTTTTTAGCTTTGAACGTTTATCCAATTGTACAATTTAGATTCTAGAAGGCGGTGAGAACCAATACTCCGGAATGCAAATTGGGCAGCTGCAAGAGGAAGAAGACGAAACGACCAACGTTCTACATGACGAGACTTTGGATCCGTTCCAAAATTCATGCCTCGGTACGTTGACACTTTGTGGATGCAAATGCAGATAATCCTTGACTTATGATCCCGACAGAGCCCTAGATTTCTGTTGTTCAGGGAGACATTTCCTAAGCAAGTTTTGTCCTATTTTACAACCTTCCTTGTTGTTAATCGCATCATTGCGGTTGTTAAGTTATTCACTCTGTTGTTCAGTGAATTTGGCTTTTCCCGGTGACTTGGCTTGTCAGATAGTCCTTAAAAGGGGGGGTCATGTGACCCCGGGACATTGCAACCGTCATAAATATGAATCATTGGCCAAGCCTCTGAATTTTGATCACATGACTAGGGGGATGCTGCAACGGTCGTAAGTGTGGAAAACGGTCGTAGGTCACATTTCCCAGTGCCGTTTTAACTTTGAACGGTCGCTTAGCGAACTCTTGTAAGTTGAGGACTACCTGTCGCATTAATTCAGGGGTGTCCAAACTTGGCAACTTTAAGACTTGTGGACTTCAACTCCCAGAATTCCCCAGCCAGCAGAGCTGGCTGGGGAATTCTAGGAGTTGAAGTCCACAAGTCTTAAAGTTGCCAAGTTTGGACACCCCTGCGTTAATTGAATTATAACTCATTCTGTTAGAATTATTACATGAAAAAAGAAAACATATATGTTATATGTTATGTTGTGTTATATTAATTATTTTTTTTGTCTTATATTTATTATGTTGTTATAACCATCATCATCATTATTTATTGTTATTATTATTTATTTTTATTATTTTACAGAGCTTCAGCGATCTCATTTAGCGCAAAGTGTGAGCCACAGGAGGGAGCCTTCCAACAGCAGCATGGAGAAGTTTGGGCCTAAGGAAGAAACTGAACTGGCTGACCATGGAATTAAGGTCAGTCTGAGGGGAGGGGCAAGAGGGCCTGGGGTTTCTCCCGTTCCCCCCAGTTGGGCAGAAGGGAGACCCTCTTATGGGGAGGAAAGAGGCTCTGAATCGCAACTCCAAATTTTTCAGGGTTGGGAGACCAACAATCTCAGATTGGTATCTTGTCCTGCGTCTTAACAGCAAACCTCTTTGGATGACTGGTGTGTTTGAATCGGCAATTAAAATATAATTGGATTTTTGTTTTATTTTTATTTTTTTCTGACGACAGCTCTCCAGAATGAAAGGTGACATCGGGGGCTATAAGGACGGAAGTGCTGCGCCCTTAGTCCACTGCGTTCGCCTCCTGTCGGCCTCTTTCTTGCTCACCGGAGAGAAAGGGGGTGAGTTGAGACATGGGGGAGGGGGGGTTCCCCGCAGAGAAAAGAACGAACCCGTTAACACCTTTCCACCCAGGCCAATGAAGAGTTTAAAAGGAATAAAAGATTTTGAAAATATGCTGATTGTAAATTAGGACACTCAGGGGTTGCATTTGGGTTCGAGCAGCGTCCCCAATCTTTCCAGGGAAGGGCGCAGTGGTGGGTTCCTACTGGTTCAGGGCAGTGGTTTGGCAGCCTGGGTCGCTGGAAACCGGCAGCGACCCAGGTCTGCCACACCCCCGAACCGATCCTCAGGCGCCTGTGATGCTGCCATCTTGTTTTTTGCTTCTGTGCATGCACAGAGCAATTTTTATTGCAGTGTGCATGTGCGCTTGGCGTGCATCAAGCACATGCACATGGGCACACCCATGAGCGAACCGGCAGTAGCAACCGCCGGAACCCACCCCTGGAAGCGAGGGGCGGGATGGTTTTATGTAAGCGGCAGGAGTGAGCATACGTGTGTGGTCACCACTCACACGTACTTGAGCGCCAACACCTGCCGTACATACAAGTGCAAGCTCATCCGTTGCTTGCCGGGCCTAGTTCCAAACAGGCCGAGACCTGGTAACAGGCCACTCTAAGCCAGGGGGTTGCGGACCCCCGGTTTACAGTGCATCTCTGTAGGGCAGGAATCCAGCCTGCTGGGGCCAGCCTGGAAAAAACGAAGGACTGCTTGAGGTGCCTCTGCCAGCCAAAATGGAGCTTGGGGATGCTGCGTGTGACCCACCTATGCTGATTTTGGCCACTCGGGCTCCGCAGCAACCCCGAGTTCTGTTTTGGGTGGCCGGGGGGCTGCAGGGTCGTGGCCAAAAACGGAGCCCCAATGAGTTAGCTACGCCTACCCCAACCATGCCCCCCCCCCCCCCCCGGGCCTCCTGAGCTCAAACACAACCCTGATGTAGCCCTCGATGAATTTGAGTTTGACATCCCTGATGTAGAGCGATGTTGTTAAGCTGGACTTCAAATCTCAGAATTCCTCAGGTGTCCAACCTTGGCAAGTTTTTTTCTTTAAGTTTTAAGTTTGATTGCAATTTTCTTTTCCCCCATCATACGTACATTATAGACAGTATTGATCGGGTCACATTTTATGCATCTCATTTATAATCGTAATTTCAGTATATTCTAATTTTCCCACTTCCATTGATATTCATCTCTTGTATATAATCTTTTCTTTTTCCCCCCCATTAATTCATTTAAGCTTATGCATCATTGCTAAACACCTAATTTTTGCAAATTAGTCATTTTTAACCATGGTTTTGCTATTCCATCTTCGGTCATATTATTCTCTTTACTTAATTCTTTATCTTTTCTCATTTAATTCTTATATGTAGTTAACATCATTATGTTTCATCTCTTTTTTAAACAATTTTTTCCATATGTTTACCTTATTTCTTCTCCTCAAAAAAAGATATCTCATGAATTCCCCTTTCCCAATCGTTAATATTTTTAAACTCCCAACATTGTTCAAATTCAAGATTAGTAATATTATCAAATCATCTACTTTCACATTCTTATCTACTGATCTAATTCTTTATATATCTATACTAGTATTCAGCCTGTAATTACACCTCTCTTCTACTAACATTTTCCTTCTTATCCATCATCTCTTACTGTTTTAAGGATCCCATTTTTTGGTGATTTCCTGATCTGCCTTTTATCCTGCTCTCTTTGGAATCTTATTTCTCTTCTCTTTATTTTTATATGTATTGCATTTTCTCTTCTTTGTCCCCCTTTTCCATTTTTGTTTTATTCTTCCCATCTCCCACACCAAAACTTTCCTTTCTCTCTTTTTTGTCTTTTATCTGCTTCCGTTTCTTTTTTTGAGGGGAGGTCTCCCCTTTTCCTCCCTACTCTTTCTACTTTCTTATAGGCTTCTATGGCCTTGTCTAGTTGATTTTTATTTTTAACTTCTCCCTCTTCTAGTTTCTTAGCTTCTTGTATTTCATTTAGGTTCCCCCCCCCCCCCTTGGCAACTTGAAGCCCTCTGTGCGAAAAGCAGTCCTCTTTTTTCCCCGTGCCGTTGTTGTAACTTTGAGCGGTCGCTAAATGGACTCGTGTAAGTCGAGGACTAGCTGCGCTGACCCAGCCTCCTGAATGTTCTGTTCCTCTCTTCTAGCTCTGGTGCCGGATAAAGATGTCAGGGTGAGCGTGAAAGCCTTGGCCATCAGCTGTGTGGGGGCAGCGGTGGCCCTTTACCCGGAAGCTTTCTTCAGCAAACTCTACAAAATGCCCACTGAGAGTAACAAAGAAGAAAGAGGTAGGTGTTATGTGGACTCCGTTAAAAAAAAAAAAAAACCTTTATTTTTACCTTGGTTTAAAACAGGCGTTCTGACCCAGTTTCCCAAACACAACAAACCCTCTGAATTCAATCGATGATTCCTTTATTAGGAGCGCTAGCAGCCCCGACAAAAAGTGTCTCTCTCGGGCTAACAAGTCTGTCCGGCCAGAAGACGAATAGTTGTCTGCCACATCTATTCATCTCCGCCCCTGGCCTTTTATCCCCAGAGTTAGGCTGGTGCTTCGCTACCAGCGGTGGCTCTTCCGTCCCGAGGACCGGCCCATAGATTTCCACTGCTCTCCTCTCCTCTGCCACATCTATTCATCTCCGCCCCCTGCCATTTATTCCCAGAGTTAGGGTGGTGCTTCGCTACCAGCGGTGGCTCTTCCGTCCCGAGGACCGGCCCATAGATTTCCACTGCTCTCCTCTCCTCTGTCTCATCTATTCATCTCCGCTTCCTGCCTTTTATTCCCAGAGTTAGGGTGGTGCTTCGCTACCAGCGGTGGCTCTTCCGTCCCGAGGACCGGCCCATAGATTTCCACTGCTCTCCTCTCCTCTGCCTTCTGCGCAAAGTCAACCGGGAAACCAGATTCACTTAACAGCCAGGTTATTAATGTAACAATTGCAGTGACTTCGCTCAACTAATGTGGTGAGAAAAGTCCTAAAATGGGACAATGCTCATGGAACACATTTCTCACTTAGCAACATACATGTTGGACTCAATTGCGGTTGTAAGTCGAGGACTATGGAAGTCCTTGGATTTTTGTGGTTTTCTAAGGAATCCCGTGGCAATTGTGGATCAGAGGAGTAACAAACAGGCCAGTAAATATTTGCCTTTAAAAGAATTATTGTGATCACTGGAACTTTATTTTTTTAAAAAAGTCATCCTCACTGTCTTCGAGACTGTCAGGTTTGGGTGGGGCAAACCCCCCCCCCCCCCCCCCCCCCCCCCCCCCCCCCCCCCCCCCCCCCCCCCCCCCCCCCCCCCCCCCCCCCCCCCCCCCCCCCCCCCCCCCCCCCCCCCCCCCCCCCCCCCCCCCCCCCCCCCCCCCCCCCCCCCCCCCCCCCCCCCCCCCCCCCCCCCCCCCCCCCCCCCCCCCCCCCCCCCCCCCCCCCCCCCCCCCCCCCCCCCCCCCCACCCCCCCCCCCCCCCCCCCCCCCCCCCCCCCCCCCCCCCCCCCCCCCCCCCCCCCCCCCCCCCCCCCCCCCCCCCCCCCCCCCCCCCCACCCCCCCCCCCCCCCCCCCCCCCCCCCCCCCCCCCCCCCCCCCCCCCCCCCCCCCCCCCCCCCCCCCCCCCCCCCCCCCCCCCCCCCCCCCCCCCCCCCCCCCCCCCCCCCCCCCCCCCCCCCCCCCCCCCCCCCCCCCCCCCCCCCCCCCCCCCCCCCCCCCCCCCCCCCCCCCCCCCCCCCCCCCCCCCCCCCCCCCCCCCCCCCCCCCCCCCCCCCCCCCCCCCCCCCCCCCCCCCCCCCCCCCCCCCCCCCCCCCCCCCCCCCCCCCCCCCCCCCCCCCCCCCCCCCCCCCCCCCCCCCCCCCCCCCCCCCCCCCCCCCCCCCCCCCCCCCCCCCCCCCCCCCCCCCCCCCCCCCCCCCCCCCCCCCCCCCCCCCCCCCCCCCCCCCCCCCCCCCCCCCCCCCCCCCCCCCCCCCCCCCCCCCCCCCCCCCCCCCCCCCCCCCCCCCCCCCCCCCCCCACCCCCCCCCCCCCCCCCCCCCCCCCCCCCCCCCCCCCCCCCCCCCCCCCCCCCCCCCCCCCCCCCCCCCCCCCCCCCCCCCCCCCCCCCCCCCCCCCCCCCCCCCCCCCCCCCCCCCCCCCCCCCCCCCCCCCCCCCCCCCCCCCCCCCCCCCCCCCCCCCCCCCCCCCCCCCCCCCCCCCCCCCCCCCCCCCCCCCCCCCCCCCCCCCCCCCCCCCCCCCCCCCCCCCCCCCCCCCCCCCCCCCCCCCCCCCCCCCCCCCCCCCCCCCCCCCCCCCCCCCCCCCCCCCCCCCCCCCCCCCCCCCCCCCCCCCCCCCCCCCCCCCCCCCCCCCCCCCCCCCCCCCCCCCCCCCCCCCCCCCCCCCCCCCCCCCCCCCCCCCCCCCCCCCCCCCCCCCCCCCCCCCCCCCCCCCCCCCCCCCCCCCCCCCCCCCCCCCCCCCCCCCCCCCCCCCCACCCCCCCCCCCCCCCCCCCCCCCCCCCCCCCCCCCCCCCCCCCCCCCCCCCCCCCCCCCCCCCCCCCCCCCCCCCCCCCCCCCCCCCCCCCCCCCCCCCCCCCCCCCCCCCCCCCCCCCCCCCCCCCCCCCCCCCCCCCCCCCCCCCCCCCCCCCCCCCCCCCCCCCCCCCCCCCCCCCCCCCCCCCCCCCCCCCCCCCCCCCCCCCCCCCCCCCCCCCCCCCCCCCCCCCCCCCCCCCCCCCCCCCCCCCCCCCCCCCCCCCCCCCCCCCCCCCCCCCCCCCCCCCCCCCCCCCCCCCCCCCCCCCCCCCCCCCCCCCCCCCCCCCCCCCCCCCCCCCCCCCCCCCCCCCCCCCCCCCCCCCCCCCCCCCCCCCCCCCCCCCCCCCCCCCCCCCCCCCCCCCCCCCCCCCCCCCCCCCCCCCCCCCCCCCCCCCCCCCCCCCCCCCCCCCCCCCCCCCCCCCCCCCCCCCCCCCCCCCCCCCCCCCCCCCCCCCCCCCCCCCCCCCCCCCCCCCCCCCCCCCCCCCCCCCCCCCCCCCCCCCCCCCCCCCCCCCCCCCCCCCCCCCCCCCCCCCCCCCCCCCCCCCCCCCCCCCCCCCCCCCCCCCCCCCCCCCCCCCCCCCCCCCCCCCCCCCCCCCCCCCCCCCCCCCCCCCCCCCCCCCCCCCCCCCCCCCCCCCCCCCCCCCCCCCCCCCCCCCCCCCCCCCCCCCCCCCCCCCCCCCCCCCCCCCCCCCCCCCGTTTGGAAGTTGTAGGTGCTTCATCACTGGAGGTTTTTAGGAAGACATTGGACAACCATGTATGTGAAATGGCATAGGGTTGAGCTTGAGTAAGGGGTTCGACTAGAAGATCTCTTTCCTTGGTTTCCTTCCTTCCTTCCTTCCTTCTCCATCCCTCCCTCCTCCATCACTGGAGGCTTTCAAGAAGAGACAGGACTGCCATCTGTCAACAATGGTGTAAGGTCTCCTGCTTGGGCAGGGGGTTGGACTAGATGACCTACAAGATCCCTTCCGACTCTGTTAATCTATAATCTGATTCCTGACCTAGTTCGTAATTTGCATCCGTGTGTGGATTATTTCTTTATTGATTCCTGATTTATTTTTCTAGAAGAGCAGTCCGTGAAGGACATTGTGTATTATATCGACCATGGAGACCCCCAGATCAGAGGAACAACAGCCATTTTATGCGGAACCATTATTTATTCCATCCTCGTCCAGTCTTGCTTCAGTGTGGAGAGTTGGTTGGAAAACATAAAGGCATCCACAGGTACCGTGAGGGAACAGTTGAATTTTGTACTCGAAAGCGTTCCGATGAAGGGTGCATGACCTCTGCTGTTCTTCCCCTCCAGGGACCCTGGTGGAGTGTGTCTCCTTGCTACAAAAGAGCCTGCAGGATGAGTCTTCGGTCACATGCAAACTGGCCTGCATAGCTGTGAGGGTAAGGAAATACCTTTAAAACTTCTTCCCCAAGGCCCACCAAGTGTCTTGTGAGGGTCTATGACAATTCGCCACGGCCAATGTACCACATCAAAGTAGAGTCGTGCGGTGGCCTAGAGGTGGAGCTCTCGCCTCATAATCAGGAGGTTGTGAGTTCTATCCTAGGTAGAGGCAGATATTTCTCTCTCTCTCGGCACAATGAGAGATATATCTGCCAAACAAAACTCCACTCTGGCAACAGGGAAGGACATCCGGCCAGTAAATGCTCTGCAGTCCATTCAGTTGCCCGGACTCCATCCCGCAAGGCGTTATGGGGGTCGTTCGATGATGATGAATGTACCTTGCCGACTTGCCGTGACTGTGGTCTACTCACCATGATCACCTCTCCATGGTCAACTCGGTGTGGGACGAGAGTTACACGATACCAAGGAAATAGCAGAATAGAATCATTAAAGAAAGCGTGCCAAAGGAGGTACAAAATGAAAGGTGAATGGCAACAATTAAAATAGTTTCATAAATTTATTTTAAATAATTAAATAGACTCATTGAATTGTCCTGCAACGAATTGTCCCATGGCCAGTTGGCCTTGACAAGTTGTCCTGCAGCAAATTGGCAGTTGTGATTTGGCCGCGGCAAGTCGGCCATGGTGAGTAGACCCTGGTGAGTGGACCCAGGCTAGTTGACCACGGCGAGTTGGCCGGGGCGAGTTGATCATGGTGAGTTGATCATGGCGAGTAGACTATGGTGAGTAGACCATAATGAGTTGACCATGGGTAGTTGAGCATGCCGAGGTGACCATGGCAAGTAGACCATGGTGAGTAGACCATGGTGAGTAGCTCATGGGGAGTTGACCATGGGGAGTTGATCGTGGCGAGTAGAACATGACGACCTTTATCAGGCTTGGAGAGTGGCCAGGCGGCTGTCCTTCAAAGGCCACAATGCAAGAATGCAAGGATGAACTAATGGTCTCCTGCAAACTCCCTTCCCCTTTCGCTCCTCTTTTATTCCCTCTGGGAGGGGCCATTCACCATCCACCTGTGGCCTTACTCCCGAGTCTGCCCCTGTTCTTTAGTTCTTTCTTTCGTCTGGCCGCTCTGCTCATGCGCACGCTGGGAACAGGCTCCAGTTGTTCCTCTGCCTCACTGATGTCTGACTCTGAAGGCAGCTGAAAACTGTCAGACGGCCCTGGCCCCCTCTCTGCTTCCGACACAGAGCCCTCATCAGAGCCTTCCCCAGACTCCAGGACTGGCCCATCTTCCTCCCCAACCTCCTCACTCTCTGAATTGGCCGCCAGGTCTGCATTCTTTTTCCCCCTTTATAGTGACCCATATGCATTCACGACCAAGTTGATTAAACCCCGAGTGACTAAGTATTGCTGAAAGCCATGAAACCTTTCTGTTCCCAGCACTGCATCATGAGCCTGTGTGGCAGCAGCCACAGTTCCCTGGGGTTGCAATTACTGGTTGACCTCCTTTTCCTGAGGAACAGCTCCTACTGGCTGGTTAGGACGGAGCTTCTGGAAACGGTGGCGGAAATAGACTTTCGGTAAGCAGCTGTAAATTACTACCACCCACCCACCCCCGATAAATTATATTCTCTTCAACATCTAACGTTAACGCTTAGAGTGGTGCGGTAGCCTAGAGGTGGAGCTCACAATTAGGAGGCCGTGAGTTCGATCCTCGGTAGAGGCGGATATTTCTGTTTCTCTGGGCACAATGAGAATATACCGTATTTTTCGGAGTATAAGACGCACCTTCCCCCCCCAAAAAAGAGGGTGAAAATCTGGGTGCGTCTTTATACATTGAATTCAGCATTTTTGGCCTACCGAACCCCCCCCCTTTTGCAAAAATGGACATGCAGAGGGTTTGGGAGGCTTGCAAAGTGCTCCTGGGGGCTGGGGAGGGCAGAAAATGGGCCGTTTTTCTCATTTTTGCCCCCCAGCCCTCAGGAGCACTCTACAGGCCTCCCAAACAATCTGCATGCCCCCTCCTTTTTTTGCGAAAAATGGGTCGTTTTTTTATTGTTTTTGGAGCCCCCAGCCCCTAGGAGCACTCTATAAGCCTCCCAAAGCTGTGCATGCCCTTTTTGTGTGTGCAAAAAACAAGGCGTGCAGAGGGCTTGGGAGGCCTGCAGAGTGCAAAAACTTTTTTTAAAAAATTCAACTCTTCAAAATCATGCGTCTTATAGTCCCAAAAATACGGTATCTACTGAACAAAACTCCACATTGGCGTCAGGAAGGGCATTCGGCCATTAAAACACTCTGCTAGCTCCATTAAGTTGCCCCGACTCCTCCCTGCAAGGGATTATGAGTTCGTTAAAAAGACGGTGATGTTCTAACGTTATCCTTAATCGTAACAGTGCCTTTATCTCCTTTTGCTGCTAAGGCTAATCCAGTTTTTGGAAGAGAGGGACAGCAACCAGCATAGAGGGGATCGTCATTACACCGGGGTGAGTAACTAATCAGGTTGAGGTGGAGCCAATGTTGATAGGGTTTGCATGCTTGGTTTCACGGCCGCTCAGAATGACAGAAAATAGTTATTAGTGCATCCAAAGAGAGCTTCTCTTCCAGCTTGTTCTCTTTCATGTAAAGTTTATTGGAGAGTTGGTGTGGTGGAATGCAGTCTGGATTCCCGGGAGGGAGAGGCTGCACTCCATATTGTGGCCCACCAGTGTCCAGAAGAGCTGGCAGCAGATTCGGACGAGGAGATGATGATAAACAAATAGACCTAAAACCACAATTATTCTTATTAGGCAAACTGTTATGGCCCGCCAGCAGAGCTGGCAGCAGACTCGGACAGTGAGGAGGTTGGGGAGGAACCTGGGCCAGTCCCGGAGTCTGGGAAAGTCTCTGAGGAGGGCTCTGTGTCGGAGGCAGAGGGGGCCAGAGCCGTATGCCAGTTATCAGCTGCCTTCAGAGTCAGACATCAGTGAGGCAGAAGAACAGCTGGAGCCTGTTCCCAGTGTGCGCATGCGCAGAGCTGCCAGAGGGCAAGAACAGCTCAGAAATCAGGGTCGACTTGGGAGTAAGGCCACAGGTGGAGGATGAATGGCCCCTCCCAGAGGAAATAAAAGAGGAGCGGAAGAGGAGTGGAGTTTGCAGGAGACCATTAGTTCGCTTAATTGGTTCACAACTCTCCGTGACTCCTTGCCAAGTTTTGCAGAGATCGGCCTGGCAGCTCTCCAAGCAATCTGTGACTGCAAATCCTCCTTTGAAAGACTTTGCTGGATGTGCAGAATTCACAGTAAATTATTAAAGTAGTTTTTTGTCGGGACCAGGAGTTTGCTTCATGCTCTTGGGAAGCCTCGGTCAGAAGACTCCGGAGGAACAAGAGACAATTCAGTTCAGATAGTTTGCGTCAGAGAAAGAGGGTGAAGGCAGATCCTCTCTGATCGTTTCCAGAATATAGGTAGTCCCAGACTTTACGACCACAATTGAGGCCAACATTTCGAGACATCTGTTAAGTGAACTTTCCCCATTTTATGACCTTTCTTGCCACGGTTGTTAAGTGAATCACTGCAGTGGATAAGTTAGTAGCAATGGGCTTCCCCCATTGACTGCTTGTTGACTGACCCCGGGACGCTGCAACGGTCATAAGTATGAAAAAGTGATCCTAAATCACTTTTTTCAGGGCAGCTGTAACTTTGTACGGTCACTAAGCGAACTGTTGTAAGTCGAGGACTACCTGTGTATGTTTAACATTTCTGCCTGTGGGTGAGGAAGAACAAAGAAAACTGCTTGGAAGAATCTCACAACTTCGTTCCTGGGTTTTAGCATCCTTTTAAGATAGAACCCAATAATGGACTTCTGTCTTACTTAATATGTCGTTATTTTGAGAATTATACATGCCCCTTAAAAGCCCCTCTATAAGCCCCTTAAAAATAGCTTTTCTTGATCGGTCTCTGTGCTCCTCTTTTCCCTCCCACAGCTGTTAAAACTTCAGGATCGGGTTCTGAAGGAAGTGGTCATTTCTCTCCTGGGCGACGAAGACCCCAGGGTCAGGCGTGTGGCCGCGGCTGCTTTAGTAAGGTATTCGTTCAGTGAACCTTAATTTTTCTGCTCTTGCCCTACTTTGTCTGTGCTTATATTTTGCACAGAAAGGTAGCACATACTATAAATTTGTCTTAATTGTATTTATGAATTTCTCTCCAAAATACAGACAGTTCTAACTGTTGCATCATAAATTGCCAATTTACATTGTCAAATGCTTTCTGTGCCTTTAGAAAAATCAGCAGCATTTGTTTTCCTGGATGAATTTCATTATATTCCAGCGTATCTAGGATAAACCTTACATTGTTTTTTTTTTTTTTTACAAATAATTAAAAAAACATATACTGTAAATCTGATGCATAATTGGAATTACACTTTGAGAATAATAATTGTCAACAGGCAGGGGTTTAATATGGGACAGTATCATGGAAAAACCGCAGATGTATTCCAAAATACATCTTAGAGTTCCCAAAAGTAGAAAGTTTATATTCTCATATGCAGGAAGGATTTGGGGTGTTTCTGTAGCAAAAAAGCTGAATGTTGAATGGTAAGAATGAAAGTGGTTGCTTATCACCATAAAAAGGAGGGTGTCCCTGTTTTTCTCTTAGTGAAAAAGGGCCCTTCTCTTTCCTCTCGCTTGTTTCTCATAGGCTGATCCCAAAGCTGTTCTACAGTTGCGACGCAGGGCAGGCTGATCCGGTCGTAGCGCTGGCCAAGGAGCAAAGCAGCGTCTACCTGAAGCTCCTGATGCACGAAACCCCACCGGCTTCCCAGTTTGCAGTGAGCACCATCACGAGGTAGAGCTGCGCTTAGCGGGGAGTGATAAACGTCTCATTCCGGGAATGAGAGAAGCTACCGAGAACTAAGGAGAAATTTCCTGACAGTTAGAACAATTAATCAGTGGAACAACTTGGCCCCCAGAATGCTCCAACACTGGAAGTTTTTAAGAAGAGGTTGGATATCCATTTGCCTGAAGTGGTGTAGGGTTTCCTGCCTAGGCAAGGGGTTGGACTAGATGACCTCCAAGGTCCCTTCCAACTCTGTTCTTTTCCTTTCCTTTCCATTCCCTTTCGCCTTTCTCCTCTCCTCTTTCTTTTCCTTTCCCTTCACGTACATCCCATTTCTCCTCTCTCCTCTTTCTTTTCCTTTCCTTTCCCCCTCCCCTTTTCCCTTTCCCCTTTCCTTTTTCCACTCCTCTCTCTCCTTTCTTTTCCCCTTTCTCCTCTCCCCTTTCCTCTTTCTTTTCCTTTCCTCTCCACTTTCCCCTTTCCTTCCTCCTCTCCACTCTCCTCTTTCTTTTCCATTCCATTCATGGGGAGAAGCTGATATTTTACTCACCTCTTTTTTTTGACTAAGGATAAATTTGTCGTCGAGTTTAAGTTGCATTCTTAAAATGGCTGGAGTTTAACAACTGAATAATTCGACAAATTAGGTTTCCAGCTGCAAACTGAGCGAGATCTTGGAGTCCCAGTGGATGAGCCCTTAAACACGAGCCAGCCGTGTGCGGCGGCAGCCCAAAAAGCCAATACAATCCTCAGTTGTATAAAAAGAGGCATAGAATCAAAATCAGATGAAGTGCCGCTTCACAAAGCCTTAGTAAGACCACATCTGGAACATTGCATCCAGTTTTGGCCACTACATTAGAAAGAAGATGTTGAGACTTTGGAAAAAGTGCACAGAAGAGCAACAAAGATGATAAGGGGGGGCTGGAGGCTAAAACATATGAAGAACGGTTGCAGGAACTGGGTGTGGCCGTTCTAGAGAAAAGAAGGACCGGGGGGGACATGATAGCATTATCCCAAAATTTGAGAGGCTGCCACAGAGAAGAGGGGGGTCAACTTATTCTCCAAAGCAACTGAAGGTAGGACAAGAAATGATGATGGGAAATAAATCAGAGAGAAGCAACCTGGAATTAAGAAGAAACTTCCTAACAGTGAAGGACAATTCACCAGTGTAACAGAAGTTGCCTTCCGACCTTTTAAAGAAGAGGCTAGACTGTTGTCTGAAATGGTATAAGATCTCCTGCTTCAGCAGGGGGCTGGACTAGAAGACCTCCAAGGTCCCTTCCACCTCTATTCTGAACGGAAGCACCTCCAGTAGAAAGGACGTAACCATCAGTTAAATGTGCTTTTCTTCCTCCTCAACCAGGAATTATTGAAGTTTGGTTAAGAAATGTTTAATGAAGGGCATTCATGTTCTTTTAGAACATACAGAGGATACAATCTGATGCCCAGTCCAGCCGACGTGACGGTGGAGAACAACCTTTCCAGAGTGATCTCGGCCGTGTCTCATGCGTTGACGACCTCACCCTCCAGATCCCTGACGGTGAGTTTTGATTACGGGTCCGTGATGTCAGTACAGGCTGTCCCTGAGCTCGTTTAGTGACCATTCGAAGTAACGGCGTCCCTGAGAAAGGTGACTCATGGGCGCTTTTCAGATTTAGGACTGTTGCAGCCTCCCTGTCACTGATCAAAATTCAGACGCTGGGCAACCGACTCGTATTTAGGATGGTCGCATGCCACCCGCTTTTGCGACAAGGAAAGTCAATTCGCTTAACAACCAGGTTGCTAACTTTATCAACCGCAGTGATTCACTTAACAACTGTGGCAAGGAAGGTTGTAAAATGGGGCAGAATTCACTTAACAAATGTCTCGCTTAGCAACAAAAATTTTGGGCTCCCTTTATACGTACATACATACTATTTAGCTCTCATCAGCTAGCCATACCCTTACTGGGATTCGAACCAGTAAGGGTATGGTTAGCTGATGAGAGCTAAATAGCTCGAAATAGATCTATACTAGTCTCCCTTTATTTATTTATCAGCACAAATACAACACAAATATAAAAAGGCAACATTAAAAATAAAAATATGGTTTTCTGCCTGGATGGTCTTCTGTAATGAGCCGAACGACAGAAAGAGGGAGTAGTGAGCTCCCTCCCATATTTGGGCATACCAGGGGTTGTAACACAAATATATATAGATATGCTGGTTTTGTTGTATTCGGGTCTTTTCCCGTGTAAGGTTGAGATTGTCTTTGCAACGTTTTGGCAGGATCTCACCTGCCATCTTCAAGCGTGGGCTCAAAATGTGGGCTTAAAATGGGAACGGAGCTGCCGTCTTTCTGTAAGTCTTGGTGGGAGGGGATGGGGTGCTGGCTTTGTTTCAGTAAGTGGAATGATTGGTTGTGTGGTTGCATCATGATTGGTAGATTGGTGCTGATTGGTGCAGGCTGTATGTGCATTGTTGTTTTGTATTTTAACGGCTTGGGTGGTGGGTGGTGTTCGTTTGTTGGCTAGGACTGGTTTCCAGATGTTTGGTAGGCGGGAGGTATCATCACGTTTGTTCATGTTGTGGGGGTGTTTCTCTATTTCGATGGCTTCCATGATTATTCTCTTGTGGAGGTGTTCTGTTTTGGAGATTAACCTGGTTCTTTCAAAGTTGATTTCATGTCCTGTAGCTTTAAGGTGCTGGAAAAGGGAGGAAGTTTTTTCTTTTTTTCTTACTGCGTTCTTGTGTCATGACATGAAATCAATTTTTGAAGAGGCAAATTTTTTAAAAAAGGATTTGCACTCTGCAGACCCCCGAAAATTGCCTGTTTTTTGTGAAAACGGGCCCATTTTTTATCAAAAAAAGTGAATGGATAGCCTTTAGGAGGCTTATAGAGTGCTCCTGGGGGCTGGGGGGGGCACAAATGAGCAAAAAACAGCCCATTTTCATTTTTGCCCTCCCCAGCCCCCAGGAGCACGCTGGAAGCCTCCTAAAGGCTATGCACGGCCATTTTTGCAAAGGGGGCGGGTTTTCGGAAGGCCAAAAATGCTGTATTCAGTGTATCAGGTGCTCCCAGATTTTCACCCTCTTTTTTGAGGGAAAAGGGTGCGTATCACAAGTGGTGTTCAGCAGGTTATGACCAGTTCTGGAGAACCGGTAGTGGAAATTTTGAGTAGTTTGGAGAACCAGTAAATACCACCACCATTCTAATATTTTTCCTTCCTGGGTTTTTTTTTTCCCCCTCCCCAGTTTGGCTGCTGCGAAGCATTGTGTCTTTTGTCCTCATCGTTTCCAGTTTGCACCTGGAATGTGGGATGGCACTGCGGGTAAGTTGCAACTCATTCACCTTCGCTTACTGGAAAGGGAGTCCGGAGCAGGGGGCCCCCAACTGTGTGCGGACTTCAACTCCCATGCTGGCTGGGGAATTCTGGACCTGCAAAGCATTTGTGGCTTTCTGGTTTTGGTCCCTTACCACAGTTAGCAATAGCAATAGCACTTAAGACTTATATACCGCTTCACAATCCTCTCTAAGTGGCTTACAAAGCCGTTCCCAACAATCTGGGTTCTCATTTTCCCAAACCTGGAAAGCTGAGTCAATCTTGAGCCAGTCAGAATCAAACTACTGGAAGTCGGCAGAGTTAGCCTGCAATACAGTATTCTAATCCCAGGGAGGGAGGGAGGGAGGGAGGGAAGGAAGGAAGGACGGACGGACTAGCAATACATGTACCATTTCATAGTGCTTTTACAGCTTTCTCTAAGCGGTTTACAGAGTCAGCCTCTTGCCCCTAACAATCTGGGTCCTTATTTTACCCACCTCGGAAAAACAGAAGGCTGAGTCAACCTTGAGCCTGGGGAGATTCGAACTGCCAAAATTGCAGGCAGGCAGCAGAAGTAGCCTGCAGTACTACACTCTCACCACTGCGCCACCTCGGCTCTTAGACTTCTGCCTCTCCGATGGTACACCCTGCCTGTGGGATGAATGTTAGTTGTCCCAAGATACTTTTTCAAGAGGCTACTGGATGTTCTGGGTTTTCTTTGAAGACATTTCTCTTCTCACCCAAGAAGCTTCTTCAGCTCTGACTGAATGGTGGGGAATAGAAGGATTTATACTCCTTGCAGACAGCTGGTCATTTGCATCCTTTTAGAGGGTTGTTGAGGCCACCTGAAGGTTTATCTGAGTCCTCAAGGTCACCTGAGTGGTGCAAATGGAAACTGCTGAAACTTCTTGGAAACTGCTGAAAGGATCTGTGTTGTAGACTGGAGACAGATGATGTTGTATCCCTCTTGTCGAGCGAGGGCTGTTCAGTGTTGACATAGATGGCTTCTTTGATGCCACAGATGAAACGCCAAGTGGCCTCAACCACCCTCTAAAAAGGAGACAAATGACCAGCTGTCTGCCAGGAGTATCAGTCCTTCCATTCCCCACCATCCAGTCGGAGCTGAAGAAGCTTCTTGGATGGGAAGCAAAATGCCTTCAAGGAAAAACAAAGAAAAAAATGCACCTTGGGACAACCCTGCCCTGGCTGATGTAGACTCTCCATATAAACTCCACTCGGTCACATTTGCTCTGCACCGGCATCTATTCCTCCCGTTGTGGGAAACTGATTATTGAAAATTGAATTCCAGTTTTTCTAACTCGGGAGGTGTGGAAGAGCCTCAGGAGAAGAGCGCAATTGGGATGGTTGGCTTGCTGCTCTCCCTCCTTTCCTCCGTTTCATTCCCTCTGGATCTCTCCGCCCACCAAGACGCCTTGATCCTGGCTGGGAATTTGCTGGCAGGTAAGAAAAATATTTAATTTTCACTTATGGGTTTTAAATAACTGTGAAACATTATCATTTTCTTCTTCTTGTTTCTTCTTGTTGTTTCTTCTTCTATCTATCTATCTATCTATCTATCTATCTATCTATCTATCATCTATCTATCTTTCTATCTATTCTATTCTTATTTCTAATTTCTATCTTCTACTATCTTCTAACAAAAATATATATTTGTGTTGTATTTGTGCTGATAAATAAATAAAAATATGGTTTTCTGCCTGGATGGTCCTCTGTGATGAGCCGAATGACAGAAAGGGGGAGTAGTGAGCTCCCTCCCATATTTGGGCATACCAGGGGTTGTAACACAAATACATATATATATATATATATATATGTATGTATTTACATATATTGTTAGATCGATCTATATCTATCTAGATTATTTCATAATAATACAAACTCAACTTTTTACTTTTACATAATAATAAAAACTATTATTTTATAATCATACAAACTCCACTTTTTACTTTTACATAATAATGAAAACTATTGTTTTATAATCATATAAACTAACTGTTTTACATGATAATAAACATTATTATTTTATAATAATACCAACTCAACTTTTTACTTTTACATAATAATTTAAACTGAAAGGCAATAGGGTTTCCTGCCTAAGCAGGGGGTTGGACTAGAAGACCTCCAAGGTCCCTTTTAACTCTTGTTATTCTGTTCTAGCCATTTCTCTAACAAGAAATCTACATAGTCATCGGTAAAAAAGTTAGCTATCTGGATTTTTAAGTGCTGTTCGTTCTTTCAGCCACTGCCTCCAAATGTTTGCAAAACCCCTGGACGCACAATGAGGACGAAGCCAACGTTCCTGCTGCTAAACAAGAGGACTCGTGGGCGGCCCTCTCAGACCGGACGCTTGCCCTGTTGGTCGATCACTTGTTTTCCCATTTGCTGAAGATCGTTAATATTTGTTCCCACATATTGGATGATGTTGTTCCTGGCCCAACATTAAAGGTACGCTTGTTGTCTGTCTGTGACAATGCTGGCTTGTTTTTAAGGGGAGCATAAGACTTTGTTACCCTTGACTTATAACAGTTTATTTAGTGACTGCTCGAAGTGACAGTAGAGTATTCTTTATTGGCCAAGTGTGATTGGACACAAATGGAATTAGAAATTAGAATAGATCAGAATTAGAAATTAGAATAGAATAATAGAATAGAATACAAATATTAATAGAATAGAATTAGAAATTAGTATAGAATAGAATGGAATGGAACAGAATTAGAAATTAGAATAGTTACAAAATTAGAATAATAGCATAGAATAGAATTAGAAGAATAGAACAGGAATGGAATAGAACAGAACAGAACAGAACAACAGAACAGGAAACAGAATAGAATAGAACAGAACAGGAAACAGAATAGAATAGAATAGGAAACAGAATAGAATAGAATAGGAAACAGAATAGAATAGAATAGAACAGGAAACAGAATAGAATAGAATTCAATTCTTTATTGGCCAAGTGTGATTGGACAGAAGGAATTTGTCTTTGGTGCATAAGCTCTCAGTATACATAAAAGCTGTAAGTGATAAATCAAGATCATAGTCATTATGAAAATACATTCCTCATAAATCATAAGATACAACACTTAGTGATAGAATCAGCATAAATTGTACTAGGCAACTAAATAAAACAATATTAATTGTAACGATAAGCAACATGGGTACAGTCATAAGAGGGAGGAGATAGGTGATAGGAAAATGAGAAGAATAATATTAATACAGCCTTACTAAATATTTTGACAGTATTGTGGGAATTAGTTGTTTAGCAAAGTGATGGCATTTGGTGGGGGGAAACTGTCCTTGTGTCTAGTTGTTCTGGTGTGCAGTGCCCTATAGTGTCTTTTTGAGGGTAGGAGTTGAAACAATTGCAGGGGCTCATCCACGACTCCACACTGACTTGGAGGCAAAAGAGAATGGCTACTGTGGCCATTGTTTGGTCAGTAGGGAAGCCCTGGTCATTTAGGGCATGCTGGCAGAGTATCAGAATAACAAAGAGTTGGAAGGGACCTTGGAGGTCTTCTAGTCCAGCCCTCTGCTCAAGCAGGAGACCCTATGCCTTTTCAGACAGGTGGCTATCCAGTCTCTTCTTAAAAACTCCAGTGATGGAGAAGGGAGGGAGGAAGGAAGGCAGGCCAGCAGAATTACAGAATAACAGAGCTGGAAGGGACCTTGGAGGTCTTCTAGTCCAACCCCCTGCTCAAGCAGGAGACCTTATGCCATTTCAGACAGGTGGCTGTCCAGTCTTTTCTTAAAAAAACTACAGGGATGAAGCACCCACAACTTCCAAACTTTGCCCCACCCGAAAGGAATGGCTAATTCAGAGGTGGTACTCAGCCGGTTTGGAGCGGTTCGGGCGAACCGGTAGAGGACATTTTGAGTAGTTCGGAGAACTGGCAAATAACACCTCTAGTTGGCCACCCCGCCCCTACCGTTCCCTGTCCTAGATTCCCTTGTTTATTAGCTCAGCTAATTCATGCACCAGGGCGGATTGCCACGCCCCAGCGGAGCTAAAAAAAAAACAGCTCAGATCACCAGCGCTGACACCAAGGGGGGGGGTGTCTTTTGAGTGCTGCGCGTAGCCAGAGCGCATGCACACGTGCGAAGTGCACTCTCATAGAACCGGCAGGAAAAGATTTGGAATCCCACCACTGGGCTAATTGTCTCAAAGGCAGTGAGGTTGATGGGTTTTTTTCTTTAAAGTTTTCTGTTTTTCCAGGCGACGTTACCGTCTCTCACCAACCCACCTTCGCTGAGCCCAATTCGGCGCAAAGGGAAAGAAAAAGAAGTTACGGACCAAACCACAGTCGCCATAAGCCCTAAAAAGACGAGTGAAAACAGCCCAGGTTCGGAGAGCGATGGGACGAAAATCTAATCGATTTTTTTTTAACGAAAGGGTTGACTATTAATGGAAGGCTCTTCAGAACAGTTCCTTTCTGAGAGCCAAGGAAGGCTCTTTGGGCACTTAAAGCCATGTCTGCATTGAACCCAAAGGCTTTCTTTGCTCTTAAAATGGCCAAATTGAAAGAGAAAAGGCTTGGCTTCAGAAGAGCAAATAACCACAAAATTAAAAACTGCCGTATTTTTCGAAGTATAAGACGCACTTTTTACTCTCAAAAAAGAGGCTGAAAATCTGGGCGTGTCTTAAATACTGAATGCTGCATTTTGTGCCTCCTGAATCCCCGCCCCCTTCACCAAAATGGCCATGCATTGCCTTTAGGAGGCTTTCAGAGTGCTCCTGGGGGCTGGGGAGGGCAGAAATGAGCGAAAAACGGCCCTTCATTTGGCCCTCTTCCTATTTTCTAAAACTGATACAGGCGCTTGGCCTGAACCTGGCAAAAGAAACAGCCATTGGATGAATTGGATTTGGACTTTTGATTCACTTAATGCAGGGGTGTCCAAACTTGGCAACTTTAAGACTTGTGGACTTCAACTCGTAGAATTCTGGGAGTTGAAGTCCACAAGTCTTAAAGTTGCCAAGTTTGGACACCCCTGACTTAATGAGTGGTAGCTCACTTAATGACTGTAAAGATCGATGGAGCAGCCACATTTGCTTAACCAGATTTGCTGATTTATGGCAGGGAACAATGACAGCTTTAACAACGGTGGCAAGGAAGGTTGTAAGAATCGGACAAATGTCTCGCTTCACAACATATCTCTCTTTAATGACTTACATTTTGGGGCTCCGTTGTGGTCATAATGGGGTCCTTGGTGCTCCTTGAGCTTGGTTGTTTTCTTGCAGTTGTTTCATGACCCAATTTAGGTAACATCATCAGTGCTAGAAGGGACCGGGGGGCGAGGATGGCAGAGAAGAGGATGAGGAGGACTGTGGGGTCCTTGGTGCTCTCTGAGCTTGGTGGTTTTTCTTGCAGGCATTTCATGACCCAAGTACCATATTTTCAGGAGTATAAGACGCACCGGAATATAAGACGCACCAAGATTTTGAAGACACAATTTTTTAAAAAACGTTTTTGCACTCTGCAGACCTCCCAAAAACAGCCCACTTTTTGCGAAAACGAGCCCGTTTTGTTTTGTTTTTCAACAAAAGGGCATGAATAACCTTCAGGAGGCTTGTAGAGTGCTCCTGGGGGCTGGGAGGGGCAAAATTGAGCAAAAAACTGCCTTTTTTTTGCTCATTTCTGCCCTCCCCAGCCCCCAGGAGGTCTCTGAAAGCCTCTTAAAGGCTATGCATAGCCATTTTGGTGAAGGGGGCGGGGTTTCAGGAGGCAGAAAATGCGGCATTCCTTGTATCAGACGCACCCAGATTTCCAGCCTCTTTTTTGAGAAAAAAAGGTGCGTCATACTCCGAAAATTACGATAGGTTGCATCACCAGTGCTAGAAGTAGGACTATCTGTATAGAGAAACTTTCGAAGGTTTAATGTTATTAAATAATTTCTCTTCTCTCTGCTTTGATTCATAAGCTCCCAGGCCAAGTGACACTTCAAGCTCCACTCTGCCAAGTAAATCCTCCTCCACTCTGGGCAACTTCTATCATCTCCCGTCGTATCTCAAGCTCTACGACGTTCTGAAGGCCACCTACACCAACTACAAGGTATTTTTGGTATCAAACTACATTTCCTGAGCAATCCGTGCCATGCGACAAATACTCCTTTTAATTGACCGTGAATTCTGCTCATTTGCATCCAGCAAAATCTTTCAAGGGAGGATTTACAGTCACAGACCTTATCTGGCTTGGAGAGCTGCCAGGCTGAGATATGCAGAACTTGGCAAGGAGTCTCGGAGAGTCATGAACCAATCAAGTGAACTAATTGTCTCCTGCAAACTCCACTCCCAAGTTGACCCCTGTTCTTTAGCTGTTCCTTTCGTCTGGCAACTCTGCGCATGCGCGCACTGGGAACAGGCTCCAGCTGTTCTTCTGCCCCACTAATGTCTGACTCTGAAGGCAGCTGATAACTGGCATAGGGCGTTGCCTGGATATTTATTTGTAAGGGGAACATGTCTGGACCAAACGTAATTTCTAAAGTTGGATTTTCCCCCTTACCAGAGGGAGCCCCCTTGTGGAGTACTGTGAAGCTGTTACAATGGCAATGCTACTGCGCTGTACAGTAGAAGCCATTTTAAGGCACACAGACTGTAGTTCTTAACAGAAGACACATCCCAAGGAGTGTTAGGGTGTCTTACCCATACAGTATTTTTTCCAGAGAGTAAATCATTTGTGTACCAAGTTTCGTTGAAATTGCTTGAGGTTTTCCAGAGATATGTTGGAACACACCCACACAGAGCCACTTATATATATATATAGATAGATTTAAGACTCAGATTCGAAAGCAGAAGGGGGAACCATATGGTCCCTTCATGACTCATGGACTTCAACTCCCAGAATTCCCGAGCCAGCATATTTCCCCTCCATCCCCTTGCCATCATTCTGCTGAACACCTAATTCCCACAGCAATTGTCTCAGGCCTAAAGATATTTACCCATGGAGTAGTGCTGTACTGCCATTATCCTTCTCATCTTTCTTCTCCTTTCGGTATCTATGATTTATCACTTGTCGTATCTTAGGATTAATGATTGTAACTATGATATGTGACCTATCCCTTCGTTGTTTTGTATGGACGCTGAGAGCTTCTGCCCTGGAGGCAAATTCCTTGTATGTCTAATCACACTTGGACAATAAAGAATTCCTCTTTCTTTCTTTCTTTCTTTCTTTCTTTCTTTCTTTCTTTCTTTCTTTCTTTCTTTCTTTCTTTCCTTCTTTCCTTCTTTCCTTCTTTCTTTCCTTCTTTCTTTCTTTTCTTTCTTTCTTTCTTTCTCTCTCTCTCTCTCTCTCTCTCTCCTTTTTCTTTCTTCCTCTCTCCTTCCCTTTCTTTCATTCTTTTTCTTTCTTTCTTTCTTCTTCTCTCCTTCCTTCCTTCCTTCCTTCCTTCCTTCCTTCCTTCCTTCCTTTAGGTTACACTCGATCTCCAAAACATCAATGAAAAGTTTGGGGGATTCCTGAGATCAGCTTTGGACGTTCTGTCTCAGATCTTAGAACTGGCAACTCTGCAAGACATCGGAAAGGTGGGTTCATGCCAGCTTAAAAATGTTTTTAAATGTCTCTAAGACAGAGAGATTAGAGGAACATCCGAAAGCATGGGTAAAGGTAAAGGTTCCCCTCGCATATATGTGCTAGTCGTTTCCGACTTTAGGGGGTGGTGCTCATCTCCGTTTCAAAGCTGAAGAGCCAGTGCCGTCCGAAGACGTTTCTGTGATCATGTGGCTTGCATGACTCAATGCCGAAGGCGCACGGAGCTCTGTTCCCTTCCCACCAAAGGTGGTCCCTATTTTTCTCCTTGCATTTTTTTTTTTTTTTTTTGCTTTCGAACTGCTAGGTTGGCAGAATCTGGGACAGGTAACGGGAGCTCACTCAGTTATGCGGCGCTAGGGATTCGAACCGCTGACTATTCTGATCGACAAGCTCAGCGTCTTAGCCACTGAGCCACCGCGTATTAATACATTAATTAATGCTAATAAATGTAGATATTACTCGTTTAGAGCTTTGAATTCAGCTCACAGGGCTTTTGCAGTGGGGCAAATAGGAAGAAGATGTGTTAGCAACTATTTTCGCCACCTTGCATTATTTATAAAAAAACAATAAGTGAAAAAACAACCGGTGCATTGGGCCAGTAAAACACTCTGCTAGCCCCATTCAGTTGCCCAGATTCCACCCCACAAGGGATGATGGGATTGTTAAATGAAGATGATGTTTAGTGCTTCCTGGGCAATCCCCAACTCTGTCTTTCTGTTTTTAGTACGTGGAAGAAATTCTGTGTTACCTGAAATCCTGTTTCAACAAAGAACCAGTCATGGCAACTGTGTGTGTTCAGCAGGTAAGAATGTTTAAAACGTGTGCGCGCGCACCTTTCTCAGGGAAGAGTTCTCCCTTGAGTCAGCTGCCGGGCAGGATCCATCTAAATGGATTACTTTAATCCTTCCCAGTAGAATTGAACCCAAATTTGACCCAATTGTCTGGTAGAGGCCTCACTTCAAAATAGGGTCTGTTTAGGACAAACAGCATGCAAAGGGGGGGAAGGAGGGAAAAAGAGGGGGGGGAGAAAGAGAGAGAGATAAAGAGAGAGAGAAAGAAAGAGGGAGAGAGAAAGGAGAGAGGGAAAGGAAAAGGGAGAGAAAAAGAGAGCGAGGGAGAGAGAAAGGGTGAGAAAGAGGGACAGAAAGCGAGGGAGAGAGAGGAAGGAGAGAGAAATAAAGAGGGGGGGAGAGAGAATACACTGGAATGGGACAACTCACTGTGGGGCAATTCAACAATTCCCTTCAATTATTTAAAATAATTTTCAAAATATTTTAATTTTTGTCGTTCACGTTTCATTTTGTCCTTTCTTTGGCCCCCTTTCTTTAATGATTCTATTCCATTATATAGGGTAACTCTTGCAGGGCGAGTTGGACATGGCTAGTTGGTCACAATTTGGTTGCCGTTCAGCATCACTACAAATCAAATGGTAGCCTTCAGACAGAGGATATGCACTGACTGATCTACACATTTCATCTCAATAAAGCATCAGCAGATAGCTGAGAGAGAGAGAGAGATGATAGAAGGAGAGGGAGAGAGACAGATGATAGATGTAGAGATATAGATAGATTAGGTAGGTAGGTACAGACAGATGAGAGATAGAGAAAAAAAGAAAGAGGAAGAGAGACAGATGAGAGAGAGAAAGATCATTGGAGATATATATATCAGAGCTAAAGGACAGAAAGGGAGTAGTGAGCTCCCTCCCATATTTGGGTAACACAAATACATACCTATTTCCCTGGCTCAGCTGATAAGGAGGAGAGCCTGTGGCTTAGTGGCTAAGACTCCTGCCTAATATGTAATACAGCCCAGGTTCAAATCCCAGTAAGGGTATGGCTAGCTGATGAGAGCTAAATAGCTTGAAATAGATCTATACTACTCTCCCTTTATTTATTTGTCAGCACAAATACAACACAAACATAGCAAAGGCAACATTAAAAATAAAAATATGGTTTTCTGCCTGGATGGTCTTCTGTAATGAGCCGAAGGACAGAAAGGGGGAGTAGTGAGCTCCCTCCCATATTTGGGCATACCAGGGGTTGTAACACAAATACATATATATATATATTTCCTTCCCTTCCCTTCTCGTTCGGACATCACTGATTTTCACGTAGCTGTTTCTTTTTGCCTTCCCCAGTTACTCAAAACCTTGTTTGGCACCAACCTGGCCTCGCAGTTTGACAGCTGGTCTTCCAACTCCTGCCGAGCTCAGGGGAAATGCCAGCGCTTGGGCTCCTCCAACTTACGCCCGGGCCTTTACCACTGTTGCTTCATGGCTCCTTACACCCAGTTCACCCAGGCCTTGGCCGACGCAAGTTTGAGGAATATGATGCAGGCTGACCAGGAACGGGACACCTCAGGGTGAGAGCTGCTTTTTCTCCTTCTAAACCAGGGCCCAGTTTGCCATCGTGCCTAGATAACGATTGAAATACAGGTGGTCCTCGACTTACGACAGTTCACTTAGTGACTGTTCAAAGTTACAGCGGGGAAAAGCATTTTTCACTCTTACGACTTTTCCAGCATCCCCTGCAGTGATTGAAAATTTGGACACTTGGCAGCCGGTTCCTATTTATGACAGGAGCTGGCGTCCCAACGTCCGGCGATCCCCTTTTGCGGCCTTCCCGCCAAGCAAAGTCGGCGGGGCAGGCCGGATTCACTTAACAACCGGGTGACTAACATATCCATGGCAGCGATTCACTTAACAACAGAGGCAACAGCAGTCGTAGCGTGGGGCAAATTAACAAAGTGTCTTATACTGCGAGAAATATGGTAATTCTCTGCTTTGAAAAGAAAACAAACCCTTTTAAGGGAAGCAAAAATTAAAAATTGCACTGTAGCTAGACTTTAAGATGTTGGGATTATAAAGGTTTTGTGGCTGTTTTTATGCCAAAAGTTTTAAGATACCTAGAGGTGTTTTGGGAAGGCGGCGTACAAATGCTGCTTTGCTTTTTCGTTCATCTTAAAAGCATATCTTAAGTCTGGGAGGCAGGACCTGTTGCACGGATTAATTTAATCTCTTTCCGAGGCTTGCAAGATTCGTTGATAGCCGACTAAAAGAAATAAAATGAAAAAAAAGTGGCAGTGGTTATTAACCTACAGCAGCGGTTGGCAACCTTAAATACTCAAAAGAGCCATTTGGACCCCGTTTCCCACAGAAAAGAAAACACCGGGAGCTACAAAATGCTTCCCGTGCCTGACTATTTCCTGAGCGGCCACAAAACTAGTATATGTAGATCAGGGGTGTCCAAACTTGGCAACTTTGTGGACTTCAACTCCCAGAATTCCCCAGCCAGCATGGCTGGCTGGGGAATTCTGGGAGTTGAAGTCCACAAGTCTTAAAGTTGCCAAGTTTGGACACCCCTGATGTAGTTGAATTAAAGTTTCTGTTTTCTTGTGAAACTTTTGTTTTCTTGGATTTATCCATGGTTGGTCTACTGGGGGTTGAAAAGCTGAAGAAATCACGTTCCAACCGGTGTCGCACATCGACGGGTGTAACGCATATTTTGAGCAACGGAGCCGCAGCAGAGGGATAAAAGAGCCACATGTGGCTCCAGAGCTGCAGATTGCTGACTCCTGACCTAGAGCCACGATGGCGAGCCTATGGCATGCGTGGCTGGTTTTGGGCTGTTTCTTGGGCCATTTTCAGGCCGTTTTTGGCCTGAAAAACTGCCTGAAAATGCCCCCAAAACAGCCTGAGAAATGGCCCAGAAAGCGGTCCGAAAAATGGCCTGAAAACAGCCCCCCAAAATAGCCAAAAAACAGGCATGTGCACGCTGGCCAGCTGGTCTTTGGGTTTCCAGTTCTCCGGCATGCGTGAAGTATGAATAAAAATAAACCAAGCCAGACTTAGCCCAGAGTTGCTTCGTTGTTGAACGAAGACATTTGCCTCACGCCTGGCAGAAGCTGCTCCTGTCAGCCCAGTTCCCCCTAAAGTGGCTTTATTGTTGTGCGAATCACGGGCGCTAATCCTCACCCGGTATTAATATTTGCTTTTCATAGCTGGTTTGACATATTGCAAAAGGTTTCCGCGCAGCTGAAAACTGGCACCGCGAACATGGCCAAGCACCGTGCCGACAAGGTAGAGATCGAAAGCACATGTTGTTTGCTGTATTGTTATTATTTTAAAAAAAGATAACTAAAGAGAAATACGTCAAATATTTATCTGGGGCAGGGCATTTTTCTTTAACTGTAGGCAATATTAAGACTTGTTGCAAGGGTGGGCTGCTGGGGGAATCACAGGGGTTTGGGAGAACCTCTAGCTAAGATTCTGTGCAGTTCGGAGAATCCTCAAATCCCACCCCTGGTCGGCCCCGCCCACCCTGCCCCTCCCCTCCCAGGAGTCCCCACGCGGTGTGTTTTGGATGCAGGCCACACGCAGAGGTTCGGGGAAGGCGAAAAACGGGCCTACCGGAAGTTCGGAAAGTTTGGAAACAGGCCCATTTCCAGCCTCCAGAGCCTGGGGAGGCTGTTTTCGCCCTCCTGGAGGCTCGAGAAAACCCTCCGGAGCCCAGGGAGGGCAAAAACGCCCCCTCTCCCGCCGTGGTGCAGGAGGCCGACTAGGCCACACCTACCATGGCCACGTCCACCCAGCAACGGGGCAGAGAACCCCTTGCTAAAATTTTTGAAGCCCACCCTTGTACTTGTGGACTTCAACTCCCAGAATTCCCCAGCCAGCTATGCTGGTTAAAACTGGCTGATGAATTCTGGGGGTTGAAATCCACACATCTTAAAAGCTGTCAGGTTTGGAGACCACACACACACAAACACACACACACGGCCTAGAGTCCTGAAATAAATTATTGTGAACCTCACCACTCAATATTGTCCGTGCAACTGAGAGTCAAATTCCTGTATGCCCCCTGGGCATCCCCCCCCCACTTGCCACCTCAAGGGGGTTTCCTGCAATCTAAGCAACTTAGAACTGAGGAGAAATTTCCTGACCGTTAGAACAATTAATCAGTGGAACAATTTGCCACCAGAAGTTGTGAATGCTCCAACACTGGGAGTTCTTAAGAAGAGATTGGACAACCGTGTGTCTGAAATGGCATAGGGTTTCCTGCCTGAGCAGGGGGTTGGACTAGAAGACCTCCAAAGGTCCCTTCCAACTCTTCCTTCCTAGTACGTATCTCTTCCCACTTATGACGATAACCATGTTGCTTGTATCTTTAAATTTTATATTGTTTCATTTATTTCCGAGTATAATTTGATTGCTTAATAGTAACCTATGAGTATCACTAAGTGTTGTACCTTATGATTCTTGATCAATGTATTCTATTTTGTTTTTCTTTATGTACACTGAGAGCATCTGCACCAAAGACAAATTCCTTATGTGTCCAATCACACTTGGCCAATAAAGAATTCTATTCTGTTCTATTATTCTGTTAATATCTGCCAGCTGGAATCCCTTGCTAAACATATAACACCTTGCTGATAATCCTTGTTTTCTAGACTACATGGGTAGGAGATCGAAGTAAGAAAGATGCCACTTTAAAAGATAAGAACTTCCCATGAGTCTGTTGGATCTGGTCCTTACATTGTGGGGGGATCCTTTGCGGGCTTTGAAGTGGGGCTGTGAAGACGGGAGGCCATTCCGTCACACTTTTCACCCGGAGTCCCGTTGAGTTGCCGCCCTTCTCTTTCTCTCTTAGAATATCATCCACAATCACATCCGTCTATTTGAACCGCTTGTCATCAAAGCGCTAAAGCAATACACCACCACGACATCCGTACAACTGCAGAGACAAGTCTTGGATCTTCTCGCGCAGCTCGTCCAGCTGCGGGTCAACTATTGTCTTCTGGACTCCGACCAAGTGAGTATTTGGGATTCTGTTGCTGCAGAACAAGAATGCAATCGGTATTCTTCAGCAGCCGGTCCACTTTGCCGTCCGGATCACAACCTGTTGTGGGAGAGAAGGAGTGGCAAAATCAAAAGGCGGCGTCAAAAGAGGAAGCAGCCTAGTATTGCTACGTAGCCACAAGTGAACTACCGTATTTTTCAGAGATGCACCTTTTTCCCTCAAAAAAGAGGGTGAAAATCTGGGTGCGTCTTATACATTGAATACAGCATTTTTGGCCTCCCGAAATCCTGCCCCCTTTGCAAAAATGGCCGTGCACAGGGTTTAGGAGGTTTCCAGAGTGCTCCTGGGGGCTGGGGAAGGGAAAAATGAGCGGAAAACGGTGCATTTTTTGCTCATTTTTGCCCAGCCCCCAGAGCACTCTACAAGCCTCCTAAACGCTATGCATGCCCCCTTATGACAAAAAACGGGAGGTCTGCAGAGTGCAAAAGCTTTTTTAAAAAATTTGCCTCTTCAAAAACTTGGTGCGTCTTATATTCCAAAAAGTACAGAAAATCAGTTAAACCGAATCGTCATGTGGGGTCTTGGTCCTTCGTGACTTTTGTGACATTCTGTCCACTCCTAACTAAAAGGAAAGGCGTCATCTTGAGACAAGTGCAACATCTCGAGCCATTTCATAACCCTCGTTCATCTATTCCTCGACTTACAGCAGTTCATTCAGTGACCGTTCAAAGTTACAACGGCACCCAAAAAAGTGGCATACGCCCGCTTTTCACACTTGGTAGTTCACACTTTGTAGTTTTTCACACCATTGCAGCGTCCCCGTAGTCATGTGATGAAAATTTGGACGCTTGGCAACTGCCTCGTGTTTATGGCCGCTGCAATCTCCTAGGGGTCATGTGAGCCCTTTCTCTTCCCCACCCCCTACCCTCACTCTCACCTACCTACCTACCTACCTATTTAAAGCTTTAATAATAGACTTGATTTTAAACAATATGGCAATGAATTATGGAGGTGCCACTGGCTTACTCACTTAACAACTGCAAAAAAAGGCGTAAAGACTAACCCAATAGGTAGATCAAATCACAGCTGCCAAGTTTCTGTTCCGTTCCATTCTATTCTATTCTATTCTAAACTTCATTCTATTCTATCCTATTCTATTTTCATTCCATTCTCTTATATTCTATATTTATTCTATTCTATTCTAAATTCTTGTATGTTATGTTCTATTTTCTTTTCTATTCTATTCTATTCTAAACTTTATTCTATTCTATTCTAAACTTCATTCTATTCTATTCTATTTTCATTCCATTCTCTTATATTCTATATTCTATTCTATTCTAAATTCTTGTTATGTTCTATTTTCTTTTCTATTCTATTCTATTCTAAACTTTATTCTATTCAATTCTAAATTCTTATTTTATTCTAAATTCTTATTCTGTTCTATTTTCTATTCTATTTTCTAGTCTATTCTCCCTCTTTCCCAGTGGAAGGAAATTTCTGCAAGACAGAAATATTTTTCTCTTGGAGATCTCAAGCCTAAGAGGGTTTCCCTCCATCCTTGTCCAAACAAGACCAGATGGCAGGAAATACATTTGACAATAGGAGTCCTGTTCCTTCCTTTTGTGCTTTGTTTCCTTTGACATAAATATGAGCTGCAGTAACACAGTTATGAGTTGTTTATTTTTCTCATTGGATGTCACCGTCTGTTTTATGCCGTTTATATGGAGATAATGTAAGAATGTACCCACCGATGTTTGCAGAAATTAATCCCGGTGTTTCTTTTTTTTTTGCTTCCAGGTATTTATTGGATTTGTGCTCAAGCAGTTTGAATACATTGAAGTCGGCCAATTCAGGTACAATTTCCAACTTAGACATGCTTCCTTTTGTATTTATGCGAAATGGAGGCTCAACACCAATGAGCAATTCTGAGCCTTGTTTCTTCTCCTTCATTGAAAAGGGAGGGAGGGCAGTAGCTCTCCCTTATATACCGTTTCACAGTGCTTGGCAGCCCTCTCTAAGCAGTTTACAGAGTCAGCCTCTTGCCCCCAACAATCCGAGTCCTCATTTGACCCACCTCGGAAGGATGGAAGGCTGAGTCGACCTTTGAGCCAGTTAGGATCGAACTGCTGGCAGTGGGCAGAATTAGCCTGCAATACTGCATTCTAACCACTGTACAGGAAGGAAGGAAGGAAGGAAGGAAGGAAGGAAGGAAGGACTAGAAGTAGCGCTTAGACTTCTATACCGCTTCACAGTGCTTTACTCCCCTCTCTAAGCGGTTACACGGTTAGCCTCTTGCCCCCAACAATATGGGTCCTCATTTTAACAACCTCAGAAGGACGGAAGGCTGAGTCAACCTTTGAGCCAGTTAGGATCGAACTGCTGGCAATGGGCAGTGTTAGCCTGAAATACTGCATTCTAATTACTGGGAATGAAGGAAGGAAATGAAAAGGAAGGAAGAACTAGCAATAGCACTTAAGACTTATATACCACTTCACAGAGCTTTACAGCCCTCTCTAAGCGGTTTACAGAGTCAGCCTCTTGCCCCCAACAATCTCGGTCCTCATTTTACCCACCTCAGAAGAAGAATGGAAGACTAAGTCAACCTTGAGCTGGTCAGGATCGAACTGCTGGCAGTCGCCACAGTTAGTCTACAATGGTGCATTCCAAACACTGCCCCCCCCCCCCCCCCCGGGCTCTTTCAACAACTCATACTCCCATTCTAATGCTGAGGAGGAAGTCCAACATGTCTTTTTTTCTTCTTTTTTTCCATTTTGTTTCCCCCACCAGGGACTCAGAAGCCATTATTCCTAGCGTCTTTTTCTTCCTGGTGTTATTGTCTTATGAGCGCTACCACTCCAAGCAGATAATTGGAATTCCTAAAATTATCCAGCTGTGTGACGGGATCATGGCCAGCGGGAGGAAAGCAGTGACACATGGTAACGGGAAATCAGAAGTCATAGAACTGAACCCACCCTAGGAGTTGTTTAACATGGCAGGCACTTAAAATTTAATGTATTGTCCTGCTGCAACTTTGCTGGATCTTTATTGCGCTCTCTCTCTCTCTTTTTTTTTTCTCTCTCTCTATCTCTTTCTCTGTCTCTTTCCTTGTCTGTCTCTTTTTCTCTGTCTCTCTCTCTCTCTCTGTATCCATCTTTGTATCTCTCTCTTTGTCTCTATCTATATCTCTTTGTCTGTCTTTCTCTCTGCCTCTTTCCATGTCTGTCTCTATCTGTATCTCTCTGTCTCTGTCTGTCTATCTCTCTCTCCCTCTCTCCTCCTCTCTCTCACACACATACTTTCAACTATGCCCCCAATTCTTTGCGTAAAAATGTATTTCTAAATAACTACATGCCATAAAACTGACTTTCCGGAGCCTTTTATGAGGTTGGCAGATAATAACTCTGCAAAAAAGAGAGCAAAGGCTAAGAAACAATGAAAGCCATGTAAATATTGGAGGTTGAAATTTGTGTCATTCTAAATTGAATATGTCAATAACATTTGAAGACGTCAAAATGTCATTTGTTGAGACACTTGATTTCTACGGTAGGGGCAATTGTTCTTCAGCATGATTCTTTAGCTAAACGTAACGTCTTCACATCTGTTACTATAATGTGAGAGTCAGTTTGGCTAAGGCGGGACTAGAACTCCTAGTCTCCTGGTTTCTAGCCTCAATCAAATGCCATGCTTTGAGTTGAGGCCTCTCCCAGCCTGTCTGGGGAGGATTGTGACCTAGGCTTCCCCAGCAGCACGAAGCCAAGTCCTAGTCCAAATAAACCCCTTTTATTCAATTGACAGTGAATTCCTCTGCAGCAAAGTCTTCCCCCTCCCACAGTCTTTCAAGAGAGCTCACAATTACCCACCTTTCTCAGGCTTGGAGAGTGGCCAGTCTGATCTCTTTCAGACACCCCAATACTTAGCAAGAATGCAGGAATGAACTGATGGTCTCCTGCAAACTCCACTCCCCTTTTGCTCCTCTTTTATTTCCTCTGGGAGGGGCCATTCACCGTCCACCTGTGGCCTTACTCCCAAGTCAACCTTTGTTCCTTAGTTGTTAATAGAATAGAAAGTATAGCAGGCCAAAGACTCAAAAAGCAGGTGGCTGCAGGCCTGACAGTGGGGGGATATCTGCTATCTTTGGTGCTAACACCTCCTCTGTTTTTCTTTAGCCATCCCGGCTCTGCAGCCCATCGTCCACGACCTCTTCATCTTAAGAGGAGCGAATAAAGCCGATGCCGGCAAAGAATTAGAAACCCAGAAAGAAGTTGTGGTCTCAATGTTGTTGCGGCTGATCCAGTATCACCAGGTAAACCCTCGTAAGTCGAGGACTCTCTGTACCAGGGAGCGGGGAAAGAGGGGTGTTAAGATGCAAGATGGAGACTGCCTCCAAAGAAGAAATAATAAATAAGATACTGACATGCGCAGAGATGGACAGACTGACTCTAGAGCTCAAGGACAAGGGGGAGACGGAATGTCACGAAATTTGGGACAAATGGTACAGATGGTTAAAAATGAGGGGAAAAAGCAGGGACAGAAAAACAGAGACAAGTTAAGAATTGAAGAACATGTTATTAAGAATGGGTGATGGGTAGGAATTGGATATGTATTTGTATGATCAGTAATTCTATAAAAGAAAGGATCAACGGACAGGTAATCTGACTGACTACACACACCTGCGTAATGGATATAAAATGTACCGTATTTTTCGGAGTATAAGACACACCTTTTCCCCTCAAACAAGAGGCTGAAAATCTGGGTGCGTCTTATACACTGAATACAGCATTTTTTTTTTGCCTCCCGAAAACCCGCCCCCTTCACCAAAATGACCATGCATTGCCTTTAGCAGGCTTCCAGAGTGCTCCTGGGGGCTGGGGAGGGCAGAAATGAATGAAAAACTGCCCGTTTTTTGCTCAATTTTGCCCCTCCAGCCCCCAGGAGCACTCTATAAGCCTCCTAAAGGCTATCCATGCCCTGTTTTTTTGACAAAAAAAAAAACCTCTATAAGCACTCTACAAGCCTCCTAAAGGCTATTCACACACTTTAAATTTTTTTAAAAACGGGCTTTTTTTCACGAAAAACGGGCCGTTTTTGGGAGGTTTGTAGAGTGCAAAAACTTTTTTTTTATTTGCCTCTTCAAAACCATGGTGCGTCTTATACTCCGAAAAATACGGTAAATTGTTGTAAGTTCTAATCATTATATGGAAACGTTTATGCCAGAAATGTCTCACTGTGTCCAATAATGTTTAACTAATAGAAAACATTATGTAAAGGAAAAAAAAAAGATACAAGATGGACCTGGGAAAATTCCTTCGCTTGGGTGAAAGCAGCCTGTCCTTTGCTCTTCCCCTTTGTTGGCAGGTGCTGGAGATGTTCATCCTTGTGCTTCAACAGTGTCACCGAGAGAACGAGGAGAAGTGGAAGAGGCTCTCGCGACAGGTAGCCGACATCATCCTGCCAATGCTGGCCAAACAGCAGGTGAGGACATACCTACGGTCATAAACAGCCATCGGCGAAGACATTCCCCGTTTCTGTTCGGAGCAAAACTCTTTTTCCGTTCTCCTGGTGCCTGATGGATTATTGTGTCCCCCCCCCCTCCCCGAACCTGACCGGGCAGCGTGGGGCGAAGCTGCCGTGGCACTTCCTAGCAGGGAAGGACACCCTTCAGTTTGGGGGTTTCCTCCTGCCACATGCTTCACCCAGTACCCAGATGAACCAATTTTTCTAATCCCAACAGCCCCAAACGCATAATTACCATACTTTTTGGAGTATAAGACACACTTCTCCCACTAAAAGTGGGTGAAAATTATGGTGCATCTTTTTTTTTTGAAACAAAGTTTTTTTTATTACATATTGTAACTTCTTTTATAAACAAAGTGTTGTCCGAGTTTTCCCTCTTTACATCTTCTGTTATACATAGTTCATTTTACATCATATTTTCATTTCACATTTCAGTCATCCTATTTTCTTTCCATATTTTCCAGCTTAATTTTAATTTCTTCTCAATATATAAACAATATCATTTTTTGCCTCTCCGAGTTAATCAAATTTAACATATCATTTCCATCTATTATTCTGTTTTACTTTCGGTAACATATACTCTCAAATTTAATTTTATATAGTAAACATTTCATTTATTTAATTATCCACAATTAATAGCATTAATCTTTTTCCCTCACATATTAGCTTTATACCATTGGTTATATTTGACAATTTTCATTCTATTCTACTAATAAATCTTTTCCTTCTTTCCTCCTTTCACCCATTTTCTCTTCGTCTCTCAGGAACCTCATGTCTCTTATATTCTCTTCTTTGCAACTGCGGTGCGTCTTATACACTGAATGTTGCCAAAGACTTGCCCACCCACTGGCCCCCACCCTTCGGCTGTTTTTGGCCTCCGCGTGTCGTATTTTCGGCCTCTGCACGCTCCATTTTAGACCAGTTCCAGGCTGCGGGAATTGCCAGATCCCATTGCTACATCTGTGCAGCGTGTTTTTGGCCTCTGAGCATCGTGTTTTCAGCCTCTGGACACCCCATTTTTGGCCTCTGCGCTGGCTGAAAATGCGACGCACAGAGGCAAAGAATGGAGCATGCGGAGGCCAAAAACGTGGCATGCAGAGACGGTGATGGGCTCTGGCGATCCCTGCAGTCTGGAACAGCTGATTGGCGGTATTCCAGGAGGCCGATCCAACCGCCAATCAGCTGCTCATGCTGAATCAGGCTACGATAACGTGCTGAAGCTGACCAGGCTGTTTGCTGCTTGCTGCAAGGATGCTATCCAGTCAGAGTTTACAGCAGCAATCGCATTCAGAAAGCACACACAAATAACTGATTCAGCAGGATTCAGTAACTTCTCTTTATATATAATATTAACACATGAAGTAAAACTATACAATACCAAAAGCAGATTTTCCAACGTGGCAGTTCAGCAGAGAAGTTTCACTTTCAGTTTTAGTTTCAGATCTCAGCCCAGCATGCAGCTTTAGTACAGAACAAGCCACGCCCAGGCTCCTAGCTGCCTCCTTCCTTGTTGCTCACACAGCAAATACTGTTTGTTTCCAAAGAGCCCTCAACTCTCTCACACACTGACAGGACGCTAGCCAGATGAATCCCATGGATGGTGGTAGGCAGAATTTTTTTTGTAGCGTCCTTGCAGCAAACAGCCAACAGCCTGGTCAGCTTCAGCACGTTATCGCAGCCTGATTCAGCACAAGAAGGTGATTGGCAGTTGGATCAGCCTGCCAGAATACCGCCAATCAGCTGATACAGGTTGCAGGGATCGCCAGAGCCCATCACTATCTCCGCGTGTTGCGTTTTTGGCCTCCGCACGCCCCGTTCTTGGCCTCCGTGCATTGCATTTTCAGCCGGCACAGAAGCCGTTTTGTTTTCCTCCCCAAAAACTAATGTGCATCTTATACTCCGGAGCGTGTTATACTCTGAAAAATACGGTAAATGCAGGGAGCCCTCTATTTGCAACAGTTCATTTAGTGACCGTTCAAAGTTACAACGACATTGAAAAATGGGACTTTTCACACCATTGTAGGATCTCTGTGGTCGTGCGAGTAAAATTCAGGCACTTTGCAACCGACTCGTACTTATGACCGTGGCAGTATCCTTGGGGGGGATGTCACGTGATCTGCTTTTGTGTCCTTCTGACGAGCAAAGCCAATGGGGAAGCTAGATTCACCGAACAACCGTGTTAACTGTCTTAACAACTGCAGGGACTCACTTAACAACTTCCCTTCCAAAGTTGGGGGCGCTCCGTCACTGCAGGCTTTTATAAAAAGACTCGAGGGCCATTTGTCTGAAATAGTATAGGATCTCCTGCTCGAGCGGAGGGGGGGGGGGTTCAGGTCCCTCCCCACTCAGGTATTCTACGGGTAGTCCTCAACGTATGACCATAATTGAGTCCAATATTTGTGTTGCTAACTGATATTTGTTAATGGAGTTTTGCCCCGTTTTACACATTTTCCCGCCACGTTTGTTAAGCGAATCACTGCCGTTGTTAAATTAGTCACCCGGTTGTTAAATGAATCCGGATCCCTCATGGACGTCAGAAGGTCACAATAGGGTATCATGTGACACACACACACACGCACACACCGGAGGCACTGTGACCGTCATAAATATGAATCGGTTGCCGAGTGTTTGAATTTTGATCGCGCGACCCTGGGGAGGCTGCAGCGGTCGTAAGTGTGCAAAACGGTCGCTAAGCGAACGGGTGCAAATCAAGGCCTCCCTGTTACGTTTTAGGAAAGTCGTCAAATGGGGGAAGTTGATCCTGTTGTGTTTGTTGCTTCGTTTCCACCCCCCCAGATGCAGATAGATTCCCACGAAGCCTTGGGGATCTTGAACACTCTCTTTGAGATCCTGGCGCCTTCCGCCCTGCGCCCGGTGGACATGCTGCTGAGGAGCATGTTCGTGACACCTAGTACCATGGTAAGGAGCATGAGCATTCTGAGTGAGAGGGAAGGAGGCGTTGCTCCCCTTGGTCCGGGCTCAGGATCTTCCCAGCTGCCCTCTTTCCTTTCCTGGGGTGCCCGGGGTTACGGATTTGGCTCCCTTCCCCACAGCCCTGGGAGTTTGCAAGGGTGTTGTGAGGAGGACAGGAAGCGGCAGGGAGGAGCAGCCAGCCTGGCACCTTCAGCTCCTGCCGAAAAGCGGCGTATCAATCCAATCAGCCAAAAGCTGGCCATGGGCTTAGCGGCAAAGGCTGCATCTGGGCTGCGAGCCCCCTTTGCTTCACAGGCAGGCAGTGGGGAAGACAATGGTTATGTGTTTGCGTTGTCACTCACCCAAGTGCAGGGATGCTGCAGAGACACTGCGTTCCTTTTGGCAAAGGAACAAGTGGGAAGAGAAGGGGAGGGGAGGGTAGAAAGGGAAGGGAAGGGGAGGAGAAGGGAGGGTAGAAAGGGAAGGGGAAGGAAGGGGAGGGGAGGAGAGAAAGGGAAGGGAAGGGGGAAGGAAGAGAGGAAGGGGAAGGGAAGGAGATGGGAGGGGTGGGTAGAAAGGGAAGGGAAAGGAACAAAAGGTGGAGGAAGGGAAGGAGGGGTGGGTAGAAAGGGAAAGGAAAAGGAAGGAAAGAGGGGAAAGGAGATAGGAGGGAGAAAGGAGGGAGGGAGGACTAATTTAAATAATGAATATTTTGTGCGCTTCAACACCCCCCCCTCCCTTTTCAATAGGCTTCCGTGAGCACCGTTCAGTTGTGGGTCTCTGGCATTCTGGCGATTCTGCGGGTCTTGATCTCCCAGTCCACCGAAGACATCGTCCTCTCCCGCATTCAGGAGCTCTCCTTCTCCCCCTACCTGATCTCTTGTGAAACCATTCAACGGCTGCGAAACGGGGAAAATAAAGCCCCTCCCACTCAGGAAATCGCCACGGATGAGCAAGATCAATTTCTGCCCGAAGAGACGTTTTCCAGGTATCGGTTGTTAAAATAAAATTAAGATGCTGCTATTATTATTATTATTATTATTATTTTTAAACCATTAAAAAAAGAGATAAAAGGAAATTGAGGAAAATATATGCAGGTAGCACTCGACCTACGACCACTGGCGAGGCCAAAATTCCTGTGGCTAAGCGAGACGTTTTTAAAGTCAATTTTGCCCCGTTTTACGACTTTTCTTGCCACCGCTGTTAAGGGAATCTTTGCCGTTGTTCAATCAGTCACACGGTCTTTAAGTGAATCCGGTTTCCGCGTTGACTTTGCTCGTCAGAAGGTCGCAAAAGGGGATCGCCCGACTTCCCCCCCCGCCCCCGGGGATACTGCAACCGTTGTAAACACGAGTCCGTTGCCATGCGTCCGAATTTGGATCACCTGATCGTAGGAGGGGGTGCAAAGGCCCTAAGCAGGGATGGGATTGAAACATTTCAGCAACAGGTTCTCTGCCTGGTTGCTAGGCGGGCGTGGCCTACTCGGCCTCCTGCACCATAGCCGGGGGGACAGATGGGACGTTTTCGCCCTCCAGAGGCTTTTCTCAAACCTTCAGGAGGGCGAAAACAGCCTCCCCAGTTTCCAGAGGCCTGAAACAGGCCCGTTTCCAGATTTCTGGGAGGCCCTTCCGGAGCCTCCACACGGGCCCTACACTTAATGGGCTGCGTAGAGAGTGGGCAGGGCCAGCCAGTCCTTCCAAATACCGGTTCGGTGAACCAGACACAAAAATAGCATCCAGTTCGCCTAAACCCGTCTGAACTGGCTGAATCTCACCGCTGGCCCTAAGTGTGAAAAACGGCCCTCAGTCCCTTGTTTTCCCCAGTGCCGCCGTCACTTCGAACAGTCACTAAGTGAACCTTCGTAAGTCGAGGACTAGCTGCATCATCAATGTAACCTTGAAGAAGGCCAAGAAGAATTGATGTCACCGCAGGGCTGGCTGTTGCATATCGGGTTTTTCTTTTCTTCTTTTTTGCAAAGTTTTCATCTTGCTTTTTTTTCCTGGCCTTCGCACCCGGCCTCTCTAAGTCTCTTATTCCTCTCTAGATTCCTAATCCAGTTGGTGGGGATCCTTCTGGAAGATATCGCCAGCAAGCAATTGAACGTGGAGATGAGCGAACAGCAGCACACCTTCTACTGCCAGGAACTGGGCACCCTTCTCATGTGCTTAATTCATACCTTCAAATCAGGTACGACTCATCTTCTCGTCCCTTTTGTTGTGGCCCGACAGCAGAGCTGGCAGCAGATTCGGACAGTGACGAGGTTGGGGAGGAACCTGGGCCAGTCCTGGAGTCTGGGGAAGGCTCTGACCAAAATTCGGACCCTTGGCAACGGACTTACATTTGTGACGGCTGCAGTGTGCTTTGGAGGTCACCTGATCCCATTTTGCGACCTTCTGGCAAGCCACGTCCACAGGGAAACCGGATCCACTTAATAACCGTGTCGCTAACTGAACATTAGCAGTGATTCACTGAACAACTGTGGCAAGAAAGGCGGCAAAGCGGAGCAAAACTCCCTTAACAGCTGTCTCTGCAAGCAACAGAAATTTGGGACTCGATTTTTGCGGTTGTAATTTCAAAACTACCTGTATGTAATATTTCAGTGGAAACCCCGAGCTATCAATTGGGACTTATTGATAACTAGCCGATAATCCTGGCGTTGTCTGGGTATTTATTTATAGGGGGAAAATGTCCGGACCAAATGTAATTTCTAATGTCGGATTTTCCCCCTTACCAGATGGAGCCCCCTTGTGAAGTACTGTGAAGCCGTTACCATGGTAGCTCCACTACGCTGTACAGTAGAAGCCATTTTACGGCAGTACAATAGAAGCCATTTAAGGCACAATAGGCTGTATTTTAACAGATCACATACCCCGAGGAGTGTTAGGGGTGTCTTACCCCAACAGTATTTGTTTCCAGAGAGTAAGTCATCTGTGTACCAAGTTTGGTTGAAATTGCTCGAGGCATTCCAGAATTATACTAGAACATACATACACAAACAGACAGCCATTTTTTTATATATAGATGATGATGATGATGTTTTTCCATTGTTTCGGTGTTTCAGGGATGTTCAGAAGAATCACGGCTGCGGCTACCAAGCTTTTTACCGAGAGCGGACCGCACGGTCTTCATTTCTACACTCTCGAAAGATTAAACGATCTCGTCAAGTCCATGATAGCCACCCACCCATCCCTGGTCCTCCTCTGGTGTCAAATTTTGCTGCTGGTTAACTACACCAATTCCACCTGGTGGTCCGAAGTTCATCAGACCCCCAAGTAAGTCGTTTTTTTAAGCTCATCAGGCCTTTCTCTCTTTGGGCACACTGAGAATATCTCTGCTGAACAAAACTCTGCATTGGCAACATGGAGAGCATCCGGCCAGTAAACACTCTGATAGCTTCATTCAGTTACCCAGACTCCACCCCGCAAGGGATTATGGGATCATTAAAAGGAGATGATGATGATTGCCGGGGCGGATATATATGTATGTATATTTTAATTCAATGTATTTAATTAAAATTCCATGCCGCCCATCTCACTCATACAGCGGCTCTGTTAGTTGTAAAGTGAATCGGGCTTCCCCACTGACTTTGCTTGTGAGACGGTCGCAAAAAGGGATCACGTGACCTTGGGGCACTTCAACTGTCAGGGTTCCAAATAGCCTCCAAAAGTAAATCGGAGTCCGAGGCAAAGGATTCCTCAAAGTTCCAATTGATGAAGAGAGCCATGTTGGCACATCTGGGAAAACCCGAATCTGAAGACTTCCCAGTTTTCCCCACCCAATTGAAACTTCAAGATCTTGCCCCCACACCCACAAGTCCATCCCATGGTCCAATCTCCCACTGTCACGCTGACAGCTTCCACCCATCTAGTTCTGGTCAGGTGCAGAGGTAAAAAAACAAAGGATGACCTTGGCTTTCTAGAAAGAATGCTGTTATGGCTACCTATCGTCTAACTCCGTACAATCCCCCCTCCCATTTTCCCACCATAGAAAAATGCATAGTAGAATAATAGAAAGCCTGGCAGGCCTGAGGTCCAAAAGGAAAGATTTGCTTGCAATCCTGACAGCGACTATATATCCAGTCGGGACAACTGAGGAATCTGATGGCCAGCCAATCATTAATCCTGGGAGATTCTTCTACCCGTTTCTTCTTTATTTCTTCCTGGCAACTTGACTCCTGGATTTTGTAGTGGGTTTTTTAAAAAATAAAAATAAAAAATCCCCTTTCCTTCTCTTCCAGGCGGCAGAAGTTGCTCAGCTCTCAACCCAACGGGGATCCCCACGAAGAAGAAGAAGACAGTGGGGGCTCCAAGCTCAGCATCTGCAATCGCGAGATCGTCCGGAAAGGATCCCTCATCCTTTTTTGCGACTACGTGGTAAGATCTGAGGATTGCAGACGAGGCCCGCGTTTCGGAATGCAATGCAAAATAGCAGAGTCGGAAGGGGCCTCGGAGGTTTTCTAGTCCAACCCCTTGCTCGGGCAGAAGTCATATACTATTTCAGACTGTCCAATCTCCTTTTTTTTCCCTTTACTGAATTACAAATTACAATTACAAATAAAGCAAAGCCAAAGAAAAATCAAGAGCAAATCTTAACATATTTCACCAGCTAATAACTATAACAGTAATATATTTACAGCAATTATAATAATACAGCCAATGGGAAAAGAAAAAAGAAAAGAAAATGAGCTTTAACTAAATTTCTACTTACATTAGCCTATTTCCAATTCTTCTGTATTATGTCCATAATTCTATAGCATCTTTATTTTCCATACTTACAGTTGTTGACGTTCATCAACTTCCCTCTCATTTCTACCTCTATCCATTCATAAATTTTATTCCATGTCCTATAATATTTCGAGTCGTCTTTATCTTTAATTTTTAAGGTTAATCTATCCATTTCAGCACAGTCCCAGGTTTTCCTAATTATATCGTCATCTGATGGGGTGTTCGCATTTTTCCAATATTTAGCATATATGATTCTTTGCTGCCGTCAATATACGTAGCATTAAATATATGATTGCTTTGTCCTAACTTTCTGACAGTATACCTAAAAGGCGTGTTTCTGGTTTAAACTCAATATGTTGCTCAGTTATCACTTCTAACCAATTATGTATTTTTACCCAGTAATTCCTTGCTTTCTTACACGTCCAATCTCCTCTTAAAGGCAGTTCCTCTGGTTAATTGTTCTCCCTGTTAGGAAATTCCTTCTTATTTTTAGTTTGCTTCTCTCTTCGATTCATTTCCATCCGTTGCTTCTTGTCAGGTGCTTTGCAGAATAAATTCCCTCCCCCTCTTCTTTATGGAAACCCCTCTATTATAATATTGCTATCATGTCACCCCCGGTCCTTCTTTCCATTAAACTACGATTAAAGGAATACTCGATTCCTGCAACTGTAAACTCTTGCTGTTGGCTTTAGTGACTCTTCTTCCAGACTATTTTTTTTTTTCTCCTGGCGTTTTCTTTTTGTGTGTGCAAATAACTACCCAAGCTGATCTTTAGCACTTTCAGATTTCCAGCCCTCTCATAAAGGGTTTTTAAATACCGTAGCACCCAGCATCATGAATTGCTCCTGGGAAGTGACAGGCAACCCAAAGGGCCTGCATGGCAGCCGTGAGCCCAAAGGTCTAGGGCAGGGGTGTCCAAACTTGGGAACTTTAAGACTTGTGGACTTCAACTCCCAGAATTCCCCAGCCAGCCATGCTGGCTGGGGAATTCTGGGAGTTGAAGTCCACAAGTCTTAAAGTTCCCAAGTTTGGACACCCCTGGTCTAGGGAGATTCTCAGCCATCCAGGTCATAGTTGTCCCAAAAGTGCTTTTTTTTTTTTCAAGAGGCAACTGGATTTTCTGGTTTTTTTTTCTTTTGAAGACGCTTCACTTCTCATCCAAGGAGCTTTTTCAGCTCTTACTGGATGGAGGGAAAAGTTGAGTTGAGTTGAGTTGTTGAGTTGTCTATGGAGATTCTCAGTCACCCAGGTCATATTTATTATATAGGTTATTTTTTTTAATTTGCTGTGAATTCTGCTCCTTCACATCCAGCAAAGTCTTTCAAAGGAGGATTTACAGTCACAGACCTTCTCTGGCTTGGAGAGCTGCCAGGCCGATCTCTGCAGAACTTAGCAAGGAGTCTTGGAGAGTCACCAGCCAATTAAGGGAGCTAATAGTCTCCTGCAAACTCCACTCCCCTGTCGTTCCTCTTTTATTTCTTCTGGGAGGGGCCATTCATCGTCCACCTGTGGCCTTACTCCCAAGTCGACCCCTGTTCTTTAGTTCTTCCCTTCGTCTGGCAACTCTGCGCATGCGCACACTGGGAACAGGCTCCAGCTGTTCATCTGCCTCACTGATGTCTGACTCTGAAGGCATCTGATAACTGGCATATGGCTCTGGCCCCATCTCTGCCTCCGACACAGAGCCCTCATCATCAGAGCCTTTCCCAGACTCCAGGACTGGCCCAGGTTCCTCCCCAACCTCCTCACTGTCCGAGTCTGCTGCCAGCTCTGCTGGCAGGCCACAACAGTTTGCCTAATAAGAATAATTGTGGTTTTAGGTCTATTTGTTTGTTATCATCTCCTCTAACCATCCTTTTATCTTTAACCAATATTTTGTTCGCCGATGGACAGGTCCATCAGATATGGCTGCTCCTCTCCTTGATCAGCTTCCATCCGTTGCTTCTTGTCCTGCCTGCTTCAGGTGCTTTGGAGGACACCTTCCATGATGCCCCGTTGCCCCTTCCGCTCGAGTGAATCCATTCCATTTCTTCCCACAGTGCCAAAACCTGCACGACTCTGAGCACTTAACCTGGCTGACTGTCAATCACGTCCAAGAACTCATCAGCTTGTCTCACGAGCCTCCGGTGCAGGATTTCATCAGCGCCATTCACAGAAACTCGGCAGCGAGCGGACTCTTCATCCAGGCGATTCAGTCACGATGCGAGAACTTCGCCTCCGTAAGTTCTTTTGCTTTGGTTTCTCCAGATTTCTTTTCTCCGAGGGTTTTCGTCCTCCCCGAGACACCTCAGGTTTTCTGCGGTAAAAAAATACAGATGTTTTTATCTTGAACGGTAATGATGTCCTTTAAATATTGAGGCTACCCAAGCAGTGTGGGACACGGTGGCTTAGTGGCTAAGACGCTGAGCTTGTCGATCAGAAAGATCGGCAGAATCCGCTAGGGATTCGAACCAGTGGTGGGTTCCGGATCCCATCGCAACCAGAGCATCGCACAGGCGCCGTACGGTGCGTGTGTGCGCAAATGGCCAGCTAGCTTAAAAAGAGCCCAACAGAAACACCGTTCTGGTACAGTGGGAGTTGTTCCCAGCTGCCACCGGTATGCCCGTACCGGAGTGTACCGCCTGGAACCCACCACTGATTCGAACCACCGAACTGCCGATCGTTCTGATCGACAAGCTCAGCTTATTTTTTAAAAAAGGAACCAGTTAAGTTGAGGAGATGCTTTTATACTTTGACGAGCCTAGAAAACAAAAACGACACTAACGGAGGTTTTTCTCCCCGGTGCAGCCGACAGCCGTGAAGAAGACCCTGCAGTGTTTGGAGGGGATCCATCTGAGCCAGTCGGGGGCCGTGCTGGTGTTGTATGTGGACAAGCTTCTCTCCACTCCCTTCCGTGTACTGGCTCACATGGTGGACACCTTGGCTTGCCGTCGTCTCGAAATGCTTTTAGCGGCGTCCATGCAGGTAAACTGTGGCGTCATCCGGGCAAGTGCTGGCCCGGGCGACGTGGAAGGCCGAGGTTTAGTCTGCCTCCCTACAGCCCTGAGGAGGCTTTGGGCTGTCAGTCCTTATCTCTCAGACTGACCCACCTCAGGTGACCAGGGGAGGCAGGATTTGTACTCGTCCAGTGGCGAGTTGGCCACGACGAATTGTCATAGAGCCCTTCCTGTTGGTCTTCAAGGAGAGCCCGAGCAGCTCCCTTACATGTGGCTTCTGAGTTGAGGGGTGAGGGTTGATTCGGTGGTCTGCTTGCTCCTTTCCAGCCCTACCTTTCACGGTTAGGACACATTCATCCCTGAAACCTAGATCAGTGATGGCTAACCTTTTTGTCGAGGCGTGCCGGGAGCCGGGGGGGTGTCGCACGGACATGTGTCCATACCCATAATGCAATGCCTTCCTCCCCACACATGCACGTACAACCCCCCTGTGCATGCGCACAGGCCTCACTGAAGCCTCTGGACTTTTGGGAGGTGTGTTGGGCCATTTTTCGCCCTCTGGAGGAAGAAAAATGGCCCAACAGGCAACACGGATGTTAGTTCCTGAACTTCCGTTGGGCCCCATTGGGCCGTTTTTCTCCTTACCCAGGCTTTAGGGAAGCCTCCTGAAACCTGGGGAGGGCGAAAAACAGCCCAACGCGCAAACCGAAAGTCCGCCCCCAAACTTCTAGTTTGGGCGTTGGGCGGTTTTTCGCCCTCCGGAGGCTTCATGAGGTCTGGATGTCCGTTTCAGGAAAAACGGGTGAAAATCAAGGGCGAAAATCAGCTGACCTTGCGTTTGCATGCACACTGGAGCTAACAAGGCCCTCAGAAATGGCTCCACATGCCATAGGTTTGCCATCACGGACCTAGACTCAGCTCACAAACGAGCCGCGTTGTTTTATTTCTGTCTTTTCGAGTCAAGTGTATTTTTTAACGGCCCGTGATAGCAACTTCAGCTTTTTATTCGCTAGACTGACGCGAACACGTTGTCTTTTCTGGGTTTTTTTGTGTGTGTTTGTTTTTTTGATGCAGAACAGCACGGCTCAGTTGCCAGTTGAAGAGCTGGAGCGAATTCAGGAATATCTGCAGAACACCGGATTAGCCGACAGGTGACGCCTAATGGATTTTATTTTTTACAGAATATGGATGTCAACTTGTAAAGCGTTTCCATGACTATTATCAAGCTGACATAGAAAAGGGAGGAGAATTCCATGCATACCTTTGGCCAGAGTCAGATCTCATATTTATGCAGCTGGCGTGTGAGGTGCGCAAGTTCAATAGCCTGCCGCAGCAGCACCTCATTGGTGGATGTGATTTATGACACAGACCGAGGGGAGGGGAGACACAGGGATAAAGTTCAGACGCCATTAAGCGGAAATCAGATTTGGCTCCGCAGCAGGAGAAAATGCCAAAATGTTGCTCCTAATAAATGGCTGGATCTCTTTTGAACTTTGTCTCCAGGCTCATAATTTACTTAGGGCATCTTTTGGAAACTTCCCAATGGAAAGTGGCCAAATATTTGCTGAGCATTTTTCCCCCTCTCCCCGAAAATGAATCCCTGCGGATTTTACTCTACTAGTCGTCACTGACTTTTGGTGGGTGCTGCTCATTTCTGTTTCATTGTCGGGAGACCTTGTAGGGATTCTTAAATCATTCAGGTCATGGTTATCCCACAGGTTCTTTTTTCAGAACTTTCTGGTGTTTTCTTTTGAAGACGTTTCGCTTCTCATCCAAGAAGCTTCTTCAGTTCTGACTGGATGGTGGGGGATGGAAGGATTGATATTCCTTGCAGACAGCTGGTCATTTGCATCCTTTTAGGGGATTGGTGTTGTAAGGACGCAGTGGCTCAGTGGCTAAGACGCTGAGCTTATCGATAGGAAAGGATCGGCAGTTCGGCGGTTTGAATCCCTAGTGCCGCGTAACGAAGTGAGCTCCCGTTTCTTGTCCTAGCTTCTGCCAACCTAGCAGTTTGAAAGCACGCAAAAATACAAATGATGTCTCCGTGGTCATGTGGTTGGCATGACTAAATGCCGAAGGCGCATGGAACGCAGTTACCCTCCCACCAAAGGTGGTCCCTGTTTTTCTACTTGCATTTTTTATGTGCTTTCGAACTGCTAGGTTGGCAGAAGCTGGGACAAGTAACGGGAGCTCACTCCTAAGGATTTGAACCGCTGAACTACCGACCTTTCTGATCGACAAACTCAGCGTCTTAGTCACTGAGCCACCGCGTCCCTCTATATACTGCATCCCTCTATATAGCTGTAGTGGAGGACATTTAAATTGAGTGAGTAAGTTTGAACTTCTCCATGAGACCGATTTCTCCTAAATCCCATCTAGTAGGCTGTCAAGGCTATCGGGAATTGACTGTGAAAATAATCCTGTAATGGAATTGTTTAAAATTGCACCGTATCAATTGTCACAGGTTGGTTAAAGACTGTAAAACAGGGCTGGGGAATTCTGGGCGTTGAAGTCCACAAGTCACAAAAAGGGGCCATCGTTCCCCACCTCTACCTTTGAACCCGAGTCTCACATATTAAAATGGCTGGCTGAGGAATTTTGGCAGTTGAAGTCCACAAGTCATAAGGGGGTCAAAGTTCCCCACCCCTGCTACAAAGGATTTCTTTTTTTAAAAAAAGAAATAGGGACGCTGCAACCATCATAGCTATGGGGATCAGTGGTGGATTCCCAATCCCGTCGCAACTAGTACGCGGCGCACGGGGCTGGGCGTTGTAGCCGGGCACATGCACTGCGCACACATGCGCATACCGCTGCCATGCGACACCCAACTGCTTGGCGGAGGTCGCGCAGGCGCTGTGACGTGTGCGCAGTTTTCCAGTCGCGTTATAAATAGTATGGAACGTGGGCGGGTGGGTGAGCCAAACCAGCCACCGTACTGCCACGGTGGCCGCTGCTCCTGGCTCATACCGGTACGGCCATCCCGGGCCATACTGGCTGAAACCCACCACTGCACTGGTCTTAAGTATGAAAAATTCTCCTAATATCACTTTTGCTAGTGTAACTTTGAACGGTCACTAAATGACGTGTTGTGAGGACTACCTGTATCGCCAGAAGAGTGAGTTCTGACTTTCTCAAAGTATCTAATCTGATGGATTTATGACTTTTCTTTTTAAGACATCAAAGACTCTACTCACTCTTGGACCGGTTTCGTCTAACGGTGGCTCCGGAAACCATTAGCCCCTCACCTTTGGTTACGGCGCACCCCCTGGATGGGGGGAAACATCCAGCTCTAGAAACTTTAATTCCAGACAAAGTAAGGCTGAGTTGTTTTCCTATTCATCTGCTCCCCTTTTAAAGTGTGTTTGCAACAAGTGTGAAATATAACGCAGGCGTGGTAATTCAGGCAGCGGATTCCAGGCGTTGCTCTCCAGAGCTAGATCTAGTTTTTCTCCTCATAGACCTCCCGACCTGTTCGGCCTCTTTAGGCCAGCTCAGTATCCAAATCTAATCTCCAAATATACCGTATTTTTCGGACTATAAGACGCACGGGAGTATAAGACACACCAAGATTTTGAAGCGGTGAATTAAAAGTTTTTGCACTCTGCAGGCCTCTCAAACCCTCTGCACGCCTCGTTTTCCGCGAAAAATTGGGCATGCAGAGAGTTTGAGAGGCCTGCAAAGTGCCCCCGAGTGCTGGGGGGGGGGCCAAAAACGAGCAAAAAATGGGCTGTTTTTCATGAAAACGGTTCTGGTTTTTTTGCAAAAAACAACAACAACCAGGGCATGTGTAGGCTTTGGAAGGCTTGTAGAGTCCTCTTAGGGGCTGGGGGGAGCACAAATGACTAAAAGCAGCCCATTTTTCACTTGTTTCCCCCCCCCCTGCCCCCAAGGAGCACTTTGCAGGCCTCCCAAACCCTCTGCACCTCTCTTTTTGCAAAGGGGGCAGGGGTTCGGGAGGCCAAAAATGCTGAATTCAGTGTATAAGACGCACCCAGGTTTTCTCCATCTTTTTGGGGGGGGAGGTGCGTCTTATATTCCGAAAAATATTTTAGTCAGCTGAGTTTGATTCTGTCTGCTAGCAGCCTTGCGTTCACGCTAAGATTGGCCCAGGCAGCAAAGGACTGTCAAACGGTTACACACGTTGCATAATGTGTGGTAAGACCACATTTGGAGTATTGCACCAAGCTTTGCTCACCACGATGTAGAAAAGATGCGGAGACTCTAGAAAGAGGGCAGAGAAGAGCAACAAAGAGGATTAGGGGACTGGAGACTAAAACATAGGAAGAACGGTTCCAGGAACTGGGTATGTCTAGCTTAAGAGAAAGAAGGACTAGGGGAGACATGATAGCAGTGTTCCAATATCTCAGGGGTTGCCACAAAGAAGAGGGAGTCAAGCTATTCTCCAAGGCACCTGTGGACAGAACAAGAAGCAATGGGTGGAAACTAATCAAGGAGAGAAGCAACTTAGAAATGAGGAGAAATTTCCTGACAGTGAGGACAATTAATCAGTGGAACAGAAGTTGCCTCCAGAAGTTGTGGATGCTTCAACACTGGGAGTTTTTAAAAAGAAATTGGACAACCATTTGCCTGAAATGGTGTAGGGTTTCCTGCCTAGGCAGGGGGTTGGACTAGAAGACCTCCAACGTCCCCTCCAATTCCACCATCATAAATGTGAACTAGTTGCCAAGCGCCTGAATTTTGATCACGTGACTGTGTGAAAAATGGTCCTGTCACTTTTTCCCAGTGCCGTTGTAACTTTGAACGGTCACTAAACAAATTGCTGTAACTCGAGGACTACCTGTATAAAACGGGAGAGTTTCTCCTTGACTTACAACTGAAATCGAGCCCAGAATTACGGTGGGAAGTCGTGCTGGTTGATAACACGGATAAGTCTTTTAATTCAGAATAATTGATTTATAACAAATGATGCGTTGGCCTAGAGGCCGAGCTCTCGCCTCACAATCCAGAGATTGTGAGTTTGATCCTAGGTAGAGGGCAGATATTTCTCTCTCTGGGCACAATGAGAATACATCTGCTGAATAAAACTCCGCACTGGCAACAGGGAAGGGCAGTTGGCCAGTAAACCCTCAGCTCCATTCAGTTGCCCCGACTCCACCCCAGTGCAAGGGATTACAAGGTCGTTAAAAGACGATGCTATAAGGCAAAAACCAGTTACTACTCTCTCTTGTTTCCCTGCCAGGATTGGTTCTGTTCACTCGTGAGGTCCCAGTGCTACACAAAATCAGCATTCGCTCTTCCAGAAGGCGCCGAACTGATGAATCGGCTTCCTGAACAAGAATTGATTCCTTTCATGATGCACCAGGTAATATTGGCATGTTGGCCCAGGAAAGAAAAGAAAAATCTCCTTTATGTAACAGAGACAGGTCGGAGTAGCAATAGCCCTTTGACTTATATGCCGCTTCACGGTGTTTTTACAGCCCTCTCTAAGTGGTTTACAGAGTCAGCCTCTTGCCCCCCAACAGTCTGGGTCCTCATTTGACCCACCTCGGAAGGACAGAAGGCTGAATCAACCTTGAGCCACTGAGAATCGAACTGCTGACAGTGGGCAGAGTTAGCCTGCAATACTGCATTCTAATTACTAGGAAGGAAGGAAGGAAGGACGGACTAGCAATAGCACTTAGACTTATAGACCACTTTACAGCCCTCTGTAAGCGGTTTACAGAGTCAGCCTCTTGCCCCCAACAATCTGGGTCCTCGTTTTATCGACCTGGGAAGGATGGAAGGCTGAGTCAACCTTGAGCCGGTCAGGATCGAACTGCTGAAAGTGGGCAGAATCAGCATGCAATACTGTCTTCTAACCCCTGCTCCATGATGGATGGATGGATGGAAGGAAGGAAGGAAGGAAGGACTAGCAATAGCATTTAGACTTATATACCGCTTCACGGTGCTTTTTATAGCCCTCTCTAAGCGGTTTACAGAGTCAGCCTCTTTCCCCCAACAATCTGGGTCCTCATTTTACCCACCTCGGAAGGAGGGAAGGCTGAGTCAACCTTGAGCCAGTAAGAATCGAACTGCTGACAGCCGGCAGTCAGCAGAAGTAGTCTGCAGTATTGCACTCTAACCACTGCGCCACCGCGACTCAGGTAGGGATACCAATAGCACTTATAGGCCACTTCACAGCCTTCCCCAAAGGGAAGCGTTAAGAATCCGCCCCTTCCCCCCGGATGCGCCCAGCCTCCCAAAGAAACTAAAGAAGGAATGGGCCAAGGAAACGTCCCCGTTGTTAGGAGGAAATCCTGCTGATGATGTTACCCAGTGTGGTAACGTGACGTTCAGAAACTAGTTGGAAACAAACTTTGGGGAGCAGACCCCTGCCCGAATATAATACCTGATCTTATGAATGTTTCCTACTATTTCAAAATCGGACCAGCCAGATTTTCCTTTCCCTGGACTTTCTGTCTAATTCTACGTATTTCATTTAAATTCAGATGTCCTTTAAGTTTTTCATACGTTCGTGCCTTTGTCTTCTGAATATTTTTGTAATATGTTACGATATCCCTCCACCCAGTATCAGTTGACCCGCCCCGGGGTGGGGGGGACGGGACGACTACGGCTATCAGCACAAGTTGAAGCCAGCATTAAATGGAAGGTGCGAAATTGCCCGTTTATTTAGTGGGCCCACTTTAGCCTGGAAAATGATCAGCCTTTGCGATTGCGTAGCTCAAGTCAGAAACGTTGTGCAAATGTGCTCCCTGCTGCTTGGGTCTCTTCAGGATTTCAACGTCAGCCTCCTCGCCCCGTGTTTGAGCCTCGGCGGGCAGGAACTTTCCCGAGGGCTGAGGAGCCTTTTTGAAGCCGCCTGCCTGGTCACGCTGCACCAGGTGACGGAAGTGGTGCACAAGCTCCCCGCCAGCCATCAAGTCTTCCAGCCGATGCAGCCGGTGGGATCGTCCCCGTACTGGAACAAACTGAGCAATGTTTTCGGTGAGATATGGGATAGAGCAGCGGTCACCAACTGGGGGTCCGTGAGAAAATGTTGGTGGTATGCAGAAAAATTATTTGCATTTTTTATATTGCACTAAATCAGGGGTCCTCAAACTACGGCCCCTGGGAGGGAGACGTGCAATGAACGCTTGTGTTGCTGCAGAGAGTCTCCCCCTTCGGGGTCTTTTTGTGCTGGTCGGAGGGAGGCAGAAATTCTGACTTGGGGTCTGCTTCGGCCTCCTGGTGGGGGGCTTTGGGGGAAGGCTGGAGGGAAGGACACTGGTGGGGAAGAGCCAAAGGTCCTCGTTCCAGTGGGACTGCATCATGGCCTGGAACTGGCTGACCATCTCAGCCCGCTCTAGGTGCCGGTACCTGGCCTTGCACTCCCGCAGGTCTTCCCTCTGCTTGGAAAGCCTATGCTATTAGATATTAGAATTACTACTGACCTCCGCTCCTTCCGACAGAAACTTAAGACCCACCTGTTCCAATTAGCTGGCCTGGCTGATTTTTAGTCCCACTTTCAACCTCCTGGCAAACACCTTATTTTGGGGTAATTTTTAAGGGTAATTTTAATTTATATTTGAATTTTAATCTATTGTATAGTGTACAACCTACCTCCTCCGTCTATTTATGTATATCTACCTATATTTTTGTATTTACATTGTTTTAACATGTCTGTACACCGCCCCGAGTCCTGTTTAGGAAAGGGTGCGGTCTATAAATTAAAGTTTATTATTATTATTATTATGCTCCTAGTCCTCAGTGTGGTGCCTCTGCTGAGCCTCCTTCTCAGTCACATCCAATTTGAACTGAGCTCTTTTGCCAACTCTTTCTCTGCTTAGCTCCAGCAACTGCTTCCTGGGCAACTCCTCTTCCTGGTGTAGCTTCTGGTTATCATTAATTTTGATACTAAATAATAATAATAAGATTGACCATTTTGGTAACCTTACACTAATCTTACTGACATCATTATAATAACATTGCACATAATGCAGCCATCTTTCAACTTCCAGTCCTTTCTTCTGCATACTATTTTTAACGAGTTATATAAAAACATTTGTAGTGATATTTTCCCCCTTTATAATGTCTACCTGTCTCATATTTTGATAATATAAATCTTAATAGGTATTCTATTTCTGTCTTTCATCTCTTATCCCTTGTAATATTTCAATTCTTGTAAGGTTTGTTTTTTTGGCATGTTTTCCATAATCCTCCCTTGGGGTTTTGTATTAATTACATTAGTCATACTCACATCATTATCGCAACATTATATGTCAGTGATGGCAAACTTTTTCAGCACCAAGTGTTTGAATTATAGCTGAACTTTACCCCTGTTCCTCCCCTTCCCTCAGTCTGTGTCATAAATCACATTCCCCAATGAGGTGCAAGTGCCGAAAAGGGAGTACTTCACCCGTGCTTGCACAGTACATGCCCTCATCTGGGCCGCGACCAGGAAGAGGAGTTACCCAGGGGGCATGCTCATGCTGGAAAATGTCCTTCTGGTTTCCGGCATGGGCATGTGCACCGGCCGGCAAGTCTTCCAGTTACTGCTGTGCATGTGTACATGTGCTGATCAGCTGGTCGGCATGCATGCCCACGCTGGAAAATGGAAGACCAGCTCTTCCGGTTTCTGGCCCTGCCACACACACAAAGACCAGCGGATCATCGTGTGTGCATGCGCACCAGAAACCCGGAAGAGGAACGGGCAATGCCGCGCATGCCAGGTAGCATGGCTCCGTGTTCCACTTGGGGCACATGTGCCATAGGTTCTCCATCACGGTTATATGCATTGCAATCGAAGTTGTTAAATTCCATGCATACTTTCAGATTACTGCAGGCTTAGGCGGGGTGCACCTCATTGGGGAATGTGATTTATGACACAGACTGAGGGGAGGGAACGGGGGTAAAGTTCAGCTATAATTCAAACAAAGCTTATATCTGACTGCAAAAAGGCCTTGCCTAATGGTGCTCCTAACAAATGACTAGTTTTGTATTGAAACTTGGCTCGAGACTCATGAATCAATTAGGGCCTTTTTAGGAAACCTGACACCATGTGTATATATAATCCTCCTTTATTTAATTATTCAATATTTTATTATTCAATGCTAATAGCCATGGTAACCTTAACAGTGTTATTTAAAGTGATATAATACAATCGTGAGAAATAGTTTCTTAAGGATTCAAGAGAGGATCCTTTCAGGGCCTGATCTGTTTTCTTGGGTCCTCAGAAATTTGAAAGAAGGAGGCCAAATCACATTTGTGCTATGATGTTGTGTGTGTTTTCCCCCCACAGGAGACCCAGAGATGTTTCAATTCACAATGGTTCTAGCTCAGGCTTTAAGTCAGTATCTGGTGTTGCTTTCCAAACAGCCAACGTCTCTCCGCATTCCTCCAGAGAAGAAAAATGACATTGCGAAGTTCGTTGTGATGCTGCTTGAGGTAATCACGATATCGGAAGGGGGTGGGGTGGGGAAATGTAAGAGAAAAAATTTGATGGCGCTGCCTTCTAAAAAGCGAAAACCCGTAGAGAATCATGCAGTCTCATGGGTTATTATTGTACCACAATTCTGCTGTGATGATATTATCTGGAAAATATTTGAAACTAGTTGATAACTCGGTGTTGCTGGGTATTTATTTGTAGGGGGAAAATATCCGGACCAAACATAATTTCTAACGTTGGATTTTCCCCCTTACCAGAGGGAGCCCCCTTGTGGAGTACTGGGAAGCCATTATCATGGCAGCTCCACTGCGCTGTACAGTAGAAGCCATTTTAAGGCAGTATGGTAGAAGCCGTTTTAAGGCACAACAGGCTGTATCTTAACAGAACACATACATCGAGCGGTGTTAGGGGTGTCTTACCCCCACAGTATTTGTTTCCAGAGAGTAAGTCATCTGCGTACCAGGTTTGGTTGAAATTGCTTGAGGTGTTCCAGAGTTATCCTGGAACGTACATACATACATACGCACACACCCGTATGTATGTGATCTGGGAGTACGAACAAAGGGAGAAGACGAAATCGTGCAGAGCAGACACAGATTACTGTTTCTTGCCATTGATTCATTGCGAAGTACTGTTCAACTTTCTGAGTGTTTTGATTTGATTTATAAGGCGCCAAATTGCAAGCAACTCAAGCTGGTTTATTTTAAAAAAACAGCATATAAAATGATGTGATTTTAAATTGCAAAGCTTGTTGGAAATATAAGCCCCTTAAAGCTTTTTGCTGATCAGAGGAGGCTGGTGCCTTTAAATAATTTATTGAAATAAACTTCAAATAATGAAATAAATGCTAATACCTAATTGGGGCCTTGGTAAGACCACACTCGGAATATTGCATCCAGTTTTGGTCACCATGATATAAAAAAGATGTTGAGAAAATTGGAAAAAGTACAGAGCAATAAAGATGATTAGAGAAGTAAAGAGGCTAAAACACATGAATTGGGTATGTCTACTTTAATGAAAAGAAGTAGGGGAGACATGATAGCGAGTCTTCCAATATCTGAGGAACTGCCCCAAAGAAGAGGGAGTCAACCTGTTCTCCAAAGCACCTGAGGGTAGAGCAAGAAGCAATGGGTGGAAACTAATCAAGGAGAGAAGCAACTTAGAACTAAGGAGACATTTCTTGACAAGGAGAACAATTAATCAGTGGAACAACTTGCCTCCAGAAGTTGTGAATGCCCCAACACTGGAAGTTTTTAAGATGATGTTGGATAGCCATTTGTCTGAAGTGATGTAGAGTTTCCTGCCTAAGCAGGGGGTTGGACTAGAAGACCTCCAAGGTCCCTTCCAACTCTCTGTTCTGTTCACTATTCTGTCCATTTCTTTTGGTCCTACCAGATCCTGTCTTGGCATTTAGCACACAAGCATGTCCCCCTAAGCATGGATTTCCAGGCCGTGCTGGATTGCTGTTGTCTGGCATTGCAACAGACGGAGCTCTGGAACCTCTGGGCATCAGCCGAGAACACCAGCCAGGCCTCCTCGCTCATCCATTGCACCCGATTCATCCTGGAAGCAGGTCAGCCCCACCTCCCCCTCTCGCTCCCGGTTTCGACCTCCCTTCCCTCAGTTTTTCCTTCGGTGCTTTTGACAGGTTTTTACTTCAGGGCAGAGGCCTCCAGTCAATCGATTCCCAGTTGCCTCGTTTACCTGAATTTGGAATTGTTTCTTTCATTTCATCCCCTTCAGCAGTTTGAGAATGAGGGGCTACGGTCAAATAATTATTTTTAAAAACTTTTATTTTATTTTATTTTATGTTATGTTATTATTTATTATTTTATTTTAATTTTTATTATTATTTTTTATTTTATTATTAGCTGATGACCCGGCATTGCCTGGCTATTTATAGACGTCAAAGCGTTTGTCCGACAGGGAGCCATGAGAGGGGCCTTTCTTCCCCCTACTCCCAAGCCCATCATCCCTGCCCTCTCCCGTCCCCCTCCCATGTGCTCCTCTTTTCCGCCCTGTCTACGATCCTGGCCCTTTGCCCCGAAGCGTTTGTCTGACATGGAGCCATTGAGAGGGGCCTTTTATCCCGCAGCTCCCATGCCCATCATCCCTGCCCTCTTCCTTCCCCCTCCCATGCACTCCTCTTCCCCATCCTGTCTACGATCCTGGCACATTGCCCCAAATTCATCAGGGGCTTCCCCATTGGTCCACTGTAGGACGAACGTCACGACTGGCTTTCCAGAGGAAGCTGCAAAGGAACTGACATCAGAAACAATTTCTGCTCTGGGATGCCGCACTTGGTCTCCTTAACGGGCCAGGCGTTCCAGAGTTATGCTGGAACACACACACACATACCTACAGCCTTTTATATATTATATTATTATATTATATCATATTATAGATCATATTTATGCCTTCATGTCAGCCTTGATTCCAGGGGACCACCCAGGCAATTTCTTGCAGGCTTGGGGGAAAATATTCCCACAAGTGGCTTGCCCCGGATAGTTCCTTCTTTGGCTTGAGGGCGAGGGATTTCCCCAAATGCAGCAGATGCTTTTGTGCCTAGAGCAGGTCTAGAAGCATTTCTTCCCAGCCTCCAGTCCAGTGTCTTTAACCACTGCGCCAGGCTGCTCTCCCTGTCAAACAAAATGAATGCAAATGGAGTGAGGGAAGTTCTAAAAAAAAAAAAAAAAAAATCCACTCACTCACTCCAGGCACGAGGCAAAAATAAACCCCCAAAACTTTTAAGAGTCGGAGCGAGTCTGAATTGTGAAGTTTCTTCAGAAACTTTTTCTGACGTTCGTGTGTGCCACCGGAGATCTTTGAAGGATCCGTTTTGTGAAACGCGTGTTGCTTCTGTCTGGTTTAGTGGCAATTGAACCGGGAAATCGCCTCCTGAGTCCAGAGAAAAGGAAGAAGATTCTGAAGGCCGGCAGTGAGAACGAAAAGGGCTCACAAACACCAAGTAAGGATAAAACCGACGCTGCGTACGCATGAAGTTGTGTTTTGATATACTAGGTGAAACTACAGGTTATATGTCATGATCCTACCTAGAGTTGCATTGGATGTAAGGGGGGGGGGGGCTGCAGATGCATTGCAACTGAAGAATTAGGTGTGAATTTCACTTTAGGTTTACGTATAGGAAACTTCTCTGAAGGCTTCAGGGTGAGATTTACTAGGACCAGGCTCTAAGAGAAAGGTTGAGAAATGACTTTTCCAGCCTCAGTTTCCCTTTGGTGGCTATTGGGAAATTGGAAAGCATACACACATCCAAGATGTATTATTAGTGCATTCAATATCAAACTGGATGGACGGACCAACAGGATAGGATAGGATACATGAGAGACATGAGAGATGGATAGATGGGTAAGATAGGATCCTGGATGGATGCATGGATGGAAGAATGAATGAATGTTTGGATGTATGGATAAGATAGGATGCATGATGGATGGATGGATGGATGGATGGATGGATGGATGGATGGCTAACTAAGATAGGAGACATGATAGATATGATAGACATGATAGATGGATGCATGAATGAATGAATGGATAAGATAGGATACTGGATGGATACTCCCAGTTCTTAACTTCCACTTAATTTACTATAATAAATGTTTGTTTTATTGTCCACTTAAGATTCTGAGTCCATTACAGCAACTTGTGAAGTGGTAGCCGAGTTGGTGGAATGCCTGCAGTCTGTCTTGTCTCTGGGCCACAAGAAGAACAGCCCCATCCCCGCATTCCTGACCCCCGTTCTGAGGAACATCATCATCAGCCTCTCTCGGCTGCCCTTAGTCAACAGCTACGCCCGGGTACCCCTCCTGGTACGTCCTGAACTGGGAAGCCGACGTTTTTTTCCCCTGCTTAGTCCGCTCTTCTTTTCAAAGGAATTAAGCCACAGCGTTTCTATTTTGAGATATCTATATTTATTATTGCAAATAATATAGTGCTTCTTTTTAATGATCTGTCTTTAGTCAGGTGTTCTGACCCAGGCTTCCTTAGAAAGCAAGAAGGATAGGATACTTGGCCCCTGAAAAACTCCTTTTATTTACACGACTGGGAATTCCTTTCATTCACAGTCCGCAAGGCTTGGCAAACAGTCTTTCAGAGGAGTATTTATCAACACGCACCTTATCTCGCTTGGAGAGCTGCCAGATAACTAGTTTCCAAACACAGGGCAAAGCAAAACTTGCCACACAGTCTCTTATAGTCACAAACAGAACTTTCCACTCTTGAAACAACCGAAGGAACAAATTGTTTCCTGCAAAAGCCCCCTCCCCATTCACTCCTCTTTTGTTTCCTATGGGAGGGGCCAATCTCCTCCGAGGTGTGGCTTTACTCCCAAGTCGACCCTGCTTTCTTAGTTGTTCTTGTCTTCTGGTAGCTCTGCGCATGCGCACACTGGGAACAGGCTCCAGCTGTTCCTCTGCCTCACTGCTGTCTAGCTCCCTCTCCGCCTCCGACACAGAGCCCTTCTGAGCTTTCCTCAGCCCCCAGGACTGGCCCAGGTTCCTCCCCAACCTCCTCACTCTCCGACTCTGCTGCCAGTTCTGCTGGCTGCCGGCGGGCCACAACAATGGTCATTGCGATGGTCATAAGTGTGAAAAACGGTCGTCAGTCACTTTTTTCCCCAGTGATGTTGCAACTTTGAGCGGGCACTAAGTGAGCTGTTGTAAGTTGAGGACTACTTGACTTTAACGATTTCTCCACCTTCCTACGCCGGGATAGGTCTGGAAATTGGGCTGGTCACCAAAGCCGACGGGGGAATTCGGCACAACGTTCCCAGAAATCCCTGTGGAATTTCTCCAAGAAAGAGAAATCTTCAAAGAATTCATCTACCGAATTAACACGCTGGGTAAGTCCAGGAAAGTGGAAATGAGTTTTAGTCAGGAAATCCCCGAAGGCTTTTGGTACAAATTAACATTTTAAAATCCCCATTAAAAAGTTTTAATTCTGGATGAATTCTTTTATGTGTTAAGCAGGAAAACAAGAGATTATGACGTTATATGTTACAGGAGGCCGACTGAATGATTTTTTTTAAAAAAATATTTTGGGTTTTGAGAAGTAGTAATTGTAAAGGAAAAAAAAGTATAATATTCCCATCAATTCCTATATTATGTGCAAGTAAGAAGTGTTGGGAAATTTCCATGTACCATATTTTGGAATCTCATCTGTGGATTAAAGCATGATTTCTAAAAAATTTAAAAAATTTTTTAAAAAAGTTTTGATTCTGGGTGAATTTGCCTGCAATTCTCTGCCGTCCTTAACAGCCGTTGCAGATTTGAAGGTCTCCAGCCCAGGCAGAGTTCCTGAGAACAGGGACATAAAGATTGCAACATCAGTAGCATTTAGACTTATATCTCGCTTCACAGTGCTTTTACAGCCCTCTCTTAAGTGGTTTACAGAGTCAGCCTATGCCCCCCCCAACAATCTGGCTCCTCATTTGACCCACCTCGGAAGGAGGGAAGGCTGAGTCGACCATCAGCCAGTCTGGATCGAACTACTGGCAATGGGCAGAATTAGCCTGCAATACTGCACTCTAACCACAGGGAGGGAGGGAGGAAGGAAGGAAAAAAAGGCAATAGCCCAGTACTTTCCAGCCTTCCCTAAGCGGTTTATGGAGTCAACCTATGCCCCCCCCCCCCCCCAACAATCTGGCTCCTCATTTTACCCACATCGGAAGGATGAGCCAGCCAGGATCGAACTGGTGGCAATGGGCAGAGTTAGCCTGCAATACTGGCAGGCCGGAAGGCGCAATGCAAAAGATTTTCCCAGATGTGCCAATATGACATCTGTAATAAAATGGAACTTTGAGGAACTTTAAGCCTCGGAGTCTTCTTTCCTTGGGGGTGTTACTTGGAAACCTGACATTTGCACTGTAACCACAGTCCTCCCTCCCTCCCTTCCCACTTAGCACTAGCCCTTAGGCCAGGGGTGTCCAAACTTGGGAACTTTAAGACTTGTGGACTTCAACTCCTAGAATTCCCCAGCCAGCTATGCTGGCTGGGGAATTCTGGGAGTTGAAGTCCACAAGTCTTAAAGTTCCCAAGTTTGGACACCCCTGCCTTAGGCTTATATACCACTTTGTATGGCTTTTACAGCCCTCTCTAAGCGGTTTACAGAGTCAGCCCCTTGCCCCCAACAATCTGGGTCCTCAATTTACCCACCTCGGAAGGACGGAAGGCTGAGTCAACCTTGAGCCGGTCAGGATCGAACTGCTGGCAGAGTTAGCCTGCAATGCTGCAGTCCAACCACTGCCCTATTCTGTGCAGTCTGGGGAGGGGGGGGGAGTGTCACTTGACATCTCCTCTTGATCCAGAGTTGAAGAGAGTCAGATGTGGGTCCACTAAACAGCCTTGTGATGTTTGTTTCTCCTTATTTTGCTGTCCCTCCGGGTTTTCAATAAGAGGCTCTGGATTCTGGAAGGCTAAATGTTTACTGATGTGTCGTATTTCTGAAGCTGCCCATGTCACGTCAAGCCTGCGCTTTCTATCTCTAGGGTGGACCAACCGCATGCAGTTTGAGGAAACCTGGGCCAGCCTCCTGGGAGTCCTTGTGACCCAGCCGATCGTCATGGATCATGAGGAAAACCAGCAAGAGGTAAAATAATCAGGGGTCTTCGGTGCCCTCTGGCCTTGGCCCCTCTCTCTCTCTCTGTCTTCTCTCTGTGTTTCTCCGTGTGTGTGTCTCTCTCTGTCTCTCTTTCTCTGTGTGCGTCTTATACACTGAAGACAGCATTTTTGGCTTCACGAAACCCCGACCCCTTTGCAAAAATGGACGCGCAGAGGTTTTGGGAGGCCTGCAAAGTGGTCATGGGGGCCCGGAAGGGCAAAAACGAACGACAAATGGGCCATTTTTTGCTCACTCTTGCCCCCCCCCAGCCCCCAGGAGCACTCAACAAGCCACCCAAAGTCTGTGCATGCCCTGATTTTTGCAAAAGAAAATGGGCCTTTTTTGCTCATTTTTGCCCCCCCCCCCCCAATCCCCCAGGAGCACTTTGCAGGGTTTTTTCACAAAAAAACGAAGTGTGCAGAGGGTTTGGGAGGCCTGTGCAGGGAAAAGGGTTTTTGTTTTTTTAATTTACCTCTTCAAAATCTTGGTGCGTCTTATACTCCGGTGCGTCTTATACTTCGAAAAATACGGTAGGTAGACACCCTTTTTTTTTTTTGTTTCCAGGAAGACATGGAGAGGACCCAGATCAATGTCCTGGCTGTGCAAGCCATCACCTCCTTGGTGCTGAGCGCAATGACCATCCCGCTGGCCGGCAATCCAGCCGTCAGTTGTCTGGAGCAGCAGCCTCGGAACAAGACCTTGAAAGCTCTTGACACCAGGTATGGGGGGGGGCATTTGCTTCCTTTATCCCTCATTAGGCCTCGATTGGGGGAACGCAACCTATAACCTCCTGGGTTCTGTGATAAGGGTGTAATAGGGGCTTTCAGGGGGGTGTCAAAAACAGGAACAAGAGGAACCTCCAGGAGAAGTTCCCTGAGTCCACCACAGGCTTCGCGGTGGCAGGATAGGAATATGGGAATGGAAATGGGAATAGAATAGAATATGGAATGGAATGGAATAGAAAAGAATAGGAATAAGAAGAGAAGAGAAGAGAAAATATGGAATGGAATAGAATAGAATAGGAATAAGAATAGAATAGAAAATATGGAATGGAATAGAGAATAAGAAGAGAGGAGAAGAGAAGAGAAGAGACGAGAAAATATGGAATGGAATAGAATAAGAATAGAATAGAATAGAATAGAATAGAAAATATGGAATGGAATAAAGAATAGGAAGAGAAGAGAAGATAATAATGGAATGAAGAGAAGAAGAGATAACAGAACAGTTGGAAGGGACCTTGGAGGTCTTCTAGCCCAACCCCCTGCTCAAACAAGAGAGCTATACCATTTCAGACAAGTGGTTGTCCAATCTCTTCTTGAAAACTTCCAGAGCATCCACAACTTCTGGAGGCAACCTCTGTTCCACTGATTAATTGTTTTAACTGTCAGGAAATTCCTCCTTAGTTCTAAGTTGCTTCTCTCCTCGATTAGTTTCCACCCATTGCTTCTTGTCCTGCCCTCAGGTGCTTTGGAGAATAGCTTGACTCCCTCTTCTTTGGGGCAGCCCCTGAGATATTGGAAGACTGCTATCATGTCACCCTAGTCCTTCTTTTCATTAAACTAGATGTACCCAGTTCCGGCAACTGTTCTTTGTATGTTTTGGCCTCCAGTCCCCTAATCCTCTTTCTTGCTCTTCTCTGCACTCTTTCTATAATCTCCACATCTTTTTTTACATCATGGCGACTTAAGCAGCATGAGTTCAACCATAGACAAATCCCTTCTAATCCCAACAAGTGTTTGAGAAGGATTAAAAGCAGTTTTCTTCCTTTATTTTCTCTCTCTCTCACTCTTGCTCTCTCTTCATCTGACTTTGTATCATTATATTTATCTAAGACAGTGTCCCTCAACTTGCAGTACCCCCCTGGTGTGGGGGGCACAATGTCATCACAGGGGGGGGGGTCTGAAGGCTTGAAGAACTGTTATGGTTTAAATCTTGATTTAACTTTCAACGTCGCTACATGAACTGTCATAACTTGAGGACTTCCCCTAGCCCATTTCAAGTTGTAAATATCACGTGCTTTCAGGGGAGAAAGAACACGTCTTTTCAAACGCCTCACTGATTTGACAATTTCTAAATATATTATTACTCACACAATTCATTCTTTCTGCTGACTATCAGGTTCGGGAGGAAACTGAACATTATCCGTGGGATTGTCGAGCAAGAGATCCAAGAAATGGCCTCTAAGAGGGACAACGTCGCTTGCCACCACGTATACCAGGTGTGGGACCCTGTTCCCTCCCTGGCCCCCTCTACTACAGGTAAAACGGTGGTTTAGATAGTTGTCAGTATCTCAACGCGGTGGCTCAGAGGCTAAGATTCTGCGCTGATGATACCCAGCTGTACATTTCAACCCCAAACCACCCCAACGAGGCTGTCGAAGTGATGTCCCGGTGTGTGGAAGCCGTCGGGGTCTGGATGGGGGACAACAGACTCAAACTCAACCCCTCCAAGACTGAGTGGCTGTGGCTACCGGCACCTCGGTTCAGCCAGCTGATTCCATCGCTGGCCATAGGGGGCGAACAATTGCCCCCTGTGGAATGGGCGCGCAATTTGGGCGTCCTCCTTGATGCCTGGCTGTCAATGGATGATCATGTGGCAGCCGTGGCAAGGGGGGCGTTCCACCAGGTTCGCCTGGTGCGCCAATTGCGCCCCCTACTGGACCGGGATGCCCTACGCACGGTCACTCATGCGCTGGTGACGTCCCGCCTGGACTACTGCAACGCTCTCTACATGGGGCTGCCCTTGGGACGCGCCCGGAGACTGCAGCTAGTCCAGAACGCAGCCGCGCGGGTAGTCATGGGGAGTACTAGGTACTCCCACGTAACACCTCTCCTGCGCGAGCTGCACTGGCTGCCTGTGGTTTTTCGGGTGCGTTTCAAGGTGCTGATTACCATCTTTAAAGCGCTCCATGGCATGGGACCTAGTTACTTGCGGGATCGCATCCTCCCACATACATCCCTGCGGCCAATTCGCTCACACAGAGAGGGACTTCTCCTGGTGCCGTCCACTAGGCAATGCCAACGGGCGACACCAAGGAGTAGGGCCTTCTCTGTGATGGGCCCAACCCTCTGGAATGACCTCCCCCCCGACATTAGAACCACTTCTGACCTCCGCTCCTTCCGGCAAAAACTGAAGACCCACCTGTTCCGATTAGCAGGCCTGGCATAATTACAACTGTCCCTCCTGGCAAATGTACTATTAACTGGTTATTTTAGGGGTATTGTTTTTAACTTATTGTGTGTGTTTTAGGGGTTCAAAATCCTATATTTATATATACTGCTTTGTACAGTTCTTTTAATTCCATTTTAACCTCCTCCATTCCAACTGTACATATTCAATTTTTATTGTATTTTGATATATTTTGCATGGACTGTACACCGCCCCGAGTCCCTTTTGGGAGAGGGGGCGGTCTAGAAGCATGAATAATAAATAAATAAATAAATAAATAAATAAGATGACGAGCTTGTCGATCAGAAAGGTTGGCAGTTGGGCGGTTCGAATCCCTAGCACCGCGTAACCGAGTGAGCTCCCGTTACTTGTCCCAGTTTCTGCCAACCTAGTTTGAAAGCATATAAAAATGCAAGGAGAAAAATAGGGACCACCTTTGGTGGGAAGGGAACAGCGTTCCGTGAGCCTTCAGCGTTGAGTCATGCCGGCCATATGACCACGGAGACATCTTCGGATAGTGCTGGCTCTTCGGCTTTGAAAGGGAGATGAGCACCACCCTCTAGAGTCGGAAACGACTGGCACATATGTGCGAGGGGAACCTTTACCTTTACCTTACAACTATCAATGGACAACATGCACAATCACACAGAGAGATGCCCCACGCTGTGCGTGCTTGGATTTGGGAAGAGAAATCAAGCCTCGCTCCACGTTAAAAGCTCACGGCTGATTCTGCATTTTTAGTCGGGGAAAACCTACTTGGCTTGCCACCACAATTGAGCCCAAGAAAATGTCTATGGTTAAGTGAGACATTCGTTAAGTGAATTCTTGCCACAGTTGTTAATTGAATTCCTGTGTGATGCACGGCACAGAGGCAACGTCCTCTAGGACTGTTCTCCTCCTACCCTTCGCTGCCCCTTTTTCGCCCCCAGGTTTCCATCCCCAGCCATTAACCTCTGCCATCTCGCCTCCGCTGTTAGGACCCTGGATGTTCGTGCCAGCCAATGGGACCCTGCCTCTTTAGTCCCAGGCCCCTCCTCACGGTCATTTGGGAGAAATACTGTTCACCCCGGGCTTTTGGGCTCAGGTGACAGTTCACCACCAGCCAATCAGAGGAAGGGAAGGGAGAAAGAGAGGCGGGGGGAGAGAAAGTGTTCCTTGTGAAGTTTCCTCTCCGGGGGTTTCTCCGTCCAGTTGCCTCGGGTCCCTGCTAGAAAATCCTTTGCATCACCCTCCCCCTCCCCAAATACACAATGGCCACAGGAAAGTTAAAAATCATGACTTTCTACTTGTCACAATTCCTCAGACGCCTTCTCTTACTTTTCCACCAAAGCTCTTAATATTATAATTACTTTAGTCATATAATCTAAGTACATTGTAAAACTCAGTCGTATACTCGCACATAGACAGATTCCTTTTTGGCAATGTTTATTTTCTGTTATTCCTGATCTGCCTATTAACAGCACAAAAGGGGTGAGGATTGCTCTGGTAGTTTGAGTTAGGCGCCAATTCCTGGGGGGAATGGGGATGGCATTTAAATGGAACCAGATCCCATGCAGGAAGGATACAGCGGACTGCAGGCACGTGCTTTCACTGAGGCACATGTGCCACAAATGCCGAAAAACCAAATGCTCAAAAGGAAAACACCTTCAGAGCAGCACAAGACATACACATATAACAATAGAACAAAGTTCTATAACAGAACAAGTTTCTACTTCATGTGATAATACTTATTACTTTTTATTTATTACCATTTCCTTCATTTCTCTCCCTTTTCCTCAAAAGAAAGAATTCTTTCTATCACGATGAATGAGGGGTATTTATTTAGCAGGGATAGTTTGAAGGACCATGATATTTGCAGGCTTATTATGAGGGGGTGGCAGGCACGGAGGATGCAACGATTGCCATCCTAAAAGGCCAGCAACATGTGTTGCAAACAAACAAAATATCAGTGGGGCACCTTTGACTCATAAGGATTTAAAAATGCACTCTGGTGTAAAGGAGGGAGGGAAGAAGAACAGCTTCAAGAAATGAAACAAGCAATCCAAAAAGAGGTACTTGGAGTCAACACTCCAAAATATCAGATTCCATTCAGATGGAAGCAAATTATCCAAAGGCAGCTATCAGAGACAAACAAACAAAACAGGGACATAGGATGGAGCACTTTGACACTCCTCGAGGAGCCTCTGGCTGCAAATAGTCCATTCCAATGTTCTGAGCACCACGGCTGCAAAGTAAGAAATCAAGCAGGGCAGATCAGTGAGTCCAGGAATCAAAGGAGCAAGGCAAGTATCCAGAAATCCAGAAAGAATGCAAGGAATTTGGAAAAGTTCAGTCTTTGTTCCTAACAAATGTTCTTCCCCACGGTGTCTCCTTAAGTCTAAGTCCCCAGGTGTGCCTTGTGAAGGTGTGCGGAGCGCTCTCCTCCTGAGTCGCTGGTGTCAACTCTCTGGGTTGACATTCAATGCAGAGCAGTGAAGGAGCCGGATCTCAGGTTACAGTAGCTGGGTTGAGATGAATGAAGCTATTGGATAACGTGATTTAGGACAAAGACTGAAGGGAGGACAGAAACACAGGCAAAGTTCAAAAGCAGATAAAGAAAGCAAAAAAGATGGCTGCGAATAAGAAATGCCTAATGAAGAATGCCTAATGAAGCTGTTAATAAATCACTGCTTTTTGTATTACACTGTCGGGTCGCTTATTACGAAGCAGGCATCGTTAGGGTACTTTACAGCTGGATCATCCTGCTCTGTTCTCGACTTCTCTCTACTCTCCATGCTCTTGGATCAGGAGTGGGTGGTCCTTGCCCATTGCCTGAGCTCTGTCTCTCATATTCACTGCTCAGCCTCTCCTGGTCATCCTGCCCCTGTTCTTCCCTGCCTACAAGCCATCCCAATCCTGAAAGGCCCTGGCAATGACTCGGCTTGCTCCTCCACACATTCCTCCAAAGCCAATGAAGCCGCCCCTTCGTCGGCTCCATTTCCGGTTCATCTTCCTCCGCGGATTCAGACTCTGACGGAGGCCTGACACCCTCCCCTCCCCTCCAGTAACAGACAAGAGGAGAGAATCCCACTCCTCAGTTTCTTCCTGCAGGCCAAGCCGTCCCCCAGATCAGGGACTGCAGCAGTGGTGGGATTCCAAATCTTTTCCTACCGGTTCTACGAGAGCGTGCTTTGCGCGCACAGCACTCAAAGACCGCCCTCGGTGTCAGCGCTGATGAGCTGAGCTGTTTTTTAGCTCAGCCGAGGCGCGGCAATGTGCCGCGTGAATCGGCTGAGCTAAAAAACCCAAAGGAATATAGGACAGGGAACGACAGGGGCGGGAGGTTGGGGCCAGCCAGAGGTGGTATTTGCCGGTTCTCCGCACTACTCAAAATTTTCGCTACTGTTTCGCCCGAACCGCTCCGAACCGGCTGAATACCACCTCTGGAGTGGAGATCTGTGGAGCTTCTCCTTTATCCGTCTAACAGATGAATAAATTGAATCTCTGGCCATCCTAGTTACGTTTCTTCTTTTCATTGCAGGTTCCCTCATTAGCCACGAGAAACTGCTGCTTCAGATCAATACGGAACGCGAGATGGGGAATATGACGTACAAACTGGGACAGGTGTGTCCAAATGCCTGTTAGGTAAAGGAAAGAGAGTCATTTTTCGGATCCCTTAAACCCAGGCAGCCCTCAACGTACAGCACTGAACCAAAGTGACTTCTGGCCACTTTTCACACTTTACGACCACTGCAGCACACACACACACACACACACACACACACACACACACACACATACGTGATCATGTGGTTTATATTCGGACGTTTGGCAACTGACTTCTATTTGATGACGGTCGCAACGTCCGAGGGGGACACACGGTCTTCGTTTGTGACCTTCCAACAAGCAAAGTTGACGGGGCAAGCTAGATTCACTGAACGACCGTGTGACTGAATTAACAACTTCATCAATTCGCTTAACGGCGGTTGGCAAGAAAAGTCGTGAAATTGCTTTTAACCCTTGTGCAACACCAAAATGTTGAGCCTCGGGTTTTCGTTGTACATTCGAGAACTCGCCGTAGATGGCGTTTTGGTGTCTTCATTACTTGACCGATGCATGAATTTAGGGTGACGTTGATGTGCGCATTGTGAAGGAGATCAAGAATTGTTTTCAATCTTTTATTTTTTCTTTCTTTTCTTGACCGACAGGTCTCCATCCATTCGGTGTGGCTGGGAAATAGCATTACCCCGTTGCGGGAAGAAGAATGGGGCGAAGATGAAGATGATGAGAGTGACATGCCTGCCCTTTCTTCCCCACCCTCCTCCCCCATCAATTCCAGGTGTATCTTTTTAAATTAATTTATTTTTTTTCTCTTCCTGTGCCCATCCGGGCTTTTCGGTTCAGAATAACCTCGAAGCTTTCAAATCTGAGACGAAATTCCCGTATCTTAATTACTGTATTTTTCAGAGTATAAGATGCACCTTTCCCCCCCAAAATACACTGAATACAGCACTTTTGGTCTCCCGAAACCCCTCCCCCTTTGCAAAAATGGCCATGCATTGCCTTTAGGAGGCTTCCAGAGTGTTCCTGGGAGCTGGGGAAGGCAAAAATGAGCAAAGAACAGGGTGCTTTTTGCTCATTTTTGCCCCACCCCAGCCCCCAGGAGCACTCTATAAGCCTCCTAAAGGCTAGTCATGCCCCTTTTTGGGGGAGCCCTTCCCTACAGTGTCTCGGGCCATTTTTGGGGGGGTCTGCAGAGTGCAAAAACTTTTTAAAAAAAATTTGCCTCTTCAAAATCTTGGTGCGTCTTATCCTCCGGTGGGTCTTATACTCCAAAGAATACGGTAGTCAATGCAGGTGGTCCTTGACTTATAACACATTTAGAGACCAAACCTTCCGTTTTTCACACTTATGACCTTTTAGCATCCCCATCAGAGGTCGGTTGCTACCAGTTCACCCCGGTTCGGGCGAACCGGTAGTGGAAATTGCGACTGGTCGCCGAACCGGTAGGGACAGCAGGCTGGCCACGCCCCTGAACCGGTTTCCCGGTCGCCACAGCATGTTCTTTTGACATTTTTAATGTTCTGCGCATGCACGGACCTATTTACAGGCAACTACGCATGCGCACACCGAACCGACAGTAACATCAGCAGAAACCCACCCTCGAACCCCCTGATCACCTATGGCAGGGGTGTCCAAACTTGGCAACTTTAAGACTTGTGGACTTCAACTCCCAGAATTCCCCAGCCAGCTGGCTGGGGAATTCTGGGAGTTGAAGTCCACAAGTCTTAAAGTTGCCAAGTTTGGACACCCCTGACCTATGGGGATTCTCCGTCATCCAGGTCAGAGCGGAAGAAGCTTCCTGGATGAGAAGCGAAACATCAAAGAAAAACCAGAAAAGTCCAGTTGCCCCTTGGGGAAAAAAAAGAAGCACCTTGGGGACATCCCCCTGGTCACATGATCAAAATTCACACGCTTGGCAACTGACTCACGTTTACGATGGTTGTGATATCCCGGAGCATCACGCGATCCCCTTTTGTGACCTTTCTAACCGGCAAAGTCCATGGGGGATGCTGGATTCACGTAACAACTGCAAGGATTCCCTTAACAATGGTGGCGAGAAAAGTCGTAAAGCGGGACAAAATTCACATCACAGCTGTCCCACTGAAGTTGCAGTCGTACGTCGAGGACTTCCTGTAGCTGTTCTTACAACAAATACAATTGATCGGCATTGTACATTCCACACATAGCGCAAGTGGGTATCTTTACTCAGCTTGTACTTTACTACAGATACTGTACTCTGAGTACAGTATCTCACAGAAGTAAGTACACCCCCTCTCATTTTGTAAATATTTAAGTACCGTATTTTTGGGGGTATAAGATGCTCCGAAGTATAAGACACCCCTAGCTTTTGGGGAGGAAAACAAGAGAAAAAAAATATGCCTCTGCCTCCCAGCAATTTGCCTCCTTGCAACAAACAGCAAACAGTTCAGACAATATACACTGATTGTGGTGTTACATTTCAGACTATACTTGTACAGATACTGTTAAAATTGATGTGGCTTTCTGGAAGTATACGTTATTCTCTGCTATTTAAAAGAAGAAACAATAGCACTGGGCCTCTTCAGATCAAGCATTTGTTTTAAAAAGCTGTTAAGTTGTCTAGAACAATAATTAAACTGGTTTTTAAAAAATAAGTCTAATAATTTGAACATTCTATAGGCATTTATAGTCATTGACTTACCTCCTTGCAGCAAATAGCAAACAGTCTGTTTCAGGTTAGCCTGATTAGAAGGGGAAAAAATCTGCCTCTGCCCTCCCAGCAATCTGCCTCCTTGAAGCAAACAGCAAGTTTCACTTTCAATTTCAGTTTAAGCACGGGATCCCGATCATCAGCTGTTTCAGGCTGCAGGGATTGCCATAACCTATTGCCGCCTCCCGCAAACCCCATTTTCCTGTTTGCTGCAAGGAGGTAAATTGCTGGGAGGCAGAGGCAGAGTGGGGGCCGGTGGGTGGTGGGGGCTACATTCGGTGTATAAGACGCACCCACATTTTCACCCTCTTTTTTTTGGGGGGGGGGGAAGGTGCATCTTGTACTCCAAAAAATACAATATATCTTTTCATGTCACAACACTGAAGAAATGACACTTGGCTACAATGTAAAGTAGTGAGGATACAGCTTGTACAACAGCGTAAAATGTGCTGTCCCCTCAAAATAACGCAGCACACCCAGCCATTAATGTCTAAACTGCCAGCAACATTGGAAATCTAATATTTACTGTGGATTTCTCTGGGCTTATTCACTTCTCTTGACCTGCAGGAACATTTGGAAACCATCCAAAAGCTCAGAGAACGAGCCTCTACCCTTATCCTCCACCCGAGTTTCAGATATTCGCCAACATCGCAAATCTAATATTTACAATGGGTTTCTGTCAACTCATGAACGTCTTTTGCCTTGTAGGAAGCACCGTGCCGGGGTAGACATTCATTCGTGCTCCCAGTTCCTGCTGGAGTTATACAGTCAATGGATTCTGCCGTCCATCCCAAACAAGAAGACGCCAGTTACTCTGATCAGCGAAGTGGTCCGATCCGTAAGCGTTTTAAGTGTTTTCATTCTCACAAATCCCGCTTTGAATTGTTGACGGTCCCGATGAGCGCGGCAGCAAAGAAATACTTTCCTTGATACAATTAACCATGTTTCGGCGTATTTTAGGCTTTTGGCTTTATTTTACTAGGCTTATAAATCTCTCCAAATCTGAGCGTCTCACATCTTAATGGAGTGATGGCTAACCTTTTTCCCATCGCGTGCCAAAAGCGGGAGGAGTGCAGGGGGGGTCGTGCGTGGGGTATGCTCACACCCATAATTCTATGCATGTGTTCAAACCCCCTTCCACCCCTCCCCGCTTTTGGTGCACGATGGACCCGTTTTTCTCCCTCCCCAGGCTCCAGAGGCTTTCTAGGAGCCTGGGGAGGGCGAAAACAGCCCCCACTCCCCGAGGCCAACAGCCCAACGCACAAACCGGAAGTCCGTTTCCCGAAGCCCGCTGGCAAGCGCACTGGAGCTTACAGGGCAACACCTCGCGGGCCCTAATAAATGGCTCGCGTGCCATAGGTTTGCCGTCACAGTCTTAGTGTCTTAAGACAGATAGTCCTTGACTTACCACACATCATTTAGGGACCGTTCAAAGTTACAACGGCACTGAGAAAAGTGACTGGTGACCATTTTTCACACTTACTGACCACGGCAGCTTCCCCATGGTCCCTTTGCTCAAAATTCAGGCGCTTGGTAAACTGACTCGTATTTTTGACGGTTGCAGTGTCCCCTTTTGCGTCCTTCTGACCAGCACAATCAACGGGGAAGCCAGATTGATTTAACAACCGCGTTACTAATTGAACAACTGCAGGGATTCCCTTAATTCTGGGAGTTGAAGTCCACAAGTCTTAAAGTTCCCAAGTTTGGACACCCCTGCCTTAACAAATGCAGCAGGAAAACGGGAGATGAGTCCCATCTGCAAATTTAATAATCTTTCGAAAAGCAACTTTGGGACGCCAGAATCCCTGTTGCTAAGTGAAACGTTCTGAAGTGAGTTTGTCCCGTTTTACGATATTCCTTGCCACGGTTGTTAAGCGAATCACCGCAGTTGTTAAACCAGTATCCCGGTTGTTAAGTGAAGCTGGTTTTCCTATTGACTTTGCTTGTCAGAAGGTCACTAAGAGGGGATCACGTGATCCCGGGACATTGAAACCGTCATAAATCTGAGTCAATAGCCAAGCGTCTGAATTTTGATCCCGTGTACATGCTGCGATGGTCATTAAGTGCGAAAACAGGTCATCGGTCACTTTTTCCCCCCCAGTGATGTTGTAACTTTGAACAGTCACTAAATGAACTGTTGTAACTCTGTATTCAACACCTGTATTTTAAACATTTCCTTCCCAGGATTCCTTCTGCCCCAAATTCTTACGCGAAGACTTAAGATCTGCGACATTAAAGGGTCCGCTTATTGTCATATGTTTTCTGGCTTTATGTCTTCGCAGCTTTTAGCCGTCTCTGACTTATTTACGGAGAGAAATCAGTTTGAAATGATGTACGCGACGTTAACCGAACTGCGGAAAGTCCACCCGTCGGAAGACGAGATCCTTCTTCAGTATTTGGTCCCCGCTATGTGCAAAGCAGCGGCTGTCCTTGGCATGGTAAGATTTTTGGATAATCACAGGCAACCTCGACTTACGACCCACAATAGAGTCCAAAACGTCCTGTGACGACCCAAGGGGACGGCACAGAGGTAAGGCAGGCAGCTGATAGTTCAAACCACCCCTTTATTGCTCCAAATTGCCCCAAACGCTCCCAACGTTTCTGGCAAGTCCCAGAGAAAAGTGTGAAAACACACACACACACACACACCTCGAGTCCAATGCTGTGAGCACCACGGCTGCAAAGCAAGAAATCCAGGGAGTCCAGGAAGCAAAGGAGCATGGCAAGTAATCCAGAAAGAATGCAAGGAATCCAGGAAAGTTCAAACGTCCACACTCAACACTCCATGAATTTAGCGTTTGTTCCCGAGAATTCCCCCCCCCCCCCCACAGTGTCTCCTTAAGTCTCAGTCCCCAGGTGTGCCTTGTGAAGAGGGGCGGGGCCCCTCTCTCCTCCCGAGTAGTCGAGTCAGCCTGCGCTGTTCTCGCCTTCTCTCCACTCTCCATGCTCTCGGATCAGGAGTGAGTGGTCCTTGCCCCTCTCCTGAGCTCTGTCAATTACGTTCACTGCTTAGCCTCTCTTGGTCATCCTGCCCCCCCCCCCCTTCCTCTCTGTCTACAAGTCAACCCAATCCTGAAAGGCCCTGTCCTAAATTCAACCTGACACAGACACACATACACACCCGTCTTTTTTCCATCCATCAGGATAAAGCCGTGGCGGAGCCCGTCAGCCGCCTGCTCGAATCGACGCTCCGCAGCGCGCACATGCCGAGCCGAATTGGTGCACTGCACGGCATCCTGTACATTTTGGAGTGCGATCTCCTGGACGAGACGGCGAAGCAACTTATTCCGGTCATCACCGAATACCTGCTGTCCAATCTGCGTGGCGTAGCCCAGTAGGTCTTGATAGAAGAAACTCCTCGCTAAAATTAGGGGGGGAAAAACACACGCATCAAAACCTAACCTGGTTATCTGTTTTGGGGTGGCGGAAGAGGTGTTTTATTGAAATGCTAAAGCAGCCCTGAGAAACTTTAGTTCCCGATAAAGGAGAATATTTGTAGCTCAGGGTTGAAATGAGCAATCCCTTAGTGCTCTCTGAGCTTGGTAGTTTTCTTGCAGACATTTCATGACCCAGCTAGGTAACATCATCAGTGTTAGGAGGGAGAGGAATACTCTCAATTCATATTCTACTGGCTTGCCTTGTGAGTGTTAGCAGGAGGCTTCTTTGATCGGGGTATTATTGTTAGTTTTTGGGCAGTTCCTTGATTGGGGCATTGGTTCCTTCTTTAGATACTGTTTTATTTTTACAGCTAGTCCTTGATCTATGACCGCAGTTGAGCCCAACATTTCTGTCCTTAAGCTGAGACATTTGTGAAGTGAGTTTTGCCCCATTTTACCACCTTTCTTAGTTGTTAAGTGAGTCCCTGCACCCAGTTGTTAAGTGAAATGGGCCTCCCCATTGATTTTGCTTGTTAGAAGGTCACAAAAGGGGATGACGTGACCCCGGGACACGGCAACCGTCATAAAGACGAGTCAGTTCCCAAGCGACTGAATTTTGATCACGGGATGATCGGGATGCTGCAAAGGTCGTAACAGTCGTGTCTTTTGAACAGTTACTAAGGCCGGCCAGGGTTGGTTCAGTCCTCTTTTACATTTCTTCAGTAGTGTTGTGGCCCACCAGCAGATCTGGCAGAAGATTCGGACAGTGAGGAGGTTGGGGAGGAACCTGGGCCAGTCCTGGAGTCTGGGGAAGGTTCTGACGAGGGCTCTGTGTTGGAGGCAGAGAGGGGGCCAGAACCGTATGCCAGTTATCAGCTGCCTTCGGAGTCAGACATCAGTGAGGCAGAGGAACAGCTGGAGCCTGTTCCCAGTGTGAGCATGGGCAGAGTTGCCGGACAAAGGGAACAGCTAAGGAACAGGGGTCGACTCGGGAGTAAAGGCATAGATGGATGTGGATGGCCCCTCCCAGAGGAAATAAAAGAGGAGCGAAAGGGGAGTGGAGTTTGCAGGAGACAATTAGTTTGTTTCATTAGCGTGAAAATCTGTTTGTGACTCTGAGACCTCTTTGCCAAGTATTTCCTTGTACAGTGTTGCGTTTGGAAGATCTCGGCCTGGCAGCTCTCCAAGCCTGATGAGGTCTGTGGTTGTCAATTCACCCTTGAAAGTCTGTTTGCTGGGACTTTGCTGGATGTGAAGGAGAGGAACTCACAAGTAGCCAAATAAAAAGGGGTTTTGTTGGGACCAGGAGTCTGCTTGGTTGATTTTGGGAAGCCTCGGTCAGAACAAGTAGAAAAATGAAAGAAGAGAGTGTTTGTTTTTAATGCTGGTCTCTGTCATATGTTGAAACACCACACGCACACACTTTTTTTCTCTCTCTCTCAACAGCTGTGTGAACCTCCACAACCAGCAGCACATCTTGGTCATGTGCGCAGTGGCCTTCTACTTGATCGAAAACTACCCTGCTGACGTCGGACCCGAATTCTCTTCCGGAATTATTCAGGTAGGGTTGAGGCCTCCAGAGAGTTTCCCACGTGGCCTTCGAGGAAAGGCGGAGGTGAAAAGAGCCGCCTTGGTTGACCCTCGTGTGAGATAAAAACCCAACTGTCAAATCCTCACAACACAGAGACAAGTCTGGTTCACCATTCAAAAAAGTTTATTTAACATTCCAGTTTTTTATCTCTTGTATTTTGCAGAATTTGTAGTTTTAATGCTTTTAAGGAGAGCAAAGAATAGCATTCAAACAATACAGTTTATACACTCCTAAGAAACTCCCCCCCTCTTCCTGCTCATTCAATTTAAGTCCTTTCTTTTGTCATTCCATACTCTAAAGACAACTTGACAATTTCTTGAGCGGTCCCTATCTCTTATTTGGCTTCTTTCTGGTGCCTTTCCTCTGAGCAGAAGGCTTCCTATCTAACTTGTACGTAGGCTTGGAATAACAAAGGTTATCTTGTCCTGTTTACTGAACACATTTTGTGGTTAGCAAAAGCACAGTAACTTATTACACATTTTAAGCAAGAATATAATGGCTTATACATTTAACATTGTAAAAGAATACAAAAGGAACCTTTTAACATTTTATAAAAGAGTAACTTAAGATCATTTCCTTCACTCACACCTTGCATTGGCCAGTCTCAAAACTTTGCTCAGTCTCATTCTTTGTGTCAGGCCTGTCCCAACTTGGGCGTTGGGGAAAGAAAGACCCTCGACTCCGCTTGTAGTGAAAGGCGTACGGGTGGTCCTCGACTCACCACAATCCGTTTATTGACCGTTCAGAGTTACAGCGGCACTGAACAATGTGACTTACGACCGTTTTTCAAAGTTACGACCTTTGTAGCATCCTCTCGTGATCATGTGATCAAAGTTTGGAGGCTTGGGAACAGGTTCATATTTAGGACCGTCGCTGTGTCCCAAGGTCACACAATTCCCCCTTTGCGACCTTCTGACCAGTAAAGTTAGTGGGGAAAGCAGATACTCATTTAACAACTGGGCTACTAACTCATAAACTGCAGCGATCCACTTAACGACTATGGCAAGAAAGGTCGTAAAATGGGGCAAAACTCACTTAACAAATGTCTCGTTTAACAAAAGAAAATTTGGGCTCCATTGTGGCCGTAAGTCGAGGGCTACCTCTACTTTGCCAAGCGGTTACAAGCCAGATATGAGGATTCCCGTATAAACACGGTATTTTACCCCTCAGCCAGGCCTTCCCTCTTGATATTTAACAGATTAACAGAGTTGGAAGGGTTCTTGTAGGTCATCTAGTCCAACCCCCTGCCCAAGCAGGAGACCCTACACTGTTTCTGACAGGGCAGTCCAGTCTCTTCTTGAAAGTCTCCAGGGATGAAGCTCCCACAACTTCTAAATAACAGAATAATAACAGACTAATATATTTGGGAAGGACGTTGTGGGTCATCTAGTCCAACACCATGGCTAAGCAGGAGACCCTACACCATTTCTGACAGATGGCAGTCCTTTCTCTTCCTGAAAGACTCCAGGGATGAAGCTCCCACAACTTCTGAAAGCTGAAGTTGATCGTCCTGTTTGTGTCCAATGAGGTTCAAATTAATCATTTTGGTAACCATTCTGAAGTTTGGCGCCTCTTCGGTGGGCGTTCGCATGCCATCCCCATGCCTGTGTCCTTGGGTCATTCAACCACTGTCTCTGGTTGGCACCTCTGTCATCCCTGTGTCCCTCTATCCCTCCTCCCCACATTTCAGGACGGGCTGCTATCAAGGCGAAAGGGACCTGATGCGACATGATGGCAGATCTGACACTTTCTCGTCTCTTCCAGATGTGCGGAGTGATGCTATCCGAAAACGAGGGATCCACTCCCTCGGTGATCTACCACTGTGTGCTCAGAGGTCTGGAAAGGCTCCTGCTCTCGGAGCAGCTCTCCCAGCCAGACTGCGAAGCGATGGTGAAGCTGAGCGTGGACCGCGTCAATGTCCTTAGTCCGCATAGAGCCATGGCCGCCTTGGGACTCATGCTGAGCTGCATGTACACAGGTAACGCGGCTTATGTCTTTTCCTTGCCTTTCTCGGTGATTTGTTCTTTAGGCCACAATCCACTGACTCAGAAGGGGGGGGGAGTGAGAAACACAGGCGTTCGATTTACGTCCACAAATGAGCCCCAAATTTCCGTTGCTGAATGAAACATTTGTAGAGTGAATTTTGTCCCAATTTGCGATCTTTCTCGTCGCCGCGGGTGCGGCTAAGTAACATGGTTTTTAAGTGAATCGGGCTTCTCCCTTTAGGGGATCATATGACCCCGGGAGCCTTACAACCGTCGTAAATAGGAGTCAGTTGCCAAGTGTCTGAATTGTGATCAAGGGACTGTGGAGCTACTGCAATGATCCTAAGTGTGAAAAAACTCACTCATAACTCCCTCCTTTCAGTACTGTTGTAACTCTGAGCAGTCACTAAGTGAATGGTCGTAAGTCGAGGACTACCCATATTGTCTTCCATCCTTGCAAGTGAATCATCATCTTCTTTTAATGCCCCCATAATCCTTTGTGGAGTGGAGTCTGGGCAACTGAATGGAGCCGAGTGTTTACTGGCCAACTGCCCTACCTGTCACCAATACGGAGTTATATTCAGCCAATATATTCTCATTGTGCCCAGAGAGAAATACCTGGCTCTACCTAGGATCGAACTTACAGCCTCTCAATTGTGTGGCAAGAGCTGTACCTCTAAGCCACTGCATCACTCATCTTAGCAATGCTTGTGTTTAAATCATGTGCCAGCGGGACAAGCGTGGAACCAGTATTTTCTACAGCTGTCTCAAAATGAATCAATCTTTACAACTGCAGTGACTTTCAGCTCAACAGTTTTTCACAACCATCCTGGTTATGTAGATCCTTGTTTGTCTCTAAGCTGGGTTGTTTTTGTGCAGCTGTCACTTTTCCTGGTCGCATAACGAAGCACCTGCACAAAAACAACCGAGCTCAGAAACCCTTCACAGCTGACAGTACAGGCGAGTTGCCTGCATTCCGTCAATCGTCCTTTCTTGTCAATTTCCTTTGATCCATGTCACGAGATTGTAGTAATGATTCTTATTTTTATCACTCTTCCCGCCCTTCGTCCCCCCCCCCCTCCCTGATGGCGGCTTTAGGAAAAGAGAAAGTCAGCCCCGGACGAAGCGCAGATCCCCACTCGGCAGCTCCGGACAGTGAATCGGTCATCGTGGCAATGGAGCGAGTATCTGTCCTCTTTGACCGGTAGGAACAAAAAGCCAGGAAGAATTAGTCCCTGCACAAAATAAATACAATTTCCCAATTATTTTCCATTTATAAATGTAACTAGCCAATAACCAGGCATTGCCCAGATATTTATTTGTAGGAGGAAAATGTCCGGACCAAACGTAATTTCTAATGCCGGATTTTCTCCCTTATCAGAGGGAGCTCCCTTGTGGAGTACTGTGAAGCCGTTACCATGGCAACTCCGCTCTGCTGTACAGTAGAAGCCATTTTAAGGCAGTACAATAGAAACCATTTTAAGGCACAACAGGCTGTATCTTAACAGAACACACACCCCGAGGGGTGTCTTACCCTCGCAGTATTTGTTTCCAGAGAATAAGTCATCTGTTTATCAAGTTTGGTTGAAATTGCTCGAAGCGTTCCAGAGTTATGCTGGCGCGCACACACACACACACACACACACACACACACATATATATAAACTAGGAGTCCCCAAACTCTGGGCCAGGGCCCAGCATCGAGCTGTGACCCATTTGAAACTGGGCCGCGCAAGTAGTAGATGAGCACAGGAACTTTCATTTACGTGAGTGGTGGGTGCACGCACCTGTTGCGTGTGTGAATGGAGCTGCACACACAATAGTGCAGGCCCCACCGCAAGCACAGAGCTAGCCAATGCGAAGCTCAAACGTACGGTGGCAGTTCTGTCATTGGGGTCCCCTGAAGTCAGGGAGGGAGGGAGGCGCTGGCCGGCCAGCCCTGGAGACTGATGGACGGTCTCTCTCTCTCTGCAGGGTCAGGAAAGGATTTCCCTTCGAAGCCCGAGTGGTGACTCGGATCCTCCCTCAGTTCCTGGATGACTTTTTCCCCCCGCAAGACGTCATGAATAAAGTGATTGGGGAATTTTTATCCAACCAACAACCCTATCCACAATTTATGGCAAAGGTACTCTATAAGGTAAGGTTTTATGGCACAAGGTATATATACGTTGCATTTGTGCTGATAAATAAATAAAGGGAGATTAGTATAGATCTATTTCAAGCTATTTAGCTTTCATCAGCTAGCCATACCCTTATTGGGAATTGAACCTGGGCTGTATATGTATACTAGCTGTTAACCCGGCGTTGCCCGAGTATTTGTTTATCCCAATCCTATATTAGTCATTCACAAATGTCCGGACCAAACATAATTACTAATGTTGGATTTTCCCCATTACCAGAGTGCTGCGAAGCCATTACCATGGCAGCTCCACTGTGCTGTACAGTAGAAGCCATTTTAAGGCACAACAGGCTGTCTCTTAACAGAACTTGAATCCAAAATGCACACTATCCCTGTCAAAAGTACTGTGATTTGACACTATAGATATAGCTCAGTCCTTTTCATTTCAGCAGCCCAGGCGTTTCAGAGTTACGCTGGAACACACAAACACACACCGAGGGGTGTTGGGGTTGTCTTACCCCCACAGTATTTGTCTCCAGAGAGTTAAGTCATCTGTGTACCAAGTTTGGTTGAAATTGCTTGAGGCTTTCTAGAGTTATGCTGGTACACAAACACAAACGCATGCACGCATAGTCATTTTTATATAGATAGATATATATGGGTAGTCCTCGACTTACAATTGAACCCAAAATGTAAGTTTCTAAGTGAGAAATCTATTAAGCGAGTTTTGCTCCATTTGACGACTTTTCTCTGCAAATTTGTTAAGTGAATCCCTGCAGCTCTTAAATGGGTAACACCGTTGTTAAGTGAATCCGAATTCCCTGCCCCCCAGTTGACTTTGCTGGTCGGAAGGTCGCAAAAAAGGATCCCGTGACACACACACACCGGGACACCGGGACCGTCATAAATATGAATCCATTGCCAGGTGTCTGAATGTAAAATGGGGACGGCCACGTGATTTACATTTGTTACACTTAACGGCTACGGCCGTAAGTGTAACAAACGGTCATAAGTCCTTTTTCCATTGTTGTCAATTTGAACGGTCATTAAGTGAACTGACGTAAGTTGAGGACTACTTGTATTCTTAAGTGACAGATTTTTTTTTTAAAAAAACCATTACGCCTAAAATCCTTTACTGGATGCAGAACGCGATCAGCACGCCGTGAAATAATAGCGTTTTAGATATTTGTTGCGTCAACTTAACGACTTTTCCACAACCTCGGAAGGATGAACGTTGGCTCTTGATTTCTCCAGGTCTTTCAGTCCCTGCATACGACGGGTCAGTCCTCCATGGTCCGGGACTGGGTGATGCTGTCGCTCTCCAACTTCACACAGCGGACGCCGATCGCCATGGCAATGTGGAGCCTTTCCTGTTTCTTCATCAGCGCTTCCACTAGCCAGTGGATTTCGGGAATGTATCCTCCGACAGGTGTCTATGGCGATTCTCCGTCGTCCAGGTCATGGTTGTCCCAAAGGTGCTTTTTTCCCCAAGACCTTCTTGTTTTTTTCTCTGAAGACATTTCGCTTCTCGTCCGAGAAGCTTCTTCAGCTCTGGCAGGATGGTGGGGAATGGAAGGAACTGATACTCCTTGCAGACAGCTGGTCATTTGCATCCTTTTAGAGGGTTGTTGAGGCCACTTGGATCCTGAATCAAACCTCCAAGGGGCTTCAACGGCTCTCTAAAAGGAGGCAAATGACCAGCTGTCTGCAGGGAGTATCAATCCTTCCATTCCCCACCACCATCCAGTCAGAGTTGAAGAAGCTTCTGGGGTGAGAAGCGAAGCGTCTTCAGAGAAAAAAACAAAAAGTCCAGTTGCCTCTTGAAAAAAGCATCTTTGGGATATCCTGCGACAGATACCCTATTTGGTTTGCAGAGTCTCCTTTGGAAGGGGGGAGGGGCCCTTTGGTTTCCAGGGGAAAACCCAAGGGCCGTGGGGAGAGAAAGCCAGGTAGTCTTTGACTTACGACCACAAAATTTAGGTCGTTGAGTGAGACGTGTGCTAAGCGAGTTTTGCCCCATGTAACGATCTTCCTTCCCACCGTTGCCAAGCGGATCACCGCAGTGGCTAAGTCAGCAGCCTGCTTGCTAGGCTTCCCCCTTGACTTTGCTTGTCAGGAGGTCACAAAAGCAGGTTTGTCGCTAAGCGAGACATTTGTGGCTAAAGTGAGCTCCGCCCTGTTTGGCCAGACTTTTCTCGCCACAACGGTTCAGTGAATCACCACGGTCGTTAAGTTAGGCGACACCGTTTGTGGAGTGAACCTGGCTTCCCCCTGGGCCTTGGCTTGTTGGAAGGTCGCAAAAAGCGGATCACGTCACAATGCAACCGCCATAAATATGAGCCAGTTGCCCCAACGTCTGAATTCTGATCACACGACCACAAGGACTACCTGTACTAGTTGCACTGAGGAAGAGTAGAGTTAAAAGTTACCCGTATTTTTCGGACTATAAGACGCACCGGAGTATAAAACCCACCATGATTTTGAAGAGGTAATTTTTTAAAAAGTTTTTGCACTCTGCAGGCCTCTCAAACCCTCTTCACGCCTCGTTTTTTGCACCAAAATAAAGGGGGGGGGGAGGCATGCAGAGCTTTGGGAGGCTCGTAGAGTGCTCCTGGGACTAGGGGGAGGGGGGCAAAAACGAGCAGAAACCCCATTTTTGGCAAAAGCAGACCATTTTTTTGCATAAAAGGGGGGGCATGTAGAGGCTTTGGGAGGGTTGTAGAGTGCTCCTGGGGGCTGGGGAGGGCAAAAACGAGCAAATTGGTCCTTTTCTGCTCATTTCTGCCCTCCCCAGCCCCCAAGAGCACTTTGCAAGCCTCCCAAGCCCTCTGCAAGTCCATTTTTGCAAAGAGGACAGGGTTTTGGTCGGCCAAAAATGCTGTATTCAGCGTATAAGACGCACTCAGATTTTCAACCTTTTTTGAGGGGGGGAAAGGTGCGTCTTATACTCTGAAAAATACGGTAGCTTTATGCCTTTGTTATATCCTTGACTCGTTTTATTTCCTCTGAAAGTCTCCCGCACATTATCAGCCGGATGGGAAAATCGGAACAAGTTGACTTCAATTTGTTCTGCCTGGTGGCCATCGATTTTTACCGGCACCAGATCGATGAAGAACTGGATCGCAGAGCCTTCCAGTCCATCTTCGAGGTGGTCTCATCCCCGGGAAATCCGTACCACCGCCTGCTGACCTGCTTACAAAGCGTCCACAAGATCACCCCGTGTTGAGAAAAGAGGGCAGAGGAAGGACGGAACGGCATGGGCGAAAGCCGGACCTTCGTGTGCCTCACGCCACGGAAGTCGCTCGCGAACCCTCAGCCTCGTTTTATTAAATTTGCCCCCAACCCAAACGAATCCGTAGGAAATGGTTGTCTGGGCCATGCGACAGAAAACCTGGAATTTTTTGGGGAAAGTGGGAGGGGGGGGGGAAAGAGACCTAGTAAGATATGGACAAAATACGGATGCAAAACAAATTGCTCATCTTGGCTTAAATTTATATATCATTCATGCTGAACCTTGTGAATTCTGCAGTATCGGCTGACGGGCATTTAAAAAGTTTCATCTCGCTACAAGTATTTTGTTGCAATTTGTAGTTTTTTCCTAATGTGAAAAAGAGAAAAGGGGAAAAGATTTTTAAACACACCGAAAATTTATATATATATATATATATATGAATCTGTCTGTCTCTCTCTCTCCTCCCTCTCTGTATCTCTCTTTCTCAATATCTCTCTCTCCGTATCGCTCCTCTCTCTGTCTCTGTCTCTCTCTTTGTCTCTGTCTCTCTCTCCATATCTCTACTCTGTCTATATATCTCTCTTTCTCTGTATTTCTCTCTGTCTGTCTGTCTCTCTCTCTCTCCAAGATGATTCATACACACACACACACACACACACACACTCCAAGGTATTTTGATGTACAAGAGTGGGGAAATTAGACATAAAAAGATGTACTTTCTTTTATACCTCTAGATTTAAAAGCTGGATCAATTTATCTTGATTTTTTTAAAAAAATAGCCAATGTAAATAGTTCTAAATGATGTACAATATGTTAAGATACAGGAATTGGCGTGGAGGCTGGGACGCACTTACACAATTAAAAAAAGAATATTTGCCACGTAGGTCGAATAGCTCAGTTCACCGTTTTTTTTCCTATCGTATGTTCTTTAGGTCTATTTTTTTAACGCACTCCCGTGTCACCTTGTTCAACTCCAGCCCATCTTTTGTACGCTTTTACTCTTTGAAAAAGTTTAAATATCTCGATTTGTTTGAAGTTGGGCCTTTACGCAGAAAAAAAGAGAGAGAGAGAATTTTACGTGGGTGTTTTGGATTTACCGGATGAAGAAATTGCGGGGAGTGGGGGAAAGGAAACTGGGCACTTTGCAAAACACTTTTGAAACGGACACGTTAGGAAATCTCCCAAATAGAGGCGTTTTCGGCGACATCACACATTGGCCTTAGATTAAGGAAAACTCTGCGAGAACCAGTCCTGATCCCTGTGACTCTTTTTGTGGTTCTTTAAAAACAGGCAAATATTACCTTGAGGTCGGCTGCAAGATTTAGTTTTTTTGGGGGTGGCGCAGTTCAGGATCTGTAGTTCACAAAACTGGACAGACTCGATTCCTAAAAGCTGGCAAGGATACGGCCCTTGTTTCTCTCTCTCACACACACATACACACACACAGCCCTGCACAATTTCCACCCCACACTTCTTCTCTTCTGTGTTCTCTGCATGATTTCTGCTTCACAGTCCCTTTTTAAAAAAGGTTCTGGGGTTTCGGGGCGCCTGCTTTCCCCTTCCCTCTCCTACCGAAAATGTCACGGACCCTTCCCCTGTTTTCCAGACTCTTTCGGATCCCCCTCTCCCCGTCCGGAAAAGCAGCTGGCAAGAGGCTGGCCTCTCCCCAGGCAAGCAGAAAGGGCATTGAGCAGAGGCCTGCTCAATGCCCTTTCGTTCCCTCTGCCCACCAAGGGTGCCAGCTGCAAAGGACGCCCACGGCAGTCCGAGAGGAAAAACAGGGCTTCTTCCAGCCAGCACCCCAAAAGCTCTTCCACACCTTTTCCTCCCCGGCCCAATTGGGCATCTGGTGCCCGCCCAGAGGCCCATCATCCTGAGCCTGGAGGTTGCAGGATCATGGACTTTTTTCCCATGTGGAGACAAGGGTGCCCTCCTCATGAGACCAAATGGATTTGGGACTTTTGATTTTCTTTCTTTTTTCTTTTTTTTTAAAGCAATGTTCCTGTAACGGAATTCATCTCCATATTTTCCCCCCCTCCCTCGCTAACCAAGTGAAATTTTATCAGAACTGCATTGGTGTATATAATGTACGTAAAATATATGCAACTGCATTGGATGTATGCATACAAATTATTTATTAAACAGAGTTTAAACTACTTTTGGTTTGCTGGCCAAGTATTTTCTTGTAATTTATTATTGTTGTTCTTAGTTGCGAAGTCGTGTCTGACCCATCGCGACCCCATGGACCACGTTCCTCCAGGCCTTCCTGTCCTCTCCCATCCTCTTGGAGTGCATTGAAGCTCACGCCGGCTTTTTCGGTGACTCCATCCAGCCACCTCCTTCTCTGCCGTCCCCTTCTTCTTCTTTTGCCCTCCATCGTTCCCAGCATGAGGCTCTTCTCCAGGGAGTCCTCCTTCCTTCTCATCAGGTGGCCAAAGGATTTGAGTTTCCTCTTCAGGATCTGGCCTTCTAAAGAGCAGTCAGGGTGGATCTCCTCTAGGACTGACCAGTTGGATGGCCTTGCAGTCCAAGGGACTCAATGCAGGAGTCTTCTTCTCCAGCACCAGAGTTCAAAGGCCTCCATTCTTTGGCTCTCAGCCATCCTTGTGGTCCAACCTTCACAGCCATCCACTGCAACTGGGAAAACCATCGCTTTGGCTAGACACACTTTTGTTGGCAGGGTGATGTGGCCAAATGGCTCCAAATAGGGGAACTGCTTTTCATGGGTCCCAAAATCAAAAAGTAGTAGGGGGAAAAAAACATTTTTCTGTGCTCAAAAGTTTCCAGTGGGCTTCCTAGTAGATATCCAGATTTTGGTTTGACAAAAAAAAAAGCTTATAAATGGCAGTGGACACTATACATGTGTAGGATGTTTGTGTTGTGGCCCACCAGCGGCCTGCGGAGCTGGCAGCAGATTCGGACAGTGAGGAGGTTGGGGAGGAAGATGGGCCAGTCCTGGAGTCTGGGGAAGGCTCTGAGGAGGGCTCTGTGTCGGAGACAGAGAGGGGGCCAGAGCCATCTGACAGTTATCAGCTGCCTTCAGAGTCAGACATCAGTGGGGCAGAAGAACAGCTGGAGCCTGTTCCCAGTGTGCGCACGCGCAGAGTTGCCAGATGAAGGGAACAGCTAAAGAATAGGGGTCAACTTGGGAGTAAGACCACAGGTGGACGATGAACGACCCCTCCCAGAGGGAATAAAAGAAGAACGAAAGGGGAGTGGAGTTTGCAGGAGACCATTAGTTCGCTTCATTGGTTCGTGACTCCTTGCCAAGTTCTGCAGATCTCGGCCTGGCAGCTCTCCGAGCCAGAGAAGGTCTGTGACCGTAAATCCTCCTTTGAAAGAGTTTGCTGGATGTGAAGGAGCAGAATTCACAGTCAATTCATAAAAGGGGCTTTTTGTCAGGACGAGGAGTTTGCTTCATGCTCTCGGGAAGCCTCCGTCAGAACAATTTGATTCTGGACCTTGCCAGGGAAATGCAACCTTATCACACACTTCACAGTGCAGGAAATTGTGGTTGAGATATTCCCGATTGCTGGCTTGGGTCCAAGCGCAGAAACCCAGTTTCATGAGACTTAAGCCAGGAGATTATGCAGGTAGTCCTCAATTTACAATAGTTTATTTAGTGACCGTTCAAAGTGACTTGTGACCCTTTTTCACACGACCCTTGCAGCCTCCCCATGGCCACGTGATCAAAATTCAGAAGCTTGGCCATTGACTCGTATTTATGACGGTCGTAGTGTCCCAGGATCACGTGATCCCCCTTTGCGACCTCCTGACAAGCCAAGTCCAATCAAGGGGGACGCCAGGCTCACTTCACAACCGCTACTAACTTCACAACCGCAATGGTTCGCTTCACGACTGCAGCAGGAAAGGTCGCAAAATGGAGCAAAGCTCTGTTTTTTAAAAAACCACCTCAGCCACAGAAAGTTTGGGCTCGGTTGTAGTCGAGGACGATCTACTCCCAAAGGTTGAGAGGACACTGGCCTGAAGGGATCTATGACAACTCGACATGGCCAACAAGCCATGGCCAACTTGCGGCCAACCTCACTGCAGGATAACTAGACACAACCAACTTGCTGTGGGACAACTCGCTGCAGGGCAAGGTTTATACTAATAGAGAAGAAGCAGTGGGAAAGAATAATTAAACAAAAGATGCAAAAGGAAGGACAGAATGAAATCTGAACGACAAAAATTAAAATATTTTTAATTATTTTAAATAATTGCATTGTTCGATTTTCCTGCAATGAGTTAGTTGTGAGTTGTGCTGCGGTAAGTGAGTTATGGTGACATCCATTCAAACATCCAGCCAGCCAGCCAGCCAATCATCCAAACAGGAAGGCAGGAAGCCACCCATCCACCCACCCATCCAATTATTCTTCCAATCAGCCAGGCAGGCAGGTGGGCAAGCAGCAATCCACCCACCCACTCATCCAAACATCCATACAATCATCCAAACATCCAGGCAGGCAGACTGGCTAGCTGGCTGGCAAGAAGGCAGGCAGGAAGCCACCCACCCACCCATCCATCCATCCATCCACCCATCCATCCATCCATCCATCCATCCAATCATCCACCCAAGTATCCAATCATCCAAACAGGAAGGCAGGTAGGGAGGAAGCCAGCCAGCCACCCAGCTAGCCAGCCACTCATCCAATCAGGCAGGCAGGCAGGCAGGCAGGCAGGCAGGGAGGGAGGTAGCCACCCATTCACCCATCCAATTATCCATCCATGCAGGCAGGTAGGGAGGCAGGCAGGCGGCCACCCATCCAATCATCCAGGCAGGCAGGAGGCAGGCAAGAGGCAGGCAGGCAACCAGGCAACCACTCTCCCACCCATCCAATTATCCAATCATCCAGGTAGGCAGGGAAGGGGGCAGCCAGCCTCCCATCCATCCATCCATCCATCCATCCATCCATCCATCCATCCATCCATCCATCCATCCAATCATCTATCCAATTATCTGATCATCCAATCATCCAGGCAGGCAGGCAGTGAGGCAAGCAGGTAGGCAGCCAGCCAGCAACCTATCCAATTATCCAATCATCCAGGCAGGCAGGTAGGGAGGCAGCCACCCACCCACCCATCCAATCATCCATCCAATTAACCAATCATCCAATAATCCAGACAAGCAGGCAGGCAGCCAACCAACCAACCAACCACCCAGCCATCCAATTATCCAATCATCCAATCATCCAGGTAGGAAGGCATGCAGGCAGGAAGGCAAGGAGGCAGTCAGCCTCCCATCCATCCATGTATCCATCCATCCATCCAATCATCCATCCATCCATTCTTCCATCCATTCATCTAATCATACAGGCAGGCAGGCAGGCAGGCAGATAGGCAGGCAGGCAGGCAGGCAGCCAACCATCCGTCCATCCGTCCATCCATCCATCCATCCATCCATCCATCCATCCATCCATCCATCCATCCATCCATCCATCTATGCATTCTTTCATCCATTTGTCTAATCATCCAGGCAGGCAGGCAGAGAGTCAGGCAGGCAGCCAGCCACCCATCCATCCTATCATCCATCCAATCATTCAGGCAGGCAGGAAGACAGGCAGGCATCCACCCACCAACCCTCCCATCCAATCATCCATCCAATCATGCAAACATCCAGGCAGGCAGGCAGGAAGCCACGCACCCATCCATCCAATCATCCATTATCCAATCCTCCAATCATCCAGGCAGGCAGGAAGGCAGGCATGTAGGAAAGCAGGCAGCAAGCCATCCATCCATCCATCCTATCATCCATTCAATCATCCAAGGAGGCAGCCAGGCAGCCATTCAACCATCCTTCCAATCATCCAGTCATCCTGTCATTCAGGCAGGCAGAGGCAGAGGTAGAGATAGTGGTAGAGGGAGATAGAGATAGAGATAGGTGATAGAGTTATATAGATATAGCCCCCCCCCCCCTCTGGCATGGCGGACTCTTGCCCTGCAACAATGGACCCTTGGATCTGAAGCTGCCTTCCTTGCTTTGCCAGAGCCGAGGCTGCACGGGTCTTTCCCCAGAGAGACCCCTGACCCACATGGGGAGCTGCAGGCTCTCCCGTAAAGCTTGCAAGGCTAGGAATTTTTGAAGAGCTTTTCCAGCTGCAAACCCCCCCCCCCCCCGGGCTGTGATGCTGCTCTGATTGGGGTGGGGTGGGGGCTGTAGATGCAGGGGGCCAGCCTGCCTGCCTCTGTGTGAGTGTGTTTGTGTGCCTGTGTGAGTGTGTTTGTGTGCACGGGAGGGTGAGCATGCGGCTTAGTTAAGCCTAATGTGGTTAAAAGCTTTAATATTGATGGCCTGTCAACTTTGTCCCGATTCTTCGCCTTTCAGTTAAAAGGTTTTTGTTGTTGTAGCTTATGCAGTGGCTCCGTTGCTATGGAAACATGACATCGAAATGACGTCCCTCTGTTTAAAAGCTTTTAGCTAAATTCCAGCCTGTCAGATGTAGGCCCCATCTTGTGCTGCCAGCCAGCCGCCGCTTGTGCTGGCCGGTGCGAAGAGCCTCCACGGCCGGCAGCTGCCATGGCTTCGGTGCCGGCCCCCGGCTGCCTGCTCTCCGTCCAGAGCGAGAAGCACCGGCGGGCACGCAACTGGACCGAAGCCGAGATGCGAGGCCTGATGCTGGTCTGGGAGGAATTCTTCGAGGAGCTGAAGCAGACCAAGAGGAACGCCAAAGTTTACGAGAAAATGGCCAACAAACTCTTTGAAATGACGGGGGAAATCCGGCACGGGGAAGAGATCAAGATTAAAATCACCAACATGACCTTCCAATACAGGTGAGTTGAGGATGCGAGAGGAGAGGTGCCTGGGCACCTCAAGAATATTCTGCCAATCCCTCTGCCCAGAAGAAGGATTTCAGGGCACCGTCCTTGCTACCCACAAAGGTCCCAGCAACCTTGTTGGGCAACAGTGATGGTAGCCCGAAACCACCAGGCACGGGCAGGAGGTGCCGGGCAAGCCAGGGTGGTCCAGAGTGGCACCGCTTGGTTCTGCAGGAGTAGAGGCTGGTCAAGCCAAGTCAACCTTTCCCAGGGAACCTCTGTACCAATCTTGGTCCCTTTTTGCCCCTGAATCCCGGCAGATGGCCTCTCCAGAGAGTGGCGCCCAGCACGGTCGCTGTCCTGAGCAAATGATCCAGACCTAGGAAATGCCATTTGTGCCCGTCCAAAGGGAGAAAAGAGAAGAGGGGAGGCACGGCTCCTATTGGACTGTCCAGATGTGCTCATTAAATGCTCACCTGTTGACCTGAGAAACCTTTGCTGTCTCTTTTTCTCCATGCGCGATCCTGCCAAGATGCCAAAGTTATTCCCAAGTGCTTCCGAGTGGCACCCCTTGCTTGAGTTAGGAGATCATCTAGTCCTCCCTTGGTCCACTGAGGGCAACTCCAAAGAGCCTAGAAAGCATCTTAAGATGTGAAGTCTGTAGAGATTCTCCACCATCTAAGGTCATGGTTGTCCCCAAAGGTGCTTTTTTTCCGGAGGCGACTTCAAGACGCGAAGCAGTTTCATTTGGCATTTGATCGGGGCTGCCGGCACCCAAAGCAGGGAGGGTATGGCATTAGGGGTTTCCATCTTGACTTTTCTGCCTCCTTCTCAGTATGGCTTAATTTCCACCACAGGGAATCTTTCCCCAAGTTTTCGTGTAGGCAGAGAGGGGAATTTTGACATGCTTTGGGTCAGAAAGCCAGAGAGTTCTCAGGAGTAAGTCAAGGAGGCATACTCTATGGATCTGAATTGATCCCAATCTTTGTGCTCCGTTTTTTTTTCCCTCTGAGTCAAAAAGAGAGAGGAGAGAGATGGAAAGGAGAGAGAAATGCTTTTAGTTAAGAGCTGTCAACTCACCGCAGCCAACTTTCTGCAGACAAGCTCTCTGCAGCACAGGAGCTCCTACGCTAATATCGAAGAAATGATAGAAGAGAATCATGAAAAGAAAAGATGCCAAAGGAAGGACAAAATGAAATGTGCACGACAACAATTAAAACAACTTTTAAAATTGTTTTAAATAATTAAATTGGATCGTTGAATTGTTCCGCGGCGACTTGGCTGTGGTGAGCTGGCGCGGGGGGGAATTGGCTGTGGCAAATTGGAGACGATCCGAGGATTCCTTCTGGAGTGAATCTCTTTTATTTATTTTTACTTTTTCCCCACACGCCATCACTCTGCTAAACAACTAATTCCCACAACACTGTCAAATTATTACTAAGGCTGTATTACTATTATTCTCCTTATCCTTCCTATCTCTTTTTTCTACTTATGGCTATAATTTGTTGCTTGAATCTTTACGATTTATATTGTTTTATTTAGTTACCTAGTATGATTTTGATTGCTTATTTAGTATCCTAGGACTGTCACTAAGTGCTGTTCTCTTATGATTGTATGTTGATGGATGGATGTTTTTAGGTGCACTGAGAGCTTATGCACTGAAGAAAATTCTTTGTGTGTCCAATCACACTTGGCCAATAAGGAATTCTATTCTATTCCATTCCATTCCATTTTCTATTCTATTCTACTACTCTACTCTACTCTACTTTCTTCTTCTTCTTCTTCTTCTTCTTCTTCTTCTTCTTCTTCTTCTTCTTCTTCTTCTTCTTCTTCTTCTTCTTCTTCTTCTTCTTCTTCTTCCTCCTCCTCCTCCTCCTCCTCCTCCTCCTCCTCCTTCATCTCTTTTGTTCATTGTCCTACTCTACTACTCTACTCTACTCTATTCTGCTCTACTCTATTCTGCTTCTTCTTTTCAATTTCTTCTTCGTCTTCTCTTCTATTCATTGTCCTATTCAACTCTACTCTACTCTTATTCCATTCCGTTCATTGGCATATTCTATTCTATTCTATTCTATTCTATTCTATTCTATTCTACTCTACTCTACTCTACTCTACTCTACTCTACTCTACTCTACTCTACTCTTATTCCATTCCATTCATTGGTCTATTCTATCCTATTCTATATTATTTCCATGTGTGAAGCCCGTTTGCCTACGTGATTGTGTTTTTATCACCGCAGGAAATTGAAGTGCATGACGGACAGTGAAACCTTAGCACCCGATTGGCCTTACTTCAAAACCATTGATAGAATATTATCTAAAGTCCCGGAGCACAACGATGTGAAAGTTCACGACAGCCAGCAACCAGGCCCTTCCACCTCACAGACGGAAGCCTCACAGTCACCATCCACCAAATCAGCACCTCTCTATTTGCCATATAATCAGTTCCCGTACGAAGGGCGAGAAGAATTCTTTGAAGATGCCCATTCGGAGAGCTCCTCCAGCCTCATTTCGTATAAATTAAGGTAACCCCTCCACACACACACACACACACACAGACACACATTTTAACTTTCAAAGCTTACGGGTTTGGCCCGGTGGGATTGGGAAGTCACAAGGAAACTGCTGAGGGATTTAGTAAAAGGTAATGATTCCCCTCGGCCATCTGTGCTAGTCGTTCCTGACTCTAGGGGGCGGTGCTCATCTCCGTTTCAAAGCCGAAGAGCCAGCGCTGTCCGAAGACGTATCCGTGGTCATGTGGCCGGCATGACTCAATGCCGAAGGCGCACGGAACGCTGTTCCCTTCCCAACAAAGGTGGTTCCTATTTTTCTACTTGCATTTTTTATGTCCTTTCGAACTGCTAGGTTGGCAGAAGCTGGGACAAGTCACGGGGGCTCACTCCTAGGGATTCGAACCACCGAATTGCCGACCTTTCTGATCGACAAGCTCAGCGTCTTAGCCTTTTGAGGGATTTATTGTTGCACACCAAAAAGAGAAATCTATGTCACGTTTGTATCACCATTCAGATCAACCTTGGAATTAAGGTCAGACGAGGAAGGAAAATTTCAAGGAGGCCTTCTAGTCTGACCCCCTGCTCAAGCAGGAGACGCTGTACCTTTTCACTCAAGTGGCTGTCCAATCTCTTCTTAAAAACCTCCAGCGATGGAGCATCCATCACCTCTGGAGACAACCTCTGTTCCACTGATTTATTGTCCTCACCGTTAGGAAGTTTCTCCTTAATTCTAAGTTGCTTCTGTCCTTGGTTAGTTTCCATTGTTTCTTGTTCTACTCTCAGATGCCTTGGAGAATAGTTCGTCTTCCTCTTCTTTGGGGCAGCCCCTCAAATACTGGAATGCTGCTATCATGTCTCCCCTAATCCTTCTTTTTATCAAACTAGACATACCCATTTCCTGCAACTGTTCTTCATATGTTTTTGTCCCCAGGCCTTTAATCATCTTACTTGCTCTTCTCTGAACGTCTTCCAAAGTCTCAACATCTTTTTTGTAATGTGGTGACCAAAACTAGACGCAGTATTCCAGGTGTGGCCTTACTATGGACTTATAAAGCAGGTACTGATTCTTCACGAGATTTTGATTCGATGCCTCTGTTTACACAACCAAGGATTGTATCCGCTTTTTTGGCTGCTGCCACACACGGCTGGCTCGTCTTTAAGGGATCGTCCACCGGGACTCCAAAATCTCTTGCTTCTTCTGTCTATAATTTTCCAAGCTTTTTATTTTTATTCTTCTGTGTTACCTCCTACTGTTATTAAGCAGGACGGGATGGGCCACGCATCCACCCTTGAATTATTTTGATATCATGATCAGAGGTGGTATTCTACAGGATTGGGCCAGTTTACCCGAACTGGTAGCAGAAATCGCGGGTGGGCTATGACCCCTGACTCTATTTCGTCCTATTTAGGGATGTTTTTTTGAGCAAAGCGCATACGGGGAAAAGCCAGGAGCAAATGTGGACACATTTGCGCACACATTTGCGAATCGGTAGGGAAGGTATGGGACATGGTGGCTCAGTGGCTAAGATGCTGAGCTTGTTGATCAGAAAGGTCAGCAGTTTGGCAGTTCGAATCCTTAGGACCGCATAACAGAAGGAGCTCCTGTGACTTCTAACCAACATAACAGTTCGAAAGCACGTAAAAAATGCAAGTAGAAAAACAGGGACCACCTTTGGTGGGAAGGTAACAATGTTCCATGCACCTTCAGCATTTAGTCATGCCGGCCACATAACCACTGAGACGTCTTTGGACAGCGCTGTCTCTTCGGCTTTGAAACGGAGATGGGTATCATCTCACCTACCAAAATCCTCAACCTCTTTTAACGACAACATAATCCCTTCCGGGGTGTGGTCTGGGCAACTGAATGGAGCTAGTAGATAATTTTTTTACAGGCCGGATGCCCTTCCCTGTCGCCAATGCGGAGTTTTGTTCAGTTGATAAATTCTCAGGTGTGCCCAGAGAAAGAAATATCTGCCTCTACCTAGGATTGAACGCACAGCCTCCTGATTGTGAGGCTGTTCGAGCTCCAATGACGCCCGCATTGCACGGAGGGATTCTAACGCCGAAGTGTTTCCGTTTCAGAGCAGAAGAGCGACCGGTGAAGAAAAGGAAAGTCCAAAGCTGCAGTTTTCAGAAGAAGAAGTTGAAGCTCATGGAGGCCATGCTGGAAGAGCAGAAGAAGCTGAGCAGAGCGATGGAGGAAACGTGTCGGGAAGTGCGAAGGACTTTGGACCAGCAAAACATTATCCAAGTCCAGAGCCTGCAGCTGCAGGAAAGAATGATGAATTTACTGGAGAAAATGATCACCAAAGCCAATGTTTAATTTCTGCCTGGGGGATAAAAGGAAGGGGGAAAAAAGGAAGCAAACTTAACCTGTTTTGATAGAAATGGCTTATTTCATATTCCTGGGATAGTTTCTTCCTTCCAGGTAAATCGAAACGGGAAAGAAACAGCTTGACCTCCTTGTGGGATAATTCTTCAGCAAATAAAATTTGGGCTTGATAATAGGAATTAATTTGGGGGGGGGAACGTGGTGGGCGAAGCCACATGGGTGAATCCAACACCAGTGTTGTGGCCCGCCAGCAGCCAACAGAGCTGGCGGCAGATTCGGACAGAGAGGAGGGTTGGGGAGGAAGATGGGCCAGTCCTGGAGTTTGGGGAAGGCTCTGAGGAGGGCTCTGTGTCGGAGGCAGAGAGGGGGACAGGGCCGTCTGACAGTTATCAGCTGCCTTCAGAGTCCGACATCAGTGAGGCAGAGGAACAGCTGAAGCCTGTTCCCAGTGTGCATATGCGCAGAGTTGCCAGACGAAGGGAACAGCTAAAGAACAGGGGTCGACTTGGGAGTAGGGGCCACAGGTGGACGATGAGTGGCCCCTCCCCGAGGAAATAAGAGGAGCAAAAGGGGAGGGGGCTTTTGCAGGAAACAATTCGTTTGTTCGATTCGTTTCAGGAGTGTGAAGATCTGTCCATGAATCCCAGAGACTCTGTGCCCAGAGTCTTTCCTTGCACAGCACCTCATTTGGGAAAATATTTACATGGCATCTTTCCAAGACAGATAAGGTCTGTGATCATAAATATTCCTTTGAAAGACCGTTTGCCAGGCCTTGGCTGAAGGTGAATGAGAGGAATTCACATTTGTTTAATAAAAGGGGTTTTGTCGGGACCGGGACTCTGCCTCCTGCTTTTTGGGGAAGCCTAGGTTAGAACAGCCATTTTTCTGATTTGCGAATGGGAGAGAGAGAGAGAGAAAGAGAGAGAGGTGGGGAGAGAGAGAGAGACAGGGAGGGAGGAAGGTGGGTCTGGTCTTAGGATTTCGAAGGATGGAGGGTTTTCTTTAAAGCTTGCTTCTCCCCTAAGTTAGTTGAGATACAAATAGCCTGCAAGCGACGACCAGAATGCAGCCCGCAATTTATGTTGCTAAGTGAAACATTTCTTATGCGTGTTTGCCCCATTTTATGACTTTTCTCACCACTGTTGATAAGTGAATCGTTGCATTTGTTAAGTCAGTCACATGGTTGTTAAGTGAATCTTGGCTTCCCCCATGGACTTGGCTTGTGAGAAGATTGGTAAAGGGACCCCCGGGTCATTGCAGTTGTCATAAATATGAACCCGTTAACAAGCATCTGAATTTTGATCGCGTGACGTGAACACGCTAAGCGTGAAAAAAACAGCCAGAAGTCACTTCTTCTGGTGCCTTCTGGTGTAACTTTGAACGGTCACTAAATGAACTGTCGTAAGTCGAGGACTACCTGTGTAGGATGGGGTGGCCTTTACCGACAGTAGCTAAGATCAGAATGTAATAGGAAACTGAATGGGGCTATAAATATGCACTACGGCGGCGCGGTGGTGAGAGTGCAGTACTGCAGGCTACTTCTGCTGACTGCCGGCTGCCTGCAATTTGGCAGTTCGAATCCCACCAGGCTCAAGGTTGACTCAGCCTTCCGTCCTTCCGAGGTGGGTAAAATGAGGACCCAGATTGTTGAGGGCAAAAGACTGACTCTGTAAACTGCTTAGAGAGGTCTGTAAAATCCCCCAGCACTGTGAAGTGGTATATAAGTCTTAAAGGCTATTGCTAGTCCCTCCCTCCCTCCCTCCCTCCCTCCCTTCCTCCCTCCCTCCCTCCCTCCCTCCCTCCCTCCCTTCCTTCCTTCCTTCCTTCCCAGTAATTAGAATGCAGTATTTCAGGATAACTCTGCCCATTGCCAGCAGTTCGATCCTAACCGGTTCAAAGGTTGACTCAGCCTTCCATCCTTCCGAAGTTGGTAAAATGAGGACCAAGATTGTTGAGGCTGACTGTAAACTGCTTAAAAAGAGATGTAAAAGCAGAGTGAAGCAGTATATAAATCTAAGTGCTATTGCTATAAAGCAGGGGTGTCCAAACTTGGCAACTTTAAGACTTGTGGACTTCAACTCCCAGAATTCTAGGAGTTGAAGTCCACAAGTCTTAAAGTTGCCAAGTTTGGACACCCCTGCTATTAAAGGGAGCAATTTCGTGTTTCGGCTACATCAAAGCAAAACCTGGTTCCTCCCTCACTTCTTTTTTCTAGCTGTAATACAGATAATCCTCACTTACCATTTGCCTTGTTTAGTAGCCATTCCAGGTTACGGTGGTATTTGAAAAAAAACACGTTGGCTTAACAATGAGAGTAGAGATTCGCTGTCCGAGCTTGTGGGCTGGTTTCTGAACATTTCGTTACCAGTAGCATTTTAGTGTGGTCAGTAGGTCTTGTGATGGGAGAGTCCTGTTGGGCGAGGGACTAGTGGTAGGTCTTGCATCAATCTTCAACCTCCCCAACCGGCCCTTCACCTCCCAATGACCTTCAGTGGGAGTGATTCCATAGGGGGCTGACTTTGTTCCAACCTTATTGGGGGCCAAAGAAGAGAGACTGATGGAACAGCAAAGAATACAATAGAATAGAATTAGAATAGAGGAATAGAATAGCGGAATAGAATAGAATAGAATAGAATCGAATAGAATTAGAGGAATGGAATGGAATAGAAGAATGGAATGGAATGGAATAGAATAGAATAGAATAAGAGTTGGAAGGGACCTTGGAGGTCTTCTAGTCCCACCCCCTGCCTAGGCAGGAAACCATACACCACTTTAGACAAATGGCTATCCAACATCTTCTTAAAAACGTCCAGTGTTGGAGCATTCACAACTTCTGGAGGCAAGTTGCTCCACTGGTTAATTGTTCTCACTCCTTCGTTCTAAGTTGCTTCTCTCCTTGATTAATTTCTACCCATTGCTTTTTGTTCTACCCTCGGGTGCCTTGGAGAATAGCTTGACTCCCTCTTCTTTGGGGCAGCCCCTGAGATATTGGAAGACTGCTATCATGTCTCCCCTAGTCCTTCTTTTTATTAAACGAGACATACCCAGTTCCTGCAACCGTTCTTCATATGTTTTAGTCTCCAGTCCCCTAATCCTCTTTCTTGCTCTTCTCTGCACTCTTTTCAGAGTCTCCACATCTTTTTTACATTGGAGTGACTAAAACTGAATGCAGTATCCCAAGTGTGGCCTTACCAAGGCCTTATAAAGTGGTATTAACACTTCATGTGATCTTGATTCTATCCCTCTGTTGATGCAGCCTAGAACTGTGTTGGCTTTTTTGGCAGCTGCTGCACAGAGCTGGCTCATATTTAAATGGTTGTCCACTAGGACTCCAAGATCCCTCTCACAGTTACTACTACTGAGCAAGGTACCACCTATACTGGACCTGTGCATTTGGTTTTTCTTGCCCAAATGTAGGACCTTACTCTTTTCACCACTGAATTTCATTTTCACCGTTGAATTTCATTTTCACCATTGAATTTCATTTTCACCACTGAATTGCATTTTCACCACTGAATTTCATTTTCACCATTGAATTTCATTTTCACCATTGAATTTCATTTTCACCATTGAATTTCATTTTGAATGAAATTTGAATTTCAAATGCAAAGCCTTTGGAACAAGGCTGGTCATCCATGGTGTTCCTTGAAGGAGGTGACCAGAAACCCAAAAGACAGGCATGCAGGTGGGACTTTCATGTTGGGGACCCACTGCCCAACATGGGGACTTTCACCCAACGATTGACACCAGAACTGTCCTTGCTCTCCGCAGTTAGCTGGCATGAGGGCCAGGAGGCCTTGGTGTTTTCCTTCGAACCAGGAGCACCAACTATGGCCATCAGCTGTTTTCTAGGCCTGCCTTTTGGCAGGCGAGAAGAGTGGTGCTGCAGCCTAGATGTAGAGCTATTATAGCCTCACAATCAGGAGGCTGCAAGTTCAATCCTAGGTAGAGGCAGATATTTCTCTCTCTGGGCACAATGAGGATATACCTGCTGAACAAAACTCCGCATTGGCAACAGGGAAGGGCATCCGGCCAGTAAAAAAAATGCTCTGCTAACTCCATTCAGTTGCCCAGACTTCACTCCGGAAGGGATTATGGGGTCATTAAAAGAGGATGAGGAGGATGATTTTGGTAGGCGAGACCTTTCGCCTTATATTGTCGAATTCAAATTGAGATGTTTTGTGGAACGGGGGTGGGTGGGGCTCCAGGATGTTCAGCCAGGGGCACCTTGAACGGGATGAGGTAGAGAAAACGAACACCGGTTGCCCAGAGTATGCTTAACCCATTCAGCCTTCTCTTTCTCTTTCCGATTGACAGTTCACGAAATTACCCTGATCTCCAGGAATCTCCTTTCATGAAAACCCACGCTTTGGACACCTTTCCCGCTCGAGAATGGCGCCAATCTTCGTGGCGCTGAAGGGGGAAAAAAACTATGGCCCATGGACCAAAAGATGGACTCGTTGCTCCGAGTTGAGCCTTCGGTCCACGGAGACCATAGAGAAGGAAGAGGAGCAAGTCAACATCTGGACGAGGCCCCGAGGAGGCTGCGCTGAGCAGGAGGCGGGAAAGCAGGAGCTGGGAAGACAGACATGGGGACGGTCCCAGCAGGAGGAGGTCTCTAGGAATCCCCCCACCCCACCCCCAAAAGATCAGGGAACGAATGGCTGACCAGGCTAGCAGGATTCCTCCCTGCCAGTAAGCCAGATCTTCCTCCTCGTCCCTTCTCTCTCTCATCTGAGGCTCCAGGATCTCACAAGGATAATTCAACACACCGAAGGATCATCTACGTTGGGGAAAAAATATATAGGAAAATTCCAGAAGAACTTTTCTACTTGCAAATACTGTAGTATTTGTGGGAAATACACGAGGATTGTATGCTACAAATTTATTGATTATGTTCCGTTCTACAAGCATAGTTCTTTCCCAAAAGCGTACGTGCTGGAATAGGGTTAGTTTTAAAAGACATTAAAAGAGCAACAGAAAAATATCATTTATATTTTAAATATAACGCGAAGACCTAGCCATCCTGTTCCAAAATTATACATTTTATTTCTACTTCCTTATTCCAGTTTCGGGGAGGGGGAAAATAATATTCTGGGTCACATCAGAATCAGCGGCAACCACCACTGAAACGGATATTAAATTTTCAGCTTTTACGCCGATTCCTTTAAAAAAAAAATCCTAGAGTTTGATTTTATAGTCGAATTCGGGCAAAGGAAAAGATCTGGATTGAATTTGGAATCCGGGCACCAAATTGAATTGATGTGATTGTGGAAATATCAAAAAAGAAACTCGATTGTTGAGGATGGGTATGGTGACACACCTTAGTACTCAGGGCAGGGAGAGTCCGAGTTGAAAGCCAAATTCATGATGGAAGAAGAAAGAGGAGGAGGAGGAGAAGAGATAGTCTCTATATGCAGGGCATAGTTTAGAAGTGGTATTTAGCCGGTTCGGACATCACACGCATGCGCAGATGGCACACGCAAGCAAAATGTTTTGTGATGCCACAGGCAAATGGTGCATGGGCACCTTTCTGGTGCTGGAAGAAATGGTAGTAACAGCAAGCGAGTCCTACCTCCGGCATAGTTAACCAAACATAGTGAAGAGAAGCTGAGTAGAAACCCTTCTGGTAAGAGAATGGAGGTCATGGAGATGGATGGATGGATGGGGGGGGGGGAGGGAGGGAGGGAAAAAAAGGAGAGAGAGGTCCAGCTTTAAGGAGCAGGGATAACCTAGCCAAAAGGGCCACCAAGATGAAGGGACATGTTGGTCTGTGGCCATAAGACTCTTCCAGGTGAGGCAGGCTAAAGCTATTTCTGGATACCGGAAGGTAGATGCTCCCACTGAGGCAAAATGTTTGGAAAAGTCCTCTTTTGTGTGTCTTTTGGTCCCCATCCTGTTGGCTGAAAATGTGTTCCCTCATAATGTATGTATGTATGTATGTATGTATGTATGTATGTATGTATGTGTGTGGGATTCGAACCTGGGCTGTTATTACATGTTTGGCAGTTGTATTAGCCTCTAAGCCACAAGTTCTCCTCCCTTATCAGCTGAGCCGAGGAAATGATTAAGTATGCTCCCTCCCATATTTGGACACACTGGGTGCTTTGACATAACACCATATATATACACGTGTGTGTGTGTGTGTGTGTGTGTGTGTGTGTGTGTGTGTAAAATGACAGTTCGGTTCGTCTCCCCCTGCCCAGAGTTGAGGTGATGGACAGACAAGCCAAAAGCTAGGAAACGGTTCATGGTAGAGCCCAGAGCGGGTTAAAACTTTTCAAACAAAGGATGTAAAAAAAACAAGGTTGCGTGAGGGAGGACATCAGAGGCCAAAAGAGAAAAAGAAAAATGCAATGGTTAAAAAGAAGCTCTCCATCTCGTTGATTAGTTCATCAATAAGGTTTTTGCAATAAAATGTTCATATTCCCAAGGAACGGAATAGGAACATTTTATTCCGAAGGGTGGCTCAGTGGCTAAGATGCCGAGCTTGTTGGTCAGAAAAGTCGGTGGTTCGGCGGTTTGAATCCCTAGTGCTGCATAACGGAGTGAGCTCCCGTGACTTGTCCCAGCATCTGCCAAACTAGCAGTTCGAAAGCACGTAAAATTGCAAGTAGAAAAACAGGAACCACCTTTGGTGGGAAGGGAACAGCGTTCCGTGCGCCTTCGGCATTGAGTCATGCCGGCCACATGACCATGGAGGTGTCTTCGGACAGCGCTGGCTCTTCGGCTTTGAAAGGGAGGTGAGCACCGCCCCCTAGAGTCGGGAACGAGTAGCACATATTTGTGAGGGGAACCTTTACTTTAAGGTTTTTGCAATAAAATGTTCATATTCCCAAGGGAATACTCCCAATGCTCAAAGCCGGAAGTTTCCAGAATGCAATGGTTGCCCAGAGAGATATTCCCACGTGAAAAGCAGGAAATTTTGGAATCTAGTTCTCCTTTCTTGAAACAAATATGAGGGTATTTTTTTTTAATGTTTGTAAACCGTCTTTTTAAAATATGATTTTTAATGTTTATGTCTTTTCCAATTTGAAATGAGTTCATTGTAATACAGCTCTGTAAAGATTATTTGTTATATCCCTTTAATTTAAAAAAAAAACACTTTTTCATTGATCTATACATAAACGCTCCTCAATTGATACGTTCGTTGCTGGTGTTTTAAGTCCTTGAGTTGAGTAATCAAAGAGAGAAGCAACTTAGAAGTAAGGAGAAATTTCCTGACACAGTACAATTAATCAGTGGAACAACTTGCCTCCAGAAGTTGTGAATGCTCCCACACTGGAAGTTTATAAGAAGAGGTTGGATAAACATTTGTCTGAAGTGGTGTAGGGTTTCCTGCCTAAGCAGAGTGTTGGACTAGAAGACCTCCAAGGTCCCATCCAACTCTTGTTATTCTGTGTTTTATGAATTAAGTATGTCTAGTTTAATGAAAAGAAGGACTAGGGGAGACATGATAGCAGACTTCCAATATCTCAGGGGTTGCCACAAAGAAGAGGGAGTCAAACTATTCTCCAAGGCACCTGAGGGTAGAACAAGAAGCAATGGGTGGAAACTAATCAAGGAGAGAAGCAACTTAGGTAGAACTAAGGAGAAATTTCCTGACAGTTAGAACAATTAATCAGTGGAGCAACTTGCCTCCAGAAGTTGTGAATGCTCCAACACTGAAAGTTTTAAAGAAGATGTTGGATAGCCATTTGTCTGAAGTGGTGTAGGGTTTCCTGCCTGAGCAGGGGGTTGGACTAGAAGACCTCCAAGGTCCCTTCCAATTCTGATATTCTGACCCACAGAGGAGGACACCCCCCCACACACATCTGCCCTCTCCTACGCTGTTAAACGGAAAATCAGGCGGAAAATTAAACAGAAAATCATCCCAAAGGAAGGATGGCAGGTCCCACAGCACAGAAATGATAAATTGGAGTTCCTTGAAGGACATCTTGAATTTTGGAGCCTGCTTCCCCCCCCCCCCCCCAGTTCTGCACCACAAGAAAAAGAAAACGTTCATTCCAAAGAGCATTCGGTACTGTCCAGAGCGACGAGGGAAGTTGTCCCGTGGGCCCCACGTGAAAGGGACCGGACCCTCTGCGAAGGCATCCTTATTCTTTGGGTGGGCGATGTATCTCCTGGTTGATCCAACTGATGTAGTTTGTCACCTTGGTGTAAACTCCCGGCTTCATGGGCTTGCCACAGCCGTCACCCCAGCTGACGATTCCATACAGGTAGAAGGCTCCGTCCCTTTCACAGGCCAAGGGACCCCCCGAATCTCCCTGGGATGCAGAGGAGAACATGAAGGTAAACGGAAGAGCTACGCAACGTCACAAATCTCAAGCAATCTTTTTTTTCTAACTTTTTTTAGTTTGTTTATAAATTTGTCTTTTACATCCATAAGTGCTTTTCGAACAGTGTATTGGCTGGGCCCGTGATGGCGAACCTGTGGCACGTGTGTCCAAAGTAGCACGCGAAGCCATGTCACCCAGCACACGCAACCTTGCCCGTTTGTCTTCTGGGTGCATGCATGCAGGACGATCAGCTGGTCTTCGTGTGCACGGCAGTGTCGAAAACTGGCCTGCGCATGCGCGCCAGCCAGCTGATCGTTGGACGTGCATGCGTACTTGAACCCGGAAGTTTGCCTTTTGCAGAGAGCAACTCTGACAAGCGTGTGCGTCGTTTTCGCACAACCTTTTCGGTACTTGGCGCCGAAAAGATTCTGTTCTGACCGAGGCTTCCCAAGAGCATGAAGCAAACTCCTTGTCCCCACAAAAACCCCTTTTATTCATTGACTATGAATTCTGTTCATTCCCATCCAGCAAAGTCTTTCAAGGGAGGATTTACAGTCACAGACCTTCTCTGGCTTGGAGAGCTGCCAGGCCGATCTCTGCAGAACTTGGCAAGGAGTCTCGAAGAGTCACGAACCAATTAAGCGGACTAATGGTCTCTCCTGCAAACTCCACTCCCCTTTCGTTCCTCTTTTATTTCCTCTTGGGGGGCCATTCACTGTCCACCTGTGGCCTTACTCCCAAGTCGACCCCTGTCCTTTAGCTCTTCCCTTTGTCTGGCCACTCTGTGCATGCACACACTGGGAACAGGCTCCAGCTGTTCTTCTGCCCCACTGATGTCTGACTCTGAAGGCAGCTGATAACAGTTACAACCTTTGTCGTGTCCCCATGATCACATGATCAAATGGCCCTGGCCCCTTCTCTGCCTCCAACACAGAGCCCCCATCAGAGCCTTCCCCAGACTCCAGGACTGGCCCATCTTCCTCCCCAACCTCCTCACTGCTTGAATCTGCTGCCAGGTCCACTGGGTACTGGTGGGCCACAACATATTCGCCATCACGGGTCTGGGTCTATTTGCTTACACATAATAATATTTATCCAATTTCTAACCGCTACCTCTATTATCAAGCCATTGATAAAGTTCCATGTTAGAAAATATTTCATATCTCCTTTATCTTTAATGTCAGCCTATCTATTTCTGCACAATCTAGTGTTTTTTTTTAAATTGCAGTCTCTTCTGTAGATGGAGCAGCTACGCAATGTTGCAAATCTCAGCCAACTGGGGTTTTAGGGTGGGTTTTTTTGGTAACTTCTAATGGCACCTACGTTTCAGCTGTGGGAAACCAGATGGGTAGATGCCTCAGAGCACCTGAAGAATCTCAGTGAAGATGGAAACGGTCTCCGTGAATTGGGAAAAGGAGGATCCTGGAAACCCCATAATTTCGGTGACGGGGAAAAATTTGGCTGCTGAGCGAATTGTTTGGCCGCTCAAAAGCTTTTGGTTAAGGTCAAAGGTAGAAAGAAAATGAAGAGGGAAGAACTAGAAAAGCTAAAGAGGAAAAGGAAGTTGGGCCCACAAGGGAAGGTAAAAGCAATGAAAAAAATTGGCTTTTTTGGCCCATGTCTCTGGTGAATACGAGAAGACATAAAGTGCAGAGGGCAGAGCCTCCAAACTCTTGTGCCCCCACTCTTGTGTTCCCTGAGGGAGCCCTGTTCAAGCTGAGCAAGAGCCAACAGCTGGATGCAGCTGGGAATTTAAAAAAAAATCAAAGTAATACGAACGCCCAAGGTTAGCTCAACAGAGGGACAGGTCAGCTTTCCTTCCTTCAAAGACTTCCCTAAAATGTACAGTTCAGAACTGGAAGCAATATGGTTGGTTGGGAAGGAGGGTTGGAGGGAGGAAATAAAGGAATAGAAAAAAGAAATAAAGAAGGAGGGAGGGAGGAAATAAAGAAGTAGAAAAAAGTGAAAGAAAAAGGAAGGAAGGAAGATGGAGGGAGGAAGAAAGGGAGGAAAAGGAAGGAAGGAGGTAGGGTGGCAGGTAGGCAGGAAGGAAGGAGGGAGGGAGGAAGAAAAGAGGGAGGAAGGAGGGAGGAAGTAAGGAGGGAGCAAGGGAACAAGGAAACAAAGAGGGGAAAGGAAGGAAGGAGGGAGGGAAGGAAGCAGAAACAGAGGAAGCAAGGAAGGAAGAAAAGGGGAAGGGAAGGAGGGAGGGAGGGAAGGGAAAAAGGAAGGAATGGAAGGGAGGAAGGATGATAAGAAAGGAAGGGCAAGGGAAAGTGGGAGGGAGGAGGAAGGAAGGAAGGAAGGAAGGAGTGGGGAGGGAGGGAAAGGAGGGAGGGAGGGATTTTTGTTAATGGCCATCATAAAATGTGGAGAGAACCAGCCAAAACTCCAGGGTAGATATACTGTATACCCACATACTATGGGGCGGTGAGGCTGCCTAGAAGTGGAGCTCTTACAGCCTCACAATCAGGAGGCTGTGAGTTCGATCCTAGGTAGAGGCAGATATTTCTCTCTCTGGGCACAATGAGAATATCTCTGCTGAACAAAACTCCGTATTGGCGACAGGGAAGGGCATCTGGCCAGTAAAACACTCTGCTAGCTCCATTCAGTTGCCCAGATTCCACCCCACAAGGGATTATGGGCTCATTAAAAGACGATGATGATGGTATGTGTGTGTGTGTGTACTATGGCCTCATGGTCATATGCTGTCACATCCACCCACACGGCTAATTCCTGCAGAAACTCAACAGGATTACCTGGCAAGCGTCTGACCTGCCGTCAAGGTAACCAGCGCAGAACATATTTCCGCTGATTTCCGCTCCGTAAACGTCGGCGTTTTGACACTTGTAATCTGGGATAATCGGAACTAATGCTTCTTGCACCACGTTGGAGTATCTGGATGAATCTGCTCAGATAAATGTCGAGATAGAAAATAAGTCCGAGGAGCAGCAGGGGGGCCTGAAAAGGGCTTTAGCTCTGTGGCAAAAGCGGAAAAAGGACACCCACAAATAGAAGGAATGGGACAACTCAACGTGATCAACATGTCATTGTCAACTTGCCATGGGACAACTCACTACAGGACAATCTAATAATTCCATTATTTAAAATAAATATTTTAATTTTTGTCATTCCCATTTCATTTAGTCCCTCCTTTTCAGTAGTGGGATTCAATTTTTTTTACTACCGGTTGTGTGGGCATGTCTTGGTGGGCATGGCAGGGGAAGGATACTGCAAAATCCCCATTCCCTCCCCACTCCAGGGGAAGGATACTGCAAAATTCCCATTCCCTCCCCACTCCAGGGGAAGGATACTGCAATATCTCCATTCCCTCCTCACTCCAGGGGAAGGATACTGCAAAATCCCCATTCACTCCCCACTCCAGGGGAAGATAACTGCAAAATCCCCATTCCCTCCCCACTCCAGGGGGAAGGATACTGCAAAATCCCCATTCCCTCCTCACTCCAGGGGAAGGATACTGCAAAATCCCCATTCACTCCCCACTCCAGGGGAAGGATACTGCAAAATCCCCATTCACTCCCCACTCCAGGGGAAGGATACTGCAAAATCCCCATTCACTCCCCACTCCAGGGGAAGATAACTGCAAAATCCCCATTCCCTCCCCACTCCAGGGGAAGGATACTGCAAAATCCCCATTCCCTCCCCACTCCAGGGGAAGGATACTGCAAAATCTCCATTCACTCCCCACTCCAGGGGAAGATAACTGCAAAATCCCCATTCCCTCCCCACTCCAGGGGAAGGATACTGCAAAATCCCCATTCCCTCCCCACTCCAGGGGAAGGATACTGCAAAATCTCCATTCCCTCCCCACTCCAGGGGAAGGATACTGCAAAATCTCCATTCCCTCCCCACTCCAAGGGAAGGATACTGCAAAATCCCCATTCCCTCTCTATCAGCTGGGCCTCAGGAGGCATAGAATAGATGGGGGCGGTGCAAGCCAGAGGTGGTATTTACTGGTTCTCCGAACTACTCAAAATATCTGCTACCAGTTCTCCAGAGCTGGTCAGAAACTGCTGAATATCTCCTCTGCTCCTTGGGCATCCTTTCTTTAATGATTTTATTCCACCATTTCTTTGAGATTAGTGTAACTCTTTCCCACAGTGAGTCGTCCCACAACAAGTTGACCGTGGTGAGTTGGCCACAATGAGTTGGGCACAGTGAGTTGGCCATGGTGAATGTCCTAGTCCCCCCCACAAGCGGCCCCTGGGTCCTCCCCTCGCCCATCTTTAAGCTGTGATCATGAAATGAGGCACCTCCCCCCCATTCTCCTTTTCTGCACCCCCATTCGGCAACACACTGTACTCTCATTAGATACACCATCTCTGACCCAAAGACCACAGAAAGGGAATGTTGTGGACAATTATGCACCCCCCAACCATGTGAATTCAAGGACCCAAGTTTAAGTGTCCAGTTGGGGCACAGAAGCAATAGTAGTAGTACTTAGAGTTATATACCACTTCACAGTGCTTTTACAGCCCTCTCTAAGTGGTATACTATTGCCCCCCAAAATCCGGGTCCTCATTTGACCAATCTCGGAAGGACAAAAGGCTGAGTCAACCTTGAGCCGGCCAGGATCGAACTTCCTGGCTGTGGGCAGAGTTTGCCTGGAATGCCGCATTCTAACCACTGCACCACTCCGGCTGTATTGAAAACATCACCTATATTAAAACTGAGTGTGATCTGCAGGCATCATGAAGATGAACGGTGGTATTCAGCCAGTTTGCACCAGTAGTGACGGCTGGCTGGCCATGCCCCTGAACCAGTCACCCGGTCACCGCTCACTTAGATTAGGCCAGGCCTGGGTAGAAAATAAGTAGATAGGTAGAAATTCAATTTTTCCCTACCTTTTTCTGTGGGGGGGCTTGGGGAGGGTGTCATGTGACTGAGTGGGCGTGGGCGTGAGTGACATCAAGTTGGCCACAGCCACTCAGTCACATGACCCCGCCACCTAGCCACGCCCACAGAACCGATAGTAAAAAAAATTGAATCCCACCACTGATGAAGATCGGGTCTAGTGTCAGCTGGAACTCCTGGCAATAGGGGTGATCAGCTTCCCCAGCGGTCATCTCTTACTTTCATGCAAGTATCCCCATCCGACAACGTAGCATTTGTAATGATCTGGAAAGGACATGGAAGCTTCTGGCAGGCAAATGGGTTGGACGAATCGGGATCTGACTGCACAGCGTTGCTTGACTTTCTTGAGTTTAATTAAAACTGCAAGAGAGGGGAAGAACAGGTTGATTGTGTAAGAGAATGAATTATCATTAGATTGCCTTCTGCCCATTTGTCTGAAATGGTACGGGGTTTCCTGCTTGAGCAGGGGGTTGGACTAGAAGACCTCCAAGGTCCCTTCCAACTCTGTGTTCTGTTCTGTTCAGTTCCGTTCCATTCCATTCCATTCTCTATTTTATTCTCTTCTCTTCTCCTCTGCTCTCCTCTATTCTACTCCTACTCTCCTCTCCTCTACTCCTACTCCACTCTATTCCATTCCACTCCACTCCTTTCCACTCCACTCCGCTCTACTCCTATTCTATTCTACTCTACTCTTACTCCTATCTACTCTGTTCCACTCCACTCTACTCTGTTCCACTCCATTCTATTCTACTCTATTCTTGATCCAATAAACGGAATTTAGTCTTTGCATCAGGGTCCCCAACTCCAGTCCATGGCCCGGTGCCAGTTCGCAGCCTGTTTGAAACAGGATCACAGAAGTGGTGCCCAAGAGCGTGTACACTCGCGCAAAGCTGTGTTTGTGAAAGCACTGCGTGTGCAAAACCATCCTTGAAAAGGTTTGGGACCGCTGCTTTATGCGGCAGTAGAGGCAAGAAAAAGAGCTCACCAATATCGTTTTCGGTTGGGTTGAAAACCGAGTAGTCAGGATGCAGGATGTACTTCTCGATCTTAAATTCTTGAGTGACGTCTGTTGTTCGGTTAAAATAATGTTGCCCCAAAACCACATGGATGGTTGAAGTTAGCGGGCTGAAGGAAACGAGAAAGCCCTGTGAGTGGCACCTTACCCTGAGCCTTCACCTCACCGTCTGGACAGTTGATCCAAAATTTCTCAGAGCCAAAGGCAAAGATAAGGATGCCAGCTCCAGCATCCAAAGTGAAGGAAATAAAGAATGTTATTCTTTTATAAAAGTGTTAAATGTATCCATAAACTATAGAGTTCATCCTGTTGCAAATTAACCACCAAATGTGCTTAGTAAAACAGTACGTGATGACTTGATATAACTACCGTATTTTCTGGAGTATAAGACAAACCTTTTTCTCCCCTAAAAGAGGGTGAAAATTTGGGTGCGTCTTATACCCTGAATGTAGCCCCACCTACCCATCGGCCCCCACCCTTTGGCCTCTGCCTCCAAGCAATTTACCTCCTTGCAGCAAACGGGGGCTTATGGAGGCTGCAATAGGCTATGGCAATTCCTGCAGCCTGAAACAGCTGATGATCGGGAGAAATTTAAAGTGAAACTTGCTGTTTGCTCTACAGGGCAAATTGTTGGGAGGCAGAGGCAGATTTTTTTTTCTTGTGCTAACCAGGCTGTTTGCTGTTTGCTGCAAGGAGGCAAATTGCTGGGAGGCAGACACAGATTTTCCCCCTTTGTTTTCCTCCCCAAAAGCTAGGTATGTCTTATATTTCGGAGCGTCTTATACTCCGAAAAATAGGGTAACTTTCTTTGAAAACAGAAACATATGCCCGAGGCAAGGCCACCATTTGGTGAGATAGGAACATTTGCCACCTAAGGCGAAGCCATAAGGAAACAAAGAGAAGATAACTGGGATTCTGCAGGAAGGGTCATGCTGACCTTTAGTAGTGCAAAATGACTTCAAGAACGACTTAGGAGAAAGGGAGCGCTTCTTCTTAGGCGTGGCGTGCATTGCTTAAGGACTATAAATTGTATAGTTTGAAAACTGTTTTTTGCTCTACTTGTTCTCAATCCAACTTGGGAAGAGACTCCGAGGCCGCCTTTACAAACGCTTTCAAAATGAAGTTTTGAATTGTAAACCAGACTTGTTTTCCTGCATTGTGAGGATGTTTGGGTTTTACAGCTCACAAAAGCTTTCTACCTCTGCAGAGGTTTTTCCCTGGGCCTAACCCAGAAGGTCCTCAGATGCAGCCTTCTCTTCCTGCTTCGCTGCCTGCTGAGCAATGGGGCTCCACGCTTCCCCTTCCTCCTTGCTTCAGTCCTCTGGGAAGCAGAAGAAGGATGCAAGCAGAGGTGGCCATAGGGTCAGGTCAAAACATGAAAATGGCCACCACGACCACGCAGCACAGGTTAAAAGGGGTTGGGGTGAAGGTTGGGGGGGGGATGCCATCTGGCATTTTTCTGGTGCCCTCCTGCATATAACTCTGCACTCAATGGGGGCAACTGGAGGAGGTCCCTGTGAGCAGGAGCAGAGAGAGGAGGAGGAGGAAGAGGGAAAGGAGGAGGAGGGGGGAAAGAGGAGGAGGAGAAGGAAGGAGGAAAGGAGGAGGAAGAGGAAGAAGAAAAGGAAGAGCAGGACAAGGAAGGGGGGAAAGAAGGAGGAGGAAGTGGAAGAAGAAGAGAGGAGGAGGAGGAAGCTGGAAAGAAGGAGGAGGAAGAGGAGGAAGAAGAAGAAGAAAAGGGAGAGGAGGAGGAAGATGGAAAGGAGGAGGAGGGGGAAAAGGAAGAGGAGGAGAAGGAAGGGGGAAAGGAGGAGGAAGAGGAAGAAGAAGAAGGAGGAGGAAGCTGGAAAGAAGGAGGAGGAAGGGGCAAAGAAGGAGGAGGAAGTTGGGAGGGAGGAGGAAGAAGGAGAGGAGGAGGAAGATGGAAAGGAGGAGGGAGAAGGGGGAAAGGAGGAGGAAGAAGAAGAGGGAGAGGAGGAAGATGGAAAGGAGAAGAAGGGGGAAAGAAGGAGGAGGATCAATGAATTGAGCAGCGTTACCTGTTAGCGAAACAGTGGGCCGATGTGACCAGCCAGCAGGAGCGAATAAGGCTTCCGGCACAGAAATTCCCGCCCACGTTGATGCTAGCCAGCCAGGGGTAGGATCCTGGCAAGGCAGAAGACCCCCCCACAATCCTGGGTCTTACAAACTTCTGCTTCTTGTGCCTCCTCCCACACGACTTCTTGACCGCGGCAAACTCAACCTCGGCTTCTGGGGGAACGTCTGGTGGCGGTGGTGGTGGTGGCAGTGGCTGCCTGCGCCCACTTTCTGAAAGAAAGGAGGGGACGGGGGATCTCTTTATTTCCTTACTGGATTCTCCTTCCGTTTGTTTTTCAAAATGTTATGGTAGGGGGGGTTCGGGAGGCGTGATGGCTCAGTGGTTAAAGTTGCCGAGCTTATCAGCTGACTGCCCAGGTTCGAGGCCCAAGCGCCACGCGACAGGGTGAGCTCCCGTACTTGTCTCAGCTCCAGCCTACTAGAAGTTCGAAAGCATGCAAATGTGAGTAGATCAATAGGTACCACTTTGGTGGGAAGATAACAGCGTTCCCTGCCCCTTTGACGTATAGCCATGCTGGCCACATGACCACGGAAAGGTCTTCGGACAATGCGGGGTCCTTTGGCCTAGAAACGGAGATGAGCACGGGGCCCTAAGGTCGGACACAACTGGACAGTGGACCTTTTACTGTTATTCTAGAAGGGAGGGACCTGTCCTTGCTAAGCCTTCTGTAATACAGGCAGCCCTCAACTTATAACAGTTCATTTAGTGACCGTTCAAAAGATGTGACTTATGACCGTTTTTCAGAGTTACAACCTTTGCAGCATCCTGATGATCACATGATCAAAATTGAGATGGTTGGCAACTGGTTCATATTTACGACAGTTGCTGTGTCCCCGGGTCATGCGATCCCCTTTTGCGATCTTCTGACCAGCAACGTCCGTGCGGAAGCCAGATTTGCTGAACGACCACGATCGACGTTGCAACAGTGGCAAGAAAAGTCATAAAACAGAGCCAAACCCACTTCGCAACAGAAATTTTGGGATCATTTACGGTCGTAAGTCGAGGACTACCTGTAATGAAGAGAGACTGACCAAAGGGATGGCATTGGCACAAAGATTGATATTGATGTGACACTGATTGATAACCAGAGGTGGTATTCAGCAGGTTCTGACCAGTTCTGGAGAATCGGTGGCGGAAATTTTGAGTAGTTTGCAGAACCGGCAAATATCACCTCTGGTTGGCCCCGCCCACATCTATTCTCTGCCTTCCAAGTCCCAGCTGATTGGGAGGGAATTAGGATTTTGCAGTAATCTTCCCCTCGAGTGGAGAGGGAATGGGGATTTACAGTATCCTTCCTCTACCACACCCACCAAGCCACGCCCACCAAGCCACGCCCACAGAACCAGCAGTAAATTTTTTTTTTAATTGAAAAAGTTTTATACAAGCATATTTTCCCCTTTTAACCCCCCCACCATACAGTATAAATCCCATACAGATACTATACCCCCTCCCCTCCCCCCAGCCCCCCCTAAAAAAAGGAATTCAAATATTATACCAATTATTTTACCCCCTCCCCTCCCCCCGTCTAAAAGTAAAGTAAATTACTCAACATATTATACCCCCTCTCTTCCCAGCAATCACAATATAAATTTCTCTTAGAATAATAATAGCCCATCAATCCCTTCTTCTAAACTAATTTAACATATATAAATCATAATATAAATTTCTCTTAAAATAATATTTCATTAATCCCATCTTCTAGTATATTTATACATATATATTGCCCCACCCTCCACCCTAACCCACCCCCACCTCCCACTCAACCCCCCCCTGACTTCCACTATACACCACTCTAATGATTCCAAGCATCCCATGTATTGTTTACTCTAATCAGCTATCAGTAAATAAATAAATAAAGCAGTAAATTTTCTTGAATCCCACCACTGTTGATAACTATTTTTTTTATTTTAAAAAGTCTACATTTACTTAAGGACACATCTGCCCATCCTTGAGCTAATTTCGCGGTACAACCTAAGTTGAATCCTGCAGTTGACAAGTTACTTACGGCATGCTGACACATCGCAGTATCCCCAAGACAGCCTGCCGTCCTTAATGAAATAGCACCACGGCTGCTCGTCCCCATCTGGACTTCTAAGGCATTGGAAAAAGTGAAGGAATTTACTCTTTGAGTAACCTGTTGACTTCCAGGCTCTCTTTCCTCTGGTTTTGCTAGGAGCACATCCTTCAAATGTGGATTTGATTTAGGATTTGCTAATGTTAGAAGGAAGGGCGGGTGTCAACTTGGAAGATGGCCTGAGCGAGGCCATTTTCTAGCTTCAGCGTTGCCACACTAGAGCTGAGGGTTAGGAAGGAGGGGAGTAGAGATAGAGGAGAGAGGTTTGTAGCCAAAGCAAAATATTTTCTCTTGGGAACCAAGGTCATTCCCACAGGTGGTCGGAGAGAGGAGGAGTGACATTATCAGGCAACCAGAAAACACGATGATTGAATCTTATGACTGACTGTTTGGTGAAGGGGAGAAATGTGGAGATACGGTACTAAATGCCTCTGTCTGGTTGACAATCTGAACAGGGTCTTATTTTGGGGGTAGGGCTTATATTATGAACATCCTGAAAATCATGCTAGGGCTTTATTTTCCAGTTGGGTCTTATTTTGGGGACACAGGGTACTCCAAACTGTTCTTGCAAAGGAGTTACTCCTCTGGCATCTTACCGGCAGTAGGAATGTGAGCCCAATCCAAGCTGCACCGTGTTTGTTTGAGAGTCCTCGTAGGAGAAGAGGTCGGAGGTCCATGGGAGACAATCATCTCCAGAAATGGTCTTCTTGGCCAGGCCCAGGTAATCGGTCGCATTCCCCCGATAGCAGCTTTGACTTGGAGCTGACGAAGAAGGAAAGGCAAGAGATTCAAGTCAGTCTCAAAAATCGGTCAGGCCCTCATTAATCAAGTCCCAATCAGCAGCTTTACCCCATTGATCCATAGTGCCGGTTATTCCAAAGCACCAAGGAGCACCAAAGGAACAATGGGTGGAGACTCATCAAGGAGAAAAGCAACTTGGAATTGGGGAGAAACTTCCTAACAATGAGGACAATTAACTGGCGGAACAGAAGTTGCCTTCAGAAGTTGTAGGTCCTCCAACGTTTGATGTTTTCATGAAGAGATTGGACAACCATTTGACTCAAATGCTACAGGGCAGTGATGGCTAACTTTTTTGTCATCACGGGCCAAAAGCATTCACACCCATAATGCAACGTACATGCAACACCCCCTGTGCATCCCTACGAATGCGGGTGTGACCCCCCATGCCCCGTTTTGGGCCTAGCAGGCCTCTCTGCAGCCTCCTGGGACCAAAAATGGGCCGCAGGGGGAGCGCCGCTCCCCTGCACTCCCCCCGCCTTCCCACTCATGCACACGTGACACCAACCCCCCATGCCCCGTTTTGGGCCTAGCAGACCTCCGTGAAGCCTCCCGGGACCAAAAACGTGGTGGGAGGCTGGTGGGAGGCTGCACATACCCCCACCTCTGCGCATCCACGCATGACCCTCAGCCCCCGTGCGAATCCACGCACATACCGGTTGGAACGAGATCCGGAATCCACCACTGGTGTGTGTGTGTGTGTGTGTGTGTGTGTGTGTGTTTGCATCCTTTCTTGGTAGTAGTACAGGTAGCCCTCGACGTACAGCAGTTCATTTACTGACCATTCAAAGTTACGACAGCATCGAAAATTTGACTTAGGATCGGTTTTCACAGTGACGGCCATTATTGCATCACCACAGTCACTTGCTCTAAATTATGGCCACTGGTTCCTATTTACAACAGTCGCAAAGTCCTATGGGGGGGGGGCGCACGTGATCCCCTTTTGCGACCACCTGCCGAGCAAAGTCAAAAAGGGGGGAAGCCAGATTCAATTCACAACTGTGTTCCTAACTTAGCAATGGCAGTGATTCACTTAGCGATGGTGGCACGAAAAGTGGCGCAATGTGGCAAATCTCGCTTCACAAACCTCTCCCTTCACCACAGAAATGTTGGCCTCGACTGTGGCCGTAAGTGGTAGAATTGGAATTCGCCACAGGAAATTAAACCCTCTCACAAGCAAAGTTTTTTGTTTTTGTTTTGTTACGTTCTTTTGTAAACAAAGTGTTGCCCGGTTTAACTCCTTTAACATTCTCACATATACGTAATTCATTTTACATTATATTTCGATTTTCAATTGTAGCCGTATTATTTTCTTCCCATATTTTTTCTTCCCATCTCAGACTTAATTTTTTCTTAGCGCATAAACAATGTCATCATTTGCCCCTTCAGAAATAAACCAAGTTTGTCATTTAATTTTTCCAGCTATTTTCTATAGGTAGCATATATCCTCAAATCCAGTTTTTATACAATAAGCGTTTTACTTAATTAGTTCCCACAATTAATAATGTTAATATATTTCCCTCACTTCTTAATTAGCTACAGATCATTACCAGGATTAACATATTTCATTTTATTCTACTAATCCCCTGTTCTTAGATACTTTTCTCCCCTTTTTATACAGATTATATCTTTTCTTCTCAATCTTTTCTATCACTTTTCAATAGGTTGTTTGGATAACCCTCCCCAGGATTTCTCTTTTTCACATCCCACTATTTCTCTCTTTATTTTTGGCTACCGTATTTTTCAGAGTATAAGATGCACCTTTTTCCCTCAAAAGAGGCTGAAAATCTGGGTGCGTCTTATACACTGAATACAACATTTTTTTGCCTCCCTAAACCCCGCCCCCTTCACCAAAATGGCCATGCATAATTTTTAGGAGGCTTCCAGAGTGCTCCTGGGGGCTGGGGAGGGCAGAAATGAGCAAAAAATGGGCCATTTTTTGCTCAATTTTGCCCCCCCCCCAGGAGCACTCTATAAGCCTCCTAAAGTCTATGCATGCCCTTTTTTGACAAAAAATGGACCAATTTTTGTGAAAAAGTGGCCATTTTTTGCTCATTCCCCCCACCCAAGCACTCTATAACCCTCCTAAAGGCTATTCATGCCCTTTTTTGGGGGGGGGGGAAATAGGCCCATTTTTGTGAAAAACAGGCCATTTTGGGGAGGTTTACAGAGTGCAAAAACCTTTCTTTTTTAATTTGCCTCTTTAAAATCTTGGCGTGTCTTATAATCCGGTGCGTCTTATACTCCGAAAAATATGGTAATTCCTTTTTGGGATACCATTTCCCCTTTTTCCTCTCTGCTCTTTCTGTGCCTCTGTAAATCTCGATAAAATTGTCTAACTGGGAAATTAAACCCTCTTGCAAAGAGGGCGGCTGCAGATCAGAGATGAGTTGCTCCCAGTTCAGCCTGGTTCGGCCCGGTTCGGCCGAACCGGTAGTCGAATTCAGGCTTGGGTCACGGAACCAGCAGCGACCCAGGCCTGCCACGCCCCCAAGCCAGTTCCCCCGCTGCTGCTGGGCCGGCGCCATTTTGGTTTTTAGTGTCTGCGTGTGCGCAGTTGACTGTCAATTGTTCTGCGCATGCGTGAAGAACAATTTACATTGAAGAGTGCACATGCGTGCAGCGCGCGTTGCAAATCAGTAGTGAAACCGGTAGCAACCCAACCCTGCTGCAGACCTCGTGATTAAAAAAAAAAGAAGGTTAAAACCAACCCAATAGGACACAACGTTTCACTTCCGGTCACAACTGTGGGGAGGAGAGGGGGCTCACTCACCCACGTTGCAGTGTCTCCCTCTGAAAAGGTGGTTGCAGACGCAGATGGTCCTGTCTGAGAAAAAAGTCCTCCTGCAAGAGCGGCTGCCCCGAGGCAGGCAGGGGTCGGAGGGACAGCCTGGGGGGGGGGGAACCAAGCACAGGCAAAGGGGGCCCTTAAAACCGACATATAAAAATACGAAGCAGGAGAGCTACGGTTTGAGCTGGTGTTCGTGTGGATTATTATTGAGGCTTCTGTAGCCACGATGAAGAAACGTTGGCAGAATCCTCACCTGCAGAAGAGGGTGAGGACTTTTCACCTTAAATGTCGGGAAACAGTCAGCCAGTAGTGAAATGTGGCATTTCTCCTGTTTCCTTCCTCCCTCCCTACTTCCCTTCCTTCCTCCCTCCCTCTCTTCCTTCCCTTCTTCCTTCCTTCCCTTTCTTCCCTTCCTTCCTGTCTTCCTTTCCTTCTTCCCTCCCTCCTTCCCCCTCCCTCCTTCTTTCCTTCCTTCTCCTTCCTTCCCCTTCCTTCCTTCCCTCCCTTTCCTTCTTCCCCCCTCCCTCCTTCCTTTCCTTACTTCCTTTCCTTCCTTTCTCCTCCCTCCCTCCTTCCTTTCCTTTCCTTTCTTCTTTCCTTCCCTCCCACCTGCTTGAGCAGAGCGTTGGACTAGAAGGCTTCCAAGGTCCCTTCCAGCTCTGATTGTTTGATCTCTTTGCAATGCATCAAAGGAAGCAGTCTAATGACCCTTCCCCGCAATACCTGTATACATTTCTGGATGGCAGTCGGTTGTGCTGTTAACACAGGTGCATCCTTGTATTGAGCCTTGGTAGATTCTGGCCCACCTGTCTCCCAGCTCAAAGTATTCGGACAGAGTCTCATCAAAGCATTTCGCTGCAATGGAGGGAAGCGTAAAAGCCTTTAGCCTGGACCACAATTTCTGCCTTCAAGAGCTGGACTGTCACTGTGTGACAATTTAACAATTCAATTTAATCATTTAAAGTAAATTTAAAATATCTTAATGTTTGTCATTCATATTTCATTCTGTCCCTATTCCACCATTTCTTTGATATTAATGTAACTCTTCCTTAGGTATTCAGCTGTAAATTAATACTTGCAAATGTTTCTTTCTAAGTTGCTCGAAATTAAAACTTTGACATTTAAGTAGTTCAGGTTATGTAAACTGGCTTAAAGATTGTTAATAGTTAGGGTTGTTTCAGCCGTTCCGCCTTTACTGCCCCGGCTATCAGCAAGTAATTAGCTTTCGTTTTCTGTAGGTTTTCAGCTATAAATCAACGCCATTTTGAATCCTTTGTTCTAAGCCCACGCCTCTCGAACTCAGCAGTAGCGTTCTTTTTAAAGAGATTCCCCCCCCCCAATTAAGACTTAAAATACTTGCAAAAGTCTTGCTTCCTTCTTGGGATGTTGAGATGTTAAGGCTGTTCCCGGCGACTGGCTCTGCTAATTAGCAGAGGTTATCAAAAAGGCAGGAGAATACATCAACTGCGAAGGGGGGCAAACCTCGTTGGACTCCAGAGGCTATAAATCCTCCTGGAGGGTACACGAGGGCTCAACCCAGCAGCTGAATCTCTCCCTCATAAATTCCAAGAATTTAAGAGTGTCCAAGGTGTTAAAGATCGTAAAAAAACACCTCTAACTGTCTCTTGATCTGACAGGCTCAAAAAAAGCCTGCCATCGGCACCAGGAACAACCCGGAAGTCGATATTAATGTAACTCTTGTCCCTCGGCGAGTTAGCTGTGGCAAGTTGGCTCTGGGTGTTGGCAATGATGAGTTGGCCATGGTGAGTTGGCTATGGGTGTTGGCCATGGTGAGTTGGCTATGGGTGTTGGCAATGATGAGTTGGCCATGGTGAGTTGGCCATGGGTGTTGGCCATGGTGAGTTGGCCATGGATATTGGCCATGGTGAGTTGGCTATGGGTGTTGGCAATGATGAGTTGGCTATGAGTGTTGGCAATGATGAGTTGGCCATGGGGAGTTGGCTATGGGTGTTGGCCATGGTGAGTTGGCCATGGATATTGGCCATGGTGAGTTGGCTATGGGTGTTGGCAATGATGAGTTGGCTATGGGTGTTGGCAATGATGAGTTGGCCATGGTGAGTTGGCTATGGGTGTTGGCCATGGTGAGTTGGCCATGGATATTGGCCATGGTGAGTTGGCTATGGGTGTTGGCCATGGTGAGTTGGCCATGGATATTGGCCATGGTGAGTTGGCTATGGGTGTTGGCAATGATGAGTTGGCTATGAGTGTTGGCAATGATGAGTTGGCCATGGGGAGTTGGCTATGGGTGTTGGCCATGGTGAGTTGGCCATGGATATTGGCCATGGTGAGTTGGCTATGGGTGTTGGCAATGATGAGTTGGCTATGGGTGTTGGCAATGATGAGTTGGCCATGGTGAGTTGGCTATGGGTGTTGGCCATGGTGAGTTGGCCATGGATATTGGCCATGGTGAGTTGGCTATGGGTGTTGGCCATGGTGAGTTGGCCATGGATATTGGCCATGGTGAGTTGGCTATGGGTGTTGGCAATGATGAGTTGGCTATGAGTGTTGGCAATGATGAGTTGGCCATGGGGAGTTGGCTATGGATGTTAGTATGGGTGTTAGCCATGGTGAGTTGGCCGTGGTGAGTTGGCCATGGTGAGTTGGCCGTGGTGAGTTGCCTGCGGGGAACTGTCATAGACCCAGTGGAGAATCTCAGCTAACCAAATGTCCATGACTGTCCATCTCCCACATCATCCAATGATGACGCTTCCAATGATGGGAAGCGAAACGTCTTGTTTTTTTCCTCAAAAAAAAAAAATCTTTTCAAAATAAAAACCACTTTTGAGACTCAGCTTACCAACTTCACACTGTGTCCCCGTGAATTCTGCAGGACAGACGCAGCGCTGAGAACATTGGTCACATTCCCTGAAACACGTGCCCCCATTTCTACAAGGGTTACGTCCGCAGCCGCGGGAAACGTCTACACAGAAAAGCAGTCAAAGAGCAAATCAAGAGAGGCAACAGCAGATGGGCACCAAGGAAGAGCAGAAAAGGAAGGGGGACTGTTATGTGACACCAAGCCAGGATCAGACCTTAGAGGCCAGGTAGAGAGATCTCCTCTGGGGTGGATATTCACTGCTTGGTCTCCTCTCCCTGTGGATCCCTTGACCGTTTTCTCTTCAGGAACTTTAACTTTAACTTTTATTTAATTTATAAACCGCGCCCTCTCCCAGAAGGGACTCGGGGCGGTGTACAGTCATATTAAAACACAATATAAATTACATACAGATATAGATAAATATAGATAAATATAGATGGAGGAGGTAACATATAAACTGTACAATAATAATTAAAATTAAAATTAGAGATACATTAAAAGAGTTTCCTTGCCGTGAGAATTCTAACTTGCGTCCTTCTTTTTAAAATAATTTTTACTGAGGAAGTTTTCTCGACAGTGCAAAAAAAACAGTACAAATTTTGAATGAAAGAAGAATTAAGAAAGATAATAAGGAGGGAAGGGAAGAGAAAGGGAAAGGAAAAGAAAGGAAACCAAATAAAGAATTAAATTCTGACTGGATTGTTCCACGTTGTTTTTTTTTTTTTTGATACCTTGGGGTTGATAGACTTCATACTCAGGTTTGGCTGTCGTCTTAACGCCCGCTGTTATTTCCTCCTAGGAAGCAATTTGTCAAGAGTAAATTGTGTGAGTGGTTGACTTTTTTTCATAAACAGATCCTCTATCTCTTGCTTTCTCTCTCTAAAATTGAGAATGGTGGGTAAATACAGGTAGTCCTCGCCTTACGACCACAATGGAGGTCAACATTTCTGTTGTTCCTGTACAAAGTCATAAAGGGCTCCAAAGATTAAACAGTATTGTTATTCTTTTTCTTGGAGATTGAGAGCCGCTGAGCTTTTGTAAAACTTGCAAGACAAAATTGCAAGTCGACGTATTTTCCAAAGCAGGGGTCACCAACCTTCCGGACCTCACGGACCGCTAAATTCATAATTTTAAGTCCCGTGGACCACTAATATCACGGAATGGAGTCCTTCAAGCACTTAGCTTGGCCGCCTGTTAGCGGATAGAAGTGCCTGGGATCAACTCTAGATTTGCTGTCCATTGCAACTAGGAATCTCTCTTTTTTAAAAAAAAAGTTTTTATTAAACATTTTAACCTTTAAAACCAGGAAAAACAACAAGAACAAATAAAGAAAAAACAAGACACACATAACAATGCAAAGTAATTTTACAGCCTTCTGTATCGGTTTACATATTTAGCTTTTATAGTTCTCTATTCTACATTGCCTTCCTATCAGTTTTAACATCTGTAGTAGTGTAATGACAGTTGTACTAACAATTGCAATAATATTAATTGTTCATATACAATACAATACAATAGTAGAGTTGGAAGGGACCTTGGAGGCCTTCTAGTCCAACCCCCTGCCTAGGCAGGAAACCCTATACCAGTGGTCGGCAAGCCGCGGCTCGCGAGCCAAATGTGGCTCTTTACACATTTTAATGCGGCTCTTCTGTGTGCCGGGCGCCCGCACCCCTCCCTCCTCTCGGGCTTCGGAGGGAAGCTTCTTCAAAAGCCCGGGCAAGTGACAAGTCTCCCAGGCTGTAATTTGCCGAGCTGTACGCGCGCGCCTGTTTTCCACGTCGTGGAGCAGCGGCGACATTCTGGGCGGCGAGCGATGATTCCGGGGGCCATCAGTGGGGGGGCAGGGTCCCCCCTCGCGTTCCTCATCTTCCCGGATGGCCCCTGGAATCATCGCTTGCTGCGCAGAATCTCGCCGCTGCTCCACGCCGTGGAAAACAGGCGCGTGCGCACAGCTTGGAAAATTACAGCCTGGGAGACTTGTTGTCAATCGCCCGGGCTTTTGCAAAAGCTTCCCTCCGAAGCGTTCCGAGGGAGGGCTGTAAACTTCCCTCCGAAGTCTTGGGAAGTTCTGAGGAGCCCCCCAAGGCAAAACGCCGCTGCCAGGTAGTTAAAAGTACCTCTCTGATTCGTCTCTGTCAGTCTCTCTCTGATTCCCTCTCTCACTCCCTCTCTTTGTCTGTCTGTCTCATTCACACACACACACACTGTGGTCACCTTGTTGAGTGTTCCAATCACATTTGAAACACACTCAGCAAGGTGACCACAGTGTGTGTGTGTGTGTGTGTGTGTGTGTGAATGAGACAGACAGACAGAGAGGAACAGAGAGAGGGAGTGAGGGAGGGAATCAGAGAGAGACTGACAGACACACAAACACACACACACAGAGACAGAGAGGGGGAGGGAGGGAGAGAAAGATAGACAGACAGAGAGAGAGACACACACAGAGTGAGTGATTAAGTGAATGAGTGAGAGACAGACACACCCACATACACAGAGTGACAGAGAGAGAGGAAGGGAGGGGAGAGAGACAGAGGGAGAGACAGACACACACACACACACAGAGTGAGACACAGACAGACACACACACACACAGAGTGACAGAGATGGGGGAAGGAGGAGAGAGAGAGAGAGAGATACAGAGAGAGAGACAGACAGATAGACACCCAGAGAAAATGACAGAGGGAGACAGAGAGGGAGGGAGGGAGAGAGAGACAAAGAGCCAGAGAGAGAGAGAGAAAGAAAAAGAAAAAAAGAAAGAAAGTGGGAGAGGGAGATGAAATTAAAAGCAACAACATACAAACCTGACTTACTCAAACTATCCAAGGAAATGCAAGGCCAATGTTCACATTAGTGGTTGTGACTTTGTCAGTCATTGTCAGGATGTAATTTTCTCTACATTGTAAGGCAAATTTTACGGAATTTAACATTATCGATAAATAATATCGTTCTAAAGTTTTTGTTTTATTAGTTGTGTTATTTGTATCCTCCCGACCTATGTGGATACTTGCATGCAGAATATTCTCAATAAAAACTTATTGAAACTAAAAACAGTGTACCATCCTATGTATTTTCGGTTTTAAAAATGCGGCTCTCCAAATAAATTTCAATCGTGGTTTTGGCGAGATTTGGCTCAGTTGAAAAAAAAGGTTGCCCACCACTGCCCTATACCATTTCAGACAGATGGCTATCCAACATCTTCTTAAAGACTTCCAGTGTTGGGGCATTCACAACTTCTGGAGGCAACTTCTGTTCCACTGATTAATTGTTCTAACTGTCAGGAAGTTTCTCCTCAGTTCTAAGTTGCTTCTCTCCTTGATTAGTTTCCACCCATTGCTTCTTGTTCTACCCTCAGGTGCTTTGGAGAATAGCTTGACTCTTCTTTGGGGCAGTCCCTGAGATATCGGAAGACTGCTATCCTGTCTCCCCTAGTCCTTCTTTCTCTTAAGCTAAACATACCCAGTTCCTGCAACCGTTCTTCATATGTTTTAGTCTCCAGTCCCCTAATCCTCTTTGTTGCTCTTCTCTGCACTCTTTCTAGAGTCTCCACATCTTTTTTACATCGTGGCGACCAGAACTGAATGCAGTATCACCGTTATATTTGCATTATGGTCAATAATTTAAGTTTGATAGTAATTAGTAACTTTGGTTAATTTTTATTCAATATTAGTTTTAAAAGAGACTTCTATTTCCTGTTTTGGCTTCTGTTTTCTAGCCACTTATACATTCTATTCCGTATTTGATAATAATCAAATTCTTCTCTTTCTCTCAACTCCAAAGTCATTTTGTCCATCTCTGCACATTCAGGGATCTTTCTAATTATTGTTTCGTCTGCGGGTGCATTGATTCGTTTCCAGTTTTGTGCAAAGCAATCCTTGCAGCTAGGAATCTCAAATACGGCCAAGAATGAATGTTTGTCTTATAGCCAGCCTAGCTGACAGTTTTACGTGTCACTCACTGAAGCTCCTGGACTCCCAGGGAGGGAGGGAAGGGCTGCAGCTACTAAACAGGTGACCAAGCTAAGTGCCTGAAGGACCCCATCCCGTCAGTGAGTGGGAGTAATTGTGTAGGCGGGCCGTATGTGCCCCAGGGGACGTAGTTTGAGAATCCCTGATTTTGTGCATTATTAAAAAATGCAAAATATTTTTCTGTGGATCATCAGTTGGTGATTACTGCTCCAAAGAACCCGAAGGCAGAAGAAGAAGTGACAGATGGAAACTAATGAAGGAGAGAAGCAACTAGAACTAAGGATAAGTTGCTGACAGTTAGAACAATTTACCAGTGGAACAGCTTGCCACCAGAAGTTGTTAATGCTCCAATACTGGAGGTTTTTTAAAAAAGTGATGGGACCACAGTTTGTCTGAAATGTGTAGGGCCTCTTGTTTGAGCAAGGGGTTGGACTAGAAGACCTCCAAGGTCCCTTTCCAATGGTATTATATTATGAAGTTATGGGTGGGCTCCATGCCTAACAAAGAGAAGGGCTAGGAGTGACTTGATACCTGTCTTCCAATACTTAAGGGGTTGTCATGGGGAAGAGGAGGTCAAGCTGTTCTCCAAAGCAATGGATGGAAAACTAATCAGGGAGAGATCCAATCTAGAACCAAGGAGAAATTTCCTGGCCCTTAGAAAAATCAGTGGAACAGCTTGCCACCAGAAGTTGTGAATGTTCCAACACTGGAAGCTTTTAAGAAGATGCTGGATAACCATTTGTCTGAAATGGTATAAGGTTTTCTGCCTAAGCAGGGGGTTGGTCTAGAAGACCTCCAAGGTCCCTTCCAACCAATGATGGGATTCAGATAATTTAATAACTGGTTCTCTACTCTAATGACTGGCCCGAAAAATGGGCAGGGCCAGCCAGTGGTGGGATTAGCCAATTCGCTGAACTGGGCAGCATTTTAACAACCGGTTAGCCCGAACCGGCTGAATCTCACCTCTGCTTCCAGCTCTGTTGCTATTCATCTCACTTATTATCCTGCTTTTTATCCTAGTTTAGAAGGTGATGTTCCCAAGCCAGCCGAAGGATGCCATGGTGCATTTAATAGAAAGAGGGTGAAAGAAAGAGAAGGTTCTGCATAAAAGGACCTCAGAGGAGAGCGAGGTGAAGATTCCAACAGGTTGCAGAGAAAACCGATTCTTACAAATAGTTCGTCCCTGCAATCTCTTTCCGGAGATTGCCGGAATCTCTCTTGCTTTCCTCTGTTTGGTCAATCAAGCCTACATCACGTCATCAAAGCAATTGGGACAGAAGGGGTGGGAGAGGGATTCCTGAAACTGTTGTGGCCTGCCAGCGGCGAGCAGAGTTGGCAGCAGATTCGGATAGTGAGGAGGGTTGGGGAGGAACATGGGCCAGTCCTGGAGTCTGGGGAAGGCTCTGATGAGGGCTCTGTGTCGGAGGCAGAGAGGGGGCCAGGGCCGTCTGACAGTTATCAGCTGCCTTCGGAGTCAGACATCAGTGGGGCAGACGAACAGCTGGAGCCTGTTCCCAGTGTGCGCATGCGCAGAGTTGCCAGACGAAGGGAAGAGCTAAAGAACAGGGGCAGACTCGGGAGTAAAGCCACAGGTGGACGGTGAATGGCCCCTCCCAGAGGAAATAAAAGAGGAACAAAAAGGGGAGTGGAGTTTGCAGGAGACAATTACTTCGCTTCATTGGTTCATGACTCTCCGAGACTCCTTGCCAAGTGTGGCTTTCAAGGACCATATTGTTGTGATCCCCAGCAGAGCTGGCAGCAGATTCGGACAGTGAGGGGCTTGAGGAGGAACCTGGGCCAGTCCTGGAGTCTGGGGAAGGCTCTGATGAGGGCTCTGTGTCGGAGTCAGAGAGGGGGCCAGGGCCGTCTGACAGTTATCAGCTGCCTTCAGAGTCAGACATCAGTGAGGCAGAGGAACAGCTGGAGCCTGTTCCCAGTGTGCGCATGCGCAGAGTGGCCAGACGAAGGGGACAGCTAAAGAACAGGGGCCGACTTGGGAGTAAGGCCAGACGATGAATGGCTTTCTTTAATCTCTTTTAGGGAGAGGTTCAAAGGATGAGGAAGACAATTCTTCCAGACAACAGAAGGTCTTAGGGGCAGGGGCAGGACTGCCACCAGGTTGGTCCTCGACTTACAACGCTTCACGTAGTAACTGTTCGAAGTTACAACAGCACCGATAAAAGTGACTTATGACCGTTTTCCACAGTTAACAACCTCTGCAGTATTCCTGTGGTGAAGTGATCCAAATTCGGAAACCTGGCCACTGACTCATATTTATGACGGTCTCAGGGTCAATGTCATATCCCATTTTGCAACCTTCTGACAACAAAGTCAATGGAGGAAGCCGGATTCACTTAACGACTTACTCAGTACTGAGGCAAGAAAGGTTGTTAAAATGGGGAAAAATGCAATGTCCCACTTAACAACAGAAATGTTGAGCTTGCTACCTGCTTCATCCAATCTTTCCTAACATTCCCATACTCCATTTCCAGTTTTAAACCAGGTAGTCTCGATTTATGACCGCCATCGGAGTCCAACATTTCTGTGGCTGAGGGAGACGTCGGTCAAGTGAGCTTTGCCCCATTTTATGGCATTTCTTGCCACCGTAAACCGGTTGTTAAGTGAATCTGGCTTCCCTGTTGATTTTTGCTTGTCGGAAGGTCGCAAACGCGTATCACGCAGCACCCCCCCGTCCAAGGACACTGCAACCGTCATAAATAGGGTCGGTCGCTAAGCCTCTGAATTTTGATCATGTGACTACAGGAATCAGGGGTGAGTTCCGGCAGGCAACACTGCCAGTTCGCTCATATGCGCGCATGCGTGCATGCGCAGTGCAATAAAATTGTCCTGCGCATGCACAGGAGCGAAAAACAAGATGGGCGCCACCCGGACAACCGGTTCGGGGGCGTGGCAGGCCTGGGTCACTGCCGGCACCAGCGATCCAGAACTCCAAACCACTCGGTTTGGCTGAACCGATCCAAACTGGGATGCAGCAACGCTCAGGTGAAAAACGATTGTAAGTCACTTTCTTCACGGCCCTTGTAACTCTGATTGGCCCCTCCCTGTATCTGCTCCCATTAGCAAGATCTGGGTCTCTGTAAGGATCCATTTCTTGGAACCTGTCGTTCCATTCCCGATATCGTCACCAAAGTTCTCGTTTTTCTGACTCCGGATTCAGCCAGGAAAAGGTTACAAGCAAGCAGATACAAACAAACAAACACACCAGTGGTGGGTTCTGGATCCGGGTGCAACCAGTACAGTGCAATGGGGCCGGGCATCCAGCACATGAATGCACGCAGCGCACATATGCATATTTATAGCCCGCGATGCCTCCACGACGCTCCAGATGCTCGGCGAAGCATCGCACAGGCGCCATATGCTCCGTGCACGTGTGCGGAAGCGCCGAAAACCTCAAATACCGGTAAGGCGCGTGGGTGGGCCCTCCGGAGCACTGTACTGGAACGATACCTGGTGCTCCTGGCAGGCACCGGTTCCCCCGTACCGGGACGAACCGGTCATAACCCACCTCTCTCTCTCTCTCTCTCACACACACACACACACACACTTACTTACCGGCCTAGTTGTAGTGTTCCTCAGACCCAAAACCAGAGCGAGCGTGATGGAAAAAATGTAGATTTTCATCGTCTTCTCTTTCACTAATCCCCCCCCCTTTTTTTTTTAAAGTACCAAACTATCTTGGAATTTTTCTGGAATATCTCAGGGCAGAAGGATCAAATAGGAACTCCAAGCCACATTGGGGTGCATGCAAATTTGTTTCCTTTTAAGATACGTTTAACTCCTGCCACTACTTCAGCGAGGGTTAATCATTCACCCACTCACCTACCGATGGATCGATCGATCGCGGGAGAGAAACGGAAGCCAAAGAAAGCAGGCTGCAGAGAATTGGGGATGATCAATATTTGCAGTAGGCTTCCTTTCCCTGCTCCACTTGTTGAGAATTAACAAGCCCAACAATAGGGCCCCGGTTGAATAACGCAGCCCGAAGAGGCGAAATTAATTTTAAAAGATAAGTTTACTCTTAAATTAAACCATTCAATTTACACACAATTGACAAAATGAAAAGCTTACAGACAAAAACCAAAATGTCCAAAAATGATATGCATCCTCTTCTTCCTCTTGAATTCCAGAACGGGGTTCGAATTCTGCTTTGGGGGGGACATAGGGGCGTGGCATGGCCCAACATGTAATGCCAGAAACGTTCCGGTTTGCGGTGAATGACCAGTGAGTTGTGATCCTTCCCATTAAGCAGACGTGATCAGTGGTGAAGTTTTTTACTACCAGTTCTGTGGATGTGGCTTGGTGGGCGTGGCAGGGGAAGGATACTCCATTCCCTCCTCACTCAAGGGGAAGGATACTGCAAAATCAGCATTCCCTCCTGATCAGCTGGGATTTAGATGGGGGCGAGGCCAGCCAGAGGTGGTATTTGCCAGTTCTCCAAACTACTCAAAATTTCCGCCACCGGTTTTCCAGGACCTGTCAGAACCTGCTGAATTTCACACTGGATGTGGTGCCATATAATGAGATCCAAGAGTCCATCTTCAAGGGGTCCAAGTGTGATGTTACTTGTGGATTCCCCAACAATCACAGTACTGTCAGCTGTTCCTTGGGGTGAAATGGAACGGGACAACTCACCATAGTCAACTCATCATGGCCAAGTTGCCCTGGCCAGCTTCTCCTGGTCAACTTGGCAACGGACAAACAGAATGGGGTATTGTGCCGGCCCCTCCAGCAGCCGAATCAGATAAGGAGTAGGTGAGGGGGTCAGAGCAACCTGGGAGCTCCGAGGGGGAAGAGGGAATGGAGCTGTCAGAGAGAGAGAGGCGAAGCCCGGACCGTCCGTCAGCCCTCAGATGGAGAGTCAACAGCCCCCAGGTCTGGAGGTGGCTGATGAGGAAGAGGGGGAACATCTGGGTCCAGTGCCTGATGTGCAGATACGCACATGCAGAGGAGAGGAGAGCAGTGGAAATCTATGGGAAGGAAGGAAGGAATGACGAACTAGCAATAGTGCTTAAGACTTATATACCGCTTCACAGTGCTTTACCGCCCACTCTAGCGGTTACAGAGCCTCCTGCTCCCAACAATCTGAGTCCTCATTTTACCAATCTCAGAAGGATGGAAGGGTGAGTCAACCTTTTAGATGGTCAGGATCAAACTGCTGGCACTGGGCAGAGTTAAACTGCAATACTGCATTCTAAACACTGGGAAGGAAGGAAAATAGCTATAGCACTTAGACTTATATACCACTTCACAGTGCTTTACAGCCCCTCTCTAAGTGGTGTACAGAGTCAGCCTATTGCCCCCAACAATTTTGGGTCCTCATTTGACCGACCTTGGAAGGACGGAAGGCTGAGTCAACCTTGAGCCTGGTGAGATTCAAACTGCCAAATTGCAGGCAGTCGGCAGAAGTAGCCTGCAGTACCCCACTCTAACCACTGCACCACCACGGCTCCACAGGTGAAGGCCACAGGGAGCACAAAGCGCCCCAGGCATTGCACGTCCAGACGTTCAAACGAAAGTCGCCTTACAAGGACCCTCGTTCTCCTCACTCCTGGCCGCAGGGACAGCGGGAAGGTTGGATGTCCTTTGAGTTCTCATTTGTCTTTTCGGCTGGCCGGCTCTGGGCTCCGAGACGCTGCCGTCAAAAAGGACATGGCTCTCTGGTTCGGGACACGACCATCGCGGGGCTGGCAATGATGTAGTAACACTGTCCACGTCGATTACGCAACGGATCGGGAGTTCGGGCCTACAAGTCTCCTTTTGGATCACGGCAGGGTTAAAGTCACGATGATGGCTTGGGGAGGTTGGGTCGTAAAGGCTCCCCTCGCTTCCTCGGAGGTGGGTTCTAGGCTTATGGAGCAGACCTAGAACACAGAGGAAAAAGGGAAGAGGGAAGATGAAAAGGCTTCGTACTGTGACCAGAGGTGGTATTTACGTACCTTCCCATCAGTTTGCAAAAGTGAGCATGCGCTTGTGCTCCGCCTTTGCCTTAAAAAAGAGCCCAAATGGGATCCCGTAGAGCTGGGGCAGGTGAGCGGACCCACCCGCCATTTTTGCAGGCGAACCAGTCCGAACCGGCTGAAACTGCCTCTGATTGTGACGTGTTAGCACACGAGTTGTGATGCTATTTATTTCGCTATGTTTCCTTAAAATGGTCTTTCATGCCTTTATTGGATACTTGTGGCGGTAATCCTCAAACCTACGACCCCGATGGAGCCCCAAATTCACATTGCTAAAGGAGACATTGGTCAAGGGAGTTTGGCCCCGTTTTACGACTTTTCTGGCCTCTGTTGTTAAGCAGATCTTTGCAAATTACTAAGTGAGGAACACAGCTGTTAAGTGAGGTGGGCTTCCCGATTGGCTCTGCTTGTCAGAAGGTCGCAAAAGGGGATCACGTGCTCCCCGGGACAATGCAACCGTCACAAATATGAGTCGGGGGGGTCACGTGATCCCCTCTTGTGATGTTCTGACAAGCAACATGGATGGGGTAGTCAGATTCTCTTAACAACTGTGTTCCTAATGTAACAACTGCAGTGATTCCCTTAACAACCGTGGCAGGAAAGATTGTAAAACGGGGTAAAACTCACTGAACAAATGTCTCACTTAGCAACACAAAATACGGGACTTAATTGTGGTCGTACGTCGAGGACTCCCTGTATCGTTAAGTATGAACCCGTTGCCAAGCGTATGAATTTGGATCACCTGAGCACGGGGACGCTGCAAAGGTCATAACTATGAAAAATGGCCATTAACTGCCTTTTTTCAGGACGGTTGCAACTTCAAACGGTCACTAAGTGAACCGTTGTAGGTTGGGGAGTGCCTGTCCTAGGATCTTTGGGCATAAGCCAGTATAACTAATAGTGCAATGAGCATGACAGAGAAGGATTCCCATGTTCTGACCGAGGCTTCCCAAGAGCCTGAAGCAAACTCCTGGTCCCGACAAAACCCCCTTTTATTCATTGACTGTGAATTCTGTTCATTCACATCCAGCAAAGTCTTTCAAAGGAAGATTTACGGTCACAGACCTTACCTGGCTTGGAGAGCTACCAGGCCAATATCTGCAAAACTTGGCAAGGAGTCTTGGAGAGTCAGGGACCAATTAAGCGAAGTAAAAGGTCTCCTGCAAACTCCACTCCCCTTTCGCTTCTTTTTTATTTCCTCTGGGAGGGGCCATTCATTGTCCACCTGTGGCCTTACTCCCAAGTCGACCCCTGTTCTTTAGCTGTTCCCTTCGTCTGGCAACTCTGCCCATGCGCACACTGGGAACAGGCTCCAGCTGTTCTTCTGCCTCACTGATGTCTGACTCTGAAGGCAGCTGATAACTGGCATACAGCCCTGGCCCCCTCTCTGCCTCCGACACAGAGCCCTCATCAGAGCCTTCCCCAGACTCCAGGACTAGCCCAGGTTCCTCCCCAACCTCCTCACTGTCCGAATCTGCTGCCAGCTCTGTTGGCTGCTGGCGGGCCACAACAGTAAGCCGGTGTAACAAACCATTCAACAAGCATAACTGAGAATGATTGCCAAGCCATTCAATATCTGGAAATACCTGGTCTGAATTTCTCGTAGCCGGCTTTGGCCTCGGTGGGACTTCCCGTCTCGGAGAGGGGCAGCCTGCAGCTTGGGGGGCTGACGATGTCCCCCTCCGGCACCAGAGTGAGGTCTGCCAGGACCACATCCTCCTCCTCCTCCTCCATCGTCTCCACCTCTTCTTTCCACCTGGGGTTGCCCTGCAAAAGCAGATTCGGAGGGCAGCGAGCATTTCCATCGCTGGTTGCGGGGGCGAGAGCCACGGGCATCATCCCGCCGTCCTCTGGACCTCTCTGTCCAGCCGCCGAGTTGCTTGGGGATTGCAGGCACCTTCTGTCCTCCTGGCCGTCAGGATGGGGCGTCCTCGGGGGAGTGCCTGCAGTATCCCTGGGGACAGATGTGGAAAGGCCCGCCTGGCCCGGGGGCATTTGAAGGAATTCGGGCAAAACCAGGTCTTCCTTTCTCAGCAACCCGCGCTGGTCGTCGGCTCGGTTACTCTGGACTTTGGATATGAGTTCGAAAAATTCTAAGCCAAGAAACCCAGAAGGTGAGAGTCAGCATTGCAAAAAGCCCATCACACCCAGCCACCATTTTGAATTCAATCATCATCATCCTCTTTTAACGACTCCATAATCCCTCGCGGGGAGGAGTCTGGGCAAACTGAAGGGAACTGAGTGTTACTGGCCAGATGCCTTTCCTGTCGCCAACGAGGAGTTTTGTTTGGCAGATATATTCTGTGTGCCCAGAGAGAGAAATATCTGCTCCATAATCCCTTGAGGGCTGGAGCCCGGGCAACTGAATGCAGATAGCGGAGTGTTTTAATGGCCAGATGCCCTTCCCTGTCGCCGATGCGGAGTTTTGTTTGGCAGATATTTTCTCATTGTGCCCAGAGAGAGAAATATCTGCCATTTTGAATTGAATACTTTGCTAATTTGGTTCTCCGTCCTCCAAAGGGTTTATTAAAAACCCGGAAAAAGCAGCATCAGAACACACAACCCTGTTGGTTATTTGGAGCAGATGTGATTTCATCAATGTCATGCATCAAAACGACAGGTAGTCCTCGAGTTACGACCATAATTAAGCGCCAACATTTATGCTGCGGCCCCTTCTTACGACTTTCCGTGCACAGTTGCTAAGTGAATCATTGCATTTGTTAAACCAGGAACTTGTTCGGTGAATCACTGCAGTTGGTAAGTTAGTACCACGGTCGTTAAATGAATCAGGCTTTCCCCGAGTCCCTTTTGGGAGAGGGGGCGGTCTAGAAGCATGAATAATAAATAAATAAATAAAATAAATAAATTGTGAATAATGGTCATAAGTCACTTTTCTCAGTGCCATTTTAACTTTGAACGGACATTAAGTGAATTGTTGTAAGTCGAGGGCTACTTGCAGTCTAAACCAGGGGTCACCAACCATTCGGACCTCAGGGACTATTAAATTCACAATTTTAAATCCCGCGGACCACTCATATGACATTTTTTAAAAAGATAAATAGTATTTAGTGGAATATAAAAAATGCAAATAATTTTTCTGTGGACCACCAAAATTTTCTCACGGACCACCAGGTGACCACTGGTCTAAACTTTAACAACAGGTAGATATCTGGTAGAATTCCTTTGTAATAAATAATGTAGAAATAAATCAAATTATAACTAAATAAATATACTTTTGAGAACAACTTTTAATTTGTCTGCACTGGCTTATATTTTCTTGCAACAGTTTTTTCAGGCAAAAATAGGGTTTGTTCATTCCCATCAATTAGAGAAAACCGAATTAATAACTTAGGCCAAGCAACATGCCACTGAATAAAAGGCGTTGTTAATTAAACAGAAGCAAAAAGGATTTTTGGAACCAGAGTGTAGTTGTTGAGGGGAAAGCCTCTTACGACTGCATACATTTTGAATTTGGGTTATGGCAAGTTCCAACTTGGTTTTTAATGAATCAAGTACAATTGCATTTTTTCCAAGGACTAGTTTTGAAAAATGCAACCTGTACATGCAAAAACCAGGTTTTCTCAGTGTTATGTTAACAAATTTTTATATTAAACACAGTAGGTTTGCATAAAGAAATTAAAAGATTCTAGGAAGGTGATGACGCATCGTTTCGGCACAGAGGGCCAAAACGTTGTGCGGAAATTTCGCGCATGAGCACATGTGCTTATCGGGGCCGCATTCCGGAAGAGCCAAACTTCTGGGTTTTAGAGCGCATTGGCGCCCGACGATCAGCCGGAGTGGTGCACTTGCGCAGGCTGTTTTCCAGCACTGCCGCGTGCGCAAAAGGATCGTGCAACGGGAAAAGCCGAACTTCTGGATCCTGGCACGCATGCGTACCCGACAATCAGCTAGCCGCACACCGGTTTTCGGCATTTGCGCAGGCCAGAGGTCGTATTCTGCTGCTTTGCCCCAGTTCAGGCGAACCGGTAGTGGCTGTGGCAGGAGGCTCTGCCCACCTGCCCAGACGTTATCACGGCTTCTGCGCATGTGCACGCTCCGAGGCTCCAAACCGCTAGCAAAGGTAAGAGGATTTCATGCCTGGCGCATGGGCGAAGGACAGCTGATTGTCGTGTATGCATCCGTGCCAGAAATCCACGCATACAAACAGTGCCGGGCGACATGGCTTCGTGTGCCGTTTTGTCCACACGTGGCATAGGTTCGCCATCACGGTTCTAGGAAGGTAATTTAGGATTTGAAGTTGATTATATTATACCGTGTGGCGCAGAATTCTTTTTTACTCCACAATATTTTAACTAGGCATGAAGAATTATTCCTGAAGTTAATCCACAGGTGAGACAGACAGACAGACAGACAGTGCTACTATTAGGCTACACAAATATTGTAAACTTTCCAAATAGTCTTGGCAAATTGGTAAGAAGATGGGTACATAAATGGTGTTCTTTTGGGGAAAGAGTCGTGAAAAAAAAATGGGAAAGGTCTCAAAGCTTTTGCTGCTAAGCGAGACATTCGCTAAGTGAGTTTTGCCCTCTTTAAAGGCCTGTCTCGCCACCCGTTGTTAAGTGAATCGCTGCAGTGGGTAAGCTGGTAACCCAGTTGTTAAGTGAATCTGGCTTCCTATTGATTTTGGTCGTCAGAAGAACACAGGAGGGGATCACTGCAACCGTCGTAAATATGAATCGGTCGCTAAGCATCTGAATTGTGATTGCGTGATGGTGAGGATGCTGCCATTAAGTGGGAAAAACGGTGGTAAGTCAATTTTTCAGTGCCGTTGTAACTTTGAACGGTCATTAAATGAATCTGTAGTCCTCGACTTACAACGGAGCTCAAAATTTCTATTGCTAAGTGAGAGGGTTGTTAAGTGAACTTGCTCCATTTTACGACCTTTCTTGTCATCGTGGTTAAGTGAACGCAAGCAGTTGATACGTTAGTAACACGGTTGACCACGCAACGGTCGTAAGTTTGAAAAACGGTTGTCGCTCCTTTTTTTTTTTCCTGGGAGTTCTGACGTAACTAGGAGTGGTCGCTAAATGAACTCTTGTAAGTCGAGGACTACCTGTGCTGTCTTCATGTTTTGAAAGTTTCTTCTAAAATGGAATTAAATTCTGTGGGGTGAGATCCAATTTTTGGCTTTTATCTCATCTGAATGAACAGTCTTGGAAGAGCAAACATTCCTAATTCTTGCACTCTTGTTCTGGAATCCGAATTACAAATTAAAAAGAATTTCATGGTCAAACAAGATTGCAGGTTAACAGAGTTAGAAGGCACCATGGAGGTCATCTAGTCCAACCCCCCTCACCCCCCGCCCAAGCAGGGGACCCTAAACCGTTTCTGATGGCAGTACAGTCTCTTCTTGAAAGCCGCCAGGGATGGTAAATTATTTAACAGATTAACAGAGTGGGAAGGGACCTTGTGGGTCATCTAGTCCAACCCCAACCCCGCCCAAGCAGGAGACTCTCGTCTCTTCTCGAAAGCCTCCTGTGATGAAGCTCCCACAAAATCTGAATAATAGTAGAATAATAACAAACTAATATATATTTGGAAGGGGCCTTGTGGGTCATCTAATCTAACCCTCTGCCCTATCAGGAGACCCTACACCATTTCTGACAGAGGGCAGTCCAGTCTCTTCTTGAAAGTCTCCAGGGATGAAGCTCCCACAATGACAGAAGGCAACTCCTGTTCACACTTTGTCAGAATATTCCTTGTTTCCAGGTTGAATCTCTCCTTGGTCATTTTCCATCCATTGTTCCTTCAGGGGATTTGGAAAATAGCTTGACCCCCTCCTCTCTGTGGCAGCCTCTCAAATATTGGAAGATGCTCTCCTGTCTCCCCTGGCCCTTCTCTTCCCTAGACCAGCCAGGCCCAGTTCCTGCAACTGTTCATCGTATGTTTGAGCCTCCAGGTCCCTCATCATCCTGGTTGCTCTTCTCTGCACTCTTTTTAAGTCTCCACATCTTTTTTATAGTGTGGTGACCAAAACTGGATGCAGTACTCTAGGCGTGGTCTTACTAAGGCTTTACAGAGTGGTATTAGTACCTCACTTGATCTTGATTGTATCCCTCTGTTAATGCAACTTAGGATTGAGTTGGCTTTTTTGGCTGCTGCTGCACACTGTTGGCTCCTATTTAATTGGTTGTCCACTAAGACTCCAGGATCCCAGCACTTTCTTTCTTTCTTTCTTTCTTTCTTTCTTTCTTTCTTTCTTTCTTTCTTTCTTTCTTTCTTTCTTTCCTTCCTTCCTTCCTTCCTTCCTTCCTTCCTTCCTTCCTTCCTTCCTTCCTCTTCTATTCCCCCTTCCTCTCCTCTACCCCTCCTCTCTATTGTTCCCTTCCTCTCTATTCCTTCCTTCCTTTTCGTCTTCCCTCCCTCTTCCATTCCTCCATTCCTCTCTTCTATCCCTCTTCTCTATTCCTTCCTTCCCTTTCTTCCTCCCTCCCTCCCTCTTCCATTCCTCCCTTCCTCTCTTCTATCCCCCTTCTCTCTTTCCTTCCTTCCTTCCTTCCTTCCTTCCTTCCTTCCTTCCTTCCCTCCCTCCCTCCCTCCCTCCCTCCCAGTGCTGTAGTTTATAGAGGATTCCCCACCCCAAGATTTACTGTACAGGTAGTCCTTGACTTACGACTGTAATTATTTTATGCACCCAAATGTTTCTCCACAGAAAACATGGCTCTGGCTAGAACGAATGTTGCCACAGAAAAGCGGTAAGAAGAGAAAGAAGACAGATCAACAACGCTAACAAACAGGCAACCTTTTCATGCACCTTGTGATGTAAACTAGCCCAGGACAACGCAGGTGGCTTCTGGGAGGAGAGCCACAAAATCAAATCAAGAAGGGGACGTTAAATTACAGCTCGTCCTCCACTTACGACTTGCAATTGTGCCCGTTTATGTTGCTAAGCAGAACATGGGCAGAGTGGGCTTTGACCCACGTTGTACGGCCTTTCTTGCCACGGCTGTTAAATGAAGCGCTGAAATTGTTACGTCGGTACCGCTAGTCCTCGGCTTACGACCACTACGGAGCCCGAAATTCCTGCTCCTAAGTGGGACGTGGGTCAAGGGAGCGAGCGCTGCCCCCGTTTTATGATTTTCCTTGCAGAGGTTGCAAAGCGAATCGCTGCAACGGCTGAGTTAGTTAAGCCCGGTTATTGTTTAGCGAATCTGGCTTTTTGGGCGGTCAGGAAAAGGGGATCGCATGATACCCCCCCCCCCCGGGACACGGCAACGGTCATAACTATGAGTCAGTTGCCGAGTGTCCGGATTTTGATCATGTGTCCTCGGGGGATGCTGTAATGGTCATAAGTTTAAAAAACAGTCGTAAGTCCCTTTTTTTCCAGCGCTGTTGTAACTTTGAACAGTCACTAAATGGACTGTCGTAACGCGAGGACTACCTTTGACCACATCCAATACAGGTAGTAAAACAGCTACAACAGAAGTCTAGAACCGGGATAAGAGTTCAACTGGGCTTAGTTGGATTTGTGTGCCCCCATTCCCCCCCTACCCAATCTTTTGGGCACTAGGAGCCAGAGAAAGGATTTTTCTGTGGACATAGTTTTGCGTGCTGCCTGCATCCCGTGGACAGGGTTTTGCTTGTTTGCGTGGCCCGGTTGCCGGCATCCCCACAGCCCTGTGCGGGTCCACGGATGGAGGAGTTGGGGAGCCCTGGCATAATAGATCCGTATCGCCACAAACAGAGAGAAGCAGCCCAGGGCGAGTCCTGAAACGGGATTTCCCCTTTGCAAAGTATTGACAAGGCTGGGAACTTACCTACCTACCTGGTGGCCCTGCCCAAACGAGAGATCTTCTGGGACCAGCTGTCCAAAGTTGCCTCGGAAAGCAGAGGCGGCATCGCGGTGGGATCTCAGACCTGCCCCTCTGATCCTATAGTCCCTTCTTAGGAACCATCTAGTCCAAGGCGGGATTAGAATTCCTGGTCTCCTGGTTTCTAGCCTAACGCCTTGGCCAATAGAGCCAAGCGTCTCTCTACGTAGCAAGAAAAGTTTAGGCTGGGGGATGATGAGCTGGTGACAACTCAGGAGAAGGACGTCATCGGAGAAGCTGTAGGAAGAGATTCCTGCAGGAGACCGGGCTACATGATCTCCGGAGTTCCCTTCAACCCTTCTGTGATGAGGATTCTATTCAAGTTATGCTTCCTGGCACGTGATCTGCCAAGTGGAAGCTTCCATGAGCTGAAATGCCAGCAAAGCATTCTATCATCATCATCATCTTGGTTTAACGACCCCATCATCCTTTGCAGGGTGAAGTCTGGGCAACTGAATGGAGCTAGGAGTGTGTTTACTGGCCGGATGCCCTTCCCTGTCACCAATGCGGAGTTATATTCAGCAGATATATTCTCATCGTGCCCAGAGAGAGAAATCTCTGCCTCTACCTAGGATCGAATTCACTGCCCCCTGATTGTGAGGCGAGAGCTCTACCTCACCGCACCACTCCTCCAGCAAAGCAATAGATTCCCTCTCTTATTTCCATCCCCACCAAAGGTTTACCAAGAAGAGGCATCTAAGATGAACGGGCCAAGCTAAGGAGGCTTTCCCCAACATTTCTTCCCTCTGTGGAGGATCCAGAACAAGCTTCACCTACCTGCCGAAGGTGGTTTGTAAAGGGAAGTCTAAAACAAGTCGTTGGATGAGGTGTTGGGAGGTAGGTCCTCTACCACATTGGTTGTCCAAAGTCATCATCTGGGAGGAGAAGCCGGAAGCATCGCGGCGAGACCAGCTGGAAAAAAGCGGGCTCTGCTGAGCCACGTGAAAATCCAGCCGGACAAACCGCTGTCGGGAGGTCTTCGGACCAAAACCTGTCCTGGAGGGAGAAGAAGGGATGTCTCGGACGACCAAGAGGAACCGGCAGTTCCTCGATAGGTCGGAGAAAAGCCCTTCAAACTGGTAGCGGGGGCGGCGGCCATAATTAAATGACCGCTACAAAGCTGGGGCATCTAGACTAAGCTATTTGTGCTGGAGCGGTGTTGGAACGGAGTGTGGAAACTGGGCGAGTGATTGACCAACTCACAGAGAAAAAGAAACATTGATTTTGATCTTAAAGGGTCCCGGAGCGGAATTAGTGACTAACTGGCTTTCGGGGAATTTTATTGAAGAAAAAAAAAAGAGGCAGCGGAGGTAAAAACACCACAGCCTCAGAGGATTTATGTCTTCTGCCGTTTGGAAGTGGAGAAATTAATTAACCAAAGAAAGAGCCCAAGGGGAAGTCCTTTTTTCTCCTTATTTTATTTGATTTTTTTTTGCGGATTTTATGCACTTTTGACAGCTATTGACAGTCAGCTGTTGGGTTGTACTTGCGGTTTGGAAAGAGCCATCTAGCGGTGAGCAGGAAGTACTACACCAATAAAGGGGAAAAAAGCAACAACAAAGTCATCATCTGGGCATCGGCCTGGTGAGAGTGGAGAGCTTTGGGCATCTTCCCTTCTACGCACCAGCTGCAGACACTGCCATGGCTTCTCTCTTCGGTGGGACAGATGCCCCACCACTTATGGGTAGAGCTTCCTCAAAAAGAAGTCCTACCTGGGACTCACCTAACAGCGAGAGCAATTAAGCAATGGAACAGCCTCTCTCCCGGAGTTGTGGGTGTCCCATCGCTGGAGGTCTTCAAGAAAAGATTGGTCAGCCATCTATCCGTAATGGTTTACGGTCTCCTGCCTTGAGCAGGGGGTTGGACTAGAAGATCTCCAAGGTCCCTTCCCCGCCCTATCATCAAGAGTCTTTGAACCACGGAACGAACTAAATGCTAAATTGCACAAATTCAGTTTTCTAAGAAGGGATTGGACGGCTGTTAGTCTAGGATGGCATGAGGATCTCTGCCTTGGGCGGGGGGTTGGACTAGAAGACCTCCAAGGTCCCTTCCAGGCCCCCAATTCAAGTGTTTTCTGAACCACGGAATGAACAAATGCTAAAATGCACAAATTGTAGTTTTCTAAGGAGAGATTAGACAATCATTTGTCCAGGACGGTTTAAGGCAGTGATGGCAAACCTTTTTTGGCTCGCGTGCCGAAAGCGGGGGGAGCGCAAGGGGGGGTCATGTGTGGGCATGCCGCACCCATAATGCTATGCGCACGTCTCCAGCGTGCACAGCCCAGTGCTCCCCCCTATTTTTGGCATGCTTTTTTCGCCCTCCCCAGGCTCCAGAGGCTTTATAGGAGGGTGAAAACAGCCTCCCCATCCCCTCCCGGAGGCCCTCCGGAGGTTTCAGGAGCTTCCCTGAAGCCTCCGGAGCGTGAAAAACCGGCTCTACGGGCAAACCGGAAGTTCGGGAACGGACTTCTGGTTTGCTTGTAGGGCTGGTTTTAGCCCTCCGGAGTCTTCAGTGGCCTTCAGGAGGCTTCCCTGAAGGCTCCGGAAGGCAAAAAACGACCCTATGAGCAAACCAGAAGTGACCCAGGCCTGAACTGGTTCTCCAATGGGGCTGCCATCTTGTAATTGCACAAATTTATTTTCCCCCTTTTTTAACATTTACGCACGCACAGACCTATTTTTGCGCAAATGTGCACACGTGCGGAGCAGGCGTGCATGGGCGCAAAATTTTTCCGCGCACCAAATTGGCGGTAATGCCGGGAGCAACCCATTCCTGTCTAGGATGGTATGAGGATTCTTAAATTGGGCAAGGGGTTGGGCTAGACAACCTCCAAGGTCCCTCCCAGCCCTGGAATCCTATGACTCTAATTGGAGACGTAGCTCGTTTGATGCTCTTGAGGGCTGTGGCGATGCCAAGGCGATGCCCACGCGGATGCCAAGCACCTGGTGCGCAAAGATACTTGCCCTTCTCTCTGCTGATTCACGCCTTCTAAGGATTGCAAGCAATGCGCCAACATCAAATTGTGATGACCACCGAATGTCCCATTGGACACTATCCTTGACTTGCTTCGGAGGTGGCGCTATCATCTTTTTGGACTTTGCACTCCTCCCCCCCTTGATCCTCAGACCCAAATTGCACCCCAGAGCGATGGGTTGACTTAACCACTCGGCCCCACCTCATTCCAGGGGTGCTAGCTAGGGAATCTCTGCCCCACACTCCACCCCGATCTGATCCTGATTCTTCCAAGGAGACACTTGGTGCCATGCCTGGTCCGTAGGAACAGGGAGCCCGCTACTAATCCAGTCTGAAAGCAAGATCCTTCGGGATCCCTCAACCTAGTGACTTCAGCATATTTTAAAAGGTAAAGGTTCCTCTCACACATATGTGCTAGTTGTTCCCGACTCTAGGGGCCGGTGCTCATCTCCGTTTCAAAGCCGAAGAGCCAGCACTGTCCGGAGACGTCTCCGCGGTCATGTGGCTGGCATGACTCAACACCGAAGGTGCACAGAACGCTGTTCCCTTCCCACCAAAGGTGGTTCCTATTTTTCTACTTGCATTTTTTAATGTGCTTTCGAACTGCTCGGTTGGCAGAAGCTGGGACAAGTCACGGGAGCTCACTCCGTTAGGCAGCACTAGGGATTCGAACCGCCAACCTTTCTGATCGACAAGCTCTGCGTCTTAGCCAGCATAGTCCCTTTACCAGCATATTTCGTGTACCCCTAATTTGAAGGCAAGGAAAAACATGGGAGGGAAGCACCCCAAATCCCCCGACATTTGAATATGCGGCTCAATCGCTGCCTGCCAAGTGTTATCTTGAGGTGGGCCAGGGAGGGGCTGGGGAAAGGATCCCTTAACCCCAGGCCTCTCCAGATCGAGGGTCACACAGATCTATCAAGGCTTCCTTAACCCAAAGCAGACATTTCTGGAAAGACTGGGGTGGTGGAAGCTGAGATGGGGACACCAACTAGGGATGGATAAGAAACGGAAAGGGGTAACTCGCCGTGGCCACCTCACTGCAGGGCACCTCGCCATGGCCATCCCACCAGGCGCAACGCAACAATTCTGTTTAATTTTTTTAAATCCTTAATTTAAAAGTTCTCATTCCCGTTTCATTTTGTCCCTCCTTGGGCAGCCTTGCTTTAACGATTCTATTCCATCGTTTCTTAGCGTAACTTCTCGTCCCGCAGCGAGTTGTCCGAGGTGAGATGGCCGGGGCAATTTGGCCACGGTGAAGTGACCACGGCGGGTTGTCCTAGACCACGGGTGTCAAACTCCGGACTCGGGGGCTGGATGCGGCCCAGGGGGCCACCTGGGAAACAACGAAGGACCGGCCTGCGGTGCCTCTGCCAGCGATAATGGAGCTCAGGGTGGGGGGGGGGGGCGGCTGCGTGCCGCCGTCCTGAACTCCGGGTTGCAGGAGGCTGCCACAGCAGAAAACGGAGCTCGGGAGCCCGTTTTTGCTGGCACTCGGGCCACCAACGGCATCCCCAACACGAGTGACATCGAGCTGGCCGTGCTTCCCCCCCCCGACCCTCCGAGGTGAGACACAACCCTGATGCGGCCCTCAATGAAATAGACTTGACAGCACTGTCCTAGACGATGGGTTGAGTTGGGGATCCAAGAAGTCTGGATAATCTGGCATGGTCAAGGGTATCCTGTGAGTGGATCATCGAATCCCCTCTTCTCCCCAGCCTTCACTCAGCGCACGGCAGGAGCCCACTTAACAGACGAAGCGAATGAGTGCCAGGAACCAGGCAGGGCTCAGCTCCGACGTCTTTCACATTCATCCCAGACACTTCCAGCAACACAGGAACGTTAACTTCAGAGTGGATGAAGTTTATTGCATCGCCAATACACACGGCCGGAACAGATAACACACTCCACTTGGTCACCACGGTGGACGAGACACACACTACTGCATATATTTTAAAAATGACATACCCTCTGCGTCTTCCAAATTCAAATGCTGGCGTGTGTTTGTTTTTTCGGTCTGAGCAAGGCAGTCTTGTCTTGGGACTCGAGAGCTTTTTCCCGGATCGCCTTTTAATTTAAAAGAATTGTGCTTTCCAACAGGTCTTCCTTCGCCCTATAGGGGAAGCCAAAGGGAACACGAATTACCTTGACACAACAGTCACATGGAGGAACATGAGCCAAATATGTAATCCGGGGACTTTTGGTCTGGACATTCTTGGATTTCCCTTAAGAGTGATGTGATGGCCTAGAGGTGGAGCTCTTGCCTCACAACCAGGAGGCTGTGAGTTCGATCCTAGGTAGAGGCAGATATTTTTCTCTCTGGGCAGAATGAGAAAATATCTGCTGAACAAAACTCCGCATTGGCAACAGGGAAGTGCATCCGGCCAGTAAACCCTCAGTTCCATTCAGTTGCCCAGACTCCACCCCACAAGGGATTATGGGGTCATTAAAAGAAGAAGAAGATGATAATTCTTGGATCTTCCATCATTTCCACACACACCCTTTGCAAATGCCCCACCCAAGCCTGTCACTCCAACATGAAGATCTAGAAAACCTATATAAAATGTTTTACAGGTGGCACCTGCCATCTGCTGTCAGGCCTGCAGCCATCTTTCCTTTTGGGTCTTTGGCCTGCCACACTTTCTATTCTTCTGCTATGCATTTTCTACTGTGGGAAAATGGGAGCGGGGGAGTGTACGGAGTGAGATGCTATGTAGCCATAACAATATTCTTTCTAGAAAGCCAAGGTCATCCTTTGTCTTTGCACCTCTGCACCGGACCGGAACTGGATGGGAGGAACTGCCAGCATGGCAGTGGGAGATTGGACCATTTGATGGAGTTGTGGGTGTGGGGGGCAAGATCTTGAACTTTCAACTGGGTGGGGAAAACCGGAAAGCTTTCGGATTCGGATTTCCCCAGATGTGCCAACATGGCTCTCTTAATAAATTGAAACTTTGAGCAATACTTTGCCTTGGACTCTGATTTACTTTTGGATGCTATTTGGAACCCTGAAATTAACCCGAATCTCCATTAAAATACTTCTCTGGCTATCCTGACCTTCGGGGTGCTGTCCGGGGTCCTGAACCCCAACGCAGACCCGAACCCGATGGAGAAAGATGGAGGAAGAGAAGAAGCCCACGGAGGAAGTAGCAGATGATGGATGACACCTGCTAGATTGGCAAAAATGTATAAGAATTTCTCCGCCAAATGTTGGAAGTGCAACCAGATCCAAGGAACTTACTATCACATGTGGTGGAGGTGTAGGAAAGCAAGGAATTACTGGGGGGAAAATTAATAATTGGTTGGAAACGATAACTGAGCAACATATTGAGTTTAAACTAGAAACATGTCTCTTAGGTATACTATCCGAAAGTTATGACAAAGCAACCACTTACTTAGTGTTACATATACTGATGGCAGCAAGTATGATATACGCTAAATATTGGAAAAATGTGAATACCCCACCGGACGAGGATATAACTAGGAAAATGTGGGATTGTGCCGAAAAGGATAGACTAACTTTAAAAATTAAAGATAAAGAAGACTCGAAATATTATCGGAGGAAGGAAGGAAGGAAGAAAGAAAGAAAGAAAGAAAGAAAGAAAGAAAGAAAGAAAGAAAGAAAGAAAGAAAGAAAGAAAGAAAGAAAGAAAGAAAGAAAGAAAGAAAGAAAAGGCTTTATCCAAAGAGCTGGGCAAAAAATTTCACGTTTTCAGACGCAGCGTACAAATGTCCAGCCCGGTAGGAGGTTGTTATCGCTATCACAATTTACTTTGGAAGAAGATCAAGAAACAAGATGCCAAAATAGATGGGGGACTTTGTTCGCTACAGATTATTGGTCTCTAAAAAGCCTTTTTGATTCTTCTCCTTGGAAACAATTTTGGAATCCCCTTTTGCAGGGAGTAAAAAAGAAAAATTCACAAGAATAGTCACGATGGACGCAAGCTTTTGTGTTGGGAAGAAGGAGACGTGTTTCAGTTACGTGGCATCGAATCAAGAGTTGGATTGATGGGAAGAGGAGGGGAAGTCGGACAGGTTATGAAGAGTTTTTGAGCAAAACTAACAATTCTCTGGGTACGTGATGGCTCAGTGGCTGCTGAGCTTGTCGATCAGAAAGGTTGGCGGTTCGAATTCCTAGGGCCGCGTAACGGAGTGAGCTCCCGTGACTTGTCCCAGCTTCTGCCAAACTAGCAGTTCGAAAGCACGTAAAAAATGCAAGTAGAAAAACAGGAACCACCTTTGGTGGGAAGGGAACAGTGCTCTGTGTGTCTTCAGCATTGAGTCATGCCAGCCACATGACCACAGAGACATTTTCAGACAGCGCTGGCTCTTTGGCTTTGAAACGGAGACGAGCACTGCCCCCTAGAGGCAGGAAAGACTAGCACAAATGTGCAAGGGAACATTTACCTTTACCAATTCCCCGGTGGATTGAAATACAGGAAAGTCCTCAACATATAACCTCAATTGAGCCCCAACATTTCCAAGACGTTTGTTAAGTGAACTTTGCGCCTGTTTTATGACCTTTCTCGCCTCCGTTGTTAAGTGAACCACAGCAGTTGACAAGGTAGTAACCTGGTCGTTCAGTGAATCTGGCTCCCCCACCCCCTTTGACTTGTCAGAAGGTCGCAAAAGGGGATCGTGTGATCTTCGGACACGGCAACGGTCATAAACAAGAGTCGGTGGCTGAGTGTTTGAATTTGGCTCGCGTGCCCATGGGGGTGGGGGAAGCTGGAGAGGTTCTAACTGTGAAAAACGGCTGTAAGTCACTTTTTTCAACACCGCTGCAAGGTCGCTAAACGAGTTGCAAGTCAGGGATTGCCTTGAATTTAAAGATTTCCCTTATCTTTAGATTTAAACTCTTTTGAAAAATGCAATTTGGTAATTAATGTTGGAGGTTTCAGATGGCTTCTATCCAAATTTATTTTTTGGGGGGGGGGGAAATGTCTGTAGGAGGGGGCTTCTTAGGCTGTGTTCTGACCGAGGCTTCCCAAGAGCAGGAAGCAAACTCCTGGTCCCGACAAAAACCCCTTTTATTAATTGACGGTGAATTCTGCTCCTTCACATCCAGCAAAGTCTTTCGAGGGAGGATTTACGGTCACGGACCTTATCTGGCTTGGAGAGCTGCCAGGCCGATATCTGCAAAACTTGGCAAGGAGTCTCAGAGAGTCACAAACCAATTAAGCGATCAAATTGTCTCCTGCAAACTCCACTCCCCTTTTGCTCCTCTTTTATTTCCTCTGGGAGGGGCCATTCATCCTCCACCTGTGGCCTTACTCCCAAGTCGACCCCTGTTCCTCAGCTGTTCCCTTCTTGTCTGGCCACTCTGCGCATGTGCACACTGGGAACAGGCTCCAGCTGTTCTTCTGCCTCACTGATGTCTGACTCTGAAGGCAGCTGATAACTGGCATATGGCCTTGGCCCCCTCTCTGCCTCCGACACAGAGCCCTCCTCAGAGCCTTCCCCAGACTCCAGGACTGGCCCACGTTCCTCCCCAACCCTCCTCACTGTCCGAATCTGCTGCCAGCTTCTCTGGCCGCTGGTGGGCCACAACAGGCTGGTTTATTGCCCTTAAGGATGAACTTTGGCAAAGTCTAAACACCACAAAGGAGGGAAATTGTGTTAATTCTTTTTGTCTCTTTATGCTGTCAAATAGGGACATCAAGTCACACCTCCTACAGCGGGAAGCCTTAATTGATGAACCTGAATGGACTCGGTTAGGGGGAAACACAATTGCCGTAATCCCACTACCACAATGCCTGATCTGGGCTAAGCCGCGCTAACCACCCACGTTAATCTTAATTTAGAGGATTACGGCCAATGGACGCTTGCCCGAGTGACCGTCATTCAGAGGCATCTTTTCAAGACTTCGACACAAGGACAAACAGCCGAGATGGATACCTGGTAAGACTCCCTTAGACCAGGGGTTGGCCACCTGCGGCTCAGGAGCCTCATGTGGCTCTTTCAACCCTCTGCTGCGGCTCCCTGTCGCTCAAAATATGTGTCACAACCGCCAATGTGCGATTTATTCAGTTTTTCAACCCCTGGTAGGTTTTGTGGCTCCGGTGTTTTGTTTTCTGTGGGAAACAGATCTAAATGGCTCTTTGAGTGTTTAAGGCTGCCGATCCCTTCCCTAGACCAGAGGTGTCAAACTCAAGGGCAGAGACCGGATCCGGCCGACGGGGCTGCCTTGGAAATAGCGACCGAGCGGCCCATGGTGCCTCTGCCAGTGAAAATGGAGCTCGCACGGCCCGCTGGGCACCATCTTTGCCAGCAGAGGGCGGCAGAAGGCTGTCGCGGCCGAAAATGGAGATTAGGAGCCCGTTTTTGCTGGCAGAGCTCTTGGGCCCCCACTGGCGCCCCCGACACCAGTGACGTTAAGCTGGCCACGCCCATCTCCCCCCCCCGAGGTCAAACACAACCCTGACGCGGCACTCAATGAAATAAGAGTTTGACGCCCCTGCCCTAGACGAGCCGAAAGCAGGAATTGTGATAGGCAGGTAGTCCTCGACTTACAACGGTTCATTTAGTTACCGTCCGAAGTTACCATGGCACTGAGAAAAGCGACTTATGAGCGTCTTCCCATACTTTTAGGACCGTTGCAGGTTCACGTGATGCAAATTCAGAGGCTTGCCAACTGGTTCATGCTTATGACCGCTGCAGCGTTCTGGCAGGAGGGGGGTGTCATACGATCCCCTTTTGTGACCTTCTGACCAGCGAATTCGATGGGGAAGCCAGATTCACCGAATGACTGTCGCAGAGTTTGATTTATTGTCTTTCTGTGTCACGAAGTTAATGCTAGCCAAATCCATGTTCTCTGAGGAAAACACATCCAGGCACATAAAATGGCTGACAGGATCAATGGCCACTGACACTCCACTGACTGGCCAAGCGAGCATCTGCCTAGTCAATCCCTGGTATATAACAAAGCTTTATGGAGTGATTCCAGGGGTCAGATTTTGCAGTATCCTTCCCCTGGAGTGGGGAGGGAATGGGGATTTTGCAGTATCCTTCCCCTAGAGCGGGGAAAGAATGGGGTTTTTGCAGAATCCTTCCCCTAGAGTGGGGAGGGAATGGAGATTTTGCAGTATCCTTCCCCTGGAGTGGGGAGGGAATGGGGATTTTGCAGTATCCTTCCCCTGGAGTGGGGAGGGAATGGGGATTTTGCAGTATCCTTCCCCTAGAGTGGGGAGGGAATGGGGATTTTGCAGTATCCTTCCCCTGGAGTGGGGAGGGAATGGAGATTTTGCAGTATCCTTCCCATTGAGTGGGGAGTGAATGGGGATTTTGCAGTATCTTTCCCCTCGAGTAGGAATGGGGATTTTGCAGCACCCTTCCCCTAGAGTGGGGAGGGAATGGAGATTTTGCAGTATCCTTCCCCTGGAGTGGGGAGGGAATGGAGATTTTGCAGTATCCTTCCCCTGGAGTGGGGAGGGAATGGAGATTTTGCAGTATCCTTCCCCTGGAGTGGGGAGGGAATGGGGATTTTGCAGTATCCTTCCCCTGGAGTGGGGAGGGAATGGGGATTTTGCAGTATCTTTCCCCTCGAGTGGAGGAATGGGGATTTTGCAGCACCCTTCCCCTAGAGTGGGGAGGGAATGGAGATTTTGCAGTATCCTTCCCCTGGAGTGGGGAGGGAATGGAGATTTTGCAGTATCCTTCCCCTGGAGTGGGGAGGGAATGGAGATTTTGGAGTATCCTTCCCCTGGAGTGGGGAGGGAATGGGATTTTGCAGTATCCTTCCCCTGGAGTGGGGAGGGAATGGAGATTTTGCAGTATCCTTCCCCTGGAGTGGGGAGGGAATGGGGATTTTGCAGTATCCTTCCCCTGGAGTGGGGAGGGAATGGGGATTTTGCAGTATCCTTCCCCTGGAGTGGGGAGGGAAATGGGGATTTTGCAGTATCCTTCCCCTGGAGTGGGGAGGGAAAGGGGATTTTGCAGTATCCTTCCCCTGGAGTGGGGAGTGAATGGGGATTTTATAGTATCCTTCCCCTGGAGTGGGGAGGGAATGGGGATTTTGCAGTATCCTTCCCCTGGAGTGGGGAGGGAATGGGGATTTTGCAGTATCCTTCCCCTGGAGTGGGGAGGGAAAGGGGATTTTGCAGTATCCTTCCCCTGGAGTGGGGAGGGAAAGGGGATTTTGCAGTATCCTTCCCCTGGAGTGGGGAGGGAATGGGGATTTTGCAGTATCCTTCCCTGCCACACCCACCAAGCCACGCCCACCAACCCACACCATGCCCACAGAACCGGTTGTCCGTGAGGTTTTGGACAATGGTGGCAAGCTGATTTTGAGGAAACCATCTTCATCAAACAATGATCACCACCAGATTGGTGGGGGGCGGAAGTAGATGTCAGAAATATTGCGGCCTAACAATGCCCCTTATCCTGCTTATGGTGCAGACTGCCGATGGATAATAATTATCCGATGGAGAAGCCAACTTTATTATATCTGCAATTGTCAAATCTGCAAAGTTATGATTATCCTAGGTTTGGAGCAATTGACCTACAAACAAGAGGAGGGGTCAAGCTGTTTTTCAAAGGAAAGATGGAATGTTTATTTTTGTAATTAAAAAATAATAAAACTCTAAAAAAAAATACTATTTTTCAAATGGCCAAGAAAGCAGGAAAGGAAGTTTTAGAAAGAGTGCAGAGAAGAGCAACGAAGAGGATTCGTGGGCTGGGGGCTAAAACATGTGAAGAACGGTTGCTGGTATTGGGTAGGCCTAGTTTAAGGGGAAGAAGGACCAGGGGAGACATGATAGCAGTCTTCCAATGTCTCAGGGGCTGCCCCAAAGAAGAGGCAGTCAAGCTATTCTCCAAAGCACCTGAGGGTAGAACAAGAAGCAATGTGTGGAAACTGATCAAGGAGAGAAGCAACGTAGAACTAAGGAGAAATTTCCTGACAGTGAGAACAATTAATCAGTGGAACAGCTTGCCACCAGAAGTTGTAAATGCTCCAACACTGGAAGTTTTTAAGAAGAGATTGGACAACCATTTGTCTGAAATGTTAAAGGCTTTCCTGCCTGAGCAGGGGGTCAGACTAGAAGACCTCCGAGGTCCCTTCCAACTCTGTTGCTCTGGGTTCTGTAAAATGTTCTTGTGTAACTCTCTGGTGATGAACCCACAACGTCACACATTGAAGGGTTGAAGTGGAGGAGCCCCGGAGTGCAAACATCAAAATAAAGAACAAGCACAAAGCAAACATGGGACCCTACCCATCCAACGCTCCTAATTTTGGGAAGAAAGGGTTGAAAAGGGGTGTGGGGGGGGGGCATGTGTGTAATTCACAGGAGTTTCGAATAATTGAAGAAAACTTACTGTGAGGGCTTGGTTTCCTGCATTAGTAGTTACAGGCGCAGTGTGTTTTAAGGACGCAGCTTTCCCCTTGTCTGTGAACGATAGAAATTTAATTCTTTTTTTCCAAAACCAGATGCTTCCTGCCAACACGCTTACAATCTAAGAGGGGTTGGTCAAGAAAGATCGTGGCTGTTTGCTCGATGAGCAGGTTTTTGGGGCGCCGATTGGCACCAGCGACAAAAGGACCCCTTAAGGATTAATTTTTACCCCCTTCTTCCCACCCGTCTGGGCTACCTGGAATGCCTCTGAAGATCACAGGTAGTTCTCGACTTACAACAGTTTATTTGGTGACCGGTCACATCAGCAGTGAGAAAAGTGACCAACGGCCCTTTTGCATAGTTACAGCTTTTGCAGCCTCCCTGTGATCACATGATTCAAACTCAGGCCCTTGGCAACTGGTTCATATTTTTAGGACCGTTATGGTGTCCCGGGGCGAGTGGTGCAGTGGCCTACAGGTGGAGCTCTCGCCTCGCGATCGGGAGGCTGTGAGTTCGATCCTAGAGGCAGAGGCAGATATTTCTCTCTCAAGGAGAATGTATCTGCTGAACAAAACTCCGCACTGGCGACAGGGAAGGGCATCTGGCCAGTAAACACTATCCTAGCTCCATTCAGTTGCCTAGACTCCGCCCCGCAAGGGATTACGGGGGTCGTTAAATGACCCAAAAACAAAAAAGTGTCCCGGGATCATGTGACCCCCTTTTGCGACCTTCTGATCAGCAAAGTCCATGGGGAAGCCAGATTCACTTAACGACTGTGGTACTAACTTATCCACCGCAGTGATTCACCAAAGAAGCGCATTACTAATTAGCGTCTGCAGAGACTCGCATAAGAATGGAGGCAAGAAAAGGCTGTAACGTGTGTCAAAAGCCACTTAACCAATGTTTCGCTTAACAACAGAAAAGTTGGGCTCAATGGTGGTCGTAAGTCGAGGGCTGCCTGTACTTGGAACACTTTACTTGGTCCCGAATTCAGCGGCCGGGTTATTCGGCTGGATCACGCGGGATCCTGGTTTAGCCAGAGGATTTTCCGCAACCGCTTACCTTTCCCCTTTTTCGAAATCTTCTCTTCCAGGACCACCCTCTGTCCATCAAGGCTGGAGATGGGCGCCCCGAGGTCTAAGGGTTCTTGCTCGCCGTTCTGTCATCAAATTCAGCGGCGTGGGAGAAAAAAAATGGTGGTTTTAGAGGAACTGAATTTGTGGCCAGTACCGTAAGTTGAGTTAGCCTGAATAAAGCAATTTGGATTTGGATCAGCCACCTCCAGACCTGGTGTGTGTGTGTGTGTGTGTGTGTGTGTGTGTGTGTGTGTGACTTGCTATCTGAGGGTTGATGGATGGCCCAGGCTCTCTCTTTCTCTCTGCCAGCTCCATTCCCTGTTTCCCCCCCCCACTCAGAAGTGCCAGGTTGCCTTCATGCTGGCCCTGACTCCGAGGCCTTCTATTCCTCTGATTCAGCTGTCCGGTGTATTGCAAGCTGCCCAAATTCAGGAGGTACCAATGTGAATTTTAAAAAAAACCCGTATTTTTCGGAGTATAAGACACACCTTCCCCCCCAAAAAAAGAGGCTGAAAATTTGGGTGTGTCTTATACACTGAATGTAGCCCTGCCCACCCACCATCCCTCACCCTTTGGCCTCTGCGTCCCAGCAATATACCTCTTTGCAGCAAACGGGGGCTTACGGAGGCTGCAATAGGCTATGGCAATTCCTGCAGCCTGAAACAGCTGATGATCGGGAGAAATTGAAAGTGAAACTTGCTGTTTGCTCCAGAGGGCAAATTGTTGGGAGGCAGAGGCAGATTTTTTTCTTCTTGTGCTAACCGGGCCGTTTGCTGTTTGCTGCAAGGAGGTAAGTCAATAACTATAAATGCCTATAGAATGTTCAAATTATTAAACTTATTTTTTTAAAGACTGCTTTATTATTGTTCTAGACAGCTTAACGAAATGAAGAAACTTTTTAAAATAAATGCTTGATCTGAAGAGGCCCAGTGCTATTGTACCTTCTTTTAAATAGCAGACAATAACTATGCTTGCGGAGGCTTCAGAAAGCTATAGCAACCCCTGCAGACTCAAACAGCTGATGATCGGGAGAAACTGAAAGTGAAACTTTGTTCAAGTATCTGTACAAGTAAACAGTGTATATTGTCTGTAATGTTTGTTGCTAGGAGGCAAATTGCTGGGAGGCAGATATTTTCCCCTTGTTTTCCTCCCCAAAATCTAGGTGTGTCTTATACTTTGGAGCGTCTTGTACTCCGAAAAATACGGTATATGAAGAAATTAAAACTTACACGCAGAATCTGAAATTCTACAAAATATACATGCAGAGAGGAAGGAAAATAAACTGCTTTAATCTCCTATCGGTGAGATTAGTGTGTCTCTTAATGACAAATGAGGTTGGAGACCTTTATTTATCGTAAAGAAAACGCCATACATTAAAATCTTTAAAAAAAACAAACGCAAAAACCTATTTTAGTTCAACGAATTACTTACGAGTCGGGCCACGAGATTATTAAGATTCAGTCCGTATTTTGCAACGACTGGACGCAGGACTTCCGTGACCGGCTTGGTGGGCTTAGCCTTTAAACCAACCGATCTGTTTATAGGGAGCAGGTCAAGCCTGAAACGGATAGACAAACCGAGTGAATATGGCTACTCCTCGACTTACGACAGCTCATTTAATGACCAGTCAAAGTTGCAACTTGACAAAAAGCGACGTAGGGCCGTTTCTCACCCTTACCTATCCAACTTTACCGAAACTGTCATAAGTACGAACCAGTACTTGCCAATGAGCGAAGCATCTAAATTTTGATTACCAGACCATGGAGATGCTACAAAGGTTGTGAGGTGTGAAAATTGGCCATATGCCACTTTTTTTCAGAGTTGTTGTGACTTTGAACGGTCACTTAAGTGAACTGTTATAAGTTGAGGACTACCGTACTTAATAACTCAGTTGTTAAGAGAATCAGATATTGCAACCGTCGTAAATGTGAACTGAAGTGCGTTAGGAGTGGTGCAGTGGCCTAGAGGTGGAGCTCTCGCCTAACAACCAGGAGGCTGTGAGTTCGATCCTAGGTAGAGGCAGATATTTCTCTCTCTGGGCACAATGAAGAATATATATCTGCTGAACAAAACTCTGCATTGGCAACAAGAAGGGCATCTGGCCAGTAAAAAAAACTTCAGTTGTCCAGATTCCACCCCGCAAAGGATTACGGGATTGTTTAAAAAAAAAAAAGTGAACTGGTTGCCAAGCGCCTGGATTTTGATCACATGACCACGGGGATGCAGCAATGGTCATAAGTGTGAAAAATGGTCGTAAGGGAGTGGGAAGGGGGTCGGAGCAGGTTTCTGGCCTTACCGAAATAACGTCCTTTTTTCTAAGCGAAGGGTTTGAGAATCCAAAATGCTGCTGTCCTGCTGCAGTACGAGTGGCTGCGGACAGAGAAGGAGGAAATCACATTTAACGTCACGCTTGAGTGAGTTAACAAACCGAGGACTTTCATGGTTACCCCTCGAAGAGTAGAGACTTTTACTCCAGAGAAAACGCCTGGAGATGCCTTCAGCAGAGATTTCTGATCGGTTATTGGTTTTCTTTCAATTTAATTTAAAGCCCGTTGAACTATTACAAAAATAAATAATGCAATTTGGTCATAGTTTCAATCAATCAGAATAGCGCTGGAAGGGACCTTGGAGGTCTTCTAGTCCAGCCCCCTGCTCAAGCAGGACACCCTTAACAATTTCAATCAATCAATCAATCAATCAATCAATCAATCAATCAGAATAGAGCTGGAAGGTACCTTGGAGGTCTTCTAGTCCAGCCCCCTGCTCAAGCAGGACACCCTTAACAATTTCAATCAATCAATCAATCAATCAATCAATCAATCAATCAGAATAGAGCTGGAAGGGACCTTGGAGGTCTTCTAGTCCAGCCCCCTGCTCAGGTAGGAGACCCTAACAATTTCAATCAATCAATCAATCAATCAATCAATCAATCAATCAGAATAGAGCTGGAAGGGACGTTGGAGGTCTTCTAGTCCAGCCCCCTGCTCAAGCAGGACAGCCTAAACAATTTCAATCAATCAATCAATCAATCAATCAATCAATCAGAATAGAGCTGGAAGGGGCCTTGGAGGTCTTCTAGTCCAGCCCCCTGCTCAAGCAGGACACCCTTAACAATTTCAATCAATCAATCAATCAATCAATCAATCAATCAATCAATCAGAATAGAGCTGGAAGGGACCTTGGAGGTCTTCTAGTCCAGCCCCCTGCTCAGGTAGGAGACCCTAAACAATTTCAATCAATCAATCAATCAGAATAGAGCTGGAAGGGACCTTGGGGGCTATTGGGGTGGTATGTAAGCCCAAATGCTATTGCTATTGCTAACCTCTGCATCGCTCTTGGAAAAATGTCCCAGGAGAGTGAAGTACCTTATCTCCGCTGATTAAAAAAAGGTCGACGGCAGCCATGCTGATCCGCTGCCTTTCGCAGAAGTCGGACAGCGCCTCTTTGAGGGAGAACCCGCCTCTGACAGGCATGACGGAGGTAGAGCCGTCGGGGAGGTGGATGTGGCAACACTTGGGGGGCTTCTCTTTGGCCACGGGAGGTCCCGAGGGTCGGCAAGGCTCACCCTTTGAAGAGAAAGTGTTACAGATCTGCTGGGTAAATTGAGCGGGAATGTAAACAAAGTACAGTGGGGCCTAGTGCCGCCTAATGGAGTGAGCTCCCGTGACTTGTCCCAGCTTCTGCCAACCTAGCAGTTCGAAAGCGCATAAAAAATGCAAGTAGAAAAATAGGAACCACCTTTGGTGGGAAGGGAACAGCGTTCCATGCGCCTTTGGCATTGAGTCATGCCGGCCACATGACCACGGAGACGTCTTTGGACAGCTGGCTCTTCAGCTTTGAAACGGAGATGAGCGTTGCCTGCTAGAGTCAGGAACGACTAGCACATATGTGCAAGGAGGGGAACCTTTACCGTATAGACTAGACATTTTTATAACAACAGATCTACCTGATCGGTAAAACCCAAAATCGAAGATTCATTCCCCCCCCCCCCCCAATCTCAAGCACAAAGTCCAGAAGTGGTTTCCAATGAGAAACAAAATTGTGTTTGTTTTTCCTTTGATCAAAGTGCTCAATTTAGCCCCCTCTGCTAACTCCCATCAGCTTTGGCAGCTGTTTGTTCCATCGTGGGGATCCTTCCATTTTTGTACATAAAGTAATCTTGCTACTACGGTAAGCATTTTTTTTTAAATCAAAAAGCAACGCATTTAGAACACAGAATAACAAGAGTTGAAAGGAACCCTGGAGGTCTTCTAGTCCATCCCCCTGCCTAGGCAGGAAACCCTATATCGTTTCAGACAGATGGCTATCCAACTTCTTCTTAAAAACTTCCAGTGTTGGGGCATTCACAACTTCTGGAGGCAACTTCTGTTCCACTGATTAATTGTTCTAATTGTCAGGAAATTTCTCCTTAGTTCTAAGTTGCTTCTCTCCTTGATTAGTTTCCACCCGTTGCTGGTCTTGTGTTCAGGTGTCTTTGGAGAATAGCTTGACACCCTCTTCTTTGGGGCAGCCCCTCAAATACTGGAAGACTGCTATCCTGTCTCCCCTGGTCCTTCTTTTGATTAGACTAGACCCATGATGGCGAACTTATGGCACGCGTGCCGGAAGTGGCATGCAAACGCCAGCTGTCGCCCGTTGCACTTCCAGGTTCCGGCATGCAAATGCGCACCAGCCACTGGTCTTCGCCCATGGATGCACACCAGAAACCGGAAGCTCAGTTTCCCGGTGCGCGCATGTGCTCTGGAGAACTGCTCTTTAGGGTTTTCATTGCCCCCGCCTATGCATGCCAGGGAGCTGCTCTTCCAGTTTCGGTGTTTCCCCCTCGCCGGAATTGGGGCCGAAAAGGTTTGCTAACAGTGAACCAGGCAACAGTTTATCATCCTAATTCATCCTCATGCACATTTCCTGCCCCAAACGCCACAAATCTTACCATCTCCAGACTGGCAGCCGAAGATAAGGAATCTTGAGATTTTTGTCTGTAGGAGAGTCCACCGGACTGAGAAGATTCTGGGGAGAAATAGGAAGTCAGAGGTCTCTGTTAGCTGGGGTTAAAAACCTCACAATCCTCCTCAAAAGGTGTTAAATCAGCTTTTTTTTTGCGGTTTCCGCGCTTCAGTCTCTGAAGGGTATCTAGATTTAAGACTCCGCTGCTTTTAATTCTCTAAGCGCAAGAAAAGGATCTGAACTCCAAAATTGGACCAAAAAAAGGACTGGCATTCTGGATATATTTTCTAACTCTCCCTTCCATCTCCGTATACAGGCGGTCCTCGTATTACAACGGTTCTCTGGGGGACCGTCCAAAGGTACAAGTGCCCTGAAAAAAATGACTTATGGTCATTTTTCACACTTAACAACCGTCGCAGTGTGTCCCCTTTCCCCCGCGGTCGTGCGATTTACATTCGGATGCTTGGAGAGCGGTTCGCGTTTACGACGGTGGCAGTGCCCGTGTGGTCCCCTTTTGCGACCTTCTGCCAAGCAAAGTCAAGGGGGAAGCCAGATTCACTTAACAACCTTGTTAGTAACTTATCAACTGCCGTGATTCACTTAACAACGGTGGCAAGAAAGGATGTAAAAGGGGGAAAAACTCCCTTAGCAAATGTCTTGCTTAGCAAGCTGAATTTTCCCTCCCTTCCTTGCTTCCTTCCTTCTTTTCATCCCTTCCTCCCTCCCTTTCTTCCCCTCTCCTTCCTTCTCTTTCTCTCCTTCCTTTTCTTTCATTCATCTTCCTTCCTTCCTCTCTCTCAGAATCCTTCCATCCTTTTCTTCCTCTCTTCCCTTCTTTCTCTTTCTTTCTCTCCTTCCTTCCTTTCTCTCTCTCTCACAGAAGCCTTCCATCCATCCATCTCTTCCTCTCCTTCCTTCTTTCCTCCTTCCTTCCTGTATCAGAATCCTTCCATCTATCCTTTTCTTCTTCTCTCTGCTTCTTTCCTTCTCTTTCTTTCTCTGCTTCCTACTCTCTTTCCCTCTTTCCTTCTCTTTCATCTTCCTTCCTTCCTTCCTGTCTCAGAATCCTCCCATCCATCCTTTTCTTCCTCTCTCCCTGCTTCTTTCCTTCTCTTTCTTTCTTTCCCTCCTTCCTTCTCTTTCACCTTCCTTCCTTCCTTTCTCTCAGAAGCCTTCCATCCATCCTTTTCTTCTTCTCTCCTTCCTTCTTTCCTTTTTCGTTCCTCCCTCCCTCCATCTCTCAGAATCCATCCATCCATCCATCCATCCATCCATCCATCCATCCATCCATCCATCCATCCTTCTCTCTCTCCCCGCAAGGCCTTTACCTTTGGATTTTAAAACCCACCTTTGAGACAGTTGCCGTTCTCCTTCTTCTTCTGGGACCTCCCCAGGCTCCTGCTCCTCGACCAGGAGAAGAAAGTTCCCTTCTTCTTCTTCTCACCGTCCTCTTCTCCAGATTCTTCATTTAAGGAGCGGCCAGACTTGGCTTTTCCACCTAACTACCAACAAGTGCAATGTTAAAAATCACTTTCCGCGAGTCTTTCTTTCTTTCATTAGACCGGTGCTTATATTTTGCCGGTTCTGCTGCCTCCTCATCCTCTTCTTCCCAGAAGCTTTCAGTCCCACAGACGGGCCCTGTCATACACACTTGCAGCAGGCGTGAAATCCTCTTACCTTCGCTACCGGTTCGCGCGGGGCGTCCGTGATGATGTCTGGGTGGGTGGGCGGAGTCTCCCACCGCCGCCACTACCGGTTTGCCTGAGGCGGTGCGAACCGGCAGACTACCACCTCTGACTCGTGGCCAAGACAAACTAACAAGCTAACATCTTGATTACCTTCCTGACCAACAAGCAGCTGTCAGAATAACAGTGTTGGAGGAGACCTTGGAGGTCTTCTAGTCCAACCCCTCGTTGAAGCAGAAAATGCTATACCACTTCAGACAAATGGTTATCCAACATCTTCTTAAAAACTTCCAGTATTGGAGCATTCACAACTTCTGGAGGCAAGTTGTTCCACATTAATTGTTCTCACTCCTTAGTTCTAAGTTGCTTCTCTCCTTCATTAGTTTCCACCCATTGCTTCTTGTTCTGCCCTCAGGTGCCTTGGAGAATAGTTTGACTCCCTCTTCTTTGTGGCAACCCCTGAGATATTGGAAGACTGCTATCATGTCTCCCCTTCTTTTCATCAAACTAGACATCCCCAGTTCCTGCAACCGTTCTTCATATGTTTGAGCCTCCAGCCCCCTTTGTTGCTCTTCTCTGCCCTCTTTCTAGAGCATGGGTGTCAAACTCAAGGCCCCCGGGCCGTATCCGGCCTGCAGGGTGCTTAGAACTGGACCATAGGGCTGCCCTGGAAACAGCAAAGGACCAGCTGTGGCACCTCTGCCAGTGAAAATGGAGCTGGGGAGGGTTGCATCCACTTCACCCGAGCTCCATTTTCGCTGGCAGAGGTGTAGGAGGCCGCTGCAGCGGAAAACAGAGCTCAGCGGCCCGTTTTCACTGGCAGAACGCTTGCACCTCCACAGGCACCCCTGATACGAGTGACATCGAGCTGGCCACGCCCACCCTGGCCACGCCCATCCCAGCCGCTCCCCCAAGGTCAAACAAAACTCTGATGCGGCCCTCAATGAAATAGAGCTTGACACACACCTGTTCTAGAGTGTCCACATCTTTTTTTTATTCTTCATCCACACTAATATGCACCAATATTTTAGCGAAGGCATTTCTACCTGATTTTATTTTTAAAAAGTCTGAACCACCTGCCCAACTTTGGCTGAAAAGAAGGTCCAGCTCCTTCACAAGCCTCTCGTGGGGGACTCACTCACTCATGTATACACCCGAACTAGGCTGTGTTGTTTCTCTCTGTCATAGAATATATGTCAGTATGTACATAATTTTGCATTTATTTACTGACTAGCCGATAACTCGCCTATTGATAGGGGGAAAATGTCCAGACCAAACATAATTTCTAATGTCAGATTTTCCCCCTTACCAGAGGGAGCCCCCTTGTGAAAGTACTGTGAAGCTGTTACCTTTGCGACACCACTGGGCTGCACAGAAGAAGCCATTTCACGGCAGTGCAGTAGAAGCCGTTTTAAGGCACAACAGTCTCTTAACAAAACACCCCTCCTCTGGACTGCACAGAAGAAGCCATTTCACGGCTTTACCAGAGGGAGCCCCCTTGTGAAAGTACTGTGAAGCTGTTACCTTTGCGACACCACTGGGCTGCACAGAAGAAGCCATTTCATGGCAGTGCAGTAGAAGCCGTTTTAAGGCACAACAGTCTCTTAACAAAACACCCCTCCTCTGGACTGCACAGAAGAAGCCATTTCACGGCTTTACCAGAGGGAGCCCCCTTGTGGAAGTACTACGAAGCTGTTACCTTTGCGACACCACTGGGCTGCACAGAAGAAGCCATTTCACGGCAGTGCAGTAGAAGCCGTTTTAAGGCACAACAGTCTCTTAACAAAACACCCCTCCTCTGGACTGCACAGAAGAAGCCATTTCACGGCTTTACCAGAGGGAGCCCCCTTGTGAAAGTACTGTGAAGCTGTTACCTTTGCGACACCACTGGGCTGCACAGAAGAAGCCATTTCATGGCAGTGCAGTAGAAGCCGTTTTAAGGCACAACAGTCTCTTAACAAAACACCTCTCCTCTGGAGGAGTGTTAGGGGTGTCTTACCCCCACAGTATTTGTCTCCAGAGAGTAAGTCATCTGTGTACCAAGTTTGGTTGAAATTACTCGAGGTTTTCCAGAGTTATGCTGGAACACACGCACACAGACACACAGGCATTATAATATATAGATAGAAGACAGATAGATAGATAGATAAAAGATAGATAGAAGATAGATAGATAGATAGATAGATAGAAGATGGATACATAGGTAGATAGATAGATAGATAGATAGATAGATAGATAGATAGATAGATAGATAGATAGATAGAAGATAGATAGATAGAAGATGGATAGAAGACAGACAGACAGACAGATATAGATTTTGTCATGTTTATGTAGAGTATATTGGAGGCAGTGACCCTTTGAGAGCAGGATGCCACGAAATTTCATTTTAATGTATGCCAATTAGTGGATCTTCAAAGTGACAATGAAGTTATTCTATTCTATTCAAGAATTCGGTCTCTTTTCAACTGTACATCCTAAAAAATAGATAGATACCTTTCTGGGAGAGGAAACAGGGAACATATCCGGACCGAAGTTGGACTTCTGAGTAGGGCTGCTTGGGACCCATTGCGGATCGGAGACCGGACGGCCTTCCACTTCGGCTAAAACACATTCTTGGTAAAACGGAGACTTCAGGAAGCGTGCGTAGCTGTCGAATTTCATCAAATTGAAAATCTAACGGACGAAACGGAGTCCTATTAAGGCAGAATTCAATCCACGCTGCCATGAATACCAGTTTCCAAAGTGGCAGAGCTCTTCCCCGGGGTGGGGGTGGGGTGGGAATAAAATAAAATAAATATTTTGGGGGGAAATTGGAGTAGCTAAAGGAGAGTGTTCTGGCCGAGGCTTCCCAAGAGCATGAAGCAAACTCCTGGCCCCGACAAAAAAACCCTTTTATTAATTTGCTGTCAATTTTCTGCTCCGTCACCTCCAGCAAAGTCTTTCAAGGGAGGATTTACAGTCACAGACCTTCTCTGGCTTGGAAAGCTGCCATGCCGATATCTGCAAAACTTTGCAAGGAGCCTTGGAGAGTCACGAACCAATTAAGCAAACTAATTGGCTCTTGCAACCTCCACTCCCCTTTCGCTCCTCTTTTATTCCCTCTGAGAGGGGACATTCATCATCCACCTGTGGCCTTAACTCCTAAATCAATCCCTGTTCTTTAGCTGTTCCCTTCGTCTGGCAGCTCTGCGCATGCGCACACTGGGAACAGGCTCCAGCTGTTCCTCTGCCTCACTGATGTCTGACTCCGAAGGCAGCTGATAACTGTCAGATGGCCGTGGCCCCCTCTTTGCCTCTGACACAGAGCCCTCATCCGAGCCTTCCCCAGACTCCAGGACTGGCCCATGTTCCTCCCCAACTTCCTCACTGTCCGAATCTGCTGCCAGCTCTTCTGGCCACTGGCGGGTGACAACAGAGAGCTTGAAGAGAATTCTAACCCAATTGCCTCTTCCAATATGGTTGGTTTTCTGAAAGAGACATTACAGATAAAGAGAATTTAAGAGCAATTTAAGGGGACGTCTACTTCCATCAGTTCATTTAGTGCCACTCAACGTTACAACAGCCCCGAAGCAAAGGACGTACGACCATTTTTCACATGTATGACCATTAAACCATCCCCGTGGTCACATGATCCAAATTCAGACGCTTGGAGACTGTCTCGTATTTATGACGGTGGTGCTATCTGCCGAGGTCTCCTGATCCCCTTGGGCGACCTTTTCCCAGCAATGGGGAAGCCAGATTTACTTAACAACTGTGTTTCTGACTTAACAAAAGCGACGATTCCCTTAACCTGCGTGGGAAGGAAGGTCGTTCAATGGGGCGAACCCATTTGACAAAGGTTTCTCTGAACGACCGAAATGTCGGGCATGTTGGAGTCATAATCCGAGGACTGCCTGTATCCGTATTTCTCCAAAAATAACACAATGTCTTATATTATTTGCTCCAAAAGAAGCATTAGGCCTTAATTTCCAGTTAGGTTTTATTTTCGGGAAAATACGGTACTAAATTGCATCGGACTGGCTGAAGTTCTTACCTGGGGCTTATTTTTGGGGTAGGGCTTATATTACAAGCACCCTGAAAATTCATATTAGAGCTTATTTTGTGTTTAGGTCTTATATTGGGGGAAATACGGCACTAAATGCCTCTCTCTCGGTTGACAGTCTGAACGGGGGCTTATTTTGGAGGTAGGGCTTATATTACGAGCATCCTGAAAATTCATGGTAGGTCTTATTTTCTGGTTAGATCTTATTTTCGGGGGAAATGGGTTGTGGCAGCCCTCCGCAAGGGGTGTTTTTTCTTGACCAGCGGAAGGGGATTGTTCAGATTTCCGACGGTACCTGAAGCTGCTGGTCTTTGAACATGTTTGGATGCGGTGCGGTCAGGACATCGTCCGCCAGCTGGACTTGGCTGTCGATATTGACCGGAGTCGTAGCTTTGCTGCATAAATATTTATTAAAGATCTCCTGCGCTCGGAATGAAAGCTGCAAAGCAAGAAAAAAAGGACGTTAAAAGGGAAAGCGTGTAGGAATTAACAGAAGTAAAATGTTCTTAGGCATTTAGTCATGCCGGCCACATGACCACGGAGACGTCTTCGGACAGCGCTGGCTCTTTGGCTTTGAAACGGAGATGAGCACCGCCCCCTAGAGTCAGGAACAACCAGCACAAATGTGCAAGAGGAACCTTTATCTTTTATGCAGGATTATGGCAGCCGTGATACAGGCTGACCTCAACTTACAACAGTTTCGTTTCGCCACAACGGCACTGGGGGGAAAAAGGGACCTATGACCATATTTTCCATTGGCTTCCCTGGTTCAGGCGGTCGCAAAGGGGATCATGTGACCCCCCCAAGACTGCATAAATACGAGACCGTTGCCAAGCATCTGAATTATGATCATAATGCTACAAAAGTTGTGTGAAAAATCATCACAGGTCACACTGGTGTGGTAAATTTGAACGGTCACTAATGGAGCTGTTGCAAGTCGAGGACTAGCTATCTTCTCCTTCCCCGTGTGTGTGTGTGTGGCTCCTTTCTTCTCCCTGCTTCTCCCCCTCCCCACCTCGGACTTTTTCCAGAAACGCCCAGAATGTATTGTAGGTTGTTTCAAAATGAAGAGAAAAAGAGGGGAAAAGGCATTTGACCGCATGGGCTTACCTCCTTTTTGTCGTGAGCAGGTATGTGGTTAAAATATTCGCAGGCCTGCCAAAACAGGATGTTTTCTTCACTAAATTCCTTCCGTAAAAAATCCTAGGTGGGAAAGAGGAATTAAAAACCACGCTGAGGGGAAACATCCAAGAACCTTCCAAAAGACCACCAGATCTCAAACCCTCAAGCATCTTCCTGACAAGGGACCCTCTTGTGTCTCTTTCAAAGTCTATCTTGGGTTGCGGGGGGATGGCTGGTGGGGCCCGAAAGCAAATTGAGCTGCAACCGCGACTGAATTAAGCCCAGCTATGGAGAAGGAACAGGGAGGCTCAGTGGCTAAGATATTGAGCTTGTCCATTGCTTACAGAAAAATATCGAATACCAAGTGGATCCTGAAGAAGCCGCTCAAAGGAAACAGCCCAACTGGCGGCTCTTCTTTCCCGTTGTCGTTGGCAGCTTTGGACACTGGGCAGACTGGCGTTACTGCTGAGGCTGGTGTCGCTGGCGCCATCTTTCAAGTCGCTGTGATTCAGCTCTGCGGGAACGTCCAAAAATCATCATCATCATCTGGCAATAAACATACGGCTGTGTCGATCCAGTGGCGGGATTCAAATACCGTATTTTTCGGACTACAAGATGCACCGGAGTATAAGACGCACCAAGATTTTGAAGAGGTAAATTAAAAAAAAAAACGTTTGAGAGGCCTGCAAAGTGCTCCTGGCGGCTAAGGAGGGCAAAACGAGCAAAAAACGGGACCTGCGGAGGGTTTGGAAGTCCTGCAGAGTGCTCCCGGGGGCTTGAGAGGGCAAAAACACCCCTATTTTCACTCGTTTCTGCTCTCCCCAGTCCCCAGGAGCACTTTGCAAGCCTCCCAAACCCTCTGCGCAATCATTTTTCTGAAAAACTGGGGTTTCCGGAGGCCAATCATGCTGTATTCAGTGTATAAGATGCACCCAGATTTTCACCCTTTTTTTGGGGGGGAAGTGCGCCTTTTACTCCGAAAAATACGGCAATTTAACAACTGGTTCTCTGCCCTAATGACCAGCTGGGTAGGCGGGGCTCAGTGGTCATGTGACTGGGTAGGAGTGACCAACTCAATGTCACTCAGTTCGATGGGCGCTTCGCCTTAGCTGTTACAATGTAGTAAGGGTTAACCGGAGAGGCAGTTTCTGTAAGCCGGGCAATAAAGATTAGGCTAGAAACAACACCAGAATGTTTCCTTCCTGCCTTCCTTACAGGATTAGCCCTGTGAAGTGGGAAAAAACAAAAGGAGATTTCTTCCAACAACCGGTTCTCCAAACTGCTTTGAAAGTTAACAAACCGGTTTTCCCGAATAAGTGCGAACCGGCTGAATCCCACCACTGTGTCAATCTTTCCGGAACCGAAAACCGTGAAATCTCTCGTTTGCTACAGGGGAAAGATGAGAACCACAGCAAAGGACCAGTCTTTGCCGATGAGACTACCGCAACTCGCCAATTGACCACAGATAAGTGTAGTGCAGGACAAACTAACTGTAGGACAACTGCCGTAACCAACTGTCCGCGGGACGAGAATTGCACTAAGATCAAAGAAATGGTGGGATCGAATCATTAAAAAAAGGAGGCCAAAGGAGGGACCAAATAAAATGTAAACGACAAAAATTAAAACACCTTTAAAATTATTTTAAATAATTAAATGGAATTGTAGCCTTCTCCCGTACTGAGTTTCCCTGTGGTAAAAGAGGATTAGGGGACTGGTGGCTAAAACAGATGAAGAACGGTTGCTGGAATTGGGTATGTCTAGTTTAATGAAATAGGGACACGGTGGCTCAGTGGCTAAGACGCTGAGCTTGTCAATCAGAAAGGTTGGCAGTTCAACGCTTCGAATCCCTAGCGCCGTGTAACAGAGTGAGCTTGTCCCAGCTTCTGCCAACCTAGCAGTTCGAAAGCACGTAAAAAATGCAAGTAGAAAAATAGGCACCACCTTTGGTGGGAAGGAAAAAGCGTTCCGTGCGCCTTTGGCATTGAGTGATGCCAGCCACATGACCACGGAGATGTCTTCGGACAGCGCTGGCTTTTCGGCTTTGAAACGGAGATGAGCATCGACCCCTAGAGTCAGGAACGACTAGCACATACGTGTGAGGGGAATCTTTACCTTTAGTTTAGTTTAACGAAAAGGAACGGGGTGACATGAGAGCAATGTTCCAGTATCTAAAGGGTTGCCCCAAAGAAGAAGGAGTCAAGCTATTCTCCAAAGCACCTGAGGGCAGGACAAGAAGCAATGGGTGCAAACTCATCAAGGGGAGAAGCAACCTGGAATTAAGGATAAATTTCTTGACTTAATCAGTGGAACAACTGACCTCCAGAAGTTGTGAATGCTCCAACACTAGAGGTTTTTAAGAAGACACCGGACAACCACATATCTGGAATGGAGTAGGTTTTCCTGCCTGAGCAGGGGGTTGGACTAGAAGACCTCCAAGGAACCTACCAACTTACCTGGATAAAGCTGGTATGACCCCCTGGTGTGGTGCCACTTCAGCAGACACCTCCAGTCACTCAGGGAGGGCCATCCTTCAGCGGCCATGCCCAGCCGAGTGACCACGGAGAAGGCCCGGCTGGCCTCCCGGTGGCGGCGACACCAGCCGCCGCCAGCATCCTTTCTCTCTGTCCCTTTCACTCTGTTTTACAGCATGTCTTCCAAGTGGCATCTGCCCCCCCCTCCCCCGAGCCTGTAAGATGCTCTTGGAACACCTGACTCAAATTTGATCCAGCGAGACATCAATAATTGAACGAAAAAGGCTGTTGCTGAAGAGACATGAATTATTCAACCTGCAGCGCAATGCAAGGACAGACACAGCGCTTCAGTGGCCACAGCCAAGAGAGAGAGGGAGAGGGAGGGAGGGAGGGAGGGAGGAGAGAGAGAGAGAGAGAGAGAGAGAGAGAGAGATTCGTTCTGGGCTTCCCTGCTTCCACAAAGAAAATGAAGGAGGCGTTGGGGTCAGGTTTAAAACTTGAAAATTACTACATTGGGGAATGGGGTGTCTGCCGGCCGATTGTGGCGTCTGCACACCGTAAAGCCACTGGCCAGATTTTACAGCCAGGCCATTGTAGGAAGTTAGCACCCACCCCTCTCCTAGAAAATTGAAATATCCTAGGAAATATTGAAAAGGCAGAATATTAGGCCAATTAGCATTCATTCATTCATTCATTCAATCATTCATTCAATCAATCAATCAATCAATCAATCAATCAATCAATCAATCAGAATAGAGCTGGAAGGGACCTTAGAGGTCTTCTAGTCCAACCATTTGCTCACCCAGGAGACCCGATAGCATTTCAGACAAATGGTGGTCCAATCTCTCCTTAAAAACTTCCAGTGTTTGGAGCATTCACAATTTCTGGTGGCAAGTTGTCCCACTGTTCTCACTGTCAGGAAATTTCTGGGATTTGCAGAATGAAGGAGGAGGAAGAGGAGGAGGAGTACTGTGAGGTCCTTGGTGCTCTCTGAGCTTGCTTGTTTTCTTGCAGACGTTTCACGACCCAACTAGGTAACGTCATCAGTGCTACTCATTGTCAAACGCCTAAAAAATTATCCGTGCTTTTCATAAACACAGAAGCATTTCACTTACCTCCATCAGAGACGGTTGTAGACTGCAGGGAGAGAAGGAAAAAAGAAAAAGAGAGAGAGAAATGATCAGTCAAGGATGCAAAAACTGGAAAACTCAAAGATCTGAGCAAGATTCTTTATCCACCCCTGTGATCCAACTTTCAACACTCCAGCCCATTCAGTGAGATTTAAGATTTGGTCTGTTAATGAGAAGAAAATGTTCCCAATGAAAACATATTGGACAAATAAAGTTGATTTCGGAGGCCGGGAGACTGTTCTGACTGAGGCTTCCCAAGAGGAGGAAGCAAACTCCTTGTCCCCCAAAAACCCTTTGATTAATGTATTGTGAATTCTGCTCATTCACATCCAAGGGAGGATTTACGGTCACAGACCTTATCTGGCTTGGAGAGCTGACAGGCCGAGATCTGCAGAACTTGGCAAGGAGTCACGGAGAGTCACGAACCAATGAAGCGAACTAATGGACTCCTGCAAACTCCACTCCCCTTTCGCTCCTCTTTTACTTCCTCTGGGAGGGGCCATTCATCGTCCACTGTGGCCTTACCCCAAGTTGACCCCTGTTCTTTAGCTGTTCCCTTTGTCTGGCAGCTCTGCGCATGCGCACACTGGGAACAGGCTCCAGCTGTTCCTCTGCCTCACTGATGGCAGGGGGTTGGACTCGAAGGCCTCCAAGGTCCCTTCCAACTCTATTATTGTATTGTATTGTATTGTATTCTATTGTATGTCTGACTCTGAAGGCAGCTGATAACTGTCAGACGGCTCTGGCCCCCTCTCTGCCTCCGACACAGAGCCCTCGTCCGAGCCTTCCCCAGACTTTAGGACTGGCCCAGGTTCCTCCCCAACCTCCTCAATGTCCGAATCTGCTGCCAGTTCCACTGGTGGGCCACAACAATAAGATCCTTGAAGGCCATACTTGGCAAGGAGTCTCGGAGAGTCATGAACTAATTAAGCAAACTCATGGTCTCCTGCAAACTCCACTCCCCTTCCTCTCCTCTTTTGTTTTCTCTGGGAGGGGCCATTCATCGTCCTGGTGTGGCCTTACTCCCTTTAGCTGTTCCCTTCGTCTGGCAACTCTGCGCATGCGCACATTGGGAACAGGCTCCAGCTGTTCTTCTGCCTCACTGATGTCCTACTCCAAAGGCAACTGATAACTGTCAGATGGCCCTGGCCCCCTCTCTGCCTCCGACACAGAGCCCTCATCAGAGCCTTCCCCAGACTCCAGGACTTGCCCAGGTTCCTCCCCAACCTCCTCACCCTCCGAATCTGCTCCCAGCTCCTCTGGCCACTGGCCAGCCACAACAGAGACAGTATATCCTGTATAATATGTTTATTTTTCAGGGCCAGCAAATTCCAGAAGATCCAGGTGTGGTGGGGGGTAAAGGGATTTGTTTTGCTTTTGATGGGCCCTTCGCTTCCCACCTTGGGAGAACTCTAAGCCCACCCACCGCTTCCCTGAGCAGAGCCCCTCCGAAAGTCCCATCGGCAGGTGCCTCCCACTCTCGATTCCTTATTGGACAAGTCAGGCACTGAAGAAAATTCAGTCCTCGACTTACGACCAAAACTGAGCCCCCAAATTTACATTTGCTTAGCAAAACATGGGACACTTGCCCCATTTTATGACTTTTCCCGCCGCTGCTGAATCATTGCGGTTGCTAAAGTTAGCCACGTGGTTGTTAAGCGAATCTCGTTTCCCCCTTTGTCGCAAAAGGGGGATCGCGTGACTTCCCCAGGACGCTGCGGCTGTCATAAACAGGAACCGGTCGCCAAAGGGTCTGAATGACCACGGAGGATGCTACCACGGTCGTTAAGTGTGAAAAACGGCCCCCAAACCTCCCTTTTCCCTCCCAGCGCCGTTGTGACTTTGAACTGTCACTAAACAAGCGGTCGTAAGTCGAGGACTACCTGCGCTTGCAGCTGTTTTAAAAAAAGGTTTCCACATTTGCTTTCCTAACCTCACTAGTAGGCACAGGATATTTAACACTGAATAAGGATCCCTTTTTTGGCGGGGAATGAGACAATTTTCTCATTTTCCCGCATGCTTTTTATCGGGTTGAAAACTAAACCACTGCAAGGAATAAAAAACCCAAATAAAACCACAAATTCAGCATTGTCACTGAAGAAGAGACCTTGGTCCTAGGATCTGTCTCTCGTAAGCATCAACTTGGTCGCTGCTGAACTGAAGTTTGCAAAAAACAATTCCCCGTAATAGGGACTCGGTGGCTAAGACGCTGAGCTTGTCGATTAGAAGGGTTGGCGGTTTGGTGGTTCAAATCCCCAGCGCCGCGTAACTGAGTGAGCTCCCATTCTTTGTCCCAGCTTCTGCCAACCTAGCCGTTCGAAAGCAGGCAAAAAATGCAAGTAGAAAAATAGGGACCACCTTTGGTGGGAAGGGAACAGCGTTCTGTGAGCCTTCGGCGTTGAGTCATGCCGGCCACATGACCACGGAGACGTCTTCGGACAGCGCTGGCTCTTCGGCTTTGAGACAGAGATGAGTCCCCTAGAGTCGGGAACGACGAGTACATACGTGCAAGGGGAACCTTTACCTTTACCTTTAATGGCAACTGTGTCTTTGATTTATTTACAGGGCAGAATTTAATCTTTATTTCCGCCGTGCACTGTTCTCGCCGGAAAAATTAAGCATAATCAGAACTGAACCATTGCAGAGCTAGGGGGCATCCTGCGCTGGTGTTTTCTCGCTTAACGTTGACCGCTTTTTGATTGATAGGCAACATTGCTTACCAACACTGGTTGTCTGAAGTGGTGTAGGGTTTCCTGCCTAAGCAGGGGGTTGGACTAGAAGACCTCCAAGGTCCCTTCCGACTCCGTTCTTCTATTCTAATGTTGATTATTTAGTATCCCATGACGATCCCCAAGGGTTGAATCTTATGATTCACGAGGAATGTATTTTTTTATGACGACTACGATTTATCACTTATAGCTTTTATGTCCAACGAGAGCTTATGCATTCCTGGTGTGTGTGTGTGTGTCCAATCACACTTGGCCAACAAAGAATTCTGAATGTCTTCATTTTGTCGTTGTTTTTTTTTCAGGATTGTGTGACGCCGCCGTCAGCCTTCCCATCTCTGACTCCAACCTACTTAAACTATCTGTTTTTTTCCTCCTTCTTCCAACTTTTTAGTGTGTTGCTTTAACTTTTCACTCCCAATGTTTGCTTCGTTGACCTCTCTGTGTGTGTGAATGCGTGTATCTGGCTCAGCCTGTTTTTTTCTAGCACTTTACGTAACCTTCGTAAGAAGGAGGGAGGCTCGGAGCTAGAATATCCTTGAAGGAGCTAATAGTTGAAGGTGGGGTCCCTCAACCCAAGGCCGAGTGGGGTAGGGTGAGAGGAAGGTGGGAGCAATCAGGAAAAGGGGCTGCTAAAATCCCCCCCCCCCCGTGTGTGAGACCCTGCTGGAAATCCGTCTGTCTGTCATCTAATCCATCCATATGAATGGAGACCTTGGTTCCAGGCAGACGTACATGAACGAACTTCACTGTCTGCGTGCGCAAGGGGATCCTCGACTTACGACCACAGTGGCGCCACCAAATTTGCCTCGAAAAGCGAAACGGCCAAGCAAGTTTTGGCTCCCGTTTCGCGGCTTTCCTCGCCGATACTCGTCAGGCGAATCGCGGCCGACGTAAATCCGGTAACAGCGGTTGGTTGTTCAGCGAAAGTGGGGCCCCCACCGGGACCGTCATAACTATGAACCAGATGCTGAGCGCCTGAAGTCGGATCAGGGGACCGTGGAGATGCCACAATGGTTGTTAAGTGTGAAAAAACAGCCGTTAAGTGGCTTTTTTCCGTGCTGCCGTAACTTTGAACGGTCGCTAAATGAGCTGTTGTAAGTCGAGGACTTGACTGTACTTGAGGATTGTTCACTCTTACGTCGGGCCAAGTTTGGTTCGTTTTTTTAACTCCTCATCTAATCATTCCTTGCCAGCAGCTGTTCCTACCGAGAAGGAATAGATAGCCTGCGTACCTAAAACGTCGGACAACGAATAGAGATTAAAACATTTGGAGAGGAAGGTTATAAATGTCTGAATATCAGATGCTGAATTGACAAACCGGGTGAAAATCCCAGCAGAAAAGATGACAGATTAACAGAGTTGGAAGGGGCCTTGTAGGTCATCTAGTCCAACCCCCTGCCCAAGCAGGAGACCCTATACCATTTCTGACAGAGGGCAGTCCAGTCTCTTCTTGAAAGGCTCCAGTGATGAAGCTCCCATAACTTCCGAAGGCAACTTTCTGTTCCATGGGTTGATTGTTCTCACTGTTGGAAAATTCCTCCTTATTCCCAGGTTGAATCTCTCCTGGTTCAGTTTCCATCCATTCTTCCTTGTTTGGCCTTCAGATGCCTTGGAAAATAGCTTGGCCCCCTCCTCTCTGTGGCAGCCCCTCCAACGTTGGAAGACTGCTCTCCTGTCTCCCCCTCTTTAATTTTATGTGGCTTCCTTCTCAAACCTGGGCACCTCCAAAAACATTCCCCCCCCCTTGAAGGTAAAAAGAGCCTAAGAAGAAATAACCCCACCGTTTTAACCTTCTTTCTGCCATCAATCCGCACCAATCTTTTCAATATCCCACCCCGCTCTTTCGAAATATTTTCTTCCGTTCCACTCCAAAGACATAAAAACCTAACCAAAGCAATCGACAGGATTAACATTTCGAACGAGCCACAAACTAGACGAACTTTTGTTAAACCAACAACAACAAAAACCAGCTGGGAAAACATCGAGGGGGGGGGAAAAGAGTAAATATTTTAAACAGCTAAAGGAAGCTTACACACCATTTAGCATTAAAATACTAGGAAAGTATTGTATTGTTCACTGACATCATCAAATAACAAAAATCACTAATCTGCAGAATAAAGACTTTTCACCCTAAACCCAATATAGTCTCTTTCTTTCTTTCTTTCTTTCTTTCTTTCTTTCTTTCTTTCTTTCTTTCTTTCTTTCTTTCTTTCTTTTTCTTTCTTTCTTCTTTCTTTCTTCTTTCTTTCCTTCCTTACCTCCTTCCTTCTTTCTCTTCCTTCCTTCCTTTTTTCTTCCTTCCTTCCTTCTTTTTTCTTTTTCTCTGCCTTCCCTCCCTCCCTCTTTCTTTCTCTTCCTTCCTCTTTTTTCTTTTTCTTCCTTCCTTCCTTTTTCTTTCTTTCTCTTCCTTCCTCTTTCTTTTTTCTTTTCCTTCCTTCCTTCCTTCCTTCCTTCCTTCCTTCCTTTCTTTCTCTTCCTTCCCTGCCTCTTTCTTTCTCTTCCTTCCTCTTTCTTTCTTTTTCCTTCTTCCTTCCCTCCCTCCCTCCCTCCCTTTCTTTCTTTCTTTCTTCCCTCCCTCCCTCCCTCCCTCGTCTTCTTTCTCTCTCTCTCTCTCTCTCTTTCTTTCTTTTTAGCAAAATAAAACTTACATGACCGGCTTTGCAGACTTTATCCATGAACAGACGGAATTATCACAGAATTATCTTTCATTTAAGTCGAATTCTCAGGCTGGTCACTGAGACATGCTCCCCTTCTCCTTCCTCGCCGTCATAACTGGGAGTGTTTAGTGCCTCTTCTTCCTTCCTTCCCTCCTTTCTCCCCCAGTTGGGGACCCACCCAGGTTCAACGTAGGCTTTCTCCGCTGCGCTACAACGTGGAGTAGCGGCAGCCCAAACTCAAGGATTTTAAATTCCGCTGGTGACAATCCCTGCATAGCAATGGAGCTGCCGACTGAAACAGCATATTGATGGGTTATCCGTACGAGATTTTGCCCCGCTTTGTTGGTTTTTTCCCCCCCAGTTCGAGTCTTCCTTTATGCAAGTTGAATCTTTAGCCCCAGATTCAAAAAATCCTGTAAAAGCTTGTTGCTCTTTGCTGCCTCTTGGCGTGTCGCTGCATGTCCGCGGGAGATTGCAATCACACGCCAGACGGATCTGTGGCTTGCTCCAATCGACTGGCTCCTTTCTTCACTCCGTTAAGTTTACGAGCTCTTCTCTTCTCCTGGAAGAACAGGATTCCCCCCCCCCCCAAAAAAAAACGGGTACCACACCCACTTGTTTGAAACCGGCGGGCGCTGAAAGATTGACGAGAAATGTTCTGTAGAAGAAAATTAAAGTACGGGCAGTCCTTGCCTTGCAACCGTTCATTTAGCGACCAAAGTTACGAGTCGACTAAATGGTCAATGGTACGACGGGAAAAATAATTTTTTGGGGGGGCCATAATATAGAACGAGAGGAGTGGCAGAATTTATGAGAGACCAGACAGATGTTGCTTCAGAACCATCTGCTCTTAACTACAGAATGGAACAGAACAGAAGAAGGGAGTTTGAAGGGACCTTGGAGGTCAGCTAGTCCAACGCCCTGCTCAGGCAGGAGACCGTATAGGATTTCAGACAAATGGTTATCTAACCTCTTCTTTAAAACGTCCAGTATTGGAGAATTCACAACTTCTGGAGACAAGCTGTTTCCCTGGTTAATTGTCCTCACTGTCAGGAAATTCCTCCTTAGTTCTAGGTTGCTTCTCTCCTTGATAAGTTTCCATCCATTGCTCCTTGTCCAGCCTTCTGGTGCCTTGGAGAATAGCTTGACTCCCTCTTCTTTGTGGCAACCCCTGAGATATTGGAAGACTGCTATCATGTCTCCCCTGGTCCTTCTCTTCATTAAACTAGACATACCCAGCAACTGTTCTTCGTATGTTTTAGTCTCCAGTCCCCTAATCATCTTTGTTGCTCTTCTCTGCACTCTTTCCAGAGTCCCCACATCTTTTCTACATCGTGGTGACTAAACTAGGACGCATCATTCCAAGTGTGGCCTTACCAAGGCATTATAAAGTGGTATTAACCCTTCACGTGATCTTGATTCTATCCCTCTGTTGATGCAGCCTAGAACTGTGTTGGCTTTTTTGACAGCTGCTGCACACGGCTGGCTCCTATTTAAATGGTTGTCCACTAGTACTCCAAGATCCCTCTCACAGTTACTACTTTGAGCCAGGTTGAAGTCCAGATGTCTTAAAGTCACCAAGGTTGGACACCCTTGGTCCAGAAGAATAGGAGCAGCTACCTCTGGTCCAAGGCCACAACTCTAAGTGTGAAGTTGTGCATTGACACAACCGATGCTAGGCTACCTGATGAGATATCCTACGCGAAAGGACCTGAAAGCTTTATTATGCCATCGGTGATCACACAACCATCATCCTCTTTTAATGACCCCATAATCCCCTGCGGGATGGAGTCTGGGGAACTGAATGGAGCAATTATGGAGTGATTATTGGCTTTCCTGTCACCAATACAGAATTCTATTCAGCAAATATATTCTCATCATGCCCAGAGAGAAAATGTTCTGACTCAGCTCCCCAAACATCACAAACTGTCTGAAGTGAACCCAAAAGATTCCTTTCTTAGGAGCACCGGCAAAAAGTTTCTCTCTCAACACCAGCTAACAAGTCTGTCCAGCAAGGAGATGAATATTTGTCTGTCACACCTATTCATCTCTACCCCCTGCCTTTGATCCCCAGAGCTAAGGTGGAGCTTTACTAGCAGCAGTGGCTGTTCCGTCCCAAGGACCGGCCCATAGATTTCCACTGCTCTCCTCTCCTCTGCCACATCTATTCATCTCCGCCTCCTGCCTTTTATCCCTAGAGCTTGGGTGGATCTTCACTAGCAACGGTGGCTCTTCTGTCCCAAGGACCAGCCTATAGATTTCCACTGCTCTCCTCTCCTCTGCCTTCTGTGCATCCGTGCGTCAGGCACTGGACCCAGCTGTTCCTCCTCTTCCTCATCACCCCCTTCCAGACCTGGGGGCTGATGACTCTCCATCTGAGGGCTGACGGAAGGCTCCACCTCTGTCTTTCTCTCTCTCTTCCTCTGCCAGCTCCATTCCCTCTTCCCCCTCGGAGCTCCCAGGTTTCCCACATCGCTGCCTCATCTGATGGAGGGGCCAGCGGCCGACAGGCCACAACAGAGAAATATCTGCCTACCTAGAACTCACAGCCTCCTGATTGTGAGAACTCCACCTCTAGGCCACCACACCACTCAGTGATCACAACCATCCCCAAAGTCTTAACCAACCAACCTCTCCCAGTGGTGGGTTTCAAAAAATTTCGCTACTGGTTTGGTGGGCGTGGATAGGGGCATGTGACTGAGTGGGCATGGCCAACTTGACATCACTCACGCCCACGCCCACTCAGGCACATAACCCCCACCACCAAGCCACGCCCACAGGAAAAGCGGATTTGCAAGGCAATGGGATGCGCATGCACAAAGAACATGGGGGCGACGGCAGCAGCTTTCTCGCCGACCGAAGGACTTTTCAGCAGCCTGTGGGGGAGCCGCCGCCTCTTTGAGAGACGGTATGCAAAATGTCGGGGCGAGCGAGCAGCGACCGGGGAGAGCAAGCGGTGATAGGTGGATTGGTTCGGGGGCGTGGCCAGCCGGCCTGGGCTACCAGTTCACCAAACTTGGCAAAATTTCCACAACCGTGGCAAACCGGTGCGAACTGGCTGAATACCACCTCTGACCTCTCCGTAAGAAAACCTTTGCAGTTACGAATACGAAACATTGCTAAGAAAAGCAGAATTTAAGATTCAGAAATGAGGAATCGGGGAAGGGTACAATGGACTTCAGGACAGAATCTCCAGAAATACATTACTCCTCTGTTAATTTTCAAGCATCAAAATGAACTGCGCATTGACCGCCTTCGCTCCGAAATCACGACAGTCACAAGTTACCTCAAGATCTTCGAGCGAACGGGTCACGCTGAATCTCTTGGAGCGGCCAAACGATCTCCGAGCCGAAGTGGAATGATGGAAGAGTTGTACCAATCCGAAGGCGGGTCCGAATTTTGCACCCTAAATCAGCCAGAGAAAAAGACATTGAATATAGGTTTCCATCTTCATTCTCCATGATCTATTTTCCCTACTACTTCCTTGAAAGCAGATTTTTATTAAGCGTTATTGTAAAGCCCGTTCCCTACGCAGAAAGGAAAATAAAAAGAAAAGTGTTGGGGGCAGCGGAAGCTATTCGTTAAAGCGAGTTTTGCCCTATTTTGCAACCTTTCTCGCCACCGTTGCTAAGTGAGTCACTCCACCGTTGCTAAGTGATCACATGATTTTGGGAATCCAGCAATGGTCCTAACTGTGAGCCAGTTGCCAAGCCTCTGAATGGGGATACAGCGAAGGCCCGAATAATGACAAACGGTCATTTTTTCATTGCTGTCATAACTTTGAATGGTCAGTAAGTCGGTTGGCGGAATTTCAACGGTCTGGACGTTAAGTGGGACTGACAGAAGAGAATATTTTTACTTCAGGACTGACCGAAGCTTCCCAAGAGTATAAAGCAGAGTCCTTTTCCCGACAAAAAACCCTCTTATTAATTTACCGTGAATTCTGCTCATTCACAAAGTCTTTCGAGGGAGGATTTATGGTCACAGACCTTATCTGGCTTGGAGAGCTGCCAGGCCCATATCTGCAGAACTTGGCAAGGATTCTCGGAGAGTCCCGAACCAATTAAGGGAGCTAATAGTTTCCTGCAAACTCCACTCCCCTTTCGCTCCTCTTTTATTCCCTCTGGGAGGAGCCATTCATCGTCCACCTGTGGCCTTACTCCCAAGTCAATCCTTGTTCTTTAGCTCTTCCCTTCGTCTGGAAGCTCTGCGCATGCACACACTGGGAACAGGCTCCAGCTGTTCTTCTGCCTCACTGATGTCTGACTCCGAAGGCAGCTGATAACTGGCATAGGGTTCTGGTCCTTGCAACAACCAATTCGGCGAATCGGATGCAAAATTAGCATCCGGTTTGCCCAAACCGCTCCGAACCGGCTGAATCCCACCCCCCTGCTCCTGTGGCCACGTGATCTCCTTTTATGACCTTCTCACAAGAAAAATCCATGCGGAAGCCAGATTTGCTTAACAACCGGGTTACTAACTTATCCACGGCAGCGATTCACTGAACAACCGAGGCAAGGGAAGGTCATAAAAGGGGACAAAACTCATTTCGCAAATGTACGTAGAGATTCTCAGTCCTCCAGGTCATGGCTGTCCCTAAGGTGCTTTTTCAGGAGGCAACTGAAGTCCTTCCAATAAATCCTTCCATTCCCCCACTGTCCTGTCTGAGTTGAAGAAGCTTCTTGGATGAGAAGCGAAATGTCTTCAAAAGAAAACAAACAGACAAGAAAGTCCAGTTGCCTCCTGAAAAAGCACCCTTGGGTTACTTTACAAATGTCTCACTTAACAACAGAAATTTTGGGCTTGACTGTGGTCGTATGTTGAAGACTACCTGTATTGTCCAGTGATCAATGGATCACTTTTGGCTTTCTCTTTTGCTAGGATATTAGCCCTAGCACTTGGGAGTGGTGCGATGGCCTAGAGGTGGAGCTCTCGCCTCACAATCAGGAGGCTATGAGTTCAATCCTAGGTAGAGGCAGATATTTCTCTCTCTGGGCACAATGAGGATATATCTGCTGAACAAAACTCCGCATTGGCAACATGAAGAGCATCCGGCCAGTAAAACACTCTGCTAGTTCCTTTCAGTTGCCCAGAGTCCACCCCACAAGGGATTATGGGCTCATTAAGGCTATGGTTTTCCCAGTTGCAATGGATGGCTGTGAAAGTTGGACCACAAGGAAGGCTGAGGGCCAAAGAATGGAGGCCTTTGAACTCTGGTGCTGGAGAAGAAGACTCCTGCACTGAGTCCCTTGGACTGCAAGGCCATCCAACTAGTCAGTCCTAGAGGAGATCAACCCTGGCTGCTCTTTAGAAGGCCAGGTCCTGAAGAGGAAACTCAAAGACTTTGGCCACCTGATGAGAAGGAAGAAGGACTCCCTGGAGAAGAGCCTCATGCTGGGAAGGATGGAGGGCAAAAGAAGAAGAAGGGGACAACAGAGAAGGAGGTGGCTGGATGGAGTCACCGAAGAAGCAGTCGGCCTGAGCTTAAATGGACTCCAGAGGATGGTAGAGGACAGGAAGGCCTGGAGGAATGTTCTCCATGGGGTCGCGATGGGTCGGATACAACTTCGCAACTAACAATTACAAAAGAAGATGATGATGATTAGCTCTAGCATATGGTAGACCCTCAAGAAAATGATCATTTCTTGCACTCATGTTCACTCGTTCCAATTCATTGGGAGGAGCTGATGCTTGGTGCAATGGTGTAGAGATACTTGCTAATGCACGAACAATGCTAACACAACTGCATCACCTGACATCAAGTTCTTTTTGTTGTGACATTAGACACATTAGATCTTTGTTTCCCTTTGCAAAGTTTCCAGTTCTTTGTCGAGCAAAAATGAGGCACAGCTGGGATTTGTTTAGCGTCGGATACACCAGCAATGCAAATTTTCTTAATTGCAGGGTTTCAAATGCTATTTTTAAACAATAGAATCTTAAAAAATGTCCTGATTACGGGGTGCTATGAATTCGAGAGAGGGGAGGGGTAAAAAAAACCAACACCACCACGTTTTCTGAAATGGTATGAAGCGCTCAAAATAGCTGCCCTGCTTTTAATTTATTCCCTCCGACGTCCCTGCAGGACGCTAAACGCTTTATGCCATTATGCCGCCTCCACTCTGCAATTCTGAGCATGCAACTGGAGTGGATCCAGATTTAGGCCTGTACATTTGGTAGGGAACAAATTGTCCCAAAGATGCTTTTGTTTTTTCAAGAGGCAACTGGACTTTCTTGCTTTTTTCTTTTGACGTTTTGCTTCTTATCTTAGAAGCTTCTTCAGCTCCGACTGGATGGTGGGGAACGGAAGGATTTATACTCCTTGCAGACAGCTGGTCATTTGCATCCTCTTTAGAAAGTCATTGAGGCCACTTGGAGTTTATATCTGTGACCTCATGGTGCTTTTTTCAAGAGGCAACTGGACTTTCTTGTTTTTTCTTTGAAGACGTTTCCCTTCTCATCCAAGAAGCTTCTTCCGCTCTGACTGGATGGTGGGGAATGGATGGATTCATATTCCTTGCAGACAGCTGGTCATTTGCATCCTTTTTAGAGGGTCGTTGAGGCCAATTGGAGGTTTGCCTGTGTCCTCAGGGTCACACGAGTGGGGCAAATGATACCTGTAGTCTGCAATTTTTGTCCCGCTGGAAATAGGGAGGGAGGGAGGACTAACAATAGCACTTAAGAGTTATATACCGCTTCATAGTGCTTTTACAACCCTCTCTAAGCGGTTTACAGAGTCAGCACACAGGTGGCTTTCGACTTACAATTGAGCCCAAAATTTCAGTTAAGTGAGAAATTTGTTAAGCAAGGTTTTGCTCCATTATACGGCCTTCCTTGCTACAGTTGTTAGGGGAATCACTGCAGTCGGTAATAGCAATAGCATTTATATACCGCTTCATAGTGCTCTAAAGCCCTCTCTAAGTGGTTTACGGAGCTAGCCTCTCGCCCCAAACAATCCCGGTTCCCATTTTACCCATCACAGAAGGACGGAAGCCTGAGTCAATCTTGAGTTGGTCAGGATCGAACTGCTGGCAGTTGGCAGAGTTGGCCCGCAATGCTGCATTCTAATAGGTAGGTAGGTAGGTAGGTAGGTAGGTAGGTAGGTAGGTAGGTAGGAAGGAAGGAAGGAAGGAAGGAAGGAAGGAAGGAAGGAAGGAAGGAAGGAAGGAAGGAAGGACAATAGCAGTAGCACTTGGATTTATATACCGCTTCACAGTGCTAATCCCTTGCAGGGTGAAGTCTGGGCAACTGAATGAAGCTGAGTGTTTACTGGCCGGATGCCATTCCTGTCACTAATGCCGAGTTTTTTTCAGGGGAGAGAGGGGGTGGGAGGAAGCGGGGGAGGGAGAGAGAGGGAGGAAGATAGGGAGGGAAGGAAGGAGAGAGAGGGATAGGGAGGGAGGAAGGGAAGGAGGGAGGGGGAGAGACACAGAGAGGGAGGGAGTGATAGGGGGAGAGGGGAAGAGAGAGGAATGGAGGGAGAAAGAGAGGGAGACAGGGGGAGAGGGAGGGAAGGACCGAGAGAGGGAGGGAGGGAAGGAGGGAGAGAGGGGGAGAGGGAGGGAAGGACTGAGAGAGAGGGAGGGAGGGAAGGAGGGAGACTGGGGGAGAGGGAGGGAAGGACTGAGAGAGAGAGAGGGAGGGAAGGAGGGAGAGAGGGGGAGAAAGAGGGAGAGAAAGACTGAGAGAGAGGGAGGAAGGGAAGGAGGGGGGAAGGAGGGAGAGAGGGGGAGAGAGAGAGGGAAAAGGAGGGAGGGAGAGAGGGAGAGAGGGGGAGAAAGAGGGAGGGAAGGACTGAGAGAGGGAGGGCGGGAAGGAGAGAGGGGGAGAAAGAGGGAGGGAAGGACCGAGAGAGGGAGGGAGGGAAGGAGGGAGGAAGGAGGGAGAGAGGGGGGAGAGAGAAAGAGGGAAGGAGGGAGAGAGGGAAAAGGAGAGAGAGAGAGAGAGAGGGAGCGAGAGATCAGGAAATAAAAGAAAGCACATTTGTATCGAGGACCGTGCATATTTCATTAACCGACCTACCTTCTTATCTTCTTTAGGAGGTCTGAATCCATGTCGGGAATCCAAGCGATTCTCCCTCTGAAATTCTGTCTCCGCCACGTCTTTCTTTGGGGACAGGGGATGATGAGGCTGACCGAAGCTGCCGCTGACCTTGTACCTGTCCGCCGGGATTTTACTCATGGGAGGCGGAAGCGTCCCGCAGTTGACGCTCGACCAGCCGTCGGTAGAATCCGTGTACGACTCTTGGTCGCTCAGGCATCCCTGCTGCCAGTCTTTCAGGACGTGCGCCGGCAACCACCTCTGATGGTCCCCGGGGCTCTTCTGGCCCGGGGCCCCTGAGGCTTTGGACGAAGCCCCCGGAACGTCAACGTGAGCCGAAGACGCCAGAAATTTACTTAGGCTTTGAGATTTGTCGGCCTGGAACGTGGGTCCCAATCCTGCATTTTCTTGTTCGTGACCAAAACTCCAGTGGGAATTTGGAAGTCTGTTTACTGGGCTGCCCTGTAGATTGCTAAGCGGGTGTTTGTTGGAGTTGCTTCCTAAATCGACCACTAAAACCCGACTTTTTTCCTCCTGGTTGACATTCCCGATCCCGCTGTCGCTGTTGCTGCTCATGCTGTTGTTCCGGTGGGCGTCTGCGTCTCCGTCCAGGAAGGCTCTGGCCCTCACCCCCTCGATGAAATCCCCCATGTCCCTGTACAGGACGGAGACGAACTGCAGGACCGGGAGAGATGACAAGGGGAATTCGAGGCAGCCGTCGGTGTCCGGATCGGCCGTGCATTCCAACCCGAACCGCCGGGCGATGCCCTGATGGATTTTATGACTGAAGAGCTCCGGATCCACCATAAAGACGTGGCAGGATGTCCTCAAGACTGCGTCGTCCTCCGTAGCCAAGCTTGCTTCCTCAACGCTCTGCATGGTGACCAGCCCGAAGAACCTTTTGTCGTCGGGGCAGAGTGCGCTGAAGGCCAGCTTCTCGGCCGGGTAGGTCGCGATCACGGCAGACGGGTTCGTGCGCAGCTGAATGGCGTCGTGCATGATCTGCATCGCCACCAACGAATGGATCCTTTGCTCGGCCCGAAGGCGGCGTATGGAGCCGCGGATGGCCTGCAAGCTGTCGTACTCCAGATTGGAGCTGGAAGAAGGAAGCTCGATGGATCCCAGGTAGCCCACAACCATGGCTACGTTTAAAATGCTCGCATCGATTCCGCAGCAATCTGGGTCAACTCGAAACACCGAGTCGTGGTTCAAGGTTGGTGGCTGCTCCTCGTTGTACGGCGCGAGGGCTTTATCGCTCCCAGCAGGCGGCTCCGTTTCCAACGTGTACCCCTCGTGTATGGACTTTTCCTTTCGCTTTGGCACATGCGTATCACCGGTGGAAACATTGGAATTTTCGAAGATCATGTTGAAAATTTCGCCGGATTGCATTTCCTCGACCACTTTCACCGCCCGGTTGATCCCGGGACCTTTCAGGTCAACCTTGGTCTTCGGCCACCCCTTCCCATCACGAGCGCCATCCTCTTCCTCGCTGGAACCCGCTTCCACATGGCCGAAGCCTTCGGCGACGACCATGTGCAAAACCCCGGAGCATTTGCCGATCAGCTTCACCACGTCCTCGTGGGAGGCCCATTTCACGTTAATTTCATTGATGGCAAATATTTTATCGCCCGCTTTCAGCCCCACGTAATCCGCAGGGCTTCCTTTTAAAACAGAATTTAGCACGCAGGGAGATTGGCCCGAAAGAGTGAAACCGTATCCCGCTCTCCCTCGGGCGATTTCGATGTTTCGGATGCTGGAGCTGTGAGCGCGTAGTCGCCGTTTCGGTTTCTCTCCTGGTTTGTACATGCTGGGATTTGGTCGGGGCCAAGAAAACCTCTCCAAGAGTTACATTTTCGTGGGCTGTCTGAATCTTCACGTGTCCTAAAGGGAAAAAAAGAACATCCGCAAAAGAGGTTGAGATTTTGGAAAAATAGATACCCTGTTTCCCCCAAAATAAGACCTCCCTGGATAATAAGCCCAATTGGGCTTTTTGAGCTCATGCGCTTAAGTCCTCCCCCGAAAAAAAGCCCTTCCCGAAAATATTGCAACACAGCAGCAGCCATGAGGTGACCACACTCACCGCCTCCTGCACCTCAAAAATAATAAGACCTCCCCGAAAATAAGGCCAAGCGCTTATTTCGGGGGTCAAAAGAAGATAAGACCCTGTCTTATTTTGGGGGAAACACTGTATCTATCAATCATCTATCTATCTATCTATCTATCTATCAATCATCTATCTATCTATCTATCTATCTATCTATCTATCTATCATGTATGTATGTATGTATGTATGTATGTATGTATGTATGTATCATCTATCTATCTATCTATCTATCTATCTATCTATCTATCTATCTATCTATCATCTATCTATCTATCTATCTATCTATCTATCTATCTATCTATCTATCTATCTATCTATCATCTATCTATCTATCATCTATTATCTATTCTGTTTCCCCCAAAATAAGACCTCCCTGGATAATAGGCTCAACTGGGCTTTTGAGCGCATGCGCTAAAATAAGCCCTCCCCAAAAATATTGCAACACAGCAGCAGCCATGAGGTGACCATGCCAGCCCCCTCCTGCACCTCAAAAATAATGAGACCTCCCCAAAAATAAGGCCAAGTGCATATTTCGGGGGTCAAAAGAGAATAAGACCCTGTCTTATTTTGGGGAAAACATGGTATCTATCTATCTATCTATCTATCTATCTATCTATCTATCTATCTATCTATCTATCAATCATCTATCTATCTATCTATCTATCTATCATGTATGTATGTATGTATGTATGTATGTATGTATGTATGTATGTATCATCTATCTATCTATCTATCTATCTATCTATCATCTATCTATCTATCTATCTATCTATCTATCTATCTATCTATCTATCATCTATCTATCTATCTATCCATCCATCCATCCATCCATCCATCCATCCATCCATCCATCCATCCATCTATCATCTATCATCTATCTATCTATCTATCTATCTATCTATCTATCTATCTATCTATCTATCTATCTATCTATCATCTATCTATCTATTCTGTTTCCCTAAGAATAAGATGGATGACAGGCTAAATTGGGCTTTTGAGCGCATGCGCTAAAATAAGCCCTCCCTGAAAATATTGCAACACAGCCGCAGCCATGAGGTGACCATGCCAGCCCCCTCCTGCACCTCAAAAATAATGAGACCTCCCCAAAAATAAGGCCAAGTGGATTCTTTGGGGGGGGGGGGTCAAAAGAGAATAAGACCCTGTCTTATTTTGGGGAAAACAGGGTAGTAGGGATTCTTTATTGGCCAAGTGTGATTGGACATACAAGGAATTTGCCTTTGGCGTTTAAATTTGTCTGTGCTCGGTTTTGCCCCCTTTTTATGACCTTCCTTGCCACCATTGGTAAGTGAGTCACAACAGCTGGCTAGTTAGTAACCTGTTTGGGAGATTAACCTGGCTTCCCCCCCCCCCACCCTTGACTCAACTTATGAACGTAACGGAGCTCAACATTTCTGTCGCTAAGGGGGGGACACCTGTGTGAGTTTTGTCCCATGTTACAACTTTTCTTGCCAACGTCATTAAGCGAAGTTGTTCAGTTCGTCAGACGGTCGTGGAGTGAATTTGGCTTCCTCTGCGGATTTTGCCAGTCAGAAGGTCGCCATAGCAGATCACATGATCTTCCCCCCCTCCCCGGGACCACTACGACTGTCGCAAATATGAGTCAGTCGTCAAGCATCTGAATTTTGATCACGTGACTGTGGGGGATGCCGCAACGGTTGTAAGTTTGAAAAACGGTCACGGCTCACTTTTTTCAGGGCTGATGTAACTTTGAATGGCCACTAAATGAAGCCGTTGGAAGTCGAGGACTGCCTGTCCTGCAAACCCATGGGCTGGCATGTTGACTCTGGGAAAGCAGGAAGGGAAGCAGAAAAAGGGGCCCTGCTCACTCCATTGCCTTCCTTCCTTCCTTCCCTCTTTCTTTCCTTCTTTTGCTCTCTCCCTCCCTTTTCCTTCCTTCCTTTTCTATCCCTCCCTCTCACTTTCTCCCCCCTTCCTTCCCTCCTTCCTGTTCTTCCTTCCCTCTTTTTTTGCTCTCCCCATTTACCTTCCTTCCTTCCCTTTCTACTCCTCCTTCCCTTTGTTTTTCCTTTCCCCTCTTTTCTTTCCTACTTTTCTTTCTTTCTTTCGCTCCCTCCTTCCCTTTTCCTTCCTCCATTCTCTATGCCTCCCTCTCTTCTGCCCTTCCTGTTCTTTTTTCCTTCCTTACTTCACTCCGTCTTTTCGTTCCTTCTTTTGCTCTTTTCCCTTTCTTCTTCCTTTCCTTTCTACCCCTCCCTCACCCTTCCTTTCCCTTCCTGTTCTTTCTTCCTTCCGTTTCCTTTTTTTGCTCCTTCCCTCCCTTCCTTTACCTCCCTTCCTTCCCTTCTTGTCCTTCCTGTCTTTTTTCCTTTCCTTTGTTTCTCCCTCCCCTTACCTTCCTTCTTCCCTTTCTACCCCTCCTTCCTTCCTTCCTGTTTTTTCTTTCCTTCCTTTCCTCCCTTCTCTCTCCTTTCTTTTGCTCCCGCCCTATTTTTTCCTTCCCTCTTTTCCTTCCTTCTCTTTCACCTTCCCTCCCTTATCCTTCCTACCCTCTTCCACCCTCCTTCCTTTCCTCCCTCCCTCATGTCCTTCCTGTTCTTTTTCCTTCCTTCCCTCCCTCTTTTCTTTCCTTCTTTCTTTTGCTCTCCCCTCCCTTTTCCTTCATTTTTTCCTTCCCTCTTTCCTTTCCTTCTCTCTTTCACTCTCCCTCCCTTTTCCTCCCTCCCCTTTCTACTCGTCCCTCCCTTCTTGTTCTTTTTCCCTTCTTTCCCTCTTTTCTTTTTCACTCTCCCTCCTTTATCCTTCCTACCCCCTGCATGCCTCCCTCCCTCCTTTCCACCCTCCCTTCTGTCCTTTCTGTTCCTTTTTCCTTCCTTCCTTCCCTCCCTCTCTTTTCTCTCCTTTCTTTCGCTCTCTCTCCTTCCCTTTCCCTTCCTCCCCCCTCTACGCCTCCCTCCTTCCCTCCCTCCCACAGAATTTCCCCATCTTTGAAGAAAAGTGGCCTTCACCTCTTGGCGTCCCAGATGGGAGATTCTGGAGCCGAGTCCACCCATATCTTCCGGCCCTGGAGGTGGCCTGGAGCAGTGGACACCCTTGGCCAGGTCAAATGGGGCCAGCCAGACTTGTGAAGCTGGGGAAACGGGTTCAAGAAAAGGCACTACACCTGTGAGCAATTATCAGAGGGCTTTATTGAGCACTGCCAACGGGAGGCAGACCTCAAAGGCATTTGAGAGCATAGCTATTATCCTAGGATAATGATTACTTCTCAGACTGGCAGCTCCGGAGAAGGATCGGTAATAATTAAGATTAATCGGGCAATTTTTAGGCTGTTTTTCAGGCCATTTTGGGGGCTATTTTTTTTTTTGCCAGAGATCCAAAAACAGCCTAAAAATGGCCTGGAAAACAGTCAAAAATGACCTGAAAATGACCCAAAACTGTTTTTGGGGCGTTTTTGGCTGTTTTCATGCCGTTTTCTGGAACATCAGTAGCTGGCTGGCGACGGCATGTATGCCCACACTCTGCGTGCCACCTCTGGCACCCATGCCACAGGTTCGCCTCACGGGGATAGAAAGTACAGGTAGTCCTCAACTTACAACGGTTCATTGAGTGGCCGTCCGAAGTTACAACGCCATTTGAAAGAAAGTGACTCACGACGACCGTTTTTTTTTTACTTATGACCAGTGCAACTTCCCCAGGGTCAGGGGGTCGAAATTTTGGATGCTCGACAGCTGACTGACACTTACGACGGTCGCATGGCCCCAGGGTGGGTCACGCCACCCCCTTTCGCGACCTTCTGGCGCGCAGAACCCACGGGAAAAAACAGATCCGCTTAACAACCGCGTGATACAATGGAACAACGGCAGGGGTTCACTTAACCGACGTGGCGAGAAAAGCAGTAACCATGGGCCAAAGCTCACAGTACAAACGTCCCACTTAGCGACATGGGGCTTAATTGTAATCGTACGACAAGGACTCCCTGTGTTCCTGATATAAGCAGGCAAGAGAGCAGAGTCAAGGGCAAAGAATTCATTATACTACGAAACCAAAGAAGAATAAGGACAAGTTTGAATAATGCCAAGAGCAGGAGGAAGAGCGCTTAGACTTATATACCGCTTCACAGTGCTTTTACAGCCCTCTCTAAGCGGTTTACAGAGTCAGCCTCTTGCCCCCCAATAATCTGGGTCCTCATTTTACCCACCTCGGGAGGACGGAAGTCTGAAACAACCTTGAACTGCTGCAGTTGGCGGAATTAGCCTGCAATACCGCATTCTAACCACTGGGAAAAGGAAGGAAGGAAGGAAGGGAAGAGGGAAGGAAGGACTAGCAATAGCACTTATATACCGCTTCACAGTACTTTACAGCCCTCTCTAAGCGGTTTACAGTCAGCCTCTTGCCCCCAACAATCTGAGTCCTCATTTTATGAACAGCAGAAGGACAGAAACCTGAGTGAGTAGGAAATGAAAAGGAATGAAACAAAAAAAGTAGGAAGGAAGGAAGAAAAGAAGGAGGGAGGGAAAAGGAAGGAAGGAAAGAAGAAGGAAGGAAGGAGAGAAGAGAGGAAATAAACAAGGAAGGAAATAAACAAGGAAGGAAGGAAAAGAGGAAGGAAAAAAGGGAGGGAGGGAAAGGGAAACAAAAAGAAAGGATGGAAGGAAATAAACAAGAAAGGACGGGAGGGAGGGGGAAATAAACAAGTAAGGAAAGAAGGAAATAAATGAGGAAGGAAGGAAACAAGGAAGGAAAGGAGGGAGGGAAGGAAAAGTAAGGAAACAAAAAGAAAGGAAATAAACAAGAAAGGGAGGGAGGGAGAAATAAACAAGGAAGGAAAGAAGGAAATAAAAAAGGAAGGAAGGAAGGAAAGAAGGAAAGGAGGGAGGGAAGGAAAAGGAAGGAAACAAAAAGGAAGGAAGGAAATAAACAAGGAAGGGAGGGAGGGGGAAATAAACAAGGAAGGAAAGAAGTAAATAAAGAAGGAAGGAAGGAAGAAAGGAAAGAAGGGAGGGAGGGAGAAAGGAAAAGAGTAGAAAGGGAGGAAGAAAGGGGTAGGGAGGGAAGGAGGAAGGAAGGATAGCAACGGAGGAAGTGAAAAGAAAGGAAGGAAACAAGGAAAACAAGGAAGGAAAGAAGGGAAGAAATAAACAAGGAAGGAAATAAACAAGGAAGGAAAGAAGGAAAGAAGGAAGGGAGGGAGAGAAGAGGAAGGAAAGAAAAAAAGGAAGGGAATAAACAAGGAAGGAAGGAAGATGGCAATAGGTGCCCCCAGGACTCAGTAAAATCCTGCCCAGGTGGGGGCGGAACTCCCACTCTGTGCAAGGATGTGCTACTGTCTCCCAAAGAACCTGGGAAGCTGATGATCTGGGCAGGGAAAATCCCAGGAACATCCAGGCGTCATGCCAGGCCTTTGAACCTTTCAAATCCCTGCCTTGGAAACGCCGAGGAGCGAAAGGAAACGAAAACGGAAAGCAGGGCAACAAAAGGTGTTTTTTTTTACCAGCCCCGGAAGCAAAACCTGTAATGAAGTTTTAACCTGTTATTTCGCTCTTATTTCGCTTTGCAATCCACAATTTATGCCGCCCAGCCGAGGAGGAAGCCCCGGGGAAGAAAATCCAAGGAACTGGAACAGCAGACAGGCAGCCTTGCAAGACAGGGAGTCTTTGACTTACGGCCGTCCGTTTAGCGACCGTCCGAAGTTACCGCGGCACTGAAGGAAGGCCCGTCTCCCACGCTTTAGGATCAGGGCAGTCCCGCGATCCACAATTCGGACGCTCGGCAACGGACTCCTGTTGACGATGGTGGCCGTGACTCACATTTACGACGGTGGCCATGTCCCCGGGGGTCACGCAAACCCTTTTTTGTTCCCGATCTTCCGACGAGCAAAGCCCGATTCATTTAACAGCCGGGTTGACTGGCTTAACAGCTGCAGGGATTAGCTTAACGACGGTGGCGAGAAAGGTTGTGAAACAGGGCGAAGCTCACTTTAACCAATGTCTCACTTAGCAACGGAGATTTGGGGCTCCATTGTGGTCGTAGCTTGAGGACTACTTCAGCTGGAGGAGGGGAAGAGGTGCCAAACATGAACTTCTCCGAGCGGCCTAAAAAATGAGCTCAACTCCGAAGGGTCTTTCCCTCTCCCACCCCCCCCCTCTCTCCAAGAAGCAGCGCGCCACCGCCCTGGTGTGGCTGGGAAGTTGGGGATTCCCAGGGGGAAGAGAAATGAAAAAGATAGGAAGGAAAAAGGAGAGAAAAGAGGAGGGAAGGAGGAGGGGGGAGAGGAAACGAAGGGACAGCAGGAAGGGAGGGCAAGGGAAGCAGGAGGGGGGAGAGAGGAGAAAGCAGAGGAAAGGGGAAAGGACGGGGAAAGAAGAAAATGAAGGGGGAAAGGATGAAGGGGAGCAGAGGGAAAGGGAAGGAGGAAAGGGAGGAATATAAAAGAATGAAGGGAGGGAAAGGAAGATAAAAGCAGAAAGGGAAGGAGGACAGGAGAGGGGGAAAAAGGAAAGGAAGATAAAAGGAGAAAGAGGAAAAAAGGAACTGAGAGAGAGAGAAAGAGAAAGAAAGAAAGAAAAAGAGAGGGAAGGAGATAAAAGGAAGCAAAGGGATAGAAGAAGGAAAGAAAAGAGACGCAGGAAGGAAGGAAAGGGGAAGAGAAAAGAAGAAAGATAAAAGGAGGAAAGGAAGGAATGAATTGAAAGAAAGAAGAAAAGAAATAAAAAGAAAGGAAAGACGGAAGGAAGGAAAAGAGAGAAAGAAGGAAAGAGAAAGAAAGAAAAGGAAAGAAAGAAGGAAGGAAAGAAAGAAAGAAAAAAGAAAAGGAAAGAAGAAAGGAAAAGAGAGAGAGAAAGAAAAGAAAAACAAAGAAAGAAAAGGAAAGAAAGAAGGAAGGAAGGAAAGAAAGAAAACAAGGAAGGAAAGAAAGAAAGAAAAGAAAAGGAAGGAAAGAAGGAAAGAAATAAAATGAAAGGGAGGAAAAAAGAAAGAGAGAAAGAAAAGGGAAGAAAGGGAAGGAAAGAAGGAAAGAAAGGAAGGAAAGAAGGAAGAGAGAGAGAGAGAAAAGAAAAGGAAGGAAAGAAGGAAGGAAGGAAAGAAAGGAAAGAAGGGGAAAGAGAGAGAAAAGAAAAGGAAAGAGAGAAGGAAAGAAAGAAGGGAGAGAGAGAGAGAAAGAAAAGGAAAGAAAGGAAAGGAGGGGAGAGGCCAGATGCCCTCGTAGAGGCCCCCGGGGGCATGCAAGGGGGGCGCCCCTCCCCCTCCCAGCGCCTTCTCTCCTCCCGGGGAGGGTCTCCCTCGCCCCCCGCCCGCCCTTTGTCCGCCGCAGCGCCGCTCACCTCCGCCGCCGGCCTCCCTCGGCCCCCGTTGCCAGGGCGACGCGCGCCGCCGCTGTCAATCACCCGCCCGCTCCGGCCCGCCCGCCCTCCCGCCGCCGTGGCAGCGTCCTGCCTGCGGACTACGGCTCCCGGCATGCAACGCGCCGCAGAGAGGGAGGGAGGGGGAACGCCCAGTCCCCGCCCCTGCCCCGCCCCCTAACAGCTGTCGGCAGCCATGCGCGAAGATGACGGACGCGGTGGTGCTGGAGGGGCAGCTGAAGTGGCGGGAGGGGAAGAAGGTGCCCTGGAGGGGAGGGGGAGGGGGAGGGAGGGGGTGGGGGTGGGGAGGAGACCTGGGACTCGGCTAACCCCCTCCCCTTGTCTCTCTGCCTTCCCCCTCCCCAGTGGAAGAGCCGGTGGCTGGTCCTGCGCAAGCCGTCTCCCGTGGCCGGTGAGTCCTCCCCCTCCCGCGGGCTTTCCGGGTGGCCTCCCATCCCCGCCACCCTCCTCTCTTGGGCCACCCCCGCAGAAGTGAGACCCCGGGGGAGGGGGCAGCGGATGCACCTGTTGGAGCCCCCTATTTCCACCTGCCTGGCAGCAGGAGGGGGGCGAGGGTCCGAGGGCAGGGGGGCCACACAGACCATCCCCGAGCCTAAGAGGAGGGGGCTCCCGGGAGGTCGTGGGGACCCTCCCCTCCTTGGCTGACCTGGAGGGGCAGGGACGTGGCTCAATGGGGTGGGATTCTTCCCCTAATTCACCTCCCTCGGAGGGCAGGCGGGCACCCCCGCAGTCCCTGGGGGGGGGGAAACCCAGAAGGAGGGGGCGCCTGGTAGGTCTAGAGCTCTCCTCCCTGGACGGGGGTGGGATTCTGCCCCTCAGCCACTGCGATTGATTGATTGATTGAAATTGTTTAGGGTCTCCTGCTTGAGCAGGGGGTTGGACTAGAAGACTTCCAAGGTCCCTTCCAGCTCTATTCTGATTGATTGATTGATTGATTGAAATTGTTTAGGGTCTCCTAACTGAGCAGGGGGCTGGACTAGAAGACCTCCAAGGTCCCTTCCAGCTCTATTCTGATTGATGGATTGAAATTGTTTAGGGTCTCCTGCTTGAGCAGTGGGCTGGACTAGAAGACCTCCAAGGTCCCTTCCAGCTCTATTCTGATTGATGGATTGAAATTGTTTAGGGTCTCCTGCTTGAGCAGTGGGCTGGACTAGAAGACCTCCAAGGTCCCTTCCAGCTCTAGATTGATGGATTGAAATTGTTTAAGGTCTCCTACCTGAGCAGGGGGTTGGACTAGAAGACCTCCAAGGTCCCTTCCAGCTCTATTCTGATTGATGGATTGATTGATTGAAATGGTTTACTGTCTCCTTGAGCAGTTAGGGCTTATTTTAGGATGCTCTTTACATTCATACCCAGTCTTTCAAATATAAAATTATAAACATTGAATATTAATCAATACTTGGTTGTTTCATTTGCTTCTTACAAGCTCAGTTATTCTGCTCAGTGGAGCAAAGGCGAAGGAGGCAACGGGCTTTAGTGCATATCCTAATCTGCCTTTGGTTTACGTGTAATAGGAAAGGGGGGATAAAAAAGTGGGGGGGGGGACGAGGGGGGAGAAGAAGCAAGAGAGGTGGGAGCCTCCGATGGATTTGGGGTGGCAGGGGGGGCAGGAATTCTGAGGGGGAGGCAGCTCTGGGGTCCCTAGATGATCTGAATGGCTGTGGGGCAGAGGTCAAACTCTGCGTCTCCTCCAGGATGTGGTCCAGAGTTGGGTTTGAGGTTCTCTCTCTCTCTCTCTCTCTCTGCGTCTCTCTCGTTGTCTCTATCTTTCTCCTGTCTCTCTCTCCTTTCTCTCTCTCTCTCTCTCTTTGTCTCTCTCTTTCTCCTCTCTTTCTCTCTCTTTGTTTCTGTCTTTCTCCTTTCTGTCTCTCTCTCTTTCTGTCTCTGTCTTTCTCCTCTCTTTCTCTTTCACTCTCTGTCTCTGTCTCTCTCTCTCTCTGTGTGTGTGTCTGTCTCTCTCTCTTTCTGTCTGTCTTTCTCCTGTCTTTCTCTTTCACTCTCTCTTTCTCTCTCTCTGTCTTTCTCTATGTGTATGTCTCTGTCTCTCCTTTCTGTCTCTCTCTTTCTGTCTTTCTCCTCTCTCTTTCACTCTTTGTCTCTCTCTCTCTCTCATCTTTCTCTCTCTCTCTCTGTCTCTTTCTCTGTCTCTCTCTGTCTCCCTGTCTTTCTCTCTGTCTCTCTTTCTCTCTGTGTGTCTGTCTCACTCTGTCTTGCTCTCTCTCTGTGTGTGTGTGTCTCTCTCTCTCTGTCTCCCTGTGTGTGTGTGTGTCTTTCTCTCTGTCTCTCTTTCTCTGTGTGTGTGTGTGTCTGTCTCTCTGTCTCTCTTTCTCACTCTCTGTCTCTCTGCCTCTGTGTCTCTTTCTCACTCTCTGTCTTTCTCTGTCTCTCTCTCCCCCCCCCCAGACTGTTTGCTCCTCCTGGTGTACAAGGAAAGGTCCGAGCGTCTCCGAGGGCTGAAGGAGAGGAGCAGCGTGACCTTGGAGGACATCTGTGGCTTGGACCCCGGGCTCTGCTACGAGGGGCTGACCCACACGCTGGCCATCATCTGCCTCTCCCAGGTGGTGATGCTGGGGTTTGAGAGCAAGGAAACTATGCACGTCTGGGATGCGCACATCCGCTACAGTTTAGGAGAAGGTAAGGAAGAAAGGAAGGGAAAAAATGGCAATAGCACCTAGACTTATATAGCACTTTGCAGTGCTTGGCAGCCCTCTCTAAGCAGTTTACAGAGTCAGCCTCTTGCCCCCAACAATCCGAGTCCTCATTTCACCCACCTCGGAAGGACGGGAGGCTGAGTCAACCTTGAGCTGGTCAGAATCAAACTGGTGGCTGTGGGCAGAGTTAGCCTGTAATACTGCATTCTAACCACTGGGAGGAAGGGAGGGAACAAAGGAAGGAAGGAAAGACAGATGGACTAGTAATAGTACATAGACTTATATACCACTTCACAGTGCTTTTACAGCCTTCTCTAAGCGGTTTACGGAGCCAGCCTCTTGCCCCCCAACAATCTGCATCCTCATTTCATCGACCTTGGAAAAGATGGAAGGCTGAGTCAGGATCGAACTCCTGGCAATGGGCAGAGTTAGCCTGCAATACTGCCTTCTACCCACTCCACTACCACAGTGCTGTTGGATGCAGAGATGCCAGCTGGCCCAAAGGGAAGTGGGCAGACTAAAGGTATGTCAATCAAAAGCTGAATTCTTTGGGCTTGTCCCTCCCGCCAGTCCACCGATTTCACGTCGTGGTAGCGCCTGGAACCACGCTGGAGAGCGGCCCGGCTACTCTTCACTTCTGCAACGACATACTCGTCTTGGTGAAGGACGTTCCGCCGGTCATCATGGGGCAGTGGAAGCTCTCGGACCTCCGGCGCTACGGGGCAGTCCCGAACGGATTTGTTTTTGAAGGCGGCACACGATGCGGGTTCTGTGAGTATTCGCCATTCCGGGATATTTGTTTTTACTCAAAGTCTACAAAAATAACAGTGATACCCAACAGGGTAGAGAATCAGCCCACGAAAGTTTTTCTGGACTGCCGAGAAACGCAGCAAAGAGTAAAAAAGTATATTTGGAAATAAACGGAAAGGTTAAAAAGAAAAGAAGGTTAAAAGAAGAACAGAAAATAAGATAAACATGCGAATGAAATGACAATTGTTAGTTTTACTATGATGAGAATAATTAACCTGTTTCCCTGGAAATAAGACCTCCCTGGATAATAAGCCCAATAAGGCTTTTGAGTGCATGAGCTAAAATAAGCCCTCCCCGAAAATATTGCAACACAGCAGCAGCCATGAGGTGACCACGCTCGCCGCCTCCTGCACCTCAAAAATAATAAGGCCTCCCCGAAAATAAGGCCAAGTGCTCATTTTGGGGGTCAAAAGAAAATAAGACCCTGTCTTATTTTTGGGGAAACACAGTATGTTTAATTTTATTATGGCATTTTTATTGGAAAACATGTTAATGAAACAAAGGAAGAGCATATACTGGAAAAAACTCCAGATTGGCGACAGGGAAGGGCATCCGGCCAGTAAATACTGAGCTCCATTCAGTTGGCCAGACTCCATCCCGCAAGGGATTATAGGGGTCATTAAAAGAGGATGATGATGATTAGAAAACAATTAAAAATCTGCTTCAAAAAAAAAGAGGATGATGATGATGTGATAAAGCAAAGAAATATTGGAGCAGATTCTTGAAATGAATGTAGATAAAACCAGAATTTTCTCTACTGAGTTTAATGGAAAAACACTTGGGGGGAAAAATTGGAACATGGATGCTATACAGGTTGATGACTTTAAGATTACCTTATGTACAAAAATGGAAGGATTCCCACAATGGATGAACAGCTGCAAAAGTTGAGGGGAGTTAGCAGAGAGGTATAAATTTAGCGCTTTGATTAAAAAAAAAAACCCACCCCACAATTTTGTTTCTCATTGGAAACCACTTCTGGACTTTGTGCTTGAGATAGAAAAAAAATATGAATCTTTGATTTTGGGTTTTACCAAACAGGTAGATCTGTTGTTATAGAAATGTCTAGTCTATAAGGTAAAGGTTCCCCTCCTTGCACGTATGTGCTAGTCGTTCCCGACTCTAGGGGGCGGTGCTCATTTCCGTTTCTAAGCCGAAGAGCCAGCGCTGTCCGAAGACGTCTCCGTGGTCATGTGGCCGGCATGACTCAACGCCAAAGGCGCACGGAACGCTGTTCCCTTCCCACCAAAGGTGGTTCCTATTTCTCTACTTGCATTTTTTACATGCTTTCGAACTGCTAGGTTGGCAGAAGCTGGGACAAGAAACAGGAGCTCACTCCATTACGCGGCGCTGGGGATTCGAACCGCCGAACTGCCGACCTTTCTGATTGAGAAGCTCAGCATCTTAGCCACTGAGCCACCGCATCCCAAGTCTATACTATTACGTAAAAGTAAAAAAACGATTGAGGTTTGATGTTCTTTTACTGAATAAATCTTTTTTCCTTCTTTTGTACACTTTTCCCTTCCCTTTCCCCTCCCCTGTTCCTCCTATTATTTGCTTTTCGCATTTTTGCATTTTATGTAATAAACTTATAAAAAAAGATCGATGTTTGAAAAAGCAATCAATCAATATCAATCAATCAATATCAATCCATCAGTAAAACGTTGAATGCATAGCAAGTGTAAACCTTGTTGTCTTTTACAGGGGCCGGAGTCTTTTTCCTCTCTTGCACGGAAGGCGAAAAAATCAGCTTTCTCTTCGACTGTATCGTTCACGGCATCTGCCCAACGAAAGGCTTTCGGCGGGCGCTAGCAGGTTAAGACGGGGACACCCCCCCCCCCCCAGGAATGGGGTGATAAGCTGTTCTGACCGAGGCTTCCCAAGAGCATGAAGCAAACTCCTGGCCTGGGAAAAAAAACACCTTTTATTAATTGACTGTGAATTCTGCTCATTCCCATCCAGCAAAGTCTTTCAAGGGAGGATTTACAGTCACAGACCTTATCTGGCTTGGAGAGCTGCCAGGCTGATATCTGCAAAATTCAGCAAGGAGTCTCCAAACCAATTAAGCGAACTAATGGTCTCCTGCAAACTCCACTCCCCTTTCGCTCCTCTTTTATTTTCTCTGGGACGGGCCATTCATCCTCCACCTGTGGCCTTCCTCCCAAGTCGACCCCTGTTCTTTAGGTGTTCCCTTTGTCTGTGCATGCGCACACTGGGAACAGGCTCCAGCTGTTCCTCTGCCTCTTCTGATCTCCGACTTCAAAGGCAGCTGAGAACTGTCGGAGAAGCCCCGGCCCCCTCTCTGCCTCTGACGCAGAGCCTCCCCCAGACTCCAGGACTGGCCCCTGTTCCTCCCCAACCCCCTTACTGTCTGAGTCCGCTGGCGGCCTACAACAGACCTGCCAAGCTGTCCTTTGACTATCCGTTAGAATTCATCTCAGCCTCTCTCATTGATCTCTCTCTCTCTCTTTCTCCCTTCTCGAAGACCCCAGTGCGAACCCCGCCTGCACGGAAGAAAGGGTGGCCTACGAGGCTTCGAAGTTGGAGAAGCGCCTCAGCCTGCTCTCCCACAGCGGCTGCCACGGCAGCGGAGGTAACGTCTCGCCTGCCCCTTCCTTCTCTTTCCTAGCAGGGCCTGTGGGAGGGGGCGAGGAGAAGAAGGCTGTGCCTCAGATGCCAGGGTGGCCCCCTGTCTGCTGCTTACTGCACAGCCGGTGCCAAGTTCCAGGTCTTCGGATCCAGCCTTCCTTAAAAAGGAACAAGCGGAGTCTTGGTCCCGGCAAAACCCTTTTTATTTACACGACTGTGAATTCCTTTCATTCGCTGTCAGACAGGCTTTCGCAAACAGTCTTCCAGAGGAGTATTTGTCCACACGAACCTTATCTCGCTTGGAGAGCTGCCAGATAACTAGTTTCCAAGTGCAGGGCAAAGCAAAACTTGCCACACAGTCTCTTATAGTCACAAACAGAACTTTCCACTTTTGAAACAACCGAAGGAACAAATTGTTTCCTGCAAAAGCCCCCTCCCCCTTCGTTCCTCTTTTCTTTCCTATGGGAGGGACCAATCACCTCCAAGGTGTGGCTTTACTCCCAAGTCAACCCTGCCTTCTTAGTTGTTCTTGTCTTTTGGCAGCTCTGCACATGCGCACACTGGGAACAGGCTCCAGCTGTTCTTCTGCCTCACTGCTGTCTAGTTCCAAAGGCAGCTGATAACTGGCATACAGCCCTGACCCCCTCTCTGCCTCCGACACAGAGACCTCATCCGAGCCTTCCCCAGACTCCAGGATTGGCCCATCTTCCTCCCCGACCTCCTCACTGCCCGAATCTGCTACCAGTTCTGCTGGCCGCCACCGGGCCATAACACCGGGTTTAAAAGAATAGTTTCATTGGCCAACTTGAGGAAGGGCAGTTGCTGAGCCCAGAGAGAGGAGAGCTGGTGGAAGTGAACAGGTCAAGGCTTTCTATAGTATAACCTTCATTGTCATTGTACATCACGTACACAACGAAATTGGTTTTAGCCTCACTGGTGCATTCCATGGCAAAAAATACAAACAACATAAATGGTATAAAGAATAATCCCTATGCAAGTCATTAGGAACAAGAAGAAAGAAAAGAAAAACTAGTCATAGGTTTCCGCGTGTGTGTGGAGTGAAATAATAAGACCTCCCCGAAAATAAGGCCAAGCGCTGATTTTGGGGGTCAAAAGAAAATAAGACCCTGTCTTATTTTCGGGAAAACATGGTATGTTCAATTTTATAATGGCATTTTTATTGGAAAACATGTTAATGAAGGAAAGGAAGAGTGTATTCTGAAAAAAACCTCCAGACAGACAGACAGACAGACAATAGAAATAGAAGATAGAGATAGATGATGGATAGAGGTAAATAGATGAGAGAGAGAGAGAGAGGATAGATTATAGAAGTAAATAGATGTGATAGATAGATAGATGATAGATAGATAGATAGATAGATAGATAGATAGATAGATAGATAGATGATAGATGATAGATAGATAGATAGATAGATAGATAGATAGATAGATAGATAGATGATAGATAGATGATAGGTAGATAGGTAGATAGATAGATAGATAGATAGATAGATAGATAGATAGATAGATAGATAGATGATAGATAGATTGATAGATAGATAGATAGATAGATAGATATATAGATAGATGATAGATAGATAGATGATAGATAGATAGGTAGATAGGTAGATAGATAGATAGATGATAGATAGATAGATAGATAGATAGATAGATAGATAGATAGATAGATAGATAGAATAAACAGGCAAGACAGTTAGACAAATAGAGATAGGTAGATGATAGATAGATAGATAGATAGATAGATAGATGATAGATAGATAGATAGATAGATAGATAGATAGATAGATAGATAGATAGATAGATACCCTGTTTCCCTGAAAATAAGACCTCCCCGGATAATAAGCCCAATCAAGCTTTTGAGCACAAAATAAGCCCTCCCTGAAAATATTGCAACACAGCAGCAGCCATGAGGTGACCACGTTCGCTGCCTCCTGGATCTCCGAAATAAGAAGGCCTCAGAAGCCCACTTCTGCCTAGGTGACCTGGGTGATAACAGATGCTCCCCTGCCTGACCAGGATTACTGGCCTCCCTCTCTGATCCCAGACAGCTTCCGCAGTTTAACCCTGTGTCCCTTCTTCCTTCAACCAGGGGATGACCGGAGCTTGTCCAGCGCGTCCTCGGACACCAGCCACTCCGATGCCAGCATTGGGAGCAGATTGACTCTCTGGCCCGAGCAGTCATCCGCTGGTACTTCCCAGGAGTCTTGTGGAGCGGTGGCGGCAGCAGCAGCAGCTGCGGAGAAGCTGCAATCAGACGGAGCCCAGGGGGCCAGCAAGCCACCCCCCAGTCTCCTGCGCTCCAGGCAGCTGCAAGAAATTGGCCGCCAGAGCTCCTCCGACAGTGGGATAGCGACCGGCAGCCACTCCTCTTATTCGGGAAGCTTCTCGTCCTACACGGGGAGCCTGGACATTTCTCATGGGGATGAGTTTGGGTCCCTACTGAGCCTCTCGCTCAGCCTCCCTTCCGACCGGAATGTTTGCAGTTGCAGGAGCCCCGGCTCGGAGTACCAGGCCCCCAATTGGCTCCGGCACAACTATGATACGCCCCGAAGTTTGCTCGCGGCGTCTACAACGGGCATCCTCGCCATTGGTCCAGACGCCGGCCTGTCCAAGGCCCAGAGCTCCAAAGGGGACGGGAAACGGCCAGCCCCCCATCTGGAGAGAGAAGCCGCTAACAAGCCAAGCCAGGATAAGGACTTGCAGGGCGTCTCCCCATCAGGAAGCACCAAAGGCTCCATTCCAGAGAATCAGCTCAGGCCACCAGTTCACAGACAGGACTGGAGAGGGCCCGAGGTTGCTCCGTGTGTCTCTGGCGGTTCTTGCGAACTGTGCAGCTCTTCTTCCGAGACGAAAACAGCTCTCTTCCCATCTTGCCCTGTCTGTGGTGGGATACAGGTAAAACCATGACCGGCAGCTCATCCTGACCTTGCTTTGAATCTGTGCATAACTGATGTGTGTATCTGAACCCAAAGCTTTCTTACGCAACCGCCACGCGTGATAAAAATGTCCCATCTTGCTATTCCGATTTCCAACATGGCTTTAAAGCGTTGGTCCCCAACCACAGGCTTGTGAACCGGTACCCGGCAAAGGCATGCTAGAAACTGAGCTGCCCAAAGAAGCAAATCCCCATCTGCGGGATGCAGGCAGCCACACTTCCGCCGGTGCGTGGAAAATCCTCTCTCCATAGAACCAGTCCCTGGTGCCTAAAACATTGAGGGCTGCTGTTTTAGAGTACCTTTTACCCTCAATTTCATTGAGGGCCACATCGGGGCTGCGGTTCACCTTGGGGGACCAGGGTGGGTATGGCCAACAGTGTGGGTATGGCCAGCCTGCTCGTCAAACTGCTGGCATGTTAGCTCTTTGCACTGGGTAGACGGGGACTGCATGGGCGTGGCCATCCTGCTTGTCAAACTACTGGCATGTTAGCTCTTCGTACTGGGTAGACGGGGACTGCATGGGCGTGGCCATCCTGCTTGTCAAACTACTGGCATGTTAGCTCTTCGCACTGGGTAGACGGGGACTGCATGGGCGTGGCCATCCTGCTCCTCAAACTGCTGGCATGTTAGCTCTTCGCACTGGGTAGACGGGGACTGCATGGGCGTGGCCAGCCTGCTCGTCAAACTGCTGGCATGTTAGCTCTTCGCACTGGGTAGACGGGGTCTGCATGGGCGTGGCCATCCTGCTCCTCAAACTGCTGGCATGTTAGCTGTTCGCACTGTGTAGACGGGGACTGCATGGGCGTGGCCATCCTGCTTGTCCAACTACTGGCATGTTAGCTCTTCGCACTGGGTAGACGGGGACTGCATGGGCATGGCCATCCTGCTTGTCAAACTACTGGCATGTTAGCTCTTCGCACTGGGTAGATGGGACTGAAGTGATGGGGGCGGCCCCTTACATTTTCCAGGACAGCCCCCGGCCCAGCCCTGACCACATCGCGGGCTGCATCCGGCCCGCAGGTCTTCAGTTTGGCATCTTCCTCTAGACAGTTTTTCTGGTGTCATACCCCAAGTGTGCATCATTTTATAAAAAAATTCTTTTGAAGATTACAATGTGAAGTAAATAAACAGAAGGAAATATTTGTAGCTCAGGGTTAAACGGTGGGCTCCTGGGCGCTCTCCTCGCAGACGTTTCATGGCCCCACTAGGCAACATGATCAATGCTAGAAGGGACATGGGTTTGTTCTCCTGCTTATATGCAAGTGGCTTGCTCCGTCAGTGTTGGTGGCAAGTGTTTTTGCTGGTTCCTTGATTAAGTTGCGGTTTACTAGAAAAGGAAATCGGCAGTAAATCCCTCACACCCTCCTGCCCTCTCGTCTGGACTACTACAAAGGTCTCTACAGGGAGCTGCCCTTGAAGAACAGTTGGAAGCTTCAACTGATGCAGAACGAGGCTGCAGAGGTGGTAACACAGCTCTGTAACACAGCTGGGTTGCATTGGTGGGCTGCATGGGGCACCTCTGTGTTTCCAGTTGCAATTCCAGGTGCTGGATATCACCTTTAAAGCTTTCCTGGCGGGTTTTAAAAAACTTTTAAAATGTGTTTCTATAGAGCAGAGGTGGTGCAGTGGCTAAGATGCTGAGCTTGTCGATCAGAAAGGTTGGTGGTTTGGCGGTTCGAACCCTTAGCGCCGCGTAACGGAGTGAGCTCCCGTTACTTGTCCCAGCTTCTACCAACCTAGCAGTTTGAAAGCATATAAGAAATGCAAGTAGAAAAATAGGAACCACCTTTGGTGGGAAGGGAACAGCGTTCCGTGCGCCTTCGGCATTGAGTCATGCTGGCCACATGACCACGGAGACGTCTTCGGACAGCGCTGGCTCTTCGGAAACTTTGAAACGGAGATGAGCAGCGCCCCCTAGAGTCAGGAACGAGTAGCATATAAATTTTGTTAAGGGAGCCTTGTCCTATTTTACGGCTTTTCTTATCCACATTTGTTAAGTGAATCCCCACTGTTGTTAAACGAGTCACATGGTTGTTCATTGAATCTGGGCTTTCGCGCAGTCTCTGCTTGTCAGAAAGTCACAAAGGGGATCGTGTGACACCCTCACCCCCCACCCCCGGACACTGCAGCCGTCATAAACATGAGTCAGCTGTCCAGCATCCAAGTGTACATCACGTCGCCCCTACGGATGCTGGAGTGGTCGTAAGTGTGAAAAACGGCTAGGAGTCACTTTTTTGCAATGCTGTTGTAACTTCAAACGGTCGCTAAGCGAACTGTTATAAGTCGAGGACTAACTGCATTTTAAGAGATCAATAGAAAGCAGTTAGTTTTAGTGCTCCTAGTTTTGAAAGAAGTGTATTTTAATACAACCTATTCTCTCTCTGTGTGTGTTTGTGTGTTTTCGAAGGAGACAGCAATTTTATCATCTCAAATGTTCGCACCCAGTCTAGGTAAGAACCACGGATGGATTTGAGTTTCCCATGCCATTCATGCCCGAAGAAAAAAGTTTCCCATTCTAGTTCTGCTTGGTCACCCCTCCAGACGTATCCAGTTACGTGATTGCCATTTAAAAGTCAGTTGTCACCCTTGCAAGGTTGCCTACTCAAGAGGGCTAATCTTATCTTGATTGCAAAGTTACACAAATGTCGTCGTTTCTCAAGGCACAAAGAGAAAATACCTATTGTGAACTCCACGTAGGCATCAGGAAGGGCATCCGGCCAGTAAATGCTCACTCCACCCAGTGGCCTTGACCCCACCCTGAATTATGAGAATACAGGGTCATAAAAAGAAAAGAAAAAACCACACACAAAGGAAATTTCATAATTTCTCAAGGCGCAAAGAGTACATACTATTGTGAACTCCACATAGGTGTCAGGAAGGGCATCTGGCCAGTAAACTCTCCCCTCTAGTCAGTCACCCAGACCCCACTCCAAATTAAGGGACTACAGGGGCATAAATAGAATAAAAACCTTGGAAATTTCCTGGTTTCTCTCTCAGGGCACGAAGAGAAAATATCTACTGTGAACTCCACGTAGGTATCAGGAAGGGCATCCGGCAAGTAAATACTCAGCTCCAGTCAATCGCCCTGACCCTACCCTGAATTAAGGAACTGCAGGGACATAAAAAGAGGGAAAAAAAACCTAGAAATTTCCTAGTTTCTCTCTCAGGGCACGAGGAGAAAATATCTACTGTGAACTCCACGTAGGTGTCAGGAAGGGCATCCGGTCAGTAAATGCTCAGCTTCCGTCAGTCGCCCCGATTTAAGAGACTACAGTGCTGTTAAAAAAAGGGGGGGGGGAATACAAAGGAGATTTGGCTAGTCTGAAAATACATTCTCTCCCCCTCCCACACCTTTACTGTCCTAGATCCTGGGGAGGGTCCCATGTGAGACATAAGCCAGGCCCACATTCCTTCTGCAGCCTTGACGCTTCCTCTCGCTTCCAAGGTCATCCCCACAGACTTCGCCTTCTGTTTCTTTCTGCAGAGCTGTCCCCTTTGGAGCAATTGCACGGCGAAATGGCAACTTACGTGAATATCCCCACAAGCCCCACAGCAAAGAAGCAACTCCATTACATGGAGGTGGAGCTTCAGGAGCCCAGCGGGAGCGTCCGAGGTAAGGATCTCCGAAAATGGCCCAGCAGGGAAGAGTTTTACGTTTTTTGTGACGTTCTGAGCTACGCTAAGAATTGCAATAAGCTTTTGTAATATAAAGGAAGGAGAACCTATACCATTTCAGACAGGTGGTTCTCCATTCTCTTTTTAAACACTTGCAGTGATGGAGAAGGGAGGGAGGAAAGAAGGATAGCAGAATAGAAGAGTTGGGAGGAGCCTTGGAGGTCTTCTAGTCTAACCCCGGCTCAAGCAGGAGAACCTATTGTCAGCGTTCCAAATATCATGCAGAATTAAATCATTGTCCAAGGCAAAGTTATCCTTAAAACTCCAATTTAATAAGACAGACATTTTGGCATTATGCTGTTAAATTTCAACTCTAACGTACATCCTGTGAGTTCACCCAGTTAAAAGTTCATCATTTAACCCCACACCCCATAATTCATCACATGGTCCAATCTTCATCTTCCACGCTGGCATGTACACCCCTCTTCTTCCGGCCAGGTGTCGAGGTACGGAGACAAAAGAAGTCCTTGAGCTTCTAAGAAAATCCATAACAATACATTCCACAATCCTACTCCTTTCTATTCCCCCCTCCCAACTACTATACCAATGAAACAGCATAAGAATATTTATATATATATATATATATATATATATATATATATATATATATATATATATATATATATATATATATATATATATTAAATATGTGGCAGGCCAAAGATCCTAAAAGGAACAGAATTACAGGCCTGACACCTATACCATTTCAGACAAGCGGTTCTCCATTCTCTTTTTAAAAACTTGCAGTGATAGAGAAGGGAGGGAGGAAGGAGGGGAGGAAGGAAGGAAGGATAGCAGAAAAATTGAGTTTCAGTACCATTGTAACTTTGAACGGTCACTAAACGGAATGTCGTAAGTCAAGGACTGCCTGTGTTTGCTCTCCGAAGCTTCTAGAGATCCAGATAAAGGGGGGTGGGTGTTTCCCCTTATCGGTCCTTCGTGCCAAACCGATATTTCCGCTCCTCGGGTGTGGGCTACGCTGTGTGGCCAACGCAATATACTTTTACACTCAGGTGGCGACGCCACGAAATATGCCCAGATTGACATCACCGCCACGGAGACGGCCCATAAGGTGGGCACCCAGCATGCCTACTTTCGGGAGGAGCGTCTGCAGGAGCTCGAGCAGCAGCAGCAGAAGAAAGACGGCGGCCTGCCCAGTTCTTCGTAAAGGGGCAGAAATTCGCCACCTGCCCACCTGCCCTCGCCCTCCTAAACGCCATCCCTGCGCTCAGGTCTGGTCCAGATTCATTCCAATGGACTCACGTTCCAGCGGGAAAACCGGCAGCACGGCTGACGTGTGCGCCAGAAGTGGGTTGCGCCCGGTTCACCCGAACCGGTAGCGGTAATCTGGCCTGGGTTGCACAACTGGCAGCGACTCAGGCTGGCCACGCCCCCGAACCGGTTCCCCGGTCTCCCTTGCCGTTGCTGGCATCTTGTTCATTAGCTTTTAATGGTCTTTGCTCACTCAGCTGTGAGTGGATGGCGGGGAATGGAAGGATTTATACTCCTTACAGACATTTGGTCATTTGCATCCTTTTTAGAGAGTCGATGAGGCCACTTGGAGGTTTGTCTGTGTCCAAAGTATCATCTGAGGAGTGCAAAGAGGCACGGAGCCTTGTTGGAAAAGCCGAAAGGACTGTGTTGTGGACTGCAGATAGAGGATGTCGTATCCCTACGTCCTCTGTTGAGCCAGGGCCGTTCAGTTTTGACACACGTGGCCTCCTGGACCCCGACTTCCAAACCAGTGGTCCTCTCTGTCCAAAGAAATGTGGATCGTGGCCCACGAGGCATTAGATACCCAAATCGAGGCATTTCATTTCGAGTCCAAGAAAAGTAACTAGAACGAAACATGCAAGAAACAGCAGTCCTGTACAGTGTACGTATTGATCAGGCTGCTTTTGTTAAGAGCCAAAATGGCTTTGGGTTGTTAGTATTGTTAATATTATTATTATTATTAATTTTTCAAAAAGCCGAAGGACACATCTGCGTGATTAGGAGTGGGCTGTAGGCCGAGCAGCGAGTAGCATGAAACAAACCGCCTTTTTAATTTTGCCTTTTTCTGTTACCGCGCGCTTCTGGCTGGAATTGCAGGCGTGTCCTTCCTCGTGTAGAAAGCAGGGGCCTCCAAACTTGGCAACTTAAAGACCTGTGGACTTCAACTCCATGCTGGCTGAGGAATTATGGGGGATGGGGGGTGGGGTGGAAGTCCACAAGTTTTAAAATGGCTGTTCTGACCGAGGCTTCCCCCAAAAAGCACGAGGCAGAGTCCTGGTCCCGACAAAACCCCTTTGATTAAACGCATGTGAATTCCTCCCATTCACTTTCAGCCAAGGCCTGGCAAAGAGCCTTTCAAAGGAGTATTTATGACCACAGACCTTATCTGTCTTGGAAAGATGCCATGTAGATATTTTCCCAAATGAGGTGCTGTGCAAGGAAAGACTTTGGAACAGAGTCTCTGAGATTCACGGACAGATCTTCACACTCCTGAAACGAACGAACAAACAAATCGTTTCCTGCAAAAGCCCCCTCCCCTTTCGCTCCTCTTTTATGTCCTATGGGAGGGGCCATTCACTGTCCACCAGTGGCTTTACTCCCAAGTCGACCCTGATTTCTGAGCTGTTCTTTTCTTCCGGCAGCTCTGCGCATGCGCACACTGGGAACAGGCTCCAGCTGTTCCTCTGCCTCACTGATCTCCGACTCCAAAGGCAGCTGATAACTGCCAGACGGCCTCAGCCCCCTCTCTGCCTCCCACACAGAGCCCTCCTCAGAGCCTTCCCCAGACTCCAGGACTGGCCCATGTCCCTCCCCAACCTCCTCACTGTTTCACTCTGCTGCCATCTCCTCTGGCCACTGGCAGGCCATAACAAGTACCACGTTTGGAGACCCCTGTTGTAGAGTCACTGGCATTCCAGTAGACTTTTGGGAAGTGGGTGGCATTTGTGGATTCTGCATTCCATGGTCAGGAAGGTGGAGGGAACTGTTTCCTCTCTTTTTGCTTGGATCAAAGGTTGCTCGTGGTCAGGAACAGGCCTCCCCAACTGCACCCCCAGCCAAACTGGTTTTTATTATTTAATAGCTGATAACCCGGTGTTGCCCGGGTGTTTATTTATCCCCCCTATTGGACACGGATGGCGATGTCAAGTGGCAACCTAAGTGCAGAATGGGCTTTCCCCTCTCCTTCCACGAACATCGCAGCAATTCCTGGAGAGGCGATGGCAAGAGCAACTTCTCCCTGCGCCCTGATTTTTGGCAACAATTTAATTAGTTAGAAATGTTTTCCCCGTGAGCCCAGGAGCGTCATTTCTAATGTAACCAGAGGGAGCCCCCTTGTGGAGTACTGCGAAGCCGTTACCATGGCAACTCTACTGCACTGTACAGTAGAAGCCATTTTAAGGCAGTTCAGTAGAAGCCATTTTACGGCACAACAGGCTGTATCTTAACAGAACACCCACCCCCCCACCGATGTGTGTTAGGGGGTGTCTTACCCCGACAGTATTTGTTTCCAGAGACACACACACACCAGAGCCATTTATATATAGATAGCTGTGTATTTAGCTGTTCTTACAGGCTTTACCAGTTGTCCATAATGACAGTTGCAATTATTACTTTTATAGGTACATGCATTGATCTGCATGACCAGCACATTTAGGGGTGACTACAAGGCACAAAGGGACGTGGTGGCTCAGTGGCTAAGACGCTGAGCTGTTGATCAGAAAGGTTGGCAGTTGGGCGGTTCGAATCCCTAGCGCCGCGTAACCAAGTGAGCTCCCGTTACTTGTCCCAGTTTCTGCCAACCTCATTTGAAAGCATATAAAAATGCAAGTAGGAAAATAGGAACCACCTTTGGTGAGAAGGTAACAGCATTCTGCGTGCCTTCGGCGTTTAGTCATGCCGGCCACATGACCACGGAGACGTCTTTGGACAGCACTGGCTCTTCGGCTTTGAAACAGAGATGAGCAATGCCCCCTAGAGTCAGGAACGACTAGCACATATGTGCGAGGGGAGCCTTTACCTTTGCTTTTACAAGGTACAAGGAGTGAGCATTACGGTGCCAATCAAATTCCACCACTTTTTCTATGCCTGTAAAAAAACACCAGATGGAGGTTTAGTCAAATTGCAATAGCCATTAGACTTATATACCGCTTCACAGTGCTTTTACAGCCCTCTCTAAGCGGTTTACACAGTCAGTGTCTTTCCCCCAACAATGTGGGTCCTCATTTTACCAGCTTCGGAAAGAGGGAAGGCTGAGGCAACCTTGAACCAATCAAAATTGAACTGTGGGTGGTGGGCAGAGTTAGCAAGCAATACTGCACTCTAACCACAGGGAGGGAGGGAGGAAAGGAAGGAAAGGCAGGGAAAGCAGGGAAGGAAGGAAGAGAAGGAAGGAAAAAATAGCAATAGCACGTAGACTTATATATCGCTTCACAGTGCTTTACAGCTCTCTCTAAGCAGTGTACAGTCAGCCTTCCCCCCAATAATCTGGGTCCTCTCGTTTTATGGACCTCGGAAGAATGGAAGGCTGAATCAACCTTGAGCCATTCAGGATCGAACTGCTGGCAGTCGGCAGAGTAAACCTGCAGTGCTGCATTCTAACCATGGAGCTACCAAGGCGCTTCTCCTGGTCAAAGAAACTCTCAAAATGGAGGCAGGACATGGTCACTTGGCCGAAGGGCGAGAAGGCCTTGCTGTTTACCGTCTTGCAGCAGATAATTATGGGATGCCCCCTAGTCTGCAGCTGGGTTTGGGGCATCAAGCTAATCATTTTCAAAAGGAGGAGGGGCAATTAGAGAGCAGCAGCGACCTCGTGTTCTCTTGTTACACATTGCAAAAACCTGCTTATAATCAGAGGTGGGATTCAGCCAGTTCTGACCGGTTCTGGCAAACCAGTAGTGGAAATTTTGAGTAGTTCGGAGAACCGGAATATACCACCTCTGGCTGGCCCCGCCCCATCTGTTCTCTGCCTCCCAAGTCCCAGTTGATCGGCTGGGTCTTCTTTTGTTGCCCTGCACAGAACAATGGAGCTAGAAAACAGGTTAGTGGGGTGGGGTGGAAATGGAGATTTTGCAGTATCCTTACCCCAGGAGTACAGAGGGAATGGGGATTTTGCAGTATCCTTCCCCTGGAGTGGGGAAGGAATGGGGATTTTGCAGTATCCTTCCCCTGGAGTGGGGAGGGAATGGGGATTTTGCAATATCATCCTGCCAGGCCCACCAAGCCACGCCATACCACGCCCACAGAACAAGTAGTAAAAATTTTTGAATCCCATCACATTATAATATGGAATCTACAACCAAAACGGTGCAGATTGATAGATTTTAGTTCATAAGAGTTCCATGGGGTTTTGATCGTCTCATTTTTTTTTCAACCTGTTCCATTTCCCAGATTTTTTTGTGCGCCATCTCATTTCCTTTGCAGCAAAGGCCTGATTTCCTTTGGGCCCAGCAGAGCCCTAGCCACTGCAGGAGGTTCGGTCCATGCTCTGCCCCGATTGAAATGGGGCTTCTCGCCCCCCCCCACTTCCTTACTTCATTGTTGTACGTAGTTCTGACTCTGGTCCGGCATTAGAGAAACAGCCTCATGTTTCTAACCAAATAAAGGCGCAGAATTAGGTGCCTCTTGAAATGTGGGCTTGAGTTGCATCACCGAAGTGTCCTTCAAATGCTGAAATAAAAAGGAAAAATAGTGATTATTGTGTGTTTCGGTGACGTGTGTGTGTCTTTCCGTGTGCAACTCTCCATGGTCAATTCACCACGGCCAACACATCACGGTCAACTCTCCATGGCCAACTCACCATGGCCAACACACACGGCCAACTCTCAATGGCCAACTCTCCACAGTCAACTCTCCATGGCCAACTCTCCATGGCCAACCCACCACGGCCAACTCTCCACAGCCAACTCACCATGGCCAATTCTCCATGGCCAACATACCATTGCCAACTCTCCACGGCCCACTCACCACAGCCAAATCTCCACAGCCAATTCTCCATGGCCAACTCTCCACAGCCAACTTGCTGCAGCTGAGTCTCCATGGTCATCTCTACAGGACCAGAGTTACACTAATATGGAAGAAATAGTGGAACAGACTCCTTAAAGAAAGGATGCGAAAGGAAGGACAAAATAAAATGTGAATGACACCAATTAAAATACTTTCAACGATTGTTTTAAATCATTCCATTGAATCATTGAATTGCACACCCATAGCGAGCTGGCTCAGGCGTGGCGAGCAGGTGGCGGTGAGTTGTCCCCTTCCGCTCTGAGTCTTTAGAAGACCACTGTTCCTGCTTGTCCCGAAAGCATCTCAGGAAGCCCCTAGCGCCCCCTTCTCAGCCCCACCCCTCTCCCCCAATTCCCAGGGTTATCGTTGCAGGTGTCAAGAGCAGCCCCTGGGCAGAAAGGCCTTGTCTAAAGCTGCGGGAAAAGAGAAAGAAAGCGAGCAGTTCAGCCGACAGCGAAGGTCACAAGTGCAAAGGAGACGGGGAAAATACAGGCCTGTTATTTTAGGGAAGGGGAAGTCAAGTGCCCCCCTCTTTTGCCATGCCCAGTCATACTCAAGGGGTTGTCTCGAGTAACAGGAGTGGAAACTTTTTAATGAGTCCCCGGTTTGGATGACAAGTGACCTTTGAATACGAGATGGGTTTTTATTTCAGGACAGGCCTGGTGCCATTCCCTTCTCTCCTGCTCATTCAATTCAGGTCACCCTCCCAGAGATTTACGAAAAAAAGTGCCCCACTCCCTCCCCGGACTCTTGGAGCAGCCTTCCTGAGCTGGTCAGTGCAGCTCCTACCTGGGAGACGGCAAGGGCTTAAAATTCAGGGGCAGATCTGGCTTATCCTGCAGAGGGAAGGGTTGCCAGACAAACCATTCCTCCACTTGAACGGGTGATACAAATTGGGCCGATGCGTGGGAAAAGCCAAAACTCAGAGTTCACTGAACTCCCAAGGTAAAGTGAGGTAAAGGGGTAGAGAGGATCTGTGCAAGGGATCTGGGCATACTGGGGTGATTTCATAGGTGGTATTCAGCCGGTTTTGATCAGTTGTGGAGAACCGGTAGCGGAAATTTTGAGTAGTTCGGAGAACCGGCAAATAGGCTGGCCCTGCCCCTGCTGCCTCCCAGCCTCCCAGCTGATTTTCTTTTGTTGACCTGAACAGGACAACAGAGCCGGAAAGCAGGTTAGTGGACCACACCGCAGAAACCTGCTATAATCTGAGGTGGTATTCAGCCAGTTCTGACCAGTTCTCACAAACTGGTAGCAGAAGTTTTGAGTAGTTCGGAGAGCTGGCTGGCCTCACCCCAATCTCTTTTCTGTCTCCCGAGTCCCAGATGATCGGCTGGGTCTTCTTCTGTTGCCCTGCACAGGAGAATGGAGCTGGAAAGCAGGTTAGTGGTTAGTGGGGTGGGGAGGGAGTGGGGATTTTGCAGTATCCTTCCCCTGCCATGCCCACCAAGCCACATCCACAGCACCAGTAGTAAAAAAAAAAAAATGAATCCCACCACTGGGTGATTTCAGCCGGCAGAGGAGCCAGGACTGTTATACAGCTGCAAGAAAGACACGCCCCATTTCTGACGGCGTCTGCAGAAGTTCAAATCCCCATAATCCCCAGTCCAGCCACTGCCTCTTCCGAGAAACTGGAATTTCAAGAAGGAGGAAAGCCCCGGGGTGTGTGTATGTTCAACTTGAGAAGATCGACAGAAAGCAGGAGGACTGCCCCGAGTGGACGTAACACCTAGGAGAAGTACTTTCCAAGGACAAGCCCAGGGTGTGGCTCAGTACTTTGGTTCATGGAGCTCAAGGGCACAACAGCCCCCCCCAAGCCATTTGCCCCCTAATATAATTTTATTAAGTTAGTGGCCCAATCTTTAGAATTGGGCCACTAACTGGTATAGAAACTGTTACTCCGTTTCCTGCTTCTTTGTGGAGCAAAGAATTAAACCCAGGTAGTTCTCAATGCAGTGGCTGAGTGGCCAAGACGCTGAGCTTGTCCATCAGAAAGGTTGGCAGTTCGGCAGTTCAAATCCCTAGTGCCGTGTAACGGAGTGAGCTCCCGTTCCTTGTCCCAGTTTCTGCCAACCTAGCAGTTAGAAAGCACCGTAAAAAATGCAAGTAGAAAAATAGGACGCACCTTTGGCGGGAAGGGAACAACATTCCTTGCGCCTTCGGTGTTGAGTCATGCCAGCCACATGACCACGGAGACGTCTTCGGACAGCTCCAGCTCTTTGGCTTTGAAAAGGAGATGAGCAGCGCCCCCTAGAGTGGGAATGACTAGCACATATGTGCGAGGGGAACCTTTACCTTTACCTAGTCCTTGTCTTATGGCTGCAACTGAACCCCAGATTTATGTTGCTGAGTGAGACATAGGTTCAGCGAGCTCTGCCCTAGGTCACGACTTTTTTTGCCACTGTTGTTAAGCGAACCACTGTCCTTGTCCAGTTACTGTCACATGGCAGCGAAGCGAATCTGGTTGACTCGGCTTGTTAGAAGTTCACCAAAGCGGAATCACTTGACACCCACACACCAGGACATTGCAACCGTCGTAAATATGAGTCAGTTGACAAGTGTCTGAATTTGGATCACCATTGCGTGATCACGGGGATGCTGCCAAGGTCAGTCGTAAGTCTCTTTTTTGGTGGCGGTTGTAACTTTGAACCATCACTAAATGAACAGTGTAAGTCCAGGACTGCCTGCACTAGAGCTGTGGCTCATGATGGTTTCCCGGTTGGCTCCGAGAGATCAGGTGGCTTTTGTAGCCCACCAGCGGCCAGTGGAGCTGGCAGCAGATTCAGACAGTGAGGAGGGTTGGGGAGGAACTTGGGCTAGTCCTGGAGTCTGGGGAGGCTCTGTGCTGAAGACAGAGATGTGGCCAGGGCCATCTGACAGTTATCAGCTGCCTTCAGAGTCAGACATCAGTGAGGCAGAAGAACAGCTGGAGCCTGTTCCCAGTGTGCGCATGCACAGAGCTGCCAGACGAAGGGAACAGTTAAAGAACAGGGGTGGACTTAGGAGTAAGGCCACAGGTGGGTGATGAACGGCCCCTCCCAGAAGAAATAAAAGAGGAGCGAAGGGGGAGTGGAGTTTGCAGGAGACCATTAGTTCGTTTGATTGGTTCGGGACTCTCCGAGATTCCTTGCCAAGTTTTGCAGATATGGGCCTGGCAGTTCTCCAAGGCAGAGAAGGTCTGTGACTGTAAATCCTCCTTTGAAAGGCTTTGCTGGATGTGAATGAGCAGAATTCACAGACAATTAATAAAAGGGGTTTTTGTTGGGACAAGGAGTTTGCTTCATGCTCTTGGGAAGCTTCGGTCACAACACTACCTGCTCATGATGCTTTCCCAGGTGAATTCAAGAGAGCCAGGTGGCCTTTTTCAGACTGACCCCCTTGTGTGTAAACTCCCACCTGTGCATTACCTATATTCCCCAGGTAAGGGGACTTCTTGGGAGCTACAACATCTAACAAGCTGCTCTTTTGAATGGCATCGCTCTGAGATTGTCTGCTTTTAAAAGGGAGGATGTGACATCTGCAGTCTGGAGCACAGAAGCATTACCTGACATGTGATCAATACCGCAACCATTAACCGCAAAAGGTTTCCAGGAAAGCCAAGTTCTGGCCCTTCCCTTTTCTCCCACCTCCTCCAGGGGTGGCCAATAGTCACACCTGCTTTTTTCAGAATCAATAGTTCCCATGTCACCCTGCTCTTCCCAGAAAGGAGTAAATAAAAGGGACCCGGAAGGTCTTAGGTAGAACATCCCAAGAAGACCTTCAAGCAGAGTGTTGTGGTGGCCTAGAGGTGGAGCCCTCGCCTCATAATCAGGAGGCCAGAAGTTCAATCCTAGATAGAGGCCGATATTTCTCTCTCTGGGCACGATGAGGATATATCTGCCAAACAAAACTCAGCACTGGCAACAAGAAGGGCATCGGGCCAGTAAAAAAACAAAACTCTCTGCTAGCTCCATTCAATTGCCCAGACTCCACCCTGCAAGGGATTATGGGGTTGTTAAATGATGACGATGATCCCAAGAAGACCTTCACAGCCATACTACACAGAATTTTATTGATTTCTTTTTTAACTTTTAACATTTAAATTTCACCGAAAGATTGTCCGCCTCTCCTAGTTTCTCTCTATCCAAATGATTTGGATGTTCAGCGCCATATAGGAAACCCCAAAGGAAAATGTTTTTCTGGACACAAAATAAACAGCCTTCTCTTAAAAATAAAAATTAAAAGGCTATTGCAGGTAGACTAAAATCAAGCCCAACATTTCTGTGGTTAAGTGAGATGTTTGTTTAATACTGTTAATGATATGTAGCTAACTAAGATGTGAGGGAGTCATATTAACATTATTAATTGTGGATAACTAATTAAGAAAAATGCTTATTATATAAAAATTGAATTTGAGGATATATGCTACCTGGAAAATAGATGGAAAATGAATGTGGTTTATTTCTGAAGGGGCAAATAATGATCTTGTTTACGTGTTAAGACAAAATTAAGTTTAAGATGGGAATAAAATAATACGGCTAAAGTTGGAAATGGAAATAGGATGCCAAATGAATTATGGATGTGAGAGAATGTTAAAGGGGAAAAATCCAGGCAACACTTGGTTTGCAAAAGAAATTTAAATGTGTAACAAAAAATCAAGAAACTTTGTTTGTAAAAGGAAGTGAGATGTTTGTTTCATGGGCTTTGCCCCATTTCGTGCTTGCCACCGTTGTGAAGTGATACGTCACTAAACTAAAGGGGCAAAGTGATTTTAGACGGATGGCTCAGAGATTCAGCCTCGGCCCTCCCCTCACTTCGGCCTTTATTTGACCATTTCTGACAAGGTCAAGCGGCCGGAAGAAAGGTTAAACAAATGGAGGCATTGTTGACCAGGACGGTCCCTTTCTGCCTTCTCAGGAAAGGATGAAATTGAGGGAAGCAGCTAATTCTGAAGGAAATGCCAGGGTTTTTTGGGGGGGAGGTGGGAATGAACCCTGAAGATTTGGGGCGCCTCTCCTGCTTCGTCCCGAGTTGCATCCTCAGGGGTTTTTTCCCCAAGGGACGACAGTGGGTGAAAATCATCGCTTGGCTCTCCATCGGAACTTCCCTCGGGAGCGTGGGAAAGGGCGCCCCCTCCTCTTGTTCTCTGCCCCCCCCCATGCCCCCTGCTCCTGGCCAATTTGAAGCGGTGGATGCAAGACCCTCGCGCTGCAGTACCTGAGGCTCGGAATATGGGACAACTCGCTATGGCCAACTCAACATGGAACAATTTGCTGCGGGGACAAATCCAACAATGCAATTGAATTGTTTCAAATAATAAATTACTTTAATTTTTTTTTCATCCACATTTCATTTTCACCGCAAGGAAAGGGAGGTGCGCTTCTCCCAAGATCATCTCTCTCTCCCTCCCTCCCTCCCTCCCTCCCCCTCTCCCTCTCCCTCTCCCTCTCTCTCTCGCACCTTTCTTAGCTAAATAACTCCTTCCCAATGCAGCTCATCAAGAGGGCCAAGGCTGCCTCCTCGCGAGTAGCCTGGCTGGCCTCATTTGTGCCTGCCTCCTCTCAGCCCTCCTCTGTTCTGGGATCTGGAGGAGGAGGAGGAGGAAATAGTTCTTTGGTCCGAAATGGTATAGGGTTTCCTGCCTGAGCAGGGCAGTGGACTAGAAGACCTCCAAGTCCGTTCAACTCATTCTATTCTATTCTATTCTATTCTATTCTATTCTATTCTATTCTATTCCATTCCATTCCATTCTATTCTAATTTTCTTCTCTCCTCTATATATTCTACTCTACTCTATATTCTATTCTGTTCTATTCTATTCTATTTCTATATTCTATTCTAAATTCTATTATATTCTATTCTATTCTTTATTATTCTATTCTATTCTTTTCCCCCTTCTCTATATACCCTACTCTATATTCTGCCCTGTTCTATTCTATTCTTTAATTATTCTATTCTATTCTAATTCTATATTCTATTCTATTCCCACTCCACTCCATTCCAATCCTCCATAGTTTCTCTTCTTTTCTCTTCTCTTCCCTTCCCTTCCCTTCCCTTCTCTACTGACCAGCTGCAGCTATGTGGCCTCCCCACCCAAAGCCTCTGGGCTTCCCAGCTGCCACTTCTGCCCCTCCTAGTCAGGCAGATGATCATCTCTTTTATAGCTTTGTTGTTGTAGAAATGGCTAGTTTATATCATTAAGCAAAAGTTTTTAAAAAGTTGAGGTTTGATGCTATGATCTTATTCTACTGCACCAAAGGAGTCAGAAGTGAACACCTTTTCTTTCTCTCCCTCCCTTTGCCCTACACTTTTCCCTTCCCTCCCTCCCTCTCTTTCCCGATATTTTCTTTTCTATCTTTTTTCTATTTTCTATTATATAAACGAATAAAAAAGATACTAATGTTCTCCTCTAGATGGCGCTATTGTACATATATAAACTGCCCGTCCATATTCTTTCTTTCTTTCTTTCTTTCTTTCTTTCTTTCTTTCTTTCTTTCTTTCTTTCTTTCTTTCTTTCTTTCTTTCTTTCTTCTTCCTTCCTCTCCTTCCTTCCTTCCTTCCTTTTCCATTTTTAATCTGAGCCGATTAAATTAGACGTCGTCCCCCCTCCCAAATGGAAACGCAGGCATGGAAAACATTCCCTTCGATACACAAATGAACAGTTTCACAATAAAAAAAACCACACATTCTTATTTTTAGGCTTTCAACTTGTTCTTTTACTCAACTGCTTTCTGCTCATCAAGAGGCAGAATTATTATTATTATTTTGCTTCAAATGTCCATTACAATTTCGTAGCTTCCATCCTATTGTTCGATTTTTCTCCTGAACCTGAAAGCAAGCAGATGTTCTCTCTGTTCGGTCAACTGATAATATTTAGCGTGCCAAGCAGGATAGTGTGTTCCACATAACTCCTTGTTACAGATAATTAATTTGTACACTTTGATTTTAAGGCTCATCTTTGCCAATATTTATTTGTAATATTTAACAGTCCCTATTTATATTATTTGATACATATAATAATATATTGATATCTATCTATCTATCTATATCTATATCTATATCTATATCTATATCTATCTATCTATCTATCTATCTATCTATCTATCTATCTATCTAATCTATATCTATACTATATCATCTATATCTATATCTTAATCTATACTATATCATATCTATCTATCTATCTATCTATCTATCTATCTATCTATCTATCTATCTATCTATCTATCTATATTATTCGCCTGGCTATTATTAATAGGGTAACAATCCTTATGTTATGTAATAATAGTTATTACAAATAGCAGGGCTGGGGAAAAAATATTGTACAAAATGGAAAATATCCAGAGCAGTCGATAACCAGTGCTTGAAATTTAAGTGGCTGGATTTTGCACAAAATGAAAAACAGTTCACACTCTTTTTTTTTCTTTTTTCTTTTAGTAAACAATGGTTTGATGTCTTAAATGGTATACATTATTTTTCTTTTCTTTTTCTCACCAGATAGGAATAAACAGAGGAGAAAAATCAGCTGCAGATCAGAGGGATGGATGGAGGGATGTGTGGGTAGGATGGAGGGATGGAGGGAGGATGGGTGGAGGGAGGGAGGGAAGGATGGATGGATGGATGGATGGATAGCAAAACTGGACTATTTAAACTATTGCAACGGATACGAAGCGTTTTGAATTTCGTCTCCCCGCTTCCTCGTCCGTAACCTCCCTAATTCTCTTTTCATGGCCGCTTCTGCTTTTGAAAAGCGGCGCTTACTATGCTGCCCCAAACGGAATTTGCCTCTCCCGATTTTGCTTTAAAAAAATCTTAAAATCTTCCCCGTTTGTTGTCTGCAAGAATCTTCCTTGCCTATTGCAGAGAAAGTCAACGGGAAGCCAACGGAAGCGTCGCCGACCAAACGTAAACATTTTCTTGGGAAACGTCTTTATTTGGTAGGTTTTCACTTTGGAAACAAAATTCGTTCCGAGGAAAATGTTAGTCCGACGTTTAGCTCCGAAAACGAAAGAAAAAAACACCAAGAAAATCTTACTCTCTCTCTTTCTCTCACTCTTTATTTTTCTTCCTTCTATCCACCCTTCCTTCTTCCTTCCCTCCCTCCCTCCCTCCCTCCCTCCCTCCCTCCTTCCTTCCTTCCTTCCTTCCTTCCTTCCTTCCTTCCTTCTTACTCTCTCTTTTGTTTCTCTCTGGGTGTCTCTTTTTCTTCCTTCCTTCTTTCTCTCTCTCTCTTTTGTTTCTCTCTCTCTCTCTCTCTCTCTCTCTCTCTCTCTCTCTCTCTCTGTCTCTCTTTTCCTTCCTTCCTTCCTTCTTACTCTCTCTCTCTCTCTCTCTCTCTCTCTCTCCCTCTCTCTCTCTCTCTCTCTCTCTCTCTCTCTCTGCCTAGCTCTCTGTGTCTCTCTGTCCCTCTGCGTCTGTCTCTCTGACTCTCTCTCTCTCTCTTTCTACCTATCTCCCTCTCTCTCCCCTCCCCCTCCCCCTCCCCTCCCCCTCCCCACTCTGTGCGCGCGCGCGCGTATTTCTCTTCCGGATTCTACACATTGTTTTCTTCGCACCACAATATATCCTCAGCGTTATCCTACCACCTTTTCGGGGTCATTCAGTGTTTTTAAATTATTATTATTTAGGAAAAATAAACGGCTGGTTGACGAAGGCTTTTTCCTTCTCAAAAAGAGCGCATCTGAATTTATTTCTATTTTACACATGGATGCTGCTTTTCTCCTCGGCAGTCACAAGAAACCCGGGATTACCCACGCGTGCATACACGGATAAAAGAGCCCCATCAGTCTGAATCTGGGGGGGGGGGGGAGTCAGGAGCTTCCTAACATTTATTTCCCCGAACTGACTTTTTTTAATAAAAAAAATTGGGTCCCGGAAAAAAAAGAAGAAGCACTAAGTGTTGACATGAGATCCATATTCCAGTATTTGAGGAGTTGCCACCAAGAGGAGGGGATCCATTTATTTTCCAAAGCACCGGAAGGCTGGGTAAGAAACAATGGATGGAAACTAATCAATGACAGAAGCAACCTGGAATTAAGGAGAAACTCCCTGATCATTAGAACAACTAACCAATGGAACAGCTTGCCACCAGAGGCTGTGGGTGCTCCATCACTGGAGGTTTTTGAAGAAGAGATTGGACAACCGTTTGCCTGGAACGGGATAGGTTCCCCTGCTCAAGCAGGGGGCTGGACTAGAAGACCTCCAAGGTCCCTTCCAGCTCTATTCTGATTGAATTGGACACGGCCCTTGCCATCCTTCTCACCAGCGCTCCTATGCCTTCTCTTCCCCGCCTCGCCCCCATTCAAAACCCGGCCTCGATCCAGCTCCCATCGAGGCGGTGGCAGCTCAGGAAGCGACGCATTTTGACAAAAATCGCATGGCGATTCCTGTCCAACGAAGAGGCCGTCTCTTTGTTGGGCGCACCTGGAGGCGGAGGTGCGGTTGGGGTTACTCCTTCCTTCCTTCCTTCCTTCCTTCCTTCCTTCCTTCCTTCCTTCCTTCCTTCCTTCCTTCCTTCCTTCCTTCCTTCCTTCGCCCCTCTCTCTTGTCTCTCTCTCTCCTGTGACCCCCCCTCTCTCTCTTTCCTTCTCCTCATCTCTTCTCTCTCTCTCTCTCTCTCTCTCTGGTGTCGGATCTCTTCTTCTTTCTTCTTCTTCTTTCGTCTGTCTGTCTGTCTGTCTTCCTTCCTTCCTTCCTTCCTTCCTTCTCCTTCTCCTTTCTTCTTTCTCTCTCTTTCTCGCTCCTCTCTGTGACCCCCCCCTCTCTCTCTTTTCCTTTCTCTCTCATCTCTTCTCTCTCTCTCTCTCTCTCTCTCTCTCTTGTCGGTATCTTCTTTCTTTCTTTCTTTCTTTCTTTCTTTCTTTCTTTCTTTCTTTCTGTCTTTCTGTCTGTCTGTCTTCCTTCCTTCCTTCCTTCCTTCTTCTTCTTTCTTTCTCTCTCTTTCTCGCTCTCTCTCTGTCTCTCTGTCTGTCATCTAGCTAGATCTTTGCAGAAAATGGATTCGTTTAAAAGCACGTCTGCCACTTACGAGGGGAAACGCGATTCCTATCCAACGAAGACGCCGTCTCTTTGGTCAGGCTCACCTGGAGGCGGAGGTGGGCAGGGGTCGCTGCTCCCGAGACGGGGAGGACGCCCCTCCTGTAAAAGGCAACCCCTTTCTCCGGTTTGAAGGTGGGCGGCTGGACTCCAGGCCGTCGGAACCCCCGGTCCACGAAGGTTGGCACCTTCAAACTTCTCACGGGGCCGCTTTCCTTCCCCAGCGGTTGGTGACCCCGGGAATGCCGCCCTACGGACCTGAGACACGGAGGGAGGGAGAGGGACGAAAGTCTCGCGAATCCGGGAGACCCTCTTAGTTCTAGGCAGCCGTGGCACCTTCGGAAGTTGGGCCGGGACATGGCTTCATGGGGGCCGGGAGACCCGTCCGGCTGCCACGGTGTTCCCACCAGCCCCGGCAGCTTCTTTTCCCGGGGACCCCTCTGGAAATTGGCCGCCAGCTCAAGCCAGATCGAGGGAGAGAGGGATTCCCAGTGGGCACTGGGGAAGCCGTTGGAACTCGCGCTGAGCCCCGTTCCTGCCGGGCGCCGAGAAGCCCTTCCCGTCCCTGTCCCCCGCCGGGCCCGGGGGAGATCCATTGGGGTCTCGAGGATGCGTCCGCGCCTCCCACCCTCCCGACCGGCTCTTTCCGTTGCCGACTCCGAGAAGGGAGGTCGCCCCCATCCCGGCCGTCCTCCGCCTCGCGCCGAAGCCCTCGTGCAGAGACGGGGGGGGAGGCTGTGAGGACGGTGGGCTCGTGGGGGTAGGGAAGCGCGGTGGGAACTGGAGCAAAGGAAGGGGGCTGGTGGGGCGTGGCGAGATTGCGCATCTTTTGATTCTTTTTTTCCCCCAGGGCGGGCGTCCTCATTGGCAGACCGCTCTGTCCTCTTCCCCCTCCCCCTGATCGACCAATGAGAGACGCGGGTGAGGGCCGGCCCCCTGCCCTCCCCCCACCTCCCGGCGTGGCGCCTCCCGCCGGTGCCTGGCTGCCCAATTGACCTAAATCGGCCGAGCGGGCGCGGGGAGGGCGCGGCAGCCGGGGCGCGCCCTATTCTCGGGCTGGCTTCTGCCTCGGGCCAAGCGGCGAGTCGGGCCGGCCGGCCGGCCGGCTGGCGTGGGAGAACGACGGCGATGTGATCCTCCGGAGCGCGTCCCCCTCTCGCCCGCGCTCCCGTATCCTGAAAGCGGCTCCGGTTGCCCACATCCTCGTGCCAGGATGCCGGACCAAGCGTCGGGAACCGTCCAGGCCGCCTCGGCTCGGGTCTCCTCGTTTTTCATTGCCAACCTCCTGGCGGCCCAAACGAAGCGGCGGCGGCGGGGGGACGAGGAAGAAGAGGAGGAAGAGGAGGAGGAGGCGGCAGAGGGGGAATCCGGCCCTGGCCAGGCTCGAGAGGAGACCCCCGGCGCCCCGCGCCCAGCCCGGACGCCCCTGCCCCCTCGCCTGCTGCCAGGCCCCGGGGCCCCGCCTGGAGCTCAGCTCGCCCCTGCGGGAGAGCGCCCTGGAGTGGTACCGACGGGCCCGCAAAGCTTTTAGGAGCTGCGCCAGTCCGGAAAGTAAGTCCCGCAGCCCCCACGGCGCCCCCTTCCACACCCCTTGGGGCCGGCCGGCGAGATTTGGGTCCGGACTCCATCCCTTTCTCTATCCCCCCTCCCTTCGGCGCTGCTGTAAACCCCTGCCGGGCAGAAGGGCAGAGGAGACCCCCGGTCCTCTCTCCCGCTCCGAGAAGCGGCCTACATTCCGTGGGCCTCCCCGGGGAAGCGCGGCGTGGGAGTAGGGGAGTCATGGGTAGGAAGGTGTTTCCAGCAGCCCCTTACAGTCCAACCGGTACCGGGGCGTCTGTTCAGGCTGCTTGCGGGACCGGAGCGCTGGACTTCCCGGGCCCGGACCTAGCCCAAGGTTCGGAGGGGGGGCGGGCTTTGCCCCCTTCTCCAGCTTCTTGAGGGGAGGGGCGCAGAGCCCATAGCGAGGACCTCTACCGGAGTTGACCCGGCCTTCCAACTTGGATTTTGAGGGTCCCGGCTGCGGTGGGAGTCCGGACAGCCGGGCGGGGGGTGGTTGTGGATTGATGGGTGGAGGGTTTTCCGACGATGCGGACTGACCCCTTCCCTCCCTCTCTCCCCATCCCCCTCCCCAACCAGCCAGCGACAGAGACTCCCCGGAGATCGCCGAAGGAGCTACCCAACCGAAGGCAAGTCGCCAGCCACGGGTGACAGCGGAGCCCAACGCCGTCGAGGAGAGCACAGAACCGGGCCGGGAGCGTCCTGGATCCGGCGGGGGCGTCGGCGACGTCAAGCGGCGTCCAGAGGAGCCCGAGGCGTCCGAGGCGCGGGCCGGCGGGCGCAAGAAGAAAACGCGCACCGTCTTCAGCCGCAGCCAGGTGTTCCAGCTGGAGTCCACCTTCGACGTCAAGCGCTACCTGAGCAGTTCGGAGCGGGCCGGTTTGGCTGCCTCGCTGCGCTTGACCGAGACGCAGGTCAAGATCTGGTTCCAGAACCGGCGCAACAAATGGAAGCGCCAGCTGGCCGCCGACCTGGAAGCCGCGCAGCTGCCTCCTTCCACTGCCCAGCGGATAGTCCGCGTCCCGGTGTTGTACCACGACAGCTCGCTGGCGGGCAGCGCCTTGGCAGCCTTACCGCTGTCCCCCCACGGGCCGCGCCCGCCGCCCTCGCTGCTGGGCCTGGCGGGCGGCCCCGTGGCTTACCCGCTGAGCGCCTTCCCGGCGGCGGCGCCGTTCTTGCGGGCGCCGGTGAGCGGCCTGGTTTAAGCCTCCCCTTCGCTAATTCGATCGGGACAGAATTGGAAGGGACCTTGGAGGTCTTGTAGTCCAACCCCCTGCTCAAGCGGGAGACCCTACCCCATTTCAGACAGAAGTGGCTGCCCGGGCTCTTCTTAGAAACCTCCAATGGTGGAGGACCTACAACAGAAGAACAAAAGAATACCAGAGCTGGAAGGGAACCTTAGAGGTCTTCTAGTCCACCCCCTGCTCAAGCGGGAGACTCTATCCCATTTCGGGCACAAGTGGCTGCCCAGTTTCTTAAAGATCTCCAGGGATGAAGTACCCACTCTGGAGCGGCGTCCGAAAGTGAGCGCGGCCCGATTTTCGCCTTTTAGCGCCATCAAGGAGCGGGGGCGCTTTATTTCTCCGGAGGGCCCCATCCTACCCTCCCGGTGGTTTTGGCGGAGCTGAGAAGGAGAAAAATAATCATCATCATCTAGAATTGCCTTGATCAATTGCCGGCTCCGAAGACTGATATCCCAGCCGTATCCCACGGGACGGTCTCTGCCGAAGCTTTAACTAACAAGCGCGAAATTAAGACTTAGCAAAAGACGTTTTTTTGCCTTTTCCAATGGCCTAATCCAGGGGTGTCCAAACTTGGGAACTTTAAGACTTGTGGACTTCAACTCCCAGAATTCCCCAGCCACTCCCAATTCTGGGAGTTGAAGTCCACAAGTCTTAAAGTTCCCAAGTTTGGACACCCCTAATCGATTCCTTCCCAGACCAAGGAAGAAAAAAGCGATTCTCTCTCTTCGTTTCTCTACGATTTCCCTCTTTAAAAGTACATTTTGAACGAACTATCCGCGTTTGTCGGGTGGGGAAGGAGGCCATCCATTTACAAAAAAAAAGCATGTAGCATAATTATTATTTTCTTTGTTAATTTATGACGCGAGGTATGTTGAAAAACGCGGTAAGGATTTGGGTCCCCTGAAATGTTCTTGAATGCTGTATTAGAATATCCTCAAAACAATACTGTATCATATTCTATAGCTTAATGCTGTTTTTAATTCTCGGCGAAGATAAATTCGATCCCCGATTACGTTGAGGGTTTTGAATCTAGAAATCTTTTCCAACTTAAATCACGTCCATCTGAGGTAGAGTTTTAAAATGGATTCTCCCGTTGCGGCATTATAGGGAATATATTGTGCTTGTTTAAACTTCGTTCCTTTAAATATTCCTTTTTCTCAGCTTTTTAAGGGCGAATGGGTTAAAAAAAAATACATCAATCCTAACATTGGAAATTCGGCATGAGAAAGGGAACGAATTGGGAGAAACTATTTATGCTAGGTCTCCGAGTAATTTCCCCTCCCCTCTTTTTGAAGGGCACGAAATCCTCTTTAAAACGCTTTGTTATTTTCATTGTTTTAAGGAAACCGTTTATTATATTGGAACAAAACGGTTCGCCTCTGGTTAGAGGGCGAAAAAATTGTCAGCGGTACACCCCCCCCCCCAAAAAAAAAGAATGGAAAATCGTTGGCAGCGCCGGAGGCAGATTTTGTCTAAAATGTATTTTTTCGAAATTCTGCACCGGCTATAGAGGCTGCTTGAAAGTGGCGAATTGCGCCAGGTTTTTTTTGGGGGGGGGGAGAAAGGGGGGGGCGATGGAAGGGAAGAACTCGGCAGGCGCTTGGCAGGAGGGCGGTGGGAAGCCGAGAGGCTCCCTCCGGCCTTGCGAAGAAGGACCCTGTGCGCGGAAAGGCCGCGCGGATTTCGCTGGGTTGGATGCGAAGGCAAGGAGAGAGAAAGAAGCTCAGCCGAAGGGGGTGGGTGGGGGAAGAGGGGAGGGCTCATCCTATTGACAGACCGGCTCTGTGTCTCTCTCTCTCGGGACCGTTAACCCTCCCACTCCCCATTCCCGCTCCAAAGTGCTTGCGAGTCGGATGCGATGCAGAGGGAGTCCCGCCGCCTGGATCTCTTGGCGGCCGAGATCCGCCGGCTTTGAGAGCCGGGAAGCTGACTCTTAATCCTCCCCCCTCCCAATGACATTTAACCCCCCCCCCCCATTTCTCTCCTGTTTCTAGCCGCAAATGTATTTTTTTAAAAAAACCTCTTATTTTATGGCGCTTCAGTAAAATACAGTATATTCCTTCCCGCATTTCCATCTTTGCAATTCGGGATTTTGATCTTTAAGAAAGGTTCAAGCCAGTGCCTCTCCCCCTCCCCCGAAACCCACCCGCCCTGCCCCCCACTTCCCAAAAAGGCCGATCCGCTCAAAGCCGAACTAGGGAGAGAGGGAGCGACAGGCAACACTTCTGGCCCGGAGTACCGCGCAGGAACGCTCTGCGCGCCGCGAACGCAGCCCAGGGCCTCGAAGCCCTCCCTGCCGCCGGTTCTCTTGGTAGAAGCTCCGTTTCCCATCCTTATGGAACTCCCCCACCCCCCAAGCGCAGGGGGATCCTTTGGGAAGGCCGTTTCCAAGGACTTTGCGCCATTTGTTTGTTTAAAAGTAAATGTTTCCCTTGCGCCATTTGTTGAAAAGGTAATGGTAAGCACATATGTGCTAGTCTGTTCCCGACTCTAGGGGGCGGTGCTCATCTCTGTTTCAAAGTTTCCGAAGAGCCAGCGCTGTCCGAAGACGTCTCCATGGTCATGTGACCAGCATGACTAAACGCCTCTGTTACCTTCCCACCAAAGGTGGTTCCTATTTTTCTACTTGCATTTTTTTAATGTGCTTTCGAAGCTCACTCACGCAGCGCTAGGGATTCGAACCGCCCAATTGCCGACCTTTCTGATTGACAAGCTGAGCGTCTTAGCCACTGAGCCACCATTTGTTTAACTGAGCACAATTTTCGTTGTTTGCAGCCCAAATTTCTGGGAATTACCTAATTACTTTTTTCAACCTATATTTAGGTAAATCTATCTATCTATCTATCTATCTATCTATCTATCTATCTATCTATCTATCTATCTATCTATCATCTATCTATCATCTATCTATCTATCTATCTATCTATCTATCTATCTATCTATCTATCTATCTATCTATCTATCATCTATCTATCTATCTATCATCTATCTATCTATCTATCTATCTATCTATCTATCTATCTATCTATCTATCTATCTATCATCTATCTATCTATCTATCATCTATCATCTATCCCTATTTGTCTGTCTGTCTGTCTACATACCTACCTACCTTCCTACCTACCTATCTACCTATCTATCTAGAATTTTATGAGTCTTTTACGCTGTGGTTATGGGATTGCAAAAGAAGCTTTAGGCTCGGTTGGCGAAAGAGAGCAAAGCTTTCGCGCAAGAGGTCCGGACGCGCGCGGGCCTCTCCGTCTGGGCGCAATCACGCCGCTTTGGATCAGGCTCCCCACGAGGCTCGCTGAAGAGGCAAAATCGCCACGGACAACTTGCCACGGAACAAGATTTACACGAAATATCGAAGAAATAGAGATAGCTCCTTCCAAGTTAGAACAACACTGAAAAAAAAGTGAGTTCTCACCATTTTTCACACTCACGACCGCTTCCCCCCCCCAGGGTCATGTGATGTACATTGGGATGCTTCGCAACCGACTCACACTTATGACGGACGCCGTGTCCTATTTGGCGACCTTGGGGCAAGCCAAATCACGGGAAATCCAGATGCGCTTAGCGACCGTGTTGCTAACTTAAGAAAAGCAACAATTCTCTTAAGGACCGTGGCAAGTAAAAATGGGGCACAGCTCACTTAACGGGTGTCTCGCTTAGCAGCATACATTTTGACCTCCGTCCGCGGCCATACAGCGAGGACTGGTCGTAGTGGAATAGAATGATCGAGGAAAGGCGAATGGAAACCATTAAAATCTTTTTATTGATTTTTAAAGAATTTACATTTAAAATTAAATTAAATTAAATTATTGATTTTTAAAGAAGGTAAATTTCAATTAAATTTAAAGAATGGTTCCAATTGTCCCGCGAGTTGTCCATGGCGAAGGTTTCCAAGGCCGCGGGATTGGTCCACGGGCAGAGCTCGTGTGGGCTTTTCCCGCGTGGGCTTCGGCCCAGATCTGAGTGGGTTCCCGGCAGGTCAAGGAGGCTCCAGCCCAGGCGACTGGACGGCTAAGCCTGGAAAAGCACTGCGCCTAAGAACTGCCACCTTATGCGGAGGACACGCGCAGGGCTGGGCCGGGCCCGGGGAGCTTCGGGGACAGACCGGTGATGCCCTCGCGTGTTCCGGGGCTTCGACCTTGCCGGGGTAGGTGGGTGGGGGAAGCTGCGCTTTCCCCCTTCCATCTTTCGCTCCATCTGCGCCCCACTTTGCGTTCCACTTCTTGGTTATTTCTTTCTTTATTAAAAGAAATTTAGATAGCTGCCCAAGTTATCCATAGGCGCTTTGGGTAGATTTGGGGGAAAGGAAAGAGCGCCCCCTCGACCACCGACCTGGGGCGGGGAGGGTGTGAAGCGGCCTGGGGAAGGGGCTTCGGCTGGGCCTTTCCTAGGGCGCGCGAGGAGGAGCGAGCGAGGGTAAGGAGGGGCTCTACAATTCCCCCCCACACACCCCCAAATGTGGGACTTAATCTGCCGCCCTTGAGGGAAATCTTTGAGAGAAAGCCCACTCCCCCTTTAAAGGTGCCCCAAGGCGACCCTTCGCCCCGCAGGGGAGGGGGGAAAGCTGCCTTGAGTCAAACGCAATTGTCCTCCCTCCCTGTTTTGCCTCCCTACATGCCCGCCGTTTCGGCCCCCTCCCCACGCCCGTGGGCTTAGGCGGCCGGTTCAGGGTGGCGTGGATCGCGGGGAAAACCGGAGCCTTTCTCGGCTTTGCGTGAAGGTGGAAAAGGCACCTCCAGGCGAGCCTCCCCCCTCTTTTAAAAAAAGTTGTTTTTATTTTCCCATCCCCACTCTTACATCATTAATCTTACAGTGGGTCACCTGGGCGCAACCTTTGTGCCATCCTATTTAACAGTTGCGTCATTTTTAATCTCTTTTTATCTGACCTTTGCCTTTACTTTTAATTTCCTTTAATTACCTTTAATTTCCCCTAGAATTCTGCCTCCTTTTCCCAAGGATTCAACTTTCTGTTTCTTTTTGTTTAGATTCATTTTCTGTCCAGTGACTAAAAATATCCCCAGATCTTATAATACTCTGATTCTTCCTTCTCTTTTAATTGCCAACGTTAATCTGTTCATTTCTGGACAGTCTATTTTTTTTTTTTTAGTTACCTCTCCCTCGGAGGGATTTCTTTTTTCCGTTTTCCAATTTTTTGCAAATACAATTCTAGCTGCAATTGTTACACGAATAACTAAAGATATATTTTCTTTACTATATTTCCCTGGTAAAATACCCAACGAAAACAGTTCCGGCTTTAAATCGATATGCTACTGTATCTTCCTTTCCAACCACGTACGAATTTTTGCCCAATATCTGTCTTGCCTCTGGACATGTCCCAACAATTGGTTGATTTATCTTGATGATGTTACCTAGCTGGATCATGAAAAATCTGCAAGAAAACCACCAAGGGCTCCACAGTCATTCTCCTTCTCCTCCTCCTCCTCCTCCTCCTCCTCCCTCCTTCCTTTCTGCAAACCCCACTCCCTTCTAGCACTGGTGATATGCCATTTATAAAACATTTTATATACCTCCAGGCCATCCTGGACCTGGGCTATCCCAAGCAGGCTGCCTGGCCAAGGGTGTGGTTTTGTTTAAAACTGCGGGGGGCGGGGGGGGGCGGCGGCGGCGGAAGGAGCCGAGCCGGGAAGTGGGCTCTGTGGTCCCCAGTGGGCCGCGAAAGGAGAGGGGAGGCAGGCCCTTCTTGGAAAGCCGCGCCGCCTGCCTTGCTCCCGAGACCCCTGGGCTGGAGTCAGGCGCCGATGGATTCCGAGCAGTCAGTCATAATCTTCCGAGGAACCTTGAAGGGGACGAATCCCCCTCCTCTCCCTTCCTCTCCCCTCTCCCCTCCCGGGCGGAGGGGTGTTAGACGGTGGGAGGGGGCTCAGCGCTTCCTTCCCTCCCCCCCTTTGCTTTACGGGCCTGGCATAAAGATTCTTCTAAGCCCAAGATTTTTGCTTTAAAAAAAAGAAGAAATCCAATAATCTTCCAAAACCTCCCTCCAGGGAGAGTAGTTTAGAAAGGGGTTGTCTCTCTTTAATTATAATTTTTATAATTAAATAATTGGGATCCATCCAATTCATTTTAGCCGCGGTCTGTTATTCTATTCTATTCTATTCTATTCTATATTCTATTCTATTCTACTATTCTACTCTACTCTACTCTACTCTACTCTACTCTACTCATCATCTCCATCACATCTACTCTACTCTACTCTACTCTACTCTACTCTATTCCATTCCATTCCTTCCATTCCATTCCATTCTATTCTATTCTATTCTATTCATTATATTCTATTATTCTATTCTATTTTATTCTATTCTAGTTTTCATTCTATTCTACCCTAGTCTTCATTCTATTCTATTCTTATTCTATTATTCTATTCTAGTCTTCATTCTATTCTATTATTCTAGTCTTCATTCTATTCTATTCTATTCTATTCTATTCTATTCTATTCTATTCTATTCTATTCTATTCTTTGGACTCTGGTGCTGGAGAAGAAGACTCCTGCATTGAGTCCCTTGGACTACAAGGCCATCCAACCGGTCAGTCCTAGAGGAGATCAACCCTGGCTGCTCTTTAGAAGGTCCTAAACCCTGAAGAGGAAACTCAAAGACTTTGGCCACCTGAGAAGGAAGGAGGACTCCCTGGAGAAGAGCCTCATGCTGGGAACGATGGAGGGCAAAAGAAGAAGAAGGAGACAACAGAGAAGGAGGTGGCTGGATGGAATCACCGAAGCAGTCGGCGTGAGCTTGAATGGACTCCAGAGGATGGGAGAGGACAGGAAGGCCTGGAGGAACGTGGTCCATGGGGTCGCGATGGGTCGGACACAACTTCGTGACAGCAACAACAATAATGTGAGGAGTCGAAGAGCCCCTCCCGCTCTGGCAAAATTTTCTGCGATTTCTCCTGCCTGAAGGCGGAAGGGGGGAGGGGGTGGTGGGAAGGTCCTTCCTCGCTCCTCCACCCCCAATCAAACGGGTCTCCGGCCAAAATGGTTCCTTCCCGAGCCTCCCGCAGACCTCCCGCACCAACCTCAAAAGGAATGCAAGTCTTAGTGACCCTTGGAAGTCGCCATGAAAATCATGACTTAAGATTGTGGTTCAAACTTAACGACTGTTCACAACGTCCCCGTGGGTCCCACCCACCAGCCACAAGTCCCACGCTTGGCAGGTGGACCCCTATTTATGACAGGTTGAAGAGTCCGGGGGCGGGGGGGGGGGCGGGGAGGTGTTACCTAATCCCCTTTTGAGATCTTTTGACAAGCCAACAAACCCTCCCTCTTCCTTCCTTCCTTCCTTCCTTCCTTTTTTCCTTCCTTCCTTCTTCCTCCCTCCCTCCCATCCTCTTCCTTCCTTCCTTCCTCTCTCTTTCTCTCCCTTCCACCTTCTTTCTTCCTCCCTCCCTCCCTCCTTTCCTTTTATCTCTCTCTCCCTCCTTTCCACCTTCCCCTCCCTTCTTCTTTCCTTCCTTCTTTCCTTCCTTCTTTAGTTATCCCCTCCCTCCCTCCCTTGATTATTTTGCTTCCTTCCTTCCTTTTACCTCTGCCTCCCTTCCTCCCTCCCCTCCCTCCTCCCTTCTTTCCTTCCTTCCTTCTTAACTTCCTTCCTTATTTATTTCCTTCCTTCTTTCCTTCTTTGTTTAGTTCCCCCTTCCTTCATTGTTTATTTCCTTCCTTCCTTTTTGTTTCCTTCCTTCCTTTTACCTCTCTCCCTCCTTCCTCCCTTCTTCTTTCCTTCCTTCTTTCCTTCCTTGTTTAGTTCCCCCTTCCTTCCTTGTTTATTTCCTTCCTTCCTTTTTGTTTCCTTTCTTCCTTTTACCTCTCCCCCCTTTCCTCCCTCCTTCCTCCTTCCCTCCCTCCCTCCTCCCTCCCACCCTTCTTCTTTTTCCTTCTTCCTTCCTTGTTAGTCCCCTCCCTCACTACCTTCCTGTTTATTTCCTTCCTTCCTTTTGTTTCCTTTCTTCCTTTTACCTCTCCCCCCTTTCCTCCCTCCTTCCTCCTTCCCTCCCTCCCTCCTCCCTCCCACCCTTCTTCTTTTCTTCCTTCTTTCCTTCCTTGTTTAGTTCCCCCTCCCTCACTACCTTCCTTGTTTATTTCCTTCCTTCCTTTTTGTTTCCTTCCTTCCTTTTACCCTTCTCCCTCCTTTCCTCCCTCTGGGAGCAAAAGTCCTCCAGGCTTAAAGTTGCCGAGCGAGCCCTGAGTTCTAGTCTTTCAGTCTAGCTTTTCCTCCTCCGTCTGAGCGGTCGTTGCTGTGCGACTCCAAGGGCTTGAGAGAGGAACCGTCGTTAGAGATTAATTGGAGCGGGGGGAGGGGGGGGAGGAAAGAGAAACAATTTACCGGAGCAGCAGAGCCTTCATTTCGGAGGGACTGACCCAGAACCAATTATATTTCCTGAACAATTGTCCATTCACCACAACACAAGGGTCGAGAGCTGCGGCGATGGGGGCTGGGGGTTGGGTTTGGGGGTGGGGATTTGGGGCGGGTGGGTGGAGGGAGGTCCAGATGACCCAACGGCGCTTTCCCTCCCCATGCAAAAAAAGTAAATTAAAATTGCAAGGCAAATTTGCAGAAAGGGAGCCGGGGATTTGCATTGCAAAAGGGAGAAGCCCTGTCGCTTCCTGCCGCCGCTTCCAGGGACGCAGAATAAATATAGGTTAGCCGTGAAAGGAAGGAAGGAAAAGGGGGGGGGGAACCAGGTCAGACCCAGGACTCTCCTCTGTCAAATTGCTGTTGACAGGCTGGGCGAAAGGAGGACGGAGCGCCCCAAAAGCCGCTTTCAAGTCGGTGCAGCCGCAATTATTCTCTCTCTCCCCCCCCCCCCCTCGCTCCTCTTCCCCGGCAGGAGCAAACGCCTCCTTCAGCGATTTCTGACATTTTATTTTATTTTATTTTATTTTATTTTATTTTATTTTATTTTATTTTATTTATTTTATTTTATTTTATTTTATTTTATTTTATTTTATTTTATTTTATTTTATTTTATTTTATTTTATTTATTTTATTTTATTTTATTTATTTTATTTTATTTATTTTATTTTATTTATTTTATTTTATTTTATTATTTTATTTTATTTTATTTTATTTTATTTTATTTTATTTTATTATTTTATTTTATTTTATTTTATTTTATTTTATTTTATTTTATTTTATTTTATTTTATTTTATTATTATTATTATTATTTTATTATTTCCCTATTTCCTTTCCCTTCCCTCTTTCTTCCTTCCTTCCCTTCTTCATCCATTAATTTCTTTTCCCTCTTTCTTTTTCTTTCTTTCTTTCTTTTATTCTTTCTTTCTTTTATTCTTTCTTTCTTTTATTCTTTCTTTCTTTTATTCTTCCTTCCTTCCTTCTTTCCTTCCCTACTTCATCCATTAATTTCCTTTCTCTCTCTCTTTCTTTCCTTCCTTCCTTCCGTCTTACCTTCACTTCTTCATCCATTAATTTCCTTTCCCTCTTCCTTCCTTCTTTCCCTTCTTCTTTCCTTCCATTCCTTTCTTCATCTATTAACTTCATTTCCTTTTCTCCTTCCTTCCTTCCTTCTTTCCTTTCATTCCCTTCTTCATCCATTAACTTCCTTCCCACCTCCTTCCTTCCCTTCCCTTTCCATTATTTTCCTTTCTTTTCTTTTAATTTTAGGGCTTCATCGTTATGTAGAGAAGGCGGGATTCGTTTTTTTAAAAAAATTAACCGTCTTAATTCACGGTTCACGCGGAAAGACGAAGGCGCCAATTCACGCTCCCCCACGACCAAAACTACGCGTTTTTCCCCCCGCACGGTTTAATGGTCGCTTCACAGGGACGCGTCTCGTTGTCCTGGTTGGAGAAAGCGAATTCCCTTGGCGTCCCTAAAGCTCTGCGCCTCCTTAACCCATCCACGGAGACGGTGCCTGCCTCCCACGGGCGCTTTGAGCGTGGCCGATCCTCCCGAAGAGGATTTGGTCACCCACCGTGCTTTTAAAAATACGGAGAGGAGCTGGTCACCTTTTCTTTTAGAACAGGGGTGTCCAAACTAAGTCCACAAGTCTTAAAGTTCCCAAGTTTGGACACCCCTGTTTTAGAAAGATGAATTTACTTTTTTTTTTTTTTGAGAAGTTGTTTTTATTTTCCCATCCCCCACTCTTACACCATTAATCTTACAGTGGGTCACCTGGGTACAATCTTTGTGTCATCCTATTAAACAGCTGCATCATTTTAAATCTCTTTTTATCCGTCCTTTTACCCTTATATTTCCATTGCCTTAGAATTCAACTCCTCCTCTAAAATTCTGCCTTATTTTCAAACGATTAAATTTTCTGTTTCTTTTTGCCTATATTAATTTTCTATCCAGTGATAAAAACATCCCCAGATCTTATAATACTCTGATTCTTCTGCCTCCTTTAATTGCCAACGTTAATCTGTTCATTTCTGCACAGTCTAATGTTTTTTTAAACCACCTCTCCCTCGGAAGGATTTGTTTTTTCATTTTCCAATTTTGTTCAAATACAATTCTCAGTTATTCAGGTCAGGGTTGTCCCAAAGGTGCTTTTTTTCCCAAGAGGCAACTGGACTGAAGATGTTTCGCTTCTCATTCCAAGAAGCTTCTTCAGCTCTGACTGGATGGTGGGGAATGGAAGGATTTATATTCCTTGCAGACAGCTGGTCATTTCGCATCTTTTTAGAGGGTCATTGAGTCCACTTTGTGATTTTCTTGCAGTCAGTGCTAGCACTGATGATGTTACCTAGTTGAGTCATGAAAGGTCTACAAGAAACCACCAAACTCAGAGGGCAACAAGGATCCCACAGATCCTCCTCCTCCTCCCCCTCCTTCCCCTCCCCTCTTCCCCCTTTCTTTCCTGCAAACCTCACTCCTTTCTAGCACTGATGATGTTACCTAGTTGGGTCATGAAAAGTCTGCAAGAAAACCACCAAGCTCAGAAAGCACCAAGGACCCCACAGTCGTCGTCCTCCTCCTCCTCCTCCTCCTCCTCCTCCTCCTCCTCCTCCTCCTCCTCCTCCTCCTCCTCCTCCTCCTCCTCCTCCTCCCCTCCCCCTTCCTTTCTGCAAACCCCTCTCCCTTCTAGCACTGATGATGATGTTACCTCGTTGGGTCACGAAATGTCTGCAAGAAAACCACCAGAGATCACCAAGGACCCCTCATTTCAACCCTGAGCTACAAATATTCTCCTTTATTAGTAGCACAGGATGTGACATACGTAGCCTTGGGACAGCTCTCTCTAGCTTCTCAAACTTAGGCAGAAGTAGAACTCACAGTCTCCCTGCTTTTAGCCGGGTGCCTTAACCATAGCAGCAAATTTCTTGCATCCTGGGTACCAAATTCACACTGCTATGCCTTTTTTTGTTTTTGGTGGATTTCAAAGATGCTTTCGGCTCTATTTCCAGATCCCTTTTACTTTAAAAAAAATTGCAACTATTAATAAACCCCTTTTGATATGTAAAAGTTGCATGTAACAGCAGCCATCGGTTCGGACGCAGCCCTGCCAAATTTAATTATGACGCAAAAGGGACGATGCATGGATGGATTTTTCTCCTCGCTCGGTTTAACCTTTGTCTAAACTCTCCAATTAAACCTCTGGAAGAAGGAGCTGGGTTTTCCTGCTTTACATTGGATGGGAAATTATTGCCAGTCAAACTATTCTGGGCAGCTGACATTTCTGTCCTTGTCTGGGATGGAGGGGAGGGAGCAGTACCAGGAAGGCTTTCCGAATACTGTAATATTGCAGACAGGGGGTGTTACCGTAATAAACGGACGTTTTGACGCTTTTCCCAACAGCATGAATTTTTGCGGAGGCTTATTCCTAATCGATCCATTTCAATGCTTTGGGTATTGCAAGTCCATCAGTTTGCAGCTCAAAGCTCCATATCAGACATTAATACGATTGAAGAGAGTCCAGAGGTATTTCACGAGAAGAGTCCTCCACTCCTCTGCTCACAACAAAATCCCTTATGCCACCTTGCTTGAAATTTTGGGCTTGGACAATCTGGAACTACGCCGACTAAGGTCTGACCTAAGCATAGTACACAACATTGTCTGCTACAACGCCCTACCTGTCAACGACTTCTTCAGCTTCATCCTCAATAATACACAGGCAAACAATCAATACAAACTCAAGGTAAACTGCTCCAAACTCGATTGCAGAAAATACGACTTCAGCAACAGAGTGGTCAACGCCTGGAATGCCCTACCTGACTCCGTTGTTACTTCCTCAAACCCCCCACAGCTTCAACTTCAAACTGTCCACCGTGGACCTCACCCCATTCCTAAGAGGTCCGTAAAGCGGGTGCGCATAAGTGCACCAACATGCCTACCTACCTTCCCTGTCCAACTGTCCCCATTTATTTGTGCTCATTTCCTTTGTTCATGTCCATGTTCATACTCAAACCTGTTACCTTGTACATGTTTGACAAACCGAATAAAGTAAATAAAAATAAATAAAACTGCTTAAACTCTAAACAGAGAGAGAATACAATTAGCAATAGCAATAGCCCGTAGACTTATATACTGATTCACAGTGCTTTACAGCCCTCTCTAAGCGCTTTATAGAGTCAGGATCTCAGCCCCCCCACCCCTATAATCTGGGTCCTCATTTTACCAACTTCAGAAGGAGGAAAGGCTGAGTCAACCTTGAGCCAGTCAGGATCAAACTGCTGGCAATGGGCAGAGTTAGCCTGCAATACTGCATTCTAACCACTGTGAAGGGAAGGAAGGGAGGAAACAAGAAAGGAAGGAAACAAGGACGGAAGGAAGGAGAGAGGGAACAAGGAAGGAAGGAAAGGAGGGAGAGAGGTAAAAGGAAGGAAGGAAACGAAAAGGAAGGAAGGAAATAAACAAGGAAGGAAGGAAAGAAGGAAGGAAGAAAATAAACAAGGAAACAGGAAGGAAGCAAAAATGGAAATATGGAAAAATGAAGGAAGGGAAGGAGAGAGAGAGGTAAAAGGAAGGAAACAAAAAGGAAGGAAGGAAATAAACAAGGAAGGAAGGAAAGAAGGAAGGAAAGAAGGAAGGAGGGAGGGAGTGAGGAAGGAAGGCAATAGCAATAGTGCTTAGGCTTAGATACCAATTCATGATGCTTTCCAGCCTCTCTAAGACATTTACCGTGTCAGCCTCTTGCCCCCAACAATCTGGGTCCCCCTTTTGCCATCCCTGAAATGGTGATTAGAATTGCACTAAATACCTTGCGTGGGCACTGCAGTATTTTAGACATCAGGGTCTTTGGAAGAAGGCAAATGGTGTTGAAAAGAGGTCTGTAAAAGCAAATGAAACAACAGAGAACTTATGAAGGAGAAGAGTTCCAATCTTCTTCCTCCGCTTTGTCATTTTACATTTAAAAGACTTGGTCTGAATGAGAAGAGCAGCCCAAAATAAGCCCTAGTTGAGTGGCAGGGTGTTTTTGGAGAGTAGGGCTGACTCAGAATGACAGATCTGGAAGGGTCCTTGGAGGTCTTCTAGTCCAACCCCCTGCTCAGGCAGGAGACCCTATCCCATTTCAGAACAAATGCTAGTCTAATCTCTTCTTTAAAACTTCCAGTTTTGGAGCATTCACAACTTCTGGAGGCAAGTAAATTCCACTGATTAATTGTTCTCACTGTTAGGAAATTTCTCCTTAGTTCTAAGTTGCTTCTCTCCTTGATTAGTTTCCACCCATTGCTTCTTGTTCTACCCTCAGGTGCCTTGGAGAATAGTTTGACTCCCTCTTCTTTGTGGCAACCCCTGAGATATTAGAACAATGCTATCATGTCTCTCCTGATTGTTATTTTCATTCAACTAGACATACCCAGTTCCAGCAACCGTTCTTTATATGTTTTAGTCTCCAGTCCCCTAATAGGAATAGCACTTAGACTTATATACTGCTTTATAATGCTTTACAGCCCTCTCTAAGTGGTTTACAGTCAGCCTCTTGCCCCTTCCTTCCCTTCCTTCTTTCCCACTTATCTCTTAGACTTATATACCGCTTCCCAATGCTTTACAGCCCTCTCTAAGCAGTTTACAGAGTCAGCCTATTGTCCCTCCCTCCCTCCCTTCGTTCTCACTTAAGACTTATATTCCACTTAACAGTGCTTTCTGTCCCTCCCTAAGCGGTTTTACAAAGCCAGCACATTGCCCCCAACAATCCGGGTCCCCGTTTTACCCACCTCGGAAGGACGGAAGGTTGAGTCAACCTTGAGCCTGGTGAGATTTGAAATGCCAAATTGCAGGTAGCTGGCAGTCAGCAGAAGTAGCCTGCAGTACCCCACTCCAACCACTATGCCACCATGGCATCTTCCTAATCCTCTTTCTTGCTCTTCTCTGCACTCTTTCCGGAGTCTCCACATCTTTTTTTTTACATCATGGCGACCAAAACTGGATGCCGTATTCCAAGTGTGGCCTTCCCAAGGCCTTATAAAATGGTATTAACCCTTCCATTTACAAGCTGAATCGTTTGCTGGTGAATGAGTCCCCGTTTGTGAAGAGGATTTGAGCTATTTGAGCTATACGTTGTTATTATTATTTTTTCCTGATTTGCTAGCAGGGCAATCTAAAAGCACCTTCGCTATCGCTGGTTTTGTCCTCGGGAGAAAGTTGCAAAGGTTTCAAAAAAGGCTGCAGGATTTCTGTCGTGGGGGGGGGGGGGGGGGGGGCGAAGAACGGACTTCTCCGTGAACTCAGTGGGAGATCTTGTCTTGTCTTGATGTTCTGTTGTGATCAGCTCAATTTCTTTTCCTGTGAAATGTCCAGGAATAGCCTTGAAATTAAGTGGTTGCACACCTCTTCAAGTACTCGAGATTGTATTCCTAAAACCCATTATCTGACTAGTTGCTCTCCCACCTCTTCCATAGGTGCAAAATGCCTGTTGTGCCAAACAACAGGGTAAAAGAGATGCTTGTTGAATCGTTTCATGTTCCTCTTTCCTTCTCCCTTTTTTTTTAAGCTTTGGAGAACTTCTTGGATTAAGCTTTGGATAGAAAAAACAACAGGACACATCCACATATTTCCACCTCTTCGGGAAACAGAAATCCAGACGTCACACTATTAAATTTACAGGCTTTTGATACCATCGACCATGGTATCCTATTGCGCCGGTTGGAGGGGATGGGAGTCGGAGGCACCGTTTTGCGGTGGTTCGGCTCCTACCTCTCCGACCGGAAGCAATGTGTGTTGACAGGGGGGCAGAGATCGTCCCTGAGGCCACTCACCTGTGGGGTGCCACAGGGGTCGGTCCTCTCGCCTCTCCTGTTCAACGCATATGTGAAGCCGCTGGGTGAGATCATCCGTGGTTTCGGAGTTGAGTACCATCTTTACGCTGATGATACTCAGCTGTATATTTCAACCCCAAACCACCCCAACGAGGCTGTCGAAGTGATGTCCCGGTGTTTGGAAGCCGTCGGGGTCTGGATGGGGGACAACAGACTTAAACTCAACCCCTCCAAGACTGAGTGGCTGTGGTTACCGGCGCCTCGGTTCAGCCAGCTGACTCCATCGCTGGCCATAGGGGGCGAACAATTATCCCCTGTGGAGCGGGCGCGCAATTTGGGCATCCTCCTAGATGCCCGGCTGTCAATGGAGGACCATGTGGCAGCCGTGGCGAGGGGGGCGTTCCACCAGGTTCGCCTGGTGCGCCAATTGCGCCCCTTACTGGACCGGAGTGCCCTGCGCACGGTCACTCATGCGCTGGTGACGTCTCGCCTGGACTACTGCAATGCTCTCTACATGGGGCTTCCCTTGGGACGCATCCGGAGACTGCAGCTAGTTCAGAATGCAGCCGCGCGGGTTATTATGGGAAGTACACGTTACTCCCATGTAACACCTCTCCTGCGCGAGCTGCACTGGCTACCTGTGGCCTTTCGGGTGCGTTTCAAGGTATTGATCACCATCTTTAAAGCGCTCCATGGCAGTGGACCTAGTTACCTGCAGGATCGCATCCTACCACACACGTCCCTGCGACCTATCCGCTCACACAGAGAGGGGCTCCTCCTGGTGCCGTCTGCTAGTCAATGCCAGCGGGCGACACCTAGGAGTAGATCCTTCTCTGTGATGGGCCCAACCCTCTGGAATGACCTCCCCCCTGACATTCGAACTACCACCGACCTCCGTTCCTTCCGGCAAAAGTTAAAGACTCACCTATTTCAATCAGCTGGCCTGGCACTTTCTTAGTTTTACCTCCCGGGGATTTATTCATTTTAATTGGGTTTGGGGTTTTAATAAGTTTTTTAATGTACTATATTTAATATTTATTATTCTATATACAGTCTTGTAACCTCCTCCACCTACGTATTTAATTATTTAACTGTTTTTGTATGTATTTTATAACGTATTTTAGCGACTGTACACCGCCCCGAGTCCCTTTCGGGAGAGGGGGCGGTCTATAAATATGAATAATAATAATAATAAATAATAATAAATGAAAAAGGGAGGGAAGAAAACAGAAAAGTATTAATATACAAGTGTATGTTTAAAGAATGAGGTATGTGTAAATAACAGATTGGAAAATATAATGAGGAAAAGGGAATGTAAAATGGTGAACATAAAAATACAACCGGATTTGCGGGAAATATGCCAGAGGAAGGGGAAAATACGCAATCACAACAAATAGAAAGAGAAAAGTAAGAGAAGAGGAGGAGAGAGGAAAGGAGAGGGAAAGAAGAAAGGAAAGGAGAGGAAGATAGGGAGGTGTAGGAAAAGTAGGAGAGACGGTAGGAAGGGGAAGGAATAGGGGAGAGGAAGGGGAAGAAGGAAAGGGAAAGGAGAGGAGGAAGGAACGAAGTAGAGAAGAAGGGAGGGAGTAAAGTTAAGAAAAGTAGGGTTGTAGTAAAATAAAATAGGTGTATGGGGTGGTAAGCAAAGGAATCCCGATTATAGATTTAAATTTTTATATGGGAAAATGAACGTTCAAAATTGTTAATACACGAGGTGAAAAATAACTGTGAGAAGGTAGACCTGTAAATGTGTGTATGAGATTAAAACCTTTTACAAAAAATATATATTTCCAGCTCGCCAAAGGGAAAAAAAAAACCTTGATTGAATGTCTTTTGAAGATATTGCCCATCTCGAGGGGCTGTTGAAGAAGAAGGGAGGAGGAGGAGGGGGGAAGAGGAAAGGAGAGAGAGAGAAAAAAAAACTACACGGAGAGAGAGAGAGAGAGAGAAAGTGCTCCGAGAATGTCAAGTGGGGAATTAGGATGCTTGGATTTCAATGGGAACAAATATCCGGTGTCTGTAATTGCTATAAATGAAGCCAATCAATAGTATGTACAAAATACGATTTTAATGGCCCCATCGTCTGGGCGATCGCTAAAGGATTACAGATGGCACGTGTCCATCCAAAGTACTTTTGGATCAGATGGAATAGCACATAGATTCATTTTATTTTATTTTTTGAGGGGTGGGGCTGACAAAAGCCCATCCGAAGTCACCAAAACGGACTGGCCAGAAGGTCAGCCCAACCTTGCGGTTATCTGGAAACCAAAAACACGTCCGAGGTTTAGCCCTCTGCTCGTGGCCAGAGCCAGGATGTCTGGCCTCTCTCTCTATGACGATCCGGGCATTAGCAGCCGTCGGAAGAAGCATTAGTGGGAGATTTCAGAGCGAGCGAGAGCGTAGTAACCTAATATTAACGAACTGCCATTGCCTGTCACTTCGGGGTTCATTAGTTTGATCCGGGTTGTCAAAACTTGCGGCGTCTGAGTAATGGATGTGAACCTTGGAGACTTCATTTCAGAAGAACGAGGTGGTGGGGGACTACGAGGGGCCACCCCGTCCCGGTTTTCGTTCTCAGAAACTCCTTGGCCAAAAATGTGTACATGTCGGATAAAGCCGATAATGAAGGCATTAAGTAGCCGCGAAAGGAAACCCAAAAGAAACATATTGTCAGACCTGCAGCCATCTTTTCTTTTGGATCTTTGGCCTGCCACACTTTCTATTATTCTACTATGACTTTTCTATGGTGGGAAAATGGGAGGGGGGATTGTACGGGGTTAGACGATAGGTAGCCATAACAATATTCTTTCTAGAAAGCCAAGGTCATTCTTTGTCTTTGCACCTCTGTACCTGACCAGAACTGGGTGGGTGGAATCTGCCAGCATGGCAGTGGGAGATTGGACCATGGGATGGACTTGTGGGTGCGGGGGGGCAAGATCTTGAACTTTCAACTGGGTGAGGAAAACCGGGAACCTTTCAGATTCGGGTTTTCCCAGATGTGCCAACATGGCTCTCTTCATCAATTGGACCTGTGAACAATACTTTGGCCTTGGACTCTGATTTACTTTCAGATGCTATTTGGAACGCTGACACTTATTTGTTGTCATTTGCAATAATTGTAGTCTCAAAAGGTCCGAGCTCAGAGGTAGTATTCAACAGGTTCTGACCAGTTCTGGAGAACCGGTAGGAGAAATTTTGCATAGTTTGGAGAACCGGTAAATAGCACCTCTGGCTGGCCCAGCCCCAATCGATTCTCTGCCTCCCGAGTCCCAGCTGATCGGGAGGAAATGGGGATTTAACAGTTACCTTCCTCTGGAGTGGGGAGGGGATTGGGATTTTGATTTTGGGCTTTACCAATTAGATAGAAATGGTGTTATAGAAATGGCTGGTTTAAACTACTTGGCAGCTCCAGCCTCTGTAAGACTAAAAAGTTGTGGTTTGATGTTATTATCCTATTCTACTGCACCAAATGCTGCCCTCTGCACTCTCAAACTTGGAGTTTGGGCAAGTAGTCAATCAATCAACCAGAATAGAGTTGGAAGGGACCTTGGAGGTCTTCTGGTCCTTGGAGGAAGGAAGGAAGAAGGAAGGAAGAAGGGAGGAGGAGGAGGAAGAAGAAGAAGAGGAAGAAGAGGAAGAAAAAGAAGGAGGAAGAAGAAGAGATGAAGGAGAACAAGACGGAAGAAGGAGAAGAAGAAGGAAGAAGAAAAAGAAGAAGGAGAAGAAGGAAGAAGGAGAAGGAAGAAGAAAGAGAAGAGGAACAAGAAGAAGGGGAAGTAGAAGAAGAAGGAAGAGGAAGAAGAAGGAGGAGGAGGAGGAAGAGGAGGAGGAGGAAGAGGAGGAAGAGGAGGAGGAGGAGAAGAAGAAGAAGAGGAAGAAGAAGAAGAAGAAGAAGAAGAGGAAGAAGAAGAAGAAGAAGAGGAAGAAGAGAAAAAAAGGAGGAAGAAGAAGAAGAGATGAAGGAGAACAAAACAGAAGAAGGAGAAGAAGGAAGAAGAAAAAGAAGAAGGAGGAGGAGGAAGAAGAATAGAAGAAGAAGAAGGAAGAAGAAGGAGAAGGAAGAAGGAGAAGAGGAACAAGAAGAAGGGGAGGTAGAGGAAGAAGGAAGAGGAAGGAGAAGGAGAAGGAGGAGGAGGAGGAAGAGGAGGAAGAGGAGGAAGAGAAGGAGGAGGAGGAGGAGGAGGAGGAGGAGAAGAAGAAGAAGAAGAAGAAGAAGAAGAAGAAGAAGAAGAAGAAGAAGAAGAAGAAGAAGAAGGGTGGCATTTTTGAGGTGGCCATCCTGAAGTTCTCTCTCCCCATGGAGACACTTGCCACACTTTCTCTTGGCAAATTGCTCAGGACCTCCTGGTCACGTGACCCGCAGGGCCCAATCCCGTTTCCTGTCGGTGCCATTATTTTTCAGTCCAGCCGCCTGCAGACGCCCCGTGTGAATTATTGATGTTTGCCATCTATTATTGAAGCCGTTGTGTCCTTCATAATTGCCCACACCGGTCATAAATGATCATTTGTTGGTCGATTGGAAAAAAAAGACACAAAAGACACAGCAGGAGGACATTTGGTACCCAGTTGTTTTTGTTTGATCAGCTCACGCTCTCCTTGGCCACTTGAAACACGGTGGGTCCTCGACGTACGGCCACAACGGAGCCCCAAATATATGTTGCTAAGTAAAACGTGTCTTACGTGAGCTTTGACCCGTTTTTATGACCTTTCTTGCTGCGCTGGTTAAGTGAATCACTGAAGACGTTACATTAGTAACAGCGGTTGTTAAATTAATCTGGCTTCCCTCTGTTCACTTTGCAGATCAGAAGGTCGCAAAAGGTGATCGCTTGACCCCCCCCCCCCGGATACTACCACCGTCATAAATATGAGTCAGTTCCTGGTGAATGGTGCAAAGTCACCCAGCTGGCTTTCATGCCTAAAGCGGGACTAGAACTCACTGTCTCCTGGTGATTGGCCCAAAGTCACCCAGATTGCTTTCATGCCTAAAGCGGGACTAGAACTCACCGTCTCCTGGTGATTGGCCCAAAGTCACCCAGCTGGCTTTCATGCCTAAAGCGGGACTAGAACTCACCGTCTCCTGGTGATTGGCCCAAAGTCACCCAGCTGGCTTTCATGCCTAAAGCGGGACTAGAACTCACTGTCTCCTGGTGATTGGCCCAAAGTCACCCAGATTGCTTTCATGCCTAAAGCGGGACTAGAACTCACTGTCTCCTGGTGATTGGCCCAAAGTCACCCAGCTGCTTTTCATGCCTAAAGCGGGACTAGAACTCACCGTCTCCTGGTGATTGGCCCAAAGTCACCCAGCTGCTTTTCATGCCTAAAGCGGGACTAGAACTCACCGTCTCCTGGTGATTGGCCCAAAGTCACCCAGATTGCTTTCATGCCTAAAGCGGGACTAGAACTCACTGTCTCCTGGTGATTGGCCCAAAGTCACCCAGATTGCTTTCATGCCTAAAGCGGGACTAGAACTCACCGTCTCCTGGTGATTGGCCCAAAGTCACCCAGCTGGCTTTCATGCCTAAGGCGGGACTAGAACTCACCGTCTCCTGGTTTCAAGTCTGGTGCCACAACCCTTCTCTTTCCTACTTTCCCAGTTCAGCTAAAACATCCGTAAATGTTTAGCTCTATCTCCAGTTCTGCTGCTACCTGACCGAACTCCGCCCTCCAGATGTTTTCATTCCTTCGCTGGCTTTTCCCATGGCCCGTTCGGATCAACAGCTGCTTTTTCAATCTCATGACCAGAATCTGGACCCTTGAGGGTTTCAAACCTTCCTGGGTGTTTGCTGACAAATACATTTTACCTGGCTAAAAAAAAAATGGGGGAGAATGAGTTGGATGTTTGGGTCAGCGGTGGGTGGGAAGAGTTGCACAAACCCAGCCAAGTCCCAGAAGATGCTTTCAGCAGGTGGACGGAGGGGGAGGAGAAGAAGAAGAAGAAGAGGAGGAGGAGGAGGAGGAGGAGGAGGAGGAGGAGGAGGAGGAGGAGGAGGAGGAGGAGGAGGAGGAGGAGGAGGAGGAACAACAACAAAATTTGAAGGAAACCAATCCTCACAGCCACCAGGTGTGTTTCCCAGAAGGCGGGCGCCCTCTAGTGAAGAAGAGGGGGATCTCAAAGAATATTTTGGGGAAGGGGTTTCTTGTTGAGATGGGGGGGCTCCCTTGGATTTAATCAATCAGCACAGAGCTGGAAGGGACCTTGGAGGTCTTCTAGTCCAACCCCCTGCTTCATCAGAGGACCCTAGACCATTCCAGACAGGGGGCTGTCCAGTCTCTTCCTAAAAACCTCTAGGGATGGAGTGCCCACAATTTCTGGTGGCAAGCGGTTCCCCTGGTTAATTGTCCTTTGATGTCTCTCCTTAATTCCGGGTTGCTTCTCTCCTTGGTTAGTCTCCATTTGTTGTTTTTTGTCTTGCCTTCTACTGTGTTGACCCCCCCTTCTTTGTGGCAGCCCCTGAAATACTGGAAGAAGAGGAGGAGGAGGACTGTAGAGTCATTGGTGCTCTCTGAGCTTGCTTGTTTTCTACCAGACGTTTCATTGCCAAACTAGGTAACATCATCAGTGCTACTGCTATCACGTCAACCTTAGATCTTTTATCATGATTCTCAAATGTTTCTATTTAGGTGTAGATTCAAAAACGTGGTGCGAAGATATGTAACATTGAGCTTCAGAGTTTCTACACCATAAAGAACTAAAAATATCCTTCCTTCCTCGGGGATATTGCTAAAGAAAGATGTACTGAAACCTGAAGAAAGGAGTTATCACCAATCATGCATCTATTCATTTCTCTTTTTTCTTCGCTTTGGTTTCAAAAGGTTCTTGACAAGAATCTTGCTGTACTTTCGGCATTTGCAGTTTCACAGCCATTTTCACTTTGCGAGGAAAGCAAATCGGTACCCATTTTCTTCCACATACAATTCAGGTGAGCTACAGAGCGTACGGATCCAACAAAAAACGACAATCGGGCACTTATAACCATATGTGGTAGACGTGTGTCAAAGCAAAAAACTTTGGGCAAAAATGCCTGTGGTTAGAAAAGATGATAGGAAAACATGTAGATTTTAAACCTGAACTGTTTTTATTAGGTATAATATCAGAATAGAATAGAAGTGAATAGAATAATATAGAATATAGAATAAGATAGAATATAGAATAGAATATGGAAAGAATAGAATAGAATAGAACAGAATAGAATATAGCATATAGCATATACAGTATATAGAATATATAATATAATATAATAATATAGAATAGGATATAATATAGAATAGGATAGAATATAGAATAGAATAAAATAGATTAGAACATAGAATAGAATAGAATATGGAAAGAATAGAATATGGAAAGAATAGAATAGAATAGAATAGAATAGAATAGGATAGAATAGGATAGAATTCTTTATTGGCCAAGTGTGATTGGACACACAAGGAATTTGTCCTTGGTGCATAAACTCTCAGTGTACATAAAAAGAGAAGATACATTCGTCAATAATCATAAGATACAACACTTAATGATAGTCACAGAGTACAAATAAGCAATCAGGAAACAATATCAATATAAATCGTAAGGATACAAGCGACAAAGTTACAGTCCTGCAGTCATAAGTGGGAGGAGATGGTGGTGATAGGAACGATGAGAAAACTAATAGTAATAATAATAATGCAGCCTTAGTGAATGGTTTGACAGTGGTGAGGGAATTATTTGTTTAGCAGGAAAGCTTGCTAAACGAACTACATGTTTAATATTGCATGCCTTACAGTATTGAGGATTATATTTGCACAATATTGGAAAAATGAAGAAACACTGCGAGACGAAGAGATAATTAGGAAGATCTTATTAGATTGTGCAGAAACGGACAGACTCATTCTGAAGATTAAACAGAAAAAAAGACACAGAATATTATCAAACACGGGACTTATTTCACCAGTGGCTGGAACAAATTGAACAATCCAGACAACGCGATGTTTATTAAGCACTAACGAAATGTAAACAATAGAAAATGAATTCAGTCTTTAAAACAATAGAGAGCAAAATTTGAAAAATATTATCAAGACAACGGATGAAGAAGCTGAACAGTTTTAAAAAGGTTGTTATTATTATTATTATTTTTAAGTGGAGGTGCTCCAGATATAAGCAGTGTCGTTTATTGCAGATTATCAATACCATGGAGCATTAACGGGGACTTTGCATAGTTAATCAGCCAATCCCATTATCACTCGGTCTCTTGTGGAAGGATAGGATTCTGCCTGATCCTATCGATATGATCTTTCACCTTTTCCTGTGACATTTGTGTCCTTGGTCGATTAGGGACAATCTTCCCTACAGCGAGCTATTGATTGGAGAGGCCCATTTGCAACCTGTGGCTTCGGCTCTGAGGCCATTTGCGCATCTCGCTTCTCCACCACCGTATCTTTAATTAAGAAGCCCAGCTCCGGAATCCCCCTATGTAGACGAATAGAACAGAGTGGGCATTACGAGACAGACCGAAATAATTATAATTATTCTAATCTAATATAGAATATAATTATTCTAATAATTAACACATTTTATAATATTATATATATATATGTTTTTATGATTATATAAATGATGACCTGTCACTTTGTTGTTCCTATGTATACTGAGAACTTATGAACTGGAGACAAATTCCTTGTGTGTCCAATCACACTTGGACAATAAAGAATTCTATTCTATTCTATTCTATTCTATTCTATTCTATTCTATTCTATTCTATTCTATTCTATTCTATTCTATCCTATCCTATTCCTTATTCCACTTCATATTCCATTTCATATTCTATTCTATTCCTTATTCCATTTCATATTCCATTCCTTATTCCATTCCATTCCATTCCATTCCATTCTATTCTATTCCACTCCACTCCACTCCACTCCACTCATCCCATTGCAATGATTCACTTAACAAGAAAGCAAAAAAGATAATAAAACATGGTAAAAGTCCCTTAACAAATGTCTCACTTAACAACATATATTTTGGGCTCCATTGTGGTCATAAGTAGCAATAATAAACAAGGTAATATCATCAGTGCTAGAAGGGAGTGAGATTTGCAGAAAGGAGGAGGAAGAATGAGAAGGACAAGGAGAAAGAGGAGGAGGAGGAGAAGGAGAAGAAGAAGAAGAGGAGGAGGAGGAGAGGAGGAGGAGGAGGAGGAGGAGGAGGAGGAGGAGGAGGAGGAGGAAGGACTGTGGGGTCCTTGGTGCTCTCTGAGCTTGCTTATTTTCTTGCAGATGTTTCATGACCCAACTAAATAACATCACTGCTAGAATCCACTGCGGTTGGATTTGCAGAAAGTAGGAGGAAGAGAAGGAGGAAGAGGAAGAAGAAGAGGAAGAGGAGGAGGACAACAACTGTGGGGTCCCTGCTGCTCTCTGAGCTTGCTCGTTTTCTTGCAGACGTTTCATGACCCAACTCGGTAACATCATCAGTGCTTGTGGTCGTACATGGAGGACAGCTTGAACCTGCAAATATTAAGAATACCCACTCGGCAATCGAATATTCGACAGGGCGATCAGGCGGATAACAACAAGCAAAGAACATCAGAGGAAATCTCTTGATTTTAAGAACAGAAGATTATCTTTTGCCTAACCGTGGTCTAAACCAGGTCATGTCAGGCTGGGCGACACACCTGCCAAGGGATGCCCCTGGCAAGGGGTTGCAGTGTGGGACGGAGACCTTTCAAGCTCCCTGCGCTCGCCCCGAAATACCTTTGGAGGGTGTCGGTTGGCATGGGGGGGGTGAGTGTGTTAATGGAAGCATTTAGTGCATGTCGAACACAAAATAATTAAACCCAGTTCTCGCATCAAGCGGCTGCGATTGATTTACGGCCCCTTCTGGTTTTGCCGGCCCCCTTCGGTGGAAACCTGACGCTTAATTATCGTCGCAGGAATTCTGGGTTTGTCAGGAAGCGTTTTCCATCAGGGTGATTAGCCTTTTCCACGCTGGAAGCGTTTTCTTTCCCTCCACCGCATTTCGCAGCTGCCTCGGCCCCCGTCGCTTCGCTGAGAACACGGAACGGCTCTTTCGCTTGAGCTGAGATGGGAGCGTGGACGATGCTAAAGCCTTTGATTGTGTGGACCACGACAAATTGTGGCACGTTCTTAAAGAGATGGGAGTAACAGACCATCTTATTTGTCTCGTGAGACCCCTATATCTGTTCTGACCTAGGCTTCCTGAGACAGTAAAAAGCTTAGTCCCCCAAACCCTCTTTTTAATTTCTATTTCTATGTTAATTCACAGTCCATAATGAGTCCCAAATAGTTTGTAAAAAGTCCGACAGAAGTCTGCCAAAGTCCTTTGGGATAAGGCTGATAAGCACCCACCTTTATCTTCCTTGAAATGCTGCCAAAGACTTAATTGGCAGTTAGCTTGGCAAGGCCAGGCGGAGCAAAGAGTCAGAACGGAGCTTAAGAAGGTAAACTGACCAGCATGAACCAGGTTGCTTCCTGCAAAGGCTCACGTGCCTTTGCTCCTCCTTTATGTCCTATCACCTCCAGCTAAGTGACTTTGGGCCAACCACCAGTATGGATGAGTTCTAGTCCCACCTTAGCCATGAAAGGCAGCCGAGTGACTTTGGGCCAACCACCAAGAAACAGTGAGTTCTAGTCCCACCTTAGCCATGAAAGCCAGCCAAGTGACTTTGGGCCAACCACCAGGAGACAGTGAGTTCTAGTCCCACATGGTTGTCAGCAACTTGTTTTGAGTCCACTATAGACTGACTTGACTGGTTGTTGGTTATTTGTAGACAACACACTGCAAATGACTGGACTTGGCTTTCACATGGGCCTCGTTCAGCTCCAAACTTCCAGAAACAGCTTCAATTTTGAAAGAAAACATGCTTTCTCCGTTTTGCGCCCGCTCCTATTTTCAGCCTTGCGTTCCAAACCCTTCCAAAAAGACAAGTTTTATTTATTCATTTTTTGTTTCAGTGATTTCTCTTCAAAAATCTGTGTTTTTAAAACTCAGAGGTGATTCATGCCAAAGTCACGCTGACTTCTGTCTCCGGAGCCATCCTGGTGCGTCCTCACCATGGATTCCTTTTGCATTTTACGTGACTTCAGGGTTTCTTTCTTCTCGCCTGTCAAGTCGGTTCAAATCATTGAACGTACACTAGAACAATTTTCTGCAGCCGGATTTGCTGTTTAACTCGTGTGTAATTTGGATCCCAAGAGTCTTTTTTCCCCCTTTTCTTCTGAGCGAGAGAAAATGTTTTGGACCATATTTACCGGTCAGAGAGGGGTTTTATTGCTCCAAATAAAAATTCACTTATACGGTTCAACAGAATGAGTCATTAATACCGACCCGTTTGCAGAAGTGGCATTCAGCCCGTTCGAACTGGTTCAGGCAAACCAGAAGCGGGGATTCACTTATGCGGTGAGGTGGGCCCACTTATCCATCCTGGTGTAACACCATTCTATTTAGCCATCTTTTTGAGACAGGGTGGAAGGTGCATACGTGAGCAGAGCACATGCGTGGAAGGCGGGCGTGTGAAATAGTGCGCATGCGCGGCGAACCGGTGGTAAGAATATTTTGCCCGTTTGTAAGGCGAAATTAGAATATAGAAATGCAATGCGTTCACAAACCTTTAAGAACAATATATCAAATGTGAATAAGTGTGCGTGAAACTCACCACCGGCAGCAGAATTGTGAGAAAACGCCGAATTATTCAGGACTTGCACACCCTGTAAGATCAATGGAATGCAGTGCACTTACTTGAGAGTAAACACATTTTGCTTTTCTTTAGCGCATAAGGGAAGCAGTGGCTCAGTGGCTAAGACACTGAGCTTGTCAATCAGAAAGGTCAGCACTTCAGCGGTTTGAATCCCTAACGCCGCATAACAGAGTGAGCTCCTGTTACCTGTCCCAGCTTCTGCCAATCTAGCAGTTCGAAAGCATGTAAAAAATGTAAGTAGAAAAATAGGAACCATCTTTGGTGGGAAGGTAAAAGAATTCCATGCACCTTCGGCATTGAGTCATGCCGGCCACATGACCATGGAGACATCTTCAGACAGTGCTGGCTCTTTGGCTTTGAAATGGAGATGAGCAGCGCCCCCTAGAGTCGGGAATGACTAGCACATATGTGCGAGGGGTATCTTTACCTTTAATGCCTAATTTTGAGGGTTGGTGATTCAAGAGATTAGCGGTGTGAGAGCCTGTTTCCCTGTATCGTCCAAGTTTTAAGACACACCTTCAGCACAACTTTTGATGGACAATTGACTTCCCAGCTGTGAAACACTGGTCCCTGAGTTTACATGACCGCATTAAAAACTACAAATTGCAATGAAATAAAATAAAAATCTAGCTATTATTACAGTGAAGCGAAATGAACTGGGCTATCACGTCCCCCTTTTTAATTGGTTAGAGAATGTTTGTTTAAGCCCAACTAGAGGAATTTTTAAAATCTGCAATAACAGAAGAACAGAATGGGAAGGAACCTTGGAGGTCTTCTAGTCCAACCCCCAGGTAGGAAACCCTACATGCCATGTCAGACAAAATGGTTGTCCAGTCACTTCTTAAAAACTTCCAACGCCATGCCTAAACAGTAGTAGAGACTCTCCTGCTTGAGGAGGGGGTTGGACTAGAAGACCTCCGAGGTCCCTTATGATCTAATGAAAATAAAGTTGTATCTGTGATGATGTAATCCCTGAAGATGAGATTGTGTTGTCTGCTAGAGTCCTACAGCTGCCTGCCATTCTTAAGTGTGAAAATGCAGATATGACATGATAGCAGTCTTCCAGTATTTGAGGGGCTTCCCCAAAGAAGAGGGGCTCAACGTATTCTCCAAAGCACCTGAAGGCAGGAGAAGAAACAATGGTTGGAAACTAATCAAGGAGAGAAGCAACCTGGAATTAAGGAGAAACTTCCTAACCAGTAAGAACAATTAATCAGTGGAACAGCTTGCCTTCCCCCCGATATCAGAACCACCACCGACTTTCTCTCCTTTCGACGAAAACTGAAGACTCACCTGTTCCGTTTAGCCGGCCTGGACCATTCATAACCTCATTATACCTCTTGGCAGATATATTTTAACTGGGTAATTTTAATTGGGTATTTTTTAGGATTGTTTATATACTGTTTTTTATCTGCTTTACCTGTACAGTGTTGTATTGCCTCCTCTTCTATGTTTTTATGTTTCCATGTTTGTAGTCTATTTTATCTATTTCATTTGACTGTACACCGCCCCGAGTCCCTTTGGGGAGAGGGGGCGGTATAAAAATCAAAATAAAAGGTAAAGGTAAAGAAGTTGTAGGTGCTTCATCACTGGAGGCTTTTAAGAAGAAACTGGACAGCCATTTGTCAGAAATGGTCTAGGGCCTCCTGCCTGAGCAGGGGGTTGGATTAGAAGATCTCCAAGGTCCCTTCCAGCACTGTAATTTGGTTTATTCTGAATCAGCTCCACTCTCCAGAAAAATTCTGGCACTCAATTAGGGTTTATTTGAAGATGCACTTTTCATTTATATCAAGCCTTTTAAATGTAAAATTACAAAGAGGAAGAAGACAAACTTCTAGACTGCATCAACAGAGGGATAGAATCAAGATCTAAACTAAAACTAAACTAAGATCACGTGAAGTGTGAATACCACTTTATAAGGCCTTGCTAAAGCCAAACCTGGAATACTGTACCATGGTGTCAAAAAGATGTGGAGACTCTAGAAAGAGTGCAGAGAAGAGCAACAAAGATGATTAGGGGACCTAAGAGGCTAGAACATATGAAGGACGGTTACAGGAACTGGGTATGTCTAGTTTAATGAAAAGAAGGACTAGGGGAGACATGATAGCAGTCTTCCAATATCCCAGGGGATGCCCCAAAGAAGAGGGAGTCAAGCTATTCTCCAAAGCACCTGAAGGCAGGACAAGAAACAATGGATGGAAACTAATCTAGGAGAGAAGCAACCTAGAACTAAGGAGAAATTTCCTGACAGTGAGAACAATTAATCAGTGGAACAGAAATTGCCTCCAGAAGTTGTAAATGCTCCAACAATGGACGTTTTAAAGATGATGTTGGATAACCATTTGTCTGAAGTGGTGTAGGGCTTCCTGCCTGAGCAGGGGGTTGGACTAGAAGACCTCCAGGGTCCCGTCCAACTCTATTATTCTATTCTATTCCAGTTGCTTTGTGGAAAAGCACCTTTGGGGTTTTAAAGGAAGCGTCTTCGTTGATCCTTGGACGGGAAGCGTTTGTGGCGATGCCTTTCTCTCTCCTTCCACATTTGAAGCCATCCTCGTGGCTGCGCCCTGCTTAAAACACGGGACAGAAATTTCCTTTCAAGTTGATGAACAACAGAGCTGCGCGCAGGGTGGAGCATTCAGCGCGCCCGTTGGACATTTTGGCGCATTTCTCTTCTCGTTTGGAAATGGATAAGTCATGGAGAAGCCCAGAAGCCTGCGGGCTCCGGCACGTCTTTGTTCTCTTAATTTGATTGCAAACAGATGAAAGGCGCGATGGGGAGGGGGGCGGCACTGGGAAGGGATGGGGGGGACACACCGGGGATCGCCCGTCCGCAGAGCCCCCAAAGGCGCTGGTAGCGTTTAGCCTGCTCTCACGGTGATCAAAGACGCGCCATCCGTCTAGACAGACGAGGTGTTTGAGCGCACAAGTGGCTTTCATTACGCGCCGGTGCAGGGCCATTGTTCTGGGGCTGGGGGCGCTGGGGGGGGGGCGTTGGGGGTGAGCCCTGCTCCTCTTCACCAGCCAGCCGATGATTGATTTTGGGGAGATGCTCGAGCGCCCCTGGCCGGGGGAGGGAAACCCACGCGGGGTTCGGCTGCGTCGGACGGGCGGCGCAACTGCACATCACTTTAGCGCAAAGTGACACCTGGAACGGAGCGCTTTCGGCTGCAGCCGTGTGTGTGTGTGTGTGTGTGTGTGTGTGTGTGTGTGTGTAGAGGCACCTTCCTTCCGATATGGGGGGGGGAGGGGATACAGAACGTAGAATAGCAGAGTTGGAAGGGACCTTGGAGGTCTTCTAGTCCAGCGGCGCCCAAAGAAAGGAGAGAGAAGCGCTCGGGCGGGGTATTGCGTGCTGCCTGCATTCCGAGGATGGGGCTTGGCTTGTTTGCTCTGGTCCAGATGTGTGTGTGGGGGGTGTTGTTCTAGTCCAATTGGGTTCTGAATCGGAGGGCTCCCGGCCATGAAACAAACAGAACGTGGAAAAAGTTATACTATTGATTTGTAACTTTTAGCCCATCATTATATTATATTATATTATATTATATTATATTATATTATATTATATTATATTATATTATATTATATTATATTATATTATATTATATTATATTATATTATATTATATTATATTATATTATATTATATTATATTATATATTATATTATATTATATTATATTATATTATATATTATATTATATTATATTATTATACTATACTATACTATACTATACTATACTATACTATACTATACTATACTATACTATATTATATTATATTATATTATATTATATTATTATACCATATATCATATTATATTCTATTCTTATTGCACTGTATTTATTGTATTGTGTTGTTGTATTGTATTGTATTGTATTGTATTGTATTGTATTATTCTATCCTATCCTATCCTATCCTATTCTATTCTATTCATCAGCAAAATATCTTTACCATCCCGAAATCATGTCACAACACCCCTAAATGTTTGGAAATTGAATGCAGAAACACTTGACATGCTCTAACATGCACTCCAAAGATTTTGGGGTAGTAAAACCACTGGCGTTTCTAAGGTGAAAGGTAGGAAGCCTCCAATCCTGTCTCCCAGAAGTTCTGTCTTCACAGGCTGTGCCTTCTCCTCTGAGGTTTGGTAGTTCTTACTGCAGAATAACAGAGTTGAAAGGGACCTTGGAGGTCTTCTAGTCCAACCCCTTGCTTAAGCAGGAGACCCTCTACCATTCCAGACAAGTGACTGTCCAATCTCTCCTTAAAAGCCTCCGGGGATGGAGCTCCCACAACTTCTAGAGGCAACTTCTGTTCCACTGGTTGATTGTCCTCACTGTTAGGAAGTTTTTCCTTAGTTCTAAGTTGCTTCTCACCTTGATTAGTTTCCATCCATTGCTTCTTGTCCTGCCTTCAGGGGCTTTGGAGAATAGTTTGACTCCCTCTTCTTTGTGGCAACCCCTGAGATATTGGAAGACTGCTATCCCGTCTCCCCTAATCCTTCTTTTCTCTAGACTGGCCAAACCCACTTCCTGCAGCCGTTCTTCATATGTTTTAGCCTTCACCTCACCTTATCTTCTTAGTTGCCCTTCTGCAGCAACTTCTGGTGGCAAGTTGTTCCACCGGTTAATTGTCCTCCCCATGAGGAAGTTTCTCCTTAATTCCAGGTTGCTTCTCTCCTTGATTCATTTTCATCCATGGCTTCTTGTGTAAGCACCAAACTCCCCCCCCCCACCTGCTTGAGAGGGGAGGAGTTCAACCCCAGACTTAGACCCCCCCCTCTTCTTGGCTCAACTGAAACTCAGCAGCTTAGAAGAAATAACCTTTTCCCAGGCATCTCAATCTGTGTTGCTTGAATAAGAGGGAGGAGAATGATTATAATCCTTACCTATTCACCTATCCTCCAGGGTTTATTCCGGATGCGTCTTAACCTTTGCAAAGGTAAAGTGGGCTTAGGGCGGTGCTGGACTCTCACATCCAGAGGTTTATTCCCTTTCCAATTCTCCCCTGACTGTGCAACCTTTCCAGACTCCCAGGAAACTCCAGTTGGCAAAAAGCGCCAGCAATGTGCCCTTTCAACTCCCAAGAAAGGGGTCTCCAAACTTGGCAATTTTAAGACTTGTAAACGTCACCTCCCAGAATTCTGGCTGGGAAATTCTTGGAGTTGATGTCCACAAGTCTTAAAGTTGCCAAGTTTGGAGAGTCCTGCTCAAGAGAGTCGATGGAGAGTCTCAAGTCATCCAGGTCATGGTTGTCCCAAAGGTGCTTCTTTTTTCAAGAGGCAACTGGACTTTCTGGGGTTTTTTTTTCTTTGAGGATGTTTTGCTTCTCATCCAAGAAGCTTCTTCAGCTTCGACTGAAGCTCCATCGGCATCCCTTTTAAAAATGATTCTATTCCACCATTTTTTCGATATTGATGTAATTCTTGTCCTGCAGCAAATTGGCCATGGTGAGTTGGTCACGGCAAGTTGGCCATGGTGAGAGTGCCATGATGAATTGGCCATGGCCAACTGATGACTTCACCATGGTGAGTTGGCCATGATGACTTGGCCATGGCGAGTTGGCCATGATGACTTGGCCTTGGTGAGTTGGCCATGATGACTTGGCCTTGGTGAGTTGGCCATGATGACTTGGCCATGGCGAGTTGGCCATGATGACTTCACCATGGTGAGTTGGCCATGATGACTTGGCCATGGTGAGTTGGCCATGATGACTTGGCCATGGCGAGTTGGCCATGATGACTTGGCCTTGGTGAGTTGGTCGCAGCAAGTTGGCCATGGTGAGAGTGCCATGATGAGTTAGCTGTGGTGAGTTGGGCATGATGACTTGGCCATGGTGAGTTGGCCACAATGAGTTGGCCATGGTGAGTTGGCTGTGGTGAGTTGGCCATGACAAGTTGGCCATAATGAGTTGGCTATGGCAAGTTGGCCATAATGAGTTGGCTGTGGAGAGTTGTCCTAGACCTGGCAAATACACCCCTTGGATTAGTTCCTTTCAAGGGAAGGCATGCGGGCACACTTTTGGCACGTAATGACAAAAAGATTAGCCATCCCTGACTTAGCCCCTGCAAGGACTCCAAAATATCCTTCCTGCCATGACTTAGGAGTCATTTTTCCCACCAAATTGTTTCTCAGCCCTTCGGTTTTGCTCACAGGCAGACTCCCCCCCCACACCCCGTTCCCAGGCAAACTCAAAGAACCGCAAGAGCAGAGATGACAAGACAAAGATAACATCGGCCGACCGGCCCCGGTAGTTCCCAGGGATGAGCTTGGGCCCTCCAGGGCTCCATTTGTGGTCTCCATTCCGCTAACGCTTAAAATATTTTTAATTGGACAGCTAATTAGACAGTATTGGTTGTTTTGCTATTTCTAAATAGCAAGGTTGAAGACTTTTGAGTTTTGGGCCATTGTTGAAAGACCCCTTAATGTCAATCAGGTTTTGGCTACATTCCTTATTGTCACTGATAACCAGAGGTGAATATCACATATTTTATACCACCGGTTCGCCGCGCCCCGAAAATGAGAGTGTGCGCATGCGTGGCCTTTCGCGCATACACTTTGCTCGTGTGCACAGCTTGCACACATGCGCACGGCTTAGAAAATGTGTCTAAATAGGACAGCATAGTGCCATGCGGTTGGCACTACTCATTCGCCCAAACCAGTCCGAACCGGCTAAATACGACTATTGCTGATAACAAGCTTGGAAACAAGATTCTCTGAAGGTCCTTCAAAAACTTCATTGTGGGAGGAGAGTTGGGTGGAACATCTTCTCTCCATAGAATCTCAGAGTTGGAAGGTGCCTCAGAGGTCTTCTGGTCCCTTTCTCAACCAGTAGACCCTACATCATTTCAGACAAATGGTCGTCTCTTCTCCCAAACAGACCACACTTTCGGACTAAACTTCCTGATTTGTGGACTCTGGGCTACGTTATCCCTCATGGCAGTTTCACATCATGCCGCCCACACCTTTTCCATTCACACAGTTCTCCTCTTTTTTGCACGAGGTTCTGGTTTGAAGTCAGCTGAAGAACAATGAGCAAAACCTCATCCCGGTATCTTGTGTTGGTTTAAAGGTTTCCACCTTTGGATACGTCCGTGGGTTTGTGTGCATGCATCAAATTTTTCGCCCACCCCGTTTTGTGGCTCCAAATGGCTTACAAAATCCAAAATTCAATAACAATTAAAAGCCACAAATCAAGCACCCCTTTTTGCTGGGATTTTTTTCCCTCCAGATGGACGTATTATTCAGTAGCACCGTTGACCTCAGATATACATAAGTAATGAGAGAGAAAGTGAATGACATCATTTCACAAGCATGGTGTACTTGAAAATGTCTTCGACAGCTTTTAGAGGTAACACATGAAAGCATTCCTATGGTTAATAGAGTCACCCCCTGCTATAATATGTGTAGGCTTTCTAGAATAATTCACATTTTCTCAAAATCACAGACATAGTTTTTTTCTAACAAATCAAAAACCAGATAAAAGTGTGGCAATCTGTACAGTGTAAACTACTACAGATAGTCCTCCACTTACAACAGTTGGTTTAATGGCCACTAAAAAAAGTGACATGATCATTTTTCACACTTACGACTGTTACAACATCTGCTGTGAGCCAAATTCAGATGCTTGGCAACTGGTTCATACTTATGACGGTCGCAGCATCCCGGGGCGGGACCCCCTTTGGCGACCTTCTGACGAGCAAAGTCCATGGGGAAGCGAGATTCACAACTGTTCAGTGCCTAACTTAACAACTTCAACAATTCCCTTAATGACTGTGGAATGACAAGTCGTACAATGGGGCAAAACTCACTCAACAAACATCTCACTTAGCAACATAAATTTTGGGCTCCGTTGTGGTTGTAAGTTGAGGGCTACCTGTACTGTACAGTGCTTATTTCATACCAATGGTGAGATTCAGCCGGTTTGCATCGGTTCACATGAACCAGTAGCTAACTTTTCATGCAGTTTGGCGAACCGGCTTATCCCACCATTGGCTGGCCTCGCCCATCCCCTTTTGAATGTGTCACATCATATGTGAGGGTAGAACAGCACCTGAGGGTAGAACAAGAAGCAATGGGTGGAAACTAATCAAGGAGAGAAGCAACTTAGAACTGAGGAGAAACTTCCTGACAGTCAGAACAATTAATCAGTGGAACAGAAATTGCCTCCAGAGGTTGTGAATGCCCCAACACTGGAAGTCTTTAAGAAGATGTTGGATAACCATTTGCCTGAAATGGTGTCGGGTTTCCTGCCTAGACATAGGGTTGGACTAGAAGACCTCCAAGGTCCCTTCCAACTCTACTATTGTATTGTATATACTCCTAAGAACTCACAGGACTTTGATGTCCCAACTATTTTGATGCTCTAGACCACACTACACAGGTGCCACTCTGGACATGTACCAGATATACACAATCTGTAATGGCTAAATTTCTGCTAAAGTATTTATTTTTTAAAAAATCACTCTAGGGAGAGGGGATCAACAGTGTCAAAATGTACCAAGCCTGTGATGGCGAATCCATGGCACACGTGCCACTGATGGCATGCAGCGCCCTCTCTGCAGGCCTGCCAACTGTAACCCCAGTTCAGCTTCACTGCACATGCGTACATGCCTCCTGCCAACCAGTTGGTTGTTGGCTCTCTGCTGCGCATGCCTGGGAGACAGGGCATGTGTGGGGGACTGTATGCGCATGTACAGGGAGTGGGCCTCATGCATGGGGCCGCATGCGCATTGCATTTTGGGGGGCTGGCCGTGCGCGCATTCACACTTGGGGCACTCGGTCCAGAAAACATTAGCCATCACTGTACTAGGCACATTTGACATATATACATAGCAGAGGTGGATTCCTACCGGTTCGGCCCTGTTCGGCCAAGAAGGTAGTAACTCGGCCGCCTACACATACGAACCGGTTCTATTGTTGGGGGCTCCATCTTTATTTTTAGTTCTGCACATATGCAGAACAATCTCCATTGCAGAAACGTAATTTCCTCCCCTTTTCTTATGCTCTGCGCATGCACAGACATTTTTAGGTCTAAATGCGCCGAACTGGGAGTAATGCCAGTAGCAACCCACCCCTGACACATAGGAATAAATAGTGCATTTTGGATGTTCAGTAGCAGTAAATAAACAGAGAGGGAAATTGCATCCCGTCGAGGCCTTTGAGGCGAGGGGCCGGGCGAGGCGAGCCGCCCTGTGCGATGAGGCCAGGTGTGACAAAGAGTGGTGGGCAGTGGTGGGGACCGGGCGTGGCGAGGCCAGGCGAGGCACCCCTTGACGTAAGTGATGTCGAGTTGCCCATGCCCACCCAGTCACATGACCACCCAGCCATGCGTACCCAGCTGGCCATTAGGGCAGAGAACCGTTTGTTCAATTATTTGAATCCCACCACTGTTTCATGCTAAATGTGCTAATTAATCCTGCATTGTTGTAACCAAGGATGGAGTTCACAAAGAGCGGTGGGTTCAATTCCCCCCCCCCAAAGTGCCTGAAACTGGCACGGTGCTCTTTCAAGAAAGATAAACAGATACTTGCAACCGATACACGGAGCCATTCCAGGTGGTTCGGCTCCAGAAATCCAGGTTTTTACAGGCATTGTCTCCACGCACGCATGGCTGCATCGCGTGGAATCAGTCATAATCCTGCTGAGTTTTGGAAAGCTTGATCTTCCCCGCCAATCCCCATCTGAGGCCTGTCATAGGAAGAATTTAGGAGACTTGCATTGTGGGCCTGTGCTCCCCTGCTAGAGAGCCAACACCAGACCTGCCTTGCCCAGGGAGCCTCTCTCTGTTGTGGCCCACCAACGGCCAGTGGAGCTGGCAGCAGATTCAGATAGTGAGGAGGTTGGGGAGGAAGATGGGCCAGTCCTGGAGTCTGGGGAAGGCTCTGATGAGGGCTCTGTGTCGGAGGCAGAGAGGGGGCCAGGGCCATCTGACAGTTATCAGCTGCCTTCAGAGTCACACATCAGTGGGGCAGAAGAACAGCTGGAGCCTGTTCCCAGTGTGCGCATGCGCAGAGTTGCCAGACAAGAAGGGAAGAGCTAAAGAACAGGGGTCGACTTGGGAGTAAGGCCACGGGTGGACGATGAATGGCCCCTCCCAGAGGGAATTAAAGAGGAGCAAAAGGGGAGTGGAGTTTGCAGGAGATCATTAGTTCGCTTAATTGGTTCATGACTCTCTGAGACTCCTTGCCACGTTTTGCAGATATCGTCCTGGCAGCTCTCCAAGCCAGGTAAGTTCTGTAACCGTAAATCCTCCCTTGAAAGACTTTGCTGGATGGGAATGAGAGGAATTCACAGCAAATTAATAAAAGGGTTTTTTGTCGGGACCAGGAGTTTGCGTCATGCTCTTGGGAAGCCCAAACACTCTCTGCATCTCTTTCCAAGTTGCGGTCAGCTAGGAATGTATAGAATCAAGATCTTGTGAAGGGTTAATACCCCATTATAAGGCCTTGGTTAAGGCCACACTTGGAATACTGGATCCAGTTTTGGTCGCCACGATGTAGAAAAGATGTGGAGACTCTAGAAAGAGTGCAGAGAAGAGCAACAAAGAGGATTAGGGGACTGGAGGCTAAAACATATGAAGAACGGTTGCAGGAACTGGGCATGTCTAGTTTAATAGAAAGAAGGACAAGGGGAGACATGATAGCAGTCTTCCAATATCTCAGGGGCTGCCACAAAGAAGAGGGAGTCAAACTATTGGCACCTGAAGGCAGGACAAGAAGCAATGGATGGAAACTAACCAAGGAGAGAAGCAGCGTGGAACTAAGGAGGAATTTCCTGACAGTGAGAACAATTAATCAGTGGAATTTACTTGCCTCCAGAAGTTGTGAATGCTCCAACACTGGAAGTTTTTAAGAGGATCTTGGATAACCATTTGTCTGAAATGGTACAGGATTTCCTACCTGAGCAGGGGGTTGGACTAGAAGACCTCCAAGGTCCCTTCCAACTCCGTTCTTCTCTTAAAAGAGAACCGGCCAATCAGGATCAGTGAGGCATCGCCTGGAGAAAGCTGATAGGTTCATTCCCTTCCAATGCCATGATTCTGGTAAATGTTGATGCATCCCTTCAGCAACCTATGTTGTTTTCAACTTGAGTAGCGTCTTTGAGATGCTGATGGCTTCCATCTCGTTGCTCTGGAGTCATTGGGCATCTTCATGAGGCCTCCTCTCTGTCCACGCGGACATCAGTCTGGTACAGGTAGTCCTCGACTTACAACGGTTTCATTTAGCGAGTGCTCAAAGTTACAACGGCAACGACAACAGTGACCCATGGCCATTGTTCACACCTATGTCCAAAGTCATATGATTTACATTCAGATACTTGACAGCTGGCTCCTATTTATGACCATCTCGGTGCCCTGTGGGCTTTGCTTCACTTAACGACCACATTATGAACATGCTTTTAATTCCCTTAGCGACTGTCACCTTACCAATTGAATCCCTGCGGCGATGCGCTGAGCAAACACGGCGAGAAAAGTCGTAAAGTGGGGCACAACTCACTCCGCCAATTTCCCGCTTAGCAAACATACTTTTTGGCCTCCCATTACGGTCATAAGGCGAGGACTGCCTGTGTTATCAAATGCTTTGCCCAAAGTTGTCAGAAATTGTGAGAGCTTCATCACTGGAAGCTTTCAAGAAGAGACTGGACTGCCATCTGTCAGAAATGGCGTAAGGTCTCCTGCTTGGGTAAAGGGGGTTGGACCAGATGACCTCCAAGGCCCCTTCCCACTGTTGTTATTATTCTCTTATTCAGAAGTTGTGGCAGCTTCATCCCTGGAGGCTTTCAAGAAGAGACGGGGATGCCATTTGTCAGAAATGGTGTAAGGTCTCCTGCTTGGGCGGAGGGTTGGACTAGATGACCTCCAAGGTCCCTTCTGACTCTGTTAATCTGTTTTTAAAAAGAAGGAAAGGAGATCCTCACCTCTTATGGAGCAAAGCAGCATTAGGGAGTTTCCAAAAATGCTGAGACTTTTTTTTTTTTTGGCTGTTCCAGGCGCCGAATGGAAACTGCTTCCTGTCTCCGTGAAAAATCCCTCCAGCTGTCAGTGTGAATTGACCTACACTTTGGAACGCTTCTAGCGACAGGAGTAGGGGGGCAGCCCAGCACCCTCCGAACCCTCTCGGGGGTCCCCCACCAAAAGATTAGCTTTCAGGGTACCTGAACCGAAAGCCTCTTGCGGAAGAGCTGCAATAAAATTTCGACTTCGATTCCCTGCCCCTCCCCAGAAAAATAACATTTTCCAGCCCTCTGCTGAAAATGGCTTTCGCCAGCAGATAAGATCAAAAAACTCTTTTGTCTGTCGGGAGCCGCAGTCTCATTGTTTTCCTTTCATAATTAGCTTTTGGGAGGCTTTGTCACCCTAACGCGTCTGGATATTCTTCGGTTAATCAAACGGAACAAGAACAAGAGGGCCCTGTTTGGTCCATGAGGTCACTTCTAGCAGGGCCTGGATTACACACACACACACACACACACACACACACACACACACACTAAAGGCTGAGGCAGGGAGTGTGACCTGATCCATCCTGACAGGCCCTGCCACATGAAGCCTCCCCACAGCTGCGATGCGAAGAGGGCTCTGAGCTGTTATCATAAATACCATCTCCCATCTTCTAAAGACCGCCGAAACTGCTTCGCGTTCTCTAACGGCCATTGTCAAGGAGGGTGTCCGCTGCGTTCTGAACAACACAAATCGCTTGAACGTTTTAATCGTAGCTTAAAGCTCTCGCGCGGATCATTGAAAGCGACGTTCCTCCGCGGAGAGACCAGCGCATCGAGGAGCCAAGGAGGGACCGAACGGCGTAGACTGGAGGCGGTTAAAAAAAACGGAGCGGCTTTTCCTTTAATTAATACTGAGTGTTGTAAAATAGTTGCCCAAACAGAATGAACCCCTCCCCCTCCCATTGACAACGAAGGTTCTTGAATTTTGCAGATCACTCGGGGAGATGATTAGTGTCTCGGTGTTTAAATCGCCATTGTGAAGCCGCTTAAAAAAAAAGGATTTTGTCCTGACAAAAACCCCTTTTATTAATTTATGAATTCTGCTCCTTCACATCCAGCAAAGTCTTTCCAGGGAGGATTTACAGTCACAGACCTTCTCTGGCTTGGAGAGCTGCCAGCCCGAGATCTACAAAACATGGCAAGGAGTCTCGGAGAGTCACCAACCAATTAAGCGAACTAATGGCCTCCTGCAAACTCCACTCCCCTTTCGCTCCTCTTTTATTTCCTCTGGGAGGGGCCGTTCATCGTCCACCTGTGGCCTTAATCCCAAGTCGACCCCTGTTCTTTAGCTGTCTGGTCACTCTGCACATGCACACACTGGGAACAGGCTCCAGCTGTTCTTCTGCCCCACTGATGTCTGACTCCAGATTTCCAGAACTTCTGGGAGGCCCATTTTTCGCCCTCCCTGCGCTCCGGAGGCTTTCTTTGAGCCTTTGGGAGGGTGAAAACATCCTCCCCCCTGGCTCTGGAAGCCTCCAGAAGGCCCATTTCCAGACTTCCGGAACTTCCGGGAGGCCTGTTTTTCGCCCTCCCAGAACCTCTGAGCAGGCACTTACATAGCATCCAAAATGGGCCACGAGGAGACTCCTGGGAGGAGTGGAGTGGGACGGGCAGGGCCATCCAGTCCTTGCAATTAGCGGTTCAGTGAACCAGATGTAAAATTAGCATCCGGTTCGCCCAAACCGGTCCGAACCGGCTGAATCTCACTTCTGCCTAGCCTGGTAACAAAACGTTCTGAAACCAACCCACCTTCACTCTCAGGGAAAAGCTTTTTTGCTTTTTTTTTTGCAGAATTTTCCTCTTTTGCGAGCCTGGAAATTCTGGTTGTGGGGAGTCTAGTCCAACCCAACTTCTGGGGATGGAGATCCACCTCTGAGAGCAACTGGCCGCTTCTTCCAGGCCTCCTCCACAGCTCTGACCAGGGCAGAGTGCGCGAGGGCCCAAAGAAGGAGAGAACCTAGCTGTCATCCTCCACTGGTGGCGGGTGCAAGCCAGTGACGGAATCTATTTTTTTTTACTACCGGTTCTGTGGATGTGGCTTGGTGGGCGTGGCTTGGTGGTGGGGGGGGTCATGTGACTGGATGGGCGTGGCTATGTAGCCGTGTAACTGGGGGTTCAAAAGACAGAAACTCACTTTCAGAATGGCCTGCTGGAGCAGGGTTGGACTAGATGACCTCCAGGTGCCTTCCAGCCCTAGGTTATCCTCTGAAGCTGCGTCTGGGGCCAGGTTTGTAGTTCCTCTTCTTTTTCCTCCCTCCCTTTCTCTTTCTTTTTTCTTTCTTTTTCTTGTTTTCTTTTTTCTCTCTCTTTCTTTCTCCCACCCTCTCTCTATATATATCTTTCTTTCTTTCTTTCTTTCTTTCTTTCTTTCTTTCTTTCTTTCTTTCTTTCTCTCTCTCTCTCTCTCTCTCTCTCTCTCTCTCTCTCTCTCTCTCTCTCTCTCTCTGTTTCTTTCTCTCTCTGTGTGTGTGTTTCTTTCTTTCTCTTTCCTTCCTTCCTTCCTTCCTTCCTTCCTTCCTTCCTTCCTTCCTTCCTTCCTTCCTTCCTTCTTTCTTTCTTTCTTTCTTTCTTTCTTTCTTTCTTTCTTTCTCAGCACCCCACCCCTTATTTTTGGCCTAGCAGGTTTCAGGGAAGCTTGCTGGGAGCAAAAACGGACCCTCCCTACCCCCGCGTTTCTGGAGAACCTGTTAAAAAAATGCTTTAAAAGTTTTTTTTTTTAAAAGTTCCAAAGGTCAGCCGTGCAATGTACGATCGTCGGAATGTTTTTTTTTTTAAAAAAAAAAAACTTTTTTTTAGTATTTTTTTGCTACCGATTTTGCAAGCCGGTAGCATTTTTACTACTGGTTCGGGGGAACTGGCCCGAACTGGTAGCATTTCACCCGTGGTGCAAGGCCCTCTTGTGTAGCCCCCTCCTCCTCCTCCTCCTCCCTGGCCGGGTTCCTCCGCCTTTCTCCCGTCTCCACCACAAGAGCGTAGAGGGACTGTCCTCTTCCCGGCTGCCATTGAGGAAATGGGGGTGTTAATGGTTGTCTGCGAAGGCAGAAGGCGAGAGGAAAGGCCTCTGGAGAAGGCCGAGTGGCAGCTGATAATCTGCCGGTACCTTTCCCCACGGAGCCGGCTGAGAGCTGCCAAGCTGATGCCTTGATTGGCACCGAGTAATGGAGGAGGAAGGGGGACACATTCTGAAGGAGCAGAAGGGAGGAAGGGAGGTTACACCTTGGCCTCTGCACCCTAGTAGGGAATCCTTGTGGAAGAATTTGTTGGTGCTGAATTGAAATAGCCGAGCCTCGTCCGAGCCTCCCCCAGACTCCGGGACTGGCCCACGTTCCTCTCCAACCTCCTCACTGTCCAAATCTGCCGACAGCTCCGCTGGTGGCCACAACATAACTTTGCTGAAACTGAGTTCTGGAAACTGAGATTTTCATGAAAGGAAACGGAAGTAAGGGAACCACATGAAAATGCGGAATTCCTTAAGTCAGCCCAGAGCTGAATGATTTCTGCAAAACCATGGGTCAGGGCTGCCATCCAGCAGCACCAGCTATGCTCCGCCTGATGCCAGTCTGCCGTCAGCAATAGCGGGAGATGCTCGTTCCCATCCAGCCAAGTCTTTCAAGGGAAGATTTAAAGTCACAGACCTTCTCTGGCTTGGAGAGCTGCCAGGCTGATCTCTGCAGAACTTGGCAAGGAGTCTTGGAGAGTCACGAACCAATTAAGGGAACTAATTGTCTCCTGCAAACTCCACTCCCCTCTTGCTCCTCTTTTATTTCCTCTGGGAGGGGCCATTCATCATCCACCTGTGGCTGTATTCCCAAATTGACCCCTGTTCTTTAGCTGTTCCCTTTGTCTGACAACTCTGGGAACAGGCTCCAGCTGTTCTTCTGCCTCACTGATGTCTAACTGCGAAGGAAGCTGGCAACTGGCATACGGCTCTGGCCCCCTCTCTGCCTCCAACACAGAGCCCTCGTCCGAGCCTTCCCCAGACTCCAGGACTGGCCCATCTTCCTCCCCAACCCTCCTCAATGTCTGAATCTGCTGCCGGTGGGCCACAACGCTGACCAAGACGCAGACGTCCACAGAGCGAGGCCGAAATCCTCACGACTGCCTGCTTTTTGCCCCATTGAGCACATGGCACATGTAAAAGGGGCGGGGCTTTAACATAGCATGGAGGACACCATTTTGGATTGTTTCTTTTTTTAAAATCCTCCTTCATAAATCCATCCCCCTTCAGCCACGTCTAGTAGTTTAGGAAAAGTGAGGTTACTTTGGTCTCCGAACCTCACATGCTGCTTCCCACAGGTGGAAATTTGATTAGCTAACCTAAAACCGTTAAAAAAAAATAGATTAAGGGGCCTTTTGCCTTTCTTTGTTTCATAAAGCGCCCTGCATTTACCCCCCTCCCCCCCGACAGACACACTGAAATGGCTTTCTAAGTGTTCCTTCTGATCGTGTTCTTTGCCGTAAGCCTGCAGGCTTTTGTGCTACATGCTTAGTTAAACAGTTTTTATCTTACATAAAACCCTGCAAAGACGACTTCGAGAGCGATCAGGCCGCTCCGGTGGTGATTTAAGTGAGTTTTCCCCCTTTGCTCTAACTGCTTCTTGTTAAATACTTTGACGTTTATGTGTCTAGACTTGGATTGTTCCCTTATTGATTTTGTACATGAAATAATGGAGCGCCGAAGCCATCTCCCACCATCCTCTACAAATCATGAGCCTTCCTCCGTGGGCCGCCTCGCTTAATGATAAGAGCGAGCCCCGGCAGCAGGTCTGTCTAGGATGCACAGCTGCCTCTCTGCTCCGTTTCGTGTCCCCTGCTTTCTATCACTCTTCCGTAGCTCTGACAGGCCTTCGGCTACGTCAGGATGGCCCTCGCGCTTCTGCCGGCGTCCAGTCTCCGGCTCTCTTGGCGCAGTGCAGCCGAGAACAAGGTTTGGTGGTGCACTTCTTAGTCTTTTGCTAGGGGAGGGGTTGGCAACCTTAAACTCTCAAAGAGCCACAAAGGTCCTAACCGAAAGACCCCCGTTCATTCTGGAGCCAACCGGAAGTCCAGTTGCCCCACCATAGAGTCTCCTCCTAGCGCGGTGTCCTTTTTCCTCTACCTGCCAGGCTAACCAAAAGCCCTATCAATTGTGCAGCCAACTGTCGACAAGGAGCCGCAGCAGAGGGAAGAAAGAGCCACATGCGGCTCCAGGGCTGCAGGTTGCCGACCCTTGTGCTAGGGGAATCCGGTTTAAAAAATGGCAGCTGTGATGGTGTGATGTGTTGCTTTGGTCGGGACTGCCATCTTGACTTGTATTGTATTGTATTGTATTGTATTGTATTGTATTGTACTTCTTTTGACTAGTGCTTGTGGGCACCCCTATATTTAAGTCAAAGAGTCCCAGTTGAAAGCTCAGCCACCCTTTTATCTGGCTGAAGAAGAAAGGAGAATGCTAAAATGGATTTCCTAATCTGCTGGGAGGTTCTCCAGGGACTGGAAATGCTGATGATAATATAATGCAGTAGGTCCAGGAGGCAGCTGGGTAGTCCGCTGGTGGCGTGTGGACCTGGCAGCAGATTCGGACAGTGAGGACACTGGGGAGGAACATGGCGCAGTCCTGGAGTCTGGGGAAGGCTCGGAGGAGGGCTCTGCGTCGGAGGCAGAGAGGGGGCCTGGGCCATCTGGGAGTTATGTGCTGCCTCTGGAGCCTCCAGAGTCAGACAGCAGCAAGGCAGAAGAGCAGTGTGAGCCTGTTCCCAGTGCGCACATGCACGGAGCTGCTAGAAGGCAAGGGACGACTCGGGAGTACGGCTTGGAGGTGATTGGCCCCTCCCATAAGACATAAAGGAGGAGCAAAGGCATGTGAGCCTTTGCAGGAAGCAACTTGGTTCGTGCTGGTCAGTTTACTTTCTAAAGCTCCGTTCTGACTCTTTGCTCCATGTGGCCTTGCCAAGCTAATTGCCAATTAAGTCTTTGGCAGCGTTTCAAGGACGACAAAGGTGGGTGCTTATCAGCCTTATCCCGAAGGACTTTGGCAGACTACTGTAGGACTCTATACAAACCATTTGGGACTCATTACAGGCTGTGAATGAACATAATTCACAGCCTTTGAAATAAAAAGAGGAGTTTTGGGACTAAGCATGTGCTTTTTACTGTATCAGGAAGCCTAGGTCAGAACAGCACATTCTTGCTCTACGGATGCCCAGGGAGGAATTTCTGGTAACCTTCAGGGTTCTCCATTCCTTCACCAGTGGTGGGGTTCAAATAATTTAACAACTGGTTCTCCCAGGATCACATTGGCTATTGTGGGAGGCGTGGCCCATCCCTGACCTCCATCTCCACCACTCATGAAGGATGAGCCTCCCGTGACGGCTAACCTGACCCTGGGCGAACTAATTGTCTCCTGCAAACTCCACTCCTCTTTCGCTCCTCTTTTATTTCCTCTGGGAGGGGCCATTCATTGTCTACCTGTGGCCTCACTCCCAAGTCGACCCCTGTTCTTTAGCTCTTCCCTTCGTCTGGCAACTCTGTGCATGCGCACACTGGGAACAGGCTCCAGCTGTTCTTCTGCCTCACTGATGTGTGACTCTGAAGGCAGCTGATAACTGTCGGACGGCCTTGGCCCCCTCTCTGCCTCCAACACAGAGCCCTCATCAGAGCCTTCCCCAGACTCCAGGACTGGCCCAGGTTCCTCCCCAACCTCCTCACTGTCTGACTCCGCTGCCAGCTCCGCTGGCGGGCCACAACAGCTGGTTCCACAACACTTGCCACCCGTGTTGTGCTCTTCCATCAAATCTGGAGGTGATATCAGCTCAGAATCCACCGGAGGAGCCCCCAGGTGTGGTCAGAAGAGAAGCGAGGATCCTTGGGGCCTTTCCTCTCTGCAACTTGGCTCACTCAAGTCAACCTTATCTTTCTCTTGAACAGGGCTGGTCTTCGGATGACACTAACCTAATCAAGACCCTCTTGTGCAAAAACAGATTGGCGGATAATTCTGACAGATATTGCTTTAACTGCCCCCTTTCTGCACCCTGGGGTGGGTGCCCATTATTTTCTTAAGTGGTTGAGATGATGGACAAGAGAGCAAGATAAAGACTGCTCACGGTGGACCTTTAGGACCCTGGGAAGAAGATATGTGAAAAATAAGCCAGCACCGTCACTATCCATGGGGGCAACGACGTTGCCCAAGGAAAGACGTTGGCATAAATCTGATCGGTGGGGAAACAACAGATGTTGCCTCCCAAGGGCGAAAGGAGAAGAATAACGATTGGGAGCAATGATACAATGCAGAACAAAAGGCCTTCACGTCTTTTGCTCTGGCTGAATGCAGATTGACATTTTTCTTCGACACCAAGCAAATAGTCTCTTGCAGGGTGTGTGTGTGTGTGTGTGTGTGTGTGTTTGAGTGTGTGTGTATCATGAAATAACAAATGGAGGGGAGGAGAATCCAAGGACATCCCGAAATGTTCACATCGAAAAGTGGCAACAATGTTGGTGGGCATGGGCAGACTCCAAGCCACTAGGCAAACTTAGGTTTGCTTCTTGGTTACCTAGAAAAGGGGCATCCTGTTGTCACCCGCCAGTGGCCAGAGAAGCTGGCTACAGAGTCAGACAGTGAGGAGGTTGGGGAGGAACCTGGGCCAGTCCTGGAGTCTGGGGAAGGCTCTGATGAGGGCTCTGTGTCGGAGGCAGAGAGGAGGCCAGAGCCGTATGCCAGTTATCAGATGCCTTCAGAGTCAGACATCAGTGGGGCAGAAGAACAGCTGGAGCCTGTTCCCAGTGTGCTCATGTGCAGAGTTGCCAGACGAAGGGAACAGCTAAGGAACAGGGGTCGACTTGGAAGTAAGGCCACAGGTGGACGGTGAAGGGCTCCTCCCAGAGGAAATAAAAGAGGAGCGAAAGGGGAGTGGAGTTTGCAGGAGACAATTAGTTCGCTTAATTGGTTGGTGACTCTCCGAGACTCCTTGCCAGGTTTTGCAGATATCGGCCTGGCAGCTCTCCAAGCCAGGTAAGTTCTGCAACCGTAAATCCTCCTTTGAAAGACTTTGCTGGATGGGAATGAGAGGAATTCACAGTCAATTAATAAAAGGAGTTTTTGTCAGGACCAGGAGTTTGCTTCATACTCTTGGGAAGCCTCGGTCAGAACATACCCCACCCCCACCCCCGATCCTTGGACAGGCATCGGTCCGTGGCATACCAGAAACCAGTCCATGCAAACAAGCAAAGCCCCACCCACAGAATGCAGATCCCTCCAGTCCCTGGAAAAACCTCTCTCTGATCCCTGATGCCCCCTAAAAAGTAAATTTATTAATTGACTGTGAATTCTGCTCATTCACATCCAGCAAACTCTTTCAAAGGAGGATTTACGATCACAGACCTTATCTGGCTTGGAGAGTTGCCAGGCCGATATCTGCAGAACTTGGCACGGAGTCTCGGAGAGTCACAAACCAATTAAGCAAACTAATTGTCTCCTGCAAACTCCACTCCTTCTGGTGGTGTGGATATGTGTGGAATAAAGTGTGATTAAACTGGGAAGAGTCCAGAGAAAGAAACGGGCTGGGTGGCGTCACTGTCCCTTCACCTCCTCCTGATTAAAGAAGGGTCCCCCCCCCCTCAAAAAAGCTGGGAAAGTGAAGATGAAAACTTGTGGCTCTGGAAAATTGCTATTCATGGAGATCGGTTAAAGTCGAGCTAGGAAATCATGCCTGATTTCTGTTTCTTTTTGTCCTTGTGGAACGAAGTCCTAAGAGCATGACTTTCTAAAAAAAAAAATCTTTGTAGAAACTTGAAAAGTCACACCTGTATTCCCAGCTGTGCATTCCATTCTCCAGAGTCAGCAGGAAGATATTATTTAAACCTTTCTGGTGGCTTAGGTATCCCTTTAAATCATCCCTCTATTTCACAGGAAGGAAGGTAAAAGATAAAGGTTCCCCTCGCACATATGTGCTAGTCGTTCCCAACTCTAGGGGGCACTGCTCATCTCTGTTTCAAAGCCGAAGAGCCAGCGCTGTCCGAAGACGTCTCCGTGATCACATGGCCGACATGATTAAATGCCAAAGGCACACAGAACGCTGTTCCCTTCCCACCAAAGGTGGTTCTTATTTTTCTACTTGCATTTTTAACGTGCTTTCGAACTGCTAGGTTGGCAGAAGGTGGGACAAGTCACGGGAGCTCACTCTGTTACGGGAGGCTAGGGATTCGAACCGCCAAACTGCTGACCTTTCTGATCGACAAGCTCAGAGTCTTAGCCATTGAGCCACCAAGTCCCACAGGAAGGAAGTGATCACTTTTATTCCTTTTTCACCTTCTTTTGCTCTTTCTTGGATATTTTCTCTGTTTAGAAGCCAGCTCCGAATAAGACAGTCCTGCCTTTCATATTTTCCATGATATCGAGCCTTTTACGTGAAATAATGGGGTGTTACTGTATATTTTTCTCCTTTTAAAATAAAGTTTGATTTCACTTGTCCCTGGTGAGATTGGCCGATTCCCCACGAGAGGAAGTAAAACTGAAACGGCTATTCGAATCTCTTTGGCGTGAATACAGGTCGTCTCCAACTTACGACCACAATTGCACTCAAAATTTCTCTCGCTAAGTGAGACATTTGTGAGGTGAGTTTTGCCCCATATTATGAGCTTTCTTGCCAACAGTGAGTCACTGCAGCTGATATATTAATAACATGGTTCTTAAGTGAATCTGGTTTTGCTTTGCAATGGGCTGCGGTAAGTGGTTTCTTGAGCTTAGGATACAGGAACGGTCATAAGTATGAACCAGTTGCCAAGCATCTCAATTCTGATCACTTTCTCCCCCATCTCTACTTAGAACCACCCATGTCGACATTCCGACTCAAATCTTCAGTTGGGCTACATAGAACCCAGAGCTACGAGTTAGAAGTTTGACGATAAGGAAAACGTGGCTGAATTACAATACAATACAATACAATACAATACAATACAATACAATACAATACAATACAATACAATACAATACAATACAATACAATACAATACAATACAATACAATACAATACAATAGTAAAGTTGGAAGGAACCTTGGAGGTCTTCTAGTCCATCCCCCTGCCTAGGCAGGAAACCCTATACCGTTTCAGACAGATGGCTATCCAACATCTTAAAGACTTCCAGTGTTGGAGCATCCACAACTTCTGGAGGCAAGCAGTTCCACTGATTAATTGTTCTAACTGTCAGGAAGTTTCTCCTCAGTTCTAAGTAGCTTCTCTCCTTGATTAGTTTCCACCCATTGCTTCTTGTTTTCTACCCTCAGGTGCCTTGGAGAATAGTTTGACTCCCTCTTCTTTGTGGCAACCCCTGAGATATTGGAAGACTGCTATCCTGTCTCCCCTGGTCCTTCTTTCTCTTAAGCTAAACATGCCCAGTTCCTGCAACTGTTCTTCATATGTTTTAGTCTCCAGTCCCCTAATCCTCTTTCTTGCTCTTCTCTGCACTCTTTCTAGAGTCTCCGCATCTTTTTTACATTGTGGCGAATTAGTCTGACACTAACATAATACCCGTTGTGTAAGAAGTAGAAATGGGTTTCGTAGGAACATATCTGCATGTCAGTTGCTCAGAAATAAGTACCTTATTATTCCCGTGTCTCGGTGAGCAAGCTACAAGCAAATGTCCTGCAGCAAACATGGATGATTGTTTCTTACGTACGAGCGGCCGGATATTAATCTGGGATGACAGCTCAAAGTTTGTGCTTGCTCCTTTCTTAGCTTCTCCTTCTAATTAGTCACCTCTGACCTTATCCCAACCAGGGAGAATTGCTACCGGCTAAGCAGGGAGGTCACATCGAAGTCCACCAGCTAAGCTTTCCAGGCCCTGGATTGGGGTCATTCCTTCTCTTGCTCACCCGTTCGAATCAGGCCTGAGGGTGCCACAGCTGGCTTCGGATTAGAGCTCCCAAAAGTTTGGTTAGGGTCGTTGGAGCAGCCCCACGGAACGTGGGTGATTTTCCTGCACTTGGTCCACAGAGAGAGAGAGATTCAGTGTTGCATGCAGAATTTGCATCAATGCAAAATTAACGCTACGTATGATAACAATGGATTCATTTGGTGTTTTGGTACTTTGGCAGGATTTTAATCCCAGCAGTAAATGGAGAACAGACTTTAATATGGTTTTGTGCATAGTAGCTGTTAAGCCCTTCTTTCTTTCTTTCTTTCTTTCTTTCTTTCTTTCTTTCTTTCTTTCTTTCTTTCTTTCTTTCTTTCTTTCTTTCTTTCTTTCTTTTCCTTTCCTTCTTACTTTCTTTCCATCTTTCTTTCCTTCCTCCCTCCCTTCTTTCCTTCCTTCTTTCTTTCTTTCCATCCTTCTTTCCTTCCTCCCTCCCTCCATTCTTTCCTCCCTTCTTTCTTTCTTTCTTTCTTTCCTTCCTTCCTTCCTTCCTTCCTTCCTTCCTTCCTTCCTTCCTTCCTTCCTTCCTTCCTTCCTTCCTTCCTTCAGAAAACGTGCAGGGAAGAGCAGCTATGATGATTAAAGGTCCGGAGACGAAAACATACCAAAAACGGTCGCAGGAACTTGGCTTGGCGAGTCTTGAGAAAAGAAGGACTAAGGGATGACATGATAGCAGTCTTCCAGCATTTGAGGGGCTGCCACAAAGGGGAGGGGGTCAGCTTATTTTCCAAAGCACCAGAAGGCAGGACAAGAAGCAACAGATGGAAACACATCAAGGAGACAAGCAATCTGGAATTAAGGAGAAACTTCCTAACAGTGAAGACAATCAATCAGTGGGACAGAAGTTGCCTTCAGAGGTTGTGGGTGCTTCACAGGGGTGAAAATGCTCTGAAGTCTGCTATCGGTTTGCTTTGCGCATGCATGCACGCTTTATATTTCAGGGAATATAAATTGCTAATTGTTGCACAGCTGATAGTCAGAACTTTAAAAAAAAAAACTTTTTAAAAGCATTTTTTAAACTACCGGTTCGGCCGAAACCATAGCATTTCACCCCTGGTGCTTCATCACTGGAAGTTTTTAAGAAGAAACTGGACAGTCATTTGTCTAAAATGGTATAAGATCTCCTGCTTGAGCAGGGGGGTGGATTAGAAGACCTCCAAGGTCCCTTCCAGCTCTGTTATGATTCACTTCTGAGCAGTTTTTTTTGCTGCTGCTTTCCTTCCTTCCGCATCCCTCTCCTAAATCACACCTTTCTCTTCCTTACCAGCTGCTTTCAGCCGTTTTCCAGGAAACTGAAGTTTCCTTTCCAACCAGTTAAACCATCTGCAGCCATTGCATGCCATTTCCCTAACTTCCACTGGACTATCAAGTGCTGTGCGGGTGCAGTGGTTAGAATGCTGCATTGCAGGCTAATTCTGCCGACTGCCAGCAGTTCGGCAGTTCGATCCTAACCAGCTGAAGGTTGACTCAGCCTTCCGTCCTTCCAAGGTGGGTAAAATGAGGACCTGGATTTTTGGGTACAAGAGGCTGACTCTGTAAACCACTTAGAGAGGACTATTAAAATGCTACAAAGCGGGATATAAGACTAAGTGCTACTGCTAGTCCCTCTTTCCCTCCCTCCTTCCTTCCTTCCATTTTTCTTCCCTCCCTCCCTCCCTTTTTTCACAGTGATTAGAATGCAGTATTGCAGACTGACTCTGCCGACTGCCAGCAGTTCGATCCTAAGCAGCTCAAGGTTGACTCAGCCTTCTATCCTTCCAAGGTCGGTAAAATGAGTTCATAGATTGTAGCAAGAGTCTGACTCTGTAAACCACTTAGAGTGGGCTGTAAAGCACTGTGAAGCGATATATAAGTTTATTTGCTTGCTTTTCTCTCTTTAAAAAAGCTGTGGCTTTTTTAATCACTAGAGCAGGGGTGTCCAAACTTGGGAACTTTAAGACTTGTGGACTTCAACTCCCAGAATTCCCCAGCCAGCCATGCTGGCTGGGGAATTCTGGGAATTGAAGTCCACAAGTCTTAAAGTTCTCAAGTTTGGACACCCCTGCACTAGAGGGTGAAGTCTTTGTGCCAGAGTGCCCTCTACTGGCGGAGAAACCAATTGCAGTTCTCTAGGAAAAAAAATATCGTTGTTTATATTGCCGTGGTATCCATAATGATGAAGACTTTATGTATAATTTATTAACTAGATAATAAAAACTATTCAATCTCTTTTACGGCCTTTTACTGCTTCGTGATTTTTTTTCTTCTTCCTAGCATAATCTCTCCCCTTAAGCTGCCAATAAAATTGTAATGCTGTTAGGAATGTTTTTTTTTCTCAGTGTGTGTTTGTATCAGGAATTCATTTTTCCCAGACCTCTTACAGCACACACCAATGCTTTATTAAAATTTTTAATAGCGTATGCACATTTGAATTAATTTTATATTCACAAACAATGAAATTAGTTTGCTTCTTTGGTTTTGGGTAGCATTGAATTAAATTGCATAAATTACTCTTTTTCTGCTCACACAAGATAACTACGAAGCCAGCAAATCATTACAGATCTCTCAAAGCTCATTCCTGACAAGATGAAACTATTTATTTGACTTCTAAAAAACAGGTTTTTAAAATGACAAATTGCAAGGTTTTCTGCAGGTTGTTAACTTTGAACGCTTGGTATTTCCCTAGTCCAAATTATAGAGTTGTATTTTTTCAGATTCCTGTAATCTTGATTTAGCCTTAAAAAATTATAATCTGGAACCCAAATGCTCTATTATTTGATAGATATACAGAATAACAGAATTGGAAGGGACTTTGGAGGTCTTCTAGTCCAGCCCCCTGTCCAGGCAGAAAACCCTATGCCGTTTCACACAAATGGTTGTCCAATATCTTCTTAAAAACTTCCAGTGTTTTTGCATTTACAACTTCTGGAGGCAAGTTGTTCCACTGATTAATTGTTCTCACTGTCAGGAAATTTCTCCTCAGTTCTAAGTTGCTTCTCTCCTTGATTAGTTTCCACCCATTGCTTCTTGTTCTACACTCAGGTATCTTGGAAAATAGTTTGACTCCCTCTTCTTTGGGGCAGCCTGTGAGATATTGGAACACTGCTATCATATCTACCATAGTCCTTCTTTTCATTAAACTAAATATACCCAGTTCCTGCAAACATTCTTCGTATGTTTTATCCTCCAGTCTATAATAATAATAATAATAATAAATAATAATAAAATTTTATTTGTTAGCCGCACCCTCTCCCGAAGGACTCGGGGCGGCGTACAATAAAAAACACATAAAATACAAATATGGACAAACATACACAAGAACAAAGACATATACGTGTACGTGGAGGAGGTAGACAGATGAGTGGAAACAATTAAAAACACAATTTAAAATCCCCTAATTGATTCTTGATCTTCTCTGCACTCTTTCCTGAGTCTCAAAATCTTTTTTACATCATGGTGACCAAAGCTGGATGCAGAATTCCAGGTGTGACCTTACCAAGGCATTATAAAGTGGTATTAACCCTTCATGTGATCTTGATTCTCTCCCTCTGTTGATGCAGCCTAGAACTGTGTTGGCTTTTTTGGCAGCTGCCGCACACGGTTGGCTCCTATTTAAATGGTTGTCCACTAGGACTCCAAGATCCCTCTCACAGTTACTGCTATTGAGCCAGGTGCCACCTATACTATAACTGTGCATTTGGTTTTTTTTTTTTGCTTAAATGTGGAACCTGACTTTTCTTCATTGTTGAATTTTATTTTGACTGCACCCAATGTTCAACAGAACAGATTGATTAACAGAAGCAAAAACAAACTGCAAACGAATGGAAATGTTTTGAAGACAACGTCCTTGCGTTGCCAGTTCAAACCCAGCATGGATGCTTCAAGAGACGCTTCACGAAGATCTTCAGGTCCTGCTAAAGTTGCCCAATAAAGTCTTCCTTCGTCATTAAAGCCCAGCCTTTAGTGGCACCAGGCTTCCATCCACGCCTGCTTGATCCCATCTCCAAGGCTGCTCGCCTCTGCTTGGCTTCCCCAAACGCCATCTTAATGTCTTCAAGATGGACCGCTGACCTTGCTGGAAGTGCCGGAGACAATGGGGGCAGCTTCCTGGTTCTCAGGCCCTTCGGCTCTCCAGCACATCTTGAGGCCAGCTGCACTTTCTCCTTGTCTGGCAGTTGACCTTTGTCCTTCCAAGCCTGGGAAAGCCCACCTGTTTGGGCTGACTTGAGAAGACGCCGGGGTGGTTTTTCCCAACTGAGGTGCTTCCCCATTGACGGTTGTGGCACATGCAGAAGTTCACATGCTATTCATTTCAAGCAAAGCCTTATTTTTGGCAGCGTGGATGGGATCCAGATGTTGCTTTGCCAAGTTAGGGTTTCTACTTCGGGGAATTGGCGTATTCGGAGCACTCAGGCTGGCAACGCTGAATGCTCTCCACGGACAACGTTCTCCGCACACAATTCATTGCACTCGTGGTGAGTCTAAAATGGACTTTGATAAATGACAGGGAGCCTCTTCCATCCGCCCCAAGTTGTTGAGGCTGAGATGCAGGGCTTGACCTTGGGAACACTTATCGTGTTTCCCCGAAGACAGGGTCTTATTTCCTTTTGACCCCCAAAATAAACGCTTGGCCTTATTTTCGGGGAGGCCTTATTATTTTTGAGGTGCAGGAGGCAGCGAGCCTCGTGGCTGTTGCTATGTTGCAATATTTCTGAGGAAGGCTTATTTTGACCGGAGGGCTTACTTTAGCGCAAAAACCCATTGGGCTGATTATCCGGGGAGGTCTTATTTCGGGGGAAACAGGGTTAGAAAAAAAGAGGGGGGAATCTGTGAAGACTTAAAACTCATAAACAAAAGTGAATGCACACGCCCGGGGATAATGTTTCAAGATCCAATCTGGGTGGGTCACTGCCAGGACCAGAGGTGAGATTCAGCCAGTTTGGATTGGTTCACCCAAACCAGGAGTGGAAATCCACCCACCGCCCCCGACTCTATGCTGTCCTATTTAGGCATGTTTTCAAACCATGCGTATGCGTGCAAGCCACATGCACGATCAAAACGCATGTGCAGAAGGCAGAGCACATGCGTGGATGGGTGTGCTCACATTTGTGAACCGGTAGGGAAAGTAAGTGAAAGCTATCCCTGGCCGGGACCAGAGGTTTAGACTCGTGCTGGAGCTCATCCTCAGGGAAACTCTCTCTGACCAGAATAGGTGTGCCGAATACCCCGAAAGACACGGCGGCGGAGGAGGAAAAGGAAATCCGTCTGGGCTCCAGCAATTCGGAAGACTTCGTGATCAGTAATGAGCAGCTGGATGCAGTTTGGAGAGGGGAGAGGCCTGAAGGAATCCGTTCACAGCACTGAGAAGAAAAGGGAACGGGGAGAAGAGGAAGGAAAGGCAAGTGCAAAGGAAAGAGAAGACGGAGCCCAGGAGAAATACAGGGGAAGGAGGATATTAATTAATTAATTAATTAATTAATAGTTATAGAGATAGAGGGAGTTAGTTATAGATATATCTCTCTATCTATCAATCAATCATCTATCAATCATCTCTCTAGAGATAGAGAGATGATTGATAGATGATTGATTGATAGATAGATAGATAGATAGATAGATAGATAGAGATAGTTATAGAGATAGATGATAGATGATGGATGGATGGAGAGAGGGAGTGATGGAGGGATACTTAGAGAGAGTGATAGTTATAGAGATAGAGATAGATAGATAGATAGATAGATAGATAGATAGATAGATAGATAGATAGATAGATGATAGATAGATAGATAGAGATAGTTATAGAGATAGATGATAGATGATGGATGGATGGAGAGAGGGAGTGATGGAGGGATACCTAAAGAGAGAGAGAGTTATAGAGAGAGAGTTATAGATAAATAGATAGATAGATAGATAGATAGATAGATAGATAGATAGATAGATAGATATGGATGGATGAATAGAGAGATAGCTAGAGATAGTTATAGATGGAGAGATGATAGATAGATAGATAGATAGATAGATAGATAGATAGATGATAGATAGATAGATAGATAGATAGATAGATAGATAGATAGATAGATAGATAGATAGATAGATGATAGATATAGACAGATAGCTAGCTAGCTAGCTAGATGGATGGATGGATGAGTGGATGGATGGGTGGATAGATGGATGGATGGATAGATAGAGACAGACAGACAGACACAGAGAGACAGAGAGACAGTCATATAGGATAATAGGATAATGGAGGGATGGGTGATATAGATGATAGATAGATGATAGATAGATGATAGATAGATAGATGATAGATAGATACATGATAGATAGATAGATAGATAGATAGATAGATAGATGATAGATAGATAGATAATAGATAGATGATAGATAGATGATAGATAGATAGATAGATAGATAGATAGATAGATGATAGATAGATAGATAGATAGATAGATAGATAGATAGATAGATAGATAGATAGATAGATAGATATAGACCGATAGCTAGCTAGCTAGCTAGATGGATGGATGGATGAGTGGATGGATGGGTGGGTGGGTGGATAGATGGATGGATGGATAGATAGAGACAGACAGACAGACACAGAGAGACAGAGAGACAGTCAGATAGGATAATAGGATAATGGAGGGATGGGTGATATAGATGATAGATAGATAGATAGATAGATAGATAGATAGATAGATAGATAGATAGATAGATGATAGATAGATGATAGATAGATAGATAGATATGGATGGATGAATAGAGAGATAGCTAGAGATAGTTATAGATGGAGAGATGATAGATAGATAGATAGATAGATAGATGATAGATAGATAGATAGATAGATAGATAGATAGATAGATAGATAGATTTGGATGGATGGATGGATGGGTAGATAGAGATAGTTATAGAAATAGAGATAGATAGATAGATAGATAGATAGATAGATAGATAGATAGATAGATAGATAGATAGATATAGCATAGATAGATGATAGATAGATAGATAGAGATGATAGATATATATAGCCAAATAGATAAATAGATAGATGATAGATAGATAGATAGATAGATAGATAGATAGATAGATAGATAGATAGATAGATATGGATGGATGAATAGAGAGATAGCTAGAGATAGTTATAGATGGAGAGATGATAGATAGATAGATAGATAGATAGATAGAGATAGATAGATAGATAGAGATAGATAGATAGATAGATAGATAGATAGATAGATAGATAGATAGATAGATAGATAGATTTGGATGGATGGATGGATAGATAGAGATAGTTATAGAAATAGAGATAGATAGATAGATAGATAGATAGATAGATAGATAGATAGATAGATAGATAGATAGATAGATATAGGATAGATAGATGATAGATAGATAGATAGAGATGATAGATATATATAGCTATATAGATAAATAGATAGATGATAGCTAGCTAGCTAGCTAGCTAGCTAGATAGATAGATAGATAGAGATAGATAGATAGATATGGATGGATAGAGAGATATAATTAGTTATAGATGATAGATATACGATAGATAGCTAGAGATAGATAGATAGGATAGGATAGAGATAGATAGAAAGAAAGAAAGATATAGATGATAGATAGATAGATAGATAGATAGATAGATAGATAGATAGATAGAGATAGATAGATAGATACATAGATAGACAGACAGACAGACAGACAGACCCAAGCTACAGATATTCATCACTATTGCAAATAAAAATACAGTCTGTAGCAGACAGGACTTGGCCTGAGGTGTGGAGAATTATGGGGGAGTCTTTTATAGACAGGACAGTTCCCTCTGCTCCATAGAAAGATGTTAAGATATTTAAAATTTATTACTTGGAACAGAGTTGTAGAGTGAACCTAAACACTCAGTTATAGCTGATGGGTTGGAGAGTGCTGGCTCCTGCGTGAGGCAATCTGCACTGTGATTGGTTGCTGTGGGTGTGGAGGGGACGTTTCCCTTTTTCCCGCCTTTTTCCTTCTTTGCGCTCCGTGATTTACCTCAGGATATTCCTGAGTTCCTGACTATCTAGTTTGCTGTATATATTGTGGTAAAATGTATTTATTTATATTAAACTACAAGTTTGTGTTAGCGTTTCTGAATCCATTGGGACACCAGCTGAGAAATTCCCTGACAAAAGAGCAAACAAGAGACAAATTCATGAGGGCAAAAATGTCTTCTTCTACTGTCTGCTTCACAGCAACCTCTACTTCAGGTGTCAACAACCCACGGCTCTGGAGCCACATGCGGCTCTTTCAGCCCTCTGCTGTGGCTCCCGGTGTTTTCTTTTCTGTGAGAAATGGGTCCAGAAGGCTCTTTGAGTGTTTAAGACCTCTGCTCTACTTGAAGGCTGACTGAGATCTGTTGGGAGAGGCATTTCAATTTCTCCTATTTCTTTCAAAAGCCATCTAAACTGGTGGTCTCTACAGGCGGTGAAGGATTCCCATGCCTTTTTTCTTTATATTTCTTCATAGTTTCAGCACAAAGTTGCTTTTTTTCCCCTCCCTAAAATTCCAGACTTAGTGAACGCTTTCCTCAGACAATTTACTGCATTTGCAAATTCCTTTCCTTGATCGATCTCTGCCGGATCAAAATTCTAAAACGATCCCATTTGACTGAGCGACTGGCTATTTCTCACCAGACGACAGTCAAAATTTGGGCACCATGGTTAGCCGTGGTGGAATTTCTTAAGGCGAAAGATTGGAAATCCCAAAAGGGATTGCAAACTTTAAAACACCATTATAGTTCTTGATAAATAATCATCCTGGTGTGACCAAAAATGTCGGAATGAGGAAAACACCCTAGCAAGGAAACAACTACGACATAGAGGTTTTTTTTATTTTAATAATAGCTGTTAATCCAGCGTTGCCCAGGTATTTATTTATTTATCCCAAACCTGTATTAAACAGAAAAAAGAATGAATTATATGAAAATGTCCAGACCAAACGTAATTTCTAATGTTGGATTTCCTCTCTCTCCACAGAGTGGAGTACTTTGAAGCCGTTACCATGGCAATGCCACTGCACTGCACAGTAGAAGCCATTTTAAGGCACAATAGGCTATATCTTAACAGAATACACACACCAACAGTATTTATTTCCAGAGGATAAGTCATCTGTGTACCAGGGACGTGCGGTCAGGGGAGGCAGGGGAGGCAGAGCCTCACCGCTCTCATCATGAAAAAAAAAAGGGAAAAGAGAAAAGGCGCTGAGGAGCCTTGGAGAATGGGACTGCGCGAGCCGCGGTCCCCTTCATCTTGACTCAGGAAGGCGGGGAATGGGACCACATGTGCAGGACAGAGGGAGGTGCAGAAGGCTCCTCTAGTCTTAGCCTCCCTTCTGCACACGTGGTCCCATTCCCCACCTTCCTGAGTCAAGATGAAGGGGACCGCGGCTCGCGCAGTCCCATTCTCCAAGGCTCCTCAGCGCCTTTTCCCTTTTTTCATGATGAGAACGGTGAGGCTCTGCCTCCCCTGCCTCCCCTGACCGCACGTCCCTGGTACACCTTCTGTCGGGTTCTGACGCCGGAGCTCATGTTCCAGGGCGAATGCGCATGCGCGAGCGGCTCCCTTCCTCGCACTGAGCAACTGCAGGTTTATGGGAAGTTGCTTGCAAAAGCAGAAAGTGCGATGGACTTTTCGGACTGTCGGCTACCGTTTCCCTGCCAGCTCGCTCGTGAAAGGACCCTGGAAACCGAGTCGTGGCTGGCGCCTTGTTAAGAATTCCCCACCTTCCGGATGACGTCACCAGCCTCACCAGCCATAAACCTCACCGCACGTCACTGCTGTGTACCAAGTTGGGTTGAAATTGGTTGAGGTGTTCCAGAGTTATGATGGAATACAAACACACACACACACACACAGAGCCATTTATATATATATATATAGATAGATAGATGTAGCAAATTTTAATGTGGAAGAAAAAATAAAATAAAGGAAAGGATAAGAACAGCCATGTTAGATCAATCACGACAAGAGTCCCATTCCATTTCCGAGCCTAGTAAAGCAATGGGGACGCCACTTTGAACTACCAGCATAGCTGAGGACGGACACAGTATAAAATTGTTCAGCTCTGCTTCAGCAGCCACAAAGGTTTGTGCTGATTCAGAGAACTGAAGTATGACCACCACCAGGGTCTTTCCCGTGGCTGGGCGGATCGCTCTTCGTTCCTCCGTAGCTCTGTCTGGGCATGAGGATCAAAGTCTTCCAGAGGATCATACACTCGTCTTGCGGGAAGTTTTCTAAACTTTCCATTGAGGGATTGCAGGACAAAATCGACTCGGCCAGCCCTGGCCATCTTGGCAGGCAGAGTCACCTTCTTCAGGACTTTACTGTAGCCCCTTGCCTGGGCACTCACGATGTACGTGCCAGGGGGCAGAAGTCTCCAATAGTCTCCGTCATCAGCTAAAAATACAAAACAAAAGGACCATACCATCACAATTTACACCACTTCATTGAGGGCCGCATCAGGGTTGTCTTTGACTTGGGGGAGGCCGGGGGGGCATGGGTGCGGCCCTCCTGAGCTCCAATTCAGCTGTGACAGCCTCCTGTAACCTTCTGCCACCGGAAACGGAGCTTGGGAGGGCCACACACAGCCCTTGTGGATTCCATTTCCGGCTGCGACAGCCTCCTGCAATCTTCTCCTGGTGAAACCGGTGCTCGAGAGGGCCGCGCGCAGCCTTTGTGGGCCCCATTTCCGGCTGCGATGACCTCCTGCAACCTTATGCCGCTGAAATCTTTGCTCGGGAGGGCTGTGCACAGTCCTTGTGGGCCCCATTTCCGGCTGTGATGGCCTCCTGCAAGCAAAAATGGAGCTTGAGGGCTACAGACGGCCCTCCCAAGCTCCATTTTTGCTGGCAGAGGCACCGTGTGCGGGTTCTTCACTGTTGCCAGATATAAGCACCCCATGAGCTGGATGTGACCCCTGGGCCTTGAGATTGACATCCCTGATTTAGAGGATGGGGATAGTCCAACTCCACCCTCTGTGCATTCATTCTAGTTTTATTTTGTCCTCTGGCAGAGCCCGAATTCCGGGCTTTTAACTTACCTGTTTCTTCTTTAAAATTCTGCTTGGAACTATGAATGCTAAAATTCAGATAGTCCTCGACTTACAACAGTTTGTTTCGTGATCGTTCAAAGTTACGACGGCACGGAAAAATGTGACTTAATGACCATTTTTCAAAGTTGCAACTTTGATTTGACATGTGATTAAAATTTGGATGCTTGAGAACTGATCCATATTTATGACGGTCGCTGCATCCTAAGTTCATGTGACCCCCTTTTGCGACCTTCAGTGGGTCAATGGGGAAGCCAGATTCACTTAACAACCAGTTTATTAACTTATCAACTGCAGTGATTCACTTAATATTTGTGGCAAGACAGGCCACAAAATGGGGAAAAATTCACTTAACCCATGTCTCACTTAACAACGGAAATTTTGGGCCCAATTGCGGTCGCAAGTCGAGGGCTCTCTGTAAAACCCAGCAAATCGATTGCTAAGAGTTGAAAGGTGTAGAATATTCCCTAAGGCGGAATGTGTACTTAAATAATTAGCTTATCAAAAACGAGGGGTAACACTGTGTAATGAGATGTTAAATATGTGAAAAAGAATTCTGTGTCGGCTCAGGACAGGCGCTTAAATCAATCCGCTAAAAGTTTTCAAATGCGCTCATCAAGAAAGATTACTGGAGATACTAATATATTTTTGGAATGCATTTTAATTCTGTAATTTTTTTGTCCTCTTGCAATTTTAACCTTTGTTTGTTGTTTTTAGATCTTGTAATTAGAACAAGTTCGGATGCAAATCCGTGAATCAATCAACACCCTAGTTTGTTTTCCGGGTGAATTGCCTAACATTTTAGAGGAAAACAAATCTAAACCCGAAAGTTTAATTGCGCATTTGCTTCTCCAAATCTGTTTTACCTGTAAGAATATCATGGCGGATGCCTTTGACCGAAATTCGGGCGTCCTTGATTGGGTTTCCAAATTTGTCAGATACAATTCCTTTTATGCCGCGGTGAACCTGCCAAGAATCAGAAGGACGCGGTTAAGAAGTGATTATTTTATGTTCCTTCCTCACTTCTGTTCACACGTAGCCTCCCCTGCCGCAGTCTGCTACTCTAAGAAATTGGACGTGTTTCCCCTTCGGTGCTCAACCAGTTTAATGGCAGAATATGGTGAATCCTAGTTCATTAATGCGAAAGTCTTAAGAAATGGCTGTAATACAGGTAGTCCGCAATCGAGGCCAAAATTTATGCCTGCTATGGGAAACATTTGTTAAGTGAGTTTTGGGCCATTTTACGAATTTTCCTGCCACAATTGTAAAGCGAATAATTGCACTTATTAAGTTAGTAATCATCTTCTTTTAACGACCCAATAATCCCTTGTGGGGTGGAGTCTGGGCAACTGAATGCAGCTGAGGGTTTACTGGCCCGATGCCCTTCCCTGTCACCAATGCGGAGTTATATTCAGCAGATATATTCTCAACGTGCCCACAGCCTCCTGACTGGGAGGTGAGAGCTCCACGTCTAGGCCACCACACCCCTTACTTATTAAGTTAGTAATGCAGTTGTTAAATAAATCTGGATTGCCCAAGATTTTGGGAAGCCTAGATCAGAACAGTAAGCAAGTAAAATGATTTTGAGGCTTAATCTTGGGAAGATGGAAGAATTCCTGGGTGCAAACTTTTACCAGCTGAAGATGTATCATGGAGCACAAAATGCCTCTTTCTCTAATCTATGGCAATGAAGACAGAAAGAAAGAGAGAGAGATGGAGAGGGAGGGGGAGAGAGAGAAAGGGAGAGAGAGGGAGAGAGGCAAGCCATTTGGTGTGAAATATGCCCGTGATCCTTTTGCTTAATCTTGTTGCTTTTAAGCCTGATTGCTCCCTTGGGAGGTGAGGTCAGCGCTTGGGGATAACAGCGGATGACTATATACACAACAGGAGGAGCTTGGCACAGTCACGGCTAATATAGGATTTTCCCTCTCAAAGTCCTTCAAGTAGACGTAATCCACTTCCATTTGGATTTACGGAGCAGATTAGCCGAAGACAAGATTAAAACCAAGTGGAATCCAATTTTATTTAAGGATAAAACTACAAGCAGGATTTGTGGCCTGCAGGGAGCTTTTAAAGAGCCTGGAAAGAAACGGTGGTTGCAAACGAAGATTCTGGGAGAAAGAGACCATGCTGGTGGGGACTTAGGGAGGGTGGGTTCTTGTGCCTTTGGTGGATTTGTTCCTACTCCGATCACCTGAGTCTGTCCTGACTGAGGCTTCCCAAGAGCCTGAAGCAAACTCCTTGTCTCCTTTTATTAATTGACTGTGAATTCTGCTCCTTCACCTCCAGCAAAGTCTTTCAAGGGAGGATTTACAGTCACAGACCTTCTCTGGCTTGGAGAGCTGCCAGGCCGATATCTGCAAAACTTGGCAAGGAGTCTCGGAGAGTCACGAACCAATGAAGGGAACTAATTGTCTCCTGCAAACTCCACTCCCCTGTCGCTCCTCTTTTATTTCCTCTGGGAAGGGCCATTCATCATCCATCTGTGGCTTTACTCCCGAGTCAATCCCTGTTCTTTAGCTGTTACCTTTGTCTGGCAGCTCTACGCATGCGCACACTGGGAACAGGCTCCAGCTGTTCGTCTGCCCCACTAATGTCTGACTCCGAACTTCTCAAAGAAGAACCTCCACATAAAACTTTAAATAAGATGTGAAAATGTCCAACCGGTGTCTTAACAGGGGAAACAGGCTGAGATCCGGAAACATGGGCAGCCTTCCCAAGTCCCTACAAATGCTTCTGCTGACATCTATTTTGAGGGCAGCGAAATAAGGACGTGGTCCTTCTTTGCGAGCTTCTGACCAGCAAAGTCAACAGATGCAGTGATTCCCTTAGCCACTGCAGCGAGAAAGGTTGTAAAATGGGGCAAGGTTCACATAATGATTGTCTCGCATAGCAACAGAAATGTTGGGCTCGATTGTGGCCATAAATCAAGGACTACCTATAAACAGCTAAAACTAGATCAAAATATTCATTCGTTCACTGGAATGGTTTGCTTTCAGAAGTTGTGCTGGAAGTTTTTAAGAAGGGATTGGACGGACATTTGTCTGGAATTGCATAGAGTTTCCTGCTTCAGCAGAGGGTTGGACTAGAAGACCTCCAAGGTTCTTTCCAGCGATTATTCTATTCTATTCTGTTCTGTCCTATCCTATCCTATTCTTTCCATATTCTATTCTTTCCATATTCTGTCCTGTCCTATCCTATCCTAACCTGTCTTATCCTATCCTATCCTATCCTAACAATATTCTGTTCTGTTCTGCTCTGCTATGCTCTGCTCTCTTCTCTTCTCTTCTCTTCTCTTCTCTTCTCTTCTCTTCTCTTCTATTCCATTCTTTCCATATTCTGTTCTGTTCTGCTCTGCTGTGCTCTGCTCTATTCTCTTCTCTTCTCTTCTCTTCTCTTCTCTTCTCTTCTCTTCTCTTCTCTTCTCTTCTATTCCATTCTTTCCATATTCTGTTCTGTTCTGCTCTATTCTATTCTATTCCATTCTATTCTATTCCATTCCATTCCATTCCATTCTTTCCATATTCTGTTCTGTTCTGTCTAGTCCATTCCCGCTGAGTGTAAGTTTGTTCTAGGACCAAAGAGTGACAAGCTCTTGTTTGTTGTGGGGAGGCCCGTGACAGAAAAAAGAGAGAGGTCAAAGGGAAACAAAAGGTACCATTTCCATGAGTTTCAAAAGAGCTTCCTGGTTCTCTTGCCACCGTTTGTGCAGCTCATCAGCCAAAGGAAACTTCTCGCACCCGAGCTCCACAGTTATCTCAAAGCAGTTTGTATGGAGATAATTAAAATCCGCCATGCCTGGAGAAAGAAAAAACAACAACAGAATTTTGATCCAGTGGTAACTTTAATGAAAAGAAGGACTGGGGGTGACATGATAGCAGCCTTCCAGTATCTATAGGATTGCCACAAAGAAGAGGTAGGAGATTGTTCCTATCACCCATCTCCTCCCACCTATGACTGCAACTTGGTTGCTTGCATCCTTAGGATTTATATAGTTATTGATTGTTTCCTGATTGCTTATTTGTACCCTATGACTATCATTAAGTGTACTTTATGATTCTTGACGAATGTATCTTGTCTTTTTATGTACACTGAGAGCATAGGCACCGAAGACAAATTCCTTGTGTGTCCAATCACACTTGGCCAATGAAGAATTCTATTCTATTCTATTCTATTCTATTCTATTCTATTCTATTCTATTCTATTCTATTCTATTCTATTGCCACTCCCATTCCCCCTATTCTACTCTACTCTACTCTACTCTACACTACTCTACTCTACTCTACTCTACTCTACTCTACTCTACTCTACTCTACTCTACTCAAAGCACCTAAAGGCAGGACAAGAAGCAACGGATGGAAACTCATCAAGGAGAGAAGCAACCTAGAACTAAGGAGAAATTTTCTCACAGTGAGAAAAAATTGACCAGTGGAACAGCTTGCCTCCAGAAGTTGTGAATGCTCCAACATTGGAACTTTTGAAGAAGAGATTGGACAACCATTTGTCTGAAATGCTATAGGGCCTTCTGCCTGAGCAGGGGGTTGGACTAGAAGACCTCCAAGGTCCCTTCCAACTTTGTTATTCTGTTTTGCATGGCGAAGGGGCAGGAAAAAAGCAGACTGGGCCTCCAACACAATGGAGGAAACACAACGCATGTCAGGATCCCTACAAAACTCACAGCCAAAAGCCCCATCCGTAGCCAAGCAGAAAACCTCCAGCTGAAGGTCTCTTTTTAGACCAGCGTCTACAAAACATTGTTTTCCCCCACCTTCGGATGTCATCACAAAGTTTCCTGCTGGACTTTGTTAGTCCGGCAAGGCTGCCGGCTTTGTGGTCGTCGGGCTGGTTTTGCTACCCGCCCAAGATGCTGGAAACGATGGTGGTCGCAGGATCTCGATACACAGCAGACAGAAAGTCTTTGGTTTGGGGCTTTGTAAATTATGCATGCCTGCATTAGCCTGGCCAGCAAGACATATGGGTTTTTCAATGGCCGTGGCTCCATCGAGGTAGCACCCCCATTTTTAAGTGGTAGGTGTCTCTCGCTCACTTACGGAGAGATTGCGTGAGCGAGCTGCTTCTTTCTCCTCCTCCAGGCGTTTCCCCCTCCTACGGCGGCGTAGAACATCAAAACCGCTTGCAGAATTAGAAAAACAAAACATAAAAACCCACCAGAAAGTTTTACCTCCAGTAAAGCTGTACCACTCAGCCCCGTTTATGATGCCTCCTTGCCGGACGAAATTTCCGCCGCAACGCATTTCAGATTTGTCCGAGATGCCAGGGTGCGCGTCCGCGTAGGTTTTAGAAAGCAGCTTGAACATCTAAAACAACGTTTACAAGTTGCAGATTAAACTTTTGATATTTTCAGTGCGTTTTGTTCACAGTTCCTGGCGGCCTTCTAGACATCTCCAAATTTATCCGTTTTATTGTTTTAAATGTGGTTTTATATTCCATAAGCCGCCTTGGCTCTCCGTGGGTGAACAGGCAGCAATATAAATTCAAAAAATCTATATCGATTAAAAAATGGCTCTGTGTGTGTGTGTGTGTCTGTGTGTGTGTACCAGCATAACTCTGGAACGCCTTGAGCAATTTCAACCAAACTTGGTACACAGATGACTCACTCTCTGGAAACAAATACTGTGGTGGTAAGACACCCCTAACACCGCTTGGTGTGTGTGTTCTGTTTAGATACAGCCTGTTGTGCCTTAAAACGGCTTCTACTGTACAGCACAGTGGAGTTGCCATGGTAACGGCTTCACCATACTCCACAAGGGTCTACCTCTGGTAAGGGGAAAAATCCAACATTAGAAATTATGTTTGGTCCGGACATTTGTGAATGTCTAATACAGGATAAACATCTACCTGGGCCAGGTTTATAGCTTGTAATAAATAAAATAAAGGCCACTGGATCCTCAGTTCACCCACAGCTTCTTCTGGCTTCTTCAGGAAAGAAGACTTCTCATTCAGAAGAAGCAAGACTTGGGGGTCCACCATGCTGACCTTCCTTTCACGTTTTGATTGGAATTTTATTTATTTTAGGAAATGTATATAGCTGCCTATATATTATACAGTCTATTGCTCACTGTGACACTAGATGGCTTACAGACAATAAAAACACAAAGTAGAGAAAAAACGAAAATGATATAAAATAATGATCAAATAATGAGCCCCCAACTGCCACCCTTCGGCGACACCACACACTCAAATCAGCCATTTAGTGGCCTCCATCCCATTCTGGAGGGGACGCGGTGGCTCAGTGGCTAAGACGCTGAGCTTGTCGATCAGAAAGGTCAGCAGTTCGGCGGTTCAAATCCCTAGCGCCTATAAAAAAAATTTTAAAATAAAAAGCCAATAAAGAAATACTCATTTGCGATTTGTTTGATTCTTTTCTGCGTTAAATGGCATAGTTTGAGAATGGAGATTTAAACCTAACATTTTTAATAGGGGGGAGGGGAATGAAAGAGGGCTTAATTTTGGCAAACAACAACAACAAACCCAAACTCCTTTCTTTTCCTCATCACATTCTCTTCATATTTTAGTTGAGCATTTTAAGACCTCGTCACGTGGCGTTACCTTCTCATCCGGGGTTGGAGAAAGCATTTTGTCCTCCGTAGGGTGGACGGAGAAATCGTACGGATATGAAACGACCAAATCGCCCCCGTGGAGACTGGCAGACAGCACAAACGGGACGGACTTCATCCATTTCATGACGGCTTTGGTCTCTGGGGCCACCTGAAGGAGGAGTTGAAAAGGACCACGGGAAGAAGGGATGGTTAAGGATGCTCCAGGGAGTTTTGGCTCCACCGGGAGTCCACGCCAGAATGTCGATCCTAATAAATGATTGGATTTCCTTTGAGCTATGTCTGGAGGCTCGTAAATGAATTAGGCCGTCTTCTGGGAACTTCACAGCAGCATTGCAGGCTGAACTTTGCATTCCACAGCCAGCAGTTCAATCCTGACCGGCTCAAGGTGGACTCAGCCTTCCCTCCTTCCAAGGTTGGTGAAATGAGGACCCAGATTGTTGGGGGAAAGAGGCTGACTCTGTATACCACTTACAGAGGGCTGTAAAAGCACTGTGAAGCGGGATATAAGTGTAAGTGCTATTGGTAGTCCTTCCTTCCTTCCTTCTTTCCTTCTTTCCTTCTTATCTACCTTCCTTCCTTCCTTCCTTCCTTCCTTCCTTCCTTCCTTCCATCCTTTCTTCCTTCCTTCCTTCTTTCCTTCCTTCCTTCCCAGTGGTTAGAATACAATATTGCAGGCTAACTCTGCCCATTGCCAGCAGTTCGATCCTGACCAGCTGAAAGGTTGACTCAGCCTTCCATCCTTCTGAGGTGGGTAAAATGAGGACCCGGATTGTTGGGGGCAAGAGGCTGACTCTGTAAACCGCTTAGAGAGGGCTGAAAAGCACGGTGAAGCGGTATATAAGCCTAAGTGCTTCTTTCCTTCCTTTCTACCTTCCTTCCCAGTGGTTAGAATGCAGTATTGCAGGCTGACTCTGCCGACTGCCAGCAGTTCGATTCTGACTGGCTCTAGGTAGACGCAGCCTTCCCGCCTTCCAAGGTCAATAAAATGATGACCCAGATTGTTGGGGGCAAGGGGCCGACTCTGTAAACCTCTCAGAGAGGGTTGTAAATCCAAATGGAGCGGAGTCTAAGTGCTATTGCTCTCCTTGTTCTCCTCTTCCTCCTCCCTCTGTTTGCCTCCTTTTAATCTTATAAGTAACCCTGATGGTGCAGTGTTTAGAATGTGGTATTGCAGGCAAACTCTGCCCACAGCCAGGAAGTTCGATCCTGAGTGGCTCAAGTTTGACTCAGCCTTCCGTCCTTCCAAGGTAAATTGAGGACCCAGATTGTTGGGGGCAAGAGGCTGTCTCAGTAAAAGGCTTAGAGAGGGCTGTAAAGCACTGTGAAGCGGTATATAAGTCTAAGTGCTATTGTTAGTCCTCCCTCTCTCCCTCCTTCCTTCCCAGTGCTTATAATACAGTATTGCAGGCTAACTCTGCCGACTGCCAGCAGTTCGATCCTGACTGGCTCAAGGTGGACTCAGCCTTCCATCCTTCGGAGGTCGGTAAAAAGAGGACCCAGGTTGTTGGGGGCAGGAGGCCGACTCTGTCAACTGCTACACAAACTGCTTGTAAAGCACTGTGAAGCAGTATATAAGTGTAAGTGCTATTGCTATTCACAAATCCTTATTGATGTAAAATGCAGGGAAGCGGGCTCTAGATGGCTTTAAAAGAGAGCTTGCACACCAGTGTGAGTTGTGATTGTCCGTGAAATAAAAAATGAGTCATTTTAAGACTTGCTAGTTAAAAATTTGGACTGGAACAACCATAGATGCTTCTTAAATTAGGGACCCAATGTTGGATTTTTGGAATAATTAAAGTCCAAATGGTCAATCGTGTTGATGGTAGACTGACAGAACAATTAATCAATGGAACGACTTGCCACCAGAAGTTGTGAATGCTCCAACACGGGAAAATTTTAAAGAAGAGATTAGACAACCATTTGTCTACAATGGCGTAGGGTTTCCTGCCTGAGCAGGGGGTTGGACTAGAAGACCTCCAAGGGCCCTTCCAACTCGGTTATTCTGCAGTCTGTATTTTGACAGGCCACCCCCTTTGAGTGCTAACATGCCTCACCTTGCCCAGCCAATAAGATTGTGGGATAGGGAGGTGATCCATCCGAGCCCCTCGGATCTTGGCAAGTCTGTAAGCTTCAGAAGTCAAATGTGGGAAATTTCGGTTGAGATCGAGGTTTTGAGCTGTTTGCCGCCCGTTGATCCAGCCGTTATAGCCAGCGCCCTGTTAGCCGAAGGAAAGAGCAATAATTCAGAGGGTGGGAGGGCCAGTTGTGAAAGCATGGATGCCCTGAAACATTCATTGTGCCATAAATGGATTTCGATGAGCATGTCTCATAATACACAGCAAGATTGTCCACTGGGACTCTCTCAAGTGACTGGGCTCAAAAATAGTAATCCTGCTTTCATGTCTCTCCTGGTCCTTCTCTTCACTAGACTAGACCTACCCAGTTCCTGCAACCGTTCATCGTATGTTTTAGCCTCCAGCCCCCTAATCCTCTTTCTTGCTCTTCTCTGCACTCTTTCTAGAGTCTCCACATCTTTTCAATATCGTGGCGACCAGAACTGAATGCAGAATTACAAGTGTGGCCTTACCAAGGCCTTATAAAGTGGTATTAACACTTCACGTGATCTTGATTCTATCCCTCTGTTGATGCAGCCTAGGACTGTGTTGGCTTTTTTGGCAGCTGCTGCACACGGCTGGCTCCTATTTCAATGGTTGTCCATTAGGTCTCCAAGATCCCCCTCACAGTTACTGCTATTGAGCAAGATGCCACATATACCAGTGATGGCTAACCTTTTTGCCATCGCGTGCCAAAACCGGGGGAGCGCAGGGGGAGTCGTGCGCTGGTGTAATTCCATAATTCCATGCGCGTGACCCCTACCCTCCCCCTGTTTTTTGCACATGATGCACCCGTTTTTCACCCTCCCTGGGCTCCAGAAGCTTTCTAGGAGCCTGGGGAGGGCGAAAATGGCTTTTCCCCCCCCCTGGAGGCTTCAGGAGGCTTCCCTGAAGTCTCTGGAGGGTGAAAAACAGCCCAATAGGAAAGCAGGAAGTCCAATCCCAAACTTCTGGGCTCTCTGAAGCCTCTGGAGGGAGGAAAACGTCCTAACATGCAAACCAGAAATCCGTTGCCAAACTTCCGGTTTGCACGTTGGGTTGTTTTTCAACGTCTGGAGGCTTCAGGGAAGCCTCCGGAGGTCGAAAAAGGGCTGAAAATGAAGGGCGAAGTCAGCTGGCCAGTGCATGAAATGCCTGGCATGCCCTAACAAATGGCTCCAGGTGCCACCTATGGCACGCATGCCATACGTTCGCCATCACGGACATATACTGTACCCGTGCATTTTGTTTTTCTTGCCTAAATGTAGAAAGTCTACCTCTACAGCTTTAGATCTGAGGCAGACAGTGAGTTGTTCTCTTGGGTTAAAATTCCAGAACTTTGGATCATGGGACATGAAACGAGGGGAAGTGAGCTGCAGCCCAAAACATCTGGAAGTAGCAAGGGAGATTCTTGGCCACACCAACTGACCACATCAGATCCTACCAAACCACAAAAATATTTTTCAAACTCCAATCGATTCCAATGGGGCTAATTGGGATTTCTTGATTAGGCTCTCACCTTGGCTGATTTGAAAGGAGCGAAGAAAACTTTTGTGGCCATGCAGTGGCCAGCAGAGCTGGCAGCAAAGTCGGACAGTGAGGAGGTTGGGGAGGAAACTGGGCCAGTCCTGGGGTCTGTGTGAGGCTCTGATGAGGGCTCTGTGTCAGAGGCAGAGAGGGGGCCAGGGCCGTATGCCAGTTATCAGCTGCCTTCAGAGTCAGACATCAGTGAGGCAGAAGAACAGCTGGAGCCTGTTCCCAGTGTGCGCCTGCGCAGAGCTGCCAGACGACGGGAACAGCTAAAGAACAGGGGTCGACTCAGGAGTAAGGCCACAGGTGGACGTGAATGGCCCCTCCCAGAGGAAATAAAAGAGGAGCGCCTGGGGAGTGGAGTTTGCAGGAGGCAATTAGTTCCATTCCTTAGGGTGAAGATCTGTTCCTGACTTCTTGCCAAGTAATTGCTGCTACAGCGTGGCGTTTAGAAGATATCGGCCTGGCAGCTCTCCAAGCCTGATAAAGGTTTGTAGTTGTGAAATGTCTTGAAAGGCCGGGACTTTGCAGGAGAGGAATTCCATTTAACCTAAATAAAAGGGGTTTTATCGGGACGAGGAGTCGGCTTCGTGCTTTTGGGAAGCCTCGGTCAGAACAGAACGGACCTCCTAGGTGTTTTGATCCCAAATTGGCCCTTACCTCTTTGGCTGCCTGTTCATACCCATCGGGGTTCATAGAGGGCAGGAGATGAATCCGAGTGTGGTTGACCAACCTCTGGATCCTGGGGTTGCCCAGAAGATATTCCGAACACAGATGCTGGGCAAGGTAGATCAGCATTTCCCTGCCCACAACTTCATTCCCGTGCATGTTGCCGATGTACTTCAACTCCGGCTTGACTGTGGAGAGATGAAACAGGAGAGGCTCCCTTAAATCACCTTCCTGGTGCTAAAAGAAGGACAGCTGAACTTTCTGTGGGTGGAAGTGGTGAAATGTAAATGTTTTTGACATTTTGATGGTTCTCTAGGTGTGGCCCGGTGGGCGTGGCTCGGCAGTGCTGGGATCATGTGACTGGGTGGGCGTGGCCAACTTTAAAATTTTTTAAAGCGTTATGTACTACCTACCGTATTTTCCGGAGTACAAGACGCACCAAGATTTTGAAGAGGCAAATAAAAAAAAAGGTTTTGCACTCTGTAGACCTCATTTTTCACGAAAACAGGCCCGTTTTTTGTCAAAAGAAGGGTATGCATATCCTTTAGAAGGATTATAGAGTGCTCCTGGGGGTTGGGGGGGCAAAAACGAGCAAAAAACAGCCCATTTTTCACTCATTTTTGCCCTCCCCAGCCTCCAGGAGCACTCTATAAGCCTCCTAAAAGCTATGCATGGTCATTTTTACAAAGGGGGGTAGGGTTTCAGGAGGCCAAAAGTGCTGTATTCCGTCTATAAGATGCACCCAGATTTTCAGCCTCCTTTTTTGAGGGGAAAAAGATGCGTCTTATACTCTGAAAAATATGGTATTCGCCTGAACCGGCAGGAAAAAAAAATGCTTTAAAAAGTGTGGAAAAAAAAAAACTTCTGAGGATTGCACGGCTCACAGCTGATCCATGAGATCATCAGAAGCTTTTTTTTTCTTGTGCTTTTTAAAGCATTTTCTTCCTGCTGGTTCTGGCAAATAGGCAGGAAAAAAATGCATTAAAAATCAAGAGGCAAAAGCTTCCGAGGATCGCGCAGCTTAGCTACCAGTTCACAGAACCACAATTGTCCCTACCGCTTCGTGCAAACCGGTGCAAACCGGTAGCATTTCACTCCTGGCTGGCGGCCTCTGATCAACTTGGCTTCAGCTGCCCTCCCACAACTGGCAGGATGTGGGCTTGCAACTAGGACTGAGCCTCTTGCAATAGCCATAGTACTTAGTCTTATGTACCCCTTCACGATGCTTTACAGCCCCTCTCATAAGCGGTTTACGGAGTCAGCCTCTTGCCTGCAACAATCCGGGTCCTCATTTTACCCACCTCGGAAGGACAGAAGGCTGAGTCGACCTTGAGCCGGTCAGGATAGAACTCATGGCAGTGGGCAGTTAGCCTGCAATATTGTATTCTAAGCATAGTACCAGCAAGGAAGGAAGGAAGGAAGGAAGGAAGGAAGGAAGGAAGGAAGGAAGGAAGGAAGGAAGGAAGGAAGGAAGGAAGGAAGGAAGGAAGGACGGACTAGCAATAGCACTTAAACTTACTGTATATACCGCTTCACAGTGCTTTTACAGCCCTCTCTAAGCGTTTTACAGAGTCAGCCTATTGTCCCCAACAATCTGGGTCCTCTTTTACTGACCTCGGAAGGACGGAAGGCTGAGTCAACCTTGAGCCTGGTGAGATTCTAACTGCCAAATTGCAGGCAGCCGGCAGTCAGCAGAAGTAGCCTGCAGTACTGCACTCTCACCACTGAGCCACCCAGTGGTGGGATTCAAATAATTTAACAACCCGTTCTCTGCCCTAATGATTTCTTCCAACAACCAAACTGTTCAGAAACAGGTTTTCCCAAAGTGCTGCAAACTTTCTGAATCCCACTACTGGTGCCACCGCAGCTCATGTTTGCAAACATCCTTGCAAACCGTTGCCAGAGGGTCCCAGTCCATTAAGAGCTCAAAGCAGGTGGAGCTTCAGCAGGGAGGCCGGACAGCCCACGGGGGTCTCCATCTTCCCAAGCTGCCTTCTTTTACCCAGCCAAGGCTTCTTGTTGGCCCTATATTCAGCTCTGCCCCACATCTGTCCTGCTGTGCTTTGCAGAGGCAAAAGAAACAACAGCTGCCCCAGAAGGAAGTAGCAGGACAGGGTGGAATAGGCTGGAGAGGACTAAAAGAATGGCCAAAGACAAGGAGGAGGAGGAAGGTGAGAGGGAGGAGGAGGGAGGAGGAGGAGGAGGGGAGGAGAAATGGAGGAGTGGAGAGAAGAAGGAGGAGGAAGAGGAGGGGAAGGAAGAAGAGGAAGAGGGGGATAAGCAGGGGAGGAGGCAGAGGAGGGGAGGAGGGGAGGGAAAGAAGGGGAGGAGAAGGAGGAGAAAGAGAAGGGAAAGGAGGAAGAGGAGGGGAAAAGCAAGAGGAGAGGAGGAGGAAAAAGAAGAGAAGGGGAGAAGAAAGAAGAGGAGGAGAAATAGAAAGGAGGAGGAAGAGGAAGAAAAAAGAGGAGGAAGAAGAAGTGGAAGGGAAGGAGGAAGAGGAAGAGGAGAAGGAGGAGGGGGATAAGCAGGGGAGGAGGGAAGGAAGAGGGTGGAGAAGGAGGAGAAAGAGGAGGGAAAGGAGGAAGAGGAGGAGAGGGAGGGGAGAAGCAGGAAGGGAGAAAGAGGAGGAGGAAGAAAAAGAAGAGGAGGAGAAATAAAAGGAGGAGAAATCGAAAGGAGAAGGAAGTGGAGGAGGAGGAAGAAAAAAGGGGAGGAGTAGAAAGAGGAGGAGGAGGAAGAAGAAGTGGAGGAGAAGAAAGAAGAGAAGGTGTAGGAGCCAAAAGAAGGGAAGGAAGAAGAGGAGGAGGGGGAGGAGACCAAAGGTGGAGGAGAAGGCAGCCTTGTGGTTGCTCACGCAGTTCATGATTCCCAGGGCTGGTGGAGAACTCGATCACAAAGAGGTCCTTTCCTTCAAAGCTACGTCCGATGCTGGACAGCCGGGCAATCTGAGGACATCGGGAGACCACCTTCTTCAAAACTTTCACCATTTGCGGGAAGGAGTGGTGGGTGAATTGGATGGAGGCCGGTGCTTCTCTGAGGGCCTCTTCGGCAAATTCTATTTCACCTTCAAGAAGACAAGAGGGGTTGAGACGTAAGCGGTGGAGGGAGATCACCGTTAGCTTCTCCCCAACGACGGCTCCAAGGAGCACCGCAAGGGCTAGCAAAATGGGAACAACCTTCATCAATGTCCTATTTTATACCCAAGGGACACAGTGGCTCTGTGGCTAAGACGCTGAACTTGTCAATCAGAAAGGTCAGCCCTTTGGCAGTTCGAATCCCTAGCGCCGTGTAACAGAGTGAGCTCCTGTTACTTGTCCCAGCTTCTGCCAACCAACAGTTGTGCTAACTCCTGTTGTGGCCCACCAGTGGCCAGCGGGGCTGGCAGCAGAGTCAGACAGTGAGGAGATTGGGGAGGAAGATGGGCCAGTCCTGGAGTCTGGGGAAGGCTCTGAGGAGGGCTCTGTGTCGGAGGCAGAGATGGGGCCAGGGCCGTCTGACAGTTATCAGATGCCTTCGGAGTCAGACATTAGTGAGGCAGAAGAACAGCTGGAGCCTGTCCCAGTGTGCGCATGCGCAGAGCTGCCAGATGAAGGGAACAGCTAAAGAATAGGGGTTGACTTGAGAGCAAGGCCACAGGTGGGTGATGAATGGCCCCTCCCAGAGGAAATAAAAGAGGAGCGAAAGGGGAGTGGAGTTTGCAGGAGGCCATTAGTTCGCTTAATTGGTCCGTGACTCTCTGAGACTCCTGGCCAAGTTTTGCAGATCTTGTCCTGGCAGCTCTCCAAGCCAGAGAAGGTTTGTGACTGTAAATCCTCCCTTGAAAGACTTTGCTGGAGGTAAATGAGCAGAGTTCACAGTCAATTAATAAAAGGGTTTTTTGTCGGGACCAGGAGTTTACTTCCTGCTCTTGGGAAGCCTCGGTCAGAACAACTCCCTAGATTTAAGGATTCAAAGTAAGCCTGACACATCCCAGTCACCACCAATTCTGGAAGAAACTGAGTATTGTGTATCTGAAGCACGGAGACCCACCTGGTTTGGCCGCTTACCTCGCAGCTTCCCTAGCGGATCGAAGCATCCTTCCACCTCATCCGCAAAGAAGCGATCGCAGTCTAGGAAATAGGGCCAAGCCATTTCAATCGCGTCGAAGGCCGGGAGGCAATTTTTCCTCAGGCTTTCGCACACCTTCCGACAAGGTTTCACGACAACCCCATTTTCGCACTTGGGGGCCATGATGGAGCAGCTGAGGAGGCGCAGGTCGGGGTTGCATTCCCCCTGCAGCAGGTTGTGAAGTACACTCGCCAGGATGTATTCGGAACTGTACTCGATTGTTTCTCGGGTTTTCTGGTCCAGCAAATTAGGATAGGCTGTTTTGGAATAAGATACGTCATTGCAAGACCCCAGGCCGATATCCACACAGGTTGCTGGAAGAAGGGAGAAAGTAGTAATAATCAGTCCAAAAGTATACCCAGAAGTGCATTTCAACCCTAACAACGAAGGAAGGAAGGAAGGAAAGAAGGAAGGAAGGAAAGAAAAAAAGAAAGAAAGAAAGAAGAAAGAAAAAAGAAAGAGGGAGGGAAGGAAGGAAAGAAAGAAGGAAGGAAAGAAAGAAGGAAGGAAGGAAGGAAGGAAAGAAGAAAGAAACAAAGAGGGAGGGAGGGAAGGTTACAGAGGTAAATCCATAGATGGATAGATGGATAGATGGATAGATGGATAGATGGATAGATAGATAGATAGATAGATAGATAGATAGATAGATAGATAGATAGATACAGAGATAGGTAGATAGATAGATAAGATAGATACAGAGATATAGATATAGATAGATGATAGATAGATAGATAGATAGATAGATAGATAGATAGATAGATAGATAGATAGATACAGATAGATAGATACAGATACAGATAGATATAGATAGATAGATAGATAGATAGATAGATAGATAGATAGATAGATAGATAGATATAGAGATTAGATAGATAGATGGATAGATAGATAGATAGATAGATAGATAGATAGAGATAGATACAGAGATATAGATACAGATAGATAGATAGATAGATAGATAGATAGATAGATAGATAGATAGACAGACAGACAGACAGACAGACAGACAGACAGACAGACAGACAGATAGACAGAGAGATGATGACAGACAATGATAGATAGATAGATAGATAGATAGATAGATAGATAGATAGATAGATAGATAGATAGATAGATAGATATAGAGTATATCTCCCGAACAAAACTCCGCATTGGCAACAGGGAAGGGCATCCGGCCAGGGAACACTCAGCTCCATTGAGTTGCCCAGAGGCCACCCTGCAAGGGATTATGGGGTTGTTAAAAGAAGACGATGATGTGAGGAGGGGTCTGTAGATATTTTCCCAGCCATCTTTTTGATCCGTGCAGTGTCCAGGTCCTCCATGGAAGGCAAGTTGGTAGCCATTGTTTTTTCTGCAGTTCTGATTCTCCTCTGAAGTCCCTGTCTGCCTTGTTGGGTTGCAGAGCCAAACCAGACAGTGATGGCGGCTGCAGGTGACAGACTCAATAATATAAATTTAATATATAATAATATATTTATGATATAAATTTCATGAAAAGATAGGCAGGGGAGAGGTTTTTGCATTGCAGCCTGAGACCCAGCAGACACATTCCCTGTCCCAGAGCAATGATTTCTGATCCCCCACTATGAGTGGAGACTACGGAGGGGAGACCATTTGGCCAGTGACCAGGGGCATCCCAGGAGTGGACATGATTCCACGTGGTCAAAACGACCCCATTCCCATCCGTGTTAGGACTTTCAGCTGATTGGCCTTTGAACCAGAAGCAGCTGAATCTCCGGAAGTTTAGCGGGAACCAAACATGGATCTCTGCTCCCCTCTAGTGGAAAACGTCTCCATGCTAACCTCACCAGAAGTTCAGAAGCGAATTCCCAGTTTTGAGATGATCTGAATGAAAGGAAGTTGACTGAGTTGGACTTTCAGGGGTGCCTTTGAGCTTATTCTTAACTTAACTTAACTTCCTAACTAGTGGAACAGAAGTTGCCACCAGAAGTTGTGGGTGCTTCATCACTGGAGGTTTTTAAGAAGAGACTAGACAACTACCTCCCTTAAATGGTCTAGGGTCTCCTGCTTGAGCAGGGGGTTGGACTAGAAGACTTCCAAGGCCCCTTCCAGCTCTATTCTGATTGGTTAATTGATTGATTGATTGAAATTGTTTAGGGTCTCCTGCTTGAGTAAGGGGTTGGACTAGAAGACCTCCAAGATCCCTTCCAGCTCTATTCTGATTGATTGACTGATTGAAATGATCTAGGGTCTTCTGCTTGAGTAAGGGGCTGGACTAGAAGACCTCTAAGGTCCCTTCCATCTCTATTCTGATTGATTGACTGATTGATTATTCCAGGTAGACAGGTTCTTTTGGAGCCAGGAACCTGGACTGATGCCTACTTTTAAGAAGTTAGGACAGTTGTGTCAGTGTAAGGATGATTGTGCCCTCACCACCATCATTCCACAAGCAGAGGACATCCACGTCTCCTCATCTCTGACTTTCCACAAAGTGAAATTTGAGAGGAAGAGAGAATGTGTAGAGTGCCAAAAACAACAACAACAGCTACACATTTTTAGGAGACTCAGTGCAGATTAAAAAATATTTATCTGTTGTGGTCCGCCAGAGGCCAGCAGAGCTGGCAGCAGATTCGGACAGTGAGGAGGTTGGGGAGGAAGATGGGCCAGTCCTGGAGTCTGGGGAAGGCTCGGATGAGGGCTCTGTGTCGGAGGCAGAGAGGGGGCCAGGGCTGTCTGATAGTTATCAGCTGCCTTCAGAGTCAGACATCAGTGAGGCAGAGGAACAGCTGGAGCCTGTTCCCAGTATGCGCATGCGCAGAGCTGCCAGAAGAAAAGAACAGCTCAGAAATCAGGGTTGACTTGGGAGTAAAGCCACTGGTGGACAGTGAATGGACCCTCCCATAAGAAATAAAAGAGGAGTGAAAGGAGAGTGGGCTTTTTAGGAAACAATTTGTTCAGTCGTTAGATTCGTTTCAGGAGTGTGAAGATCTGTCCGTGAATCTCAGAGACTCTGTGCCAAGACTTTCCTTGCACAGAACTTAATTTGGGAAAATGTTTACATGGCATCTTTCCAAGACAGATAAGGTCTGTGGTCATATTTCTAATTTAACAACTGAAGTTATCCACTTAACAAACGTGGCAAGAAAAGTCATAAAAATGGGACAAAACTCACTTAACAAATTTCTCACTTAGCAACATAAATGCTGGACTCAGTGCTGTTCATAAGTCGAGGACTACCTGCCGTGGCTGAACTACGCACTCTGAGTAACTACACAGAAGGGAGCTAAGAATTCACAGCAACAGAGAGGATGGCTTTAAGATATGGAAACTCAATTTTGAAGGCATGGGATAATTGGGGCACCTGCAACACATTTACACCAAGTATCAGACCCTGGAGTAACTCCCAGAAACCCAGAAATTAAACCAATATGTCTGACGTCACTTGTTATTTTTTGCTTGCTTTAATTCCTCACTTCCTTCTCTTCCCAGGATGGAGTTCAAGTAACGGCAGTAGACCATGAAGAGACCACAAACTCATCGGAGTTGTGACTTCAAAACTTTGCAACTAAGGTGGGAGGGGGAAGAGAAATAGGGAAGGGGGCTGCCAGAATATGAGCGTCTTGCAGGAAGTTTATGGTGCTCGAATTGGACGAACAGAATGGCAAAGAATCCCAAACTATTATTCTTTTTCTGAGCAAAGTTTTATTTATTTATGTATCAATACTAAAAGATACTGAAATACAAAAGAAAATAGTAGAAAAGATAGGGGAGGGGGAAAGGAAGGGAAAAGTGTAGGGAAAGAAAGAAAGAAAGAAAGAAAGAAAGAAAGAAAAAAAGAAAGAAAGAAAGAAAGAAAGAAAGAAAAAAAGAAAGAAGGAAAGAAAGAAAGAAAAGGCATTGATTTCTGCCTCCCTATGGTGCAGTAGAGTAAAATAATCACATCAAACCTCAACTTTTTACTTTTGTATAATATTATAAACTAGCAACAAGAAGCCTATCTCATCGGTAAAACCCAAAATTAAAGTGTGTTTTTCCCCCCCACAACCTCGAGCACCAAGTCCAGAAGTGGTTTCCACGTCGAAAGAAAAGTATTTTTTTCCCCGTTAATCAAAACAGCCAGTTTAACTCCATCAACTTCTGCAGCCATTCATCCATTGTAGGAATCCAAGCATTCTTCCATTTGAGAATTGCAAAGAATCCTTATCCGGACTATTCACAAAAGTGGATTTTTTATATATGGATATGGGTGCTAATCAGAATCATGGCAACTAAAATGTTTATGTCCTGGCCATGATCACCAGACTACATTACCTTCATTTCAGGTTATTTGGAATTCGGACTTCTCACCTGGGAGTTTTGATGACCACAGGCCAAAGCTGAAGATTTCAAGGAAGAGAAGGCTTCTCTTAGGAAAGTTTGGAACCCTCCATGGTATTCTGACCTTGGCTTCTCAAAATCACGAAGAAGACACCTTGTCCCAACAAAACCCCTTTTTATTAAGCTGATGAGAATTCCTCTCCTTCACGTCCAGCAAAGTCCCGGCAAACTGTCTTTCAGGGGTGAATTGACAACCACAGACCTTATCAGGCTTGGAGAGCTGCCAGGTTGATATCTTTCAAACACCACGCTGTACAAGAAAATATTTAGCTAGGAGTCTTTGAGAGTCATGAACCAATTAAGTGAACTAATGGACTCCTGCAAACTCCACTCCCCTTTCGCTCCTCTTTTATTTCCTCTGGGAGGGGCCATTCATCGTCCACCTGTGGCTTTACTCCCAAGTCGACCCCTGTTCTTTAGCTGTTCCCTTCGTCTGGCAGCTCTGCGCATGCGCACACTGGCAACAGGCTCCAGCTGTTCTTCTGCCTCACTGATGTCTGACTCCGAAGGCAGCTGGTATCTGTCAAACAGTCCTGGCCCCCTCTCTGCCTCCGACACAGAGCCCTCCTCAGAGCCTTCCCCAGACTCTAGGACTGGCCCATGCTCCTCCCCAACCTTCTTATTGTTTGAGTCTGCCCCCAGCTCCGTTGGCCACTGGATAGCCACAACACGTGGCCTGGCCAAGTTTTTTGTGCTTTGGAAAAGCTTCTTCATCCTCAGTTTGAGAAATTCCAGTCATCGCTGCTGATTCCAGACTTCTTCTCTCAAATTGGCCCCATTTAAGTATAATTCTTTATTGGCCAAGTGTGGTTGGACACACAAGGAATTTGTCTTTGATGCACAAGCTCTCAGCGTACATGAGAATATAAGTGATCAATCACGATCACAGTCATCATAAATACATTCACCATGAATCATAAGATACAACAGTGATAGTCGTAAGATCGAAATAAATAAAATAAAATGCTCAAATTGATCATACTAGGAAACTAAATGCAACAATTTAAATCGTAAGTGACAAGCAACAAGGCTGTAGTCATAAGTAGAAAAGGAGATAGGTCATAGGGAGGATGAGAAGAAGAATAGCAATGCAGTCTTAGTAAATAATTTGACAGCGTTGAAGGAATTAGTTGATTAGCAGAGTGATGGCATGTGGGGGAAAACTGACTTTGCATCTAGATCAGTGTTTCTCAACCTTGTCAACTTGAAGATGTCTGGACTTCAACTCCCAGAATTCCCCAGCTGGCTGGGGAATTCTGGGAGTTGAAGTCCAGATATCTTCAAGTTGACAAGGTTGAGAAACACTGATCTAGATGTTCTGATGTGCAGTGCCCTATATAGCATCGTTTTGAGGGTAGAAGATGATAGTAGATTTGAGAAGAAGCTCCACTATTCTACCACAACTTGCAATATTAGACAACACGGAGTCAACACTAAAGACCTTCATGTTTTTAGGTCCTACTATCTCCAAGGACTTGAAATGGACACCTCACAATTAGAACCGTCATTAAAAAGGCACAACGAAGGATGTCCTTCCTCTGTCAACGCAGAAAGCTCAGATTGCCCAAGGAGCCGCTGATACAGTTCTTACAGAGGATTGATTGAGTCTGTTATTTTTACCTTCCATAATTGCCTTGTTCGGCACAGCAACCAAACAAGACAGACACAAACTTCAACAGATAGTTAGGACTGCAGAAAAAAACAAACAATTGCAGCCAGCCTGCCTTCAATCAAGGGCCTGTAAATTGCATGAGTCAAAAAGAGGGCTGAGAAAATATCTACAGACCCCTCACAACCTGGACATTAAATCTTATGTAGTAACCCTGAGAGGGATCTTGGAGTCTAGTGGGCAACCATTGAAATAGGAGCCAGCCGTGTGTAGCAGCTGCCAAAAAAGCCAACACAGTCCTAGAGGGATAGAACAGAGGGATAGAATCAAGATCATGTGAAGTGTTAATACCACTTTATAAGGCCTTGGTAAGGCCATACTTGGAATACGGCATCCAGTTCTGGTCTCCATGATGTAGAAAAGATGTGGAGACTCTAGAAAGAGTGCAGAGAAGAGCAACAAAGAGGATTAGGGGACTGGAGGATAAAACGTATAAAGAACAGTTGCTGAAAGTAGGTATGTCTGGCCCTCTGTTATGTGGCCCTAGGGATTTGAACTGCTGAGCTGCTGACCTTTCTGATCGACAAGCTCAGCATCTAGAAAGAATAAAGGAAAAAAGAAGGAAAGAAGAAAGAAAGAGAGGACAGTTGGAACTGCCAACCCTTTGATCGAAGATTAAATGCTGATTCTTTCTCAAGCCTCCGCTTAAGTTCTTAATTTTGGCTCTGTGTGGGCTTACAAGTATTCTGGGATCTTAACAATTCATAGAAAGAAAGAAGAAAGAAAAAAAGAAGAAGAAAGAAAGAAGGATGGATGGATGGGAGAAAAAAAGGAGGGAAGGGAGAAAAAAGAAAGAAAGGAGAAAGAAAGGAGAAAGAAAGAAAGAAAGAAAGAAAGAAAGAAAGAAAGAAAGAAAGAAAGAAAGAAAGAAAGAAAGAAAAGACATTGTTACTCTTTTCCCTTTTGCCCTGTGTCATGTCTTTTTCCAAACAGTGTGGAGGAGAAAGAGAGAGAGAGAGAGAGAGACAGAGACAGAGACAGAGAAACGAGCGTTCATATATTGTTCTTTCTAAATGAAGGGCTCCATCCTGTTTCCTAAGCCTTGCCAAAACCTCCTCCTCCTCCTCCTCCTCCTCCTCCTCCTCCTCCTCCTCCATCTCCATGCCTACGGACCTGCCCATCCCAGGAGACAGGCTGAAACTCCCCAAGAGAAGCCAAGCAAGGGGGGGCCCTTATGTCCCCATGTCCCCACCCCCACCCAGCCCCCAGGGCTGCCAGAGGCACCCGCTGTCTCTTTCCAGCAGGGGACGATGGTCTCGCAAAGCGAAGCAAGCAGAAACCAATGCTCTCCACGAAGCTCTTGTTGTCTCTGCTGCTGACCAAGGCAATTAGATTAATTACCAGGGGGAGGAATCCTGTGTGTGTGTAAGGGGGGTGGGGGCTTCCCTTCACCCAAAAGGGGAGGAGATCTCCCCCAAAACAGCTGCTTCACTCGGTCTGCTGTGCCAGGCCAGAAAAGGCAGACAAAGGAAAGGACTCAGCTCATCCACCGGAAGTCAGTTACCCAGGCTGGCATCCAGGGAAAAGGCCCACCCGTTGGGCTGCCCCTCTTCTGCCAAGAAGGGGTGGGGAGGTTCTGGCCTCAAAAGTGTCTTTAAAAATACCCCCCCTCCCACGGGGCCTCAGCTCTGCTTCACCATCATCAGGAGGTTGCATCAGCGATGCCTGGCAAGGCAAAACTTATTCTCCAAATCGTAGGAAGTTAAAACCCACCATTTACCTTGGAAGGGGAGGTAATAAAGGAGATATATTAGACTGTGCAGAAATGAACAGGTTGACATTGAGAATAAAGGACAGAGAGGAACCAGCGTATTACAGGACGTGGGGGCGATTTTACGAGTGGCTTGAAAAAAGAGATATAAATAGAAAGAACAAGGAACAAAACATGAAATTTAACCAATTTCGTTGTATTTATTTTGTACAATGATAATAAAGTCTATACTATCCTAAATAAATATCTCAGAGGACACCTGGTTAAATTAGGGGGGGGGGGGGAAATAAGAAAATATTAAAATGTAAATATACAGGCGGAAAAATGATATGAATTGACAAATGTTAAATAGCAATTATAGGAATGTATATCTAAGAATGAATTTGAAAGGGAAAAATAAAAGACTTTTTACAAAAAAAAAACAACAACAACCCACCGTTCTCCTAGAAAAATGAAATATCCTGGGAAATATTGAAAAAGGCAGAATATTATATTTTCCCTGGATCAGAAATAGAGAAACATGTTTTTAGGCAGGAAGCAGACTCGCTCTTAATAGCCCCCACCTTCGTCAATGGGCCATTAAAAGGCCTGAGCCAGTCTATTCCACATAACAAAGATCCCCCCTCTTCAGCTCCAGGGTGATGGGATTAAGGCATGATGGTATTAGCCATTTACCAATCTCACCAGAGGGCACCTGGGAAGAAGCAAGGCTCAACCAAACTTGGACTCACAGCCTAGAGAGTTGCCCCTGCATGGCCCCATGGGAGTCTAACAACCAATCAGAAGACAAGCTCAAGATCAAAGGCCAGAGAGGGCATAAAACCAGGGATTTTCAGCATCTTGCTCTCTTTTTCTTCTTTGCCCAACATCTGGATCCCCCTTTTCCGTTCAGGAGCTCAAGCCATGCGGTCCTGTCCACCATTAAACCATCTTTCCAAGCAGCCTCCATGTTTCCATGGAGTCTTTTCCCCACTTGGAGCTGAACCCAGAAGGACATTTCTTCCAACGAAATAATAAAATAAAAATAAAAACAGGAGAATTGAGATGTTTTCCCTTGACAAGTTATCAGAGGGAGTAACAATTTAGAGGGAGGGGGGTCTTTGGAGAGAAGTGAGGGAGAGATGCAAAACAGACCCCTCCATGGTGAAAGGAATTTTCACGTAATAACCAGGAGAGCAGTAGCTATAGCTAGAGGTTGTTGAGTAGTGGCACCTCTTTGTAAAGGCTTAGTAAGGCCACATCTGGAATGCCGCATCCAGTTTTGGCCACCACACTATAATAAAGAGGTTGAGACTTTGTGGGAAAGTGCAGAGAAGAGCAACTAAGAAGATTAGGGGACTGGAGGCTAAAACATATGAAGAACGGTGGCAGGAACTGGGTATGTCTAGTTTAATGAAAAAAAGGACTAGGGGAGACAGGATAGCAGTCTTCCAATATCTCAGGAGTTGCCAGAAAGAAGAGGGAGTCAAGCTATTCTCCAAAGCACCTGAGGGTAGAACAAGAAGCAATGGGTGGAAACTAATCAAGGAGAGAAGCAACCTGGAATTTAGAGGAGAGGGTCATGAAAGGTCTGCAAGAGAACAACCAAGTTCAGAAAGTCGTCCTCCTCCTCTTCCTTTCTGCAAACCCCACTCCCTTCTAGCACTGATGATGTTACCTAGTTGGGTCATGAAACGTCTACAAGAAAACCACCAAACACAGAGAGCACCAAGGACCCCATAGTCATCCATATCCTCCTCCTCCTCTTCCTCTCCACTAACCTCTCTCTCTTCTAGCACTGATGATGTTCCCTAGTTGGGTCATGAAATGTCTACAAGAGAACAATCAAGTCTACAGAGCACCTCTTCTCCGTCTCCTCCCCTCCCTCTCCTCCTTCCCTTCCTCTCCACAAATTCCCTTCTAGTACTAATGGTGTTACCTTGTTGGGTTATAAAACGTCTGCAAGAAAACCACCGTTCAGAGTGCACCAAGGACCCCACAGTTCCTCCTCCTCCCCCTCCCCCTCCTCTCTTCTTCCTCTCCTTCTCCTCTCCTCCTCCTCCATCACTTAATCTTAATCTCTCTGATTCCGGCCCGACCAGGAGCCCAGAGTGAGGAAACGCTCCGCCCGAGGAATGGAGCCGAACCTACGTTTGCCAGCATAACGTTGCAGGATCCAAAACGGGTCGGTCTCCTGGACCAGAGGTTTCGTCTCCCCAGCTTTCGGAGCCGATCCTCAGGAAACGACCCAGATTGCATCCCGCTCCGCCCGGTGGCCAAGCCAACGCTGCGCTGCGCTCTGCTGCCTCCTTCCGCGGCATCTCCCACCGCCAGGGAGGCAGAATTTTTCTGACAGTGGGAAAGATCAACCGATGGAACAGGAGTTGGCTTCGGAAGTTGTGGGAGCTTCATCCCTGGAGGCTTCAAGAAGAGACTGGCTGTCCTCGGTCAGAAATGGTGTTGGGTCTCTCGCTTGGGCGGGAGGTTGGACTAGATGACCTGCAAAGTCCCTTCTGACTCTGTTATTCTATTCTAAAACTCCCCGGGACTCGCGCGCCCTTTCCGGGGGACGGGGGAGACTCCTGCCTCCCTTCTGCAGGTCAGCCCACCCGAGAAGCGGCGGCAGGAAGTCGGGATGGGGAGGTACAGCTGGGCAAGAAACCCCCCACCCCACGGCTGGCGAACACGTGGTGAATCCCCTCTGCCCACCCCAATCCCCCGGCGGCACCTTTTTCTCGCCCTTCCAAGACTCGGGAAAAGTGCCCAACGTCAAGCAGGGTCCAAATTCGAAGTTGAGCTGGCGGAGCCGCTTCTTTCACCCCAGACCCCCAGCCCAGATCCCCTAGACCCACAGCCTCCCAGCCCCCCAGGGCTGGCGCAGCCGCCTCTTCCACCACAGCCCACAGACCCCAGACCCACATCCCCCAGTCCGACAGCCTCCAGCCCCCCAGCTCCCATCCCCCCAGCTCGGAATCCCCACATCCCCCAGCCCCCCAACCCCGAATAACCCCAAAGACCCCCCACCCCCACCCACCCCTATCCCAAAGCCCCGCTTTTCCCTACCCGGTCCGGCGAGCGAGGCTGCGGGCGCCAGGATGACGACGGCCACCGCCGCCAGCCACGCGTGCAGCCCCCGCCTCCGCATGCCTTCCCGCCGCCGGCAGCGCTCGCAGTGATGTGGCATCCCTGGTCCGGCCCGGCCAGGTCCCGCTTTGCGCCCGTCCTTGGGACTCTGGCCGCTGCCCGGAGCGTTGCTCGCCTGTTCGGGGATATACGGCTCGGATCGAGTTTCAGCGGCCTCCGGGGAGGGGAGGGGGAGGAGGCTGGGCGGGGGGCGGGGAAGCGGCCCCCTCCCCTCCCCGCTCCCCAGGCTCTGCCGGGAAGGACTGGTGGGGCTCCGCGTCCCAACTTCGCCCTCGCAGAAATGTCTGCGCTCCCGCATCTTCGGTTGAAAAGAGCAGAGGGATCTGGGTGGTTTTCCTTGTTGAGATCAACCTGTCCCAAAAGGACAGGATCCAATTCTGACCAGACCGTCCGGCAAATCCCAGCCCCCTTGGTCGGAGATCCCAACTACCTTGGTCGGAGATCTCAGATCCCTTGGTCGGAGATCTCAGATCCCTTTGTCAAAGATCCCAGCTCCCTTGGTCGGAGATCCCAGCTCCCTTGGTCGGAGATCCCAGCAGTCTTGGTCAAAGATCCCAGCTCCCTCGGTCCTAGGATCACAGAATAACAGAGTTGGAAGTTGGAAGGGACCTTGGAGGTCTTCTACTCCAGCCCCCTGCTTTGGGAAATAGGAACCCTCAACCATTTCAGACAAGTGACTGTCCAGTCTCTTCTTAAAAACCTCCAGTGACGGAGCACCCATCTGGAGTGCAAGCTATTCCATTGGTTGAGTGCTCTCACTGTTGGGAAATTAACTCCTTAGTCCCAGGTTGCTTCTCTCCTTGATTAATTTCCATCCATTGAATCAGAATAGAGCTGGAAGGGGCCTTGGAGGTCTTCGAGTCCAGCCCCCTGCTCAAGCAGGAGACCCTACACCATTCCAGACAAAGGGTGGTCCAATCTCTTCTTGAAAACCTCCAGTGATGGAGCATTCAAAACTTCTGGAGTCGTTGCACTGATTAATTTTCCTCACTGTTAGAAAGTTTCTCCTTAATTCCACATTGCTTCTCTCCTGGATTAGTTTCCATCCATTGTTTCTTGTCCAGCCTTCTGGTGCTTTGGAAGATAAGTTAACCCGCTCCCAAATCCTGCAGCCATTCTCCCTATGTCTGTGGAGATTTTCATGGTTGTCCCAGAGGTGCTTTATTTTCCAACTGGACATTCTGGGGTTTTTTTTTCCCCTTTGAAGACGGTTTCGCTTCTCATCCAAGAAGCAGCTTTGACTTCCATTCCCCACCATCCAGTCAGAGCTGAAGAAGCTCCTAGGAGGAGAAGCAAAATGTCTTCAAATGGGGGGAAAGAACCCAGAACGTCTAGTTGCCTCTTGGGGAAAAAAAAAGCAACTTTGGGACGTTCTTCAAATGTTTTATTTTATTTTTAAAAATAATTTGTATTAAACATGTTTACCTTTAAAAACAGGAAAAAAAATACAACAAATACAGAAAAAAAGAAGACAAATATAACAATATAAAATAGTTTTGCAGCCTTCTGTATCAGCATACATGCTTAGATTTTTGTAGTTCTCTATTCTACGTTCCCTTCCTATCAGTTTTATCATCTGTAATAGTGTAATAACAGTTGTACTAACAATTGCAATAATATTAATTGTTCTCATCACCATTATACTTACATTATGGTCAATATTTTAACTTTGATTGTAATTAATAATAACTTTGGTTAGTTTTTATTCAATACTAGTTTAGAAAAAACAAAGAGACTTCTATTAGGCTTCCGTTTTCTAGCCACTTATACATTCTATTCCATATTTTATAATAATCTGATTCTTCTCTTTCTTTTAACTCCCAAGTCGTTTTGTCCATCTCTGCACATTCGAGTACTTTTCTAATTATTGTTTCGTCTGTGGGTGTATTTATTCGTTTCCAGTTTTGTGCGAAAGCCATCCTGGCTGCAGAGAGTACGTGTAGTATTATGTATTGAGATTTCTTTTGTCCGTTTTTGGGTCTAATATTCCAAATAAGAACGATTCCGGTTTCAGTTCTATCTTTTGCTCTGTAATTTCTTCCAGCCATTTCTGAATTTTGCACCAGCATTTCCTTCTTCATTTGTTTTAGCCTCCAGCCCCCTTATCATCTTAGTTGCTGTCCTAGGCACTTTTCTCCAAAAGTCTCAACATCCGTTTTTTGTGATGTGCTGATGCAGCATTCCAAGTGCGGCCTTACTAAGGCTTTACACATCGGGACGAGCACTTCACGTGATCTTAGTCCTGTGTAGCCAAATTGCAACATCCCCGGAAGGAGAGTGAAAGGGGAGCTGGGCAGTGAGAAGTGCATGATCAAACATGACCACTGGGGAAAAAGTTGGTGTGTAAGACATAACACTGGATGGAGGGGTCGGGACAAGGCACAGTGGTCCCCCTGAATGCTGGGACTTGAGGGCCTTAGCTAAATAGAACAGAATAACAGAATTGGAAGGGACCTTGGAGGTCTTCTAGTCCAACCCCCTGCTTAGGCAGGAAACCCTAACCCACTTCAGACAAATGATTGTCCAATCTCTTCTTAAAAACTTCCAGTGTTGGGGCATTCACAACTTCTGGAGGCAACTTCTGTTCCACTGATGAATTGTTCTCACTGTCAGGAAATTTCTCCTCAGTTCTAAATTGCTTCTCTCCATACTCTTCAATATCTTTGTCGATAAGAGTGGTATATTGGAATGGGAGATCAACAGATCAGAATTTTACCCCAGATCCCAGAATATAGAAGAAGAAAAGATGATTATGGGACTGGAGACATGTGAAGAACGGTTGCAGGAACTGGTTATGTCGAGTTTAGTAGAAAGAAGGACAAGGGGAGACATGATAGCAGTCTTCCAATATCTCAGGGGATGCCCCAAAGAAGAGGGAGTCAAGCTATTCTCCAAAGCATCTGAGGGTAGAACAAGAAGCAATGGATGGAAACTAATCAAGGAGAGAAGCAACTTAGAACTGAGGAGAAACTTCCTGACAGTCAGAACAATTAATCAGTGGAACAGCTTGCCTCCAGAAGTTGTGAATGCCCCAACACTGGAAGTCTTTAAGAAGATGTTGGATAGCCATTTGTCTGAAACGGTATAGGGTTTCCTGTCTAGGCAGGGGGTTGGACTAGAAGACCTCCAAGGTCCCTTCCAACTCTGCTATTGTATTGTAAAAGGGAGAAAATTTGGCAGAACTAATGATAGAAATCCTGGCAGAAGCATTGGTGATAACCAAAGGGAAGATGATGGAAGGAACAGACAAGACGGTTCTAGTCTTTACAAGATATGCAGTGAAAAACAAATTGCCAAGAGAAGTCCATAAAAGATTTACCAAGAAAGCTACTAGAACACAAATACTACAAATGGCAAGAGATAAAAATATTGTATTACTATTGGATGGATCCAGGATGATGTAATGAAATGCTATAATAAAAATTAATTTAAATTTATTCAAAATTTACAATATTTGGCATAAAATGAAGTAATAATAGTTATAGTCGAATAAATGATTAACAATGATAATAATGTATACATAAATACTAGATTGATAATATGAGATATTATATAAATTGTAAGTGAGGACTAGGAAGAGGATGCACAAATGTTTTGTAACCAAAGATAAACAATTTTATAAAATATGGGACTTATTTTATCAATGGTTAGACAAAAAAATATGGAAGTGAAATATGCTAGAGAATTTTACAACACAAGGATAATGGAATGATACAGAGTATAATATAAAGATGTACTATTACTGGATGGATTTAGGATGATGTAATGAAATGCCATAATATAAATTTATTCAAAATTTAGAATATCTCACATGAAATGAAATAATAATAGTTATAGTTAAATAAATGTTTAACAATGATAATAATTGTATACATATATATCAGATTGATAATATGAGATTCTATATAAATTGTAAGTGAAGACTATGGTGAGGATTCACAAAAGTTTTGTAACCAATCGACACACTGGAAGATGATTTTATGTTTTATGTTTGTCTGTGCTTGTTTGTTTAAAAATAAAAATAAATAAATAAAATCTTTGTCAATGATTTAGATGAGGGGATAGATGGGGAACTCATCAAATTTGTAATGACACCAAGCTGGTAGGAATATCAACACTCCAGAAGACAGGCTTAAGAATAGAATAGGATAGGAATAGGAATAGAATAGAATAACAGAGTTGGAAGGGACCTTGGAGGTCTTCTAGTCCAACCCCCTGCCTAGGCAGGAAACACTATGCCATTTCAGACAAATGGATATCCAACATCATCTTAAACACTTCCAGTGTTGGGGCATTCACAGCTTCTGGAACAATCAGTTGTTCCACTGATTAATTGTTCTCACTGTCAGGAAATTTCTCTTTAGTTCTAGGTTGCTTCACTCCCGGATTAGTTTCCATCCATTGCTTCTTGTCCAGGTGCCTTTGGGAGAATAGCTTGACTCCCTCTTCTTTGTGGCAGCCCCTGAGATATTGAAATAAAGCAATAGCTCTCATTCATAATGTTCAAGGAAATATGAAACCCGAACACTTTCCCCATAAACAGCACACAGCTCTAAAATATGGGAGGGGGGGGGAAACACCTCCCTAGCTAGAAAAGAAAAAGGGCTGAGGAAGCCCCCTCCTCTCTTGCAAGATGCTCTGGGACAGACAGAGAAGCCTGTCCCAGTTTGGGCATTTAGGAAAGGAAGATTCTCAACTCTGTTTTGCACTGAGAAGTATATATATATATAAATATATATAACTAAAACCAAGTAGTTACAGCATGAGAAAAGCCAGATCTGAGGATTCCTGCAGCATGAAGCCAATATTTTTTTTTCTTCTTCTCCTAGGTTCTCCCTCCCCCAATCTGGTCATCTTGTTAGTGTCCAATAGAGTTCAAATTAGTTGTTTTGGTAACCGTTCCAAAGTTTGGTGTCTCTTCGGTGGGCGTTCGCAATCCATTCCCGCGACGGTGTCCTTGGCATCATTCAACCGTTGTCTCTGGTTGGCACTTCTGGTTCTTGTCATTGCCCCCCCCCTTCCCTGTATCCTCCATTCCCCCCCTTCTTATTCCTTTATGGCAGGCTACCCTCAAAAGGAAATAAGACTGTCACGGTGCAATGTCAGATCTGATTCGTCACGCAAGAAATCTTGATCACCATAAACCTGATTGATAATATTGGCTGAAGCCACCAGGGACTTAGCCTTCCCCGGGATTGATTGACTTATAAAATTCACAAGGCTACCCATCATCTCATATATATATATATATTGTGTCACAACCCCTGGTATGCCCAAATATGGGAGGGAGCATACTGCTTCCCTTTTCTGTCTATCGGCTCACCCTAGGAGCCATCCAGGCAGAAAGCCATTTTTTTAATGTTGCCTTGTTACATTTGGGTTGCATGCAGTCTCCCTTTATTTATTTATCAGCACAAATGCAACGTGTGTGTGTGTGTGTGTGTGTATAATTGTATGTATGTATGTATGTATGTATGTATGTATGTATGTATGTATATGCTGGTCTTGTTGTATTCGGGTCTTTTCCCGTGTAAGACTGAGATTGTCTTGGCAACGTTTCAGCGAAGTCTCACTCGCCATCTTCAGCCTGGGTTTTGGGCAAATATATATATTTGATACACTTTTCTTTAATAAACATAAAAAACTCAATATCTATATATGAACAGTGTGTTGTCTGAGTACAATTAGAATAGGATAGGATAGGTTAGGATATAATAGAATAGAATAGAATAGAATAAGGGATAGAATGGAATGGAATGGAATAGAATAGAGAATGGAATGGAACAGAACGGAACAGAAAAGAACAGAACAGAGAATGGAATGGAATGGAATGGAGTAGAATAGAATAGAATAGAATTCTTTATTGGCCAAGTGTGGTTGGACACACAAGGAATTTGTCTTTGGTGCATATGCTCTCGGTGTACATAAAAGAAAAGTTACATTCGTCACGAATCATAAGGTACAACACTTAATGATAGTCATAAGGTGCAAATGAACAATCAAATCATACTAGGAAACAATCAATATGAATTGTAAGGATACAAGCCACAAAGTTACAATCCTGCAGTCATAAGTGGGAGGAGATGGGTGGTAGGAACGATGAGAAGATTAATAGTAATAGTAATGCAGCCTTAGTGAATAATTTGACCGTGGTGAGGGAATTAGTTCTTTAGCAGAGGGATGGCGTTCAGGGAAAAAACTGTCCTTGTGTCTAGTTGTCTTGGTGTGCAGTGCCCTATAGCATCGTTTTGAAGGTAGGAGTTGAAACAATTGATGTCCAGGATGTGAGGGTGGGGGGGTCTGTAGATACTTTCACGGCCCCCTTTTTGACTTGTGCAATTTTGAACAACAAATAAACAACAAGCATAATGGCAATCATAATATACATATCATTAATCATAATCACATACTAATAGTGGCATAAGCAGGGGAGGGTTTTGCCTTAAACCAGAGGCAAACATCATCGTAAAGTGGACAAGCGTGCAAAATTCGGCCTTGTCACCCTGGAGAGAGAGGGGGGGGGCAACCGTCAGAATCCCCTAATCATCTTGGTTGCTTGGTTTGCTCCCCTTTTGTCTTCTGGGGTCTTTTTCCGGCCAGGGCCAGTGGGGATGATGGTCTTAGAGGTTCTGTGGTTTGGCTGTTTCCTGTTGGCAGTCTTTTGGCTGCTTCTTGATTGTGGTGTTGTTGACTTGATGGCTGTTGTGATGTTAACCTTGCAGCTGATCTGGGTGCCGATTGAATGGACTCCAGAATTAACATCAGACCAACAATCAAGTCAACAACATTGGTTGGGCTGGAACAATTATCCTGTGGAACTACTTGCCTCCAGAAGTTGTGAATGTTCCCACACTGGAGGCTTTTAAGACGAGGTGGGGCAACCATTTGTCTGAAATGGTCTATAAGGTTTCTTGCCTGAGCAGGGGGTTGGACTAGAAGACCTCCAAGGTCCCTTCCAGCTCTATTTTGGTTGATTGATGGATGGATAGATAGAAATAATCTAGGGTCTCCTACTTGAGCAGAGGGCGGGACTAGAAGACCTCCAACGTCCCTTCCAGCTCTATTTTGATTGATGGATGGATGGGTGGATGGATTGAAATAATCTAGGGTCTCCTGCTTGAGCAGAGGGCTGGACTAGAAGACCTCCAAGGTCCCTTTCCACTGTCTTCAATATATAATGTTATTCTGTGATTTTTCTCCAAGCAGGTAGCCATTGAAGTTGATAGTATTCAGAGTCTACATTTCTGTATGCATTTTAATATCCTTCCTTGTTTTTCTTTCTTTTTTTAAAACTATTAAATTATATTTTTATTGGCAACTTTCTTTTTTAAATTCATAAATATTTTGAATACAGTGGGGTATATCATTTACAAAAGAAAAACAAAAAGAACAAAATGAAATATTGACACATATACTGGTAACAATAGTAATAATATAATAGTTTTGGCTCAATTTCTCTTTATATTAGCTTATTCATAACTCTGTTAATTATATTGGCATATTTATAATTATAAACCATCTTTATGTTTAATTCATACATAGCAATAGTCTTTCTTCATCTAATTTCTACCTCTCATAAAATCTATTCCATGCCAAGTAATATTCTTTGTCTTCTATTTTTAAAGTCAATCTATCCATCTCTGCAGAGTCTCATATTTTCTGAATTACAACCCTTTTAACCACAGTTAGGGGCTATATGGCTTTAGTGACAGTTAGAACAATTAAGCATGGGAACAGGTTACCTCCAGAAGTTGCTCCAATGCTAGAGGTTTTTAAGAAGAGCCTGGAATGGTATGGAGTATTCTGCTTGTGCAGGGGTTTGGACTAGATGACCTCCAAGGTCCTTTCCAACTCTGTCCTTCTGCTTCTAAACCTTCGAGAAGGCAGCGAAAAGCCTCACATCTGTTATTGGAATCTAGCATGATTCTGAGTTAGGCAGCTGTATAAAATCGATCAACCAAATAAATTAGGTCACACTTCCCTTTTCTCTAAAAAACACAACTCATCTCGTTCTATTTAATAATTTTTAAATTCACGATAGCTCTTTGCTATAACGCCAAGGGCGGCTCAGTGGGGTAAGATGCTGAGCTTGTCGATCAGAAAGGTCGGCAGTTCGGCGGTTCGAATCCCTAGAGCTGTGTAACGGAGTGAGCTCCCGTGACTTGTCCCAGCTTCTGCCAACCTAGCAGTTCGAAAGCACTTAAAAAATGCAAGTAGAAAAATACTCCTTTGGTGGGAAGGGAACAGCGTTCCGTGCGTCTTCAGCATTGAGTCATGCCGGCCACATGACCACGGAGACGTCTTCGGACAGCGCTGGCTCTTTGGCTTTGAAACGGAGATGAGCACCGCCCCCTAGAGTCAGGAACAACTAGCACAGATGTGCAAGGGGAACCTTTACCTTTACCTATAACTCTTTGAGGATAATATATAATTAAAGTTAGAGTATTTCATGTGTTTAAAAACATTTCTGATTTGGCCCCCACAGTCAAATTAGATGATTTTCAAATGGGGTCCCTGTCAAATTGCTGGAATACAGCTAGTCCTCGATTTACAGCAGTTCATTTAGTGACCGTTCAAAGTAACAACGGCAGCGAAATAAGGGACATAGGACTATTTTTCACACTTACGACCATTGCAACATCCCCTACAGTCATGGGATCAAAATTCGGATGCTTGGCAACTGACTCATATTTATGACGGTCGCTGTGTCCCCTGGGATCACGTCTTTGGCGACCTTCTGACAATGTTGGCCTTCTGACAACATCAATGGGGAAAACAGGTTCACTTAACGACCATGTTGCTAATTTAAGAAAAGTTATTAAATGGGGTGCAAAAGTCCCTTCAGAAACGTTTCACTTAGCAACATAAATTTGGAGCTCCATTGTGGTTTGCCTGTACATTTGCATGTATCATTTGCAACAACTACAACACTATTCAACCAGTAGATGGCAGTGTTTGTAGGTTGGCTAGGTATAATCTAGGCCCTGTACTCTATGGTCCTCATGTTGAAAGACGTGTTTCTGTTACGGTGACAGTTAAAACAGTTAAGCAGCAAGTCCATGGTGACAAGCAAGGTGCTTTTTCATTCTCCAGAGCCATACAGAGCAGAATTTCTAACACAAATCAAATGAATTCCTGTAGCACAAACTTAAGACTCAAGCCAAATATTGTTGATCGGTGGACATCTTCATAAACATAATCTATATATATATAAAAGCCAACGACCACTCACACATCACGAAATCCCCAGAACCATAAAGCCTACACACTTGAAATTTGGCACATATGTTCCTCTTGGCTTCTAGGTGCTTGCTAAGAAAAGATTTTTTGAAATGACCATCAGATCATTAGTATTTCTTATACAGTAATTAACACACTCTGATGCTAAGGAGTTCTACTCCCCCTCCCTACCTGAAAACAACTGTTCCAACTGCCAGTTGCCTTATATTAACATGCTCGGATGCTAAGGAGTTAGACATTCTACTCCCTCTCCCCACCTGAAAAAAACTCTGTTCCAACTGCCAGTTGCCTCACATTCCGTTACCTCAGTTCAAACTGACAGATGTTCCACTCCTTCACTCAGGAGCGGTCTGGGGCTCCTTACAGTACTAAATGTCGGTACCTCACCACAGTGTCCACACCTTCCACCTGTGGAACTGCTTCCGGACTCAAGGCAGGAACTATATTCCCTTATGTGTTTCAATCACCGACCACCACTGAGCCAAAGGACTGAACCCGAGTGAACCAGATTTCTTCTGCATTGCCCGATCACATAGTTTTGTCATGATGCACGGGTATTCAGCCAGTTGTTTATAAAACAATGATAAAAACTGTTCTTCAGAGGGGCTGTTTTAAAAAAAAAATGCCATTTTCCCAATGCTGTTTCTTATCTGCACCCAGATTTGCAAGTTTGGTGCTGGATTTTAAAATTTTATTTTATTTTAGCGTAGGGCCAATACATGGACTTATAGTGGTTCAAATGTTAATGTCCAGTATAAGTCCGGAAGCAGTTCTATAGGTGGAAGGCGTAGTTTGCCTCCTTGTGGTGCACCATGGTGTTGTGGCCCGCCAGTGGCCAGCGAATCTGGCAGCAGATTCAGTGAGGAGGTTGGGGAGGAAGATGGGCCAGTCCTGGAGTCTAGAGAAGGCTCTGATGAGGGCTCTGTGTCGGAGGCAGAGAGGGGACCAGAACCGTATGCCAGCTATCAGCTGCCTTCAGAGTCAGACATCAGTGAGGCAGAAGAACAGCTGTAGCCTGTTCCCAGTGTGTGCATGCGCGGAGTTGCCAGAAGAAGAGAAGAGCTAAAGAACAGGGGTCAACTCGGGAGTAAGGCCACAGGTGGACAATGAATGGCCCCTCCCAGAGGGAATAAAAGAGGAGCGACAGGGGAGTGGAGTTTGCAGGAGACAATTAGTTCGCTTTAATTGGTTCGTGACGCTCCGAGACTCCTTGCCAAGTTCTGCAGATATTGGCCTGGCAGCTCTCCAAGCCAGATAACGTCATGTGTGACCCCCTGTGCATGCGTGTGCATCCCCCCAATATGTCATCCTCCCCTCGCATATGCAGCAGAGACCCAAAAATCAGCTGGCTGGTGGGAGGGGTGCATGCCTGCGCAATGGAGCTGAGCTGGGGTCTACATGTCATCTGTGGCACACATGCCATAGGTTCGCCATCATGGGCCTAGGAAAACCAGAGACAATTTTTCTAGACATGTCATGGGTAAACCTCTTGCTATTATTGTTATATATAAATAACTTTCCATGCACGTACGGTTAGAAATCCATTAGGATATTCCATTGTAACATGCAAGGAATATTTTGTCATTTGACACACTATTTCACCCACAAATCCAGGATCCCAAGTTCTTTTTCCTTTTGTAGAGCCTCGTAGTTCCTACCAGGGGGGGTGGAAGAAAAAGCAAGTTTGACCGTTAGTTTGGAACGAGAGGCATTTAGGAACAAAGCCATCTGATAATGGTAAAACAGGTAACACAGTTTCACCATGCAAATTTACTGCTCACGTAGGAGCTTGCAAGGCCAACCTGCGCATTTCACCCTCTCTTGTTCCTCCCATGTTTGGGACTTCCATGTTTGGGAAGAAATAATGAAGACGTTCAAAACCAATTTTTCATACCTACCTTCTGTGGATGGCTGGGAGATTTCAGAATTCAGTAAGTTACCCATAGTAATTTCCTGAAAGAAGAACGGCTGGGGGAAAAAAGAGAAAACATTGTTTTGCTGTTAATATAGTTGAGTGTTCCAGATTTCCACAAGTTAACCAATGATTATGAAATGCTGCCTAGAACATAAAATGCTCTAGGTAATACTACCTATCTACCTACCTATCTATCTGAACAGGTAGCATCTGAAATGCTTCTCTCTCTCTCTCGCTCCCCTTCTCTCTATCTCTATCTCTAAAAAGAACAGATGAAGTTTTTATTATCACCAAATAATTCTTAACGTCATGTTAAATCTCTCTCTCTCTCTCTCTCTCTCTCTCTCTCTCCTCTCTCTCTCTCTCTCTCATCTATCAATCTATCTATCTATCTATCTATCTATCTATCTATCTATCTATCTATCTATCATCTATCTATCTATCCATCCATCCATCCATCCATCCATCCATCCATCCATCTATCTATCTATCTATCTATCATCCCTATCATTCATCTATCTATCTATCATCTATCTATCTATCTATCTATCTATCTATCTATATCTATCTATCTATCTATCTAATCTATCATCTCTCTCTCATCTCTCATCTATCTATCATCTCTCTCTCTCTCATATCTCTCTCTCCTATCATCTATCTATCTATCTATCTATCTATCTATCTATCTATCTATCTATCATCTATCTATCCTATCATCTCTTTCTCATCTCTTATCTATCAATCTCTCTCTCTCTCTATTTCTTATCATCTATCATCTATCAATCAATCAATCAATCAATCAATCTATCTATCATGTATCTATCTATCTATCTATCTATCTATCATCTATCTATCATCATGTATATCTATTTTTCTATCATCTATCTATCTATCTATCTATCTATCTATCTATCTATCTATCTATCTATCATCTATCTATCTAATTTATCATCTCTCTCTCATCTCTCCTCTCTCTCTCTCTATCTTATCATCTATCATCTATCTATCTATCTATCATCTATCACTCTCAACTCTCATCTATCTATCAATCTCTCTCTCTCTCATCTATCATCTATCTATCATCTATCTATCATCTATCTATCATCTATCTTTCATCTATCTATCTATCTATCTATCTATCTATCTATCTATCTATCTATCATCTATCATCTATCTAGTCTGTCTGTCTGTCTGTCTATCATCTATCTATCTATCTATCTATCTATCTATCTATCTATCTATCTATCTATCTATCTATCTATCTATCTATCTATCATCTATCTAGTCTGTCTGTCTGTCTGTCTATCATCTATCTATCTATCTATCTATCTATCTATCTATCTATCTATCTATCTATCATCTATCATCTATCTATCTATCTATCTATCTATCTATCTATCTATCTATCTATCTATCTATCTATCTATCATCTATCATCTATCTAGAACTAACAATGTTTCTATTATTGCCAAACAACTCTTAATGTCATGTTGAATGCTAATTTTTCAGAGAGGGAAATCAGTTGAGCCCTGAACCTCCTCGGTGCCTTTCTCTGCATGAATGGGCATGAATGGATGGACGGGCAGGAAGGACGGGATGGGCAAAGGGCGGAATGGGCAGGAAGGTGCAAAGACCTGTTTTGCCCCTTCCTCCCAGACCCCACTTTCCCATCCCAAGGAACGGGCGGCCTCTAGTCCTAGGAGTCCAGGGCGCTCTGTCCAAGCTCAGAGGACACCGGCTCCGTCTTCAGCCCAGGGCCTCGGGGCGGGAGAGCGAGGAGGGGCCGGGCCAGCTGGCTCACCTGCCGCGCCCCTCCCCGCTTCCTCCTTCACCTGTCCACGAAGCAGGATTTCCTCCTCCGCCCCGGCCGAGCTGAGCCCCGCGGCAACGCCATGGACAGCGCCGCGGCCCCTCGATCCCTCCTCGGCCTCTGCCTGCTGCTTTGCGTGAGTCCGTGCCCACCGCCCCCTGCCCAAGACCCCTGCCCGCCAACCCCGCCCCTCCGCTGCAGTTTAGAATGAATGAGCTGCAAGGGACCCTGGAGGTCTTCTAGTCCAGCCCCCCGCCAAGCTCAGATGGGCACCGCGGGGTTCTCTCCTTTGTCCCAAAGCCCCCCTGGCTTCCCATTCGGTCCGTTCTGTGAATTCCGGCGGCAGAATCCGGGTCAAATTTAGAACGATTGAGCTCGAAGGGACCTTAGAGGTCTTCTAGTCCAGCCCCCTTCTCAAGCAGGAGAACCTGATACTATTTCAGATAAGTGACTGTCTAGATTCTTCTTAAAAACAGCCTGTGATGGAACGCCCACGATTTCTGGTGGCAAGCTGTTCCACTGGTTAATTGTCCTTGGTGGCAGAAAGTTTCTTCTAAATTCCGGGTTGCTTCTCTCCTTGATAAGTTTCCATCCATTGCTTCTTGTCCTGCCTTCTGGAGTTTTGGAGAATAAATTGACCCCCTCAAATGCTGAAATACCGCTATCATGTCTCCCCTAGTCCTTCTTTTCTCTAGACTGGCCAAAGTCAAATCCTGCAACCATTCTTCATGTATTTTAGTCTCCCCTCCTTTAATCATCTTAATTGCTCTTCTCTGAACTTTTTCCAAAATCTCAACATCTTTTTTGTAATAGGGTGAGCAAAACTGGATGCAGAATTCCAGGTGTGACCTTACCAAGGCCTGATAAAGTGGTATTAACCCTTCACGTGATCTTGATTCTCTCCCTCTGTTGATGCAGCCTAGAACTGTGTTGGCTTTTTTGGCAGCTGCTGCACACGGCTGGCTCCTATTTAAATGGTTGTCCACTAGGACCCCAAGATCCCTCTCACAGTTACTACTATTGAGCCAAGTCTCGCCTACTCTGTATTTATACCTTTGATTTTTCCTGCTCCTTCTCCCATTAATTAATTTTATTAATTATTAGTATTAATTAGTTATTAATTAACGACTTTCTAACATGACTTTCATCTCTAAGGCGGTAGTAGAACTAACCATCTCCTGGTGATTGGCCCAAAGCCACCCAGTTGGCTTTCATAGCTAAGATGGGAATAGAACTTACAGACTCTTGGTGACTGGCCCAAAGCCACCAAGCTGGCTTTCATGTCTAAGGTGGGACTAGAACTCACCGTCTTCTGGTGATTGGCCAAAGCCACCCAGTTGGCTTTCATAGCTAAGGCGGGACTAGAACTCACCGTCTTCTGGTGATTGGCCCAAAGCCACCAAGCTGGCTTTCATGTCTAAGGCGGGAGTAGAACTCACTGCCTCCTGGTGATTGGCTCAAAATCACCCAGCTGGATTTCATGTCTAAGGCGGGACTAGAACTCACCATCTCCTGGTGATTGGCCCAAAGTCACCCAGCTGGCTTTCATGACTAAGGCAGGACTAGAACTCACCGCCTCTTGGTGATTGGGCCAAAGTCACCCACTTGGCTTTCACGCCTAAGGCGGGAGTAGAACTCACCGCCTCCTGGTGATTGGCCCAAAATCACCCAGCTGGCTTTCATGCCTAAGGCGGGACTAGAACTCCCAGTCTTTCCATTTCTAGCTTGGTGCCTTAACCACTAGACACAACTGTCACACCAACCAAATACTAGCAAATATTTAAAAGCTTAGCACGGAAGCATATAAATGTAATGAATAAATATGTAGCTGGGCCAAAAGGTCGAAGGAAGGATGGCTTTTATAGAGATCATTAAAAACAACTCATGCCTTAACACGTCTGGAGCCTTACGGCGAAGCCCAATAATTTTTTTTTTCTCCCTTAGAAAAGCGGGATAACGTTGGGGAGGGAAACATGGCTGACCACGCCGATAACTCCGCATGAGAAATTTTCGGAGGATTTTATTCACCTGAATGTTGGGAACAAAACTTTGCAGAATAGCGTTGGGATTTCGGTGGCCTATTTCTGCTCCAAGCCTTGCCTCATAACTTTAGAAGCGAAAGCCTCCTTTGACTTCAGGAATGCTGTATCGGTGTACAAGAAACAATGGGAAGGCGACCGCTGCGTCTGGACGAACCGAACACTTTCCTTGACATTCCCAAATAGTATGGTCTTCCGAGACGATTATATTATCAAGCGATTGCTAAATGCAGACTACGTAATCCTCTACGCCTGGATTACCCACAAGGAGGCCGTGATCCACCACGCTCCTCAAGCGGGAAGCTACTGGCGTGCCGTTGTACGGGATTACAGTTTTTTGGATCCCGTTCCACCTTTTGAGCGTCCGTACAAAGAACACAAGGTGTGCTTGACCTGGAGCACGGAACAGACATGGAAACGCCAAGCAAGCAGGATACCGCGGTGTCCTCACGAGAACGGTAGGGACACACGGATTTCTTCTCGCTGGCAACCACGTTGTGAGTTTGCGGTGGTTGAGTTCAGCCAGCTCTCGGTTTAACGATCGTTCATTTAGCTGCCATTGTAACTGCTGTTGACAAGTGACCATTTTTCACAATTACGATTGTTCCTGTGCCGGTGGCGCAGCGGTGAGAGTGCAGTACTGCAGGCTACTTCTGCTGCCTGCCGGCTGCCTGCAATTTGGCACTTCGAATCTCACTAGGCTCAAGGTTGACTAAGCCTTCCGTCCTTCCAAGGTCGGTAAAATGAAGACCCAGATTGTTGGGGGCGAGAGACTGACTCTGTAAACCGCTTAGAGAGGGACTGTAAAGCACTGTAAAGTGGTATATAAGTCCAAGTGCTATCCTAGTCCTCCCTATCTCCCTCCCTACCTCCCTTCCTCCCTTCCATGGAGGCACAGTGCTTAGGATGCAGCATTGCAGGCTAATTCTGCTGACTGCCAGCAGTTCGATCCTGATAGGCTCAAGGAGACTCAGCCTTCCAACCTTTCCAAGGTGGCTAAAACGAGGACCCAGATTTTGGGGGGCAAGAGGCTGATTTTGTAAAACCGCTTAGAGAGGGCTGTGAAGCGTTATATAAGTCTAAATGCTATTGCTACTCCTCCCTCTCAAACCCCACCCTCCTTCCCTCCCTCCCTTATTTCCCAGTGGTTAGAATGCAGCAGTTAGAAGTTAGTGTTAGAGATGGCCTGGGACAAATAGAACATGTATTAGATAACTCCTGAAGCATTCAGTAGCCAAGGTTTAGGAATAGGGGTGGCTAGAGACCAATAGAATAATTAGTAGATTAGTTACTAGTTAGATCATTAGTAAAAATTTATTAGATGATATTTCCTGAGAGCATGAAGCAAACTCCTGGTCCCACCAAAACCCTCTTTTATTAATTGGCTGAATTCTGCTCCTTCACATCCAGCAAAGTCTTTCGAGGGAGGATTTATGGTCACAGACCTTGTCTGGCTTGGAGAGCTGCCAGGCCGATATCTGCAAAACTTGGCAAGGAGTCTCGGAAGGTCACGAACCAATTAAGCGAATTAATTGACTCCTGCAAGCTCCACTCCCCTTTCGCTCCTCTTTTATTTCCTCTGGGAGGGGCCATTCATCGTCCACCTGCGGCCTTACTCCCAAGTCGAACCCTGTTCTTTAGCTGTTCCCTTTGTCTGGCCACTCTGTGCATGCGCATACTGGGAACAGGCTCCAGCTGTTCATCTGCCTCACTGATGTCTGACTCTGAAGGCAGCTGATAACTGTCAGACGGCCCTGGCCCTCTCTCTGCCTCCAACACAGAGCTCTCGCCCGAGCCTTCCCCAGACTCCAGGACTGGCCCAGATTCCTCCGCAACCTCCCCACTGTCCGAATCTACTGCCAGCTCCTCTGGCTGCTGGCCAGCCACAACAGTGCTCACCAGTTGACATGCATTTATGATGGTTGCAGCATCCCAAGGTCGCCATCTTCCCAGCCAGTTTCGAAAAAGCAAAGTCAAGGAGGGAAGCTGGATTCACTTAATGACCGGACAATTCCCTTAAAAACTTCAGTGTTTCATCAAAAAACTGAGTGAGAATATGAGCGAAAGAATTCTGGAGGGTTTTTTATGTTTGTTTGTTTGCAAAACCCATCAAAGCAACATGGGACTCTTTGCAATTCCCTTAATTGCATTAAGAACAGTATTTATTTTTTTTACAGACCTGATGGAGATCCTCAGCTTCCCATATGCATCCAGTGGAGAGGGGACAGGAATTGTGAAGAAGTTCCTGAAATTTAAAAACAGAGAACTTGAAGCCATCCGGAAGCATCACACGAGTTATCCAAGGTAAGCAGAAATGTGTATAGGCTGCGTGCTTATTTATAATAGAAAATATAGAATAACAGAGTTATCCTAACAGAGTTAACAGAGTTGGAAGGGACCTTGGAGGTCTTCTAGCCCAACCCCCTGCCTAGGCAGGAAACCCTACACCACTTCAGACAAATGGTTATCCAACATCTTCTTAAAAACTTCCAGTGTTGGAGCATTCACAACTTCTGGAGGCAACTTCTGTTCCACTGATTAAATGTTTATTAATTTATTTATTATTTGTCCTGTGGCATTTTTACTGCTACTTAGTTGGCTTAATTAAACGTTTCTCAAGATTTCAAACTTCATTAGCAATAGTGAAGCTGTTTGTTTGTTTTTACTTAAATGCCAATCTTTCAGAGGGCTCCTTGCAAAGGTAGAGATAAGCATGGACGAAATGTATATAGCAATAGCACTTAGACTTATGTACCGCTTCACAGTACTTTACAGCCCTCTCTAATCAGTTGACAGAGTCAGCCTCTTGCTCCCAACAATCTGGGTCCTCGTTTTACCCACCTCAGAAGGATGGAAGGCTGAGTCAACCTTGAACCAGTTAGGATCGAACTGCTGGCAGTCAGTATAATTAGCCTGCAATGCTGCATCCTAACCACTGTGCCCCCACGGAAGGAAGGATGGATGGAAGGCTGAGTCAATCTTTGAGCTGGTCAGGATTGAACTCCAGAAAGTGGGCCAGAGATATTTTTATTGGGCATTCTACCAGAAAAATATGATAAAAAGTAGTGGTAGGATTCAAATTTTTTTACTACCGGTTCTGCGGGCATGGCTTGGTGGGCATGGCAGGGGAAGATTACTGCAAAATCCCCATTCTCTCCCAATCAGCTGGGACTCTGGAGGCAGAGAATAGATGGGGGCGAGGCCAGCCAGAGGTGGTATTGACCGGTTCTCTGAACTACTCAAAATTTCCGCTACCGGTTCTCCAGAACTAGTCAGAACCTGCTGAACGCCACTTCTGGTAAAAAGACTATAAACTTGATTTTACATATACTAACTGCAGACAGAATTATATTGGCACAGCAATGGAAGAATGACGAGATCCCGACAGATGAGAGTGTAATTAAGAAAATATTAGAATGTGAAGAAATGGATAGACTAACTCTTGCTATTAAGGACAAAAAAAGAAACTGAATATTTTTGGATACGGGACCTATTTTATCAATGGTTAGACAATAGAAACAGAAGTTAGAAATGAGGGGACATAAAAATAATAAATGGTAAAATGGAAATTCGCTAAAGTAGATAAATTTTATGGTTATTACATATACTATTAATGTTATTGTAATGAATACTATTGTAAACATTTTGATTATGACTGCCTAAAAACAATTGTCCCCAGACAACACACTGTTGGATGGAAATTGAATTCTTTATATGTCATATAAATAAAATGAATAAAACATTAAAAAAAGAAGTAGCCTACAGTACTGCAATCTAACCACTGCGCCACTGTGGCTCTTATATAGTCAAAAACGTGATTGCTTTTGTGGAAGCATTAATTCTTTTCCATTAAATAGTAAATAGTAATAGAAACCCATTTCAGAATAATAGAGTTGTAAGGGACCTTGGAGGTCTTCTAGTCAAACCCTCTGCTCAGGCAGGAAACCCTATAGTATAACATTTCTGACAAATGATTGTCCAATCTCTTCTTAAAAACCTCCAGTATTGAAACACCCACAATTTCTAATTAATTGCCCTCACTGTTAGGAAATTTCTCTTTAGTTCTAGGTTGCTTCCCTCCTTAGTTAGTTTCTACCCATTGCTTCTTGGTGCTTTGGAAAACAATCTGAGAGTCATTACCATATTTTTCGGACTATAAGACGCACCAAGAATATAAGACGCCCCTAGATTTCGAAGGGGAAAACAAGAAAATATAGTTTTTGGGCCTCCGTACATCTGGTTTTTACCCTCACCAGCCCCCAGGAGCACTTTGCAGGCCTCCCAAACCCTCCGTGTGTCCCGTTTTTGGCAAAAATGGGATACGGGTGTGTGTGTGTGTTGGTTTCAGGAGGCCAAAAACAGGACCATATTTGGTCTATAAGACATACAGACATTTCCACCCACTTTTTTTGAGGGGCAGGGAGTGAGCCTTATAGTTTGAAAAATATGGTAATTAGCCCAGTTCCTGATGTGCCAGTAATGAGATCACTCCTCCCTTGTGGTGACGTCCAACGAAGAATCTGAGGAGTAACTCAAGGGAGACATCACCCTAAAATACCTTGGGCCTATTAATGACTTCTGAAGAACCATTGCCTTTTCCATGTCAGCCTTACTCGTTATTTTTTGTATCTGTTGTGGCCTACTAGTAGATTCGGACAGTGAGGAGGTTGGGGAGGAACCTGGGCCAGTCCTGGAGTCTGGGGAAGGCTCTGATGAGGGCTCTGTGTCGGAGGCAGAGATGGGGCCAGGGCCATCTGACAGTTTTCAGTTGCCTTCAGAGTCAGACATCAGTGGGGCAGAGGAACAGCTGGAGCCTGTTCCCAGTGTACGCATGTGAAGAGTTGCCAGATGAAGGGAAGAGCTAAAAATCAGGGGTTGACTTGGGAGTAAGGCCACAGGTGGATGACGAACGGCCCCTTCCATAGGGAATAAAGAGGAGTGAAAGGGGAGTGGAGTTTGCAGGAGACAATTAGTTCAATTCATTCGGGTGAAGATCCCTTCCTGACTTCTTGCCAAGTAATTGCTGCTACAGCATGGAGTTTGGAAGATATCGACCTGGCAGCTCTCCAAGCCTGATGAAGGTCTGTAGCTGTGAAATCTCTTGAAAGACTGTTGGCCGGGACTTTGCAGGAGAGGAATTCCCTTTAACCTAAATAAAAGGGGTTTTATCGGGACGAGGAGTCGGCTTCGTGCTTTTGGGAAGCCTCGGTCAGAACACTGTCTGAAGGAGACGTCCTTCAACAGAAACATCTTAATGGACCCTTTTTCCACTTAGTTGAAGAGATAAAATCAACATCTTCTCTCCTGCTTTGAACTGATTGGATGTTACTCAGTCTCAGGAGTGAGTAAGTTGTTTCTCACCAGTGTTTTGTGTTTGCACAGCTTTACAGTCTCGGCATGGCTTTATTTACTGCGCTACTGTGAGAGATCGTTGTGCGGGATCCTGTACTTTATCGATTCGGGAGAGATGTATGGCACCCCTGCTGTATTTCTAACCAATACAGGTAAGAGGAAGAGAATCCCAGGTGGACTGAATCAACACTGCCTTAGATACAAAGCAAATTTAATTTGATTTCCACCCTCTCTCCCCTAAAACCCTTCTTAAGAAAGTCAGTCTGGTAGAAGGAAGTTGACAATGGATTTGATCTAGATGGGGACTATAACCAGGAGTGAAATCCAACAGGTTCTGACAGGTTCTGGAGAACTGGTAGCGGAATTTTTGAGTAGTTCGGAGAACAAGTAGCAGAATTTTTGAGTAGTTCGGAGAACCGGTAGTGGAAATGTTGAGTAGTTTGGAGAACCAATAGCAAAAATTTTGAGTACTTTGGAGAACAAGTAGTGGAAATTTTGAGTACTTTGGAGAACCGGTAGGAGAAATTTTTAGTAGTTCGGAGAACTGGCAAATGCCACCTCTGGCTGGCCCCAGAGTGGGGTGGAAATGGAGATTTTGCAGTATTCTTCCCCTGCCACACCTACTAAGCCACGCCCACGGAACCGGTAGTAAAAAAAATTTGAATTTCACCACTGACTATAACTACTTAGTTTAGTTTACTTTATTGTCATTGCATCTCGTGCAACGAAATTAAATGCTATCTTCAGTCTATATTATACATATAAAAACACACATCCTTCACATTCTCTACAATTGAATTGAATACCCCTGATATTGCATTAATATTGCACTATACTGTAGAATTCAATATAGTTACTGCCCTGGGATAGAAGCTGTTTTTCAGCCTATTTGATCTTGTTTTTATTGTCCTGTACCGTCTGCCAGATGGTAATAGTTCAAAAAAAAGGGTGACCAGGGAGATGGATCTTTAAGAATATTGTTATGGTCCTCTGGCAGAGGAGCTGGTAGCAGAGTCGGACAGGTGAGGAGGTTGGGGAGGAACCTGGGCTAGTCCTGGAGTCTGGGGAAGGCTCAGATGAGGGCTCTGCATCGGAGGCAGAGAGGGGGCCAGGGCCATCTGGGTAGTTATGTGCTGCCTCCGGAGCCTCCAGAGTCGGACATCAGCGAGGCAGAGGAACAGGGGGAGCCTATTCCCAGTACGCACAAGCAGAGAGCTGCCAGAAGGTAAGAACAATTAAGACAAAAGGGACAACTCATGAGTAAGGCTTGGAGATAATTGGCCCTTCCAATAAAACATAAAGGAGGAGCAAAGGCACGTGAGCCTTTGCAGGAAGCAACTTTATTCGTTCTGTTCGGTTCTAAATTCTGAAGCTCCACTTGGACTCTGTGCTCCATGTGGCTTTGCCAAGCTAATTGCCAATTAGGTCTTTGGCAGCGTTTCAAGGGAGATAAAGGTGGGTTCTTATCAGCCTCATCCTGAAGGACTGTGGCAGACTTCTTTGCAAACTATTTGGGACTCACTACGGGCTGTGAATGAACATAATTCACAGCCGTTGAAATAAAAAGAGGGTTTGGGGGAGTAAGCATGTGCTTTTTACTGTCTCTGGAAGCCTAGGTCAGAACAAATGTTTTGAACTTTCTTAAGGCAGCGGGAGCTATAAAGCTCTTCCAAAGAGAGGAGGGGGCAACCAATGATCCTCTGGGCAATGGCGTTGACCCTCTGGAGCGCTGTCCTATCTGCCCCTGTGCAATGACAAACTATACACAGGGGCAGTAAGTTAAAATACTCTCTATGGTGCAACGGTAGAAGGTCAACATCAGTGTTTCATTCAGGTGTTGTTTCCTGATGCTTGATGCACGCTGCATGCGCATGCACAGTGCAATTAAAAATGTTCTGCGCATGCGCAGAACTGAAAGATGGCAGCACTGAGGGTGCCATACGAGGAACTGGTTTGGGGGGCGTGGCCGGCCTGGGTCGCTGCCGGTTCCAGTGACCCAGGCCACCAAGCCACTACCGATTCGGCTGAACCAGTCCGAAGCGGTAGGAACTCACCACTGCTCATGCCTGTGTAACAAGAATCTAGTCTACTAATAGTTAGCATGTCAGGTTTCCTAAAAATGCCCTAATTGATTCATAAGTATTGAGCCAAGTTTCAATATAAAACTAGTCATTTATTAGGAGCACCATTAGGCAAGGCCTTTTCGCAGTCAGATCTAAGCTTTGTTTGAGTTATAGCTGAACTTTACCCCCGTTCCTCCCCTCCCCTCAGTCTGTGTCATAAATCACATTCCCCAATGAGGTGCAACCCTCCCAAGCCTGCTGCAGTAATCTGAGATCTGACTTCAGCTGACAGTATGCATGGAATGCGCTCCCCCGCCTTCTCTCACTATGACAATGTTAGGAGTTGACACAGCACTAAATTGGGACTAGATATGATTTAACAGAAATCAAGACTTTTACCACTTCTGGGAACATAACAACTCCAGGCTAATTCCTCTCTTGACTCTGCCCCCAGGCTCTGCCTGTCCTTTCCCAACCTATTTAAAAGATTATTTTTATATATATTTCTATGATAGATATGTTATTTTAAAAACTTTGGATAACTGTATTTGAGCGTAATTGGGAGTTGGCGGATTTTGCTAGGCGCCAAAGAGTCACCAACTGGAAAACAATTGTATGTACGAAGGGACCAACTGTTCATCCGTGAGAAATCTACTTTGATCCTAAGTATCTTCATGGGTTGGGGATCACATTTCAGGTTATCTTCACATCCAAATGCATCTTGTCAAAGGAGGGGATCTTGCAGTGAAGACTACATTCCCCCTTCCTCTACAGCGGTGGTTTCGACTTGATCTCTCCATTAATGGACAAGAGGTATCTCCCCCACTCCCTCTCTCTCCTCCTCTCTCTCTTTCTCTCTCCCGCTCTCTCCTCCTTTTCTCTCTTTCTCTCTCCCTCTCTCCTCCTCCTCTCTCTCTTTCTCTCTCTTTCTCTCCCTCTCTCTCCTTCTCTCTCCATCTCTCTCCCTCTCTTTCCTCTTCTCTCTTTCTCTCTCCCTCTCCTCCTCCTCTCTTTCTCTCTCCCTCTCTCTCCTCCTCCTCTCTCTTTCTCTCTCCCCCTCTCTCATCCTCTCTCTTTCTCTCCCTCTCTCTCTCCCTCTCCTCCTCTGTCTCCTCTCCTTTTCTCTCTCCCTCTCTGTCCTCCCCTCTCTCCTCTCCCTCTTTCGCTCCCCCCTCTCTTTCCCTCTCTCTCCTTCTTTCTCCTTCTTTCTCCTTCTCTCCTCCTCTCTCTTTCTCTCTCCCTCTCTCTCATCCTCTCTCTCTCTTTCTCTCTCCCTCCCTCTCTCCATCCCTCTCTCTCCTCTCTCTTTCTCTCTCCCTATCTTTCTCTCCTCTCTCTCTTCCTCTCTCTTTCTCTCTTTCCCTTTGTGTCCTCCCTCTTTCTCTCTCTCTCTTTAACTCTCCCTCCCTCTCCTTCTCCTTCTCTCTCTATCTGTTTCTCTCTATCTCCTCCCTCTCCTCCTCCCCCCCTCTCTCTGTTTCTCTGCCCCTCTCCTCCTCTCTCCTCCTCTCTCTCTGTTTCTCTCTCCTCCTCTCTTTCTGTTTCTCTCTCTGTGTGTGTGTTTCTCTCTCCCCCTCCTCTCTCCTCTCTCTCTCTCTGTGTTTCTCTCTCTCCCCCTTCCTCTCCTCTCTCTCTGTTTCTCCCTCGCTCCCACTCTGTTTCTCTCCCTCCTTCTTCCTCTGTTTCTCCCTCTTTCTCCCTCTCTTTCTGTTTCTCTCCCTCCCCATCTCTGTTTCTCTTCTTCCCTCCCTCTCTCTCTGTTTCCAGCTCTCTTCCCCTCTCCCTCCCCCTTCCTCCCCTCTCTCTCACACATATCCTATCCTGGCTTTATACTAGCTTAATTGTCTTGCCTTCCCAAAATAATTCTGCATATTGTAAGAAACTGAAGTACATTTTTTTCTATGAGACAGGTGAAGAAACACAGTTGCTCTGGGTTCAGTTGTGCCATTGTGACAGCTGTCTTTGGTAGCATCCTGCCTTAGATGGATACTACGAGCTGAGACAGAGTCTTCCTAAGCCTTGAAGGGTTTAATAGATATTATATTTATCCCAGCAACAAACCAGACCATGAATCTGTGCCCTCCTGGGCACTACACTGGCACAGATTCTACAATGTTTATAGAGAGGGTGTAAATTTGGGAGGATCTCTAAAAATTTAAGGAGGACACCTTACCCCTGCAGATAGGATTTCAAAGATTCACTTTTTATCCTTCGACTGAACACTGTAACCAAAACTTCCAGACCAAAACTGGGCTTGTATTCATTTCGCTTATTGTAATATGTGCATTTTCAGACCTAATATTTAACTTTTTCTTTCAGATCGATATAACCATTGTTCGGAAGAATATGACTATCTTTCAACATCAACATTTTAAGTAAGGCCAACCTCTCTCTATTCATATGTACTATGTTCTTATATCTATATCTACATTATATCTATATCTATATATATCTCTGTGTGAGTGTGTCTGTGTGTGTGTATATCTATCTATCTATCTATCTATCTATCTATCTATCTATCTATCATCTATCTATCTATCTATCTATCTCCATCAATGTACTGTATTTTTCAGAGTATAAGACGCACCCTTTTCCCTCAAAAAAAGAGGCTGAAAATCTAGGTGCGTCTTATACACTGAATGCAGCATTTTTTGCCTCCTGAAAACCCCACCCTTCACAAAAATGGCCATGCATAGCCTTTAGGAGCCTTGCAGAGTAGTCCTGGGGGCTGGGCTGTTTTTTGCTCAATTTTGCCCCCCGCAGCCCCCAGGAGCACTCTATAAGCCTCCTAAAGGCTATGCATACCCTTTTTTTTTGACAAGAAAAACAAAAAAATATCATATTATTTAGACTCTTCTTTGTCCTTTAATCTTAAATGTTAATTTAGCCATGTCTGCACAATCTAGAATTTTCTGAATCACTAATTCATCTGGGGGAATATTACTTTGTTTCCAGCATTGGGGAAATGTTATTCTGACTGTATTCAACAAGTGTATTAATATGTATATTTAATTTTCTTTCTATATTTCCCCTTGGTTATTCCCAGCAGAAAAAGTTCCGGTTTATATTCTATTTGTTTTTCTATAATTTGTTGTATCCGTAACCAAATTTTAATCCAACACTTTTGAGTTTCTGGACAGGTCCACCACATGTGATAGAAAGTCCCTTGCATTTTTTTTTGCATTTCCAACAAGTTGGATTCATGTTTGGATACATTTTGGCCAATCTCATTGGTGGTAAATGCCAACAATAAAACATTTATGTTTTCTTTATATGCTACTGAACTTGTTAATTTATTATGTTTTCTTTTACCGATAAGCATCCAATATTTAATTGTGCAATCCTGCAGCTTCCAGAACTACAACGCAGGATGTGATTTCTCCGTTTTCACCATTCTGTCCTTGGCTCTTTTCCAGAGTGAAAATCTAAAAGAACGATTTGTCTTCCATTCTAGTTTTCAGCAAGATTTCTACTACGATGACACTGAGGGCTACTTGGTTGTGGGGGGCAGTGGATACGTGCCAGGAGTCAAAGGGTATTTTGGATCGGTGAAATACTACCGTCTGAACAACTTAGAGACCAAAAGGGTGAGCGAACAAAGGATGGAAATATGGAGAGGCAGAGGGAGAGCATGGCAAGCATTGGCAAGCATTGTTTATAGATGTAGTTTCTGATAACGGTGGACGTTATGATTTCATAGCAGAGAAATATTCCTATCTGAATACGGAAGGTTCTAATAAAGGAGAATATTTGTAGCTCAGAGTTGAAATGAGGGGTCTCTGAGGTTGGTAGTTTTGTTGCAGATGTTTCATGACCCAACTGGGTAACATCATCAGTGCTAGAAGAGAACGGGGTTTGTGGAGTGCAGGAAGAGGAGGAGGAGAACTGTGAGGTCCTTGGTGCTCTCTGAGCTTGCTTGTTTTCTTGCAGTTTGTTTCTTGACCCAACTAGGTAAAATCATCAGAGCTAAAAGGAGGTGGGATTTGCAGAAAGGAGGAGGAGGAGGAGGAGGAGGAGGAGGAGGAGGAGGAGGAGGAGGAGGAGGAGGAGGAGGAGGAGGAGAGGAGAACTGTAGGGTCCTTGGTGCTCTCTGAGCTTGTTTGTTTTCTTGCAGATGTTTCATGACCCAACTAGGTAACATCATCAGAGCTAAAAGGAGGTGGGATTTGCAGAAAAGAGGGGGAGAAGGAAGAGGAAAAGGAGGAGGAGGAGGAGGAGGAGGAGGAGGAGGAGGAGGAGGAGGAGGAGGAGGAGGAGGAGGAGGAGGAGGAGGAGAGAACTGTAGGGTCCTTGGTGCTATCTGAGCTTGCTTGTTTTCTTGCAGATGTTTCATTACACTTAACTAGATAATATCATCAGAAGGTTCTCAAAGTGAATATAAAGATAAAACTTTCTCCAGGGTTTAAAGGAAAAAAAAAAGGGGGGGGATTTTGGAACTTTCATGTTATATATGTTGATGGCAGCAAGATTACTTTACAGCACAAAAATGAAAATACGCTTAAATTCCTACAATGGACGAATGGCTGCAAAAGTTGGATGGAGTTAAAATGACTGCCTTGACTAAAGGAAAAAAACCCACAATTACTTTTGCTTCTGCTTGGAAACCCCTTGTGGACTTTGTGCTTGGGGTGTGGGGGGAAATGAAACTTTGATTTTGGGTTTTACCAATGAGATAGATTTGTTGTTATAGAAATGGTTAATTTATACTATTGTGTAAAAGTAAAAAAAGTTGAGGTTTGATGTTATTATCTTATTCTACTGCACCAAAGGGAGTTCCTCCCTTCCTTCCTTCCTTCCTTCCTTCCCTCCCTCCCTCCCTCCCTCCCTCCCTTCCTTCCTTCTTTACTTTCTCTCTCTCTCTTTCTTTTGTTTTTTCTCTCTTTCTTTCTTTCTTTCTTTCTTTCTTTCTTTCTTTCTTTCTCTTTCTTTCTTCCGTCCTTTGGTTCATTCTTTCTCTCTCTCTCTCTTTTCTTTCTCTCTTTCTCTCCTTCCTTCCTTCCTTCCTTCTTTCCTTCTTTCTTTCCTTCTTTCTCATTGCCCTACACTTTTCCCTTCCTTTTTCAAGAAAATGGTTATTTTCTTGCCATTTTCTTTTGCATTTTTGTATCAATTAATTAATCAATAAATTAATCAATAAATAAATATGAAGAAGAAGAATAGTAGCACAGTCTGATTACATATTCTGACAGTGTTGTGGGAAATAATTGTTTAGCAGAGTGATGGCATGGGGGGGGGGGAGAAACTGTCCTTCTATCTAGCTGTTCGTGAACCATTTTTCTTTTTAAAATGCCAGTATTCCCCCAACAACACATACAATTATTATTTTTTAACTGGCCAACTGCGTGAACTAAATAGACTATTTTCCCTCCTTCCAGTTTTCTCATCCATTCTCCAACAGAGACATTTCAGAGAAAATTGAGTTGTACTATCAGAAACGAGCTAATATCCAGAGCAGAGTAACTAATCACGGATTCTCACTGAAATATTTTGAAGAAAATCAACAGTGTAAGTAACCGCAATTGATGTTATCACACTCTTATTTGGGCTAATTTGAGGCCTCGGGAGAAATTGGACAACCCTTTGTCTGAAATGGTGTACGGTCTCCTGCCTGAGCATGGGGTTGGACTAGAAGACCTCCAAGGTCCCTTCCAACTCTGGCATTATGTTAGTCTTTTGCGTGCTCCTTCACTGGAGGATTTAAAGAAGAGATTAGAGAGCCACCTATCTGAAATTGTTTTTTTTTAATGGATTGCACCAGTAGTGGCTAAATCAATTTTGTTGTATACATGGTGTACAATGACAATAAAGGTTATTATTCCAATAAAAGTTATTATTATATACTTTATTCATTAAACATGAAACTCAGTCAACTGAACATTCAAAAAACGCATCACAAATACCAGTGACTGGTGCTAATGGTTGATACGGTTTGCTGCTAGGGTCCTAGCTATCAACCAAGGACCTTCTTAAAATATAAGATGTTCCGAGTAGCACAAGTTTTTTGCAGTTCCGCTGGTGTTATTGCAGGAAGCTGTAATTTGTGGATGTATCTTGTAAAATTCTTGGACATGGTGCCAAGTGCCCCGATGACAATGGGTGTCACTGTTACATGCTTCATCCATAATCAGGTAGTTTCGATGGCCAAGTCGTGGTATTTCGTGATTTTTTCCCCAGTTCTTTTTCTTCGACTCTGGCATCTCCTGGTACCACGATGTCAATAAATTGTACGTTTCAACAATTATGATATCCAGCATGTTGTATTCCAAATTACGATCTGTCTGTACCATTGTTGTTGTTTGTTTATTATTATTATTATTATTATTATTATATTATTATTATTATTATTATTATCATCATCATCATTATCATCATCATCATCATCATCATCATCATCATCATCATTATCATTATCATTATCTTTTATTCATTAAACATGAAACTGAGACAAATGAACACTCAAAAATGCATCACAAATACCACTGACTGGTGCTAATGGTTGATATGTGTTGCTGCCAGCGTCCTAGGTATCAACCAAGTATCATCATCATCATCATCATCATCATCATTTTCTTCTTCTTCTTCTTCTTCTTCTTCTTCTTCTTCTTCTTCTTCTTCTTCTTCTTCTTCTTCTTCTTCTTCTTCTCCTCCTCCTCCTCCTCCTCCTCCTCCTCCTCCTCCTCCTCCTCCTCCTCCTCCTCCTCCTCCTCCTTCTATTTTTCTTCTTTCCTCCTCCTCCTTCTCCATTTCCTCCTCCTCCTCCTCCTCCTCCTCCTCCTCCTCCTCCTCCTTCTCCTTCTCCTTCTTGTTAGTATTAGCATTGGTGTATGGTCTCCTGCTTGAGTAGGGGGTTGTACTAGAAGACCTCCAAGGTCCCTTCCAACTCCATTATTCTGTTAAGAAAACCGTTTTCTTCTTGTTTTTTACGGCAATTTTCCTCAGGCCCTCTTGACAACTATTACTGGGAACTGAGCAACAAATACCGGAGCCCTCTGAAGTGTGTGGCTTTGGATTGGGAGACAGGATTGAGAGGAGAAGATCAGAGCATGCTTGAAGATAGGAAGGACGCAACGCCACATTTCCCAGAAGGTAACGTCCTTCTTTAGGATGGCAGGTAGCCAGGATCCTGGCCACTCTTGCAACATGGCCAAACGTGTCCACCAACCCACCCCGTGGGGTGATGGATTGTAGCTGGAGGATGAAAACATGAGTTCTGACTGAAGCTTCCCCAGCAGCACGAAGCCGAGTCCTTGTCCCGATAAACCCCTTTTATTTAATTGATAGTGAATTCCTCTCCCGCAAAGTCTTTCCTCTCCCTCAGTCTTTAAGATAGTTCACAATTAGCGACCTTTATCAGGCTTGGAGAGTGGCCAGGCCGATATCTTTCAGATGCTGCAATACTAGGAATGAACTAATGGCCTCCTGCAAACTCCACTCCCCTTTCACTCCTCTTTAATTCCCTCTGGGAGGGGCCATTCATCGTCCACCTGTGGCCCTACTCCCAAGTCAACTCCTGTTCTTCAGCAGTTCCCTTCGTCTGGCAACTCTGCGCATGCACATACTGGGAACAGGCTCCAGCTGTTCTTCTGCCTTGCTGATGTCCGACTCCGAAGGCAGCTGATAACTGGCATACGGCTCTGGCCCCCTCTCTGCCTCTGACACAGAGCCCTCCTCAGAGCCTTCCCCAGACTCCAGGATTGGCCCATCTTCCTCCCCAACCTCCTCACTGTCCGAATCTGCTGCCAGCTCCGCTGGCCGTTGCCAGGCCACAACAACATGTTGGTGGAAGAAGCGAGGGCAGAAACCAACCTGCTAGCTTACTAATACGTTGTATCTTACTATTTTAGTATCCCAACACAAGAAGCACCTAGCATTCAAAATCGGACGCAGGTTGTTTGAGGCAGCTGCTCAAAACTTGTCACAAACGGATGCTTTGCTCCATATCAATTCCTCCACCTTGGCCCTGAGAGATTCCAGCCACTGTGGATATTCTAGATCTTCTTATGTTCTTGGTGTCGTCTTTGAAATTGGACTGGGTGTATCTCCAGACCCACTTCAGGTAAGAGGTTGGCTACTCGCCTTCTGCTCCAGGAGTTAGAGGCATCTGAGCAGTGGTGAAATTCAATTTTTTTTACTACCGGTTCTGTAGGCGGGGCGGGCGGGGTGTGGCTTGGTGGGCGTGGCTTGGAGGGCATGGCAGGGGAAGGATACTGCAAAATCCCCATTCTCTTCCCACTCTGGGGCCAGCCAGAGGTGGCATTTGCCAGTTCTCCCAACTACTCAAAATTTCTGCTATCGGTTCTCCCAACTACTCAAAATTTCTGCTACCGGTTCTCCAAACTACTCAAAATTTCTGCTACCGGTTCTCCAAACTACTCAAAATTTCTCCTATCGGTTCTCCAAACTACTCAAAATTTCTCCTACCGGTTCTCCAAACTACTCAAAATTTCTCCTACCGGTTCTCCAAACTACTCAAAATTTCTGCTACCGGTTCTCCAAACTACTCAAAATTTCTGCTATTGGTTCTCCAAACTACTCAAAATTTCTCCTACCGGTTCTCCCAACTACTCAAAATTTCTGCTATCAGTTCTCCCAACTACTTAAAATTTCTGCTATTGGTTCTCCCAACTACTCAAAATTTCTGCTACCGGTTCTCCCAACTACTCAAAATTTCTGCTACGGTTCTCCCAAACTACTCAAAATTTCTGCTACGTTCTCCCAACTACTCAAAATTTCTGCTACTGTTCTCCCAAACTACTCAAAATTTCTGCTATCGGTTCTCCAAACTACTCAAAATTTCTGCTACCGGTTCTCCCAAACTACTCAAAATTTCTGCTACTGGTTCTCCAAACTACTCAAAATTTCTGCTACCGGTTCTCCAAACTACTCAAAATTTCTGCTACCGGTTCTCCAAACTACTCAAAATTTCTGCTACCGGTTCTCCAAACTACTCAAAATTTCTCCTACCGGTTCTCCCAACTACTCAAAATTTCTGCTATCAGTTCTCCCAACTACTCAAAATTTCTGCTACGGTTCTCCAAACTACTCAAAATTTCTGCTATTGGTTCTCCAAACTACTCAAAATTTCTGCTACCGGTTCTCCAAACTACTCAAAATTTCTGCTATCAGTTCTCCCAACTACTCAAAATTTCTGCTATTGGTTCTCCAAACTACTCAAAATTTCTCCTACCGGTTCTCCCAACTACTCAAAATTTCTCCTACCGGTTCTCCCAACTACTTAAAATTTCTGCTATTGGTTCTCCAAACTACTCAAAATTTTTGCTATCGGTTCTCCCAACTACTCAAAATTTCTGCTACCGGTTCTCCCAACTACTCAAAATTTCTGCTACCGGTTCTCCAAACTACTCAAAATTTCTGCTACCGGTTCTCCCAACTACTCAAAATTTCTGCTACCGGTTCTCCAAACTACTCAAAATTTCTGCTACCGGTTCTCCAAACTACTCAAAATTTCTCCTACCGGTTCTCCCAACTACTCAAAATTTCTGCTATCGGTTCTCCCAACTACTCAAAATTTCTGCTATCGGTTCTCCCAACTACTCAAAATTTCTGCTACGGTTCTCCCAACTACTCAAAATTTCTGCTACGGTTCTCCAAACTACTCAAAATTTCTGCTATCGGTTCTCCCAAACTACTCAAAATTTCTGCTATCGGTTCTCCCAACTACTCAAAATTTCTGCTATCGGTTCTCCCAACTACTCAAAATTTCTGCTATCGGTTCTCCCAACTACTCAAAATTTCTGCTACCGGTTCTCCCAACTACTCAAAATTTCTGCTATCGGTTCTCCCAACTACTCAAAATTTCTGCTATCGGTTCTCCCAACTACTCAAAATTTCTGCTACCGGTTCTCCCAACTACTCAAAATTTCTGCTACCGGTTCTCCCAACTACTCAAAATTTCTGCTATCAGTTCTCCAAACTACTCAAAATTTCTGCTACCGGTTCTCCAAACTACTCAAAATTTCTGCTACGGTTCTCCCAAACTACTCAAAATTTCTGCTACCGGTTCTCCAAACTACTCAAAATTTCTGCTACTCGGTTCTCCAAACTACTCAAAATTTCTGCTATTGGTTCTCCAAACTACTCAAAATTTCTGCTACCGGTTCTCCAACTACTCAAAATTTCTCCTACCGGTTCTCCAACTACTCAAAATTTCTGCTACTGGTTCTCCAAACTACTCAAAATTTCTGCTACCGGTTCTCCAAACTACTCAAAATTTCTGCTACCGGTTCTCCAAACTACTCAAAATTTCTGCTACCGGTTCTCCAAACTACTCAAAATTTCTGCTACCGGTTCTCCAAACTACTCAAAATTTCTGCTACCGGTTCTCCAAACTACTCAAAATTTCTGCTACCGGTTCTCCAAACTACTCAAAATTTCTGCTACCGGTTCTCCAAACTACTCAAAATTTCTGCTACCGGTTCTCCAAACTACTCAAAATTTCTGCTACCGGTTCTCCAAACTACTCAAAATTTCTGCTACTCGGTTCTCCAAACTACTCAAAATTTCTGCTACCGGTTCTCCAAACTACTCAAAATTTCTGCTACTCGGTTCTCCAAACTACTCAAAATTTCTGCTACTCGGTTCTCCAAACTACTCAAAATTTCTGCTATCGGTTCTCCAAACTACTCAAAATTTCTGCTACCGGTTCTCCCAACTACTCAAAATTTCTGCTACCGGTTCTCCAAACTACTCAAAATTTCTGCTACTCGGTTCTCCAAACTACTCAAAATTTCTGCTACCGGTTCTCCAAACTACTCAAAATTTCTGCTACCGGTTCTCCCAACTACTCAAAATTTCTGCTACCGGTTCTCCCAACTACTCAAAATTTCTGCTATCGGTTCTCCCAACTACTCAAAATTTCTCCTACCGGTTCTCCAAACTACTCAAAATTTCTGCTATCGGTTCTCCCAACTACTCAAAATTTCTGCTACCGGTTCTCCAAACTACTCAAAATTTCTGCTACCGGTTCTCCCAACTACTCAAAATTTCTGCTACCGGTTCTCCCAACTACTCAAAATTTCTGCTATCGGTTCTCCCAACTACTCAAAATTTCTGCTACCGGTTCTCCAAACTACTCAAAATTTCTGCTACCGGTTCTCCCAACTACTCAAAATTTCTGCTACCGGTTCTCCCAACTACTCAAAATTTCTGCTACCGGTTCTCCAAACTACTCAAAATTTCTGCTACCGGTTCTCCAAACTACTCAAAATTTCTCCTACCGGTTCTCCAAACTACTCAAAATTTCTCCTACCGGTTCTCCAAACTACTCAAAATTTCTCCTACCGGTTCTCCAAACTACTCAAAATTTCTGCTACCGGTTCTCCAAACTACTCAAAATTTCTGCTACGGTTCTCCAAACTACTCAAAATTTCTGCTACGGTTCTCCAAACTACTCAAAATTTCTGCTACCGGTTCTCCAAACTACTCAAAATTTCTGCTACCGGTTCTCCAAACTACTCAAAATTTCTGCTACTGGTTCTCCAAACTACTCAAAATTTCTGCTACCGGTTCTCCAAACTACTCAAAATTTCTGCTATTGGTTCTCCAAACTACTCAAAATTTCTGCTACCGGTTCTCCAAACTACTCAAAATTTCTGCTACCGGTTCTCCAAACTACTCAAAATTTCTGCTACCGGTTCTCCAAACTACTCAAAATTTCTGCTATCGGTTCTCCCAACTACTCAAAATTTCTGCTATTGGTTCTCCAAACTACTCAAAATTTCTCCTACCGGTTCTCCAAACTACTCAAAATTTCTGCTACCGGTTCTCCAAACTACTCAAAATTTCTCCTACTGGTTCTCCAAACTACTCAAAATTTCTGCTACCGGTTCTCCAAACTACTCAAAATTTCTGCTACCGGTTCTCCAAACTACTCAAAATTTCTCCTACTGGTTCTCCAAACTACTCAAAATTTCTGCTATTGGTTCTCCAAACTATTCAAAATTTCTGCTACCGGTTCTCCCAACTACTCAAAATTTCTGCTACCGGTTCTCCAAACTACTCAAAATTTCTGCTATCGGTTCTCCCAACTACTCAAAATTTCTGCTATTGGTTCTCCAAACTACTCAAAATTTCTGCTACCGGTTCTCCCAACTACTCAAAATTTCTGCTACCGGTTCTCCAAACTACTCAAAATTTCTGCTATGAGTTCTCCCAACTACTCAAAATTTCTGCTACTGGTTCTCCAAACTACTCAAAATTTCTGCTACCGGTTCTCCAAACTACTCAAAATTTCTGCTACCGGTTCTCCAAACTACTCAAAATTTCTGCTACCGGTTCTCCAAACTACTCAAAATTTCTGCTACAGGTTCTCCAAACTACTCAAAATTTCTGCTACTGGTTCTCCAAACTACTCAAAATTTCTGCTACGGTTCTCCAAACTACTCAAAATTTCTGCTACCGGTTCTCCAAACTACTCAAAATTTCTGCTACTGGTTCTCCAAACTACTCAAAATTTCTGCTACCGGTTCTCCAAACTACTCAAAATTTCTGCTACCGGTTCTCCAAACTACTCAAAATTTCTGCTACTGGTTCTCCAAACTACTCAAAATTTCTCCTACCGGTTCTCCAAACTACTCAAAATTTCTGCTACCGGTTCTCCAAACTACTCAAAATTTCTGCTATTGGTTCTCCAAACTACTCAAAATTTCTGCTACCGGTTCTCCCAACTACTCAAAATTTCTGCTACCGGTTCTCCAAACTACTCAAAATTTCTGCTACCGGTTCTCCAAACTACTCAAAATTTCTCCTACCGGTTCTCCCAACTACTCAAAATTTCTGCTACCGGTTCTCCAAACTACTCAAAATTTCTGCTACCGGTTCTCCAAACTACTCAAAATTTCTGCTACCGGTTCTCCCAACTACTCAAAATTTCTGCTACCGGTTCTCCCAACTACTCAAAATTTCTGCTATCGGTTCTCCCAACTACTCAAAATTTCTGCTACCGGTTCTCCCAACTACTCAAAATTTCTGCTATCGGTTCTCCCAACTACTCAAAATTTCTGCTATCGGTTCTCCCAACTACTCAAAATTTCTGCTACCGGTTCTCCAAACTACTCAAAATTTCTGCTACCGGTTCTCCAAACTACTCAAAATTTCTGCTACGGTTCTCCAAACTACTCAAAATTTCTGCTACCGGTTCTCCAAACTACTCAAAATTTCTGCTACGGTTCTCCAAACTACTCAAAATTTCTGCTACCGGTTCTCCAAACTACTCAAAATTTCTGCTACCGGTTCTCCAAACTACTCAAAATTTCTGCTACCGGTTCTCCAAACTACTCAAAATTTCTGCTACCGGTTCTCCAAACTACTCAAAATTTCTGCTACCGGTTCTCCAAACTACTCAAAATTTCTGCTACCGGTTCTCCAAACTACTCAAAATTTCTGCTACCGGTTCTCCAAACTACTCAAAATTTCTGCTACCGGTTCTCCAAACTACTCAAAATTTCTGCTACCGGTTCTCCAAACTACTCAAAATTTCTCGCTACCGGTTCTCCAAACTACTCAAAATTTCTCCTACCGGTTCTCCAAACTACTCAAAATTTCTCCTACCGGTTCTCCAAACTACTCAAAATTTCTCCTACCGGTTCTCCAAACTACTCAAAATTTCTCCTACCGGTTCTCCAAACTACTCAAAATTTCTGCTACCGGTTCTCCAAACTACTCAAAATTTCTGCTACCGGTTCTCCAAACTACTCAAAATTTCTGCTACCGGTTCTCCAAACTACTCAAAATTTCTGCTACCGGTTCTCCAAACTACTCAAAATTTCTCCTACCGGTTCTCCAAACTACTCAAAATTTCTCCTACCGGTTCTCCAAACTACTCAAAATTTCTGCTACCGGTTCTCCAAACTACTCAAAATTTCTGCTACCGGTTCTCCAAACTACTCAAAATTTCTGCTACCGGTTCTCCAAACTACTCAAAATTTCTCTACCGGTTCTCCAAACTACTCAAAATTTCTCCTACGGTTCTCCAAACTACTCAAAATTTCTGCTACCGGTTCTCCAAACTACTCAAAATTTCTGCTATTGGTTCTCCAAACTACTCAAAATTTCTCCTACCGGTTCTCCAAACTACTCAAAATTTCTCCTACCGGTTCTCCAAACTACTCAAAATTTCTGCTACCGGTTCTCCAAACTACTCAAAATTTCTGCTACCGGTTCTCCAAACTACTCAAAATTTCTGCTACTGGTTCTCCAAACTACTCAAAATTTCTGCTACCGGTTCTCCAAACTACTCAAAATTTCTGCTACCTGTTCTCCAAACTACTCAAAATTTCTGCTACCGGTTCTCCAAACTACTCAAAATTTCTGCTACTGGTTCTCCAAACTACTCAAAATTTCTCCTACCGGTTCTCCAAACTACTCAAAATTTCTGCTACCGGTTCTCCAAACTACTCAAAATTTCTGCTACCGGTTCTCCAAACTACTCAAAATTTCTGCTACCTGTTCTCCAAACTACTCAAAATTTCTGCTACCGGTTCTCCAAACTACTCAAAATTTCTGCTACCGGTTCTCCAAACTACTCAAAATTTCTGCTACCGGTTCTCCAAACTACTCAAAATTTCTGCTACCTGTTCTCCAAACTACTCAAAATTTCTGCTACCGGTTCTCCAAACTACTCAAAATTTCTGCTACTGGTTCTCCAAACTACTCAAAATTTCTGCTACCGGTTCTCCAAACTACTCAAAATTTCTCCTACCGGTTCTCCAAACTACTCAAAATTTCTGCTACCTGTTCTCCAAACTACTCAAAATTTCTGCTACCGGTTCTCCAAACTACTCAAAATTTCTGCTACTGGTTCTCCAAACTACTCAAAATTTCTGCTACCGGTTCTCCAAACTACTCAAAATTTCTGCTACCGGTTCTCCAAACTACTCAAAATTTCTGCTACCGGTTCTCCAAACTACTCAAAATTTCTGCTACCGGTTCTCCAAACTACTCAAAATTTCTGCTACCGGTTCTCCAAACTACTCAAAATTTCTCCTACCGGTTCTCCAAACTACTCAAAATTTCTCCTACCGGTTCTCCAAACTACTCAAAATTTCTGCTACCGGTTCTCCAAACTACTCAAAATTTCTGCTACCGGTTCTCCAACTACTCAAAATTTCTCCTACCGGTTCTCCAAACTACTCAAAATTTCTGCTACCGGTTCTCCAAACTACTCAAAATTTCTGCTACTGGTTCTCCAAACTACTCAAAATTTCTGCTACGGTTCTCCAAACTACTCAAAATTTCTGCTACTGGTTCTCCAAACTACTCAAAATTTCTGCTACCAGTTCTCCAAACTACTCAAAATTTCTGCTACTGGTTCTCCAAACTACTCAAAATTTCTGCTACCGGTTCTCCAAACTACTCAAAATTTCTGCTACCGGTTCTCCAAACTACTCAAAATTTCTGCTATGGTTCTCCAAACTACTCAAAATTTTCCTACCGGTTCTCCAAACTACTCAAAATTTCTGCTACTGGTTCTCCAAACTACTCAAAATTTCTGCTACTGGTTCTCCAAACTACTCAAAATTTCTGCTACGGTTCTCCAAACTACTCAAAATTTCTCCTACCGGTTCTCCAAACTACTCAAAATTTCTGCTACTGGTTCTCCAAACTACTCAAAATTTCTGCTACCGGTTCTCCCAACTACTCAAAATTTCTCCTACTGGTTCTCCAAACTACTCAAAATTTCTGCTATTGGTTCTCCAAACTACTCAAAATTTCTCCTACCGGTTCTCCAAACTACTCAAAATTTCTCCTACTGGTTCTCCAAACTACTCAAAATTTCTGCTACCGGTTCTCCAAACTACTCAAAATTTCTCCTACCGGTTCTCCAAACTACTCAAAATTTCTCCTACCGGTTCTCCAAACTACTCAAAATTTCTGCTACCGGTTCTCCAAACTACTCAAAATTTCTGCTATTGGTTCTCCAAACTACTCAAAATTTCTCCTACCGGTTCTCCAAACTACTCAAAATTTCTCCTACTGGTTCTCCAAACTACTCAAAATTTCTGCTACCGGTTCTCCAAACTACTCAAAATTTCTGCTATTGGTTCTCCAAACTACTCAAAATTTCTCCTACCGGTTCTCCAAACTACTCAAAATTTCTCCTACCGGTTCTCCAAACTACTCAAAATTTCTGCTATTGGTTCTCCAAACTACTCAAAATTTCTCCTACCGGTTCTCCAAACTACTCAAAATTTCTGCTATTGGTTCTCCAAACTACTCTAAATTTCTGCTATTGGTTCTCCAAACTACTCAAAATTTCTGCTACCGGTTCTCCAAACTACTCAAAATTTCTCCTACTGGTTCTCCAAACTACTCAAAATTTCTGCTATTGGTTCTCCAAACTATTCAAAATTTCTGCTACCGGTTCTCCAAACTACTCAAAATTTCCGCTACCGGTTCTCCAAACTACTCAAAATTTCTGCTATTGGTTCTCCAAACTACTCAAAATTTATCCTACCGGTTCTCCAAACTACTCAAAATTTCTGCTATTGGTTCTCCAAACTACTCAAAATTTCTCCTACCGGTTCTCCAAACTACTCAAAATTTCTGCTATTGGTTCTCCAAACTACTCTAAATTTCTGCTATTGGTTCTCCAAACTACTCTAAATTTCTGCTACCGGTTCTCCAAACTACTCAAAATTTCTGCTATTGGTTCTCCAAACTACTCTAAATTTCTGCTACCGGTTCTCCAAACTACTCTAAATTTCTGCTATTGGTTCTCCAAACTACTCTAAATTTATCCTACCGGTTCTCCAAACTACTCAAAATTTCTGCTATTGGTTCTCCAAACTACTCAAAATTTCTGCTATTGGTTCTCCCAACTACTCAAAATTTCTGCTATTGGTTCTCCAAACTACTCAAAATTTCTCCTACCGGTTCTCCAAACTACTCTAAATTTCTCCTACCGGTTCTCCAAACTACTCTAAATTTCTGCTATTGGTTCTCCAAACTACTCAAAATTTCTCCTACCGGTTCTCCAAACTACTCAAAATTTCTCCTACTGGTTCTCCAAACTACTCAAAATTTCTGCTACCGGTTCTCCAAACTACTCAAAATTTCTGCTATTGGTTCTCCAAACTACTCAAAATTTCTCCTACCGGTTCTCCAAACTACTCAAAATTTCTGCTATTGGTTCTCCAAACTACTCAAAATTTCTCCTACCGGTTCTCCAAACTACTCAAAATTTCTCCTACCGGTTCTCCAAACTACTCAAAATTTCTCCTACCGGTTCTCCAAACTACTCTAAATTTCTGCTACCGGTTCTCCAAACTACTCAAAATTTCTCCTACCGGTTCTCCAAACTACTCAAAATTTCTCCTACCGGTTCTCCAAACTACTCAAAATTTCTCCTACCGGTTCTCCAAACTACTCAAAATTTCTCCTACCGGTTCTCCAAACTACTCAAAATTTCTGCTACCGGTTCTCCAAACTACTCAAAATTTCTGCTATCGGTTCTCCAAACTACTCAAAATTTCTCCTACCGGTTCTCCGAACTACTCAAAATTTCTCCTACCGGTTCTCCGAACTACTCAAAATTTCCGCTAACGGTTCTCCAAACTACTCAAAATTTCTCCTACCGGTTCTCCAAACTACTCAAAATTTCTGCTATTGGTTCTCCAAACTACTCAAAATTTCTCCTACCGGTTCTCCAAACTACTCAAAATTTCTGCTACCGGTTCTCCAAACTACTCAAAATTTCTGCTACCGGTTCTCCAAACTACTCAAAATTTCTGCTACCGGTTCTCCAAACTACTCAAAATTTCTCCTACCGGTTCTCCAAACTACTCAAAATTTCTGCTACCGGTTCTCCAAACTACTCAAAATTTCTGCTACCGGTTCTCCAAACCACTCAAAATTTCTGCTACCGGTTCTCCAAACTACTCAAAATTTATCCTACCGGTTCTCCAAACTACTCAAAATTTCCGCTACCGGTTCTCCAGAACCTGTCAGAACCTGCTGGATTTCACCCCTGCATCTGAGGGGGTCCTTTGCTTTCATCAACTCCCCCCGCCCACCCGAAACACTGTCATCTGGCTGTGGAATTCTGGGAGTTGAACTCCATGCAATTTAAAGTTGATGAAGATTAAGAAAGCCTTGATATGGTGATAGCTACACATATAGATATAGTTGTAGTACAGACCCAGGGAGTCCTCGACTTACGACCACAACTGAGCCCCAAATTTCCATTGTTAATAGAGAACTTTGTTAGGGGAGTTTTGCCTCGTTTTACGACCTTGCTTGCCTTGTTGAGGGAATCACCACAGGGGTTAAGTTAGTAGCACAGCTGTGAATTGAATCTGCTTGTCAGAAGGTCACAAGAAGGGATCGAATTGTACTGCTTTCTAACCACTGGGAAGGGAGGGAGGAAGGGAGGGTGGAAGGGAGGAGGGAAAAATGAAAGGAAGGAAATGAAAATGAAAAGGGAGGAAAGGGAGGGAGGGGGCAAAATGAAAAGGAAGGAAATGAAAATGATAAAGAGAGAGGAAGAAAAAAAACGAAAGGAAGGAAATGAAAAATAAAAGGAAGGAAAGAAGGGAGGGAGGGAGGGATGAAGGAAGAAAGGAGGAAGGGAAATGAAAAGGAAGGAAATGAAAAAAAATGAAAAGGAAGGAAGGAAGGAGGGAGGGAGGGAGGAAGGGCAATAGCAATAGCAATAGTACTTCAACAATACTTATATACTGCTTCACAGTGCTTTCCAGGCCTCTCTAAGCAGTTTACAGAGTCAGCCTCTTGCCCCCAAAATCCGGGTCCTCATTTTACCGACCTTGGAAGGATGGAAAAACTGAGTCAAGTGATTGAGAAATGCTTGAACAACGGACTGGACTAGAAGACCTCCAAGGTCCCTTCCTTCCAGCTCCGTTCTGACTGATTTTTTTATTGATCGATTGAGCCCCTCCTTCCACGTTTCTAAAATTTGCTCTGGTTTATTTGCGACTGGCAATATAACACTTTTCTGGGTTTGACCGAAAGGCTTCCCCAGTGCTCATTCGATTGCCAACCGACTTATCCTTTGCAGGGATTGCTCTACAGCTTAGTTGCAGCTCAGGAAGGGGACCGGCTGGCTTTGATGAACCTTGGCTACAAGCACTACCAAGGGATTAATAATTATCCCCAGGATCTTGAGGTCTCGTATGCTTACTATAGTGACGTGGCTGTAAAGACACCCCAGGATCAACAATCTGGAGCAAGAGATCAGGTAACGGGATTGTCTCTGACAGACATTTTCTCCCAGCTGACTCTTTCAACGCACTGCTAAAAGATAATCAAGTAATCCTCAACTTACGACGGCAACTGAGCCTGAAATTAATGTGGCTGAGAAATGGGTTCAGTGAGTTTTACGACCTTGCTTGCCCCATTCGTTAAGCGAATCACCTCAGTTCTTCAATTAGTAACCTGATGGTAAAGCGAATTTGGCTTCCTTGTTGACTTTCCTGGTCAGAAGGTGGCAAAAGGGGATCACCTGACTCTCCCCCCCCTCCGGAGACACTGCAACCGTCATAAGTATGAATCAGTAGCCAAGCATCTCAATTTTGTGTCTGCGGGGGATGCCGCAACGGTCATAAATGTGAAAAAAGGCCGTAAGTCACTTTTCCCCCCAGTGCCATTGTAACGTTCAACGGTCACTAAACAGACTTTTGTAAGTCGAGACTACATAGGGTATGTCGCCTAGCAAGATGGCAGCCAACTGCCATTGGATTTGAAAAGCTAAGAAGGTTTGAAATTGGTTGGCAGCTACGCTATATGTGCGTTTGTAAAATGTCCAGTATAGATTAAAAAATAGATTAAAAGTGAATAAAAGATATTATAAAAATACTTACATATAAAAGAAAAAGGAAGACCTGTTTACTTTTGGAAGAGTGTCTGTATGTGTGTGTTTGTGTGTTTGTGTGTGTGTCTGTCTGTCTGTCCCTCCCGCTGTCCCTGAAATTGCCAGTCTTCTATATATAGAGACTAAAAAGTCAAACATATCCATAACAAGCCACTAGTCACGTTAGGAAAATTGTCTGTCTGTCTGTCTATCTACCATCTATCTTATTCTATCTTATCTATAACTATCTATATCTATCTATCTATCTATCTATCTATCTATCTATCTATCTATCTATCTATCTATCATCTGTCTGTCTGTCTGTCTGTCTGTCTGTCTGTCTGTCTATCTATCTATCTATCTATCATCTATCTTATTCTATCTAATCTATATCTATCTCTATCTCTATCTATCTCTATCTATCTATCTATCATCTATCTATCTATCTATCTATCTATCTATCTATCTATCTATCTATCTATGTATCTATCATCTATCATCTATCATCTATCTATCATCTATCTATCTATCATCTATCTATCTATCTATCTATCTATCTATCTATCTATCATCTATCTATCTATCTATCTATCTATCTATCTATCTATCATCTATCTATCTAATCTATCTATCATCTCTCATATCTCCCTCTCTTATCTATCTATCTATCTATCTATCTATCTATCTATCTATCTATCTATCTAATCTATCATCTCTCTCTCATCTCTTATCTATCTAATCTGTCATCTCTCTCTCATCTCTTATCTATCTATCAATCTCTCTCTGTCTCTCTATATCTTATCATCTATCATCTATCTATCTGTCTGTCTGTCTGTCTGTCTTTCTGTCTATCCCTCCATCCCCCCCTCTTTCTCTCTGTATCCTCTCTCTTTCCCTCTCCCTCTCTTCCTCTTCCCTCTCTCTCCCTCTTTCTCTCCCTCCCTCCCTTTCTTTCTCTCCCTCCCCCCCTCTGTATCATCTCTCTCTTTCTCTCTCTCTCCTCCCTCCCTCGCTCTATCCTAAAGTTTTGGAATTGCCAAACAGCCTCTCATCCAAGTACTCAGATCAGAAAGAGGGACCCTGGAGGAGGAATGCAACTCCTCTTCTGGTGTGGGGCCTGTGTCTCATTTCCTCAGGAGCTTGCAGAGTGAGCAGCTTCAACTTCGGTTGAAAGAAGCATATTTTGCCGTGACGAGTTTACGGTTTTCTCTCTCTCTCTCTCTCCCTCCTTTGTGTCTCAGGCCTTGGTTGAAGCCATCAGACTCCAGGACGAAGAGTTACTAAAAGCCTTGGCCAAAGAAAATGGGGATATTTTCCTGTGGTTGAAACATGAAGCAGTCAGAGGAGATTCCACTGCGCAGGTAAAACCACGCCTGTTCCTTTAAAAAGAAGGATATATGCATTTTTTCTACATGGAGGGACGTGGTGGCTCAGTGGCTAAGACGCTGAGCTTGTCGATCAGAAAGGTCAGCAGTTCGAATCCCTAGCACCGCATAACAGAGTGAGCTCCCGTGACTTGTCCAAGCTTCTGCCAACCTAGCAGCTCCAAAGCACGTAAAAAATGCAAGTAGAAAAACAGGAACCACCTTTGGTGGGAAGGGAACAGCGCTCCGTGCGCCTTTGGCGTCGAGTTATGCCGTCCACATGACCCCGGAGACGTCTTCGGACAGCGCTGGCTCTTCGGCTTTGAAACAGAGATGAGCACCACCCTCTAGAGTCAGGAACAACTAGCACATATGTGCGAGGGGGACATTTACCTTTACCTTACTTTCATTTTTCCCGAGATTAAAAGGAAAAGGAGAGGGGAAATATTTTTACTTTTGCACTTCTGTGAATCTAACCTTATAATAAAGATAGAGCTAAGCTGCTCCTGGTGGTGATTTTTCTCTGGACTACCTTTGCAGGGCTAACAATTTCCTATTGGAACGTTTTGTCTTCCTTTAGCAACGTCTGGGGCAGATGCTTTTCTGGGGCCAACAAGGAGTAGGAAAAAATCTAAGGAAAGCTGTGGAATGGTATGCAAAGGGAGCTTTAGAGAATGAAGACCCGGTCTCTTTATTTGACTATTCCATTGTGCTGTTCAAGGTAAACGTTATTTTTTTTAAAAAAATGAATCCCTTGGAGGATGTTTTCCTATTCTTTTTAAACTGTGTTATGTTATTATAGGGAAGGTGGAAATGAGGGAAAGGAAGGAAGGAAGGGTAAACAAGAGGAAGGAAGGAAGGAAAAACAAGAGGAAGGAAGGAAATAAGGAAGAAAGGAAAAAAGGAGAAAGGAAAGATTGAAGGAAGTAAGGAAAGAAGGAAGGAAATTAGGGAGGAAGAAAGGAAGGAGGGAAAAGGAGGAAGGGAGGAAGGAAAAGAGGGAAGGAGGGAGAGGAAGGATAGAAGGAAAGAAGAAAAAGCGGGATGTAGGGTGGAGGAATGAAGGAAGGAAGGGAGGAAAAAAGGGAGGGAGGAAGGAAGGAAAAACGAGGAAGGAAGGAAAGAAAATAAGAAAGGAAAGATTGATTGAAGGAAGTAAGGAAAGAAGGAAGGGAAATAGGGAGGAAGGAGGGAGGCCAGGAGGAAGGAAAAGAGGGAAGAAGGGGGATGGAGGGAGGATAGAAGGAAAGAAAAAGAGGAAGGGAGAGAGGGAGGGAGGAAAAGAGGAGGAGGGAAGAGGGAGAGAGGGAGGGAGGAAAAAGGGGAGGGAGGGAAGGAAGACTTTTCCTTAAACCACAGCTTTTGATGCCCATTGCTATATCTATTTATATCACTTCCTGCATTCTTTTCCACTATTAATTGCTGGAATTATCCACCTTTATTCCTTTAGCAACTGTATACATGTTCTCCAATAATTCTGAGACAGGAATATATTATAAAATTGTAAACTTGTTCTGCAAGGGTCATAAGTCGCTTTTTTTCAGTGCCTTTGTAAACAGAAAATGTCAATTTTGGATAAAGTAATAATAATAAATAAATAATAAATTGAATTTATTAGCCGCTCCCTTCCCAAGTAGGACTCGGGGCGGCGTACAATGGAGCATATAAAACATAGAAAATGTATAAAAAACACATAGACATACATACATACCAAACACATATACACATACACGGACACGGACACGGAGGAGGTAACAAATTACATCATATAGACAGTTAAAATTAGCATTAAAATACCCCAATTGTAAGAACCCAATATGTAATTAAAAATTTAACGTTTAAAAGACAATTTAAAAAACAGTTAGGAGGAATAAGAGAAAAATTACAATTGAGCCAGGCCAGATAATTGAAAGAGGTGGGTCTTCAGCTGTACACGGAAGGAGCGGAGATCGGACGTAATCCTGATGTCACGGGGGAGGTCATTCCACAGGGCTGGGCCCATCACAGAGAAGGCTCTGCTCCTGGGTGTCGCCCCCCGGCACTGTTTGGCGGACGGCACCCGGAGAAGTCCCTCTCTGTGTGAGCGAATCGGTCGTAGGGATGTGTGGGGCAGGATGCGATCCTGCATGTAACTAGGCCCTATGCCATGAAGCGCTTTAAAGATCATAATCAAAACCTTGAAACGCACTCGGAAGACCACAGGAAGCCAGTGCAGCTCGCGCAGGAGAGGTGTTACAGGGGAGTATCTAGTCCTCCCCATAATCACCCGCGCGGCCGCGTTCTGGACCAACTGTAGTCTCCGAGTGCATCTCAAGGGAAGCCCCATGTAGAGAGCATTGCAGTAATCCAGGCGAGACGTCACTAGCGCATGGGTGACTGTGCGTAGGGCATCCCGGTCCAATAAGGGGCGCAATTGGCGCATCAGGCGGACCTGATGGAACGCCCCCCTTGCCACGGCTGTTACATGGTCATCCATGGACAGCCGGGCATCTAGGAGGACGCCCAAATTGCGCACCTGTTCCATGGGGGCTAGTTGGACGCCCCCAATGGCCAGAGATGGAAACACCTGGTTGAACCGGGAGGCCGGAAGCCACAGCCACTCCGTCTTGGAAGGGTTGAGTTTTAGTCGGTTGCCATCCATCCAGACCCGTACGGCCTCCAGACACCGGGACACCGTGCTTCCATCACTTTCCTATATGAAAAAAAAACCCCGAAGCTTAAGCCATTTAGAAATTAGTATTATTTTCTCGATGTTTAGGGCCAAGGGGTGAAGAGGAACAGACGTCTTGCTTTCCAGCTGATGAAAAAAGCCTCATCAAAGGTAGAATCTATTCACAAGATCAGTTTTTCTTTCTTTCTTTTTTAAACAAAGTTTTTTATTTTCTTATTATTATATAATTTCACATATTTTATGGATAAAGCGTTGCCTGGTTTTTTTTCCCCTCCTTACATCTTCTATTACGTATAATTCATTTTGCATCATATTTTCATTTCACATTTTAGTCATCTTATTTTCGTTTCATATTTTCCAGCTTAACCTTAATTTATTTTTAAAATTTAAACAATACCATTAGTTGCCTCTGCAAATTATTCATACTTCAGATATCATTTCCATCTATTATTCTGTTTTTCTATCAATAACATATATCCTCGAGTTTAATTTTATATAGCAAACCTTTACATAATTCATTTAACATCATATTTTCATTTCACAGTTCAATCATCTTATTTTCTTTCCATATTTTCCAGCTGAACTTTAATTTCTTCTTAATATATAAACAGTATCATTATTTGCCTCTCCGAGTTGATCACATTTTAACCTATCAATTCCATCTATTATTTTGTTTGACTATTGATAATATGTGTCCTCTAATTTAATTTTATATGGCAAACATTTCACTCAGTTGATGATCCACAGTTAATAATATTAACCTATTTCCCTCACATTTCTCAAGATCAGTTTTTCCTGCCTGAGTGTAACACCTTGCTTTTCCAATTTCTTTTTGTTGCAATTACTAACCTGAGTGGCAGTTTGTCCATTACATCTTTTCTTGATTCCCCCCTTCCCCAACAGGGATTCCCCCAGGCAGTCAACGGCCTCGGCTGGTATTATCACAACTTTAAAAGAGATTATGGCAAAGCAGCCAAATATTGGCTAAAAGCTGAAGCCATGGGTAGCCCAGATGCCTCCTTCAACCTTGGGGTTTTGCATTTAGATGGACTCTATCCAGGAGCGACGGGTAGAAATCGGGTAAGTGGTGAACTTTGCATTGTCCCATAAACCGGCGGTCACCCAAACTTTTGGGCACCAAGGACAGGTTCCTTGGAGACAGAGATTTTGTTGTGGCCCGCCAGTGGAGCTGGTGGCAGTCTCAGACAGTGAGGAGGTTGGGGAGGAACATGGGCCAGTCCTGGAGTCTGGGGAAGGCTCTGACGAGGGCTCTGCATCAGAGGCAGAGAGGGGGCCAAGGCCGTCTGACAGTTATCAGAGTTGGAGATCAGTGAGGCAGAACAACAGCTGGAGCCTGTTCCCGACGTGTGCATGCACAGAGCTGCCAGGAGAAGGGAAGAGCTAAAGAACAAGGGCCAACTTGGGAGTAAAGGACATAGGGAATAAAGAGGAGCAAAAGGGGAGTGGAGCAGTGGTGGGATTCACATTTTTCCCCTACTGGTTCTGTGGGTGTGGCTTGATGGACGTGGCTTGGTGGGCGTGGCAGGGGAAGGATACTGTAAAATCTCCATTCCCTCCCCACTCCAGGGGAAGGATACTGCAAAATCCTCATTCCCTCCGGATCAGCTGGGACTCGGGAGGCAGAGAATAGATGGGGGCGTGGCCAGCCAGAAGTAGTATTTACCGGTTCTCTGAACTACTCAAAATTTCTGCTATAGAACTGGTCAGAAGCTGCTGAATACCACCTCTGGAGTGGAGTTTGCAGGAGACAATTAGTTCGTTTCTTTAGTGTGAAGATTTGTTGGGGACTCTCGGAGACTCCTTGCCAAGTATTTTCTGGTACAGCGTTGCATTTGGAAGATATTGGCCTGGCAGCTCTCCAAGCCTGATGAGGTCTGTGGTTGTCAATTCACCCTTGAAAGACTGTTTTCGAGGACTTTCCTGGATGTGAATGAAAGGAATTCATATTAGCTTCATAAAAAGGGCTTTTGTTGGGATTCTGGGAAACCTAGGACAGATTTATTCCCCTTCTGAGAAGCAAAGCCAACCAGGAAGCCAGATTCACTTAACAACCGTGTGACTATTTATTTATTTTATTTTATTCAATTTATAAGTCGCTCCCTCTCCACGAAGGGACTCGGGGCGGCGTACAATTAAATATATAAACATATGGTATGGAGGAGGTATATACATAAAACATTTTTACAATTTCATAAATAAATAGCTATAAAGTTAAAACAGTACAATAAAATTAACAATTAAAATACCCAAAATTTACCATTTAAAATTGCCAGGGGGGATTCGAGAATATAGTTCTTATTTAAGCCAGGCCGGCTAGTTGGAACAGGTGGGTCTTGAGTTTCTTACGGAAGGAGCGGAGATCAGTGGTGGTCCTAATGTCGGCGGGGAGGTCATTCCAGAGGGCTGGGCCCATCACAGAGAAGGCCCTACTCCTGGGCGCCGCCCTCTGGCACTGCTTAGTGGATGGCACCCGGAGGAGTCCCTCTCTGTGAGAGCGAATTGGTCGCAGGGATGTATGGGGCAGGATGCGATCCCGCAGGTAACTAGATCCTGTGCCACTAACTACGGCAGTCATAAAATGGGACAAAATTCACTTAACAAATGTCCCACTTAGCAACAGAATTGTTGGGCTCAGTTATGGTGGCGATTTGAGGACCTACCTGCACTTAAATTATAAATGTGTTTCATGGGAACTAGTAACCTGTGTTAAACTATTTTGATTTTTTAAGCAATGTAGAATGGAAGTTACCTCTGCAACATCTTGTATTTTTCCCCCTTTGGCAGACTAGGGCTGCTGGCTATTTCTACAAAGCTGCGGAAAAAGGTCATATGGAAGGGATTTTTCACTGCTCCCAGTTCTACATTACAGGAAATTTACCAAGCTTTCCCCGGGATCCGGAAAAGGCAGTGCTGTGAGTAAGGAGAAAGGAGAAACAATTGCAAAAAAAAAAAATATTTGGTTGACCCTAATCTGTATTAGGTGGTTAGTATGCTATATTTAAGGGGATGCATTTGCTCAGTGGCTAAGATGCTGAGCTTGTCGATCAGAAAGGTCGGTAGTTCGGTGGTTCGAATCCCCAGTGCCGTGTAATAGAGCGAGTGCCTATTACTTGTCCCAGCTTCTGCCAACCTAGAAGTTCAAAAACACGTAAAAAATGCAAGTAGAAAAACAGGAACCACCTTTGGTGGGAAGGGAACAGAGCTCCGTGCGCCTTCGACGTTGAGTCATGCCGGCCACATGACCACGGAGACGTCTTCGGACAGCGCTGGCTCTTCGGCTTTGAAACAGAGATGAGCACCGCCCCCGAGAGTCGGGAACAACTAGCACATATGTGTGAGGGGAACTTTTACCTTTACCGTATGCTATATTGTTGCCGTATGCTATATAAGTTGATGTTAGTTGAACTTCATTTGATTAGATAGATACACACACCGAGAGAGAGAGAGAGAGACAGAGGCAGAGACAGAGAGAAGGGAGGGAGAGAGAGAGAGAGAAAGAAGGAGGGAGGGAGGGAGGGAGGGAGAGATCAGTAGATACTGTAGATGTTATATAGATGGTAGATAGATAGATAGATAGATAGATAGATAGATAGATAGATAGATAGATAGATAGATAGATAGATAGATAGATAGATAGATAGATAGATAGATGATAGATCTGCTGGCACAGTTTATTGAGCTTTTCAACCCCTGGAAGGCCAACCATGAATAATTCCAAGAAAAGAAAAGTTTCAGAAGAAAAGAGAACGTTTAATTCAACTACATATACTAGTTTTGTGGCCGCTCAGGAAATAGTCATACACGGGAAGCATTTTGTAGCTCCCGGTGTTTTCTTTTCTGTGGCAAACGGGGTCCAAATGGCTCTTTGAATATTTAAGATTTCCGATCCTTGATATAGATGATAGCTAGCTAGCTAGCTAGCTAGCTAGCTAGCTAGCTAGCTAGCTAGCTAGATAGATAGATAGATAGATAGATAGATAGATAGATAGATAGATAGATGAAAGAAAGAAAGAAAGAAAGAAAGAAAGAAAGAAAGAAAGAAAGAAAGAAAGAAAGAAAGAAAGAAAGAAATAGGTAGGTAGGTAGGTAGGTAGGTAGGTAGGTAGGTAGGTAGGTAGGTAGGTAGGTAGGTAGATAGATAGATAGATAGATTAATTGATGATAGATTAATGATAGAAAAAGATAGATAGATTAATGATAGAAAAAGATAGATAGATAGATAGATAGATAGATAGATAGATAGATAGATAGATAGATAGATAGATAGATAGATAGATGATAGATAGAAAGAAAGAAAGAAATAGGTAGGTAGGTAGGTAGGTAGGTAGGTAGGTAGATTAATTGATGATAGAAAGATTAATGATAGAAAAAGATAGATAGATAGATGATAGAAATAGATAGATGGATGGATGATAGATAGATAGATACAGATAGATATACAGACAGACAGATAGATGATAGGTAGGTAGGTAGGTAGATGATTGATGGATGGATACAGATATAGATAGATAGATTGATAAATATAGTTGATAGATGTTAGTGTATAGCAGAAGATAGAGAGCACTCCATCCATCCATCCCTCCTCTCACCAGCTAGAGGCCCTGCTTGCCCCTAAGAGGTGCTTTCCCCACATCCTCCTCCCCATTGGGGCATCCAAGGCTAAAGGAGGACGGACTCCATTCAGCCACATCGGTGCTTCCCTTTCTCTGCTTTTCATGTTCCTCCTTTCCTTGGCAGCTGGGCAAAATACGTGGCAGAAAAGAATGTCTACTTAGGGCACGTCATCCAAAAAGGACTCAAAGCCTACCTGGAACTCTCTTGGTAAGTTTGTGGTGGATTTTATTATTTTTTGAAGCTTCTTTATTTTAGTTTAATTGGGAGTTGTTGTTTTGCTCTTCTCTTTGATTTTAGGAATGAGGCTCTACTGTATTATATCCTTTCCGCGGAGACAGGAATTGAGGTGTCACAGACAAATTTAGCACATATCTGTGAAGAGAAGCCAGTGAGTATCTTTTTTCCCATTACTACTACTACTACTGCTGCTGCTGCTGCTGCTTTCATTCTTCTCCTTCTCCTTCTTCTTTTCCTCTTCTTCCTCCACCTCCTTCCTCCCCTCCTCTTCCTCTTTCCTTCTCTCCTCCTTCTCCTCCTCCCCCTCTTCCTCCTCCTCCCTCTTATTTTCTCTTCTCTTTTCCCTCTTCTCCTTCTCCTTCTTCTTTTCCCTCTTCTTCTTTTCTTTCTTCTTTACTCTTTCTCCTCCTCCTCTTCTTTCCTCCTCTTCTTCTTTCTTTCTTTCCTCCTCCTCCTCCTCCTCTTCTTCTCCTCCTCCTCTTCTTTTCCTTCTTCTTTTCCTCTTCTCTTCCTCCTCCCCTCTCTCCTCCTCCTCCCCTCTTCCTCCTCCTCCCTCTTCTTTTGATCTTCTCTTTTCCCTCTTCTCCTTCTCCTTCTTCTTTTCCTCTTCTTCTTCTTTTCTTTCTTCTTTTACTCTTTCTCCTCCTCCTCTTCTTTTCCTCCTCTTCTTTTTCTTTTCTTTTCCTCCTCCTCCTCCTCCTCCTCCTCCTCCTCCTCCCCTCCTCCTCCTCCTCTCTTTCTTCTCATTCTCCTCTTCCTTGTCCTCCTCCAAAATCATTATTTTCCCATTATACTTCCCAGAACTTAACAAAAGGATACTTTGCCACTGACTGCATTTGGAAGTACTATAATTTCATCCATTTCTCAAAGCAACGCTCCCTCATTTGGTATGTATAACAGCTGATTAAAAAATAATGTCCTGTGAGTATCATGGAGTCATGGAATATATTCTGGGGTTTTTTTGCCCATTCCCCAGAATTAAATAAGAAACAGTAACCGATTAAAAACATTTGGTTTTGATGCTGAAGTTCTAGGCATCAACATTTAAATCATAACCTATTTAATTGAATATAACAAAGAAAAACACACTCCCAAAGCTTTAACACAAGCCTTTCTTTCCACAGCTTACTTGAAAGTAGGAGATTTTTACTACTATGGCTCTCAGAACCAGACCAGGGACTTGGATATGTCAGCCCGTATGTACGTACAAGCAGCACTAATGGAAGATGCCCAGGTGGGTAGCAGATGGTCAGCGTATCAAACATGAAACCTTCAAAAATGGCACCAGGCTCTAGTAAAGCTTCCCCTCTTACAAGCACCCCAAATCCAGACTCAGTCCGGTTTCCGAGTTATGACTCTGTCACTGTCTGGTTTGGCCCAGCCACCAAACAGGAGAGGGATGGGCTTCAACCGGTAGTTAGGACTGCAGAAAACACAGTAGTCACAACCTGCCTTCCACGGAGGGCCTGTATACTGCATGACTCAAAACTGTCACGTTGAAAATGTTCACATTGAAAATGTGTTCCCGTTGAGAATAAACAGAGAGTCAGTTTGTTTGGTGAAAAACTTTACCTCGGTCTAAGAAACTACGTGATAAACCGGCACTAAATTACTATGACGCAAAGGTAAGCAAATCCAAGTCAGTTCTAACAAAGTTACCGTGTATATATATCATTACCCCGTCCAGCTCCACCCACAAATCTACCCAGATGACGGCCCAAATCACCAGCACCAATCACCATCACCCTCAGCCACCCCACCCCCCACTCAGTGTCATCATTGCCTCCCTCCTTATCGGCTGCACCCACGTAGCAGAGTTACTTCAGAGTAAGCGGTTGCAACCAAGTAGAGGAGTTACTTCAGAGTAGGTGGTTGTACCCGAGTGGAAGAGTTACTTCAGAGTAAGTGGTTGCAATGGAGTAGAAGAGTTACTTCAGTGTAGGTGGTTGCAATAGAGTAGAAGAGTTACTTCAGAGTAGGGGGTTGCACCCAAGTGGTAGAGTTACTTCAGAGTAGGTGGTTGCAATGGAGTAGAAGAGTTACTTCAGAGTAGGCGGTTGCACCCGAGTAGAAGTTACTTCAGAGTAGGTGGTTGCAATGGAGTAGAAGAGTTACTTCAGAGTAGGTGGTTGCAATGGAGTAGAAGAGTTACTTCAGAGTAGGGAGTTGCACCCGAGTGGAAGAATTACTTCAGAGTAGGCGGTTACACCCGAGTCAAAGAGTTACTTCAGAGTAGGTGGTTGCAACTGAGTAGAAGTTATTTCAGAGTAGGTGGTTGCACCCAAGTGGAAGAGTTACTTCAGAGTAGGCGGCTGCACCCGAGTGGAAGAGTTACTTTAGAGTAGGCTCTGAAGTGCAGCTACTGTCCAGAGTTGTGAGGGAAGCCATGTGGAGCTGCATGCAGCTACAGGCTCGGGCGACATCAGAGAGAGAGAGGTGGGGCTTTGGCGGCAGCCCCAGTGGCGTTAGCGTCAGCGTCGGTGTTGGTGGCATGTAAGCATGGCTGAGCTGGTGTGGCATTGGAGCGGCTGGGCGGGTAAGCTGTTGACGGCGATGATAGTGGTGTGGAAGCCCTTGCCAAGGTCGGGAGCTACCCCACCAATGTCAGCACACGGACTGACAAAAACATTATCCAGGGATGTGTAGATTTATCTTCCTACATGTTGAATCTCTGGATTCCAGAGCATTTTTCCTCCTGCCCCCTTGTACTAAGAGAGCATCGCGAACTGCCTGGAGATCCTGAGCACATGCTGGGACCCTGCAACATAACCTCCTGGGTTCTGGATTTCAGGCTTTCAAGTAATACGTTGATCAGGCAGAATGGGCACGGACTGTTGGATCACAGTTGTTGCACGCCCGATCACCCATATTAATCTACCGAATGTCTTATTTGTCATCCAATTGGTCATTAAAAACATCATCAAAAAAAGCACAACAAAGAATGTTCTTTCTGCGCCAACTCAGGAAGCTCAAACTGCTTCAAGGAGCTGCTGATTCTGTTCTACGGAGGAAGGATTGAGTCTCTCATCTCCACATCCATAACTGTCTGGTTTGGCTCTGCAACCCAACAAGACAGACATGGACTTCAGAGGAGAATCAGAACTGCAGAAAAAACTATTAAGGCCAACCTGCCTTCCACTGAGGACCTGCACACTGCACGAGTCAAAAAGAAAATATCTAGGGACCCCTCGCATCCTGGACATCAATTGTTTCAACTCCTACCCCCCAAACGACCCTATAGGGCACTGCACACCAAGACAACTAGACACAAGGACGGTTTTTTCCCCCTGAACGCCATCACTCTGCTAAACAAATAATTCCCTCACCGCTGTCTAATGCCCTGGGATGACAAACCACATAGTAGAGTTTATCCTTCTCATCTTTCCTATTACCTACTCCTGTAGAATTTTATGTCTATTGCTTTGTTTGTTGCTTCTTATGATTTATGTAGATTGCTTATATTTGGTCTCCTATGACTGTCCCTGAGTGTTGTATCTGATAATTCATGACAATTGTATTTTATGATGGAGTGGTGTGATGGCCTACAGGTGGCGCTCTCGCCTCACAATCAGGAGGCTGTGAGTTCGATCCTAGGTAGAGGCAGACGTTTCTCTCTCTGGGAACTTGGAAATTATATCTGCTGAATATAATTCCGCATTGGTGACAGGAAGGGCATCTGGCCAGTAAACACTCGGCTCCATTTAGTTGCCCAGACTCCACCCTGCAAGGCACTAAAGAGACAATAATGATTGCATTTTATAATTATGATCATGATTTATCACTTGGTGCTTATATGAAGCCTGAGAGCTTCTGCACCGGAGACAAATACCTTGTGTGTCACACATGGCCAATTAAGCTGTTCTGTTCTGTTCTGTTCCATTCCATTCCATTCCATTCCTTATTCCATTTCATATTCCATTCTATTCTATTCTGTTCTGTTCTGTTCTATTCCTTATTCCACTCCTTATTCCATTTCATATTCTACTCTGCTCTGCTCTACTCTACTCCTATTCCATTCTATTCCTTAGTCCAGTTCATATATTCTATTCTATTCCTTATTCCATTCCTTATTCTATTTCATATTCTACTCTGCTCTGCTCTATTATTCTATTCTATTCCATTCTATTCCATTCCATTCCATTCCTTCTTCCATTTCATATTCTACTCTACTCTACCCTACTCTACTCTGCTCTACTCTGCTCTACTCTACTTTACTCTACTTCTATTCTATTCTATTCTATTCTATTCTATTCTATTCTATTCTATTCTATTCCATTCCATTCCATTCCTTATTCCATTTCATATTCTATTCTATTCTGTTTTGTTCTGTTCTGTTCTATTCTATTCCTTATTCCATTCCTTATTTTACTCTACTCTGCCCTGCTCTATTCTACTCATATTTTATTCTATTCCTTATTCCATTTCATATTCTACTCTACTCTGCTCTGCTCTGCTCTACTCTACTCCTATTCTATTCTATTCTATTCTATTCTATTCTATTCTATTCTTTGCTATGCTATGCTATGCTATGCTATGCTATGCTATGCTATTGGAATCTTCCCAGCAAGACTGTCCAATTAACCATCATTTTATCTCTTCCAGGGATTCTTTAATTTGGCTCTTCTTCTGGAAGAAGGTTATTCTATCCCAAGTTCCCTTTTAGACCGTTTAGAAATCGACCGCACTGCCCACTCCAGAAACATGTCCCTCCGTCAAGAGCTTTATGAAAGGTAAGCCTGTTCTGTCTTCTTTTTGACAGAAGTCAGAGTTGAACGTTTAGAGTGGCCTGTGTGGAACATGAGTCAAAGATGAGTTGTGGGAATGAACCCTTCAGTTCCTCCTTCTGCACAAACGCTCGAAAGAAACAGGCCTAGGGACGAGGTGAATTCTGGTTCAAAAGTATGGACAATTGTCACTTCCGGTTGAGAGCCATGGGGAGCCAAAACATCCGTTTTGCAACGGGGCAACAATTCAATATCAGAAGCTCAAGATCAGAAGCTCAAACCAGGGGTGGGTTCCGGCCGGCACGACTGCCATTCACTCGTGTGCACGCTTTGCACGCATGCGCATTGCGATAGAAATTGTTCTGCATGGCGGCAGCGATGGCGGCAACCGGGGAAACAGTTCAGGGGCATGGCGCAGATGTGGGTTCCTACCGGTTCGCTTCAGTTCGGAGGAACTGGTAGCAGAAATGGCGACTGGGTCTCCGAACCGGTAGGGACGGCATGCTCGCTAGGCCCCTGAACCAGTTCCCCGGTCTCTGTGACATCTTTTTTTGACCCTTTTAAATGTTCCGTGCATGCAAAATGACGCACGCACCGAACTGGCAGTAATGCCAGCAGAAACTCACTCTTGGCGTGGTAGGCCTGGGTCGCTGCCAGCTCCAGAGACCCAGGCCGCCATACCGCTACCGGTTTGGCCAAACTGGTAAGAGCCCACCACTGACTTGAATTACAATTAGGATCTTTGAGATAACCCATAGGTACTCTGCACAGGTGCTTCTTGTAAGTAGCTGCAAGAATTAATGTTTTCCGGTCAGCTGATGAGCTGAGCAGGTGGGAGTCAATTTCAACAAACCAGAATAGAGCTGGAAGGGACCTGGGAGATCTTCTAGTCCAACCCCCTGCTCAAGGAGGAGACCCTATACCATTTCAATTAGGTGGCAGTCCAGTCTTTTCTTAAAAACCTCCAGGGATGGAAGCCCCCACAACTTCTGAAGGTAAGCCGCTCCATTAGATCATTGTTCTCACTGTTAGGAAGTTTCTCCTTAGTTCTAAGTTGCTTCTTTCCTTGATTAGTGTCCGCCCATTGCTTCTTGTCCTGCCTTCAGGTGCTTTGGAGAATAGCTTGACTCCCTCTTCTTTGGGGCAGCCCCTTAAATAGTGCCGATCAAGGGAGATCGCCACAATCTATACTGACAGTCCTTAATGCAGCCTTTTTTAAGGACACAAAAATCAAACCTCATTCCTTAACCATTTGGAATTTTATTTGTTGCTTTGGAAATATTACGATCCTCCAGAACAGCAAGTATGACTGCAATCCCTTTGCAAATGTTTTTTCTTGGGGGGGAAAAAGAATATTAAATACAATTTGGGGAAAACATGCGTTTTTAAATTAAACAGCAAACGTGTGCCTAGAATTACAGATTTTTGGGCCGTTGACAATGAATTGATGGTCCCAAGTGGAGCTAGAATGGTAATTTTAAATTAATTAGAAGAATGCCTCTTTTGGGAAACTGCGGCTGGTTTTGTTTGAAGTGAAAAAGAAACTTAGACGGGATTTTGAGGATTGGAGACTAGAGGGAGCTAGAGGATAGTAAAGAGTATAATTGAAGGAAGAATGGGGCAGAATATTTAACAGTGACTTTTTAATGGATAGTTTTGAAAACCGGTCCTCAAAACTGTACGACATGATGGATAGATGGAGGCAGTGGTGGGATTAAAATAATTTAACAACCGGTTCTCTGCCCTAATGATTTCGTCTAACAAGCAGTTCACCAAACTACTCAGAAAGTTAACAACCGTTTCTCCCGAAGTGGTGCGAACCGTCTGAATCCCACCACTGGATGGAGCAGGGGTTGGCAACCTTAAACACTCAAATGTGATTGTCGCACATTGGCAGTTGTGACACATATTTTGAGCGACAGGGAGCTGCAGTAGAGGGATGAAAGAGACACATGCAGCCCCAGAGCCACTGGTTGCTGATTCCTGGGTGGAGGGTTAAAGAAATTGCAGAAGAGGAATAAGATATTCCGGGATAAGTTTGGAAATTAATTTGAAAGTGGATATAAAGATGACAAGGCATGAGAAGGATGTGGAGAAAGATCTATTGGACCTACAAAGGAAACAGCCTCTGGTTCACTGCCTAAAAGAGATATGCCACTACTAAATCAGGAAAAAAGGAAAGATACGGAAAACTTTTTTCTTATTGGGCGTACCAATGAGATCTTAGCGTTCCCACGGATTTAAAAAATAGATTTTGAGATACCAAACTCTGGGACTTCATTTGAAGGAGTTAAAAGACCGAGGCAGTTAAAAGTAGAGGAAAGACATACAGGGTTCCCTTATTCGATCAAGATTAAGAGGGTTAAATCTGGAAGCCCTCAGTGGACTTCTGCTGATGAAGGACAGATTTTGGATTTTGTTTTTAGTTAAGAGGTGAGATACGGGGGGGGGGGGGGGAGCATATATTGTAGCTTAAGAGAGGGGGATACATTCCTAAAATTGTACTTGTGGGAATGAAGAGAGAAGACACTTGGATTTGTTTTTGTTTTTCCTTTTTCTCTTCTCTTCTCTCTTTTTTGTCTTTTCTCTTCCCTTCCCTTCCCTTCCCTCCTTATTGGCCGCAGGGATGTATGTGGGAGGATGCGATCCCGCAGGTAGCTAGGTCCTGTGCCATGGAGCGCTTTAAAGATGGTGATCAAAACCTTGAAACGCACCCGAAAAACCACAGGCAGCCAGTGCAGCTCGCGCAGGAGTGGTGTTACGTGGGAGTACCTAGTACTCCCCATGACTGCCCGCGCGGCTGCGTTCTGGACTAGCTGCAGTCTTCGGGCGCATCCCAAGGGAAGCGCCATGTAGAGAGCATTGCAGTAGTCCAGGCGAGACGTCACCAGTGCATGAGTGACCATGCGTAGGGCATCCCGGTCCAGAAGGGGGCGCAATTGGCGCACCAGGCGAACCTGGTGGAACGCCCCCCTTGCCACGGCTGCCACATGGTCGTCCATTGACAGCCGGGCATCTAGGAGGATGCCCAAATTGCGCGCCCGTTCCACAGGGGGCAATTGTTCGCCCCCTATAGCCAGCGATGGAGTCAGCTGGCTGAACCGAGGTGCCGGTACCTTCCATTCTTATTCCTTCCATCTCTCTCTTCTTCTCTTCTCTTTTTTCTTCCCTTCCCTTCTCTTCTCTCTCCTTCCATTCTTCTTCCTTCCTTTTGTCCCTCCTTCGTTTCTCTCCTCTCCTCTTTGTCTCTTCACTTCTCTTCTCTCTTCTTCCTTCCATCTCTCCTCTTCTCTCTCTTCTCCTCTTTGACTCTTCCCTTCTCTTCTCTCTCCTTCCATTCTTCTTCCTTCCATCTCTCCCTCCTTCTCTTCTCTTTTCTTCTCACCTCTCCTTTGTCTCTTCTCTTTCACTTCCTTTCTCTCCTACCCTTCTTCTTCTTTCCATCTCTCCCTCCTTTTCTCCTCTCCTCTTTGTCTCTTCTCTTCTCTTCCCTCCCCTTCTCTCTCCTTCCCCTCTCCTTCTTTTCATTCACTATTTGTTATCCTATCCTATGACTATACTTGAGTGTTGCATCTTATGATGATTGTATTTTATTGTTATGACTATGATTTATCCCTTGTTGCTTGCATGTACAGTAAGAGCTTCCGCACCGGAGACAAATTCCTCGTGTGTGTCCCTATCACACTTGGCCAATAAAGAATTCTATAAGGCCCTAAATCTTACAAATTGTTGAACTTATTTTTAATACATTAAATAATGTTCTTCCACAGATGCTGGAATTACAGCAACCAAGACTCTATCAACCCATGCACATTAGCCTTGCTTTACCTACAGCTGAGGATTTGGTCCAGCAACATTTTCCATTCTGATCTGGTAAGTACTCCTCCGTTGCCCTTTGGAGTAAATTCTGGAGATTTTGTGGCTCTAATGCCAACTTCTGCTTTGTTGCAGATCTACTATTTGGGCTGTTTATCTCCCTGTTTGTTGGTTGCTTTCATCATTCGGCGTTTCTGGTCTCTTTCAGGTAATTATTTACAATAGCAATAGCAGTTAAACTTACATCCCACTTCACAGTGCTTTGCAGCCCTCTCTAAGCGGTTTACAGAGTCAGCCTCTTGCCCCCAACAATCTGGGTCCTCGTTTTACTGACCTCGGAAGGACAGAAGGCTGAGTCAACCTTGGGCCAGTCAGGATCGAACTGCTGGCAGTCGACAGAGTTAGCCTGCAATACTGCATTCTAACCACTGGGAGGAAAGGAAGGAAGGGCAGTAGAAATAGCACTTGTATATGACTTTACAGAGATTTAAGCGGTTTAGAGAGTCAGCCTCTTGGCCGCAACACTCTGAGTACAAAGTAAAATGCCGAAGCAATTGCAAGTAGTCCTCAACTTACGACAGTTCATTTAGTGATGGTTTGGAGTTACAATATCGCTGAAAAAAGTGACTTACGGCCGTTTTTCATGCTTACGACTGTTGTCCCATGGTCAGATGATTTAATTCGGAGGCTTGACCATTGACTCACATTTATGACTGTCGCAGTTTCCCAGGGGAAGGTCACGTGATTCCCCCTTGTGGCCTTCTGTCAAGCCAAGTCCACGGAGAAGCCCGATTCACTTAAGGACCGTGTTACTAACTTAACCGCTGCACTGTTCCCTTTAAGAAAAGCAGCAAGAAAAGTCATATAATGAGGCCCAGCTCACTGAACACATTTCTCACTTAACCACGTAAATTTTGGGCTCAGTTGTGGACGCAGGTTGAGGACAATCTGTACAGATTTTGGAGGTTGTATTTCCTGTCTGTATGTAAATATGAAACCGTAAATTCTTATAAATATGAAGGTGAAATACATTTCCTTGTTGGTTAAGGTAAAGGTTCCCCTCGCTCGTATGTGCTAGTCGTTCCCGACTCTAGGGGGCAGTGCTCATCTCCGTTTCAAAGCCCAAGAGCCAGTGCTGTCCGAAGACGTCTCCGTGGTCATGTGGTCGGCATGACTCAATGCCAAAGGAGCACAAAAACGCTGTTCCCTTCCCACCAAAGGTGGTTCCTATTTTGCTACTTGCATTTTTACGTGCTTTTGAACTGCTAGGTTGGCAGAAGCTGGGGCAAGTCACGGGAGCTCACTCCGTTATGCGGTGCTAGGGATTCGAACTGCCGTCCTTTCTCATTGACAAGCTCAGCGTCTTAGCTATGAGCTACTGCTTTCCCCCTTGTTGGTTAGAGAGGGGCATATGCCACGAATAAGCAAGTCCATCTTCAAATTAGATTTCTGGGTTTTTGGAGGAGGGGGTGGAGCACCTATTTTCTGTCTTGATGAGTGAGCTGATTCTCCTTTTAAAAAAAAAAATTTTTTTAACACTGTCCTGCAAATTATGTCTCTCCTGAAAGGACAGAAGACTTTACGGAGATTATATCTATCTGTCTGTCTGTCTATCTCTCTCTCTCTCTCTCACTCCCTCTCTGCCTCTTTCTCTCTCTCCCTCTCTCCCTCTTTCTCTCTCTATATCTCTGTCTCTCTCTGTCTCTTTCTTTCTTTCTCTCTCTCTCTCTGTCTGTCTGTCTCTCTCCCTTTCTCTTGCTCTTTCTCTCTGTGTGTCTCTGTCTCTCTCTCTGTTTGTCTCTGTCTCTCTGTCTCTCTCTCTCTCTCTATTTCTCTCTGTGTGTCTCTATCTCTTTCTCTCTTTGTCTCTGTCTCTCTCTGTCTCTTTCTCTCTCTGTCTCTTTCTCTCTATATCTCTCTATCTCTCTATCCATCTATCTATCATCTGTCTGTCTGTCTGTCTACAATCAATCTATCTATTATCTATCTATCTATCTATCTATCTATCTATCTATCTATCTATCTATCTATCATCTATCTATCTATCTATCACCTATCTGCCTACCTACCTTCCTTCCTTCCTTCCTTCCTTCCTTCCTTCCTTCCTTCCTTCCTTCCTTCCTTCCTTCCTTCCTATCTATCTATCTATCTATCTATCTATCTATCTATCTATCTATCTATCTATCTATCTATCTATCTATGCCCTGGCTTAGTGTCCAACCCAGTTCTCTGTTCATTGAAGACACGAGAAGATCACTAACTGGTTTGATCCTGTTCTTTTAAGGCACTTGCAGACTCAAGCATTCCTCTAGGTTAAAAAAAAATGAGGCAGATTAATAGTAGATCATTAACAAGGCCAGCTAATGGGTAGCGAGACGAGATAATTTCCTCTACAGGGTTCCCCCCTCCTTCCTTTGTCCTTTCACCTTTGGAGAGCAGCTGAATAACCACGGGGTTGAGCTGATAACTTGACAGCTGTACGGTTAGAGTTATCTCTTGTGGAGGAAGCCCCCGTTACGACAGAGATAATTCACTCCGGAGAGTGTTGAAATGTTCGCAGGCAGGATCTTTAATGGCTCCCCAGGGTAGATGTGAAATTTAACACGGTGTGGGGTTGTGTGGGTTGGTCAAGTTGTGGTCGGGGAGGCTTGTAGAAGGAGGACAGGTGTTCTGACCGAGGCTTCCCAAAAGCACGAAGCCGACTCCTCGTCCCGATAAAACCTCTTTTATTTAGGTTAAAGGGGATTCCTCTCCAGCAAAGTCCCGGCCAACAGTCTTTCAAGAGATTTCACAGCTACAGACTTTCATCAGGCTTGGAGAGCTGCCAGGCCGATATCTTCGAAACTCCATGCTGTAGCAGCAATTACTTGGCAAGGAGTCAGGAACAGATCTTCATCCTAATGAACTAATTGCCTCCTGCAAACTCCATTCCCCAGTCGCTCCTCTTTTATTTCCTCTGGGAGGGGCCATTCATCATCCACCTGTGCCTTTACTCCCGAGTCTGCCCTTGTTCCTTAGCTCTTCCCTTCGTCTGGCCACTCTGCGCATGCACATACTGGGAACAGGCTCCAGCTGTTCTTCTGCCTCACTGATGTCCGACTCTGAAGGCAGCTGATAATTGTCAGATGGCTCTGGCCCCCTCTCTGCCTCCGACACAGAGCCCTCATCCGAGCCTTCCCCAGACTCCAGGACTGGCCCATCTTCGTACCCAACCTCCTCAATGTCTGAGCCTGCCACCAGCTCCGCTGGCCACTGGTGGGCCACAACAACAGGATGGAAAATTCACAAAGGAAACAACAATCGGTCAATTCATCCATCCATCCATCCATCCATCAACAAACTCGATACATAAGGCTTCATAAAACAAACCAAAAAGATAGGATTAAAGATTACCTGGGAAATTGATGTCAATAGGAGCTCACTTTCTTTAAATCTGATTTCACATTTCACAGCCTATTTAGAATAACTTTAATGTCACTTTGAACGTGCCCTGATCGGCATACATCAAAATGAAATTTTGCGGCATACAGCTCTGCGACCGTCATAAATATGAATCAGTTGCGAGGGATCCAACTTTTGATTATGTAACAGGGGGAGGGGGGATGCTGTAACGATTGCAGGGGTGAAATCCAGCAGGTTCTGAGGTTATGGAGAACCGGTAGGGGAAATTTTGAGTAGTTCGGAGAGCCAGCAAATGCCACCTCTGGCTGGCTCCAGAGTGGGGAAGGAATGGAGATTCTGCAGTATCCTTCCCCTGCCACACCCACCAAGCCATGCCCACCAAGCCACGCCACACCAACCAAACCATGCCCACAGAACTGATAGTAAACAAATTTGAATTTCACCACTGAACGGTTTGAAGTGAGGAAAAACTCAAGTCCTTTTCGATGCTGTTGTAACTTTGGACGGTGAGTAAACAATTGCAAGCCAAGGACTTCTGTGCCGTGCAGCTTTTCTTGAACTTGTGGTTACTGTCCACAGTAACAAATTCATTTCATTCCTCTATTGGTTGTGTTGTGCAGCGGTCACTCGTCCGGATCATTCAGCGGTCGCTGAAGGAGGACCTCTTCCTAGAGATGGAGAGCCAAATCAGAGGAGGTCAGCAGAAAACGAAGCATCTCCTGACCCAAATGGCTTGGAGGAGGATTCCATAAACCCACAACATTCCTATTCCAGAAGCTGATACGCGAGGAAGAGTTGCCTCCAAGCAAACTTCCTTTTCCAAAGCGGTAGCAAACATGTCCCCTTGGCTCTTTGGATTTATTTTGGGAGCCAACAGCCTTCAAAATCGAGAGGAAGTAAAGTGGCAGGGATGAGTAAGGAGATCATGGTTGCAAAGCATGTTGAACGTTTTCTAATTTTTACTTTAGCACGCCTCCCTCCGTAGGATGATTAAAAAGGACCTGCTACTGCCATGACTTCCAACCACTTTTGAATGAGGATGAGAACATTCTTCTAAGCCCCCTCCTCGCTTGCTTATTCCTCAACTTGAGTGCACAAAGGACTTCATTGTTTACATCTGTCTTCAGTTGGTGATCAAATAAAGACCCTAATTTGTTTTATATAGTTTTTAAAAAGGGAAAGGCCCACGTGTCCATGGAGATCCTCCATCATCCAAGTCATGGTTGTCCCAAAGGTGCTTTTTTCAAGGGGCAACTGGACTTTTGGGGTTTTTCTTTGAAATATGTTTCACTTCTTTTCAAGCCAAGAAACAACAACAACTACTACTACTATACTACTTTTTCTCTTCCTCCCCCCTCCTCCCTATCTTTCTCCTCCTCCTCCTCTTCTTCTTTCCTTCTTCTTTTCCTTCTTCTTTTCCTCTTCTTCCTCCTCCTCCTCTCCTCCTCCTCTTCTTCTTTTCCTTCTACATTTTCCTCTTCATTATCATCTTCTCCTCCTCCTCCTCCCCGCCTTCCTCCTCATCGTTCTCCTCCTCCTCCTCCTCCTCTTCTTTTTCTTTCCTTCTTCTTTTCCTCATCTTTTCCTCTTCTTCCTCGTCCTCCTTCCTCCTCCTCTTCTTTTTCCTTTTTTCCTCTTCTTCCTTTCCTTCTTTTCCTCTTCCTCCTCTTCTTCTTCTTCTTTCCCTTCTACATTTTCTTCTTCTTTTCTCTTCTCTTCTTCCTCCTCTTTTCTCTTTTTTTCTTCTTCTTGCCTCTTCTTTTCTTTTTTTCTTCTTCTTTTCTCCTCTTCATCCTCTTTTCTTCTTCTTCTCCTTCTCCTTCTTGTCTTTCTCCTCCCCCTCTTCCTCCTCCTCCTTTCCTTCTTCTCAAGAAGCTTCTTGATGAGAAGTGAAATGTCTTCAAAGAAAAATCAGAAAATCCACCCGAAAAAGCACCCTTGGGACAAAAAGCCCCATCCTTTTCATTTGCAACCATTTATATGCTTACATTTATATGCTCCATATTTATATATCGTATTTGATTATCTATTATCATTTTGCCTTTCATTCTGGATCATTCAATCAGAACCAATCCCCCTTGGTTCAAGGCAATTCAATACCATTATCCTGATTATGGCTTTGCATGGGAATAGAGCAAAGGTGGAGAGAAGGAACCATTTTCTGGAGTGAGAATAGGAAACCACAAATGAATACTACATCTAATTTTGGTCAACACATTGCAAAAAAGATATTGCGACTTTGGGAAAAGTGCAGAGAAGTGCAATTAAGAGGATCAAAGGCCTGGAGACTAAAACATAGGAAGAACGGTTGCAGGATTCGGGTTGGCTAGTCTAGAGAAAAGAAGGGCTAGGAGGGACATGATAGCAGTCTTCCAATACTTGAGGGGTAGCCACAAAGAGGAGGGGGTCAAATTATTCTCCAAAGCACCAGAGGCAGGACAAAAAACCATGGATGGAAACTAGTCAAGGAGAGAAGCACCCTGCAATTAAGGAGAAACTTTCTAACAGTCAGACCAATTAACCAGGGCCTTGTAGGTGTTCCATCACTGGAGGTTATTAAGATGAGACTGGAGAGCCACTTGTTTGAAATGGTAGAGGGTCTCCTGCCTGAGCAAGGGGTTGGACTAGAAGACCTCCAAGGTCCCTTCCAGCTTTATGCTGAATTATATAGCCATGTCTGGATCAGTTCTGCTATTAATAAGTGCCTTCCCTATAACTTGAACAGCTCATCCCCTATTAATTAATTGTAGGGGTTGAAAACTGGCCAGTAACATTTAACAATAAAAAGAGTTGGAAGGGACCTTGGAGGTCTTCTAGTCCAACCCCTTGCTTAAGCAGGAAACCCTATGCCATTTCAGACAAATTTGTTGGGAACAATCCGAGAGGAGAAAATAAATGATTAAGAGTTGTGATCATGCCACTCATATTTTATTTGACTTGTGGAATTATTTATATTCACGTCAGAATAATTGTTTGGATCTTAAAAGTTTAACCAGATTGAAATTTGGATATTTACAGGGCCATTTTCCATAGATTCCTCCTTTCTTGCATTCTCAACACGGTCCGGATATCAGACCCACAGAGTTAAGAAGTTGCAGGAAATAATAATAATAATTTAAAATACCATGATTTTATTTTTTTCTAGAATTTGATTAAAACATGGATGCTCAGAAAGAGGTTTGGCTGGAAATTATTTAAACCCAGTTCCCGTGGCTGCTTTATGACACACAACTGATAACTCTGAAGTTTCCAAGAGTTGCCCTAATTATTGATCTTATATTGTTATACGACAGTATTTTGCAAGTTACTTCCATCATCAAAAGAAAATGCATATATAAGGCAAACCAAGAGATATAGCTTAATGAGGGAATTCATTAGCGTAAACTAGAAAGGGGTTAACAATCTTAAACCTAACTATTCTTATCTTTCAGATGTTATGATGTCAAACAGTACTTATTATTTAACAATTATGATTGCAAATAGAGTAGATTTATAACCGTAATCTCCTGCCATAAACTATACTATTTACTGAATATTAGAATATCAGGATTTAATTACAGTCATGGAGGTTGAAACATATAATGTTGGGGTAGCGTTCAGATTAGTATTTGGCATGGGTTTCTTTCTTTCTTATCTTTCCCCCCCTCTAGTAAGTAAGTGTTTGTTAAACATCAACTCCTTGTTGTCATAAGGCAAAAGAGATAGCAAAACTGGATTCAGTTTCAGTCTGTAGAGATTATGGTCAGCTTCAGAAATTGTGCTCAGATCTGGAATGGAATGGAATGGAATAGAATTCTGATTCTGAATTCAGAATAGAATAGAATGGGAATGGGAGTAGAATAGAGAATTCAGAATAGAATAGGAAAAAATAGAATAGAATAGAACAGAATAGAGAATGGAATGGAATAGAAACTAGACTAGATTAGACTAGACTAGACTAGAGTAGAGTAGAATAGAATTCAGAAATAGGGTAGAGTAGAGTAGTGTAGAATAGAATAGGAATAGGATAGAATAGAAATAGGAATAGAATAGAGAATTCAGAATAGAATAGGAAAGATTAGAAAAGAATAGAATAGAGTTCATAAATAGGGTAGAATAGAGTAGTGTAGAATAGAATAGGAATAGGAATAGGAATAGGAAGGATAGGATAGAATAGGAATAGAGAATTTGGAATACAATAGGAATAGGAATAGAATACAATACAATACAGTTCAGAATACACTTCAGAAATAGAGTAGAGTGGAGTAGAACAGAACAGAACAGAATAAAGAATAGAGTAGAGTAGAGAACAGAGAATGGAAAGGAGTGGAATGAAATAGAATGCAATATAATATAGAGTAGAGTAGATTGGAGTGGAATAGAATAGCCCAGAACAGAACAGAATAGAAAATATAGAATATAGAATAGGATTAAGGACTAGACTAGAATAGAGAGAAAAACAGAACAAAATAGAACAGAATAGAATATAATTCTTTATTGGGTAAGTGTGATTGGATACACAAGGAATTGGTCTCTGTGGCAGAAACTCTCAGTATGCATACAAACATCAAAGTGATAGATCATAAATCATAGTTACAAACATTAAACCTAAGATACAAAGAGCAAGTGATAACTGATAACTTCCGACAGTTTTGACCCAGCTTCCAAAACACGACAAATCCTCTGTATTTAAATCAACGGTTCCTTTATTAGGAGCGCCAGCAGCCCCGGCAAAAAGTTTCTCTATCACCGCAGGCTAACAAGTCCATCCGGCAGGGGAGATGAATAGTTGTCTGCCGAATCTATTCATCTCTGCCCTCTGCCTTTTCTCCCCAAAGTTTGGGTGGGACTTCGCTAACAGCTGTGTTTCTTCCATCCCAAAAGACCGGCCCATAGATTTCCACTGCTCTCCTCTCCTCTGCCTTCTGTGCATCCGCACGTCAGGCACTGGACCCAGCTGTTCCTCGTCTTCCTCATCAGCCCCCTTCAGACCTGGGGGCTGTTGACTCTCCACCTGAGGGCTGATGGGCGGCCCAGGCTCTGCCTCTGTCTCTCTCTCTCTGCCAGCTCCACTACCTCTTCCCCCTCGGAGCTCTCAGGTTGCCTTGATGCTGGCCCTGACTCCCACACCTTCTCCCGATTGAGCTGCTGGAGGAGCCAACAAGCCACAACACCTATGTTGGTAAAGATTCCCCTGGCACATATATGCTAGTCATTCCTGACTCAAGAAGCCGGTGCTCATCTCTGTTTCAAAGCCAAAGAGCCAGCGCTGTCCGAAGACGTCTCCGTGAGTCATGTGGCCAGCATGACTCAATGCCGAAGGCGCACAGAACGCTGTTCCCTTCCCACCAAAGGTGGCTCCTATTTTTCTACTTGCATTTTTATGTGCTTTCGAACTGCTAGGTTGGCAGAAGCTGGGACAAGTCACGGGAGCTCACTCCGTTACGCGGTGCTAGGGATTCGAACTGCTGAACTCCCGACCTTTCTGATTGACAAGCTCAGAGTCTTAGCCCCTGATCCACCGCATCCCTATTGAAGATGGTTGGCGATAGTCGTAATTAATGACAATAAAGTTTATACTTATTTTAAAAAAGGAGTAAGGCAGGGATGGTTACATTTGTTTAGATCAAAGAAGAACCTCAGCGATCACATCACAACAGCAAAAGCTGGGACAAACCTGGGCTATTTTTCAAATAATATTACTCTTTCCAAATGACACCTGCCATGTTATGATCCAGTATTATTCCCCAGGAACATACTCAAAACACGGTTATGTAACTGCTGACCCTGGAGGGCGTATTTACCCTCATGTGAAACGGTGTGATTTTATTTTATTTGCAGAAATCACCGTAGTAACCAGGTCTGGAAGTCCACCGAGACAGCTGTAATGACGTCAAATTGTAGATACTAGACATGGGAAACACGGCGTCAACAGTTTCTTGATTGGAAAGGAGTAATAAAACGTAGCTAAGAAGATAAATACACAAGACCTATGTAGTTTAAATACTTCTTTTTACTGAGACTACTAGTTAGTGAGAGGCCTACAACCAGCTGATGAAAAGGCTTTTTATAATAAGCTTGGATGTGCAATAGTGGTAAATATCTGTAGCTCGGGTGTAGGATGAGGGCAAAGGTTCATTCTTCAAGTTGGTGGTTTCTGAACATTTTGTTAGCAGGCTTGATAACATCTTCGGCGGAGTTGAGGGGATGTCATTGTGGGTGTCCTTCTGCTAATAAGGGCTTCGTGTGGTCAGTAGGTCTTATGATGGGGAGGTCACATCAGGTGAGGGCAGTGGTGGATTGCAGGCGGTACGCCCCGGTATGCCTGTACCGGAGCCAGCCCAGAGCACTGGATACTGTTCCGGTACGATGCTCCCAATGGCCCACCCGCCCACCCGAGCTCCTTACTGGAGTTTAAAGGCTTTTGCGCTTCTACGCAGGTGCATGGCGCATACAGTGCCTGCGTGCTGCGCTACAGAGCAGCTGGAGCATCACAGAGGTGCTTGAATGCATGCACATGTGTGCGCGCACTGCACACATCCATGAGGATGCCGCCGGCCCCGTTCCAACTGTACTGGTTGGAACGGGATTTGAAACCCACCACTGGGTGCGGGTCATGTCAGATGAGGGTCTTGTGATGGGTCAGGTGTGGGTTGTATCAAGTGAGAGTCTTGTGATGGCTCTTGTGATGGGTTGTAATGGGTCAAGTGTGAGTCATGTCAGATGAGAGTCTTATGATGGGTTAGATGTGAGTCATGTCAACTCAGGGTCATGATGGGTCTTGTGGATGGATTACATCAGATGAGGGTCATGATGGGTTGCGATGGGTCATAATGGGTCAAGTGCGGGTCACATCAAATGAGGGTTTTGCGGTGGGTCACAAAACTTAGAACTGAGGAGAAATTTCCTGACAGTGAGAACAATGAATCAGTGGAACAACTTGCTTCCAGAAGTTGTGAATGCTCCAAAACTAGACATTTTAAAGAAGATGTTGGATATCCATTTGTCTGAGGTGGGGTAGGGTTTCCTGCCTAGGCAGGGGTTGGACTAGAAGATCTCCAAGGTCCCTTCCAACTCTGTTTATTCTATTCTATTCTATTCTATTCTATTTCTATTCTATTCTATTCTATTCTATTCTATTCTGTGCCTTCTTTCAATGTCAGTCTCTCCATTTCTGCACAGTCTACTGTGTTTCCCTGAAAATAAGACCCTGTCTTATATGTATATTTTTGCCACCAAAAAAGGCACTAGGTCTTATTTGGGGGGGGGATGTTGTCCACTGACTCACTTCACTTATGTGTGTCACCCCGGCTGCAGAAGGTGTTGTGATATGCGAGGCCTGGCTTCAACTGTCCAAAGGTAAGTAGTAGGGCAGCTCCATCCCCCCCATCCCCACCCTAGCTTAATTTTTACCCGTGCACCCTGGAGTGGGTGGGGTCTTAATTAGGGCTTTTTGGGGGGCAGGGATGCACATGTAAAAAAATCAAGCTAGGGTAGGTTGTATTTTTGGGGCAACCCGGTAGTATCTCCTTAATTATCGCTTCATCTTGCTGTGTTTCTTCCTCTTTCCAATAGTGTGTGAATATAATCCTCGGTGCTGTTAAGACATGTAATTCTGCTAGCATTTTAAAGTGAGCTGTGCAGGTGACCATTCAGGAAATGGAGAAAGAATTGGCTACTGGGACATACTGGGAGATCCAGTTGGATGCAGTGGGGAAGGCAACAGGCTAGAAACCACTTGAGTGTGAACGATAGTCCCATCTTAGGTCAAAAACAAGCTGGGTGACCCTGGGCCAGATACAGGTAGTCCTCGACTTACAATGATTCATTTAGTGACCACTCAAAGTTATAACAGCACTGAAAAAAGGGGCTTGTGTCCGTTTTTCACACTTACGACCACTGCAGTATTCCCACGGCCACATGATCAAAATTCACACGCTTGGGAACTGACTCATATTTATGATGGTTGCAGAATCACGGGGTTATGCGACCCTCCTTTTGCGACCGTTTGATGAGCACAGACCACGGGGAAGCCAGATTCACTTAACGACCGTGTCACTAACTTAACTGCAATGATTGACTAACGACTGTGGCAAGGAAGGTCATTAAAAAGGGCGAAACTCACTTGACAATTGTTTCATTTAGCAAAATGTTGGGGTCAATTGATGGTCATAATTCAAGGACCCCCCGTTTCCTCCCCACCCTTGTCTTCTCTGGAAGTCATCCGTGGGTTGAAACCCCCTGTCTGATAGATTGATAGATGATTGATAGATGATTGATAGATTGAGAGATTGATAGATAGATAGATAGATGATAGATAGATAGATAGATAGATAGATAGATAGATAGATAGATAGATAGATGATTGATTGATTGATTGATTGATTGAATGCATGAACAATGAATGGGTAACATTCTAAATAGTAGAAAATAAATGTACATTCCCAAACTGATCACAGGAATGTTGGATGTATGAGTATAAGCAGGGAACATTCTATCACATGTGGTGGACCTGCCCCGAGGTTGGAAAATATTGGCACAAGATAAGGAAGTGGATGGACGAGATAATTGAACGAAGTATGGAGCTGAAGCCGGAAATGTTTCCCCTGGGAATCTTTGATGGGGAAATGGAGACAAAATTACAATAAGTAATACTACACATATTAACCGCAAGCAGAATCGTTTTAGCACAGAATTGGAAACAAACAGATATTCCCCCAGACCCAATAATAAGGAAAATCTATGAATGTGCAGAAATGGATAGACTATCTATGGGAATGAAGGAGAGGGAAAAAGCTGCATTATCAAATTTGGAATAGATAGTATTCCTGGCTTGAGAGTAAACATAAAACTTAAGGTATAGAGGGTAAAAGTATAATATATATAGATTATTTAAATAAGGATATAACTTAGGATAGGGATATAGAGATACAATTTTTTGTAAATAGGATTGTTACGAAAAATATGTATCCTGATATGGAAAAGCTGTTACAAGTGTAAATTTGTTTTATTGTGTTTTGTTTTTTAACGTTGTTAAAAATGTAATAAATACTATTTAAAAAGAAATAAATAAATGTATGTGTAGGTATGTATGGTTATAAATGAAATGCACACATCCTGATATGAAATAATACTTCATTATTATACCCGAGGGGTTTTATAAAAATAGAGTTTCGTCGTTTATAGTCTTTTAAAAAATCGTTTAATTTTCCATGTTCGGTATTGCATTCAATATCCTGTCATTCTTTTCCAATGAGACAAAAAACCATGCCAGATTACAATATCATTCCGTTTTACATTGTTGGTCATTTGTAGTTTTATCCACAGTTTAAGGAAGAACCCTCGTTGCAAAACAAATAAAAGCCAAAGGGACTAAGATGTAAAAAATATACATATATATCTATCAATATTTTAACGCATCACAGAAATGAAAGCATGGCAGAGGTTCTTTTTTGTGTGCTTCTTCAACAAATCTTATCAAAGCAATAAGCAATATTCCCGCTCATTCTTTTCTAAAATAGGACAACCCAAAGCTATTTTACAGAAGTCTTCCCCACCACACACACACAGTTCCTTATAAGCACCACAACATTGTAAAATACACAATACATCATTCAAATTTCGCAAGCAGGCTTCCTTAGAGAACATATACAAAACTGTACACTGGAAAACAAAAAACACATTATAAATAATAATGGGAAACGCTAAAAAGAGATGAGGTTAGGCATAATCTGGTGTTTTTGGAGGTTACTCTGGAGGCCGCCTAGATTTCCAAACTCCCTGAGTCTGGAAGCCTGCCTATCGTCTTCTACTGCAATTACCTTTGTATCCAGCAAGCAAACTTCAAGTTAACAAGGGAGCACTAGGCTGGAGAAAGAAAATGCAAGGAGCATTCATGATTAGGCAAGAGAAGTGGGGAAATTACGTGTGAAACTGATGTTGACGTACGGTTGAACTTGTGGGTCCTCTCATTATTTTCTCCTCTTTTGTACTGTTAGTATGTACAAAGTGAGTACATTGAAGCAGTGGTGGCAACTGGCTCTATGCCATCCTACTTAGCCACATTTTCTAAGCCAGGTGCATGCCTGCAAGCCGCGCACACAAGCAAAGGGGATGCATGAAAGCCCTCACATTTTTGGTGGGCGGCGAACTGGTGGTAAAAATATCTAAACCCCACCTCTGATGGGGACACATTACATGAGATGGAGATTACATGTCTGATAAATTGATTCGCCTCTCCAATAAAATACCACTGAAGAGCTAAAATATGGGTTCATAACGCCAAGAGATATAATATTTGACTATGTATAAACCTAAGTGTATTGTATATTCTCTCTTTTCTAATCCTAATCTTGTCCCATTTACTCCCCTTCTTATGCTTCTGCCCGGTTCCACATAAAATAATATTAAGTCACCCTGAAAACATTTTCCACTCCTCAACTTTTGGGAATGTGGCTGCTAGTTCTTTAACCGTGAGTTGACGACAGCTGGTCTCATCCTTCAACCACCCGCCATGTTGGAAATCCAACTCCCTTTTGCTTGGAAAGCATTCCCACTTTCTAAACAACAATTCCACCCAAGGGAACAAGAGGTAGACTGAGTTACATCCTCAGAGTCAGACAACGAGAAAGCAGAGATCCGTGCGAAGGATTTTTTCTGTTTTTCTGAGTTTTTCAGAAGACCGAAAGTCTACGGAATTGAGTGTCAGTGTTCTGTTTAACAAATACGAATGACACACACACACCCCGACTGGTAATATTAGTGATTTGAGTGTGAAGACATTTTTTTACTCCCCAAATATGCAATATTATCATAAGAAAAATAAAATTCCCATCAAAAAACGGGTGGAACTTGATTGCAAAGTTGTAGCCGCCATTTTGATTCTTCTCACTCTTCCTTCTTCCCCCTTTACACCCCTGGTTTAATTAGTGCTTAATTTTGGTTGTGTCATTCTGTTTCTGCCTGGTACCGATTATTATTAATACCATAGAAACTTCACGTCTACAATATCACATCGAAATAATTAATCCATTTCTGCATAACATTGATTAAATGGTGAGAATTTGTTCTCCGGACTTCCAAGCATTTTGTTGAAGCGTCTTGCTGCAGTTCTTCTCCGCTCTTATTGATCTCACCTGGTGACCTTCACACGGCATGACCAGATGGTCACACGACCCACTGACCACATGAGAGCAATAAATGCGAAGAAGAACTGAGACTTCAACCAAAGCCTTGTTGAGGAGACTATCTAGCCTGAAGAACACAACATCTTACTACCCAAATATATCTTCTATCCTTTCTAAGTTGGTTACATCTTGAGCTTTCTTAAATGCGCTTTGAGGCTGGCAGGTCCAGGCATTTGTACAAAGTGGTCTCTATCCAGTAAAAATACACACCAAAACTGCTTTTATAGTTAAAAAATTATTTCGGGTGGATCCCAAGGAATTTACTTCTGAGTAAAATTGCATGAGATGGAGGATCATTTCCTTTGCTTCCCAAGAAATGCACATTTAAGTACTTTTAAATTTCACTGATCTCAGTAGCAATAAATGGAAGACACAATTTCTCCACTGTAATCTATCAGATTATTATTATTATTTTTAAAAAACCCTGAATTTTGCCTTGCATTCTTCTTGATATTTTTAAGCCTGCAAATACTAAGGTCCTTATATGGACTTCCTGCCTATATTCCTGTGCATTTTGACTGGGTTGCCAAGTAAATATAATTCCATATCTACATCTAGATAAAATTCTGGTATAGTGGTACATTCCAAGAAATGTAAGATAGTTTTGCAATAAATGGCATCATGAGGAAAACGAGGGAGACATTATCAGCTGTTGGAAAAATCAGTCCACGAGGCAATAAACAGAACGATAATAACTGGAGGCAAGGGACATTAAACTGCAATAGAGCATAGCACATCACAAGATATGAATTAGTTCTCATTTTGATCTGGGTGACCTAATACTTTACCTTGAAGCAAAATGCTAGGTTTCTTTTCAGCAGTATGGGTTTACAATAATCTCGGTATCCAGGTTTCATCCTGGTTGACTGAAAAGGTTTCTCAGTGGCTGGAAACGCGAGCACTGAGGAGTTACCTCCGCAGGCCACCAAAAGTTAGGACTTGCAACTTCTTCTCTATAAATTTGTTCCGAATATCCAAGGAGCTCCTTAGTGAAAACAGTTTCTCCAAATATGGAGCAAACCTTATCTACAAATTGCTCTCTATGATCTGAAGCAGAGGTGGATTGTTCCCGGATCGGCCCCGATCAGCCGAACCGGTGGTAGCGGCAGAGGAAGGCTCCGCCCACCCGTCCTGACGCTTCTGCGCGTGCCACCTCTGAGCTGAAGGCTGGTTTGTATAATGCTACAGGTCAACAAACTATTGTTTACTGTTGGATCCAACTCGCCATGGGATTATTCAACCATTCAATTGAATTACTTAAAATAACTTAATTTTTCTCATTCACCTTTCATTTTGGCCTTTTCTGTCATGACTCCATTCCACCATTTCTTTGATATCAGTGTAACTCCTGTCACATGGCGAGTTGGCCCCCAGTGAGGTGGCCATGGTGAGCTGGCCATGACAATTTATCCTAGATCCATTTACAGTGCGGTGAACACAATCAGACACCCGACAACAGAGGTAAAAAGGTTGTGTGTGGGAGCAATTGGCTTTCTCCCATCCAGCTTTGGGACATTCCGTGAGTTAATGCTTCTGGAATACGAGGTACATTTTTTAGGGCAACTCACTTCTTAAAAACACATTATTTACATAATTTAATCTTGTCACGAGGAGAAAATCTTGGGAATGCCCCCCTGTATCATCTTCTTCAGAGATGGGTTCCTCCCGATTCGGACCGATTTAGACAAACCGGTAGTAGTGATTTGGTCTGGCTGGCCACGCCCCTGAACCGGTTCCTTTTCTCTTTTGCTGTTGCTCGCATGTTTCTGCGCATGCTCAGAAGAATTTTCACTCAATTGAACTTGCGTGAGCAATGTGCAGCATGCGTGCGAGTGAACCAAGCAGCATGTGCGTGCAAAGCACGCATGAGGTGAACCAGTACCAACCGGTAAATGAACCCACCCTTGCTCTTCTTCCTCGCTATCTAGGGTCCACCAATCAAAAATGAGGTTCCTGCATATCCTACGGAGATATAGCAGCTCAATTCTTCGACGATTGTTCTCTCAAGTCAGCCTTCAAATAATTTAGGGTGGAAAAAAGACAAGTGCTTTAGAAAGGTCATAAATTGCACAAACCACAGAACCTACAGAATATATATATATATATGGAGAGAGAGATGAATTTCTTTAACACACACCTCAACCGAAACTTATTCAAGGTTTTAGAAAATTGGTTTGGTTGAACAGATCTGTGTAGTACACACTATATTACATTATGTTTCAATGGCGTAGGTCTGAACTCTCCAAAACATTGGATTGCGGGGATATAGTTTCAAAGCTCTTGCTGAAAACCTGATCCAGCTAGTGATATATATTATACGATATAGCCCATGGCCAGTTGTCCTACTTGTGGGTCTACTGATGCTGAGAACGCGGAGTAGATCAGACTTCAACAGGACTGCAAAGTGAGAGAGCCTTAGCAGTGATGGGCAGAAGCACTGTTGGCCCATAGATCTCTTTAAAAAAAACAAGTGGAGTACTTGTCCACAGGCCTTCCTTAGTGTGGAGACAAGTAGAGGACTTTGCTTTTTCCATGACGTGAGCAGATGTGAGGTAAGGCCTTGACCTTACTGGTGATTTGAATGTGTGTCTTGAGATTCAGACACGACTTAAGGGTTCTTGACAATTGGGGTTACCCATCCCTGGTTGAATCTTCTCACTGAGTGCAAGTCACTGGCCCGCGTTCCCCGTTTTCCCCCTCTAGGCAAGGCCCCTCAAACGTTCCGTCCTTGGGCCTCCATTCTCAACGTCCCCCTCTCTGCTACAACGCCGTGGTGCTCAAGTCTGCTTTCTCTGCTTTTGCAGCCTTGGAAAGACAGTTCTCTTCATCGGCCAGTGATACGGGGTTCTCGTGTACTTCCATCGCTTTCGTGTTCTTGGTTTCCTCGCTTGGGGCAGCCTCCTTGTTTCGACAACGTTTGCAGCAGCAGCAACAATATCTGCCGCAAGCACCGCCCACGGCGGTTATGGCATCATCCCAGGGCCGCAAGGAATGCATCCACCGGGGAAGGAAATCCCAATTCCGCAGCTTCTCCGGGAGCAGGTGTGGCCTCTTCTTCTGCAGGAGGTGGACGGTGAGCACAAAGATCAAGGCCAAGAAGACGGGGGCAGCCACGCCCACCAGGTAGGGCCAACCGGCCACCGAAAGGCCGAACACGGCCAACGGGATCAGGAAGAAGCAGGAGAGGAGGTAGAAAATGGCGAACCATCGGTACTTGGCGGTGATATTCCCCAGAGCTTTTGACAAGCGGATGGGGATACGCATGAAAGGAAGTGGGTACCAAAGGATGATCCCCGAGATATTGAAAAAGAAATGGCACAAAGCGATCTGGAAATGAAACAGAGGTCAAAGGAGACGTCAGAGGAACATCAAGACAGTGTACTGCTGGTACATACCGTACCATCATCTCTTGTTTTCTTCTCTGACACTGAAACCTCTCCTGACTTATTAAGAATCTTCCGGATCATATAAATATATCTCGGTTCTCTGCTACACACCTCCCAATTCAAAGGAAAAGGAGCCATGCCAGTGTTATCACCTCGGCTTCCTAAGAGCATGAAGCAAACTCCTTGTTGTCCCGACAAAAACTCCTTTTATTAATTGACTATGAATTCTGCTCATTCCCATCCAGCAAAGTCTTTCAAGGGAGGATTTACAGTCACAGACCTTCTCTGGCTTGGAGAGCTGCCAGGTCGAGATCTGCAAAACTTGGCAATGAGTCTAGGAGAGTCATGAACCAGTTAAGCGAACTAATTGTCTCCTGCAAACTCCCCTCCCTGTTCGCTCCTCTTTTATGTCCTCTGGGAGGGGCCATTCATCGTTCCCCTGTGGCCTTACTCCCAAGTCGACCCCTGTTCTTTAGCTCTTCCCATCGTCTGGCATTGGTGGGATTCAAATAATTTAACAACTGGTTCTCCCAGGATCACATTGGCTATTGTGGGAAGCGTGGCCCATCCCTGACCTCCATCTCCACCACTCATGAAGGATGAGCCTCCCGTGACGGCTAACCTGACTCTGGGCGAACTAATTGTCTCCCGCAAACTCCACTCCTCTTTCGCTCCTCTTTATTCCCCATGGGAGGGGCCATTCATCGTCCACCTGTGGCCTTACTCCCAAATTGACCCCTGTTCTTTAGCTATGTTCCCTTCGTCTGGCAACTCTGCGCATGCGCACACTGGGAACAGGCTCCAGCTGTTCTTCTGCCCCACTGATGTCTGACTCTGAAGGCAGCTGATAACTGTCAGACGGCCCTGACCCCCTCTCTGCCTCCGACACAGAACCCTTGTCCAAGCCTTCCCCTGACTCCAGGACTGGCCCATGCTCCTCCCCAACCTCCTCACTGTCCGAGTCTGCTGCCAGCTCCACTGGCTACTGGTGGGCCACAACAGCCAGAGAGAATCCATAACAGCCCAGGTGGCAGTTAAAAACCAGTATTGCTGATGGTTGATCAGTTCATATGGTGCTTTTCATCGCAAAATAATAAGCAGTTTATTTGCAAGAATAGGCAAGTCTCAAGAAGCAGAATGTTTTAAAATCCCCTTTCCTTCCCTTAAAATATCCATTTAAAGTGAAAGCTTTTAACGCAGGTGTTGTAACCCATCGGCCACTGGCCCTTCTAGCAGCTGAATTAGAGGAGGAGGAGGCGTGGGAGTGAGGGTCCGCATCAAGGAAACCTGAGAGCTCCGAGGGGGGAGAGGGAATGGAGCTGGCAGAGAGAGACAGAGACAGATAGAGAGACAGAGACAGAGATGGAGCCTCGGCCGTCTGTCAGCCCTCAGATGGAGAGTCAACAGCCCCCAGGTGTGGAGGTGGCTGATGAGGAAGAGGAGGAACAGCTGAGTCCAGTGCTTGATGTGTGTATGCGCAGAAGGCAGAGGAGAGGAGAGCAGTGGAAATCCATGGGCCGGTCCTTGAGCCACCACTGCTAGCACATGCGCACCTGCCAGTGTTCTTCTGCTTTCCAGCGTGCATATGCACCGGCCAGCTTGGCTTTGCACATGCGGGAACCCAAAGACCAGCTGGCCGGCATGCTTGCATGTGCTGGCTACCTGATCTTCACACGGGCCAGAGCACTGGAAACCCAAAAACTAGCTGACCGGCTGCACATGCATTTCCTGCGCTCCCGCGTTTGTTCCAGAATGGGTACTTGGTACCGAAAAGATTCGCCATCATTGCCTTAAAGCAAATCGTCATGGCTGAAGAGAAACTTGAGAGAAAGGAGTAATTTTAGTTGAATTGTATCAACAAGAGTCTTTCGAATATCAAGAAGTGCTCACCTGTAAGGAGTATTTCAGTCGGTTTCCAGGGCTGGCCATTGCGGCTAGAATGGCTGTTGTGGTTGTCCCGATATTTGACCCCAAAGTTAGAGGGTAGGCCCGTTCTATACTTATAACCCCAATTCCTGATGGGAAGAAAACAGGAGAAATTGCATTGTTTGATTGTAAGTCTATACAATGCCGTAGTGTTCAAAATGTTTCATCCACTGAGCGAGTGGCTTTCCCATCGTCCACAATTCCGATGTCTTGCTGTCAAACGTGGGGAAATCGGGTTAATCCAGGCAGTTCAAATGAATATGATGGTTTATTGCAAGCTTAAGCGCTCTACAAGAATCTGAGCTACTAACGGTCAAAGCAAATTGGTGGTAGAGAGGAGCTGTGGTGGCGCAGTGGTTAGAATGCAGTGGTTAGAGTGCACTATTGTAGGCAAACTCTGCCCACTGCCAGGAGTTCAATCCTGACCAGTTCAAGGTTGAATCAGCCTTTCTGTCCTTCCGAGGTGGGTAAAATGAGGACCCAGATTGTTGGGGGTCAAGGGGCCGACTCTGTAAATTGCTTGGAGAGGGCTGCAAAGCACTGTGAAGGGGTATATAAGTCTAAGGGCTATTGCTAAGAGTCAACGGAATTCAAGGAAGGCTGGACTTAGATGTCTTGTGGGTGTGAAAGGACTCTAGGCTCATTACTTGTTTGACGCCTCCTCCCTCAGCCTCAGCCTGATCACCTCCTGCATTTGCAGTTGCAAAGATTCTCCTTCCCTAAGCTGCCACTTGCAAACTCGGTTCTGAAAGCAAAGTTTGCACAGCAATTGCAAACCATGGTCTATGGAGATTTTCAAACAGCCAGATCATGATTGCGTGGTGGAGCTTAGCTGGGGAACGGCTGGCGTGCCCGCAGAGAGGGCTCTGCATGCCACCTGTGGCACGTGTGCCATAGGTTCCCCATCATGGGTATAAAATATAGCAGCTATTCTGTTGCAGATCAATCCAGCAAATGAAAGTGAGACAGATTCTACTTTGTTTAAATGCACACTCACAAAAGATAACAACAAAAAAGACGCATCAAGCTCTTACCAACAAGTGGAGTGATAGCCGAGGTGAAGACCGAACTGCTTTGAACAATGAAGGTCATCCCAGCTCCTACCAGCATAGCCAGATAACCAGTTACCCAAGAAAACGGAAACGGGAAATCTGGAAAACAGAGAAATACAAGATTTATGCGGCATGTTCTGTTCCACCTAATCCCTTGTCTTAAATATATATAACAGACTAACAGTTGGAAGGGACCTTAAACGGTAAAGGGAAAGGTTCCCCTCGGACGTATGTGCTAGTCGTTCCCGAGTCTAGGGGGCGGTGCTCATCTCCGTTTCAAAGCCGAAGAGCCAGTGCTGTCCGAAGACGTCTCCGTGGTCATGTAGCTATTCTATTCATATTCTATTCTTTCATTCTTTATTCTATTCTGTTCTATTCCTTCATTCTTAATTCTATTCTATTCTTTCATTCTTTATTCTATTCCTTCATTCTCTATTCTATTCTGTTCTTTCATTCTTTATTCTATTCTATTCATTCTCTATTCTATTCTTTCATTCTCTATTCTATTCCATTCCATTCCATTCCATTCTATTCTATTCTATTCTTTCCATATTCTGTACTATTCTGTTCTATTCATATTCTATTCTTTCATTCTTTATTCTATTCTTTCATTCTCTATTCTATTCTAGGCTATTCCATGTTATTCTTTCCATATTCTATTCTATTCTGTTCTGTTCTATTCATATTCTATTCTTTCATTCTTTATTTTATTCTATTCTTTCATTCTCTATTCTGTTCTTTCATTCTTTATTCTATTCTATTCCTATTCTATTCTTTCATTCTTTATTCTATTCTTTCATTCTTATTTCTATTCTTTCATTCTCTGTTCTATTCTATGCTATTCTTTACATATTCTATTCTGTTCTGTTCTATTCATATTCTATTCTTTCATTCTTTATTTTATTCTATTCTTTCATTCTCTATTCTGTTCTTTCATTCTTTATTCTATTCTATTCCTATTCTATTCTTTCATTCTTTATTCTATTCTTTCATTCTTATTTCTATTCTTTCACTCTCTGTTCTATTCTATGCTATTCTTTCCATATTCTATTCTATCCCATTCCATTCTATTCCTTCATTCCTAATTCTAGGAATTTTCTTTCATCTATTCTGCTCCACTCTACTCTATTCTGAAGAAATACCTTTAATAACTGCTAGGAAGAACTCACTTTTTAATATCTTTTTAAAAACTATTTCTCCCTTTTTGTTTTTGGTTCACCCTTCGCTTCATTTCTTGCACTTTTTTGCTTCCCCCCTCCCCCGAGCAGCTTTTTTCTCTTCCTTCCTTCCTTCCTTCCTTCCTTCCTTCCTTCCTTCCTTCCTTCTTTCCTTCCTTCCTTCCTTCCTTCCTTCCTTTTCCCTTGCTTTCCTCTTTCTGTTGAAAACTTAAATACCGAAAAGAAAAAGAGGGGGGGGGGAAGACTCCAGGAGAAATACGTACCAGTATTGAGCGTCTTCTTGATGACGTTTGCGACTTGCCCTTTAAGCACCGAGTTCAGCAGTTTGACAATCAATACCAAGCAAGTGCAGAGGACGAGCAATGAGAGCGCGAGCAGGATGAGGCCAACGGCCAGATCCTGCAGCTCAGATCCTACAAAAACGTGCTTGCCTACGGAGGGAGAAGAGACAAGTCAGCCAATGCTAAGCGACTTATGTCCTGCTGTGGCCGAAAGGTTGACGGTTGGGGAGGAATGTCAAGATGGCTGCTGTACAGCCACAATACCCCGCTAGTATTTTTATGTGCGATGCTTCAGATGTGGCCACGATCTTGACTTTTGGGATCCAGATCTAGCGAGAAACCTTTGATTTGAACCATTCCTTCCTCCTTTCCTGTCTTCACACGTATTTTTTTTAATAGAATAGAATGGAATTAGAATAGAGAATAGAACAGAACAGAGAAGAGAAGAGAAGAGAAGAGAAGAGAAGAGAAGAGAAGAGAAGAGAAGAGAGAATAGACAATACAATTAGAATTAGAATAGAAAAAAGAGAATGGAATGGAGTGGAGTGGAGTAGAATGGAGTAGAATTAGAATTAGAATTAGAAGAGAAGAGAAGAGAAGAGAAGAGAAGAGACAATAGAATTAGAATAGAAAAAAGGGAATAGAATGGAATGGAATGGAGTGGAGTGGAGTGGAGTGGAATGGCATAGAATTAGAATAGAGTTGAGTAGAGAATAGAGAATAGAACAGAGAAGAGAAGGAACAATAGAATTAGAATAGAAAAAAAGAGAATGGAATGGAATAGAATTAGAGTAGAGTAGAGTAGAGTAGAGTAGAGTAGAGTAGAGAATAGAGAATAGAGAATAGAGGATAGAGGATAGAGGATAGAACAGAGAAGAGAAGAGACAATAGAATTAGAATTAGAATAGAAAAAAGAGAATAGAATAGAGTGGAATGGAATAGAATATAATAGGATAGGATAGAATTCTTTATTGGCCATGTGTGACACAAAGAATTTGTCTGGTGCATATGCTCTCAGTGTAGATTAAAAAGTATTATTAATTAATTACTAATTAATTAAGTAAGTGGGTTAGCATTAATTCAGACACTTATCAAATTGCACTTTGATAAAGTACCACAGTTCCTTCGGTGGCCATTCAAAGTGACAACAGCAGAGGAAGAAGGGACTTAAGGCCATCCCCCCCTCCCTTGTGACCGTTACGGCATCCCCATGGTCAACATTGAGCTGCTTGGGCCACTATTGCGATGGGGCGAGCCCTCTCTCCAGCCTGACGTTTTCTGAGCGCAACGCCTGGCCATCCCTTGTTTTGAAAAACGGACCTTCTCTCTTTAGAAAAGGCTTAAGGCAGCCCCTTTCCCTTACATTTCTCAAGATTCTGTGTTTCCGTCACGTTTTTGATGGTCCAAGTCATATTTCCGCTGGTCCAGCAAAGTCCTGAAGACGTGCAGTTTTCGGGTCCTGGGATGGTCGTATTCATTTCAACCTAGGCATTGAGATAAAATTGCTCAATAGAACCCAGCCCATTATGCTGATTTAGGCTCTATTATTATTCAAAAAACAAAACAATACATGGCAGCCCCAAAGAATTCACCTTAGCAGTGGGAATGATGGAACTATGGACCTTTCCATGCTGGCCCTATTTCACCCATCACAGTGAAATGTTAATTCACGGCATAAGAGAATCACAAAGCCAGAAGGGCCTCCCTCTTCCTCCTCTTCCTCCCCTTCCCCTTCCTTTCTGCAACCCCCTCTCCCTTCTAGCACTGATGATGTTCCCTAGTTGGGTTATGAAACATCTGCAAGAAAACCACCAACTCACAGAGCACAAAGGACCCCACTATCCTCCTTCTCTTCCTCTTCCTCCCCCTCCTCCTCTTCCCTCCTCTTCCTCCTCCCTCCTCCTTTCTGCAACCCCCTCCCTTCTAGCACTGATGATGTTCCCTAGTTGGGTTATGAAACATCTGCAAGAAAACCACCAGGCTCAGAGAGCAACAAGGACCTCACAGTTCTCCTCCTCCTCCTCCTCCTCCTCCTCCTCCTCCTCCTCCTCCTCCTCCTCCTCCTCCTCCTCCTCCTCCTCCTCCTCCTCTTCCTCCTCCTCCTCCTCCTGACTTTTCTACTCTTTGAATTTTGATAATATTCAGCATGACTCAAGCTGGATATATTTATGCGTACATTTAGATTCTAGGAGATCAAAGTTCAGTACAGGTAGTCCTCAACATATGACTGCAATCGAACCCAACATTTCTGTTGTTAAGCGAGGCATTTGTTAAGTGAGTTTTTGCTCCATTTTACGCCTGCCTTGCCTCAGTTTTTAAGTGAATCCCTGCAATTAGTCCCCTGGTTGTTAAGCAAATCTGTCTTCCCTATGGACTTCGCTTGTCAGAAGGTCACAAAAAGGATCACGTGACCCTTGGTCAACACAACCGTCGTAAATCTGAACCATCTGCCAAGCCTCTGAATTTTGATCACGTGACCATGGGGAATGCTGCAAAGGTCATAAGTGTGACAAACCGTCATACATTTTTTCAGTGCCATCGTAACTTTGAATGGTCACCAAATGAAGTCAAGGACTACCTGTATGATATTCTATTTACCATATTTTTCAGAGTATAAGACACTCCAAAGTATAAGCCGCACCTAGCTTTTGGGGAGGAAAAGAAGAGAAAACAAACCTGCCTCCCAGCAATTTGCCTCCTTGCAGCAAACAGCAAACAGTACAGAAGATATACACTGTTTGTGGTGTTACATTTCAGACTGAACTTGAACAGATGCTGTTAAAATTGTTGTGGCTTTCTGGAGGTATAGTTATTCTCTGTTATTTAAAAGAAGATACAATAGCACTGGGCCTCTTCAGGTAAAGCGTTTGTTTTAAAAAGCTTCTTCATTTTGTTAAGCTGTCTAGAACAATAATAAAGCTGTCTTTAAAAAATAAGTCTAATACTTTGAACATTATATAGGCATTTATAGTTATTGACTTACCTCCTTGCAGCAAATAGCAGACAGCCTGTTTCAGTTTAGCCTGATTAGCACAAGAAAAAAAAAATCTGTCTCTGCCTCCCAGCAATTTGCCTCCTTGCAGAAAACAGCAAGTTTCACTTTCACTTTCAGTTTAAGCAGGGGCCTCCTGATCATCAGCTGTTTCAGGCTGCAAGGATCGCCATAGCCTATTGCTGCCTCCCGCAAGCCCCATTTTCCCCGTTTGCTGCAAGGAGGTAAACTGCTGGGAGGCAGAGGCAGAGTGGGGGTGGGGGGGTGGGGCTACATTTGCTGTATAAGAAGCACCCACATTTTCACTCTCTTTTAGGGGAGAAAAAGGTGCATCTTATACTCGTGAGTATACGGTATATACCCTTTCCAAAACAATAAATGCAATCGCAGTTTGATTTCCTAGAAGAAGGAATACCTAGAACATTATCACATTATCATGATCACCCTCTTCATTTAGTGAGCAGTTATTAAAGATAAAAAGGACTAATCCAACGATAACCCAAGGCCTCTTATCTGCATCAAATCATCCCTTAACGCAACACTCACCGTGTTCTTTTTTGTTTTACACCAAACTTTCACCAGGCTTTTATTTTTCGCTGCGTCGTCTCCTGTCGCGATTGCATTTATGACTGATTTATCGAGCTGTTAATCAAAGGAAGCAAAGTGGAAATCCTGTTTATTGGGGTTATCAATTGAAGTACGCACATTTCATCAGATTAATTTTCTTGTGCCTTGCAGCTTCCAAAAGGTCAGCCCAATGTGACTCAGAAGGTGTGAAAAGCTAACACGATGTCAAAATAAAATATAACTTATAGAGCCAGCCGTGTGCCGGAGCTGGCAAAAAAGCCAACACAGTTCTAGGCTGCATCAACAGAGAGAGAGAATCAAGATCACGTGAAGGGTTAATACCACTTTATAAGGCCTTGGGAAGGCCACACCTGGAATATTTGCATCCAGTTTTGGTCACCACGATGTAGAAAAGATTTTGAGACTCTGAAAAGAGTGCAGAGAAGAGCAAGAAAGAGGATTAGGGGACTGGAGGCCAAAACATATAAAGAACGGTTGCAGGAACTGGGGATGTCTAGTTTAATGAAAAGAAGGACAAAGGGAGACATGATAGCATCTTCCAATATCTCAGGGGTTGCCACAAAGAGGGAGTCAAACTATTCTCCAAGGCACCTGAGGGCAGAACAAGAAGCAATGGGTGGAAACTAATCAAGGAGAGAAGCAACTTAGAACTGAGGAGAAATTTCCTGACAGTGAGAACAATTAATCAGTGGAATAACTTGCCTCCAGAAGTTGTGAATGTTCCAATACTGGACATTTTAAAGAACATGTTGGATAACCGTTTGTCTGAAGTGGTGTATGGTTTCCAGCCTAAACAGGGGGTTAGTCTAGAAGACCTCCAAGGTGCCTTCCAACTCTGCTATTCTATTCTTATTGCAAATGGATCTAGGCAACTATGGGACTGAGGGAGCGGCTGGCTGGGGTGTACGTGCATCTCGATTCATGCAAGCAGTGGGCCAGCGCACATGTGCATACACACACAACTCGACTGCAAGTTGAACTGCATGCTCATGCATGTGGGCACTGCCGGCCCACCGCTCGGGTGGCTCAGTTGCAAAAAGGCCACGGCCCAGGGGATTGGAGACCCCTGTTCTATTGTGACCAAGGAACTATTTTGCTGTTGTTTAACATTTATTCTGATCTTCCGGACAAGCTTGGAAGATTAGAACAGACTTCAATCCAGTGAGTGAGAGAAAGAGAGAGAGAGAGAGAGAGAGAGAGAGAGAGAGAGAGAGAGAGAGAGGTAGGGAGGGAGGAGAGAGAGAGAGAGAGAGAGAGGTAGGGAGGGGAGAGAGAGAGAGAGAGAGAGGGAGAGGGAGAGGGAGAGAGGGAGAATAGGACTGGCAGCACAGTACAAAGATAATAGCATTAATCAACAGGAGCAAAATTAGAATGGCATAATTCTTCCAATCTTTTGAAGGAGGAAACAAAGAGAAGAAAGAACATGAAAACAAATTCCAGGAAGATTTTTTTTTTCAAAAAGAAGATTGAAATAACCGTGAGGCCATATACTAGTTATGTAGATGTTTTAATTTTCTGAAATATCAAACAAGATGTCCGATGAAGCTATAAAGTTTCAACGAATCTAACATTAAGCATCAAGAATCTAAAAAGAGAAATTGTGTGTGTATGGGTGGGGTGGGGGGGAATTATAAATTGACAATGTTGGCAGCTTATAGAGTAAACCTATATAAAATGTTTTATAGATGGCATCTACCCCCAGTAAGACTAGCAAAAATGTTTCCAAATAGATCACCAGAATGCTGGAGATGCAAACAGATACAGGGAACATGGTACCACATACCACCCACTTGCAGAAGAAGAAGGAGAAGGAGGAGGAGGAGAAGGAGGGAGAAGAAGGAGAAGAACTTGTTTCTTGGGTGAGAAGCAAAACATCTTCAAAGAAAAACAAGAAAGTCCAGTTGCCTCTTGAAAAAAGAAGCACCTTTGGGACAACCATGACTGAGAAGCTCCATGGATGTTCTGGAGTCCCTTTTTTTTCATTCCTAGCATTGCATTAGTGAAGGACAAAGAGAGGTCTGAGCAACCTGGTCTAGGTCAATAAATAAGGGAAGAATTTATACCTGGATGATGAGTTTTGTGAAGGGATCCGTGATGACTTTTAGCAATTCAGGGGCGTTTTCCCCACTTTCCAGCTGAAATGAGTCCACAATAAGGCTGGTCAGGCGGTAGAGATACTGAGAGGCCACTTCGATGGGCAACAGCACAAACACGGAAAGCCAGTTAAAGAAATCGTGAACAGTGGCACCCGCAAAGGCCCTGGAGACGGACAAACAGAGGGCGATCAGAAGACGTTCAACAGAAAGACAACCAAAGACATAAGAAGAGCTTCAGAGGGTTAGTGTTCAACTAAGCAACCCCATGGACCACGTTCCCCCAGGCCTTCCTGTCCTCTCCCATCCTCTTGGAGTCCATTGAAGCTCACGCCGGCTGCTTGAGTGACTCCATCCAGCCACCTCATTCTCTGCCGTCCCCTTCTTCTTCTTTTGCCCTCCATCGTTCCCAGCGTGAGGCTCTTCTCCAGGGAGTCCTTCTTCCTTCTCATCAGGTGGCCAAAGTCTTTGAGTTTCCCCTTCAGGATCTGGCCTTCTAAAGAGCAGTCAGGGTTGATCTCCTCTAGGACTGACCGGTTGGATGGCCTTGCAGTCCAAGGGACTCAATGCAGGAGTCTTCTTCTCCAGCACCAGAGTTCAAAGGCCTCCATTCTTTGGCGCTCAGCCTTCCTTGTGGTCCAACCTTCACAGCCATCCATTGCAACTGGGAAAACCACAGCCTTGACTAGACACACTTTTGTTGGCAGGGGGATGTCTCTGCTTTTTAGGATGCTGTCTAGATTTGCCATCGCTTTCCTCCCCAGGAGCAAGCCTCTTTTGATTTCTTGGCTGCAGTCCCCATCTGCGGTGACCTTGGAGTCCAGGAATACAAAATCTGTCACTACCTATGTTTCTTCCCCATCTAGACAGCCGGATGCCATGATCTTAGTTTTCTAAACGTTGAGTTTCAATTCAACGTTTGCCCTCTCCTCCTTCACCCGCATCAAGAGGCTATTTAGTTCCTCTTCACTTTCGGCCATTAGAGAGGCATCATCTGCATATCTGAGGTTGTTGTTGATATTTCTCCCGGCAATCTTAATTCTTAACTGTTGATTCAAGTAGCCCCGCCTTAAGAGAAAACTTAAGGAATTATTTACCATAAGGAAGTCAGATATTTTTGTGTTCTCTTTTTGCCAGTCCCAAAGGAAAACTAGGGACTGATCTCCCTTTCTCCTGCATTGCATTAGAGCAATGGCCCTGAGGCTATACTTAGCTTTTTATGAAGACGTTTGATTGCATTTATGTACAGAGTGCTGTTAAGCGAGTTTTGTCCCATTTTACGACCTTTCTTGCCACTGTTGTTAAGCGAATTCACTGCTGTTCTTAAGTTAGTAACCCAGTCGTTAAGTGAATCATTCCCTCCCCCGTTGATTTTGCTTGTCAGAAGGTCGCCAAAGGAGATCATGTGCGACCGTCATAAATATGAGTCAGTTGCCAAACGTCTGGATTTTGATCACGTGATAACGGGGATGCTGCGATGGTTGTTGATTAGTACAATTGAGCGGGCTCAGAGGTATTTTACGAGAAAGGTCTTGCACTCTTCTACACATAATAGAATTCTCTTTGCTACAAGGCTCAAAATTCTTGGATAACTGTGAACTGGGTCACTTTCAGTCAGATTTAGGTACTGCAATTAAAACAGAAAAAAAATAATTTACAGGGAAAAACATTACTGCATACAAAATTGTATGCAGTAATGTTTTTCCCTGTAAATTATTTTTTTTCTGTTTTAATTGAAAGAATATGCATGCAAACAACCACTTTAAACTCAATGTAAATCATTCTAAAGTTGACTGTAAAAGAAATAGAATTTTTGCAATAAGAGTTGTCAAAATCTGGAATGCCCTACCTGATTCACTTGTCTCACCTACAAATTTTCACAGTTATCCATCACAAATTGACTTCCGTGGGCCTTACTTCAGAGGTGAGATTCAGCAGGTTCTCACTAGTTCTGGAGAACCGGTAGTGCAAATTTTGAGTAGTTTGGAGAACCAGCAAATACCACCTCTCGCTGGCCCCGCCCCCATCTATTCTCTGCCTCCTGAGTCCCAGCTGATCAGGAGGGAATGGAGATTTTGCAGTATCCTTCCCCTGGAGTGGGTAGGGAATGGGGATTTTGCAGTATCCTTCCCCTGGAGTGGGGAGGGAATGGGGATTTTGCAGTATCCTTCCCCTGGAGTGGGGAGGGAATGGGGATTTTGCAGTATCCTTCCCCTGGAGTGGGGAGGGAATGGGGATTTTGCAGTATCCTTCCCCTGGAGTGGGGAGGGAATGGGGATTTTGCAGTATCCTTCCCCTGGAGTGGGGAGGGAATGGGGATTTTACACTATCCTTCCCCTGGAGTGGGAAGGGAATGGGGATTTTGCAGTATCCTTCCCCTGGAGTGGGAAGGGAATGGGGATTTTGCAGTATCCTTCCCCTGGAGTGGGTAGGGAATGGGGATTTTGCAGTATCCTTCCCCTGGAATGGGGAGGGAATAGGGATTTTACACTATCCTTCCCCTGGAGTGGGAAGGGAATGGGGATTTTGCAGTATCCTTCCCCTGGAGTGGGGAGGGAATGGGGATTTTGCAGTATCCTTGCCCTGGAGTGGGAAGGGAATGGAGATTTTGCAGTATCCTTCCCCTGGAGTGGGAAGGGAATGGGGATTTTGCAGTATCCTTGCCCTGGAGTGGGAAGGGAGTGGAGATTTTGCAGTATCCTTCCCCTGGAGTGGGAAGGGAATGGGGATTTTGCAGTATCCTTCCCCTGCCACACCCACCAAGCCATGCCCACAGAACCAGTAGTAAAAAAAATTGAATCCCACCACTGCCTTACTTCATACTTAAGTGGTCAGTAGAGGGGGTATGCATAAGCGCCCTAGCGTGCCTCTCGTCCCTATCATTGTAATTTTATACTATTCCTGTTTTTGCATCTGTTGACAAGTTACAATAAGTAAATAAAAATAAATTGTGAGAAATTAGCCAGAAGTCCCTTCTTTTCAGTGTGATTTTTGAAGAGTCGCTAAACAAACTGTTGGAAGTTGGGGGCTGACCAGGATTGTTATTATAGATGGCTTGGAGGTTTAGATTTGCACTAATTTTGTAGGTTTTCTTGGGCTGCCTTTCCTGGCAGTGACATTATTGCCCTGATTCCTATTAGCCCTTCTTAAGATAAATGAGTGATACCTTCGAAATTCATTCCTATCTCCAGCTTGCATCAGTGCCACAATGGTATTTGTCACCGAAGTCCCAATATTGGCTCCCATTATGATTGGGATCGCATGCTTGACGCTCAACACTGCAAAAATAAATGTATAATATAATAAGGATTACAGGTGAAAATGTAACAAAGGAGAACTATTGGCTCATACATGACTGCTTCAGTGCCTGGAAGGTACCGAATTCCACTTCTCCCAATTGCTTTCTACCAAACTTTTGTATGCACAGAGTTTATACAAAACATAAACAGGCTGTATAAACAGAGGCGCAGAATCAAAATCACGTGAAATACCACTTTGTAAAACCTTAGTTAAGGCCACGCCTGGAATGCTGCATCCAGTTTTGGTCACCGCGATATAAAAAAAGATGCGGAGACTCTGGAAAGAGTGCAGAGAAGAGCAAGAAAGAGGATTAGGGGACGGGAGACTAAAACATATGAAGAACGGTTACAGGACTTGGGTTTGGCCAGTGTACAGAAAAGAAGGACCAGGGGAGACATGATAGCAATCTTCCGATATCTCAGGGGCTGCCACAAAGAAGAGGGAGTCAAACTATTCTCCAAAGCACCTAAGGGCAGGACAAGAAGCAATGGGTGGAAACTAACTAGTGGTGAGATTCAAATAATTTAACAACCGGTTCACTGCTCTAATGACCAGCTGGCTGGGCATGGCTCAGTGGTCATGTGATCGTATGGGCATGGCCAACTCAACGTCATTCACGTCAATGGGCGCTTCATCTTAGCTGTTATAATGTAATAAGGGTTAACCAGAGAGGCAGTTTCTGTAAGCAGGGCAATAAAGATTAGGCTAGAAACAACACCAGAGTGTTCCTTCCTGCCTTCCTTACAGGATTAGCCCTGTGAAGTGGGGAAAAAAACAAAAGGAGATTTCTTCCAACAACTGGTTCTCCAAATTGCTTTGAAAGTTAACAACCAGTTCTCCCGAATAAGTGCGAACCGGCTGAATCCCACCACTGATAACTAACCAAGCAGAGAAGCCACTTAAAATGGAGGAGAAATTTCCTGACAGTTAGAACAATTAATCAGTGGAACAACTTGCCTCCAGAAGTTGTGAATGCTCCAACACTGGAGGTTTTTAAGAAGAAACTGGACAATCACCCATCTGAAACAGCCAGAAATGCCCAAAAACCAGGCAGGCGCCCACCGGCCAGCTGGTCTTTGGGTTTCCGGAGCTCCAGAGTGCATGCGGGCACACATCAGTGGTAGGTTGCAGGTGGTACTCCCCGGTATGGGTGTACTGGGTACCGTTCCGGTACAGTGGGTACCGTTCCGGAGCACTGGGTACCGTTCCGGTACAGTGCTCCGGAGGGCCCACCCACCCGCCCAAGCTCCTTACACTTCCTTTAAGCCTTTGGCGCTTCCGTGCATGCGCATGGCACGTACAGCACCTGCGCGACGCTCCACTGAACAGCTGGAGCGTTGCAGAGGCTTGCAGAGGTGTCACAGGCAGGTATGACACATGCGCGCACCGCGCGCATCCATGTGGGTAATACCGGGCCCGTTCCAACCATACCGGTTGGAACGGGATCCGGAAGCCACCACTGGTCTCGACGGGCACTGGAGTGCTGGAAAATGCCCTGAAAATGCCCAGAAAAACAGCCAGAAATGCCCACAAACCAGGCAGCCGCGTACCGGCCAGCTGGTCTTCGAGTTTCCGGAGCTGCAGAGAGCGCATGTATGCATTGCATACATGTTCCGGTTTGTGCACTCGGTGCCGAAAAGGTTTACCATCACTGGTACAGTTGACTCACATGAAGAAGACACCATGCTGACCATGATAGAAGAAGGCAATTACTAGTGGATTGCTCTCTTGTTCTTTCCCTATTTTGTGGCTGACAAACTCTCAAAAGAAGTTACGAAATCCCAAAAAACATTCTATGGTTGACTCACGTGAAGAAGACACCATGCTGACAATGATAGAGGAAGATGTGCTAGAACTTTGCACCATCACTGTCACCAGAACGCCGATGACTAGGCCTGCGACGGGGTTTGATAAGACGGAACCATCCTTGAAAATGTCTCCTGCTGCTTTGCCTGTAGAAATAAAACTTACAGGTAGTCCTCGACTTGCAACAGTTCATTTAGTGACCATTGCAAAGTTGCAACGGCTCTGAAACAAAGCGACTGAGGCCCATTTATCACACTTATGACCATTGCAGCCTCTCCATGGTCAAAATTTGGATGCTTGGTGACTGGTTCATACTTATGACGGTTGCAGTGTCCCAGGGTCATGTGGTCACCTTTTTGCAACCTTCTTATCAGCAAAGTCAATGGGGAAATCAGATTCACTTAACAACTGGGGTGACTCATTTAACAACAGTGGTGGAAAAGGTGGTAAAACGGGGCAAAATTCACTTAAATATTTGGTTAGCAACATAAATTTTAGGCTCAATTAGGGTCGTAAATGGAATACTACAGCTTCAAATAACCTTCATAACACTAGAACCTCCATAACAAAAAGAACAATATCTGGCGATGATCTGATGCACCTCACAGGATGTGAATCATAGCATAAAGAACAGAGGTTTACATTTATTAGATATTCTGTTTATATGAAGGACCACACAGAGCAAAGAGTACAATAACCATGTGCTTTACTGCTCAACTACTCTATTTAACTGCAACAGGAAACAGGAAACTCTACTTAGAGCAAAAGACCATAGAGAAAATACCATAGATCCAAACTTGTAAATACTGCCATCTACTGGCTGAATACTACTGCAGTTGTTGCACAGAAATACATTCCAACAATGAATTCCAACAACGTCATATCACCAGTCTTTCAAAAAAAGACGGTGGAAAAATATCCCTTAAATTGTATTTAATTACAATACCTGTCTTCGTAGCATGAAAGACCTATAGGGAAGGGAACTTGTTTCCTTAACTGGAGATGAAGACTACAAGGGTTCCCACAACTTTTTGCATATGGGTGTATACACCGATCTACCTACTTCAAGTGTCTGTGAAAGGTGTTTTATCTATTGAATCTCCTGGATAAGACGTTCTCCGTCACCCTGTGCATTACCAAACATTTAAGACTCTAGATTAAGAGATTAGTTTGGGGTAAGAGATTAAGTCATAGATTGGCAGCTACCTGCACAAAGTTACAACAGTGCAGGTTGAAGGAAACAAACAGGTCTCCTCCCACACCACACCCACTACATCCCCATGTGGTTGACATCTCTTATGCCCAGTGGGCCTCAGAGGCTGATTGTGTTCAACTAAGGAAGCCCAGGAAAACTGAGTTTAGCCAGCCTCGCTCCGAGAACCCTTGTGAGATATTAATGCTCTACCTACAGCGTCTTTTAAGGGTGTCAAATAGAGGAAACGGTAAGAGTGGTGAGTCAATTGACAGCTAATCTCCTAAATGGGAAGAAACCTGGGAAATAAAACATCTCGGTGTGTTCAAAGAATTGTTGTTGTGAGTTGCGAAATCATGTCCGGACCATCGTGACCCCATGGAGAACATTCCTCCAGGCCTTCCTGTCCTCTGCCATCCTCTGGAGTCTATTTAAGCTCACGCCAGCTGCTTTGGTGACTCCATTCAGCCCCCTCCTTCTCTGCCGTCCCCTTCTTCTTCTTTTGCCCTCCATCGTTCCCAGCATGAGGCTCTTCTCCTGGGAGTCCTTCTTCCTTCTCATCAGGTGGCCAAAGTCTTTGACTTTCCTCTTCAGGATCTGGCCTTCTAAAGAGCAGCCAGGGTTGATCTCCTCTAGGACTGACCAGTTGGATGGCCTTAAACTCCAAGGGATTCGCAGGAGTCTTCTCCAGCACCAGAGTTCAAAGGCCTCCATTCTTTGGCACTCAGCCTTCCTTATAGTCCAACTTTCACAGCCATCCATTGCAACTGGGGAAACCGCAGCCTTGACTATACGCCCTTTTGTTGGCAGGGTGACTACACCTTATAAATAAGTCTGGGGAAATCCTCTTCAAGTTTCCGTGTTTGGTTCAGTCAAATATTAAACATGCCTTTTATTCAAATCATTGCTGCTCTGATTTCCTTGGGAAAACCCATCTGGGTGAGTTTTAGCAACAACAGAGAGCAAGGATGCCTGGGCACAAAACATCCCTTATGATGTGTTTTGCTTTATTGGTGGCCTCTTCCTCATCACCCACTGATGAAGGGTAGATCTTCCTGCCTGTTATTTTGTCCCAAAGACTTGAGAAGGTGCACCAAAGTCTCTAAATATCTATGGAGGTTCTCAGTCATTCAGGCCATGGCTGTCATAAAGATATTTTTTATTTTATTTTAAAGACAACTGGACTTTCTGATTTTACTTTTAAGACTTTTCCAAGAAGCTTCTTCAGTTTTGACTAACTGGTGGAGAATGGGACAGAACTGAAGAAGCTTCTTGGAAAAGTCTTAAAAGTAAAATCAGAAAGTCCAGTTGTCTTTAAAATAAAATAAAAAACATCTTTATGACAGCCATGGCCTGAATGATTGAGAACCTCCATAGATATTTAGAGACTTTGGTGCACCTTCCCATGTCTTTGGGACAAAATAACAGGCAGGAAGATCTACCTCTCATTAGTAGGTTGATGTTCTAATGAGGAAGTGATCTCTTTGAGATAAATCCATTCCTTGGATATCAGCCAGTTAAACATCTAGTTAAATCAGGTTTTCCATATGAGCCCAAGATCAAGACCAAGCAATCCATATAAAGCTGTGCTTAGAAAGTTTGTTGAGGACTGCGGAGTCCTGGGTTCAAGACCCCAGTCAGCTATGGAGCTTTCTGTTGTGGTCTGCCAGCGGTCTGCAAAGCTGGCAGCAGAGTCAGACAGTGAGGAGGTTGAGGAGGAACATGGGCCAGCAGTGGAGTCTGGGGAGACTCGGACGAGGGCTCTGTGTCGGAGGCAGAGAGGAGGCTGTGGCCATCTGGGAGTTATGTGCTGCCTCCAGAGTCTGACATCAGCAAGGCAGAGGAATAGGGGGAGCCTGTTCCCAGTGCGCACCTGTGCAGAGCTGCCAGAAGGCAAGAACAGTTAAGACAAAAGGAGTAAGGCTTGGAGCTGATTGGCCCCTCCCATAAGACATAAAGGAGGAGCAAAGGCACGTGAGCCTTTGCAGGAAGCAACTTTGTTTGTTCTGGTTAGTTCAAAGTCTGAAACTCTGTTTTGATTCTGTGCTCCATGTCAAGCCTTGCCAAGCTAATTGCCCATTAGGTCTTTGGCAGGGTTTCAAGGGAGATAAAGGTGAGTGCTTATCAGCTTTATCCCGAAAGACTTTGGCAGACTTCAGCCGGACTCTTTACAAACTATTTGTGACTCATTACAGGCTGTGAACAAACATAATTCACAGCCGTTAAAATAAAAAGAGGGTTTTTGGGACTAAGTGTGTGCTTTTTACTGTCTCAGGACAGTAAAGGAAGAGACACTTTCTTGGATGCCTTTGACCCCTGCCTTTTCTCTCAGCCCAGTCTAGCTCACAAAACTGTTGCTAAACTAATCGGGGTGTGACCTTATATAGGCTGCCAGGAGCCTCTTAGAACCGTGTTTACCAACCTCAGCCACTTCAACATGGATGGAGTCCAAGGCTGGCTGGGGATTTCTGAGAACTGAAGTCCACCCATCTTAAAGTTTGTTGACACTGCCTTAGAGGAAAGATTAATTACTTCGGCTACTCCAGAACTAGTGAGAGCAACAATCCTCCGTGTAATGATGTATGGGTGTGAGAGTTGGACACTAAGAAAGGCTGACTGAAGAAGAATTGGCGCCTGTGACCTGTGGCACGGCATAAATTATTGTCTACACCATGGACACTCAGAGCAATCAACAAAGAGGTGTTGAATTGTGCCAGCGAGATTAGCGAAAATATTTTCAAACAGATCCACTGGAAAAGGCCCAAGGAACATATTGTCATATGTGGTGGACATGCACAGCAGCAAAAAAAACATGGCATTTTGGCCTTAGCAAGTTGGCCACAGCGAATTGTCATAGCCCCATCTACGTTTGCTATCCTTAGTACCAATAATCCTGATTATATAATGTCTTAAAAACAGAATTATTTCTGGTTCTTTTGGAGCTGCCATAAATGCTCCTTGTAGCTTTTATTTGCACATTCCTCGGTCTTGAAGAGCAGTTCTTTTGGGGTTGCAATGCTTAAAAATATTTATTCTGCAGAAATGAAGCCGATAAGACTTTCTCTATCCTCAAATAACATACATTGTAATGTACTGAGTTAGAGACACTTGAAATTCTTGCCTTACCTCCAACTAACTGGAAAGCAGAGCTGAGCACGTCCAAGGAGCAAACGAAAAAGTAAAGCAATCCGAGCAGAAGAATAAATTTCCCGGCGCCTCGCAAAACATAAAGGACTTTGTGTTTTCCATCGAGCTCTGCAAAAGACAAAGGGAGCGTTTGTGTGTAATTAGCACAAAATATAAGTCTCAAAAATCTCATCTATAAGTTCATGGAGTCAAGGTTGATAATAGGAGCCCTGTGGATAATAAACCAGAAGGAATGTTCTCATCATTAAAATTTAACTTTAGCTAAAAGGAGTTTTTTTTTTAAACGAAGCTTTAAAAAAACATTTTAAAAGGGTCCTTTACTTTGAAAGAGAAAATACCATTTCATGTTTAGATTCTTTTATTGATAGAGCTCATCCTATTTCTTTTAGCATGCACACACACACACACACTACACACACATGTCTTTCCATATATGTGTGTGTGTGTGTGTTTGTTGCATTTTTGCTGATAAATAAATGAAGGGAAACTAGTATAGATCTATTTCAAGCTATTTAGCTCTCATCAGCTAGCCATACCCTTCTGGGATTCGAACTTGGGGCTGTTTTTACATATTAGGCAGTTATATTAACCTCTAAGCCACAAGCTCTCCTCCCTTATCAGCTGAGCCAGGGGAATGATTGAGTGTTTTTTTTTTCTTTTGTCAAAGCACCTGAATTTGCAGAATTTTCAGTGCTGTGCATTAACTGAGACTCAATTAAGAGAATATCAAATGTGGAGGAAGAGGTTATCGCTTAATACTGCTTTGTCATCATTCGTGGTGATGCGCCATGCCCCATTTTCTCCTTCCAGCCCGCCATTTGCTTTCAAAGCAAAGAAACAAAACAGAGAAGATTGAGGTTATGAATGAAGAAATCACGCCATCTGAAACAAAACCTGTTAGATTGGGTAATGGATAGGCACACACAGACTTAACGGTAACAACAGCTCTTTATTGAGTACAACAAGTGAGAACAATCCAGCGAAGGTTGAGTCTGACAGCAGCCCTTTTATAGGGAGCTGTCAGACCCTTCGACCAATGGGATTAAACCTCTGTTCCCGCCGGAACAGAGGACCTTGGTGGAAACCACTGAAGTTAGAGCAAGTATCTAACAGCCCTCCCCTCTTGGATGGAACAATCCTACTTGTTACGTAGTCACGCAGATAGGCGGGATTTTGGGTAGCTCTGCCTGACCTGCACAGTTCAGTAGGAGGGGTTTCCTTGGACAGGTCGGAGGGACCTGTTTGCTACGCTTGATGGAAGCTCCTGGAACCTTTCACAGGCCGTGGCTGGAGCTTCTAGAGACGGTTCGTTTGGAGCTTGCTGTGGGCCTGCAACATAACTAGATAAGTTTCCCAGTACCCTCGGGCTTGAGTTGCCTGTGGAAGGAGTGTGTGTTTGCTCCGTTTGGGTAGGGCTTTGGCTAACTCGTGCAGGAGTTACCTCTGGTTGTCTAAGAGTGGAGTTGGAAAGGCAGCCATTGAGTTGGTCAATGTGCCTTCTCCAATTCCTACCGTCCTTCGAGCTCTAGGAGGTAAGATCGAGGGCCGGTGATGCCTATCACTGTGGTAGGAAACCACAGAGTTCCCTGGCGTAGTTGTGGGCGTATACTGAATCCTGTATGCTAAATATCCGAATCTTGCTTGTGGAGTCTGGGGGCGATGAGGCAGAATAATTGGGGTGTAGCCGGTCTAAGTGGGACCTTAGCTGCGACCCATGAGAAGCTCAGAGGGGCTTTTCCCAGTAGTGGCACTGGGCGTGATGTGCTGAATTAGTAAGTAATGGTAAACCCGTGTTTGCCAAACTCCTGGGCCCATCCTAGAGAGGGCCTCTTTTGCAGATCTCACCATTCTCTCCACCTGACCATTGGAGGCCGGGTGGAATGGCGCGACCAGGGCATGCCTGATTCCCTGAGCTGGTAGGAAGTCTCAAATTGCATGGCTATGAATTGGGCCCTGTTGTCAGAGACCAAGACGTCGGGCAGGCCATGCGTGGAGAAAAGTCTCCGTAGCACCTTGATGACGGCTTCTGCCGTAGTAGAGGTCATCAGGACTACCTCTAACCATTTCGTGTAGGCGTCCACAACTATGTATGGCTGTGAACTGGGCCAGCCAAGTCAATGTGCACCCTAGACCACGGTGCTTGAGGTCGCTCCCACTCCTCTGGGGGAGCCTCTGGGGGAGCTGGTCTGGACTCCTGGCATGGTTTGCAGGTAGCCACTCATTCTTCGATCTCCCTGGCATGTTAGGCCTCCACACGTAACTCCTAGCCAAAGGCTTCATCCTGACAATTCCAGGATGCCCTACGTGTAAAGCCTCTAATACTGCAATGCACAGTTTGGGTGAAACAACAACCAGGTCCCCCCACAGTAAACAGCCTTTAACAACAGACAGGTTATTTCTCTTATGATAATACATTTTGAAATCAGACCCAACAGGCCCTTTGGGCCACTCCCTCCACACCCAGTTCAAAACCTGTTTGATCATGGGGTCTCTGGCACAGTGCGGGCAACGTCACTAAGAGAGACGGAACCAGTCTCTAAACAGTCAATGCAAAAAACTGGCGTCTCGGGGGTAGAGTCTGTGAGTAGTTCGTTGGTGCTCTTGTTGACACCGGTCACTTCCAGCCCCGGGGGCTTCGAACCAGTCAAGCCTCAGGAGGTTCTGCAGGTTTCCGCTGACCACCATCACTGGGAGCTGGCCGCTGAAGTTGTTGAAGTTCACCAGGAAGGTGCCTTGGCCCACGATAGGGATTCGGTTCCCCTGGTAATCGCGAAGGCGGATGTCAGGGGTGCAAAGATGCTGCTTCTTTAGGCTAGGGATAGCCTGCTTTAGGATAGACCACGGCATCCTTGGTCCACCCTAAAGCAGGACCTTGGTGGAAACCACTGAAGTTAGAGCAAGTATCTAACAAAACCCATCCACATGCTCTTTTCTATTCCCCACCCCTTCCCCAACCTATCACATTCCATGAGGAGAACTTCAAGGGAAGTTCTTAGAACCTGGAGAAACTGAAACAAAGGCCATCCATTCTCTGACAATAGAGCCTCACCTGACCATTTGACTCCGGTATCCTGAAGTTCTGGTAGCTTCCACGGATCCTCTTCCTCCTCTTCGGATGCAGCGGTCAAAGCAATGGTGGAATACGCAGGCAGAAGTTCCACCTGATTTCCCATGGAAATGACCCCATCTGATGGACCAAACAAGCAAAGCAACATTACCATCAGTTGACCAATAGGAGAGGTGGAAGTTTCTTTTTCAATGGTTGCATTGGAGATACGGAAGACAGGAGAGGACAGGTTAGGAGAAGGCACTTCCATTTTACCTTTAGTATCTTTTCCCTGTTTGTCAGACATGATCTTCTTGGATTTTGAGGAAGGGTCTTCAATATATTTATTGGTCTCTGTGTCTTCCAGCTCAGGCCACGGAGCCATGTCCTGGAAGACATTGGAGTCGGAGAGAAAGGTCAATATTGAACGCTCTGCTATCATATTTTCAAAGTTATGTCAAACAACCATTCCTTAAAAGCAATGGCTTAGTTAAAAACCATCATCTTATGTTTAAACAGATATAACAAATAACAGATGAACAGAGTTGGAAGCAGGGGTGAAATTCAGCAGGTTCTGACAGGTTCTGGAGAACCGATAGCGGAAATTTCAAGTAGTTCAGAGAACTGGCAAATACCACCTCTGGCTGACCCCAGAGTGGGGAGGGAATGGAGATTTTGCAGTATCCTTCCCTTGCACACCCACCAAGCCACACCCACAGAGCCAGTAGGGGAATATTTTGAATTTCACCTCTGACTGGAAGGGATCTTATAGGTCATCTAGTCCAACCCCCCGCCCAAGCAGGAGACCTTACACCATTTCTGACAAATGATAGTCCAATCTCTTCTTGAAAGCCTCAAGTCATGAAGCTTCTACAACTTTTAAAGGCAACTTCTGTTCCATGGGTGGATTGTTCTCCCTGTCAGAACATTCCTCCTTATTTCCAGGTTGAATTTCTCCTTGTTCAGTTTCCATCCATTATTCCTTGTCTGGCCTTCGGGTGCTTTGGAAAATAGCTTGACCCCTTCCTCTCTGTGGCAGCCCCTCCAATATTGGAAGATTGCTATCCTGTCTCCCCTGGTCCTTCTCTTCCCTAGACTAGCCAGGCCCAGTTCCTGCAACCGTTCATCGTATGTTTTAGCCTCCATTCCCCTCATCATCTTTGTTGCTCTTCTCTGCACTCTTTCTAGGGTCTCCACATCTGAGCAGGTGGCAATTAGTTGGACTTGGTTCTTCTAATTGGAAGCTAAGCAGGGTTAGGCCTAGTTAGTATTCAGTTGGGAGATTTCTAAAGAATTTCAGGACTGTAGGCTAGCTTGCATCTCTCGAGAAGATAACATTGAGCTTGAAGTCATAAGAGAGGACATAACTCACCTAACAAATGTCTCACTCAGCAGCATAAGTCTTGGGTTCAATTGTGGCCATAAATCAAGGACCACCTATCTTATCTTTCTCCATCCAATGGCAAGAAGAAGAAACAAAGGGCCTTTTGTAATCATTCCATTCTTGTCAAAATTGACTTTTGCAGGGAGAAAAAGATCTCTAAAACCCACTAATGCAGGGGTCACCAATCTTTTGGACTTCAGGGACCAGTAAATTCATAAGTTTAAATCCCATGGACCACTAATATGAATTAGTGGCAGGATGGGGTCCTTCAGGCACTTAGCTTGGCTGCCTGTTAGCGGACAGAAGTGCCCAGAGTCAACCCTAAATTTGCTGCAGCGGTGGGTTCTGGATCCCGTTCCAACCAGTACGGTTGAAACGGGCCTGGCAGCTTCCATATGGACATGCGCAGCGCACACATGCGTTTTAGCGCCTCCGCGACATTCCAGCTGCTCAGTGAAGCATCGCGCAGGTGCTTTACATGCCATGCGCATGCGTGGAAGTGCCAATCATATTACACCATTCTGTATTATTTATTATGGCTGCTCATTTGGGGTGGGGGAGGGGGAACCCATCCATGAAACTGTTGGGAGTCTTCAAAGCTTAAACATTTGAGATGATACTAAGTTATCTAAAGTGATTCAAGCGTTAAGATCAGGATTGGAATCATTGCCTTTCTGGCCCAGTTTGGGGCAAGATGTCCTAACAGGAGTATCTCTGCGTGTCAAAAAGGCAAGATGGTAACTGTTCAAACTTTATATATATAGCGCATTACAGACCAAGCAAATTAATTACCTCCTGCAAACTCCACTCCCCTTTCGCTCCTCTTTGATTTCCTCGGGGAGGGGCCATTCATCTTCCACTGGTGGCCTTACTCCCAAGTTGACCCCTGCTCCTTAGCTGTTCCATTCATCTGGCAGCTCTGTGCATGCTCACACTGGGAACAGGCTCCAGCTGTTCGTCTGCCTCACTGATGTCTGACTCTGAAGGCAGCTGATAACTGGCATAAGGCCCTGGCCCCCTCTCTGCCTCTGACACAGAGCCCTCATCAGAGCCTTCCCCAGACTCCAGGACTGGTCCATCTTCCTCCCCAACCACCTCACTTCCGACTCTGCTGCCAGCTCCACTGGTCATTGGCTGGCCACAACACTATTCAAATGTTGATCACCTGATGATGATGGGGATGTTGCAAAGGTCCTAATGGCTGTAAGTCACATTTTTAACGCTGTTGTAACTTGGAACGGACTCTAAATGAACTATTGTAAGTCGTACTCCCAAGTGTGGCCTCACTAGCGCAGGACAGAGATGATCTCATGACCTTCGGAATATCTTCCCAACAAAATCCATCAGGACCATTTTCAAGGCTTCGCCACAGAGTCGAGCGATGGACTTTAACTGGCTTTTCGAAAGTGGTAGATAGGGCTGTGTTTCTCTCTCTCCTTAACTTTCATGAGACATATTATCTCGAGCGCTAATTGACTGCCATAAAGCTCATTCGCTCTCCTAGGGGCAGAGTGCAAACTGCGTTACTCAGCTAACAGTTTTACATTACTCTGTTCTCAGCATTACTATCTCCTGATTATTTTATGCAGTTTGTTTTCATTTATTGTATCGTTCACCACTGGTTCTTCAAAAGGAAAGCAGGATAAAGATTAAAAGAAAGGAATAAGTAATATTCGGCATGAACAACATCTATCTTTCTGCAACTAAAGGTAAAGATTCCCCTAGTTGTGCTAGTTGTTCCTGACTCTAGGAGGTGGTGCTCATCTCCGTTTCAAAGCCAAAGAGCCAACGCTGTCCGAAGACGTCTCCGTGGTCATGTGGCCTGCATGAGTCAACGCCGAAGGCGCATGGAACGCTGCTACCTTCCCACCAAAGGTGGTTCCTATTTTTCTACTTGCGTTTTGTACATGCTTTTGAATTGCTAGGTTGGCAGAAGCTGGGACAAGTCACGGGAGTTCAGTCCATTACACGGTGCTAGGGATTCGAACCGCCGAACTGCCGACCTTCCTGATCGACAAGCTCAGCGTCTTCGCCACTGAGCTACCGTATAGACCAAGGATTAACTTTATAAACTGAAAAGCATGCCTTACTTTTGTCATATGTGTTTTTATGTTGTACGCTGCCCTGAGTCCTTTGGGAGAAGGGTGGCATAGAAGTCCAATAAATCAAATCAAATCAAGTCAATTACTGCTCAGGTTAACATTCCTATGATAACTATAGTGTGCCAATCCGATCTAGTTACAAGTCCAACTCAAGTTTCAAATATAGAGTGGCACCTGTTTCCTGCCTAACTCAGTTAGAAGCTTCCTCAATATAAAAAGTTCTTTACTTTGGCATGCGTGAGGATGTGCTGTGATGGTGGCACATGAAACATGTCCTTCTCCATTGCATATTGTACTACAATACTGAACTGGGCTTTGCTTTTCCTTGGAGACGTTTCCCTTCTCATCCAAGAAGCTTCTTCAGTTCTGACTGGATGCTGGAGGATGGAAGGATTTATATTCCTTGCAGACAGCTGGTCATTTGCATGCTTTTAGAGAGTCGGTGAGGCCACCTGGAGGTTCATATGTGTTGTCAAAAAAGCCATCTGTGTCAAAACTGAACAGCCCTCTCTCAACAGAGGAGGTGGGATAAGACATCGTGTATCTCCTGGCTACAACACAGATCCTTTCAGCAGATCTAAGAAGGCTCCACATCCATTTGCACCACTCAGGTGACCCTGAGGACACAGGCAAGCCTCCAAGTGGCCTCAATGACTCTCTAAAAAGGATGCAAATGACCAGTTGTCTGCAAGGATCATCAATCCTTCCATCTCCCCACCACTCAGTCAGAACTGAAGAAGCTTCTCGGATGAGAAGCGAAAGAAAAAACAAAGTCCAGTGGCCTTTTGAAAAATCACCTTTGACTAAGAATCTCTGTAGACATTCAACTCACCTATTCATCCATTACTGATAAGACAGTTTTATTTCCAGGCATTACATTTGGATGGTGGCTTGTCCATTATTTATAATGCAGCTAAATCCTAGGTGTCAACACATGAAATAAAACAGGAATTTATGTGTAGTGCATGTCAACGGGACTAGAAGCAAGCCATGTTCGTATTTTGCTCTTATTATTTAGAAATTATGAAGTAACAGTTATGATTTCAGATAGATTAGATACCGTTCCAAGGTCAGGATTATGGATAAGGGCCAAATTAATTTTAGTTCAGCTAAGAGATCTTAGGATGATTTCTCAGTTCATTTAAACCTCTCTTCTCAATTTTATGTTTGTCGTTGTTTATATCGTCAAACATACAATAAGATGCAGAATTTAGTCCTTTTTTAGCATTAATTCACAGACGTCGTTGTGGATTATAAGCATTTTGCTATAAACATATTGGAGGCCATTAAAGAGCTTGCATTATCAACACAAAATTATTGCATTTTGAATCGCCTATTTTATATTTTATGCTAGTGAGAACATCCCCAACAATCCAGTTTTGGTTGTCATGATGTAAAAAAGATGTTGAGACTCTGGAAAGAGTGCAGAGAAGAGCAACAAAGAGGATTAGGGGACTGGAGACTAAAACATATGAAGAACGGTTGCAGGAACTGGGCATGTCTAGTTTAATGAAAAGAAGGACTAGGGGAGACATGAGAGCAGTCTTCCAATATCTCAGGGGCTGCCCCAAAGAAGAGGGAGTCAAGCTATTATCAAAAGCACCCGAGGGCAGGACAAGAAGCCGTGGGTGGAAACTAATCAAGGAGAGAAGCAACTTAGAACTGACAAGAAATTTCCTGACAGTGAGAACAATTAATCAGTGGAACAGCTTGCCTCCAGAGGTTGTGAGTCATCCAACACTGGACGTTTTTAAGATGATGTTGGACACCATTTGTCTGAAGTGGTGTAGAGTTTCCTGCCTAAGCAGGGGGTTGGACTAGAAGACCTTCAAGGTCCCTTCCAACTCTCTTATTCTAAATTCTAATCATCTTCAACAACCATTCTCAACTTCCTTTGGGGAAAAAGATCCCATTCCCTCCATGAAGCATTTTCTATTCAATTAAATGTCACAATTAGCAGGGTAGGCTAATTTCAGGCTGGCTGGCAAAGATTCAGTACAGAGGCACAGAAACCTTCCCGCCCATCTCCTCAATTTAAAAACCAGTCTACCCTTGGCTTCAACTTTGTTTTGAAAAAATACACAATACACAAAAGTTGGCAAATACACAAAAACGAAATGAAACAAAAGCTAGGCACACACCATTCCTAGGAGGCTGCACCGTGGTTAACACAACTACAAATTGTTTGATCCTTCCAAATGTAACCCTGGCTTACGCACAGCCACAGATGCAACCAGGTTAAAAAACTTCACATAGAAGTTCAGTCGAATAGTTCCAGCTTGTCCAATTAGTTCTTCCTCGTTAATTATGATCTTTTTTCCCCCTTCCCCCTGCTTCCCACCCGCCACCCTGGGGACTTTCTAATGAAATCATCGGTGACAAGACTGTTTTGCATGATGGAACAAGCGATGATTTTAAAGAACAGCTTGGAGCAGCCGAAAATTACAAGGGCGAGTTTTTCCTGCTCCTGGGACATCCCTCCCTGTCAGGATCTATGCACCGATCACATGCGCATGTCACCAGAAGCCAAACGAGAGAGAGAGAGAGAGAGAGAGAGAGAGAGAGAGAGAGAGAGAGAGAAGGAAGACACTGGGCATGAGTAATCTCTAAGTTTTGTGATTGCATCAAAGAAGCTATTCATTAAATTCAAAGCACTACCCATTCTTCCTAAGACGGATGCTCCAAGCTCTTCTTGCCAACAATTGTTACGATTCTGTCCTGCCTTTCTCAACCTCAAAACTGCTCCAAATAAAAATAACACAGCGCACTCAAATCTAAATAAATAATTCCAACAAGATCCAATGATGAGACCCAAATTCAGGAAAGCGTTAGATGCAATCGAATCGTTTTGGTGTGTGTGCGAGGTTAGGAGTTTGATTTTCAATGGACTTTTTCCTATTGATAAACTTTTTCAAAGTATAACACTTTAACTCACCACATCAAAAGCAAATTATCATTCTCCCCTATTTTTAAATAGATATTTTAAAATATTTTAGAATAGCCTGAAAAGTGAAAAAATATCTAATTATTGAGATATTTAAGAATAGACTGAAAAGTGAAAAAATATCTAATGATTTAGATATTTTAGAATAGCCTGAAAAGTGAAAAATACGTAATGATTTAGATATTTTAGAATAGCCTGAAAAGTGAAAAAATATCTAATTATTGAGATATTTAAGAATAGCCTGAAAAGTGAAAAAATATCTAATGATTGAGATATTTAAGAATAGCCTGAAAAGTGAAAAAATATCTAATTATTGAGATATTTAAGAATAGCTTGAAAAGTGAAAAAATATCCAATTATTGAAATATTTAAGAATAGACTGAAAAGTGAAAAAAATTCCAATTATTGAAATATTTAAGAATAGACTGAAAAAGTGAAAAAAATTCCAATTATTGAAATATTTTAGAATAGCCTGAAAAGTGAAAAATATCTAATAATTTAGATATTTTAGAATAGCCTGAAAAATGAAAAATATCTAACAATTTAGATATTTTAGAATAGCCTGAAAAGTGAAAAATATCTAACAATTTAGATATTTTAGAATAGCCTGAAAAATGAAAAATATCTAACAATTTAGATATTTTAGAATAGCCTGAAAAATGAAAAATATCTAACAATTTAGATATTTTAGAATAGCCTGAAAAGTGAAAAATATCTAACAATTTAGATATTTTAGAATAGCCTGAAAAGTGAAAAATATCTAACAATTTAGATATTTTAGAATAGCCTGAAAAGTGAAAAATATCTAATGATTTAGATATTTAAGAATAGCCTGAAAAGTGGAAAAATCTACTAAAAAATCAACAATCCCATTAGCGGAAGGAAAGGATTTCCCGAGAATTAGACCTTACATCCCACCTTTACTTCCCTGCAATGAAAACAACCCCCTATCACCTTCAATTTTATTTTAGTTTTTTGATTCAATGCCTCTTTCATTAATAAGAAAACTTTGCCGCTTCCATCCCGAAGCAATCAAACATTCCAGGCACGATAAATGCCACTTTGAGCTCCGACCCAAAAGTCTGTCAATCTGGATCTCACAAACAACTTTTGTTCTTTCTTTGTCTTTTTTCTTTTTTTTTGGTATTTGTTCAATTCGATTCATAAGACGGCAGCAAGATCAGGCAGATGAAAGCAAGAGAACCTGGCAAGAAAATACTGTACTGTCGCCACCAAAGCTGGAAGGGAACAGAAAGCTGCAGCTCCAATTACTCACCTGTTCCTTCCTTGTCCGATGAAGCTTTCCAACAGTCCTCCTGCTGGAGCTACAATAGATATATATATATAGACAACAGGTATTGGGCAAAGTCTGCTTTTCGCCGGGCTCACATTCCTAAATAGCTGTCAAGGCACAGCCTACCTGCAGTTTAATAATCCCTTAGCTTCTCTTTTTTTTTCTTCCTTCCTTCCTTTCTTTTCCACCCCCGTGAAAAGCTAGCTGGCGTGAAGACTAATTTTAAAAGAGCCACCTTCGTCCACCCCTTTGGTTATTCGGCTGCCAAAGCATGCCTGAGTATTACAGTCATTTAGCGGTGACTTCTTTTAATTGGCCAGCCTGTTTATTATACCTCTCCGGCTCATTCGGGACAAAACAAAGCAGGGTGTTAAAATAGGGCTTGCCCCCGACGAGAGAGAGAAAAGTAATGTTTCCGGAGAGGGCTTATCTTCCCGGGGATCTGTTGCTAAAGAAAGGAAAAGATTAGCCGAACTGCACATAAATATTAAAGCTCATTAGCTTAAGAAGCCTTTTGGAAACAATGGGACAACCCTGTTTAATTATTTGGCAAGGGCAGATACTTTGCTCAGCCACCTTGTTAGGATCCGTTGACTTTTTTGGGAGGGATATCTGCGCCTTTTTGAGGGGAGGGGGGACAAAACGAAGAGTGGATGGAACCAGTAAGGGAGCAGGCCAGGAAGCATGTTGGAAAAGGCGTGGATGCCTCCTGAGAAGGGCCCAACGTGTCTTATAATTATGACATAATGATCTGTTGGGTGATCAGGAGGAGCTCAACTTTTAAGAGAGTAACAGAGTTGGAAGGGACCTTGCAGGTCTTCTAGTCCAACCCTCTGCTCGAGCAGGAGAACTGACACCATTTCAGACAAATGATTGTCCAGTATCTTCTTAAAAACCTCCACCTCCACCTCCACCCACAACTTCTTGTTCCACTGGTTAATTGTCCTCACTGTTGGGAAGTTTCTCCTTAATTCCAGGTTGCTTCTCTTCTTGGTTAGTTTCCACCCATCGTTTCTTGTCCTGCCTTCTTCAGGTGTTTTGGAGAATAGCTTGACTCCTTCTTCTTTGGGGCAACCCCTGAGATATTGAAAACTGCTAACATGTGTCCCCCACCCCTTGTCCTTCTTTTCATTAAACTAGACAGACCCTAGAACAGTGATGGTGAACCTATGGCATGCGTGCCACAGGTGGCACGCGGAGCCATTTGTCAGGGCATGCAAGGCGCTTCCCTGTCAGCTGGTCAGCTGAGTTCACCCTTTTAAAAAGCCATTTTTCGCCCTCCCCAGGCTCCAGAGGCTTTATAGGAGCCTGGGGAGGGCGGAAAGAGCCCCTCCCACGTGGAGGCCCTCCAGAGGCTTCATGAGCTTCCCTGAAGCTTCCGGAGTGCAAAAAAACCAGCCCTATGGGCAAACCGGAAGTTCGGGAACGGACTTCCGGTTTGTTCTTGGGTTCGTTTTGACTGCTCCGGAGGCTTCAGGGAAGCGTCCTGAAGGTCCCTGAAGCCTCCGGAAGGCTTCTGGGGTGGGCGGGGGAGGCTGTTTCTGCCCTCCCCAGGCTCCTATAAAGCCTCTGGAGCCTGGGGAGGGCGAAAAGAGCATGCAAAAAAATGGGGGGGGGCGTTCGCGTCTGTAGTCTGCACATGCACACTGGGGGGCGGGGTTGCGCATTGCATTATGGGTGTGGCACACGACCCCCCCCTGCGCTCCCCCCACTTATGGCACGCGAGCCAAAAAAGGTTCGCCATTGCTGCCCTAGAACAAACAGAGGAGATCAACCCTGACTGCTCTTTAGAAGGCCAGATCCTGAAGAGGAAACTCAAAGACTTTGGCCACCTAATGAGAAGGAAGAAGGACTCCCTGGAGAAGAGCCTCATGCTGGGAACGATGGAGGGCAAAAGAAGAAGAAGAAGGGGACGGCAGAGGAGGAGGTGGCTGGATGGAGTCACTGAGGAAGCAGTCAGCGTGAGCTTCAATGACTCCAGAGGATGGGAGAGGACAGGAAGGCCTGGGGGAACGTGGTCCATGGGGGTCGTGATGGGTCGGACACAACAAGACATACCCAATTCCTGCAACTGTTCTTCATATGTTCTAGACCCCCAACCATCTTTGCTGCTCTTCTCTGCACCCTTTCCAAAATCTCAACATCTGTTTTATATCATGGCGACCAAATCTGGATTTTCTACAGGTAGTCCTCAACTTTACGACCACAAGTGAGCCCAAAATTGATGTGGCTAAGCGAGAAATTTCTTAAGTGAGTTTTGCCCCATTTTGCGACTTTTCCCGCCACGGCTGTTAAGTGAATCGGTGCAGTTGTTAAATGAGTATCACGGTTGTTAAGTGAATCCGGCTTGACTTTGACTTTGCTTGTCGGAAGGACGCAAAAGGGGGTCGCGTGACATGGCAACCGTCATAAATATGAGTCCGTGGCCAAGGGCCTGTATTTTGATCACATGACGATGGGGAGCTTGCAAGTGTGAAAAACAGTGGCGAGTCACTTTTTCCGGTGGTGTCTTAACTTTCAACGGTCACTAAATGAACCGTTGTAAGTCAGGAAAAGTGAAAACTGAAGTCTCTTCTTCTCCAGGGAAAATAAACAAACGTGTGTTTGCGTTTGTGCAGCCAGCCAGGTGCTGGATTAATGGCATTAAATGGGCACTGCCAACATTGTAATTAACTTTATTTATTTCGATTTTTTTCCTCTCCACCTTAGCTCACAGGTCACAGGTAAATGTGCACACCTTTTGCCTTCTTCTAGCTTCATAACAAGCTGATATGGTGGATTTAAGTTGAGAAAGAAAAACGTAGCTACTTCAGTTGAGCCTCTGAAGCAGCGGTCACCAACCGGTGATCCGCGAGAAAATTTTGGTGGTCGGCAGAAAAAGTATTAGCAATTTTTATATTGCACTAAATTGGGGTCTGCTTCAGCCTCCTATGAGGGGCTTTGGGGGAAGGCTGGAGGGAAGAGCCGCTGGTGGGGAAGAGCCAGAGGGCCTCGTTCCAGTGGGACTGCATCACGGCCTGGAACTGGCTGACCATCTCAGCCCAATGAGCCTCCAGGCGCCGGTACCTGGCCTTGCACTCCCGCAGGTCTTCCCTCTGCTTGGAAAGCCCATGCTCCTAGTCCTCAGTGTGGTGCTTCTGCTGAGTCTCCTTCTCGGTCAGATCCAATTTGAAATGAGCTGTTTTGCCAACTCTTTCTCCTGGTGGCTGTTTAGCTCCAGCAACTGCTTCCTGTTGGGGCCCTAAGGAGCCCGGACGGAGAGGCGAGGAGTGGCTGGGAGGGGAGGGGTAAGTAAAGGCTGGCGAGGTACCCCTTGACGTGAGTGACATCAAGTTGGCCATGCCTACCCAGTCACATGACCACCTAGCCACACCCACCCAGCCAGTCATTAGGCAGATCATATTAGCAGTCCGCGGGATTTAAAATTATGAATTTAGTGGTCCCTGAGGTCCGAAAGTTTGGTGACCCCTGCTCTGAAGGGCAGCTGACTTTCCCAGTTGGTTTCGAAATTGCAGCAGGATTGTTAGAAGGAAAATGCAATATTTTTTTCTTCCCTAACTAAAGTAGTTTTGATTGGGAGCTCTCCAGAACAGGGTAATTGGGATGCCACAATGCTTCTTTGGAGACTTACTAAAATACAATATCATGCAAAAGAAGAACATCTATCTATGCCACATTCCCAGATGTTCCCAGACATCTGACCAACCAGGAATTGATAAGGAAGGCTGAGAAGGCCACAAAAGGGGGGGGGCAACAATAGCCACCATACTAAAAAGCAGAGACATCCCCCTGCCAACAAAAGGGCGTCTAGTCAAGGCTGTGGTTTTCCCAGTTGCAATGGATGGCTGTGAAGGTTGGACCACAAGGAAGGCTGAGCGCCAAGGAATGGAGGCCTTTCAACTCTGGTGCTGGAGAAGACTCCTGTGAGTCCCTTGGACTGCAAGGCCATCCAACCGGTCAGTCCTAGAGGAGGTCAACCCTGGCTGCTCTTTAGAAGGCCAGATCCTGAAGAGGAAACTCAAAGACTTTGGCCACCTAATGAGAAGGAAGAAGGACTCCCTGGAGAAGACCTCATGCTGGGAACGATGGAGGACAAAAGAAGAAGAAGGGAACAGCAGAGGAGGAGGGGGCTGGATGGAGTCACCGAAGCAGCAGGCGTGAGCTTCAATGGACTCCAGAGGATGGGAGAGGACAGGAAGGCCTGGAGGAACGTTCTCCGTGGGGTCTCGATGGGTCGGACACGACTTTGCAACTAACAACAAATACTATATAGGACATTCCAGCATTTCAACCAGAAATTACAAATCCTTCACTAGATTTACTCAGCACTGGATGGCAGCACTCAAAGCAGCAGTGAGTTTTATAAGACATTCAGAAAAAAGCAAGAAAATATAAATGAAAAATTGCAAAATGTTAACCTTGGGAAAGCTGACACAGCTTCGCAACTAACAACAACAAGCCACCAATTAGCCATCTTGTATTGGGGGGGGGGGAGAGAAACTCCATGAGGTTTTTTTTTTGGGGGGGGGGGGCTATCTTCTTGAATGACAATTGTTCCGAGCTGGAGAACAGAACAAGGACATTGTGAAATTTTGAAATTCCCACACCAGTAAGTCCATCTTGACTTGATTCATTATATGTATAAGATTTGGCACACACTTACCAAGACATTGGCATCTGTCCCAGGTGAAATTCCCTGATTGCAACCTGATCTCCAAGAGGATCAGACCAACTCAATTTGAACTTGGGGAAAAAAAAACAGGAATCAATATTTCACATTTGACACAGGTAGTCCTCAGTTTTCAACCACAATTGAGTGCCAAAACTTATGTGGCTCAGTGAGAAATTTGTTAAGGGAGTTTTGCTCCATTTTAACAGTTTTCTGGCCACAGTTCTTAAGTGAATCATTCACTGATAAATATTAGTCAATATATATAATAAGGTAGATCCGTAGATGGGAATGTGAAAGTAGACAATTTAATAATATTAATTTTGAATGTAATCTAATGTTGGGAATTTAAAATGTTAATGATTGGGGAAGGGGAATTTGCGGGATATTTTTTGGGAAGAAGAAATACGGTAAACAACTGGAAAAACTGTAAAAAAAGAAGAAGAAATAAAAGGCGTACAGTGATGTTAACTATGTGTAAAAATTGAATAAGAAATGATAAAGAATTATGTAAAGAGAATAATAGTGTTGAAGTGGGAATAGCAAAGATACTGTGATAAGCGATTAATTTGTTAAGATGAATTAACAGTAATTCATTGAAGACAAAAAAATTATGTTTAGCAATGATATGTAAGACTGACTGAATGGATGGGAAAAGACAAAGGATTATATAAAAGAGATGAATATTGATAAAAGTGGGAAGATTAGAATACAAGGAAACCATGGTTATAAATGTTAAGTGCATGCATAAAGCATGTATGTTGGAAAAAAGAAAAAAATTGCAATAAAATTTGTAAAAAAATCATTGCAATTGTAACACTTAACACGACCGTCATAAATATGAGTCAGTTGTCAACCTCCGAAATGTTAAGCCTGAAAACGGTCCTGTCACTTTTTACAGTGATGTTGTAACTTTGAATGATCAAGGATTGTGTGAAAGTGCCCAGAGTTAGTGAGAGCAAAGTGGGCAGCCATATAAATACAGATAAAGATTAACAGAGTTGGAAGGGATCTTGTAGGTCATCTAGTCCAACCCCCCGCTCAAGCAGGAGACCCTACACCGTCTCTGACAGAGGGCAGTCCAGTCTCTTCTTGAAAGCCTCCAGGGATGAAGCTCCTACAACTTCCGAAGGCAACTTCTGTTCCATGGGTTGATTGTTCTCAATGTCAGAATATTTCTCCTTATTTCCAGGTTGAATCTCTCCTTGATCAGTTTCCATCCATTGTTCCTTCAGGGGCTTTGGAGAATAGCTTCACCCCTTCCTCTCTTTGGCATCCCCTCAAATATTGGAAGACTGCTATCCTGTCTCCCCTGGTCCTTCTCTTCCCTAGACTAGCCAGGCCCAGTTCTTGCAACTGTTCTTCATATGTTTTAGTCTCCAGTCCCCTCATCATCTTGGTTGCTCTTCTCTGCACTCTTTCTACAGTCTCAACATCTTTTTTTATAGTGTGGTGACCAAAACTGGGTGCAGTACTCTAGGTGTGGTCTTACTATGGCTTAGGACCTAGTTACTTGCGGGTGCAGTACTCTAGGTGTGGTCTTACCATGGCTTAGGACCTAGTTACTTGCGGGTGCAGTACTCTAGGTGTGGTCTTACCATGGCTTAGGACCTAGTTACTTGCGGGATCGTATTCTGCCCCATACATCCCTGCGACCAATTCGCTCGCACAGAGAGGGGCTCCTCCAGGTGCCGTCCGCTAGACAATGTCGTGGGGCGGCGCCTAGGAGTAGAGCCTTCTCTGTGGCGGGCCCAGCCCTGTGGAATGACCTCCCTCCGGATATTAGGAATACCTCTGACCTCCGCTCCTTCCGTATTAAGCTTAAGACCCACCTATTCCAAGCAGCTGGCCTGGCTCAACTTTGATCTAACCATATCGCTCCTGACGGGTTTTTAACTGGGTATTTTAATTATATTTAATTTCTAGGGGTTTTATATATATTGTATTTTAATTGTTTTTATCAATCGACCTCCTCCTTGTGTATGTTTTAGTGTATGTCTTTGCTATATGTTTGTTTTGTTTACATATTTATTTCGTATGTTTTGTTGTACACCGCCCCGAGTCCTTCGGGAGAGGGTGAGGCTAAGAAATAAATATATTATTATTATTATTATTATTATTATTATTATTATTATTATTATTATTATTATTATTACTAAGCCTTTACAGAGTGGTATTAGTACCTCACTTGATCTTGATTGTATCTCTCTGTTAATGCAGTTTAGGATTGCATTGGCTTTTTTGGCTGCCGCTGCACAGTGCTGGTTCATATTTAGCAAAACAGTTATTAAGCAAACGCACCGTTTCCTCCCTGTCAAATGCCTTCTTTGCAGCTTAAGCTGGTAAAGAAATCAAGAATTGGGGCGATTTAAGCATCAGTCAAACATCCTTGGACAACACAGGTGCCGAACAAGCAGGTTCTGGACTGGGTAGCATCGGACGTGTCACCAGAAGGCAAAAATCACAAAATTACGTCTCACTTGTTTTTAACCCTGTCACGTGGGGGAGTTCACTAGAGAAAGAAATTGTGTTTCGAAGACGCAGCGGTAAAAGGAAACCAGGGCATCAAAGAACATGGTGGCTGACATCGACCGGAGCATAGAACCATGATAGCGAATCTATGGCATGCATGCCACAGGTGGCACACGGAGCCATTTCTGAAGGCGTGTGAGGCGTTGCCCTGTCAGCTCCAGCGCACACACGCATGATGGCCGGCTGAGTTTCGCCCCTTTTTCAGCCTCCGGAGGGCAAAAAACCGCCCAATGCGCAAACCGGAAGTTCGGGGAAGCCTCCTGAATGAGGCTTTCAACCCAGGGTTCAAAGTAGCGTATACACTTCTCTCCAGTTTTCTTCTGATTCCTGTAATGAGATATTATCGCTACGCTTCTACACCCATTCACCTTAGTTTAGCAGTATCCGATGACCACCTGAGAATTAAGAATTGTTAGGCAAGCCGAACGGCCTTTAAAATATATATATATATTGTTCCATGTTATTGATGGGCTTCTGCATTCTTAGAAATGAGATGCGGTTACAGTAGCTTGACAGATTCCCGATCTAGAATTTTATATGCTTGGCACCTAATAAATAAAACATTGTTCTGAATTTGGCTTTGCTAAAGGAATCAATCCAGCTATTGAAGTATTATTAAGTGGGACGCAGAGAGGAAGGGAGGAGATCTGTTAAATGTAAGCACTATTAGCAGAAAAGTTCTTGATTTTAGGGTGTCCCAGAAGAGCCTTGTAGTTGCGTTTCCACTTCTAGCAGAAAAGGGAGTCTTTATTTTATTTATGAGATAAATAAATAAGCTATGTACACTACAGAGAGGGGAGGGGTCAAGCTATTTCCCAAATCACCCGAAGGCCAGACAAGGAATAATCGATGGAAACTGACCAAGGAGAGATTCAACCTGGAAATAAGGAGAAATTTTCTGATTGATTGTTGTTGAGAACAATCAACCCATGGAACAGAAGTTGACTTTGGAAGTTGTGAGAGCTTCATCCCTGGAGGCTTTCAAGAAGAGACTGAACATCTGTCAGAAACAGTGTAGGGTCTCCTGCTTGGGTGGAGGGTTGGACTAGATGACCCACAAGGTCCCTTCCAACTCTGTTATTCTGTTATTATTCTGTTATTCAGAAGTTGTGGGAGCTTCATCATTGGACGCTTTCAAGAAGAGACTGGACTGCTATCTGTCAGAAATGGTGTGAGGTCTTCTGCTTGGGCAGGGGGGTTGGACTAGATGACCTCCAAGGTCCCTTCCAACTCTGTTAATCTAATCTAATCTCAAGTGCCTTCCAAGGGCATCAGCCGAACAGCCAAGTATCCAATGATTCAGAAAGGTGGAAGGAAGAAATCTAGAATATAAACCCAAGACCATAAATCCATATGTACTAGCTTTAGCTTCCATGGAACACAATGGTAAACTTCTCTTATTTCTTTCTTGTCTGCAATAAAGAGACTAACTCAAGACATCTCATACCTGTGATGCCATGGAAACCCAATAATGATCTGAATAAGGAGTTAAGAATCTGGAGCTACAAGGTTTGTCAGGAAAGGGGGATGAGAAGCTAGACACCTGAGGTAGTCATTCTTTCAACATTTTTATGGCTTAAGAAGGCTCCTTGGGAGCTTAGCAAGGCCCAGTCGAGCGTGGGCTTATATCAAATATCCAAGGATTTTATTTGCGTGTGTCATTGTCCAGAGAAGGTAAGACAGTTCAGAAGATGTTCTCGTGAGCCTCTTCCTAAAGAATCACGTGGGATCATTTGGGTTCCATGAAAAATAAATCAATCACCAGCTAGCCTTTTTAGGCAGGAGAAATATCTCCAACCTGGTTTATAGTAGTCCTCGGCTTACAACTGATCAAGGAGAGAAGTAATCAAGAACTAAGGAGAAACTTCCTGACAGTGAGAAGAATTAAGGAACAACTTGCCTCCAGAAGTTGTGAATGCTGCAACACTGGAGGTTTTTAAGAAGATGTGTTTTCCCCAGACAAAATGGGGAAATCGGAGACAGGAGGGGAACAGACAAGTAACATAAATGAACAAGAAACAAATAAAGTAGAAATGGAAAATGAAACTCAATGGGGTAAGATTAGAGAAAGCTATAGAGACACAAAGGGAGCAGAGAAGAAAAAGGGGAAACGATATCAGAAAAAAGAAATTAGACAAAAATAAAGGGAGAAATAACGGGAGATGGGAAAGAGAAAGCTGAGGGAGAGATATCCCAACAATTTATCGGAAAGTGAGAGGAAAAATACAGAAGAAAAGATATAAGATGCACAAAAAGAAGAAAAAGAGAAAAGAATAACCTAGGAATAGGAGGATAGTAGAATGATACGATCTTGTAGAATGAAATGAAATATTGCAATCAAAGTAATAATAGGTTTTCATTAAGATTTGTGGGAATTTTAAAAGGGTTAAATAATTATGTTAAATGCTGAGTGTATAAAATGTGAAGTTGAAGACCTAAGTTGTTAGTGGAAAATAGATGAAAAAGAAATGTGACTTATTTTTAAAGAGAAGGAGAAATTATGTATGTTAAAAAGTAGACATTGGAAAACGTGAGAAGAAAAGTAATACGGCTAAGATTGGAAAATGAAAATACCTATATATGTAAAATGAATTATATATTTTTTCTGGGAATGTTAAAAGGGGAAGCTGGAAAACACTCTGTTCATGAAAGAATCTTTTATTATGTAACAAAAATAAAATAAAAACTACTTTTTATATATAAAAAAAGATGTTGGATAACCATTTGTCTGAAGTGGTGTAGGGTCTCCTGCCTGAGCAGGGGGTTGGACTAGAAGACCTCCAAGTTCCCTTCCAAATGGCAATCACATGACCAGGTTGATTGGGGCAGCACTGAAGCACCCCAAATTTCTCCAAATTTTAATCTCACGGGAGTCCTGGATTTTGGATCCATTTTGTAAGTTGGCCAGTTCAAGATACATTGATTCCAAAGCTGTGGTTCTATTATGTACTGCTATGCCCAATTGAAGGTTACAAAAAAAAAAAAAAGAACCAATATAACCGAATAACAGAATTGGAAGGGACCTTGGAGGTCTTCTAGTCCAACCCTCTGCTCAGGCAGGAAACCATTTCAGACAAATGGTTGTCCACACTCTTCTTTAAAAGCTCCAGTGTTGGATCACCTCAACTTCTGGAGGCAACCTGTTCCACTGGTTAATTGCTCTAACAAACACCAGTCTTGACAGCATAGAGATCTGAATATGATAGCTGGTCACCAGTTTTGTAATTCTTTCTCAACCCTCAAATAAATGACGAGAGGAGGTGCTAAGAAACATGGCTAGTCTAGTGAAGAGAAGGACCAGGGGAGACAGGATAGCAGTCTTCCAATATTTGAGGGGCTGCCACAGAGAGGAGGAAGGGGGTCAAGCTATTCTCCAAGGCACCAGACAAGGAATAATGGATGGAAACTGATCAAGGAGAGATTCAACCTAGAAATAAGGAGAAACTTTCCATCAGTGAGAAGAATCAACCCATGGAACAGAAGTTGCCTTCAGAAGCGGTGGGAGCTTCATCACTTGAGACTTTCAAGAAGAGACTGGACTGCCATTTGTCCAGAAAAGGTATAGGGTCTCCTGCTTGGGCTGGGGGTTAGACTAAATAACCTTCAAGGTCCCTTCCAACTCTGTTAATCTATATCGATCTGAAACACGCTTGTTTCCCTAACGCTACTCTATTTTTGCCAATATTATTTATTCTGTAAATACGAGTATTGGCCTTGGACCAGGAGATGGTTTTTCTGACCAATCAGAAAATCTAAAATTTGAAGCTAAAAGTCTTCTAAGAAAATTCTGCAAGGATCCAGCTGACAGGTGCAAAGAAATTGAGACCACACATTAACTTCAAGTTAAGATGATTGTTTTGATCTTGCCAATATATAGAAGAGATACACAGAGGCCTTTTTAAGGTCAATCTGTAGACGATGGATGTAGCCAATCCATAGATAGTCCTCGACGTACGACCACAATTGAGCCCAACATTTCTGCCGCTAAGTGACACATGGGCTAAGTGAGTTTTGTCCCATTTTACGAGCTTTCTTTATATATATATTTCTGTCCTTTCTGTCCTTCGGCTCATTACAGAAGACCATCTAGACAGAAAACCATATTTTTATTTTTAATGTTGCCTTTGCTATGTTTGTGTTGTATTTGTGCTGATAAATAAATAAAGGGAGACTAGTATAGATCTATTTCAAGCTATTTAGCTCTCATCAGCTAGCCATACCCTTACAACACAAATATAACACAAATATAACAAAGGCAACATTAAAAATATGCTTTTCTGCCTGGATGGTCTCCTGCAGTGAGCCGAAAGACAGAAAGGGGGAGCAGTGAGTTCCCTCCCATATTTGGGCATACCAGGGGTTGTAACACAAATACATACATATATGTATGTATGTATATATGTGTGTGTGTGTGTGTTGTATTTGTGCTGATAAATAAATAAAGGGAGACTAGTATAGATCTATTTCAAGCTATTTAGCTCTCATCAGCTAGCCATACCTTTACTGGGATTTGAACATCTGCCTAATATGTAATACAGCCCAAGTTCAAATCCCAGTAAGGGTATGGCTAGCTGACGAGAGCTAAATAGCTTGAAATAGATCTATACTACTCTCCCTTTATTTATTTGTCAGCACAAATACAACACACACACACACACACACACACAAATATTTATATATAAAGTGTTTTATTTGTTTTCAATTTTAAAAATATAAACATTGCATCTTTCCATAAGCAGTGAGTCATCTGGGTACAAATAGTTCTGTGCAACTTTCTTCCCTAAATTGTAATACACTGAATATTTAGAACCTTATAAAACTCTTATATTTCCTTCTTTACATATCTTCTAATAAAAATACAATAATAACCTTAAGCATCATTATTTTCATAATATTGGTACTAACTATTGTCATTTAACTCTTATTTTATGAGCTTTCTTGCCACACTTGTTAAGTGAATCACGGCGGTTATAAGTGAGTATCCCAGTTGTTAAATGAGTCTGATTTCCCACTTGAGTTTGCTTATCGGGCGGTCGCAAAAGCGGATCACAGGACTGTGGGAACACAGCGGTCATAAGTATGAACCATTTGCCAAGCGTTTGAATTTGGGTCATGCAACCATGGGGATTCTGCGAAGGTCGTAACTGTGAAAAGCGGTCATGAGTTACATTTTTCAGAGCCGTCGTAACTTTGAATGGTCATTAAACGAACTGTTGTAAGTCAGGGACTACTGGTACTGCCATTGCTTTCTTGCACATGTTTGCAATAGTCTTCCAGGTCTTTTTCACCACAAAGATCTAACACACCCAAAACCTGATCAGTCTGGTATTCTGGTTTATGACCTTCAAATGCGATAAACAGACAAACATTCGTCATTGTTTGTTTATTGGACTTTCTTCTTCTGTTATTTGTGCTTACTAAAGCAGGGGTCTCCAACCTTTCTGACCTCAGGGACCACTAAATTCATAACTTTAAATCCCGTGGATCACTAATAAGATCTGCCTAATGACTGGCTGGGTGGGCGTGGCTAGGTGGTCATGTGACTGGGTGGATGTGGCCAACTCAATGTCACTCACTTTGAGGGGCGACTTGCCAGCCTCTCTTCGCCCCTCCCCTCCCAATGCACTCCTCGCCCACCCGGGCTCCTTAGGGCCCCAACAGGAAGCAGTTGCTGGAGCTAAGCAGCCACCAGGAGAAAGAGTTGGCAAAAGAGCTCAGTTCAAATTGGATCTGGCCAAGGAGGCTCAGCAGAGGCACCTCACTGAGGACTAGGAGCATAGGCTTTCCAACCTGCGGGAGTGCAAGGCCAGGTACCGGCGCCTGGAGGCTCATAGGGCTGAGATGGTCGGCCAGTTCCAGGCCATGATGCAGTCCCACTGGAACGAGGCCCTCCGGCTCTTTGCCACCAGCGGTCCTTCCCTCCAGCCTTCCCCCAAAGCCCCCCACCAGGAGGCTGAAGCAGACCCCAAGTCGGAATTTCTGGCCCCCTCCGACCCTCATAAAAAGACCCAGAAGGGGGAGACTCCCTGCAGCAACACAAGCGTTCATTGCACGTATCCCTCCCAGGGGCCGTAGTTTGAGGACCCCTGATTTAGTGCAAATAATTTTTATGCAGACCACCAACATGTTCTCGCAGGCCACCAGAGGTCCATGGACCACCAGTTGGTGACCGCTATCCTAAAGAGTATCAGTCAAGTTACTAAACCTGACACGCAGTTATCAATTCCTCTTAACTTCAAGCACTAGAATTCCCACATACCACATTCCTGCAGCGTTGCTGCAGACATGGAAAACGTCATCAACAAAATAAACATAATTAAGATACTTTCCAAAAAAGCCTGACTTTTGCTCCTACTTTGGATTAATTTGCAGCTGTTGGAATGGTTCTTCTAAGCTTGCTGATAATACATTTGGTGTGATTAGATATTGTAAGCATGCACATTGCAATATGGAGTCCTGGAAAACATGATTATTGCCTCGAACTAAATGAAGCGCCTCATGGGAACAGGCCACCGAAGCAGGTATGATATTATGTAAAAGGAAGCGTGTTGGCTCACACTTAGGAATGTAAGCTTCACCTATCTATTAGCAGGATCTGAACAGACAGTCATGAATCAGGAAGGAAAACCTGAAGTGACACCTTAATGAAAATTGCAGCCTCCTGTACGCTGGCAATAAAAATGGCAACACTCCCATTCCTGGATACGTGAAAAAGTAAAAATAGTGGAAGTTAGTCCTTAAGCAGAAGGTCTGCTAACAGCCAACCAATGGAACAGAAGTTGCCCTCGGAAATTGTGGGAGCTTCATCACTTGAGACTTTCAAGAAGAGACCGGACTGCCATTTGTCAGAAATGGTGGAGGGTCTCCTGCTTGAGCGGGGAGTTGGACTAGATGACCTATAAGGTCCCTTCCAACTCTACTGGACAGCAACGGAAGTTACCTGTTGGCCTTCAGTACAAGCTCTTGAGCTTATAGACAGTGGTGGGATTTAATTTTTTTTACTACCAGTTCTATTGGCGTGGATTGGTGGGCATGGCTTGGTGGGCATGGCTTGGTGGGAGTGGCAGGGGAAGGTTACTGAAAAAACCCCATTTCCTTCCGATCAGCTGGGGAGGCAGAGAATAGATGGGGGCGGGGCCAGCCAGAGGTGGCATTTACCGGTTCTCTGAACTACTCAAAATTTCCACTACCAGTTCTCCAGAACTGGTCAGAACCTGCTGAAACAGAGGCATAGAATCAAAATCACATGAAGTATCAGTACCGCTTTGTAAAGCCTTAGCAAAGGCCACACCTAGAATCCTGCATCCAATTTTGGTCACCACATTACAAAAAAGATGTTGAGACTTTGGAAAAGGTGCAGAGAAGAGCAACAGAGATGCTCAAAGATCTGAAGACTAAAACGTATGAAGAACACAGGAAGTCATTATGTCTAGTTTGGAGAAAAGAAGGACCAAGGGATGACATGATAGCAGTCTTGCAGCATTTGAGGGGCTGCCACAAAGGAGAGGGGGTCAACTTATTTTCCAAAGCACCAGAAGAGAAGAGAAGAAGCAATGAATGGAAACCAGAGAGAAGCAACCTGAAATTAAGGTGAAACTTCCTAACAATGAGGACAATTAACCAGTGGAACAGAAGTTGCCTTCAGAAGTTGTGGGTGCTTCATCACTGGAAGTTTTTAAGAAAAGACTGGAGAGCCACCTGTTTGAAATTGTCTGAGCAGGGGGGGGGGTTGGACTAAAAGATCTCCAAGGTCCCCTCCAACTCTGTTACTCATTATTCTGTATCATCACCATCAAACATCATTTGTCATTCTTGGGAAACATAACCAGAGGAAGGTAGTTGAGAAGGAGTCTCCAACTGTCTTCACGAAGGAGAAGAAAATGTGATGAACACAAGGGTCTCCTGCTTGAGCAAGGGGATGGGCTAGGAGATCTCCGAGGTCCCTTCCAGCTCTATTCTTCTTAATTAAAGTGCATTTCATCAAAAGAGCAACTCAATATCCCTGCCTTGAGGGGGCTCCATAAGGCAAGAGTCTGTCATCTGCAAGCATGACTACAAAGCCACCTCAATTACTGGTAGCCATCAAGATTGAGGGCAGGAAGGCAAGGATGGGCATGGGGAGGGTGAATTCACTCTGGGCAAGACAAGGAATATTGTAATAGGAGTGATGGCAGCTGTACGGTGAGGAAAAGCAGAAGTACTCAAAAACAGATCACGCCAGAGAAATCTTATTGCAACCTTCGACAAAGGGACAAAATTAGCGGAGAAGAGAAATGCTGTGGATGTAATTTACTTGGACTTCAGTAAGGCTTTTGATAAGGTAGACCATAACCTACTACTAGATAAAGTAGAAGAATGTGGGTTGGACAGCATCACCACCAGATGGATTCGTAACTGACTGATCAACCACACTCAACGTGTAGTCCTCAATGGAACTGCATCTACATGGAGGGAAGTATGCAGTGGAGTACCCCAAGGCTCTGTCTTAGGCCCAGTACTCTTCAACATCTTCATCAATGACTTGGATGAGGGGATAGCAGAGGTTGGTTCCGGCAGTCACTTCTGCCAATTTGCTTGTGGTCGCACCATGTGCACTGTGCACTCATGTGCAGTGCAATAAAATTGCTCTGTGTATGTGCAGAAGCAAAAAACAAGATGGCGTAGGTGCCGCCTGGGGAACTGGTTCGGGGGTGTGGCAGGCCTGGGTCACTGCCGGTTCCAGCCACCCAGGCCGCCAAACCACTACCGGTTCCGCCAAACCAGTCCAAACTGGTAAGAACCCACCACTATGTGTTAGATGGGGAATTCATCAAATTTGCAGATGACACCAAGCTGGCAGGAATCGCCAACAGAAGACAGGCTCAAGATGCAGAAGGATCTTGATAGACTTCAACACTGGGTGCTATCTAACAAAATGAAATTCAATGGTGAAAAGAGTCAGGTTCTACATTGAGGCAAGAAAAATCAAATGCGCAGGTACAGTATATGTGGTACCTTGCACAATGGTAGTAATTGAGTCATCTTAGTGTCCTTATAGACAACCACTTGAGTGTGAGCCAGCAGTGTGCAGCAGCTGCCAAAAAGCCAACACAGTTCTAGGCAACAGAAACAGAGGGATAGAATCAAGATCACGTGAAGGGTTAATACCATTTTATAAGGCCTTGGTAAGGCCACACTTGGAATATTGCATTTAGTTTTGGTTGCCACGATGTAGAAAAGATGCAGGGACTCTAGAAAGAGTGCAGAGAAGATCAACGAAGATGATTAGGGGAATGGAGGCTAAAACATATGAAGAACGGTTGCAGGAACTGGGTATGTCTAGTTTAATGAAAAGAAGGACTAGGGGAGACATGTTAGCACTGTTCCAATATCTCAGGGGTTGAGACAAAGAAGAGGGAGTCAAACTATTCTCCAAGGCACCTGAGGGTAGAACAAGAAGCAATGGGTGGAAACTAATCAAGGAGAGAAGCAACTTAGAATTAAGGAGAAATTTCCTGACAGTGGAAACAATTAATCAGTGGAAGGGAATAATTCTTCAGAAGTTGTGAATTCTCCAACACTGGAAGTTTTTAAGAAGATGTTGAATAATCATTTGTCTGAAATGGTATAGGGTTTCCTGTCTAGGCAGTGGGTTGGACTAGAAGACCTCCAAGGTCCCTTCCAACTCTGTTATTCTATTCTATTCTAATCGAGGAGAGAAGCAACCTAGAAGAAAGGAGGAATTTCCTGACAGCCAAAACAATTAACCAAGCAATAGGAAGATTAAAAAATTCAGTAGTTTGAACAGCTGGCTGACTGTGTGACGAACCAAAATAATAATAATATTTGCATTAGTTTTTAAATAGGGAGAAAGAGCCCAAGTATTCATTCAGATTAAAATTCCCATTGAGTGATTGTGAAACCACCAAAAACTCACCTATAACTTGCCACGGAGTTTCAATCCTGTCTAATATGATTACACATAATTGCTAAAAGCCTTAGAATAAACCACTTGATGCTTTTAAATGCCCAAGTACAACGTTTTAGAAGCCGGGTAACCCACTCAGAGTATGCCTCAGATTTGTTTTTACAATTTTTTCCCCTAGACCATTAAAATCAGGCAGGTTCTGATTTGTAAAAATAATAACTTACTTCTAACCGCATGCAAAATACAACAGGAATTCAAAATGAACTGAGTAATTACTTAATGGAATAATGAACCACCACTCCCAAAATTGTACAAAATTCAGAATCTGAATGATTATAAGGTAAAGGTTCCCCTCGCACATGTGTGCTAGTCGTTCCCGACTCTAGGGGGCACTGCTCATCTCTGTTTCAAAGCCAAGAGCTGTCCGAAGACGTCTCCGTGGTCATGTGGCTGGCATGACTCAATCCCGAAGGCGCACGGAACGCTGTTCCCTTCCCACCAAAGGTGGTTCCTATTTTTCTACTTGCATTTTTACGTGCTTTCGAACTGCTAGGTTGGCGGAAGCTGGGACAAGTCACGGGAGCTCACGCAATTACATGGTGCTAGGGATTCGAACCGCTAAACTGCCAGCCTTCTGATCGACAAACTCAGTGTCTTAGCCACTGAGCCACTGCGTCTCTCCTGAATAATTATAATATCCTTATAAATTAAGTATATAGATATAGAACAAACAAGAGCGAAGGGCTAATTACAATTAATGTTTAACACAGCTTTAAAAAGCGCAATTAATTTCATTTTATCTCAAGAAAAGGGTTCCGTTTCAGAAACTACAAATAAATTTCTTACGCTTACGTTGATTATGATTTTATTATAACCTCAAGGCAATTGATGTTACCCATAAATTTTACAGAAAATCATCAAAATGGGTTGTTAATCAAAATAGATTGCGTTGAATTGTTTGGGAGCCACAAGATATAATAAATCCCTGAACCAATTTTAATAAATAAAAAAATCCTCATCTGGATTAAGATTATTACCATTATTTCTTCTGTAATCCTTTTTTATCTATATAGTGGCAAAAATGCTAACTCTCGCCAACTATGTTTAAAACAAAGAATTTGCTAGGAATTCTTAAGTTATCTCTTAAATTACATTGCTACAAGAGAAATGTACGCACACTTCCAAAAGAGTCATGGAACGTTTGAAAGGATATGGAGAAAATCCTATGAAGAAGATAAACATATGGAGGAGGAGGAGGAGGAGGAGGAGGAGGAGGAGGAGGAGGAGGAGGAAGAGGAAGAAGAAGAAGAAGAAGAAGAAGAAGAAGAAGAAGAAGAAGAAGAAGAAGAAGAAGAAGAAGAAGAAGAAGAAGAAGAAGAAGAAGAAGAAGAAGAAATAGGAGGAGGAGGAGGAGAAGGAGAAGAAAAAGAAATTGGAGGAGAAGGAGGAGGAGGAGGAGGAGAAGGAATTGGAGGAGAAGGAGGAAGAGAAGGAGAAGAAAAAGAAATTGGAGGACAAGGAGGAGGAGAAATTGGAGGAGGAGGAAAGAGGAGGTGGTTTAAAAATGAAGAACCATCTTAATAAGATATGCATAAATAAATTCTCAGAAGAACAAATGTTATTTTAATACATTGAGGGTGGAGTCAAAATGTGTATTGAGAAGGCCAAAGCAGGAGAAGGCCTTGGAATAGATAATCATTTTGTCCTACATAACTGCCATTGGTAAACAAACCCAATTTACATGGCAAGAATCCCACATGTTTTACATAAATCTAATAAAAACTTAGATCTTAGATAGTGTCATAAATGGTAAACAAACCCAATATTTATGGTAAGAATCTCACGTCCCACATAAACATAATATAAAGTTAGATCTTGTGGTTTTATAGACCAATAGCAATAATTTAACCAAGAAGTCAAAAATTTTACAAGAATATCAACAAGCAGGAAGGCTTAATTCTCTTCCAAAATGTGTTCATACTTCATAAAGATTTCAGATATTCCATGTTTTGTTTTCTTCCAATGCCCAAGTCCAATGCAGGCACACAACAAAATAACAGTTCAAACAGTAATAGATTAGAATTAATCTTAATATCATCATATGACATAAGGAAACTTTTTTTAAAAGAATCATCAGGTATAATAATAACTTTTATACATTTAAAATAACGGCATTTATTTTATTTATTACAGTAATCTTCATAACACAGCCATGAAAAAGAAGTACTTTTAGTGCATTTTTAAACTTTAAGCAATCTCATTTCAAGCACAGGCAAAAGGGAATCTTATTCCACAGAATTGGACTTATATACCACTTTATAGTGCTTTACATCCCTCTCTAAGCAGTTTATAAAGTCAGCCTCTTGCTCCCAACAATCTGGGTCCTCAATTTACCCACCTCGGAAGGATGGGAGGCTGAGTCAACCTTGAGCCAGGTGAGATTTGAACTGCTAGCTAGGCAGCGTTAGCCTGCAATATTGCATTATAACAGGCAGGCAGGCAGGCAGGCAGGCAGGCAGGCAGGCAGGCAGGCAGGCAGGCAGGCAGGCAGGCAGGCAGGCAGGCAGGCAGGCAGGCAGGCAGGCAGGCAGGCAGGCAGGCAGGCAGGCAGGCAGGCAGGCAGGCAGGCAGGCAGGCAGGCAGGCAGGAAGGAAGGAAGGAAGGAAGGAAGGAAGGAAGGAAGGAAGGAAGGAAGGAAGGAAGGAACAATAGCGATAGCATTTAGACTTATATACTACTTCACAGTGCTTTTACAGCCCTCTCTGAGTGGTTTACAGAGTCAGCCTCTTGCCCCCAACAATCTGGGTCCTCATTTTACCCACCTCGGAAAGACGGAAGGATGAGTCAACCTTGAGCCTGGTGGGATTTGAACTGCCAAACTATGGGTTGCTGGTGGTTTGCTTCATGTGCGCACACCAGACATTCACTATGCGCACATGCACAGTTGCCTGTAAATTGTTCTGCGCATACGCCGAACATGAAAAAATGACTGAAAAACAAGCTGACAGCGGCAACCAGAGAACCAGTTCAGGGGCATGGCCAGCCTGCCACCCCTACCAGTTAGGCGACCCAGTCCCAATTTCCACTACCAGTTTGGCCGAACCGGTGCAAACCAGTAGCAACCCACCTCTGGCTGGAAGGCTGTGTCAACCATGAGCCGGTCAGGATCAAACTGTTGACAGTCAGTAGTGTCAGCCTGCAATACTGCATTCTAACCACTGCACCACCAAGGAAGGAAGGAAGGAAGGAAGGAAGGAAGGAAGGAAGGAAGGAAGGAAGGAAGGAAGGAAGGAAGGAAGGAAGGAAGGAAGGAAGGAGGGAGGGAAGGAAGGAAGGAAGGAAGGAAGGACGGACTAGCAACAGGAAGAGATAAAAGAGGAGGAGGAGGAGGAGGAGGAGGAGGAGGAGGAGGAGGAGGAGGAGGAGGAGGAGGAGGAGGAGGAGGAGGAGGAGGAGGAGGAAAAGAGCAATAGCACTTATATACCACTTCACGGTACTTTGCAGCCCTCTCTAAGCGGTTTACAGATTCAACCTCTTGCCCCCAACAATCTGGGTCCTCATTTTACCCATCGGTATTCGGTGCCGAAAAGGTTCGCCAACATTGACATAATCCATCATTGCTCTTTTTAAAAAAAATCTGCATGACTTGGTTGCTAAACGTGGCTTGCAACAAACAAACATCTTTATTTTCCTTGCACTATTAGAACACCTCTGTCTTTACGGACCGAGGATTGAAATGTTTTTTAATTATTGCTTATGCGCATCAAGGAAAAATGGCCGTCACAACGTGATAAAATCTCTAGCCATTTTTAAGGTGTGTTGCACATGTGACACAAATTTAAAACAAAACAGGCAGGGCTTCAGTCAAACCATCACGGCTGCTTCTTGACTTTTTTTAAAATTTTACCTGGAGATACAGGTAGTCCTTGACTTACAACAGTTCATTTAGTGACCGTGCAAAGTTATGACGGCCCTGGGGGGGGGAAGTGACTTATGTTTTTTAGTCTTATGACAGTTGCAGCATCCCCTTGGATTAGGTGATCAAAATTCGGGCGCTTGGCAACTGGTTCAGACTTATGACGATTCATGGTGATTCAGGTTTATTTTATTTTATTTTCAGAGAGATGGTAAAACGGGGCAAAACTCACTTAATAAATGTCTCACTTAGCAAGATAAATTTTGGGCTCAATTGTGGTCATAAGTTGAGGACTACTTGTGCCCCAAACTGTACCAAATAATACGACAAAGTTTTACCAAACAGTTTTAATAAATCAGTTCCAGATTAATTTTTAGTCGTCTGTGTCCCACGATAACTTTCAAAGATGATCAAAAGCAAAATAAAAGAAAATAAAATACCATTGGACATATAAAGTGGCTTTGTAACAACACCTGATGGAAAACAGTCTAAACTGAATTATTGTCTCTTGAAAGAAGTACCTGGTTCTATTTTTTTTCCCCCTTTTGTTTTGGAACCCTGTCAATATTTCATTCGAAGGTTTATTTAGGTCACGAGCCAACAGCTCCAGGGGATTTTTCAAGTAGTTTATGCATATCTTGGCAGAAGGGAGAAAAAAAACATGCTAAAGCAACATTGCTTGCAATGCTTTGGCCCGTTTCCTGATTTGAGAAGGAAGAGCTGGACAATGTTTTTAGTTACAACCTTTAAATGCTGCCTATACTAGGGGTCAGCAATCTGTGGCTCTGGAGCCGCAAGTGGCCCTTTCATCCCTCTGCTGTGGCTCCCTTTTGCCGGTCGGCTCCATAATTGATAGGGCTTTTGGTTAGGACAGGTAGAGGACGCCGTGCTAGGAGAAGACTCTCTGGTGGGAGAACTGGACTTCCAGTCAACAGAGGAAAAAGGACACCACGCTAGGAGGAGACTCTAAAGGAAGGGTCAGCAATCTGTAGCTCTGGAGCTGCAAGTGGCTCTTTTATAAGGTGACCAACTTTTTTACAATGAAAAGGAGGACAAAACACGTTCTATTGTCCAAAATGCTAAGGTGACCAACTTTCTTACAATGAAAAGGAGGACAAATAAATTGGAAAAAATATATCGTAAATAAAAGAAATATTTTATTCATTGCAACAATAATACACTAAAATATGATATATGCATAATAAAAACATTTGCAACATTTTATATTGTAATTATGCTTACATGCCTGTTAATTATTATTTAAATGAGTACTTTTCCATTGAATTAATATTTTTTGTCAATGTATCATCTTCTAACAATATATTGGAAATATCTGAACAAGAAATATCCTTCATATTGAATTTTACAGCAAGTGCTGCAGCTAGAGTATCAACATTCAATCTCGATTTCTCACTTGTCGAAAAATCATTGGCAATTGAAAAAAACTCTTTCAACTGCTGCATTAGTTCCAGGGCAGCACAACGTAAATTGAACAAGTATAAATAAATGTTCACATGGAATATGTTCATTTTTGAAATGGCTGAAAATATCCACCCATCTTTTATCAATTTCAACGTGTTGATTTTCCCATTGTATTAATTTTTCAGAATTTAAATATACATTCAGCCTTCTAATTTCTTCAAAGAGACAATTGTCGTCTATTTTAATGTCTAGCATTTCTTTAGATAAAAATTCAACACAAGATTCAATATCTATTCAATATATTTGCGATGAAGTAAAAAAAACACCATTAAAAACTGTTTAATGAAATACGTCACATAACGCGCAACAGATTAGCCTTCAAATATCAAAAAGGAGGACATGTAGGAGGACACTTTTCGAGGGAGGACAGAACTTACAAAAGAAGGACTGTCCTCCCTAAAGGAGGACGGTTGGTCACCTTATCTTTTATCCATCTGCTGTGGCTCCCTTTTGTCGGTTGGCTCCACAATTGATAGGACTTTCGATTAGGACAGGTAGAGGACACCGTGCTAGGAGAAGACTCTATGGTAGGGGGACCAGAGTTCCGGTCGGCTCCAGAATTGAATGGGGGGGGGCTTCCGATTAGGATCTTTGTAGCTCTTTGAGTGTTTAAGTTTGCTGACCCCTGACCTATACGTACAGGCAGGCCTCAATTTACAACACTTCATTTAGTGACCGTTCAAAATTACAACAGCACGGAAAAAAAGTTTTTTCACCCTTACGACCATTGCAACATCCCTGTGGTCACTGTGATCAGAATTCAGACACTTGGTAACTGACTTGTATTTATGACGGTTGCAATGTCCCGGAGTACGTGATCCCGTTTGCGATCTTTCCGACGGCAAAGTCAGTGGGGAAGAGGATTCACTTAACAAGCCGTGTTACTAACTTAAACAATATCAATAGCACTTAGACTTATATACGCTTCACAAGTGCTTTCCAGCCCTCTCTAAGTGGGTTCACGGAGCCCGAGATATGGTCCTCCCCCAAACAATCTGGATAATACTGGACCAACAGAAGCTGAGTCAACCTTGAGCTGATCAGAATTGAACTGTTGGCAGCCGGCAAAGTTAGCCTGCATGCTGATTCTATTTCACTGAGGAAGGAAGGAAGGAATGGAAGGAAGGACGGAAGGAGGAAGGAAGGAAGGAAGGAAGGAACGTAGGAAGGGAAGGAAGGAAGGAAGGAAGGATGGAATGGAAGGAAGGAGGAAAGCTAAGTCAACCTGTGCGGCCACAATTCGAACTCTGGCAGTCAGCAGAATTGGCCTGCAATACTGTCTTCTACCACTGCGCCACCACACTCTTACATGCCAGGATTCACTTAAGAAAAACCAGGGCAGGCAAAAGTCTAAAAAACAGGGCAAACTCACAGAACAAATGTTTCACTTAGGCAACATAAATTTTGGGGTCAATTATGGTCATAAGGACTACCTGTTTATTGCTTAAAGAAATTGGAGCGTTGATGCTTTTCTACAATTTTCCCATCCTGTAAATTTGGGCCCTTTGAACAAGAAATCATTTGATAAACTATCCTTCATATTTTTTAAAAGGCAGTCCTACACAATAATCCAGTTGAATTTAAAAATTAGGCATATTGTGTCTTTGGTTTGTATTTTTTCCTCTGGGAAGTCTAAACTGGGTAGTCAACTAACATTCATGGATATTGCAGTGTTTAAACAAGACTCTAGATTTAGAGTTTACTAGATAAGGCATATAACCAACATCTGAACTAAAAATCAAAATGTAGGTATTGTATGTATGCATGTAGTATGCATGATTCAATGATGTATATGTTGCTTTTTGTGCTGATAAATAAGGGAGGGACTAATATAGATCTATTTCAAGCTTTTAGCTCTCATCAGCTATAGCCTTACCCTTATGGGGAATTGAAACTGGGGCTGTTTACATATCACGCAGTTATATTAGCCACTAGGCCACAGGCTCTCCTCCTTTATCAGCTACACTACACTTTATCAGTGACACAACACACACACACACACACATATGCAAATATGTACATATATAAACATTTATAATTTATAAACATTTACAATGAGAACTAAAACAATGCGAGATAAACCACAAGGAACACAATCAAAACGTATTAAAAACCAGGAACTTTGTAAATGAATACTCAGAGAAAGACAGGCAAAGAAGTCAAACAATCAGCCCAGTTATAAAAACCTAGTTGTTACAGGCACAACTGCTGCCAAGAATTTGACAATCAGCATTTTGGTTCTTTTTTTGTTTTGCCATTATAATGGAAAGATTAAGAAGCCAATTATATTTCCTTTCAGAGGACTTGACTAATATGAAAGTAATCAATCTTTAAATCTCTGTAATAATATAGGTTGGAGGAAGAGAATTCATCAACTTTTCCCCCCTATGGGCAAGACACTCTAGGAAAGACCCTCAAAGCAGTCATCAAGGTAGACTAATGGAAAAGAACTGAATGTAGTCGTAGAAAAGCCAAAATGTAATTCGCAGAGAATCAACTGATCTAAACAGCGAGCAGATTCTATCCTGGTATATCCTGGTTTATCCTAGTATATAGCAGAATTCTTCTTTGAGCAGATGAGATGGACCTCAGATAACCTCTCCTCGAATATCTCTAGCATTGCTTGGGAGGAGAAAGAAGGACTAGAGGTGACATGATAGCAGGGCTCCAATATTTGAGGGGATGCCACAAAGAAGACGGGGGTCAACCTATTCTCCAAAGAACCTGAAGGCAGGACAAGAAGCAACTCTTCTTGCCTAAATGTAGAACCTTACTTTTTTCACCATTGAATTTCATTTTATTAGATAGTGCCCAATGTTCAAGTCCGTCAAGATCCTTCTATATGTCGAGCCTATTTTCCGAGTGTTGGGGATTCCTGATAACTTGGTGTCATCTGCAAATTTGATGAGTTCCCCATTTATTCCCTCATCCAAATCATTGATGAAGATGTTGAAGAGTACTGGGCCTAAAACAGAGCCTTGGGGTACTCCACTGCATACTTCCCTCCATGTAGATGCAGTTCCATTGAGGACTACACGTTGAGTGTGGTTGATCAGTCAGTTACGAATCCATCTGGTGGTGATGCTGTCCAACCCACATTCTTCTACTTTATCTAGTAGTAGGTTATGGTCTACCTTATCAAAAGCCTTACTGAAGTCCAAGTAAATTACATCCACAGCATTTCTCTTCTCCGCTAATTTTGTCCCTTTGTCGAAGGTTGCAATAAGATTTGTCTGGTGTGATCTGTTTTTGAGTACTTCTAGTTTTCCTCACCGTACAGCTGCCATCACTCTTATTACAATATTCCTTGTCTTGCCCAGAGTGAATTCACCCTCCCGACGCCCATCCTTGCCTTCCTGCCCTTCAACTTGATGGCTACCAGTAATTGAGGTGGCTTTGTAGTCAGGCTTGTAGATGACTGACTCTTGCCTTATGGAGCCCCCTCAAGGCAGGGATATTGAGTTGCTCTTTTGATGAAATACATTTTAATTAAGTTCTCAAGATAGAATAGAGCTGGAAGGGACCTTGGAAGTCTTCTACCCTATCCCCGTGCTCTAGCAAGAGACCCTTTATCATTTCAGACAGGTGGCTGTCCAGTCTCTTCTTAAAAATCCCCAGTGATGAAGCATCCATAATCGGACAGTTATTTGTCTGGAATGGTATAAGGTCTCTGTCAAACAATGTCTCACAAATAACTTGACAAACTCTTCCCAGTTTAAGATCAGAGGAACTGTTTTTGGCGAACAGCAACAAGAACTCATTTACTTTGGTCAGTGGTCCCCAACCTGCCCGGCTTGGTGGTCCAGTGTGTGTGGGAGAGGGGAACTGGCCCACATGTGTGGTGGGCTTATGTGCACATGTGCATGCAGCTCGACTCACACGCCGACCTGATGCTTGTGCAGCTCGGCTGCAAATAGGCTACAGCTTGTGGACCCCTGATTTAGGTGAGTAAGGAGGACACAGCCAGTTCTCACACACTCAGCTTGAAGAAAAATGAAGGAAAAAATGAAGCAGAACCCTGCCAGACTTCTGTGAAACAGGCCCGAGGTTGGTTAAATTATCTTCGCCACCACATTCCGTTTGAATGGTGTGATTCAGCGGGTGAAACCCAATAATCTTGTGTACATACAAAAGTTGTTTAGGTTCTCCCGCAAGCTCTCCCTGGGAACAGATTCAAAAGCAGACTTTGTAAAGACTATATATAGACCTTTACTGGATGTTGTGATGGCTTGTCAGCTACTTGTTTGGCTTAACGCAACACAAAACCTTAGGTCAGGTTTCTCATCGTTCTTTTATACCGGAGAATAACAATAACTTGCCAACCAGGAAATTGGTGAACAATCCGCTCCATTTGATTTGGATAAACAAACCTACCAAAAGAGAATCCTTGACAAAATGTTGACTTTCAGGATGTTCAGTGTTGTATAGAATAATCAAACCAGGAAGCTTTTCAACAAAGAGTTACAAGTTCAAATTCCCCTTTCAGAATCATCAATTCGAAATCTTGGTAATATCTATATCTATAACTATAACTACAACTACAACTACAACTACAACTACAACTACAACTACATCTATCTATCTATCATCTATCTATCTATCTATCTATCTATCTATCTATCTATCTATCTATCTATCTATCTATCTCTATATCTATATCTATATCTATATCTATAACTATATACATATCTATATCTATATCTATATCATCTATATCATCTATATCATCTATATCATCTATATCATCTATATCTGTATCTGTATCTGTATCTATATCTATATCTATATCATCTATATCTATATCTATATCTATATCTATATCTATATCTATATCTATATCTATATCATCATCTCTATCTCTATCTCTATCTATCTATCTATCTATCTATCTAATCTATCTATTATCTATATCTATATCTATATCTATATCTATATTCTATATCTATAACTATATACATATCTATATCTATATCTATATCTATATCTATATCTATATCTATATCATCTATATCATCTATTATCATCTATATCATCTATATCATCTATATCATCTATATCTGTATCTGTAAGGACATATCTATATCTATATCTATATCTATATCTATATCTATAACTGTAACATAACCATAACCATATCTATCTATCTATCTATCTATCTATCTATCTATCTATCTATCTATCTATCTATCATCTATCATCTATCATCTATCATCTATATCTATATCTATATCTATCTATCTATCTATCTATCTATCTATCTATCTATCTATCTATCTATCTATCTCTATCACTATCACCATCACCATCACCATCACCATCACCATAACTATCTATCTATCTATCTATCTATCTATTTATCTATCTATCTATCTATCTATCTATCTATCTATCTATCTCTATCTCTGTAACTGTAACTGTAACTGTAACTGTAACCATAACCATAACCATAACCATAACTATCTATCTATCTCTATCTCTATCTCTATCTCTATCTCTATCTCTATAACTATATCTATCTATCTATCTATCTATCTATCTATCTATCTATCTATCTATCTATCTATATCATCTATATCTATATCTATATCTATATCTATATCTATATCTATATCTATATCTATATCTTTATCTATATCTATATCTATATCTATATCTATATCTATATCTATATCTATAATCTATAATCTATAATCTATAATCTATACCTATACCCATACCTATATCTATACCTATACCTATATCTATGTATGTATGTATATATGCAGGTTTTGGCGTATTTGGGTCTTTTCCCATGTAAGATTGAGAGTATCTTGGCAATGTTTCGACGAGGTCCCACTCGCTATCTTCAGGCTGGTGCCTTCGGCTTTATGCTTGTGCGAGCAAAGCGTGATCGGAGCTGCCATCTTTCTATAAATATTGGTGGGGTGTGTGTGGAGTGCTGGCTATTACTGTGTTTCCCTAAAAATAAGACTGGTTCTTATATTAACTTTTGCTCCAAAAGATGCATTAGGGTTTATTTTCTACTTAGATCTTATTTTCAGGGAAATACGGTACTAAATGCTGGCAATCTTAACTGGGGCTTATTTTGGGGGTAGGAATTATATTACAAGCATCCCAAAAAATCATGCTAGGACCTATTTTCTGGTTAGGTCTTATTTTGGGGAAAACAGGGTACCTGAACTAGGGAAAAACATGTCCTTCAAAGACTTTTAGAGGATTTAGAATGATTGATAGAAATCTGATATGGCGGATAACGGAATTATGAAAACCCTGCCCTTCAAAGCAAATGTTGGAGAAGACTCATTTTCCATAAAAAAGTTATCTAGAAGTTATCTTTTGGAGACCTCTGAGGGCTTTATGCACCTTTAAGCGCATCATCCTCGCATTTTTAAATTCAAGTGATTTAACATTTCCATAAATTAATCCAGGGCCTCTTCGGCTGTTAGATCTCTAAAGCCTAAACATAGATCCCATTGTGAGACTCAAGTCTCAATGCCTTCAACAGTTTTCTAACAATGAAATTAACAATGAAATTAAATATACTGCAGTGTATGAGGGACGCGGTGGCTCAGTGGCAAAGATGCTGAGTTTGTCGATCAGAAAGGTCGGCAGTTGGGCGGTTCGAATCCCTAGCACCGCGTAATGGAGTGAGCTCCCGTGACTTGTCCCAGCTTCTGCCAACCTAGCAGTTCGAAAGCACATTAAAAAATGCAAGTAGAAAAATAGGAACCACCTTTAGTGGGAAGGGAACAGCGTTCCGTGCGCCTTCGACGTTGAGTCATGCCGGCCACATGACCACGGAGACGTCTTTGGACAGCACTGGCTCTTCGGCTTTGAAACAGAGATGAGCACCGCCCCCTAGAGTTGGGAACGACTAGCACATATGTGCGAGGGAAACCTTTACCTTAACCTTATACTGCAGTGATGTAGACAGATATAAATGATCTCTTTTAAATTTTACATTCAAGTTCCACTAAGAATATAACCCTAATAAAATAAATTCATGGTGGTTCATAGTTTGTACAGATGCAGATAATGGAACTGAGTTTTCATTTTGACTTGAAGACAACATCTTATAGATTGTAATAGAGCAAAGGTCTACAACGATGCTCTCCAAACTTGGCAACTTTAAGACTTGTGGACTTCAAGTCCCAAAATCCCTCAGCCAGTGTGGGGAATTCTGGGAGTTGAAGTCCACAAATCTTTTTTTAAAAGGATTTTATTGGTTTTTAAACATTTATGGGAAAAGGTAAAGGGGTACGTAGAAAATTTTGGCAGCTCCCACGCTAGTGGTAGAAATCCCACAAATCTCACAATATTTACAATATTAAAAACAACGTATAAAAGATAAGCAAAAACCAGAATCTTATTCTACATTGTATCAACCATGTGTTCAATCATCTTTTCCTTTGTCACTTTCTAGTATATCAACAATTACAAATATTTCAAATAGTTTTATTTTTGTGACCTGAACCTTTTCGATATTGCTCCACAAGTCTTAAAGTTGCCAAGTTTGGAGATCCTTGGTTTACAAAGAAAAAAGCAAATCTGGAGAATAAGCCACAGTATCCCACATTCGTTCACTGACCTGTATATTTCTTCTTGCCTTCATACAGATGCCTGCATCCCATCGCTTTGACCATATTTAATCCTTGAGCTCCGTTAATCAAGTCTTTAAATTCCCTCCAAAATTATCCTCAAGCTTCTCATGTTGGAATCCTTAGGTGAAGATTTTTCAGATGTTTTCCAGATGTGTAAATCTGTTCAACAAAAGACAACAATCATATACGAGCAGCAGCCACAATTAAACAAAAGCCACAACTCTATGCTCATTTGACACAGCCATATATTGTGGTTTAATGATAACCTTGATTGAGCCTAAACCTTCTTAGCTCAAAGCCAAGCAAGCTACCTTGGGATTTCCTGTAATGAAAAAGTCACGTCTAAATTAGGATCCCCACAGACACAGCAACACTCTGTTCACACATAACCCCTTCAGATAGAACACAGGTAGTCCTCAATGTCAGGGTTCCAAATAGCATCCAAAATTAAATCAGAGTCTGAGGCAAAGTATTCCTCAAAGTTCCAATTTATGAAGAGAGCCATGTTGGCACATCTGGGAAAACCCGAATCTGAAAGCTTCCCAGTTTTCCCCACCCAGTTGGAAGTTCAAGATCTTGCCCCCACACCCACAAGTCCATCCCATGGTCCAATCTCCCACTGCCACGCTGGCAGCTTCCACCCGTCCAGTTCTGGTCAGGTGCAGAGGTGCAAAGACAAAGGATGACCTTGGCTTTCTAGAAGAATGTTGTTATGGCTGCATATCATCTAATTCTGTACAATCCCCCCTCCCATTTTCCCACAATAGAAAATGCATAGTAGATAGAAGTGTGGCAGGCCAAAAATCCAAAAGGAACCTGGTTGCAGGCCTGACACTCAATTTACAACCGTAATATTGACTCCAAAAATTCTGTCGCTAAGCGAGACAAGTGAGTTTTGCCCCACTTTACAGCCTTTCTTGCTACTGGTGCTAAGGGAAGCCCTGCACTTCTGAAGTTAGTCACACGGTCGTTAAATGATTCTGGCTTTCCCGGCCGACTTGGGCTTGTCAGAAGATTGCAAAAGGAGATCTCATGACCTGGAGACACTTCAACCATCATAAATACCAGCCAGTTGCCAAGCGCCTGAATTTTGATCAAGTGACGTTGGAACGGTTGCAAGTATGAAAACCGATCCTAAATCACTTTTTTGAAGTGCTGTTGTAGCTTTGAACAGTGACTAAACGAAAGGTTATCAGTCAAGGACAACCCATTTGCAATTTTAACAAACATTTCTAGCACGCGGATATCAGGATAACACTTTCTTATCTCTTTCCAGGACATTGACCCAGAAACTTCTGTTTCAGTCTGGCTCCCATGTTGCTCTCATGTTCAGAAAACATGTGCTCACTTTCTCTGTCCTTGGGATCTCTGAGTCCATCTTAATGCACACAGACAGTGGTGGGATTCGGGCCGGTTTGATCGAACCGGTTGTTAAATTGCTGGCTGGCCTCACCCCTACCCGGAGTCCCCACACACACACCGATTTTACTCCCTGGGGGGGTGAAGGAGGCCGAGAGCTGCCTGTCACACACCCCTGCCCATGCCCACTATGGCCACGCCCACCCAGCCAGTCCTTAGGGCAGAGAACTGGTTGTTAAATTAATTGAATCCCACCACTGCACACACCTAAGTTTTTATCTCAGTCTACATGACATCAGATTACTTTTTATACCTTTGTCTTCTTCCCAATCTGAGTTGGACCTGCTACGCCGTGATACTAACCGGGGCAGGGATGGCTAAACTTTTTGTTGTTGTGTGCCGAAAGTGCATGCGTGCACCCATAATGCAATGCATGCGTGACCTCCCATGCTCCTTCCTCCACTGCACACATGCCCCCCACATTCCCCCCCCACATGAACACGCAACCCCCCACATGTTCCCTGCCCCCCTGTGCATGCTCGTGACCCCTGCCCCCAACGCATGCACACATGTTTCCTGCATGCACCCACATGCGTGGCAGAGACCTGAAAACCAGTTGGGCAGTGGGAGGCACATTTGCATGGGAAGTGGAGCTGAGCTGGGGCAACAGCTCGCGTGCCCACAGAAAGGGCTCTGCCCATAGATTCGCCCTCATGGAACTAGGGCTTATACAGGGGTGAAATTCAGCAGGTTCTGACAGGTTCTGGAGAACCGGTAGAGGAAAATTTGAGTAGTTCGGAGAACCAGCAAATGCCACCTCTGGCTGGCCCCAGAGTGGGGTGGGGATGGGGATTTTGCAATATCCTTCCCCTGGAGTGGGGAGGGAATGGGCATTTGGCAGTATCCTTCCACGCCCACCAAGCTACGCCCACAGAACCGGCAGTAAAAAAAATGAATTTCACCACTGGGCTTACAGCATTTCCTATTAAAGTTCATTTTTCACAGCCTTGTACTTTCAAAATTACCCAAGTGGAACCAATTCCACGGAGTACACTAGTCCTCAAGAATAGCCCTCCAGCTGCTAAGGCATGCCTTTTGCTCTTCAGGTTTCCTTGGCAATACCACCTCAAAAACCAACCAAGTCAGCTGCTCCAATTTGGGGCATTGTAACAAATGGGGCTTCTTGGTGGAGAAAATTGGCAGTGATTCATGACTAAAACAAAAACAGAAAACTTTCATCCTTCGCCTTTGTTTGGTTCTGTTTATACAAGATCATCCTTTGCCCCTTTTTTTTATATATTTCTCCCGTCCCAAAGGGCAGAGAGTCAAGATCACATGAAGTGTTAATACCACTTTATAAGGCCTTTGGAAGGCCACACTTGGAATATTTGCATCCAGTTTTGGTCGCGATGATGTAAAAAAGACGTGGAGACTCTAGAAAGAGTTCAGAGAAGAGCAACAAAGAGGATTAGGGGACTGGAGGATAAAACATATGAAGAACGGTTGCAGGAACTGGGTATGTCTAGCTTAAGAGAAAGAAGGACTAGGGAAGACATGATAGCAGTCTTCCAATATCTCAGGGGTTGCCACAAAGAAGAGGGAGTCAAGCTATTCTCCAAAGCACCTGAGGGTAGAACAAGAAGAAATGGGTGGAAACTAATCAAGGAGAGAAGCAACTTAGAACTAAGGTGTGAGAACAATTAATCAGAGTAACAATTGTCTCCAGAAGTTGTGAATTCTCCAACACTGGAAGTTTTTAAGAAGATGTTGGATAAACATTTGTCTGAAGTGGTGTAGGGTTTCGTGCCTAAGCAGAGGGTTGGACTAGAAGACCTCCAAGATCCCTTCCAACTCTATTCTAAACTCATGACTGCGTTGATATATTATTTGTTAAACTGAAAAATTATGGTTTTTTTTCTGATTGCCACGACTGGGCCCGTAGACATTTTCTCAAAATGGGGCAGATACGGGGTGGGGAACGCCGTTATTTTGCTCTTGAAGTAGCTGAAACCAACTTAAATTGGCAAAGTTCAGACTCTCTTCCATTGAGTTCCCTACTAGGAGTTCATTTTGGGGTTACCATCTTCTGCATTTGTGACATCAACACTTTTCATGCTATAGCACAGGTCCCAATTTCCCATTTTGCAGACTGGCATGGGTCCATGATCCAACAGGAACCAGGCTGTGGCACACGCGTGGCATCCTGCTGTTGCTCCCCCAGTCTGCAGAAAAATCATCCTCCGCAGAAGGGGGCCCTGGCACTCCAAAGTTGGAGGGCCACTGTGTTACGTGAATAAGAGGTAGCAACGTTTCTACAATGTGATCCAAATCGAAAAGGAGGAAAATGCAGTGTTAGCAAGAAGGAACCCAGGAAGAACAAAATGAGGATTTATTGAGATATTTATTCCGGTTTCTTCTAGGAAAAGTACACCGAGGGCTGTAAAAATAGGCTTTATTACTTGAAATAAATTAAGTTATCAGTGAGATGATCTCCATGGATTGCTGCTGAGTGGCACAACGGATATGTGCTATGTGGACGTGAAACTAAATTACTCTCCAGCTGAAAGTGCCTTTCAAACAGAATAAACAAAATAAAAGCAATTCATTTGCTCTGGAGATTTCAGTCCATAAAAGAATTGAAATGTTGCAGTTGGAAGCCAGCTGGGCATGCACCAATCAATCCATCAATCACCCGTCAGAATCTTGGGCAGAGAGGAGGAAGTAATCCAAGCATATGGGGTTTACACCATGGGGACGCATGCATTTAAAAACGTTTTAATTTCCTTGTCTTGGAAATGGGACTAATATTTTGTGCCTCACCCCTGTTCAACAAAGGATGTTTTTGTCAGACCTGCCTCATCTTGAATCTGTTGTGGCCCGCCAGCAGTCAGCAGAGCTGGCAGCAGATTCAGACAGTGAGGAGGTTGGGGAGGAACCTGGGCCAGTCCTGGGGTCTGGGGAAGGCTCTGAGGAGGGCTCTGTGTCGGAGGCAGAGAGGGGGCCAGGGCCGTATGCCGGTTATCAGCTGCCTTCGGAGTCAGACATCAGTGAGGCAGAAGAACAGCTGGAGCCTGTTCCCAGTGTGCGCATGCGCAGAGCTGCCAGATGAAGGGAACAGCTAAAGAACAGAGGTCGACTTAGTCGGTGAATGGCCCCTCGCAGTGGAAATAAAAAGAGGAGCAAAGGGGAGAGGAGTTTGCAGGAGTTTGCTTCATTGGTTCCGGACTCTCCCAGACTCCTGGCCAAGTTGTACAGATATTGGCCTGGCAGCTCTCCAAGCCAGATAAGGTCTGTGGTCATAACTTCACCATTGAAAGACTGTTTGCCAGGCCTTTGGTGAAGGCGAAGGAGAGGAATTCACATTCACTTAATAAAAGGGGTTTTGTCAGGACCAGGTATTGTGTTCATGCTTTTGGGGGAAGCCTCGGTCAGAACACAGGGGGACGTGTGGCAATGTCAAATGAGTGCCGTATGAGTCCTAACAGCTACCCCTGTCAGAATTCTTGCAATCGCATTTGGCACCCGCTGTAATGTTGTCATCGCTTTTGAGAAGAGCCTCAGCTGAAAGCAAGGTGGCAATTGTTCGAAGTAAGAAGGATCCTTAATAGCATCAGGTTGAGAAAGGTATAGTTTACTAGAAACCAAGTGAAATACAATAGAGCAAAGCCGGAACTGAAATTCGCACAGCCAAATTCCCCAGTGTAACGTTATCTCTCCCGAAGGTGCCTCTCAGAGTTGGCCTCCTCATATCCAAACAAATTTTAAAAAGATGTTTTTAGAACCGTCAACTGAGGGATGCAGCCACGCTCCATTCCCAAGGAGTTGACCTTGAGATGGTGCTGGGAAAAGAAGCAGGGAGCTTTCCTTCCTCCGAAGTATATTCCCCTCCCATCTGGCCCCCAACGTTCAAGGAAGATTGGCATTGAAAGAAGTTCCCAAAGAGCAGGAGAAGGGTATTGAGGTGGCATCTGACACTACTTGAAATAAGTCCACTACTAAGAAAATCCAGTTGCCTTTTGAAAAAAAGCCCCTTTGGGACACTTTAACTTTGGTTATTGCATCATTTGGAAATCATTTCCCCACATTAAAACATCTCTATCTATACCTCTATTTATCTATCTATTTATTATCTATCTATCATCTATCTATCTATCTATCTATCTGTCTGTCTGTCTATCTATCTATCTATCTATCTATCTATCAGCTATCATCTAACTATTTATCTATATGTCTTATATCATATATTTATCTATATGATCTATCATCTATCTCTAACTGTCTACTCTATCTATGATCTATATCTATCTATCTATGATCTATATCTATCTATCTATGATCTATCTATCTATTTATCTATCATCTATCTATTTATCTAAATGATCTATCATCTTTCTATATCTATCTACAGTATCTATCATCTATCAATATGATCTATCTATCTATCATCTATTGATCTATATGATCTATCATCTCTCTATCTATGTACTCTCTATCTATCATCCTATTTATTATTATCTATCTTCTATCTATGTATGATCTATCATCTATTTATCTACATGATCTATTTATCTGTCATGTATCATCTATTTATCTATATGATCTATCATCTATCTATTTCTAACTACTTTATCATCCATCTATATGATCTATCATCTATTTATCTATATGATCTATCATCTCTCTCTCTCTCATCTATTTATTTATTTATGATCTATCTATCATCTATTTATTTATGATCTATCTATCTCTCTATTTATCTATATGATCTATCTATCTATCATCTCTATCTATCTATCTATCTATCTACCTATCTATCTATCTATCTATGTATCTATCTATCTATCTATCATCTATTTATCTATATGATCTATCTATCTATCTATCTATCATCTATTTATTTATTTATGATCTATCTATTATCTATTTATCTGTATGATCTATCTATCTATCATCTCTATCTATCTATCTATCTATCTATCTATCTATCTATCATCTATCCCATCCATCCATCCATCCATCATTTATCATCTATGATCTACCTACCTACCTACCTATCAGTTATATTGTTTAGTTTTCCTATTTCCTAAGTGTCCGTGTCTCTCTCAGACATTACCTTCCAAGATTTCTAGACCTTCCAACTTGCTCCAAAGGTGGGTGGCTGTCCTTCTGTAGCTCCCTCTGGGTAGTGTTGTGCTTTTTACTGACCATCATTTGGACTGTTTGGTAGTCGTGTTGGTGATCATGTCTGGGTCATGTCGGCGATGAACATGACTAGAGGTTGTCCAATCCCTGCAAGCCACAGGTCTGATGGCCCAGAAGCCTGAGGGGCCTCACGTTACTTGAGACATTTTATAGATCAACATGGAATAACGAAAAGCGGAAGCTATTTTTAAAAATGAATCCCCCCACACACAAAAAATCCGTAGCTAAGCAAAGGAGAATTTGGGGTATGGAAGACGGGAAGATTCATTCCATGAGTCCTGCATTCTTGGAAGGAGTTCAGAGCAGGTTCATTTGGGCAATGGAGACACAAGCGAGAAGGAACATCCCCATGGTAGCATTCTGTGACCTCAACCACTGTATTGTTCTGAAGGATGATGCAAGCATCTGTGGAATCAGTAGACCTTTGCTTTTGGAGACTGTGATGGAGGACTGTAGCTGCTAATTCTCCAACGTCTTGGAATTCTACAAATAACTATAGCCAGTGGTGAAATTCAAACTTTTTTACTACCAGTTCTGTGGGTGTGGCTTGGTAGACGTGGTGTGACTTGGTGGGTATGGCTTTGTGGGCGTGGCAGGGGAAGGATACTGCAAAATCTCCATTCCCGCCCCACTCTGGGGCCAGCCAGAGGTGGCATTTGCCGGTTCTCCAAACTACTCAAAATTTCCGCTATCGGTTCTCCGAACTACTCAAAATTTCCGCTACCAATTCTCCAGAACCTGTCAGAACCTGTCAGAACCTGCTGGATTTCACCCCTGACTATAGCCCACAAACCCACAGCCACACTTCATGAGAAATTATCCAGAACCAAAGACAATAGAGATGGGTTGCTCCTGGTTTGGCCCAGATCGGGCGAACTGGTAGCAGCAGGGACAGGAGGTACTGCCCACCTGCCCGGACGTTTCTGCACATGTGCAAAAGCGTTGCATGCGTGCAGACCAGCAAACTGGTAGTAAAAAAAGTGGCAACCACCACTGAAAGACAAGATACCGAAGGATGAAAGAAACAAGGTGTCAGGCCTTGCAGCCATCTTTTCTTTTGGGTCTTTGGCCTGTCACACTTTCTATTATTCTACTATGCCTTTTCTATTGTGGGGAAATGGGAGGGGGGATTGTATGGCGTTAGATGATCTGTAGCCATAACAAAATTCTTTCTAGAAAGCCAAGGTCATCTTTTATCTTTGCACCTCTGCACCTAGCTGGAACTGGAGGGATACAACTGCTAGCATGGCAGTGGGAGATTGGACCATGTGATGGACTTATGGGTGTGGGGGCAAGATCTTGAACTTTCAACTGGGTGGGGAAAACTGGAAAGCTTTCAGATTTGGATTTTCCCAGATGTGCCAACGTGGCTCTCTTCATAAATTGGAACTTTGAGCAATACTTTGCCTTGGACTCTGATTTACTTTTGGATGCTATTTGGAACCCTGACGCAAGGTAATTCCCAAAATCAACTGTAAGTATCGTAATCAATTTTACGTGGAACAAACATCGCATCGATTGAAAAACCAGACTCCGTGAGCGCCAGCTGGCAGTTAATCACCACGATCCCAAATCCTTAATCTCCACCCACACCAACACCAAACAACACCAGTTTGATTGGAGCAATACAAGACTCATCGGCCACGCTTCCACCTGCCATGCTCATGAGTTTATCAAAGCCTGGGGCTCCACAAGCAACTCCATCAACAGACACACTGACCTACAACCAGCCTATGAAACCCTCAGAAGACAAATCAACCACACAACCAACCAACGATGGTACCTCAACCTCAAGCAACCCAAGCAACCCCTGAATCAGAGGTGGGTTCCTACTGGTTCGGACCAGTTCAGCCAAGTATGTCATAACTTGGACTGCCACGCCCCTGAACCAGTTCTATTGGCAGTGCCATAGGTGTCCCCATCTTGTTTTTTGCTTCTGTGCATGCGCAGAAGCAATTTTTTCATACGGCGCATGCCCTCACCTGACGTGGCTCCCTCATCATAAGACCCATCACAGGACCCGCATCCAATGTCACCCACACCTGACCCATCACAAGGCCCCCACCTGATGTGACCGTCACCTAAGGTGACCTCTCCATCACAAAGACCTACTTGACCGCATGAAGCAGGAGGAACACCGACAATGACATCCCCTAAACTCCGCTGAAGATGTCACCTAGCCTGGAAACCAACTCAACAAGCTTGGAGAATGAACCTCTACCCTGAAGTTACTAACATTGCCAAAAAGGCATTAAGAGTCGTTAACCTAATTTTGCAAAGCTTTTTCTCTGGTAATATTGTACTGCTAACCAGAGCATTCAAAACCTTTGCCAGACCAATCCTCGAATACAGTTCGTCTGCCTGGAATCCTCACTGTATATCAGACATTAATACGATTGAGCAGATCCAGAGGTATTTCACGAGACTCCTCTGCTCACAATAGAATCCCTTATGCCACCAGACGTGAAATTTTGGGTGTGGCGAATCTAGAACTATGCTGCCTATGGTCTAACCGAAGCATAGTACACAAAATTGTCTGCTGAAACCTCAATACAATATAATACAATGCTTCGGTTAGACCATAGGCAACATAGTTCTAGATTCTCCACACCCATAATTTCACGTCTGGTGGCATAAGGGATTCTATTGTGAGCAGAGGAGTCGAGGACTCTTCTCATGAAATACCTCTGGATCTGCTCAATCGTATTAATGTCTGATATACAGCCTCCTACCTGTCAATGACTTCTTCAGCTTCAAACACAATAATACACGGGCAAACAATCGATACAAAGTCAAGGTAAACAGCTCCAAACTCGATTGCAGAAAAAACGACTTCAGCCACAGAGTGGGCAACGCCTGGAATGCTCTACCCCCCACAGCTTCAACCTCAAGCTGTCTACCGTGGACCTCACCCCATTCCTACGAGGTCCATAAAAGGGGGTGTGCATAAACGCACCAGGGTGCCTACCGTCCCTCTCCAACTGTCCCCATTTATTCGTATCCATTTCCTGTGTTCATGTCCATGTTTATACTTATACCTGTTATCTCGTACATGTTTGACAAACTAAATAAATAAAATAAATAAACTTGATGGACTCTCGCAGATCCGGAAATGCAGTATGCCCAAGTTGAGAAAAGGGCTCTTCTTCACCGCATTATACAAACACTATAAGGACAATTGACGTCTTTCAAACCAGATGTCAATTTGCAAAATTTTGGAGGCAGTCCTGATAAGATGTCAGAGAGACTTCTCTGGATAGAGAGTATAATCCACACACTGAATACCTTACAGGCAAGACACTGGTAGCAGCAAATAATTTATTTTAACTATTGCTAGTGATCGTTCGTTTTTGCTGCAGATTTGATTCAACCTAGGGAAAAAGTGGGCAGAGACGTATGAAGAACTGCAAGACATCTGGTGCGCTCCAAGCTCTGCTTCCTACTGGTTTCTTTCGGGGTATAAACCAGGTTATAATTTCTGATCAAAACTGCAGACTACAGCACAAAGGCCAACTTTCTTTGGCTATCGAATTATTATTCCAGATGAGATAGGATAAGCCCTGCCTGGGAAAACTTTATGGCGGCCGTCCATAAATCACTTTATATCACTAAATTCAGAGAAATGCAAGACTGTGTCATAGTAGCCCCGTGTGAACCCAAAGCTCAAAAAGACTTGTTGCAATAATAATAATAATAATCATAATAATAAACTTGCTCCACTAATAATATCCCTACTCCCTTTATCAAGGCTAGATAAGGTGTGGAAGAACCCTGCGGCTGGTGCTTGGGATGTGACGACCCGCAAACGTCTTATAAAACTCCACTGCCATTAATAAATTAATAACATCATAGGTAGATTTCCAGGAAAGATATGATGAATGGAGGACGGGCCCATCAAAAAGAGCCGACAATCGTAGCGGAATGAAAAACCGATGAGCAGACCAGCACTTTGTAACACTTCTCCAGACAAGGATAGAACCTGAGATCGCCCACAAGCACCCCAGACAGCAGCTCCTTTCAGGGGAAAATTGCAAGATTATGGTCTTCACCAGATTTACGGCTCCGAGATTCAAGGGAAAGCCATTTTCACCAAACAAACCCCAGGCTACATCCTTCCTTTCTTAATCATTTTTGGAAACGGCTTGTTACTTGCTTTTCAGCCATTAGTAACCTTTGGATGAGACGTGTTTTTTAGCACTGGGTGAGTTTGGCTCGATCCATAGTGAAAGCCGTTTGAAATAAAAGTTTGAGGACTTCAAACGAAATCTCTCTTTTCTTGGAATAAAGAATGACCAGGTCATTAGAAGGATGACAGGAAATAAACTTAAAGAAAATGTATATTTGATAATACACGTAATAACTGCAGCTAGGATTGTATTTGCACTAAATTGGAAAAATGAAGAGATCCTTATGGCTGAGAATGTGATTAGGAAAATATTAGAATGTGCAGAAATGAATAGGTTAACACTTGAAATGAAAGAGAAGGAACAATCTGATTATTATAACATATGGGAATTATTTTATCAATGGTTAGAAAATGAATATGAAATGGGGGAAAAGCAGAGGAGTGAAATAGAGAGAATAGAATAGAATAAGAAATAGGATAGGATAGGATAGGATAGCATAAGGGATAGAATAGAATAGGATAGGATAGAATAAAGGATAGGATGGATGGATGGATGGACCTCCGTCAGTGGACCAGACGAGCCGTCAACAGCGAGTCTTGAGAGACCATTCTGGGAGGAGTTTGACTCTGTTGCCCCCGAGGATTTGGACAGGTTGCGTGGACGGCTGCGGCCCACCACATGTTCAATGGACCCGTGCCCCTCCTGGCTGGTACTGGCAGCCTGGGAGGTGACACGAGGCTGGCTTCTGGGCCTGGTGAACGCCTCATTGGGTGAGGGTTACTTACCAACCGCCTTGAAAGAGGCGGTGGTGAGACCCTTGCTCAAGAGGCCTTCGCTCGACCCAACGGAGCTAGCTAATTACCGTCCAGTCTCCAACCTCCCCTTCTTGGCGAAGGTTGTTGAGAATGTGGTGGCGCAGCAGTTTCCACGACACCTGGACGAATCCGACTATCTAGACCCACGCCAGTCCGGCTTCCGACCCGGGCACAGCACTGAGACAGCCTTGGTCGCGTTGGTTGATGATCTCTGGAGGGCCAGAGATAGGGGTTGCTCCTCTATCCTGGTCCTATTAGACCTCTCGGCGGCTTTTGATACCATCGACCATGGTATCCTATTGCGCCGGTTGGAGGGGATGGGAGTCGGAGGCACCGTTTTGCGGTGGTTCGGCTCCTACCTCTCCGACCGGAAGCAATGTGTGTTGACAGGGGGGCAGAGGTCGTCCCTGAGGCCACTCACTTGTGGGGTGCCACAGGGGTCGGTCCTCTCGCCTCTCCTGTTCAACGCATATGTGAAGCCGCTGGGTGAGATCATCCGTGGTTTTGGGGTTGAGTACCACCTGTACGCTGATGACACTCAGCTGTACATTTCAACCCCAAACCACCCCAACGAGGCTGTCGAAGTGATGTCCCGGTGTTTGGAAGCCGTCGGGGTCTGGATGGGGGACAACAGACTCAAACTCAACCCCTCCAAGACCGAGTGGCTGTGGGTACCGGCACCTCGGTTCAGCCAGCTGACACCATCGCTGGCCATAGGGGGCGAACAACTGTCCCCTGTGGAGCGGGCGCGCAATTTGGGCGTCCTCCTTGATGCCCGGCTGTCAATGGAGGACCATGTGGCAGCCGTGGCAAGGGGGGCGTTCCACCAGGTTCGCCTGGTGCGCCAATTGCGCCCCCTACTGGACCGGAGTGCCCTGCGCACGGTCACTCATGCGCTGGTGACGTCTCGCCTGGACTACTGCAATGCCCTCTACATGGGGCTTCCCTTGGGACGCATCCGGAGACTGCAGCTAGTTCAGAACGCAGCCGCGCGGGTTATCATGGGGAGTACACGTTACTCCCACGTAACACCTCTCCTGCGTGAGCTGCACTGGCTACCTGTGGCCTTTCGGGTGCGTTTCAAGGTATTGATTACCATCTTTAAAGCGCTCCATGGCATAGGACCTAGTTATCTGCAGGATCGCATCCTACCACACACGTCCCTGCGACCTATCCGCTCACACAGGGAGGGGACTCCTCCTGGTGCCGTCCGCTAGGCAATGCCAGCGGGCGACACCTAGGAGTAGATCCTTCTCTGTGATGGGCCCAACCCTCTGGAATGACCTCCCCCCAGACATTCGAACTACCACCGACCTCCGTTCCTTCCGTCAAAAATTAAAGACTCACCTATTTCAATCAGCTGGCCTGGCACTTTCTTAGTTTTATCTCCCGGGGATATATTTTAATTGGGTTTGGGTTTTTAATTGGGGATGTTTTTAGGGTTTTTATAGTATATTTATTTCTTGATACAGCCTTATCTCCTCCATCCAAATGTATTTAATTGTTTTATTTTATTGTATTTTTATCTGCATTTGACTGTACACCGTCCCGAGTCCCTTTCTGGGAGAGGGGGCGGTCTAGAAATCCAAGAAATAAAATAAATAAATAATAAAAGGATAGCATAAGGGATAGAATAATTATAATAGAATAGAAAAGAATAGAAAAGAATAACAGAGTTGGAAGGGACCTTGGAGGTCTTCTAGTCCAACCCCCTGCTTAGGCAGGAAACCTTACAGCACTTCAGACAAATGTTTTAACAAAGTTAAATAAGTTAAGAAGAGGATTGTTGTAGTATTAGGTATGGTATATAAACATTAGTATTAAGAATAGATAAAATAATAAATATGGCTGTAAATTGTAATTGTATAAAATATTGTATAAAATATTTGCACAATATATATATACCCAGACGACACACTGTTTAATGGAAGATGATGTTTGAATCAAAATAAAATATTTTTTTAAAAAAAGAACGACTTTGGACAATTAAAAAAAAAGATTAAGGGTCTGGATAGACGGAAATAAGATTTTCAAATTAATTCTAAAACTCCGTGATTCTGGAGGCAATTAGACTCTCTGTAATGGGGATCAAAGTAAAGATTTTAGGCTGTTTTTTTTTTTTAAATCCAAATTTGGGGAAATGCTGTTGGGACAAAAAACAACCTAAAATCTCTACTTTGATCACCGGCACACAGAATCTAGCTGCCTCCAGAATCCTACATGTGAATTTGATGGCCAAAGTGACAGGCAGAAGCAAGAGTTTTACAGGAAGATGGTCAAACAGTTTGAGACTGCTGCATTTTTTTGTTGACAATAATTTAGCTGGTTGACAAAGCCACAACCGAGCCCAATAGGCAGAGAAGCAGCAATCTTTGGGGATAGGAAGCTCTAGAAACAGGATTGAATGAGACAAGTCTGCTAATTGGGGTGTAGCGCTTCCTGCTTGGCGGGGGGGGATTGGACTAGATGACCTCCAAGGTCCCTTCCAACTCTGTCAATTTCAACCGCCATCATCAGACTTAACTTCAAGAAAAGAACCAGTGTTTTCCTACCCCTAGAGTGACCCATAACCCTGTAGATAAATTTGTATAAATAAAAACAATCATTTCTTGAGACCGGAATAATCCCAAGACAGCATCAGAGATGACTGGTTGTCTATTCATCCTGAATCTAATGCTTCAATGATGTTTATGGTAGATTTGAGCATATCATGTAACTTGTGACTCAAAGGGAAGGAAATAAGTTGAATCCTGGTCTGGATCAGTGGCTTAGAGAATGAGAGGTTGCCTTGTGTAGAGAAGAGGAAGAAGAGCCATGCTGGGAACTAAGCAAGAAGGAAAAGCAAACCGAAGATGGTATATTTGCCTATTTTACCCAGATTGCCTTATATTCTTCATAGGGCCTCTGCTTACTTAGCTGGTAGACCTTAGTAGGCAATCAGTCACTCGACATAGAACATAGAACCGTAATGGCAAACCTATGGCACCAGAGGGGGCATTCAATAGGTTCTGACCAGTTCTGGAGAACCGATAGCGGACGTTTTGCGTAGTTCGGTGAACCGGTAAATACCACCTCTGGCTGGCCCCACCCCCATCTATTCTCTGAGTCCCAGCTGGTCCAGAGGAAATGGGGATTTTGTAGTATCCTTCCCCTGGAGTGGGGAGGGAATGGAGATTTCCCACTTCATTCTCTGCTGTCCCCTTCTTCTTTTGCCCTCCATCGTTCCCAGCATGAGGCTCTTCTCCAGGGAGTCCTTCTCCCTTCTCATTAGGTGGCCAAAGGATTTGAGTTTCCTCTTCAGGATCTGGCCTTCTAAAGAGCAGTCAGAGTTGATCTCCTCTAGGACTGACCAGTTGGATGGCCTTGCAGTCCAAGGGACTCAATGCAGGAGTCTTCTCCAGCATCAGAGCTCAAAGGCCTCCATTCTTTGGCACTCAGCCTTCCTTGTGATCCAACCTTCACAGCCATCCATTGCAACTGGGAAAACCACAGCCTTGACTTGACACACTTTTGTTGACAGGGTGATGTCTCTGCTTTTTAGGATGCTGTCTAGATTTGCCATCGCTTTCCTCCCCAGGAGCAAGCCTCTTTTGAATTCTGCTCTCATGTCCCTTCCAGTCCTTCTTTTCTCTAGTCTGGCCAAACCCAATTCCTGCAACCTTTCTTCGTATGTTTTCGTCCCCAGGCCTTTATTCATTCTAGTTGCTCTTCTCTGCACTTTTCCCAAAGTCTCAACATCTAAAAAGATCCTTTCTTAAGCTTAGAAATTCCAAGCAGTTAATTGGTTTAAAAAAAAAAGATACGTAACTGCTTCATTGTGAAGCACCTCGAACCACTTTCTATACAACATCACTGGAGCTCTTATTCTTTTTTTAAAATTTCATTTACTGCAGTGTTTTTATTTTCCTTTCACAATGAAGTGTTGGGCACTACAATTCTCAACTTCTGGATGACTTACGAACGTTGGTTTTCTTCTTCCATAGGACGACGTTAAGGCAGCGTACAAAAATCTTACATAAATTAAATCTGATGATTAAATGTACAGGTGTCACTGCCAACATTGGAGCAACTCAAGTTGAACAATATCCTGCCCAGTGATGTTTTGCTGGGACAAAGGTGAGCAAGGAATGAAAAACAGGTCCATAAGGTTTGGACACAATACATTTCCAGTCATGTTAACAGCAGTGATAAGACAAAAATGTGCATCTTTTTCGCAAACTCTTGCCAGCCTCAACAATAAAGACCTGGAATAAGCTCTTACTTATTCTTGCTTGCAACCTTAAGCGGGTTTTGCATTAAAGGGCAGAAATTCTCTTTCTGAAAATAATAAATGTTGACTGTGGAAATTATGGCCTTCTGGCATCTGATAAAACTGAACCTTCCTGCAGATTTCAGAGAAACACTATGCCAGGGGTGTCCAAACTTGGGAACTTTAAGACTTGTGGACTTCAACTCCCAGAATTCCCCAGCCAGCCATGCTGGCTGGGGAATTCTGGGAGTTGAAGTCCACAAGTCTTAAAGTTCCCGTGTTTGGAGACCCCTGCACTATGCCATGATGAACCAGCCCAGGAAAAAAAAACGTATGAATCACCACTTTTCTATTTTTAAATTAAACCAGTGAATGTCATCTTTCATAAGCCTCCTTTCTTTCTTTATTCAGAAGCAGGATTAAGAAAGACACGTTTTTCCTTGCTGTTGAAAATAGAGGCCAGCCTTATGAGGATATTGCATCGTCAGTACAATTTGGGCAAGTGCCATTCACTAAGATCGTGGCATCCGACCCTCTCAACTCCTGGCAAATAGATGGGGAAGAAATGGAGGTAGGGGCAGATTTTATTTTCCTGGGCTCCAAGAGCACCGCAGATGGGGGACTGCAGCCAAGGAATCAAAAGAGGCTTGCTCCTGGAGAGGAAAAGCGATGGCAAATCTAGACAGCATCCTAAAAAGGAGAGACATCCCCCTGCCAACAAAAGTGCGTCTAGTCAAGGCTACGGTTTTCCCAGTTGCAATGGATGGCTGTGAAGGTTGGACCACAAGGAAGGCTGAGCACCAAAGAATGGAGGCCTTTGAACTCTGGTGCTGGAGAAGAAGACTCCTGCATTGAGTCCCTTGGACTGCAAGGCCATCCAACCGGTCAGTCCTAGAGGAGATCAACCCTGGCTGCTCTTTAGAAGGCCAGATCCTGAAGAGGAAACTCAAAGACTTTGGCCACCTAATGAGAAGGAAGAAGGACTCCCTGGAGAAGAGCCTCATGCTGGGAACGATGGAGGGCAAAAGAAGAAGAAGGGGACAGCAGAGAAGGAGGTGGATGGATGGAGTCACCAAAGCAGCCGGCGTGAGCTTCAATGGACTCCAGAGGATGGTAGAGGACAGGAAGGCCTGGAGGAACGTGGTCAATGGGGTCGCGATGGGTCAGACAAACTTCGCAATTAACAACAACATTCAGGTAATGAATACTTCAATAGTCATTTATTTAGTGGCCGTACAAAGTTGAAACAACAACATTGAAAAAAAGTGTTTTTCACATTTATGACTAGTAGTAACAGATGAAAGCTCATCCAGGAGAGAAGCAACCTAGAACTAAAGAGAAATTCCTTGGCAGTGAGAACAATTATCCAGCGGAGCAACTTGCTTCCAGAAGTTGTGGGTGCTCCATCAATGGAGGTTTTGAAGAACACGTTGAACCAGAATGGTCTCCTACTTCAGCAGCAGCTTGGACTAAAAGACCTCCAAGGTCCCTTCCATCCTTTTGGTGTGGCCCGACAGTGGAGCTGCCAGCAGATTCAGGCAGTGAGGAGGTTGGGGAGGAACATGGGCCAGTCCTGGAGTCTGGGGAAGGCTCTGATGAGGGCTCTGTGTCGGAGGCAGAGAGGGGGCCAGGGCAGTCTGACAGTTATCAGCTGCCTTCGGAGTCAGACATCAGTGAGGCAGAAGAACAGCTGGAGCCCGTTCCCAGGGTGCGCATGCACAGAGTGGCCAGACGAAGGGAAGAGCTAAAGAACAGGGGTCAACTTGGGAGTAAGGCCGCAGGTGGACGATAAATGGCCCCTCCCAGAGGAAATAAAAGAGGAGCGAAAGGGGAGTGGAGTTTGCAGGAGACAATTAGTTCTCTTAATCGATTCGTGACTCTCCGAGAGTCCTTGCCAAGTTTTGCAGATCTCGGCCTGTCAGCTCTCCAAGCCAGATAAGGTCAGTGACTGTAAATCCTCTCTTGAAAGACTTTGCTGGATGTAAATGAGCAGAATTCACAGTCAATTAATAAAAGGGGTTTTTGTCGGGACCAGGAGTTTGCTTCAGGCTCTTGGGAAGCCTCGGCCAGAACACTATTATTCTATTCTATTCTATTCTATTCTATTTTATCCTATTCTATTCTATCCCTTGTTCTGTTCTTTTCTATTCTCCAGTATGATAAATAATTTTAATTTTTGAGAACCCCATGTGAGGAGCTTGGAGAGGGGTCCTTCGACCACACATTAAGAAATCCTCCTTCATGTAGGCCTGCCAAGTTTCCTCAGAGGATTCCAGAAAAGGCATCTCTCCGAAGTTAACTTGTTTCTGAACCTCCTTCCAAAGCAAACTTTATAGGAGGAAGCATCTCCTCGAAGACTCTGGGTTGGCTTGAGGACTATTTGTGCATCCAGACCTCTGCGGAGTTGCCACAGAAATCGTGCCTCTCCCGCCCTTGTTGCAAAATGCGGAAGCCTCTCGGCCTAACCTATCAATTAGCCCGGGCAAAGTTTCTCTCAAGCGGTCTTACCTCATGCCATTCCACCCTCGGCTTCATCAACCTGATCCGAGATGTCGCAAACAAGATGGAAGGAACACCGGGGTGCAAATGCCAGTCAACGCTTGGCAAACACCTGTTCCCGTTGAGTCAGAAGGAGAGGAGCAACGTTAGGGTTTTCCCCAGATGTTCTGGAGTTGGTTGGCTGGGCGTGACTTTCCTCCTTTCGCCCAATTCAGTTTTTAGCACAGATGCTACCAGCGATGTGTGAATTGGGCGTTTTATGGGGCGGGAATTTTGGGCTCTGTTGTGGCTGTACATTGAGAATTACCTGCATTAAAACTGGCATGTTTCCAAGCGTCTGAATTTTGATCATGTAAACCATGAGGATGCTGCAGTGGTCACAGGCATGACAAAACGGTCATAAATGACTTTTCTCAGTGCGGTTCTAAGTTTGAACCCCAATCCTGCTGCAGATAAAGCAGTCTTCTAACTAACCATGCCCTGGGTTTTCTCTCATGGTCGTGTCTCCCAAGGTCATTCTCCGCTCTCAATGATTTGAAGTGCTCTCCCCACGCGTCATCCTTAGTGAAGCGTGCAAACCAGCGTCTGCATTTCCTGCGGCGGATGAGGGGAACACCTCTTTCTCCTCTTGCCCTGGCCACTTCTTACAGAGACACGATGAAACGCATTTTAACAATCCACATCTCTGTTTGGTTTGGTGGTGGCAGCGCCTCAGATAGAAAGCCCCTACAGAGAGTGGTGAAGACAGTGGAGATTATCGAAAGCTTGCTTCCCGTTATTCAGGATGCTGCTTATAAGTGCTATGTGCATAGAGCTCAAAGCATTGTTACAAACCCCACACACCCTCTCCACAGTCTGTTTCTCTTGTCCCCTCTGGGAGGAGGGTTCGAAATATATCTAGCAGGGCTACCTGATTCTGTAAAAGCTTTGCTCCCTGTGCCATCTGTCTGCTAAACTCGCAAGATTCGTTTTTCTTGCCATGTGCACCCATACCTCTGAACTAGACTGCGTTGTTTCTCCATGTCATATAATAACATATGTGGGTACATGCATCATTTTGTGTTTGTTTATTTATTCTGCCATGTTTATGTAGTATACACTGGAGGTGGTGACTGAGTGCTGCACGCAAGCAAATTTCATTTTAACGTATGCCGATTAGTGTACATTCAAAGGGACAATAAAAATTATTCTAACCTACCATTAAAGTTCCTAACCTCATCTAAGTTGGAGGTGCAATCCAATTATTTATAATAATCTCCAAATTGAATAGCAGTAGAATTGGGGCCTTGGTCAGTGGGTTACCTCAATTTCAGCAAAATCAGGTGTGGAATAAACTGAACCATTAGGATTTTCAGACCATGGTTTATGTCGCAAAGATGCTTTTTCAAAAGGCAGGATTTTTCCTTCCTTCCTCCCTCCCTTCCCTTCCTCTCCCCCTCTATTCCTCCCTTTCTCCCTATTTCTTTCTTTCTTTCCTTCCTTCCTACCATCTTTTCCTTCCTTCCTTCCTCCCTCTCTTTCTTCCGCCCTTCCCTTCCTCTCCCCCTTTATCCCTCCCTTTCTCCCTATTTCTTTCTTTCTTTCTTTCCTTCCTTTCTACCATCTTTCCCTTCCATCCATCCCTTTTCTCCTTCCTTCCTTGCACTCACCCTTCCTTCCTTCCTTCCTTCCTTGCTTCCTTGCCTCCTTCCTTCCTTTTCTTTTTTCCTTCCCTCTTCATTCATCTTTCTTCTTCCTTCCCCCCTTTTTCTTTCCTTGCTTTCTTCCCTTCTTTTTCTTTGTTGTTCCTCTTCCCCTTTCACCTATCCTGTCTCTTCTTGCATGCTCAAATGCAAAAAGGGAAAACATTTCTCCTTTTGTTTTGTTTTGGATTTGTTTTGATAACCCTCTGGCAGAGTCACCATGGGCCGGTCCTTTGCTGTTTCCAGAATGGGCCAGATCTAAGCATCCTTACTTAGGGTGCCCCCAAACTACGGCTTTGAGTTTGACCTGCCTGGTTTAGTGCAACAAAGATAAAGGTAAATAGTTCCCCTGGCACATATCTGCTAGTCATTCCCGACTCTAGGGGGCGGTGCTCATCTCCGTTTCAAAGCTGAAGAGCCGGCGCTGTCCGAAGACGTCTCCGTGGTCATGTGGCCGGCATGACTCAATGTCGAAGGCGCACAGAACTCTGTTCCCTTCCCACCAAAGGTGGTTCCTGTTTTTCTACTTGCATTTTTTACGTGCTTTCGAACTGCTAGGTTGGCAGAAGCTCTGGGACAAGTAACGGGAGCTCACTCCGTTACATGGCGCTAGGGATTCGAACCGCTGAACTGCCGACCTTTCTGATTGACAAGCTCAGCGTCTTAGCCACTGAGCCACCACATCCCTTAGGGCAACAAAGGAGAGCTCAAAAACAAGCTTAGCTTGTGTGGCTGTGAATCCAGGCTTCGTGCAACCACCAGCGATATAGATAGATGGAGAAATCTCACTTCTTTCATCACTTCTGGATTGCATCAGCGCTGCTTCTATTTTTAGGAACTCAAGTCTTCAGCACCATCCCTAGACTGAATAAATGATCAGGGGCCTCCCCTTTGGCCTGGATCAGGAAGCTCTCCAGCATCCAGGTGGGAGATATATATATATGCTAGTTTTGTTGTATTCAGGTCTTTTCCCGTGTAAGATTGAGATTGTCTTTGCAACGTTTCTGCAAGATCTCACCTGCCATCTTCAAGCTTGGGCTTAAAAGTATATATATTTGAATATATATATATTTAAAAACCACTTGGCATCTCTGAACTCCAAGGCATGCAACAACCTCTGTCTTCCTTAACTGGCACTACCGGAAGAGCAAAAAGCCAAGGCGTAGCTGATGTGTTGGATGAGTCACATTTTTGAGGCCAGGAAAGACATGAAACGATGGGAGATTAAAACTTTTGGAAACTCTTCCCTTGGCTTGTTTCAAAGAAACCTGATCTGGTATCTCGCTCTCTTCAGATTTAACAGAATGACAGAGTTGGACGGGACCTTGGAGGTCTTCTAGTCCAATCCCCTGCTCAGGCAGAAAACCCTGTCCCTTTGCAGACAAATGTTTGTACAATCTCTTCTTAAAATCTTCCAGTGTTGGAGCATTCACAAATTCTGGAGGCAAGTCATTCAACTGATTAATTGTTCTCACTGTCAGGAAGTTTCTCCCTAATTCCAGGTTGCTTCTCTCCTTGGTTAGTTTCCTTCCATTGAATCAGGATGAGCTGGAAGGGACTTTGGAGGTCTTCTAATCCAGGCCCTGCTCAAGCAGGAGACCCTAAACTATTTCAATCAATCAATCAATCAGAATAGAGCTGGAAGGGACCTTGGAGGTCTTCCAGTCCAACCCCCTGCTCAAGCAGGAGACCCTAAACAATTTCAATCAATCAATCAATCAGAATAGAGCTGGAAGGGACCTTGGAGGTCTTCCAGTCCAACCCCCTGCTCAAGCAGGAGACCCTAGACTATTTCAATCCATCCATCCATCAATCAATCAGAATAGAGCTGGAAGGGACCTTGGAGGTCTTCCAGTCCAATCCCCTGCTCAAGCAGGAGACCCTAGACTATTTCAATCCATCCATCAATCAGAATAGAGCTGGAAGGGACCTTGGAGGTCTTCCAGTCCAACCCCCTGCTCAAGCGGGAGACCCTACACCATTTGAGACAAATGACTACCCAGTCTCTTCTTAAAAACTCCCAGTGATGGAGCAGCCACAGCTTCTGGTAGCAAGTAGTTCCACTAGTTAATTGTTCTAACTGTCAGGAAATTCCTCCTTAGTTCTAGCTTGCTTCTCTCCTTGATTAGTTTCCACCCATTGCTTCTTTTCTCTAGATTAAACATACCCAATTCCTGAACATTCCTTCATACGTTTTAGCCTCCGGTCCTTTAATCCTCTTGGTCTCCTCCTCTCTTGGTCGCCCTTCATTCCTTCCAGAGTCTTAACATCTTTTTACGTCATGGTGACCATATCTTTTTATTCTATAACGCTCTTCACTTGTATAAAGTATTTGTATTACAAATACTTATATCCGTATCCTTCGTTTTGTTGTATAAAGTGTTTTTACAGGGAGACCTCTGTTTACGACCACAATTGGGCACCCCAATTTTTGTTGCTGAGGGAGACGTTTAAGCACATTTTGCTCCATTTTATGACCTCGCTTGCCACCGTTGTTAAGTGAATCACTGCCATTGTTCAGTGAGTAACCTGGTTGTTAAGGGAATCTGGCTTCCCCAATGAACTTGCAAGTCAAATGGTCGCAAAAGGGATCACGTGACCCTGGAACCGTCATACGTGCGAGTTTCCAAGTATCTTAATTCTGATCATGTGACCATGGGGGACGCTGAAATGGTCGTAAGTGTTGAAACGGTTCATACGTCCCTTTTTTTCGGTACTGTTGCAACTTCAAACCGTCACTAAATGAACTGTTGTAAGTCGAGGACAACCTGTATTTGTATAAAGTGTTTTTTATTGCAACAGAAACTAGCAAATCTGAGCATGCTCCTTCCTCCTCTTCTGATTGGAAGAAGCATTTCCTCATTTCCTTTCTTGGTCTGGGCTCAAACCCTGCTTATCGGACTGTTGCCTTGGTAACGGTTCTTCCTCCCTCAAGGCCATTCGCGCTGACCTCTATGCCTCTTTTCAAGTTCATCTCCATGGATAATTAGCCGACTCGGGCTGCTCTTCTCACCATGCAAAGGTCTCTTTGCGTTATCATTTTTATTGTTGTAGTTAAAACATTTAATGAAAAAAAAATATTATTTTAACAAGCATACAAAGGTCTCCGGGCACAATTCCAATCCCTTGCCTTTCTAGGGATCGTACTCATAAAGACTTCCTTCTCTGTGCCTCGAATTAACTTCAGTCAGTCAGAATGCAGCTGGAAGGGACCTTGGAGGTCTTCTAGTCCAACCCTCTGCTCAGGCAGGAAACCCTATATGGCAAACCTATGGCGGGTGTGCCAGAGATGCGAAGGAATGGAAAGTTTCCCTTCCACCTTCGATTGAGGTGTGGACCGTTGCCCCTCCTTGTTAGCATATCTCTTGATAAGAAATAAAAACCGATAACATGTTCTAATTAAAAACAAACTTTAATATGAAAATAAAAATAAACAAATCTATCTAATTGTTACATTTTGGCAAGAGCAATTGTCGCCCACCTTCTTGGCAGACGAACAGAAGAATCAAAAGTACAGAAGTCTCTGGAATGTGTGTGAGCAGGCGCAGTACATCACTTGCTGATAAGGCCAGTGTCCTGCGCAATAACTCTTCAGCTCGGCTAGCAAACAATTAACGCAGTGACAAGAGGGCCACACATCACTCTCTGTGTGGGCACGCGAGCTTTCGCCCCAGTTCAGCTCTGCTACACATGCGCGCGCATACGCCCCCTTCTGCCGCATTTATTTTTCATGTTTGACATTCTCCTACTTTTAAGTCTTCCTATTTCTTAGAGATTATCCAGAACCAAGGTGCTTTTTTCAAAAGGTAACCATGAACTGGATGTCTCAGAATCTGCAGAGTTCAGTCGTCAAGGGATCTTGGCCATGCCATGGGTGCTGGACTTGGGTTCTAATTCCTCCTCCTACCCAAGGAAGCTCCTTGGGTGATTCTTCCCTCCAGGCCAACAGTCAATGCAGAGCAGTGGTGAAGACGCTGGATTAGGAATGGTGAGGCCCAGATTATAATCCCTACTCAGATATACAGAAATCCCTGGGGATTTGGAGTCCTCCTCCTCCCTCAGCCCAAGAACTGGTGTGGGGAAAGTGGTTGAGGTGCTATCGCTGGTGAGCGCCAAGTTCATGTCCATCTTCATTTATGGAGACTTTGGGTCGATCTGTCTTTTGGCCAAGTTGTTTCAACAAGAAGAGCTCCAGAGTTCACTGTAACAGCATTGCCAAAAAGGCATTAAGAGTTTGTCAACCAAATCTTGCGAAGCTTCTTCTCCGGTAACACTGTGCTGCAAACTGGGGCATACAAAACCTTTGCCAGACCAATCCTCAAATACAGCTCTTCTGCCTGGAATCCTCACTGTATATCGGACATTAATGCAATTGAGCGAGTCCAGAGGTATTTCACGAGAAGAGTCCTCCACTCCTCTGCTCACAACAGAATCCCTTATGCCACCAGGCTTGAAATTTGGGGCTTGGACAACCTACAACTACACTGCCTACAGTTCGATCTAAACATAGTAGACAAAATTGTCTGCTACAACCTCCTACCTGTCAATGACTACTTCAGCTTCAACCTCAATAATACACGGGCAAACAAGCGATACAAACTCAAGGTCAACCGCTCCAAACTCGATTGCAGAAAATCTGACTTCAGCAACAGAGTGGTCAACGCCTGGAATGCCCTACCTGACTCTGTGGTTTTCATCCCCAAACCCCCATAATTTTAACCTTAAACTGTCTACCTTCGACCTCACCCATTTCCTAAGAGGTCCGTAAAGGGGGCATGCATAAGCGCACCAGCGTGCCTACCGTCCCTGTCCAACTGTCCCCATTTATTTGCACTCGTTTCCTTTGTCCATGTCCATGTTTATTCTTATACCTGCTGTCTTGTACATGTTTGACAAACCAAATAGAATGAAACAAATAAACATAACTGGGATGGTGTGGGATACGGTGATGATGGAGAAACTGTACCAGCGCTGGCTGGATTTTCCTGGAGACCTACTCATCTACAAAGGAAAGGAAGACAAGAATAGCTTAGGGGAGAGGCAAGGATCCATGATCAGAAGGTTGAGGGGGAAAAAAAAGAGGCGTTGATCAAGAGTTCCAGGAAGATCTCCAATAAAGGCAATCTAATTTCTTCCAAACCGCATTGCGTCCGTGTGACTTCTTATTTGCCAAGCAATTAAGCAAGGCCAGTTGGCCTTTCTCTCCTCCGCCCAAGTTCTCCTCCAGCATCAGAGGGGTGAGACAACAGAGAAATGCGGGGGCAGGAGAGAAGTGAGCAACAATTTAATTGACAGTCTTCCAAGTATTTTTTTTTCACCTCTACAGTTCCTGAAGTTAAACAGAAAGTTCTCCAAATGAGAAGTTGGTTTCACTAGCTGGTCCTTTCAACATTTTTTTATCAGTCCCAATGAGCAAAATACTCATGTTGCCGGTTTCCCAACTCTCATTGGGTTGCTTGGTCTTTTGACCCCGGAAATAAGCACTTGGCCTTATTTTGGGGGAGGTCTTATTATTTTTGAGGTGCAAGAGGCCCCTTAACCACGGACCGCGGATCAGCTGATCCAGAGAGGGCTGCAAGTTCTGTCTCTGGCACACTCTTGCCAGCCCTAGCGTCCTGCTGCTCTTTTTCGATCTGCAAGATCGTACGTCGTATCGTCGCAGCGTCAGCCCCGCAAAATACATTTTTGCGGCCGCCACTAAGAGAAGGGGGTGTCGTAGCTAGGATTTGTGGGAGCGGCCTCCGGGAGGCCATTCCACATGGATGGCAGGTGCATGTGGGGTGCACAGGGCATGTTTCCCACCCCCAGGAAATTGTGGGGACCGGCTATGCATGCATTTAAATGTTTTAGGGAAGGGCTTATTTTCAGGGGAGGGCTTATTTTAGCGCATGCGCTCAAAAGCCCGATTGGGCTTATTACCCAGGGAGGTCTTATTTTGGGGAAAACAGGGTAATACACCATAGTATTTGCTTACCTACCAGTTCGCAAATGTTAGCACACACTTTGCTTTTGCCACGCATGCGCTTTTGGTGAAAAAAGGGCGCAAGTGGGATGCCGTAGAATCAGGGCAGGTGGGACAGGCCACCTGCAATTTCTGCTACCGTTTTGGGTGAACTGGTCCGAGCTGGTAGAATACTACCTCTGCACCACAGAGAAGACTTCCTTTTCTTTTCTATCCTACTCTGTGGAGTAGAGAGTTGGTCTCGGACGGACAGCCACTTGAAGACATTTAGAAGCATTCGAAATGTGGATTTACAGGTGGCTGTTACGTATAAGCTGGGTTAACAAAATCAGAAATGAGGAGGGGATCAGCCACCTAGGAAAGCAAAGGAAATCATCAAAACCATAAAAAAGCAAAAGTTAGAATATTTTGGACCTGTGATGCGACACCTGGAAAAATACAACCTCCTTCACTTAATCCTCCAGGGAAAGACTGAAGGAAAATGAGGTCCAGGTAGAAGAACATCAAAATCTAAGGGACCAGTTTGGACAATACTCAGCAGCACTTTTTCATGGGGCTGTTGATAAAAATAGGATGGCCAACATGATTGCCGACATCCAATGATGGATATGAAAGGAGGTGGAGGAGGAGGAGGAGGAGGAGGAGGAGGAGGAGGAGGAGGAGGAGGAGAGGAGGAGGAGGAGGAGGAGGAGGAGGAGGAGGAGGAGGAGGAGGAGGAGGAGAATAGGAGGAGGAGGAGGAGGAGGAGGAGGAGGAGGAGGAGGAGAATAGGAGGAGGAGGAGGAGGAGGAGGAGGAGGAGGAGGAGGAGGAGGAGGAGGAGGAGGAGGAGGAGGAGGAGGAGAATAGGAGGAGGAGGAGGAGGAGGAGGAGGAGGAGGAGGAGGAGGAGGAGGAGGAGGAGGAGAAGGAGAAGGAGAAGGAGAAGGAGAAGGAGAAGGAGAAGAAGAAGAAGAAGAAGAAGAAGAAGAAGAAGAAGAAGAAGAAGAAGAAGAAGAAGAAGAAGAAGAAGAAGAAGAAGAAGAAGAAGAAGACGGCAAAATGAATTGAGCCCATGAGGATGGGATATGTGTGTCCACAAGGTTTTGGTGAGGGGGTGGATCAGAAAAAACGATCAGAAAAGATTTGTCGATACTTAATCCACAAATCGGTCTTGAAAAGTTCCGGTTTCTACAGTGGCTGAGCCGGAGATAATCTTTTATCTGATTTGCATCTATGTCCTTGATGAGTCTGCTGTTAGAAATGCTGGAAGTTCCTCCTGGCCAGCTGTTCAAAACTAGTTCCTTGTTTAGTTCCGCAATAAATCCATATGATTGACTGTCGTAGTAATTCTAAACCCAACCCAATCATCTTCAGAGTTTCCATTGCAAAATGAAGCTCAACTGGGAGCGTGGGGGGAACGTATCCTTCAACTGACGCTTGACTTTTGATGATTTCACGGCTGTGTTTCTGTGGTTTTCTTGAAACCACCACAACAATACCTAACAAAAAACAGTCTTTTCTTTGAGCCCAACGCATACCCATCCGTGTATTTTCTCGGCAATAATATAGAAGTGGTTGGCCACTGTTTTCCCCCCAAAATTTAATCTTTAGCTCTGAGATTGGTCCCTCATCCAAGTACTAACTAGTTCAATCCTGCTTAGCTTTTGGGATCAGCTAAGATCCACAAGAATCAAGAAGGCAATTGGCTCCCTGGGTAGGATGCAAGATCCCGCCTGCGCTATCTATTCAGCATCTTTTCGAAATACCATCATACGCATGGGTTAGCTGCCAGTCTGCCATGAACTATGGAGGGAGGGAGTCAGACGTGGAGTGGGGGGAGGCTAACTACTCATTGTACCATCCAGAGACATCAACTCAAGATCAAAATGCAGGGAATGGAATGCAACAGCTGCCCAAACAGCCCATAGTTGAAGACACAGTTCCCAGGGGTGGGATTCAATCGGTTTGGCCCGGTTCGGGCGAACCGGTAGCTCCGAAGATCAGCTGAGTGCAAACCGGTGCGCTCCGACCCTCAGGTGGACCCTCCCACCCGCCCCCAGGTTATAGTCACCTATATTTCCTTGTTTTTTAGGCCAGCTGATCGGCACAGCAGAGTGGATTGCCGCACCTCAGCTGTTTTCCAGTGAATTTTGTACACACGTGCAGCATGTGTCAGGCATGCTAGGCGCATGTGCGCTCAGGAAACCAGTTGTTAAACCGGGAGGATCCCACCCCTGACAGTGCCCAAAATGTTTTATTCCAATATAATCGGACAATAACGGACTATAAGGAAAAGGGAGGAACTGGGGAGAAATTGGACAAGAAAAATTAACCAGGAAAGTTTGGCGCGCAAATTTCAGTTCCGGCTTTGCTTTAATATAATCCATTTGGCCTTTAGTAAAGAATACCTTTCACCCCGAATGAAGTCGAGAGTCATTCTTACTTAAGAGACCAAGTTGAGGCCAGAGTGACAGTACCTCTCCTGTTTATTGCATTATCACAGTTTGATAGAACTTCCTTTGAATTGAGATCAAATCCTGATTGGTTGCTCCAGCTTTTTTTTTAATCTATGTAACAATTAGTGGTGGTGTTTTTTTTTTCTTTTTTATGTTTTCATCTATCCCACACTCATGCTTCCTGATGTTGTGGTTTTCCTTCCAAGCACTGGGGGGGAAAAAAACTAGCACAAAGTTTTGAACCTTCACAAAATCAGCCAAATGCCATGCAACAAGGGAATTAAATATCCATGCAACTTTCCCATTTAATAAAGGAAGAACACACAACACCCAAGCACAACGTGAATGCTTCCTTGAGATTTGCTCATGAAATGAAACAAGGTTGTGTTCTTGCAATACTTTCCACCGTTTGCTCAAGAATTCTCAATGTTTGGGTTTGTGTTACATCATTCATGAGGTTTCATCAAACTGGGTTTGCCTCCAATGCCTACGTGATTAAATTCCTGCCTTCTTGGCGTATCTCCAATAGTAAACTATTGCTATTCTTTGGAGATTCCAGGGATCCCACTCCCTACAGCGCTGATGATGTTACTTAGTTGGGTGATGAAATGTCTGCAAGAAATCAATCAAGCTCAGAGAAGGTCAAGATTACCTCATTTCAGTCCTGAATGACAAATGATTGTCCTCTAGCCATTCTAGTGACGGTGTGATCCTCCTGCCAATCCACCTTATCCATTTTCTTCCTACATTCCTACTCTCCTTTGCTCAGCCGAGGGCAATAATTTTCCAATCCGATTCTCCACTCCCGTCACGTGCCCATAGACTGTGAGTTTCTGCTTGTCCATCATCACATCCAGGGAGCAGCCGGATTTTAATTGGTCCAAGACTGAGTGATTGGTTCTTCTTACATTTCTTAAACCATACATGATTCCTACTACGGGAGGTAGGCTTGCATCACTTGCTAGTTGTTGGATAGCAGGGGTGGGATGGAAAAATGTTAGCAACCAGTTCTCTGCCCGGTTGCTGGGTGGGCATAGCTTCCTGTACTACGGCAGGGGGGCACTTTTACCCTCCCCAGACTTCTGGTACTTCCACCAGGCCTGTTTTTCACCCTCCCCAGGCTCTGGAGGCTTTCCTCGAGCCTCCGGGAAGGCGAAAACAGCCTCCCCGGACTCCGTAAGCCAGAAACAGGTGTTTTTGGACTTCCAATACTTCCGATAGGTCCATTTGTCACCCTCCCAGAGCCCCTACATGGGCCATGCACTTACCTCGCATCAAAAATGGGCCTGTGGAGACTCCTGGGAGGGGAGGGACAGGGTGGGCAGGGCCAGCCAGTCCTTGCAACTACTGGTTAATTAAAATTAACATCTGGTTCACCCGAACTGGCCCGAACCAGCTGAATCCCACCCCTGTTTGATGGTGATCAATTTAGAGACTCCTGACAGCTGGTGATTTAGAACAGGGAAACTTTCAGGGTCTCCTCCAAATTCTTAGATTTCATTGAGTGTGGAAGGAGGCAGAGGAAAGGAAGACATAGAAGATTTTACTGCCCCATGCTTGGCTTCAAACCCCAAACAACAGAGCCCGAAGGAGGAAAGGGAGAGGATATGGAAAGTAAAAGCCAAGGTGGTTCTTCTTGTGATGGGTGTCAGGGTTCCAAATAGCATCCGAAAGTAAATCGGAGTCCGAGGCAAAGAATTCCTCAAAGTCCCAATTTATGAATAGAGCCACGTTGGCACAACTGGGAAAACCCGAATCTGAAAGCTTCCAGGTTCTCCCCACTCAGTTGAAAGTTCAAGATCTTGCCCCCACACCCACAAATCCATCCCATGGTCCAATCTCCCACTGCCATGCTGGCAGCTTCCACCCATCCAATTCCGGTCAGGTGCAGAGGTGCAGAGACAAAGGATGACCTTGGTTTTCCAGAAAGAATGTTGTTATGGCTACATATCATCTAACTCCCTACAATTTTCCCCTCTCCCGTTTTCCCACAATAGAAAAATGCATAGTAGAATAATAGAAAGTGTGGCAGGCCAAAGACCCCAAAGAAAAGAGGGCTGCAGGCCTGACTGTGGGAGGACTCAAGGCTTTGTCTCCTACGCTGGGAGAGGATCTCCAACAGATCCTAGGAACAACATTAGAGCTCTCTCTGCAGAAGACCACACAGCTAGGAACACCTAAGACAGTGATGGCAAACATTTTTCTGCTTGGGTGCCAAAAGGGCGCATGCGCGTGTGATAATGTGTCTGTGTGCCCACACCCATAATGCAATGCCCCCCATGCATGCGCGCGGGCCTCACTGAAGCCTCCAGATTTCCGGTAGACCCATTGAGCCGTTTTTCACCCTCCCCAGGCTTCAGGGAAGCTTCCGGAGGCCCAATGGCTGTACTGGAAGTTTACTTACTTTCCACACTGGTTCACAAATGGGAAGGGGCAAACGTCCACGCATGCGCTCGAGTCTTCCGCGCATGTGCTTTGGCTTGAAAATGTGCCTAATAGTATGCCATAGAGCTGGGGCAGGTGGGCGTGCACTCCCGCGATTTCCACTACCGGTTCAGCCGAACCGGGCCGAACCGGCTGAATGCCATCTCTGCATTCAATGTATGCCACGGTTCACATCAGACTATCACACCTTTCCAATCTTTCTTTTTTTAAAAAATATAGTGATTTCCACAGTCTTGAGTACTTCAAGTTTTACGAAGCCATAAAAACGACTGAACCTTGGGATAATATCTCAGGTTGATATCAGGCGATGAAAAATATAACTTGTGGATCCCCCCCCCCCCCGTGATCCACAACCACCTGATAACCCACCTTCAGAGCCTGAAGTAAGGGGGGAAAATAAAGATCAAAGTCAAGGAAAAGTTAGGCCAAACTCACAAGAGGTCCACTGAAAAGAGAAAACGGGACAGGTTGCACTACACATCAACATTTGTTTCTCTCATCCCATGAGACTGCAAAGCCTTAAAAAGTTTCTTCGGCTGGACTTACCTGCACCACTCTCTTCTCTCCTCTGAAATTCTAGTAGCCCTTTCCAGGATGGAGGAAGTTCCTGATTAAGGATTGGTCCAGTTTCAACTTTTGTATTTGTAACCTGAGCGACCAATCAGAAACGTTGAGTCTTTGTCAATATCATGGGAAGAGATGAGCAACTTTTCCACTTTCTTTCTTTTAATAACAAGCCTCAGGTCAAGGGGCCAGGAAATTTCAACACACTTCTGGTGTCCTCACTGTCTCATGGATTCCTCTTATTTGAAATATGCAGAGCTCCGATCAATCTCATCCTGCTCCAGTTACTCATCTGCTTGTAAATCATGATATCTTCGTGAATCATGGATGTAGATGGAAGAATCATTGACATGATAGATTCAACAAACTAGCAACCGAACTGATCAAGAGTAGCACATTGCCCTGTTTAGATTTCTCCGTTTTAGAAATCCTGTTAGCATGTGATTGTTGTGGCCCGCCAGTGGCTAGCAGATTCGGACAGGGAGGAGGTTGGGGAGGAAGATGGGCCAGTCCTGGAGTCTGGGGGAGGCTCTGACGAGGGCTCTGTGCAGGAGGCAGAGAGGGGGCCAGGGCCGTCTGACAGTTACCAGCTGCCTTCAGAGTCAGACATCAGTGAGGCAGAGGAACAGCTGGAGCCTGTTCCCAGTGTGCGCATGCGCAGAGCTGCCAGAGGAAGGGAACAGCTAAAAAACAGGGGTCAACTTGGGAGTAAGGCCACAAGTGGACAGTGAATTGCCCGTCCCAGAGGAAATAAAAGAAAGGGGAGGGGAGTTTGCAGGAGACAATTAAGTTTGCTTAATTGGTTCATGACTCTCCAAGTTTTGCAGCCGGCAGGATCCCAGCACTGCCAAGACTCTCCTAAAAACAACCTGATGCCCTCTAAATAGTCATACAGCTAATAAAAGGATAGGTGTGTGAGCTCATTAATTTGACCACTCTATTATTGCTGTGAGTACCATCTTCAGGTCAAGAGGTTGGCACAGAAATGGCTGAGTCACTGTCCTTTCGCTAACCTGCCCTGCCTTTGGTTCCACAGTTTCTTCATTACATACAGAAGCAATGCCTGAAAAGCCCAATTGATTCGAAGAGGAAATTCTGCATTTCGCCACCGAACAGGCTCACATTAGACGTGACTTCACCTTCAGCCTCTGAGGGGTCGCACTCACAACTTCCAGCTCTTTGTAGATCACAAGCTTTCAAAGGACTCTGATTCAGTCCTTTGAAAGTGCAACATCCAAAAATCAAACACTTAATATTGCATGTCACAACTGCAGCAAGAATCATATGCGCACAGAACTGGAAAAACAAAAACACACCAATCAGAAGAAAACATGATTTTAAAAAAGTACTAGAATGCACTGAAATGGACAGGCTCACAAAAGAAATAAAAGATAAAGAAGAATCTGAGTATTACTCAGTATGGAATGTATGGTAGAGATGGTTAGAGGAAAATGCAAAGAATAAGAAAGCAATAAAGGGGGGAAAAGTTTAAGAAATTAGAAAATAATCATAAAACCACAGAATTAACAAGAGGGGGGGAAATGTAAGATGGACTGTATATAAAATAGTACTGAATAAGATATATAAGAGAAACGTAAGTACATAGGTGGATATAAGATGTATTGTATAGAAATAAGTACATGGAAAGAATAATAGAAATAGAAGAAATTTAAGTATAAATAACTATATGAGTAGATGAAAAATGTTTAAAAATAGACATATAGATATATAAAGGTATATATGTACAGATAAAAGGAGTATAATGGATGCTTAACAATGTAGAAATGTTGCAAAGATGATATTTATGTTTTTTTTTAATGGAAATAAACTAATAAAAATATTTTTAAAAAACCAAAATTCTAGAGAAGATTGGGAAAATACGCGCTGATATTAATATATATAACACTCTAGACAAAAAAAATAGAATTAGGGGGAATATTGTTATACATGATTTTGCATAACATATTTAAAGTGAATGTCAGACGTTAAAATTGGATTTTGAAAAAGGATGATATTAGATATGCCCAAGAGCAATGTTATGACTATTAGAAGGATGTAGTAAATATTGACTAATTGAAAAGGAAGGAATTCGTGCTGATATCAATACATATAATAATATTGGAATATGATTATTATAAGGATGTAGTAAATATTGATTAATTGAAAAATGAAGGAATGTGTGTTGATGTGAATATATATAATAACACTACACCATGTTTGTTTTATTAATGTAATAATGTTAATCTGTATTAGTATTGATTTTGTACTAAAATGAATGATACTCAGAGGCCACACGGTCCATGCAGTTATATTGATGATATTGAAATCAATATCAGAAAAAAAAAGTGCAAAATTCTAGAGCAGATTGGGAAATGGTTTTGACTCAGAGCTTGCTTCCATTGAAGATAACCACAGTTCAGTTGGGCCATGATGAGATAGCTAGTAGCTGCCCTTAACTTCAGCCCACCCATGAGTTAAGAGAAAATTCTCATCAGCTACACTCCCAATTAAATACCACAAAAGGTAACAGTTAAAGGAGTGAATGTCAATTGGAGAAGCTCTCAGGAACAAGGGCCTTTTCCAATTCTAGTTCCCCCATTGGTTGAAAAAACCCAGGATTGTCCTTGTAATATTATTGTTATTGTTTTGTTATTAGGCTCACACGTGCCTTTTGTTTAGGAGCTCAAGAGAGCATAAATAATGCTTCCATTTCCACTGTCACCACAGAAGTTGTGGGGGACTGTTGTTTGTTGCAAAGTCGTGTCCGACCCATCGCGACCCCATGGAGAACGTTCCTCCAGGCCTTCCTGTCCTCTCCCATCCCCTGGAGTCCATTGAAGCTCAGGCCGACTGCTTCAGTGACTCCATCCAGCCGCCTCCTTCTCTGCCGTCCCTTTCTTCTTCTTTTGCCCTCCATCGTTCCCAGCATGAGGCTTTTCTCCAGGGAGTCCTTCTTCCTTCTCATTAGGTGGTCAAAGTCTTTGAGTTTCCTCTTCAGGATCTGGCCTTCTAAAGAGCAGTCAGGGTTGATCTCCTCTAGGACTGACCGGTTGGATCCCCTTGCAGTCCAAGGGACTCAATGCAGGAGTCTTCTTCTCCAGCACCAGAGTTCAAAGGCCACCATTCTTTGGCGCTCAGCCTTCCTTGTGGTCCAACCTTCACAGCCATCCATTGCAACTGGGAAAACCACAGCCTTGACTATGTGCCCTTTAGTTGGTAGGGGGATGTCTCTGCTTTTTAGGATGCTGTCTAGATTTGCCATCGCTTTCCTCCCCAGGAGCAAGCCTCTTTTGATTTCTTGGCTGCAGTCCCCCATCTGCGGTGCTCTTGGAGCCCAGGAAAATAAAATCTCTCCCTACCTCCATTTCTTCCCCATCTATTTGCCAGGAATTGGGGGACTAGTAAAGACAAAATAGCCGAGTGAATATATTTTGCCAATTCACCCTGCAAAGGAAACAGAAGGTCCTCCTCTGTTGCTACAAGTGTGTAAGACCAAGCTGAGATTAAGTATTATTTGTGGTTTTCAAGCAGAAGAGGAAGTGGTCTTCGAAAGTATTTGGCGTGTCTTCCGTGTAATGGAGATTAAAATGACAGCACTGTAGGACAAAAGGAGGGTCAGGGAAAGGCTCCCTTCTGGCACTTTTAGGGATCCGTTCAGTGGTTGTTGCAACGCCTCGGTGATGGAGAAATAAAACGTAAGATAATATTGCTCACTAGAGGGTTGGGGGGAGTACATTTCTGCTGTATCACTTTTGGGTAAAACTGTTTATTTTGTTTAAGAAGTTATTTCAGTGTCTTTGTTTCCCACTATTTTGCTATTATGGTGGTGGTAGTCTTGCTTTCCCTTCCAAAAGAAGAGAGAGTCCTAGCATTGATGATGTTACCTAGTTGGGTAATGAAGCGTCTGTGAGAAAACAACTAAGGCCAGAGAGCATCAAGCACCCCGTTGTTGTTGTTCTTCTTCTTCCTCCTCCTCCTCCTCCTCTTCTTCTTCCTCCTCTTCCTCTTCTTCTTCTTTCCTCCTCCTCCTCCACAAACACCACTCCTTTCTAGCACTGATGATGTTCCCTAGTTGGACCATGAAACATCTGCAAGACATCAACCAAGCTCAGAGACAACCAAGGAGATAACCCACAGTTCTCCTCCTCCTTCTCTTCTTCTTCTTTCTCCTCCCCCTCTCCACAAACCCTACTCTCTTCTAGAATTGGCGATGTTACCTTGTTGGGTAATGAAACGTTTGCAAGAAAAAGAGCAAGCTCAGAGAGCACCAAGGACTCTCCATGGTAGTCTGAGCCATCAATATTTTCTTCTATCAGTACAGTAGGTTTGCTCCAGTTCTAAGCTCAGTCTTAGGATCCCAGTGTTTCCCAGATTCTGGGATTATAAGATTGAGCATGAAAGTGGGACAAAGCTATTGCATGCTCAGGGACGCAGTGGCTCAGTGGCTGAGATGCTGAGCGTGTCGATCAGGAAAGTCGGCAGTTCGGCAGTTCGAATCCCTAGCGCCGTGTAATGGAGTGAGCTCCCGTTACTTCTCCCAGCTTCTGCCAACCTAGCAGTTCGAAAGCACGTAAAATGCAAGTAGAAAAATAGGGACCACCTTTGGTGGGAAGGGAACAGTGCTCTGTGTGGAAAAAGTGTTTGTGGTTCTGTTCCCCCCCCCCTCCACCCTCAGATCAGCTATATACATAACCTTGTGCCAAGACATGTAAGGGAAAAAAATTCAATCTTATCTTTACTAAAGCAATACAATTTTACTACTCTTACGTTGCTGGAAATTGTGGGTTGATCTGACATTTTAGTCTGGAATAAACAAGTTTGAAGTACCTTTGCACCTTGATGCTTTTATCTGTAGGAATTATTCTGCAAGATAATGCAAAGATCCAAGTGCATTCAAGGCCGCTCACGTTGCTAGAAAGAGAACTGGCAAAAAGAATTTCTGCCAATCCAGAGACATTCCGCAGAGCCCATCTCTTAAAAACGATGTCCTTATGGACTTTAAGCAAAACCAAACTCATCATTGGCCCCGCCTTCCTTTCATTCATAAGGGGATTGCGATTTCTAATTCTCCTTCTAAGTTGGGTTGTAAAATGACTTCACAAAGAGGAAACGTTTTTTAAACACATGGCTTTCCTTTTTTAAATCTGCTTTGTGGAGCTTGCCCAGCAAAATGGTGGACCAGGTTGAACCAGGGTGAAGGTTCCCCTCGCACATATGTGCTAGTCGTTCCCGACTCTAGGGGGCGGTGCTCATCTCCATTTCAAAGCTGAAGAGCCAGCGCTGTCCGAGGACATGAAGGGTCGACTCGGGAGTAAGGCCACAGGTGGAGGATGAATGGCCCTTCCCAGAGGAAATAAAAGAGGAACAAAGGGGGAGTGGAGTTTGCAGGAGACAATTAGTTCACTTAATTGGTTCGTGACTCTCCGAGGCTCCTTGCCAGGTTCTGCAGATCTCGGCCTGGCAGCTCTCCAAGCCAGATAAGGTCTGTGACCGTAAATCCTCCCTTGAAACACTTTGCTGGATGTGAATGAACTTCTGCAAGCAAACAACCAAGCTCAGAGAGCAAGCTCCTTCACTCCTGAGTGAAGGAGTGGAACATCTGCCAATTTGAACTGAGGTAATGGAATGTGAGGCAATTGGCAGTTGGAACAGAGTTCTTTTCAGGTGGGGAGGGGGAGTAGAACTCCTTAGCATCAGAGCGTGTTAATTACTGTATAAGAAATGCTAATGATCTGATGGTCATTTTGAAAAATTCTTTCTTAGCAAGCACCTAGAAGCCAAGAGGAACATATGTGCCAAATTTCGTGATGAGTGAGTGGTAGTTGGTTTTTATATATATAGATTTGCTTGTTTGGAGTTTCCAGGAGAAATTATATTGATTGAGTGATATTTGCTGCATTAGACCTTGAGGATAGAAATCAAGCTTTTAACCAATATTCAACACACACTTGAAATAGTTTTCCAACCTAAATTTAACTAACTATTTTTTTACAATTTAATAGCAGCTCATGCTTCCAAGCCTTAATATTTGGGGGGTGGTGGTTTCCTCTTTCTTTCATAATTCTTGACACAATGCTGGAAATTACCAGAAACCGAATGATGAAGCTTCTCCGAAGTTATCTAAAATGACATTCTTTGAGATTACTTGATTTAGCAGCAGGCAAACACTAAAGTTGTAAAAGAACATTTGCTTTGGATTAAAGCACCCAAGAAATAATTCGGCGATGGAAGTGTCGATTGAGACGGGGGTTGTGAAATGAAAAAAAAGGGCAACTGAAAAGCACAATTACAAAATAAAGAGCTCTATTTTATTTTCCTTTATACTGTGTTTTGAAGATGATGCTGGCCATCGGTCGAGAGGTTACTTCCCCAGCCGTCCTCCGTGTTACGCCGGCAAACTGGAAAAAAGACACATAAATGCATCCTGTGATGACAAAATTGTGACATCTAAAGGAAATTTAGAACAGGGGTTTCCACCCTCCCACACCTTCCTTTCTTTTCCTCCCTCCCTCCCTTCCTTCCCCCTCCCTCCTTCCAAAACTGGCTGGGGAATTCTGGGACTTGAAGTCCTCCAGGCTTAAAGGTGCCAAGGTTGAAGACCCCTGATTTACAAAAGCAAGAGGGGCAACAGGGTTTAGAAAACTGTGGGAATATCAAAAGCAGAACCATGTTGGCAGGAGTATCTGAAGCAGGGGGTTGGACTAGATGACCTGCAAGGCCCCTTCCGATTCTTGTTATTCTGTCTGTCTGTCTGAAGACTCGTTTGTTTCCAGTTGTACCCCGTTTCCCTGAAAATAAGACCTCCCCAGATAATAAGCCCAATCGGGCTTTGGTGTGTATGCACTAAAATAAGCGCCCCTCCAAAAAAATAAGCCCTCCCTGAAAATATAGCAACACACGCAGCAGCAGCCATGAGGTGACCACACTTTCCACCTCCTGCACCTCAAAAATAACAAGACCTCCCCGAAAATAAGGCCAAGCGCTTATTTCGGGGGTCAAAAGAAAATAAGACCCTGTCTTATTTCCAGGGAAACAGTGGTATTATTCAGTCATAACCCAAGAAACAGAGACTGGTAGAATATGAGTTTTAAAAACCAGATAGAGGGAAAAATAAATATCATATCTTTCCTCTTCCAACAGCAGGACCACATTCTCCGTTCTTCGCTCGATTCAAGGTCCAAGACCCTGAAATGAACGTTTCTCTCCACCTTAGAAGTTCTTGGTGGGACTTCACCTACCAGCTCAGCTGAGCCAAGACTATTCTCCTTTGGCCGAGTCTGTTGACTGGTTGAGTTCTTCTTGGGGCAGGCTGACAGACAGAGGGGTTTCCTCCTCCTCTTCCTCCTCAGCTTCTCCATCGTCTTCATCCATTTCAAACACAGCGGATGTGCCGCAGGTTCGAACTTAGCTGGGAAAAACATGAAGGACGGTTGAATGTTAAAGCCAACTGCCTCAGAACGGAACTTTCAGGACTTAAGGTAAAGATTCCCCCTGTACATATGTGCTAGTCGTTCCTGACTCTAGGGGGCGGTGCTCATCTCCGTTTCAAAGCCAAAGAGCCAGCTCTGTCCGAAGACGTCTCCGTGGTCATGTGGCCGGCATGACTCAACGTTGAAGGCGCACGGAACGCTCTTCCCTTCCCGCCAAAGGTGGTTCCTATTTTTCTACTTGCATTTTTTACCTGCTTTCGAACTGCTAGGTTGGGACAAGTAGCGGGAGCTCACTTCGTTACGTGGCACTAGGGATTCGAACTGCCGACCTCTCTGATCGACAAGCTCAGCGTCTTAGACACCGTGTCCCTTTCAGTACTTAGGACAGAGATATTATGTCACCAATTTTGTTTTTTCCCTCAAGGAAAAAAAGCAACTTTGTTTTTTCCCTCAAGGAAGATAACAAGATAAGCTGAGGTGAATGAGAGATGGAATTACAAGAATTTGTCCACTGGATTCTTTATATCATTCAAAAACCACAGAGATTTCTTTATACTGTTTTTAAAAACTCCTTTCTGGGAAGAAGCTAATTCCAAGTCTCTTCGTGGATAACGGAGAAGCTTAAAGAGCGATTATTTACAAACCTGTCTCCTGAATTGTTATCAATTCTAGGAGTTCATAACTACCGGTGTCTCCTCAAATAACTTTTTCAACCTCTTGTTGTTTAGAAACGTTATGATTTTTATGAAGGTTTCGCTCCTCTTTTATTTCCTCTGGGAGGGGCCGTTCATTGTCCACCTGCGGCCTTACTCCCAAGTCAATCCTTGTTCTTTAACTGTTCCCTTCATCTGGCAGCTCTGCGCATGCGCACACTGGGAAGAGGCTCCAGCTGTTCTTCTGCCTCACTGATGTCTGATTCTGAAGGCAGCTGATAACTGTCAGACGGCCCTGTCCCCCTCTCTGCCTCCAACACAGAGCCCTCATCAGAGCCTTCCCCAGACTCCAGGACTGGCCCCTGTTCCTCCCCAACCTCCTGAGTCTGCCACCCGCTCCGCTGGCAGGCCACAACAGTATCCTTGAACAAACAACGATACTCACAACACAAGACACTTTCCGGATGCCGTTAACGGTGATGTAGTTAGCCTTCATGTTCTCCAGCACCCTCCACTGAGTCTCTGCGGTCACGGTGCAGGTGGGAATGCCGTCCCGCTGCATGTCTAACCTAACATCCAGAAGAAAACCAAGTAAGAGGAACGCGTGCGGTTGTCCCCCGTTGCCCAAGGTGTCCCCACATCTACACAAATAGCCCTCGACTTGCAACACTTCATCTAGTGATCGTTGAAAGTTACAACATCGCTGGAAAAAGTGTGTTAGTTTTTCACACTTATAATCTTTGCAGCTTCCCCGGGATCATGCGATCAACATTCAGAAGTATGGCAACTGGCATGTACTTATGCCGGTTGCAGCCTCCAGGAGTCCCCGTGTGTGACAAACGAAGTTAATGAGGAAGCCAGAATCACTTAATGACCAGGTGACTAAATGTCTATGGAGATTCTCAGTCATCCAGACCGTGGTTTTCCCAAAATCAAGAGGCCACCGGACTTTCTGGTTTTTTCTTTGAAGACGTTTCGGTTCTCATCCAAGAAGCTTCTTCAACTCCGACTGGATGGTGGGGAATGGAAGGATTGATACTCCTTGCAGACAGCTGGTCATTTGCATCTGTTTTTAGAGAGTCATTGAGGCCACTTGGACGGTTTATCTGTGTCCTCAGGATCACCTGAGTGGTGCAAATGGGTGTGGAGTCCACAACACAAGTCCTTTCAGCAGTTCCAAGAAGAAGCCTTCACACCCATTTGCACCACTCAGGTGACCCTGAGGATACAATCAAACCTCCAAGAAGCCTCAATGGCTCTCTAAAGGTAAATTGAATTTTAAAGCCAACTGCCTCAGAACTGAACTTTCAGTACTTAAGGTAGAAGTTCCCCTCCTTGCACATATGTGCCAGTCGTTCCCGACTCTAGGGGGCGGTGCTCATCTCCGTTTCAAAGCCGAAGAGCCAACGCTGTCCGAAGACTTCTCCATGGTCACGTGCCCGGCCATGTTATCTTCCCACCAAAGGTGGTCTCTATTTTTCTACTTGCATTTTTTACGTGCTTTCAAACTGCTAGGTTGGCAGAAGCTGGAACGAGTAATGGGGGCTCACTCCGTTAGGCGGTGCTAGGGATTCGAACCACCGAACTGCCGACTTTTGATTGACAAACTCAGCATCTTAACCACTGGGCCAACGCGGCCCTATGAGTCTCTAAAAGGATGCAAATGACCAGCTCCCTTCAAGGAGTATCAATCCTTCCATTCCCCACCATCCAGTCAGAGTCGAAGAAGCTTCTTGGGTGAGAAGCAAAATGTCTTCAAAGAAAAACAATGAAGTCCAGTTGCCTCTTGATTTTTGGGAAAAAGTGGCAGATTGTTCCACAGGAGAGAACAAGACGATTTAAGTCAGAAGACTGCCTGAGAATATCTCCTGTTCCTCTGCACCCCACAATAAGGTGGAATAAATAAATATATCCAATCCTGAGCCTTGTTTTTATTGTTGATTCTTGTTTTCTTTTTCTTTCTTTTTTTATAAATAGCTTTTATTTTTAAAAAATCTTCATTTTATATCACAGTTTCGATCTTTACAGAGCTCTGGTATCACTAAATCTCCTAAGTACATACCAATTGTCTTCCTTGTTCTTCCTTTCCTTTTGTGTTCATATCTATTTTATACAATGAGATGCTATTTTGGTTACATAACTATATATATTCCCCTTTTTTGTCACTTCTTAATTTACATCTTTCCTTATTTTTACATTCTTATTCTTTTGCTTTCATTCTCTAACCAGTTATACCAGCGATGGCGAACCTTTTTTGGCTCGCGTGCCACAAGGGGGGGGAGCGCAGGGGGATCGTGTGTGGGCGTGCCGCACCCATAATGCAACGCGCTACCCCCTCCAGTGCACATGCGTGGAAAACGCATGACCCCCCCATCTTACATGCTTTTTTCACCCTCCCCAGGCTCCAGAGGCTTTATAGGAGCCTGGGGAGGGCGAAAAGAGCCTCTCCCCCCCGAGACGTCAGGGAAGCCTCTGGACGGTCCCTGAAGCCTTTGGAGCGCTCAAAAGGACCCTCCGAGCAAACCGGAAGTGACTTCCGGTTTGCTCGGAGGGTCGTTTTGAGCGCTCCAAAGGCTTCAGGGACCGTCCAGAGGCTTCCCTGACGTCTTGGGGGGGGAGGCTCTTTTCGCCCTCCCCAGGCTCCTATAAAGCCTCTGGAGCCTGGGGAAGGCAAAAAATAGCTTTTAAAAAGGTGAACTCAGCTGGCCAGCGCGCGCATGCGCACTGGCCAGTTCACAGAGCAGCTCCTTGCGTGCCCTGACAAATGGCTCCGCGTGCCACTTGTGGCACACGTGCCATAGGTTCGCCATCACTGAGTTATACCATGTGTCCCAAATGAGATAATATTCCATTTTGTCCTCTTTCTTTTATTTCCATTGTTAGCCTATCCATCTCCGCACACTTTTTTTTAAAATCACCATTTCGTTGGAGGGAGTACTGTTGATTTTCCAGTTTTGTGTGTGAACGATTCTAGCTGCAGTTATTATGTGTAATATGATATATTGAATTTTTTTTTACTATAGTTTCTGCTTAATATACCTAATAGGAATATTTATTTATTTATTTATTTATTTATTTATTTATTTATTTATTTATTTATTTATTTATTCATTCATTCATTCATTCATTCATTCATTCATTCATTCATTCATTCATTCATTCATTTGACTTCTTAGTCGCCCCCTCTCCCCCAAGGGACTCGGGGCGACGTACACTAGCAGCGGTCACAACAATACAATATAGAGGAGGTGGAACAATAAATAAATAAATTACAATAATTTAAAACAATTAAAAACCCCAATGATAGTTAAAGTTTAAAAATTAAAATTAACAATTAAAAATTAAAAATGCCCAAGAGGTGGAGAAGCTCTAAATTAAGCCAGGCCGGCTAGTCGGAACAGGTGGGTCTTAAGTTCCAGTTTTGGGTCTATTTGTTGTTTAATTTCCTCCAGCCATTTTCTTATCCTTGTCCAATATTTCTTTGCATTTGGGCATGCCCACCACATGTGGTAGTATGTTCCTAGCCTCATTTTACATTTCCAGCATTCGGCTGTTCTGCTTGGAAACATTTTCGCCAATCTTGCTGGGGGCAAATGCCAGTGGAAAAACATTTTATATATATATATATTTCTTTGTTTGTTGATTCTTATTTTCATTACATCACTCACGTTATACATATATGTATTTTTTTTTCCCAATCCCTTACTGGTCGAAGAGGGATAGAGATTCTTCAAATAAATAAACGGACAATTCAATCTGATAAGACGATATTGCATCAATGGGCTCTCTCACCTTTGACCAGAATTCCAGTTAAACTCCACTTCCTGGTTCTCCTCCGTGCAGATGGACGACAGAGGTAACTGAGCCAAGATCCGCTCCTTCCCCTCTTGGTCTGAATTTTCCACCAGGATGACTGTTATCGTTTCGTCGTCGTAAAAATGAGCATCCAGACAGCTGTAGGAGCTGGAGACCAAGAGAGAAAATCAAGTTTCATCCGCAGAAATACAGATGTGGGGGGGGGGGAGTATTGCAAGGTTTCGCAGTTACGACACTATTCAAAATACAGGTGTTTCTCAACTTACGACCACAATTGAGCCCAAAATGTACGTTGTTAAGTGAGACATTTGTTAAGTGAGATTTGCCCCATTTTACGGGCTGATTTGCTAAGGTTAGGGTTTTACGACTTTCCTCGCCATGTTTGTTAAGCGAATCCCTGAAGTTATTAAATGTGTACCCCCGTCATTAAGTGAATCTGGCTTCCCCACTGACTTGGCTTGTCAGAAGGGGATCGCAGGACCCCTGGACACTGCAACTGTCATAAATATGAGTCGGGGCTCATGTCACGTTTTTTCAGGGACGTCGTAATTTTGAACGGCCACTAAGCGAACTGTTGTAAGTCGAGGACTACCGGTATTTATTAGGAAGTTCTGCAGTACAGGCAGTCCTCCACATTCGTTTAGTGACTGTTCTGTCAAGAGTTTGTTGCAAAACTCAAATCCAGAAAGCACACACAGGTGTCTGATTCAGCAGGATTCATTTCAATAAGAAACTTCTTACTTACATTTCTGTTTCCAAATAAGCCTCATTGGCTGACCTTGTTACCATGTCTCTGCCGGTTCATGAATATTCTGACACATTCAAAGTTTGAAAAAGGGGGGCTCACAACCGTTTTTCCACACTCCTCGTGGTCACACGATCAAAATTCAGCCAACTGGCAACTGGTTCCTATTTTTTCTCCAACTGATCATTTCTATGTGTTAACACACTTTTTAAAAGAAAAACTTTTGGCCAGATTTTTAAGTTCTTCCATGCAGAGCTGTGTTAGTCCTTTTCTAACGGCTGCAATTTCACCAGCATACCCCAATTGAACATTTTTATAATTCTACGAATCATCGCATTCCTTCATTGGGTTTTGGAAGGTTTTTCAGACTGACCTGCTTTCATTACTTTCATTAACGCTTTTGTTCAGAAAATTTCCAAACTCCACAGCGAGCAATCCGTTATTAGTGGACCTAAGTATCAGAAAAAACAGAAACGTATATGTTGTAGCCCGCCAGCTGCCAACGGAGCTGGTGGTAGACTCGGGCAATGAGGAGGTTGGGGAGGAAGTTGGGCCAGTGTTGGAGTGTGGGAAAGGCTCTGATGGATGCTCAGTGTCGGACGCAGAGATAGAGCCATGGCCGTCCGACATTTCCCAGCCACCAGAGAGGCAGATGCCTTTGGAGGCTGCTTTGAGTGAGGAGGAAGAACAGCTGGAGCCTGTTTGAGATGCGCATATGTGCAGAGCAGTTAGGAGAGGAGGACAACGGAGGACAAGGAGTCGACTTGGGAAGCAAAGCAAATGTGGATGCTGAATGACCCCTCCATGGCTGGATAGAAGGAATAGAAGGAAAGGGGAGTGGTGGTTGTAGGAGACAACAGTTCGTATTTCTGAAGATTCTGTTCATGGTGTTTCGTGTCACAAAGACTGCCTTGCCAGAATTTAATTTGCAGCCTTTCGGCTGGGAGTTCACGGCTTTGCAATTATTGCAAGGAACTGATAAGGTCTGTTCCTGCAGTTAATTCCTTGCAGGACTCTTGCTTGGACTTTCGGTGGGTGAATGCCATTAATTCACAAGAGGGAAATAAAGAGGAGTTTTTCGTGACAAGGAGCCTGTTTCTTGCTTGGGTCAGAGCAGCACATTAGAAGTGTCTAAAGATGTTTTTGGGAGGATTGTGTTTGGGGGAAAAAAGAGAAGCGCTATGGCACCTTGAAGTGTCTGTATGCCTTCGCAGGATGTAGAGTTTGGAAACCGAGTTCTCGAACATCGTGAATAAAACATAATGCAAACTGTACGATTTGTCGTGCCACCTGCAAAAAAAACCAACAATTTTGATCCTTTGTTAGCAACGAAACACTGTTGACTTCGACTCAGCACTTGGGATAACTTCAATTTTCACTTTGGAGGTACGCTAATCGGCCGTACATTAAAATGAAATTTCGTTGCATACGGCTCTCAAACGGTCTCCAACCTTCAATTTACATTACATAAACATGACTAACTAACTAACTAAATACAAAATTATGCATATGCCCACATGTATTATATGGCACGGAGAAACAACGCAGTCTAGGACAGTAAGGCTAACTTTTTTTTCATTGCGTGCCAAATGCCCACACCCATAATGCAATGCGACACCCCACATGCCCCACCCCCCAGCACATGTGTGTGCAACCCCCTCGCACTTCCCCCCCACGCATGCGTGCATGACACCCCGCCACACGGGAGGGTACACTGCACCCCTTGCGCTCACCCCGTCCCTGCACATATGACCCCCCCTCCACCATGCATGCGTGCACATCTTCCACATGCCCCCACCCATCCCATGTGTGGCAGAATCCTGAAAATCAGCCGGCCAGCGGGAGGCTCATGCGCATGGGCGGTGAATCTGAGGTGACGGTTAGCGTGTCTGCAGAGAGAGTTCCGTGTCTCATAGTTTCACTGTCACAGGTCTAGGATATGATACATGAACTGACTGTAATAAAACAAGAGTGTACTTACAAAAAGGGCAGCTTAAGCAGCTGAGACGTCGAATCCTCACTGACAGGAAAGAATTAGAAAAGAATCTGGAGTTTTAATAGGCATACGGTATGCACTAAAAGTAAATATTGTGTGGGTTTTTATATAGTCGGAACAAGACAAGGAATTCTGGGAGTTGAAGTCCAGAAGTCAACAAAGGGCCATCGTTCCCCACCCTTGTTGGCTCAGGAATTCTGGGAGTTGAAGTCCAGAAGTCAACAAAGGGCCATTGTTCCCCACCCTTGTTGGCTCAGGAATTCTGGGAGTTGAAGTCCAGAAGTCAACAAAGGGCCATCGTTCCCCACCCTTGTTGGCTCAGGAATTCTGGGAGTTGAAGTCCAGAAGTCAACAAAGGGCCATTGTTCCCCACCCTTGTTGGCTCAGGAATTCTGGGAGTTGAAGTCCAGAAGTCAACAAAGGGCCATTGTTCCCATCCTTGTTGGCTCAGGAATTCTGGGAGTTGAAGTCCAGAAGTCAACAAAGGGCCATTGTTCCCACCCTTGTTGGCTCAGGAATTCTGGGAGTTGAAGTCCAGAAGTCAACAAAGGGCCATTGTTCCCCACCCTTGTTGGCTCAGGAATTCTGGGAGTTGAAGTCCAGAAGTCAACAAAGGGCCATCGTTCCCCACCCTTGTTGGCTCAGGAATTCTGGGAGTTGAAGTCCAGAAGTCAACAAAGGGCCATTGTTCCCACCCTTGTTGGCTCAGGAATTCTGGGAGTTGAAGTCCAGAAGTCAACAAAGGGCCATTGTTCCCATCCTTGTTGGCTCAGGAATTCTGGGAGTTGAAGTCCAGAAGTCAACAAAGGGCCATCGTTCCCCACCCTTGTTGGCTCAGGAATTCTGGGAGTTGAAGTCCAGAAGTCAACAAAGGGCCATTGTTCCCACCCTTGTTGGCTCAGGAATTCTGGGAGTTGAAGTCCAGAAGTCAACAAAGGGCCATTGTTCCCATCCTTGTTGGCTCAGGAATTCTGGGAGTTGAAGTCCAGAAGTCAACAAAGGGCCATTGTTCCCCACCCTTGTTGGCTCAGGAATTCTGGGAGTTGAAGTCCAGAAGTCAACAAAGGGCCATTGTTCCCCACCCTTGTTGGCTCAGGAATTCTGGGAGTTGAAGTCCAGAAGTCAACAAAGGGCCATTGTTCCCATCCTTGTTGGCTCAGGAATTCTGGGAGTTGAAGTCCAGAAGTCAACAAAGGGCCATCGTTCCCCACCCTTGTTGGCTCAGGAATTGGCTCAGTGTGAAACATTGTCATAAGTGGCTTTTTTCAGTGCTATCGTAACTTTGCTTACTAAACAAACGGTTAGTGATTAACGGTTGGAAGCCAAGAACTATCTGTAAGTAGCAGTAAGAGAATTAAACAAAACAAAATATAAAGTAAAATCACCTACCTTTTGGAGGCCCTGTATAAAGGCATACAAAACGCCTGGTGAACAGTTTTTCCAATCACATCCTGGAAAAAAGAACAATTTAAAAAAATCTACCAAGTATGTAATAAAAAGAATTTCCCCCAACAACACCCACAGTAACTCTGGCATCACAATCGGAGTATGAGCTCTTTGGGAATAAATGATGCAAAACGGGTTATTTCTTAGAGAGATATTTCTAGGTCTGTGCTTAAAAATAACCGAATAGTTAGCAGGTGGCCCATAGTTTTAAATCCAATTCTGCGGCTTTATTTTAAATTTCACAACTTCTTTTATGAATTCTGCTTTCCTCCTGTGTCGGTTTATTATTCATTTAATGTGTGGCATCTACGGAGGTCAGGCTGATATTGAACACTAATTAAAACCATGAGTTTAAGTAAAGCATCCAGACAGATGGTGGGTAGATAGGTAGGTACACAGATATATAAAAATGATAGATAGATAGATAGATAGATAGATAGATAGATAGGTAGGTAGGTAGGTAGGTAGGTAGGTAGGTAGGTAGGTAGGTAGGTAGGTAGGTAGGTAGGTAGGTAGGTAGGTAGATAGATAGATAGATAGATAAGAAAGAAAGAAGATGGATATAGAGATAGATAGGAAAGGAAAGGAAAGAAAGAAGAAAGAAGATAGATAGATAGATAGATAGATAGATAGATAGATAGATAGATAGATAGATAGATAGATAGATAGGTAGGTAGGTAGGTAGGTAGGTAGGTAGGTAGGTAGGTAGGTAGGTAGGTAGGTAGGTAGGTAGGTAGAGAGAGGGAGGGAAGGAGGGAGGGAGAGAGGCAGGCAGGCAGGCAGGCAGATGATAGATAGATAGATAGATAGATGATAGATAGATAGATAGATAGATAGGTAGGTAGGTAGGTAGGTAGGTAGGTAGGTAGAGAGGGAGGGAGAGAGGCAGGCAGGCAGGCAGATGATTGATAGATAGATAGATAGATAGATAGATAGATAGATAGATAGATAGATAGATAGATAGATAGAATGAGGTGATAAAGAAAGAGAGAAAGAAATAGATGCTAGATTGGTGGATGGATGGATAGATAGGTAGATTGATAGATGATTAGGTAGGTAGGTAGGTAGGTAGGTAGGTAGGTAGGTAGGTAGGTAGGTAGAGAGGGAGGGAGAGAGGCAGGCAGGCAGGCAGGCAGGCAGATGATTGATAGATAGATAGATAGATAGATAGATAGATAGATAGATAGATAGATAGATAGATAGAATGAGGTGATAAAGAAAGAGAGAAAGAAATAGATGCTAGATTGGTGGATGGATGGATAGATAGGTAGATTGATAGATGATTAGGTAGGTAGGTAGGTAGGTAGGTAGGTAGGTAGGTAGGTAGGTAGGTAGACAGATGAGAGATGAGAGAGAGGAGAGAGAGAGAGAGACAGAATGAGAGATGAGAGAGAGGAGAGAGAGGAGATATATAGATAGATAAGAGAGAGAGAAGGAGAGAGAGAGATGATACAGAGAGATGGATGGAGAGAGAGGGGGAGAGAGGGAATATGGACAATACAAGAGATAAAATATTTAGTGAAAGCAAAACCATGATAAAATCACCATAATATGGCACAATAAGCCTTACAATAGGATAGATGTTATAATTCCCTGTGTGTGAGAAACTTTTTTTAAAATGTCCTTGGTTCTGGACCAGAATAAAATTCTCTATATTTAAACGCAGCAGAGATTCATGTGATGGCTTGCTACCCCCAAATCTGATATACTTCTGGATACTCACAGCTGGTTTCTGGAGACACTGATCAATGATTGTTTCCATTCTCCTCTTTACAAAATGCAGTGATTTTTGAGGGTAGTACGGAAACAGTAATGGGCTTTCTATGCGAAATTAGAGAAAGAAAATAAAAGTCAAATTAACAAGACCCACGAGAAAAGGTTGCATTTTTAATAAAACACAGCACGCCAGCCAAACCAAGTTTGTTTTAAGATAGTCAGTTCCACTCTATCTTAGATTAATGGTTGAGACTCTAGAAAGAGTGCAGAGAAGAGCAACAAAGATGATTAGGGGACTGGAGACTAAAACATATGAAGAATGGTTGCAGGAACTGGGTATGTCTAGTTTAATGAAAAGAAGGACTAGGGGAGACATAATAGCAGTCTTCCAATATCTCAGGGGTTGCCACAAAGAAGAGGGAGTCAAGCTATTCTGCAAGGCACCTGAGGGTAGAACAAGAAGCAATGGGTGGAAACTAATCAAGGAGAGAAGCAACTTAGAACTGAGGAGAAATTTCCTGACAGTTAGAACAATTCATCAGTGGAACAGCTTGCCTCCAGATGTTGTGGGTACTCCCTCACTGGAGATTTTTAAGAAAAAAAAATTAGACAACCATTCGTCCGGAATGGGATAAGGTTTCCTGCTTGACAAGCAGGTTGGGCTAGAAGACCTCCAAGGTCCCTTCCATCTCTGTTATTCTGTATTCAATTAGTCCGTCCAATAATTAGCCATATTTAATTCTGTCTCTACGTAGTATCATCATCCTCTTTTAATGATCCCCATAATCCCTGGGCAACCAAATGGAGCTAGCAGAGTGTTTAATGGCCGGATGCTGTTCCTGTCACCAATGTGGAGTTTTGTTCTATCCCTATGTATATGTCCAATTTATTTACTTGATTGCATTTGTATGTCTGGTAGATACTACATTGTATTTACTAGATATGCAGTGAAATATCATTTTAATGTAGGTCGATTAGTGTACATTCAAAGTGACAATAAAGTTATTATTCTATTCTATTCTCCATTATTCTATTCTATTCTCCATTATTCTATTCTATTCTCCATTATTCTATATTATTCTATTCTCCACTATTCTATTCTATTCTATTCTATTCTACTCTACTCTATTCTCCATTATTCTATTCTATTCTCCATTATTCTAATCTATTCTATATTATATTATATTCTATATTATTCTATTCTATTCTATGTCAATGTCTAAAGTGTTTCCATGACTACTATCACCTTGAGAAGGGGGGGGGGGGGGAAATGCCATGCATACTTTTGGCCAGAGTAAAAGTCTCATATTTCTGTACTGGGATGTGAATGCGCATGTCCAGAATCCTGCCCTAACGTCCTGTTGGAGAATGTGATTGATGACCTCAGCCAGAGGGGAGGGGGCACAGGGGTAAAGGTCAGATGCCATTAAGTGTGATTTAGTTTCAGCTACACAGAAGTCCGTGCCAAGATGTTAGTCCCAATAAACGAATGGTTTTTTTTTTTAATTTCGTCTCGGGGCTTGTAAATTAATTAGGTCATCTCTTGGGAACTTCACATTCTATTCTATTCTCTATTATTCTATTCTATTCTATTCTATTCTATTCTATTCTATTCTATTCTATATTATTCTATTCTATTCTATTCTTTTCCCTACTCGAGAACTCTGAATTTTCTTCTGGTCTTCTGTTGTCTTCTCTATTATACAGGAACTGCATGTTGAGAGAAGCGGTTTCACTTTCAGAATTAATCTCAGTTGCATAATTGGTCAGTTACCAGAATGTACAACAACGCAGAGGCAATTATGGAATTTAATCTACTTATTAAAAGCGCGTCCAACAAGCTGCGGTTTAGATGACAAAAAAATGCAGTTGCTCCAATCCCCCCACGAGCAAAAGGGGGGTTTCTTATACCACGAACAGAATATTAAATTTAATTTCCTTCTTGTGAGGCATTTCAGAAGAAAACGGTGTCATTATATGCAATTTTGTTTCTCAAATAAGTCGCAACTACTCATGACAAAACCGATCGCTGAGTTTTGAGCAGTGCCATCCAGTGTTCAGTGAAGCAATCAAAGGATTCGAATTTCTGGTTGAAACGTTGGAACGTCTTATATTATATTATGTAAGCCTTATATTATGTAAGAGCCTCTTGGTGCGGGTGAAGGAGGAGAGTGCAAAAGTTGAATTGAAACTCAACGTTTAGAAAACTAAGATCATGGCATCCGGCTGTCTCAACTCCTGGCAAATAGATGGGGAAGAAATGTAGGTAGTGACAGATTTTATATTCCTGGGCTCCAAGATCACCGCAGATGGGGGAGTGCAGCCAAGAAATCAAAAGAGGCTTGCTCCTGGGGAGGAAAGCGATGGCAAATCTAGACAGCAGACTAAAAAGAAGAGACATCCCCCTGCCAACAAAACTGTGTCTAGCCAAGGCGATGGTTTTCCCAGTTGCAATGGACGGCTGTGAAGGTTGGACCATTAAGGAAGGCTGAGCGCCAAAGAATGGAGGCCTTTGGACTCTGGTGCTGGAGAAGAAGACTCCTGCATTGAGTCCCTTGGACTGCAAGGAGATCCAAGTGGTCGGTCCTAGAGGAGATCAACCCTGGCTCCTCTTTAGAAGGTCCTAAACTCTGAAGAGGAAACTCAAATCCTTTGGCCACCTAATGAGAAGGAAGGACTCCCTGGAGAAGAGCCTCATGCTGGGAACGATGGAGGGCAAAAGAAGAAGAAGGGGACAGCAGAGAAGGAGGTGGCTGGATGGAGTCACTGAAGCAGTCGGCGTGAGCTTCAATGGACTCCAGAGGATGGGAGAGGACAGGAAGGCCTGGAGGAACGTGGTCCATGGGGTCGCGATGGGTCGGACACGACTTTGCAACTAACAACAAATACTATATAGGACATTCCAGCATTTCAACCAGAAACTACAAATCCTTCGATAGGTTTACTCAGCACTGGATGGCAGCACTCAAAGCAGCAGTGAGTTTTATAAGACATTCAGAAAAAAGCAAGAAACTATAAATGAAAAATTGCAAAATGTTAACCTTGGGAAAGCTGTCAAGATAGCACAATAGCGCTTCAACGAAATGGGGGGGGGGGGGAATGTGACAGAGACCATCCAGATCTATTTACTCTCATTCCGAAACGCAAGACACTGAACGGGGGTTTACGGAGGGCCAAGAAAACAGGAAAACCAGACCCTTCCTGAGGTCTTCACACCAGGGGTCTGTTCCTCCCGGCATTACTGCCGGTTCAGTGCGCGCAAAAATTTTGTGCGGGCGCTCTCGCTTCGCTCGTGGGCACACCAGACGCGTTAAAAAAAAAAGGGAAAAAAATTTAAATTTGTGCAATTACAATTGAACCGAAAATCAAGGTGGTGGCATCCTGCAACCTTAACTTCATCGCTGGAGGATGCAGAACTTTATTTTGCTTTGGCCAGTTTTAAGTGTTGTCGGTTATCTTGAAATTAAAACCGTACTGTACCTTTAAGGCTGTTACTATTTTGAAGGAAATTAAACCACTGGTTTCCATCTGTGTTAGGGGGAGACACCAGATCCTCGTCTTCGTCTTTTAAATACTGCAAAGAGAATGATTTTTTTTTTATATAAAGTTTTTTTTATTTTTCCATTTTCATAACATATAAATCACATATATACTATTACATAGCCAACACCGTATTGTATTATTAAATGTTTACATCAATTCACCTTACTATCCACTCCCAAAAAACATTATTAGCTCTTCTGCTCTCCATATGTACCATATTTGTACCTTATCCATCACTTTCTTCTCCCTCTCTCCTCCCCCTCCCTACCTCCTTTCTTCCCTCTGTCATCCTTCTGTTCTCGTACTTCCCCTTCCTCTCTCCTTATCCTCTCTCCCCTTTCCCCTCCTTCTTTCTCTCCTCCTCTTCCCCCCTCTGCCATCTCTCCTATCCCTCTCTTCTTCCCTCTCTCTCCTCTTTTTCCCACTCTTCATCTCATTTACTTGGTGCATTTCAGCTTCTCAGCAAGCTCCATTTTATGTTGATGGTATTTGTAATTCCTTTTCAATATACATATTTAATTTTAACATGTATCTTCCTCCTTCTTTTTTAAAAAAATAGAATAAAAAGTATACATATATAGTCATTGTGCTTTTAACACACACACACCCTAGCCTAATTTTGGCCGAGATGTAGACCTGGTTACAATTCCCAGCTATTTGTAAAGAGAATGATTTTAAGTATCTTGGGTGTGCCAGGACGGTAGGTTTTTCTCTCGATTTGCAAAAAATGAAATACAAATCAAATGTCAGGTCTGATCTTTTTTTTGTTTGTTTGTTTCCCTCTTCTTTTTAATGCAAAACAGAAAACCTGTCAGATGCCTAGCAATTCGTTGCAAAGCCTTTGAAAAAGTCGTTTATGGCCCAGTCTTCAATCTGTTTATCGCAGCCTTCCTCCAGCCGGTTTGTTATCTTTGCAGAGTGGAACAATTTATCAGAAATGGTTATAAACCTTTGCTCCGTGAAACTCACTCGCAGCTACAATCAGTGCAGCCTTGTGACTGAAGAGTTTTTCGTTAAAAGGGACACAATTTTATGCCTCCCTATGCAGGAACGGCTCCTTCGGCCTTGCCACGCGGAGGAAGACGCTACTTTTCTCCGAGTGGCATCGCGTTCACCCCCAAAAATACCCTTGTTTCACTCAGCTCCAGAATGCAACCATCTCAGTAGTCCTCGCCTTACGACAGCGGAGCTCCAAATCCCTGTTGCTAAGCGAGGCGCTTGTTCAACGGGGGTTGCCCTGCTTTACGGCTTTCCTTGCCGCATCTGTTAAGCGAAACACCGCAGTCGATATGTTAGTAGCCCGATGGTTAAGGGAATCCGTTTTCCCCATTGATTTGGCCGGTCAGAATGTCGCAAAAGGAGATATCACGGGTACGCTGCGACGGTCATAAATATGAATCAGCTGTCGAGAGTCTGAATTTGGATCACGTCACCGTGGGGATGCTGCACAGGCCGTAACTGTGAAAAACGGTCCGTAAGTCTCTCTTTTTCCAGTGCCATTGTTAACTTCGAATGGTCACTAAACGAACGGTCGTAAGTCGAGGAATACCTGTACCTCAAATCCCTAGACCCGTGATGCCGAACCTATGATATGCGTGCAACAGGTGGCACGCACAGCCCTCCCTGTGGGCACGTGCCCCAGCTCAGCCCCACCGCGTAGGCGTGTGTGCCTCCCACCGGCCAGTTGTTTTTTGTGGCTCTGTGGTGCTTGCGCGCGGGGGGAGGGGGGGCACATGCGGGAGACATGTCAAGTCGGGGTCACATGCGCATGCGTGGCGGGGCCATGGTTCGCTCAGGGGGAGCACCAGAGGTGCGTTGCTACCGGTTCGCACCAGTAGGAACAGCAGGCTCGCCCCCCACCCACCCTCACCCCGGTTGCCGCGGAATGGTTTTTTGGCATTTAAAATTTTTCTGCCGTGTGCACAGAACTATTTACAGGCTACTTGCACATGTGCAAGCCGAACTGGCAGTAACTCCGGCAGCCACCCCACCCGTGGGGGTCATGTGTGCATGCGCAAGGAGAGCGCATGCCTTTCTGAGAGCTTTTTATCTCCTTCGGTTGCGTTATTTGAACGCCCCTCCACAAGACTTCGTGGTTTTTTTTAAGCTATCGTTCTCTTTTCTCTCTCTCTACCGTTATAAATTGAGGGGTTATATAATTGTCCTCTACTTATTAATCTTTTCTCCTCTTTGTCCTTCACTTCTCGCTTCTCATTTTTATTTTCCCTTTCCGCTGATTTTTCTAATTTCTCATCTGTTTCTTGAACATCGTGTTCCTCTTTGTCTCCCTCCCACACAATTGTTGAGTAGTTTCAACATTCATTTCTCTATCTTTAAACAATCCCTTTGTATCTTTGACAGTAAAGTTGTTCTATCTGTCTATCTAGCTTCGCTCCAAAATTGCAAATTGCTCAACTATCTCAGGACAAGCTGGCCAACTCTTTCCTTCCTCAAGAACTCCCATGACCCAGGCCGTCACTCAATGCAATGATTGACACCTTACCTGCCCGACTCTTTCGACGTTAAAGTATTTCCCTTTACGACTGTAGAGGTCCGGTGCCTGGAAAGCGTGAAGAGGGCAGACAGATTGCTTAAGGAGAACTGAGAATCAATCGTTTAAGTCCTGAGAATTCTGTATCAGTAGTATAACTCCTTGGCTGGGAGTTCGGTTTAGTCCCCAACATTTGTTTAATCAATCAACAAATGAAATAGATATATCATGCCCACGGGTGAAATGCTAACGCTTCAGGCCGGTTCACTCGAACCGGTAGTAAAAAAATGCTAAAAAAAAGTTTTTTAAAAAGTTCCGACGATCAGCTGTGTGACAATTTTAAAGCATTTTTAAACTACCGGTTCGGGAGAACTATTAGTTAAAAAATGCTTAAAAAAAGAAAAAAAAAGTTCTGATGATCAGCTGTGCAACAATCAGCTGTGCCGTGTGATCGTGGGAACAATTTTTTTTTAACACTTTAAAGCATTTTTTAAAATGTTTTAAAGTTCCGATGATCAGCTGTGCAACTGTCAGCTGTGCCACGTGATCGTGGGAACTTTTAAAAAAACGTTTTTACCTTTTTAAATTCCCGTATCAGGAGAACCAAGAGTTAAAAAATACTAAAAAGAGTTTTAAAAAGGTTCTGACGTTCAGCTGTATTGCGTGATCGTGGGAACCTTTTTTTTTTTTTTTACTTTAACTACCAGTTTGCCCGGTACTTAAAAACATGCTAAAAAAAGTAAAAAAAAGAGTTGGCCATGCCTACCCAGTCACATGACACCACCACAAAGCCACGCCCACAGAACTGATAGGGGGGAACTTTGAATTTCACCACTGATCATGCCACTGTATTGGGTTGTAACAATCCTACGTATATACCAGTGATGGCGAACCTATGGCACGCGTGCCACAAGTGGCACGTGGAGCCATTTGTCAGGGCACGCGAGGCGCGCGCTGGCCAGCTGAGTTCACCTTTTTAAAAGCTATTTTTCGCCTTCCCCAGGCTCCAGAGGCTTTATAGGAGCCTGGGGAGGGCGAAAAGAGCTCCCCCCGCCCCCCCCGGAGGCTTCAGGGACCGTCCGGAGGGTCGTTTTAAGCGCTCCGAAGGCTTCAGGGAAGCCTCCGGACGGTCCCTGAAGCCTCCGAGGGGGCGGGGGAGGCTCTTTTCGCCCTCCCCAGGCTCCTATAAAACCTCTGGAGCCTGGGGAGGGCGAAAAAAGCATGTAAAAATGGGGGGTCGCACATTGTGTGCGCATGCGCACTGGGGGGTCGCACGTTGCATTATGGGTGTGGCACACCCGCACACGACCCCCCCTGCACTCCCCCCACTTGTGGCACGCGAGCCAAAAAAGGTTCGCCATCGTTGGTATATACCGTGTTTCCTCGAAAATAAGACAGGGTCTTATCTTCTTTTGACCCCCGAAATAAGCGCTTGACCTTATTTTTGTGGAGGTCTTATTATTTTTGAGGTGCAGGAGGCGGCGAGCGTGGTCACCTCCTGGCTGCTGCTGTGTTGCAATATTTTCAGGGAGGGCTTATTTTCAGGGGAGGGCTTATTTTAGCTCATGCTCTCAAAAGCCCAATTGGGATTATTATCCGGGGAGGTCTTATTTTGGGGAAAACAAGGCAGCAGATTTTGCCCATCTTGGCAACTTTGAGATGCGTGGACTTCGACTCCCAGAATTCCTCAGCCAGCATAAGAACTGTAAGAGTTTTAAGTCCGTACATCTTAAAGTTCCTAAGGTTGGGGCATTCTGCTGTATAATCAGAAAAAAACAGATTTAAGGAAGTGACGTCAATAAATGTTTAGCTATATCAAGATGACCTGAACGTGTTCTTTTGAAAGGAAAAAAAATCCCTCCCTGGCCAGTAATAAATAAAATAAAATACTGAAATTAAAATAATAAAATAAAAGCAAAATGCTTACTTCATTGAAGTGCTCCGTGAGAAAATCAGCTACAAAAGTAATGTCCTTCTGAGTCATCTTTGAGAAAAAGAAACACAAAAAATCACGACCACCACAAATTTACATTTCGCCTGCAAAACGCAGCACAACTGACACCAACGGCTGTGTCACACAACTCTGCAAGCCAACAACATTAAATCAAACTGCCAGAACGACATTTTCAAATGTCAGCCTGGACAGAAAAAACAACAACAACAAAGGAGTAATGCAATAATATTTTGAAAAGGAAACTTTAAGGAAATACAATTAAACTAATCCTAAAATCCTCCTGACTGCTTTCAAACTGAACAAAGTCGGCTTTTAAGAGGACCAAGAGGAGCAAAACACGGGATCGTTTTCTAAGAATAGTTCGCCTGACGTTTTAAAAGAATATTTTAATGTTTCGTTTATGTGGGAACTGCTTTTGCAGTTTGGAAGAAGCAGAATTTAACAGCAGGGGGAGTGAAACAATCATCAGGAATTGAATTGGCTGCAGAGGTGGGCGGCCGCATAATGGAACAACCGGTTCACCAGTTAAATTTAAAATGTGAGCGCGCGCCCCGTTTGTGTTTGCGCCTTGCGCACATTCATGCTGCATCAAACACGTCGATTACATAAGACAAGATAGTTTCGCTCACGTGCGCTCCTTTCACACATGCGCTGTGTTAAACACACGGCGATTATATACGATAAGATACCTTCGCTTGTGCGCGCCCCTTCCATACCTGCGCTCTGCGTCAAACATATGACAGTTATGTAGGACAGCATAACTTCGCTTGCGCGTGCCCTTTCCACACATGCGCTCTGCATCAAACACACGGCCATTATATAGGCCAGGGGTGTCCAAACTTGGGAACTTTAAGACTTTAAGCGAGCTGCACTGGCTTCCTGTGGCCTACCGGGTGTGCTTCAAGGTGTTAGTTACCATCTTCAAAGCGCTCCATGGCATAGGGCCTAGTTACCTGCGGGATCGTGTCCTGCCCCATACATCCCTGCGACCCATTCGCTCACACAGAGAGGGTCTCCTCCGGGTGCCGTCCTCTAGAGATTGTCAGAGGGCGGTGCCCAGGAGTAGGTCCTTCTCTGTGGTGGGCCCTACCCTTTGGAACGACCTCCCCCCAGACATTAGAACAACAACCGATCTCCGCTCCTTCCGCAGTAAACTGAAGACCCACCTGTTTCGGCTAGCCGGCCTGGCATAATTCGACAACTTTTCCACCACTAGGTCATTTTTAATTGTTAATTTTAGTTTTTAAACTATTAATGTTATTGGGGTTTTAACCTTTTTCAGTATTGTAATTATTTATTTATTTTTTACCTCCTCTGTATGACACTGTGCTGACTGTTGTTTGTGTACGTCGCCCCAAGTCCCTGTCGGGAGAGGGGGCGACTAATAAATTTAAATAAATAAATAAATAAAATAAATACTTGTGGACTTCAACTCCCAGAATTCCCCAGCCAGCCATGCTGGCTGGGGAATTCTGGGAGTTGAAGTCCACAAGTCTTAAAGTTCCCAAGTTTGGACACCCCTGATATAGGCCAAGATACCTTTGCTCTCTCTCGCCCCTTCAACACATGCGCTCTGCGTCAAACACACAGCGATTCTATAGGACAAGATCTTCTGTGCTTTGCCCGTTTTTCTCATTGCTTCTCTCTCCAACAACCAGCTGTGCCTTTAGCGCACGCTCAAAACCAACAAACTTAAAGTCGCTAGCCAGATGAATACCTGGTAGGCAGAATTATTTTTTCCTATTTTCCTCCCCAAACACTAAGGTGCATCTTTTTTTTTTAAAGAATTTTTATTGGTTTTTAAACATTTATGGGAAAAGGTAAGGGGATATATAAAAATTTTTGGCAGCTCCCACACTAGTGATAGAAATCCATCCAACACTCACAGATTTCACAATCTTAAAAACAAAAGATAAAAGATAAGCAGAAAACAGGGTCTTATTCTATGTTGTCAACCATGTGTTCAATCATTTTCCTTTGTCACGTTTTGGAATATCACCAATTACTGTTATTTCAAATGCTTTTATTTTTGTGACCTGAGCCTTTTCGATATTGCTCCTTCCTCCCTGTCCCCAGAGGAGGCCTCAGCCCCCCCCTCCTTCTTATCTTGCACCTTGCTGTCCTTTTCACTACCTTCGCTGTGTTGCACTAAGGTGCATCTTATACTCCGGTGCGTCTTATACTCCGAAAAATACGGTAGTTTCTCAAGGACTTGCTAACTTCTGCCTGATTTTGAGGTCCTCCAGAGGTCTCAGAAATAAGAAGTCCAACAGGTAGACCGCATTAGCTTTGGAGAATCATAGCTGGAATTAAGTAGTGGACAGAAAGGGCAAAGAACTCAGAGGAGGGAAAGTTTCCCGCAACACATAAAAACGAGCGACGTGTCATTCACCCCTACAGTCTTCAGTTGTTTCGGCACTTGTCTTCAGAAATAAAGCTCTGACCACGTCCCCGTCAGAATGCCTGGCTTGGGTCTCCTGCCTGAGCAGGGGGTTGGACTAGAAGACCTCCAAGGTCCCTTCCAACTTTGTCATTCTGTACTTCTGCCTGTCACCCAGGGAAGGAACGTTACCAGATCTTCTCACAATTTCATTAAACGTGTAGGAAGACTGTGGGGCCCCGTTAAATGGTCTGTGAGAAAACATTCCCAATGACAAATTCAACATACAATGTGCCTCGAAGCTCTCCGATTGTTCTAACCTAGTTTTCCTGAGACAGTAAAAATCACAGCCTTAGTCCCAAACCCCCTTTTTAAGCGGCTCTGAATTATGTTCATTCACAGCCCGTAATGATTCAAAACCAGTCTGTGAAGAGTCCGACAGAAGTCTGCCACAGTCTTCCAGGGTAAGGCTGATAAGCACCCACCTTTATCTCCCTTGAAACGCTGCCAGAGACCTAATTGCCAATTAGCTTTGCAAGGCCACACGGAGCACAGAGTCAGAACGGAGCTTCAGAGTTTAAACCGACCAAAATGAACAAAATTGCTTCCTGCAAAGGCTCACGTCCGTTTGCTCCTCTTTTATGTCTTATGGGAGGGGCCAATCACCTCCAAGCCTTACTCCCGAGTCGCCCCTTTTGTCTTAACTGTTCTTGCCTTCTGGCAGCTCTGCGCATGCACACACTGGGAACAGGCTCACACTGTTCCTCTGCCTCGCTGATGTCAGACTCCGGAGACTTCAGAGGCAGCACGTAACTCCCAGACGGCCTGGGCCCCCTCTCTGCCTCCGACACAGAGCCCTCATCCGAGCCTTCCCCAGACTCCAGGACTGGCCCATGCTCCTCCCCAACCTCCTCACTGTCCGAATCTGCTGCCAACTCCACAGGCTGCCAACACTGATCACAAATTATAGACCAAAGATTGTCTTGAATTGGACAAGAAATATTAGCGGACTCTCATCTGTGAGCGTAATGGACTATATGATGGTTACCTTGTTGAGTTCAGGGGGAACAGGGTCCTCGGACATTCGTAGCATGGCTGAAAAATAAAACAAAGCAACAGTGATCTAGGTTTCCTTAGAAAGCAAGAAGCAAAGTTTTGGTCCCGGCAAAACCCCTTTTATTCACACGACTGTGAATTCCTTTCATTCGCAGTCCGCAAACAGTCTTTCCGAGGAATATTTATCCCCACGAACCTTATCTCGCTTGGAGAGCTGCCAGATAACTAGTTTCCATGCCATAGGTTCACCATCACGGATCACTGCCTTCTCATTGGCACAACCCACCCTTAACTTAGATTAACTTAGCCTACGAAAGCTGTGCAGCTCTTGCTTTGAAAGCAGCTTTTTAAGAGTCCAGCCAGATTGAGAGAAAGTTAAGGGGGGGGACGGGGGACAGAAATATTTAGAATTAGGACCCATTTTTCTTACCTACATAAAGCCAACGGAAGAAAGCTTTGAAATTTTTCATGCTGCTGTCTATAACTCTGGGGGGGAAAGAGAGAAAAGAGAAATGATCCTCTTAAGTGGTATTCCTCAAGGGAAACTGAGTTTCGTTTGGGTCAGTCATTTATTAGTCCCCGAGTTACGACCACAACAGAGCACACATTTTAAGACGTTTGTTCAGTGAGTGTTGCCCGTATTGCGACCACCCCTGCTGCAGTCGTTAAGTGAATCACGGCCGCTGGTCAGTTAGTAACCCAGTTTTTAAGGGAGTCTGACTTCCCCATTGACTCTGCTCATCAGAAAGTCCCACGTGACCCCAGGAGGTTGTGACCGTCATAAATATGAGCCCATTGCCAAGGGTCTGAATTCTGATCACCTGATCACGGGGGAGGCTGCAGAAGCCATAACTGTGAACATTGTTCATTGCGCCGTTGCAACTTTGATTGGTCGCGAAACTGTTCTGATGCCGAAAACTACCTGTATCTGAACGAAGGGTTTGCAAATAATTTCAATTACTTACTGGAGCAGCTCATTCGCTTTCAGAATGAAGGAACCGACTGCAGTAATTGCCTCTGCAAATAAATAGAACAGAAACAGAATAGAATAACACAGTTGGAAGGGACCTTGGAGGTCTTCTAGTCCAACCCCCTGCCTAGGCAGGAAACCCTCTACCACTTCAGAGAAATGTTTCTCCAACATCTTCTTAAAGACTTCCAGTGTTGGGGCATTCACAACTTCTGGAGGCAAGTTGTTCCACTGATTAATTGTTCTAACTGTCAGGAAGTTTCTCCTTAGTTCTAAGTTGCTTCTCTCCTTGATTAGTTTCCACCCATTGCTTCTTGTTCTACTCTCAGGTGCCTTGGAGAATAGCTTGACTCCCTCTTCTTTGGGGCAACCCCTGACATATCGCAACACTGCTATCATGTCTCTTCTGGTCCTTCTTTATATTAAACTAGACCTACCCAGTTCCTGCAACCGTTCTTCATATGTTTTAGTCTCCAGTCCCCTAATCATCTTCGTTGATCTTCTCTGCACTCTTTCTAGAGTCTCCACATCTTTTTTACATCGTGGGGACCAGAACTGAATGCAGTATTCCAAGTGTGGCCTTACCAAGGCCTTATAAAGTGGCATTAACACTTCACGTGATCTTGATTCTCTCCCTCTGTTGATGCAGCCTAGAACTGTGTGGGCTTTTTTGGCAGCTGCTGAACACTGCTGGCTCATATTTAAATGGTTGTCCACTAGGACTCCAAGATCCCTCTCACAGTTACCACTATTGAGCCAGGTACCACCTATACTGTACCTGTGCATTTGGTTTTTCTTGCCTAAATGTAGAACCTGGCTTTTTTCACCCTTGAATAAATGATAAAGGCAGAATAAATGCGATGGAAGGCTGGGTGAACGCGACCTCAACCTCGAAATCGGTGAGACGTTCTTGTACCTTCTATTCCGGAGGCGTCCAAGCCAAGAGATTCGTATTTCTGCTTCCACAAAGCCATGCCTTTCAGCTCGCTCAAGTGGTAGAGCAAGGCCTCCGAACCGCTATCAAAGCAACGGGGGAAACCCGTTAAAAAGGTTGGGAGAAAAATCGGCCTGTCAGGGGTACCGAAAGCAGGCCGAAAAGGGGAGGGGGGAGCCAAGAACCAAACAAGTTGTGGATTTTGGGGAGGGGGGCTCCTTGTCTGCCAGACCAATAAAAACAAACCAAAATGGAAATAGGTTTATGGGATCCTTTCTTTTCCTTCTTCCCTCTCTTTCTCTTACTTCCTTTTTCTCTTTCTTTTTTCTTTCTCTTCTCATTTCCTTTTCCTTCCCTTCTTCCTCCCCTCTCTCCTTCCTTCTTCCACCTTTCCTTTCCCTTCTTTTCCTCTTCCCTCCTCTCCTCTCCCATCATTTCCTTCCTTCCGTCCTCCTTTCCTTCCCCCTTTCTCTCCCCTCCTCTCTTTTCCTTCCTTGCTTCTTCCACTTTTCCTTTCCCTCCCCCTCTCCTTTCCTCTCTGCTGTCCCCTCCTCTCTTTTCCTTCCTTCCTTCCCTCCCTTTTTCTTTTCTTCTCCTTTCCTTTCCTTCCCTCTCCTCTTCTTCCCTCCCTCCCTCCTTCCTTTAGGTTTTCCCTCTATTCTGATGGAGTGCAATTTTTGAAACAAATCATTACTCATCAAAAATTCAACCCGATCAAGGAATCCCTCGTCCCGCTGGAAAGTCCAAATCTTTATTCCTCCTTCTAACAGAAGGAAGTGACCCAGGCAAGAACATGTTTTAAGTGATGTCGGGGTTTAGAGAAGGGTCTTCCCAATCTTGGCTTACTTTAAGACCTGTGGACTACAACTCCCAGAATTCCCCAGCCAGAGCACAGGTCTTAAAGTTGCCAAGATTGCAAAACCATGGTTTAGAGCTACAATTGAGAAAAGAGCAATAGTAATATTGAGAGGTCTCTGAATTAAGAAACATCACCAACGCATCTAAGTCCATGCGCCTGCTGAATTTTACCTCTGCAGGTGACTTATCACAAGTTTTTGGATGCTGGAATAGGAAGATTCCATCGACTGCCCAAGCTTTTTTAAACCCTGTGGGGGGAAAGAAATGACATCCTTAGTCAAGCGGGACAAACCAACACAAACCATAAGAATTTCCAGCAAAGATGTTTAAAACCATGTCCACCATATGCTGGAAATGCAATCAGACACCGGGCAAAGCAAAGAATTATTGGCTAAAAATGCACACAGGGTTAGGGAAAAAAATGTTTAAAAGCTTCGTAGAGATTGTAAACCAGAAATATTTCTGTTAGGTATAGTACGCGGAAAATATAATAAGCGGAATCTGCATTTAATACTGCATGTTTTGACGGAGGCAAGAATTTCATTTGCACAGTATTGGAAAAAGGAGGAAACACCGAAAGAATAAGAATGTAACTTTAAAAAATATTAGATTGCTCAGAAATGGATAGAGTCATATTAAAGATAAAAGAGAAGGAAGATATACAGAATGCTTTCAAATGTGGGATTTGTTTTATAAACAGTGGCATAATAGAAGTAGAAATTAAAAGGTAAAGGTAAAGATTCCCCCTGTACATATGTGCTAGTCGTTCCCAACTCTAGGGGGCGGTGCTCATCTCCCTTTGAAAGCCGAAGAGCCAGCGCTGTCCAAAGACATCTCCGTGGTCATGTGGCCGGCATGACTCAACACCCAAAGTGCACTGAATGCTGTTCCCTTCCCACTAAAGGTGGCTCCTATTTTTCTTCTTGCATTTTTTACGTGCTTTCGAACTGCTAGGTTGGCAGAAGCTGGGACAAGTAACAGGAGCTTATTCCGTTACGCGGCGCTAGAGATTCGAACTGCCGACCTTTCTTTCTTTTTTTTATTGAAAAAGTTTTATACAAACAAATTTTTCCCCCTTTTACCCCCCCGCCATATAATGTAAATCGCATACAAGTACTGTACCCCCTCCCCTCCCCCCGTCTTAAAATAGATTTCTCATTCAAATATTGTGCCCCCTCGCCTCCCTCCCAACAATCATAATATAAGTTTCTCTTAGATTAACAATAGCCCAATAACCCCGTCATCTAAATTAATTAAACATATATAAATCATAATATAGGTTTCTCTTAAAGTAGCAATATCTCATTAATCCCATCTTCTAAATTTATTATGCACATATATTTCCCCACCCTCCACCCTAACCCTCCCCCACCTCCCAATCAGACCCACCCCCCTGACTTCCGCTATACACCACTCTAACAATTCCAAGCATCCCATGTATTATTTACTCTGATCATCTATCAGTCTAAACATTCTTACCTAAAGGCTACATAGTACTTCCTAGTCTGATATTTATTCTGTATATAATCAATCCATTTTACCCATTCCTGTGTATAATTCTCCTGCTTCTGAGCTTTTAAGAAAGCTGAATTTTTTGCCATTTCGGCGAACCCCGCCACTTTCTGGATCCATTGATCAATTGTCGGTAAAAAATCTTTTTTCCAATGTTGCGCAATCAACAACCTAGCTGCTGTAACCTTATACAAAACCAATTTTGTTTCCCCTTTAGTAAAATCCTTAGTTATACCCAGTAAAAACATTTGTGGAGTAAATTGTATTCTTTTCTTAAATACATTTTGCATAACCCACCATATTTTTATCCAAAAAGCTTTAACCTTATTGCAAGTCCACCATACATGAAAAAAGGTAGCATCTAGACACCCGCATCTCCAACATTTTGGTTGAACATTTGGGTACATGCAAATTTTTTAGGATCTAAATACCATCTGTAAAACATTTTATAAAAGTTCTCCCTTAAATTCTGTGACTGTGTAAATTTAACATTGAACTGCCGACCTTTCTGATTGACAAGCTCAGTGTCTTAGCCACTGAGCCACTGCGTCCCCAAGTAGAAATTAGGAGCTGGGAAAACATTATGTAAACAATAATAATGACCAGGGCAATACACTGTTCACAAATCACTTATGTATCATCATTTTAATTTAACGACCCCATAATCCCTTGCAGGGTGGAGTCTGGGCAAGTGAATGGAGCTAGAGGAGTGTTTTACTGGCCGGATGCCCTTTCCTGTCGCCAATACGGAGTTATATTCAGCAGATATATTCTCACTGTGTCCAAAGCATTTGTGTATGTTAAATGAAAATGTACGAAGTATATAAAAACAACACAAGAATTTCATACCGTATAAGCTGCCCTACCTTGACGGTGAGCTGATTCATTAGCAGAGCCTGAAGTTCAATACTTTTTGGAGGGGGAGAAGAAGGGTAAAAGAAAAAAGAACACCATTTTATTTTTATTTTTCCTGCTGGAAAAAGGATCAAACGTGGATGAGGTGGGAATACTTACCTTGCTTTGCCCCACAAAAGTAACTCCATAAATTCATCTTGAACAGATGTGGTTGTATTCTTCTCCTTAAAATATAATATATATTTTTTTTAAATGGAGATTGTTATCCCCCGACATTTCAAACCTCTTCTTGAATCTACGAACTGACTGTCAAGTGACACAACCACAAACCCGTAGTTTTTTCCCCATGTTTTATTTATTTTATTTATATTACTTATAAATTTCTTATAAATTATTATTTATATTAGTAGGTAGATAAAGGGAGAGAGAGAGAAATAGAGATAGAGAGAGTGTGTTGGTAGGTAGGTAGGTAGGAAGGTAGAGGGAGAAATAGAAAGAGAGAGAGAGAAATAAAGAGAGAGAGAGAAATACAGTAGATAGATAGGTGTTTCTGCTGATACAGCACTTGATCAATCTAATTTTCATCAATCAGTTAAAGAGCTTTACCAAAGGGGAAAAAAAGTTTTTGCACTCTGCAAACCTCCCAAAAGCGGCCTGTTTTTCACAAAAACTGGCCCGTTTCCCCCCCCCCAAAAAAGGCATGAATAGCCTGGGGGGGGGGCTTGCAGAGTGCTCTGAGGGGGCAAAAACGAGCAAAAAACCAGCCCATTTTTTTGTCAAAAAAACCTGTATGCATAGCCTTATGGACGCTTATAGAGTGCTGCTGGGGGCTGGAGGGGGGCAAAAAAAGGCCCGTTTTTGGCTCACTTCTGCCCTCCCCAGCCCCCAGGAGCTCTCTGGAAGCCTCCATAAGGGTATGGTGAAGGGGGGGGGGTTTCAGGAGACCGAAAATGCTGCATTTGGTGTATAAGACGCATCCAGATTTTCAGCCTCTTTTTGAGGAAAAAAGGTTGCGTCTTATACTCCGAAAAATACGGTATGAGTCGCTTGTCACGCATCTGAATTTTGATCACATGACCATGTTCATAAGTGTGAAAAACGATCCTAAGTGTCCCCCCCCTTATTTTTTCCAGGGCCGTTATAACTTCGAAAAAGTGACCTGTTGTAAATTGAGGACTACCATTCAAAGTTACCACGGCCCTTAAAAAAAGTGACTTAGGACCCTTTTTCACACTTACGACCATGGTCAGGTGATCAAAAATTCCGACGCTTGGCAACTGACTCACATTTACGACGGTCGCAGTGTCCCGGGGTCACACGATCCACTTTTGCAACCTTCTTGACAATGGAAAAACCAGATTTAACTTAACAACCGTGTTTCTTTTTTTTTTAACAACTGGCAGCGATTCACTTAATGATGGTGGTGAGAAAAGTCATAAAATAGGGCAGAATTCACTTATCCGACGTTTTGCTTAGCGACAAAAGTGTTGGGGTTCAATTGTGGTCGTAGGCCTAGAGTTTAAAAGGGTTAATAATTGGAGAGAATCATTTTGGGAATACCTGCACAAACTTGGTTAATCGTGAATCCATCTGCAACAATATTTCTTCCCACGCTTCACACATGCAGGTCAGCGAAAGCTTTATGTACTGTTTGCAAAGAGAGGGGGGGGAAATCATCAAATATTAGGGGGGAAAGGCATAAAATGTACATTTCCTTATAATCACATTCTCTTTTAGCCTGATGTTCAGTTTTCAAGCAAAAAACAAAACAGCACACATCGCTTTAACAGGATAAAAGAATTACCAATTACATTAAACTTCCCTCTTAGGATTGGCCTTATCATATCAAAATAATCATAAGGTAAAGGTTCCCTCACACATCTGTGCTAGTCGTTCCTGACTCTAGGGGGCGGTGCTCATCTCCGTTTCAAAGCCGAAGAGCCAGCGCTGCCCGAAGACGTCTCCGTGGTCATGTGGCCGGCATGACTCAACACCAAAGACACACGGAACGCTGTTACCTTCCCACCAAAGGTGGCTCCTGTTTTTCTACTTGCATTTTTTTACGTGCTTTCGAACTGCTAGGTTGGCAGAAGCTGGGACAAGTAACAGGAGCTCACTCCGTTAGGTGGCGCTAGGGATTCGAACCGCTGACCTATCTGACCGACATGCTCAGCGTCTTAGCCACTGAGACACCATTTCCCTTAAAATAATCATAATATAGTGGCTAAGATGCTGAGCTTGTCGATCAAAAAGATAAGCAGTTTGGTGGTTCGAATCCCTAGCGCCGCATAACGGAGTGAGCTCCCATTACTTGTCTCAGCTTCTGCCAACCTAGCAGTAAAAAATGCAAGTAGAGAAATAGGAACCACCTTTGGTGGGAAGGGAACAGCGTTCCGTGCGCCTTTGGCTATGAGTCATGCCGGCCACATGACCACGGAGACGTCTTCGGACAGCGCTGGCTCTTCGGCTTTGAAACGGAGATGAGCACCGCCCCCTAGAGTCGGGAACGACTAGCACATATGTGCGAGGGGAACCTTTACCTTTATTATGTCAAGCAAATGCACTCAGGCAACATGCTGTTCATAAAATATTAACGTATGTGAAGGAAAATATATAAATAAACTTGTTTTTTTTTTTTAAAGATGGCTATTTGATTACCCTACCTGCAGGAGAGTTGAAATGTGTGTAAATTTTCGGGCCATTCGAGTCACTTCTGGTAAATAGGTTGAGAGCAGACTGGTATCCATCTAAATCAGAGAACCAATTTAGTAATCAGATAATATTTCCTTGCCCTCTGCTAATTGCAGAACTGAGTACAACATTGTAGAATAAAAAAATTAAGGGTTATTTTTTTAAAAGCACATTTTAAAAGCACATTTTTAATCGTTTTTTCCCTCTATAACATCTTAAAACTCATCACAGTAACCTTGTTATGTCATCATACCTGTATATATCAATCTTATATCGCTTCTATCTTTATATACATTCATCTACATTTCTATACATTTCTCTATTGTTTCTCGGCTGCATTAACTTTATTCCTGCTATACAACCGTTTATACCAATTATCCCAAATTTCATAGTATTCAGACTCTTCTTTGTCCTTTAATCTTAATGTTAACTTGTCCATTTCTGCACAATCTAAAGTTTTCTGAATCACTAATTCACCTGGGGGAATATTACTTTGTTTCCAACATTGGGCAAACGTTATTCTAGCAGGTGTATTAGTATGTATTGAATTTTCTTTCTATATTTCCCCTTGGTTATTCCCAGCAGAAAGAGTTCCGGTTTGCATTCTATTTATTCCTCTGTAATTTGCTGTATCCATTTCCAAATTTTCATCCAATATTTTTGCGTTGCCGGACAGCTCCACCATATGTGATAGAAAGTCCCTTGCATTTTTTTTTTTTGCACTTCCAGCAGGTTAGATTTATGTTCGGGGACATTAGGTTCTTAATTTTATGTGGGATCACAATTTGGGTTTTTAAAACAGGGGAATCATGGTGGAATGAATGTTCCTTCTCAAAATGTTAAGAGTCTGGGTTTCTTAAGACAGCCAGTTTGATCTAGTGCAGGGGTGTCAAACTGGATTTCTTCGAGGGACGAATCAGCATTGTAGTTCTCCTCCGCGGCCCAGCCGAGGGGGGGAGACAGGACGGACGCCTCCTGCAGCACCCTGCCAAAACGGGGCACGAGGGAATGCAAGATACCCCTGGACGGCATCCTGCAACACCCTGCTGGCCAAAATGGGGCATGGGTGTGAGTGGCCCCTGGTTTTTGGCCTGGATGGCCTCCTGCAGTACCGGCCCGCCAAAACAGGGCACATGGAGCACCCGATTGGGCTTATTATCCAGGGAGGTCTTATTTTCAAAGAAACAGGGTAGTGGAGCTCACAAAACAAATAAGCATAGGACCAGATTGAGAGGAAGGAGTTTTTATATAGGCTTGCAAAGTAAACACTTTGTTCCTTTCGTAGATCGAAATAATGTATTGATCTTCTTTTAATGACCCCATAATCCCTTGTATGGGGTGGAGTCTGGGCAACTGAATGGAGCTAGCAGAGTGTTTACTGGCCAGATGCCCTTCCCTGTCGCCAATGCGGAGTTATATTCAGCAGATATATCCTCATTGTGCCCAGAGAGAGAGGAATAACTGACTCTACCTAGGTTCGAATTCACTGCCCCCTGATTGTGAGGCTCTTATCTAAATAAGACCCGGAAAAGTTTTTAACGTCCCACAGAAGAAAACGGCGCACGAAAACCACCGGATGGCCGTTATCTTCTACTCACTTGGAAGTACGTTATTTCGGGATCGGAGTCCGGGCAATTGTCTACTTCTGTCACAACCGAAAGTGATTTCAAGTCGCTGGATAAGCACAGCGCAAGGCAGGAGCCTGTCACCTGGAACGATCGGATGGCAAAAATCACAAACCACATTTTGTTTAATACCCTGTTTCCCCCCCAAAATAAGACCTTCCTGGATAATAAGCCCAATCGGGCTTTTGAGCGCATGCACTAAAATAAGCCCTCCCCGAAAATATTGCAACACAGCAGCAGCCATGAGGTGACCACGCTCGCCGCCTCCTGCGCCTCAAAATTAATAAGACCTCCCCGAAAATAAGGCCAGGCGCTTATTTTGGGGGTCAAAATCAAATAAGACCCTGTCTTATTTTCGGGGAAACACGGCATTTAAAAACGGTTCCCACTGCAAGCTGTTGCATTCTTTGTCTCTCATAGTAGCAGGCGATACGAATGTGAGGTCAATCTTGTCTTTAGTGTTTATCCTGCTGTGTTTAAAAGTTAATAGGTTTGCTCTACAGGTAGTCCTCGACTTATGACCACGACTGAGAACAAACTTTCTATCGCCGAGGGAGACATTTTGAAATGAATTTTGCTCCGGTGCACGACCATCCTTGCCACCGTTGTTAAGTGAATCCTGGCAGTTGTTACATTAGTAAGATGGTCGTTGAGTGAATCGGGCTTCCCCACTGACATCGCTTGTCAGAAGGTCGCAAGAGGGGAGTCACGTGACCTCAGCACACTGCGACCGTCATAAACATGAGTCAGTTGTCAAGCGGCTGAGTTTTGATCACTAGAGGGCAGCTACAATGGTCGTAGGTGGGGAAAATGGTTGTCACTTTTTTCAGGGTCATTGTGTTGTGGCCCACCAGCAGCCAGCGGATTCGGACAGTAAGGAGGTTGGGGAGGAAGATGGGCCAGTCCTGGAGTCTGGGGAAGGCTCTGAGGAGGCTCTGTGTCGGAGGCAGAGAGGGGGCCAGAGCCATCAGACAGTTATCAGCTGCCTTCGGAGTCAAGCATCAGTGAGGCAGAAGTACAGCTGGAACCTGTTCCTGATATGCGCATGAGCAGAGCTGCCAGGAGAAGGGAATGGCTAAAGAACAGGGGTCGACTCGGGAGTAAGGCCATAGGTGGACGGTGAATGGCCCCTCCCAGAGGAAATAAAAGAGGAGCGAAAGGGGAGTGGAGTTTGCAGGAGGCCATTAGTTCATTCCAAGTATTGCGGCATCTAAAAGATATCGGCCTGGCCACTCTCCAAGCCTGATAAAGGTCGCTAATTGTGTACTATCTTGAAAGACTGTGGGAGAAAGGAAGACTTTGCTGGAGAGGAATTCACTGTCAATTCAATAAAATCGGGATGAGGACTTGACTTCGTGCTGCTGAGGAAGCCTAGATCAGAACACGTTGTAACTTTGAATGGTCATTAAATGAAATGTAAGTCGAGGACTACCTGTAATCTGTTTAAAAATGGTGAGTTTATACTTCATTGAAACTTGCATTGTGATCGCTCAAAATCTTTGCTATAAAGAATCTTTTTTTAACTGAACAACTCAGTGATTTTCATAGTTTTTGTTGCCACGGATCTTTGGGGTTTAGATTTAGAATGACTGAACCCATTTATATATTTTTTAAAAATGAAACTAAACATGCAGTTTTATCCAAAACATTAAAGAGATAAATAAGCAGTTCTCCAGCTGGATCTAAAACTTGTGAGATGGGAAGACATGCATACAGCAGGAAGCCCAATCCAATAATTGAATGTGAAATTGTCAAGAGCCGACTTTCTCGTCCATATTCTCAGATGGGAAGGGAGAAAGTAGAAAAAATCCAGCTGCAAAGTGTCAGTACGTGAGAATTAAATGACTTGGAAATCATGGCAACTAAGTCAGCCAATGAAGGCTGTTTGGAAGCTGAAACAGTATTTGCTGGAGACAGCTAGGAGCCTGGGCGTGGCTTAGCTCTGTATCTCTGAGTCTGTGCTGAGCTCTAAACTAGTCTACTACTCTGAACTGAAACTGTTCTCTCCCTCTGCCTGTGTTTGCTTGTTTTTGCTACCCCGTTGGAAAAACCTGCTTTGGGTGCTTCTTCAGTTCAAAAGTTCACTAGAACTTCAAAATAGTTTCCTTAAAAATGTTTCGCTTCTTAAACAAGAAGCTTCTTCAGTTCTGAAGAATGATCCTTCTTTTTTGAAGAACTGGACAAGCTTCTTGGATGAGAAGCGAAATGTTTTCAAGGGGGGGGGAAAGCACAAGAAGGACCAGCTGCCTTTTGGAAAAGCACCTCCGGTCGTCTGAAGGGAAGAACATTTTTATTGAACAATTGTGACAGCCAAAGGCACTACATACCCCTGTTATGGTCGCAATCTTGTACATTCCGTAAGCATAGATCTCAATGAACCCATCAATGCCTCCAAGAACCAGGGCATTAAGCCTACATAGAAAAGATAAAAAGAGGGTCAGAAAGAGAGAGAGACAGAGGAGAGACAGAGAGAGACAGGGAGAGGAAAGGAAGAGAGAAACAGAGAGAGGAGAGAGAGAGAGACACATAGAGAGAGACAGAGGAGAGAGAGAGAGACAGAGAGAAAGGCAGAGAGAGATTGGGAGAGGAGAGAAAGAGAAAGTGAGACAAAGGAGAAAAAGAGAGAGAGAAAGAGAGAGAGAACAGAGAGAGGAGAGAAAGAGAGAGAAAGAGAAAGAGAAAGAGAAAGAGAAAGCGAGGCAGAAAGAGACAGAGAGAGGAGAGAAAGAGAAAGAGAGAGAGAGGCAGAGAGAGAGGCAGAGAGAGACAGAGAGAGGAGAGAAAGAGAGAAAGAGAGAGAGAGAGGGACAGAGGAGAGAGAGAGAGAGAGAGAGAAGGAAACAGAGAAAGTAATGGATGCAGTCAGGTTAGAAAAAAGACCAGTGTTGGCCATCGCTTGGATATGTATACAGGTAGTCCTCAACTTATGATTGCAATTGAGCCCAAAATATAGGTTGCTAAGTGAGACATTTAATCAAATCAGATTAATCAAACAAATTGCTCCCTTTTCAGCATCCTTGCTTGGGAGTGCAAATGATACAATTTTACGACACCCCCAGAAGTCCTACCCAGCTTCCAGTCTGAACCCCAAAGGAGGAGACGCTACTGAAAGGGAATTGAAAGGAGGTTTCATTTGATTCTTGAGCAAAACGTGTCAGGTTTCCTATTAGATGCCCTCAACCAAAACCTAATTTTCCCCCCCCTCTTTGGAAAATAATTAAGAAAAAAAATATAGTTACCTGACGTCTCCCATGAGTTTCATAATTTCATCCGATTTTTCTTCACTAAAATATAATAAGATCAGTTAAAAGAAGCTCTAAAACCAGAAACCTTTTTGGGTTTAATGGATAAAGACCTGGGGAAGGAATTTGGAAACTTTGCTGTTATATATCTTGGCGACAAGCATGATTACTTTATGCACAAAAATAGAAGGATTCCCCATAATAGACGAAGAGCTGCAGAAGTTGGTGAAGTTAGAAGAGATGGCTAAATTGAGCGCTTGGGTAAAAGAAAAGAAAAATCAAAATTACGTTTGTTTTTACTTGGAAACTACTTCTGGACTTTGTGCTTGAGGTGGGGGAAAAATGAAACTCTGATTTTGGATTTTAGATTGGTTTGTTGTTATAAAAAGGCAAAGGTTCCCGTCTCACATATGTGCTCATCTCTGTTTCAAAGCCGAAGAGCCAGCGCTGTCCGAAGACGTCTCCGTGGTCCTGTGGCCGGCATGACTAAATGCCAAAGGCGCATGGAACACTGTTCCCTTCCCACCAAAGGTGGTTTCTGTTTTTCTACTTGCATTTTTTTACGTGCTTTTGAACTGCTAGGTTGGCAGAAGCTGGGACAAGTCACGGGAGCTCACTCCGTTACGCGGCGCTAGGGATTCAAACCGCTGAACTGCTGACCTTTCTGATCGACAAGCTCAGCGTCTAAGCCACTGAGCCACCGCGTCCCTTATTGTTATAAAAATGGCTAGTTTATATTACCATGTAAAAGTAAACAAAAATTGGGTTTCATGCTGTTATCTTATTCTAGTACACCAAAGGGAATTTCTAGTACACCAAACTCATTTTTATTTCTTTTCCCCTCTTTCCCTACACGTTTTCCTTCTCCCTCATTTTCCCAGTTTTCTTTTGTATTTTATATTATAAATCAGTTTTTAAAAAATCAATGACCAAACCCTCATTCTCAAAATTCTCAAGAGTAAACAAATAGGAGTTTTACCTGAAAATCTTTGCTGTGGTACTGTAGCTGTATTTAAAAAAAAACAAGAACAAGCAGATTCAGAGACTGGTGAGGATGGTTTGCTAATTAAACAAGGGAGGGAGGGAGGAATGGATGGATAGATAAAACATCTCCATGTTCCCTGCAGTTATTAAAACACAACATACAAGTAGCATTATACCCCGTTTCCCTGAAAATAAGACCTCCACGGATAATAAGCCCAATCAGGCTTTTGAGTGCATGTGCTAAAATAACCCCTCCCCTGAAAATAAGCCCTTCCCAAAAATATTGCAACACAGCAGCAGCCGTGAGGTGATCACGCTCACCGCCTCCTGCACTTCAAAAGTAATAAGACGTCTCCGAAAATAAGGCCAAGCGCTTATTTCAGGGGCCAAAAGAAAATAAGACCCTGCCTTGTTTTCGGGGAAACACAGTAATTTATAATAACTCAGGTCGTATTAATTCTATTCTTGCTGTGGATTAGGCCAAAACTTCTTTTGGGCAATTCCATTCCAAGATAATCTGGAGACTTCCAAAAATCATTATCCTCTTTTAACCATCCCATAATCCCTTGCGGGGTGGAGTCTTGGCAACTGAATTAGCAGAGTGTTTACTGGCCGGATGCTCTTCCCTGTTGCCTATGCGGAGTTTTGTTCAGCAGATATATTCTCAGTATGGCCAGAAAGAGAAATATCGGTCTCTACCTAGGATCAGGGCCACCTGATTGTGAGACCTCTAGGCCACCGCATCACTCCTTGAGATTTCCAAAAACCATCCTTTCAAACTTGACCAGAAATCATCAAACTGCCCCCCGATTGATATGGCTCCAAAAGATCTCCGACATTGTTGTACCAGTGAAACCATTGTGAATATTAGCAAAAACCCTCAGTCTCTCAAAAGTGTGGCTAAGGTTGAAACACAATTTAATTCAAGCAGGCTTATTCTGAGCCTCTGCACTGCCCTAGGAGTAAATCCATTCTACTCAACGGGCTTACTTCTGAGTAATCTTGCCTTAAAGCTAAATGTTCCCTCACACATCTGTGCTAGTTGTTCCTGTCTCTAGGGAGCGGTGTTCATCACCGTTTCAAAGCCGAAGAGCCAGCGCTGTCCGAAGACGTCTCCGTGGTCATGTGGCCGGCATGACTAAACATCGGAGGCGTATGGAATGCTGTTCCCTTCCCACCAAAGGTGGTTCCTATTTTTCTACTTGCATTTTTTACGTGCTTTCGAACTGCTAGATTGGCAGAAGCTGGGACAAGTCACGGGAGCTCACTCCGTTACGAGGCGCTAGGGATTCGAACCGCCGACCTTTCTGATCGACATGCTCAGCATCTTAGCCACTGAGTCACCGCGTCCCGCTAATCTTGCTTACGCATGGTGTAAAAAATATATCTCTCTAAAATCATAAAACACCCAACGATCAGGCCACAAATTCAGGCATTACGTTCAACGTCAGAAACAGCCTCCGGTTCTAAAAATTGGCTTCATTCAACCATCCAAGACTTGTGAAGAGACAGGCTCCCTACGCACTTCCACAACTTCGCTCCTGACGACACAACTTACTTCTTTGGCAAGGCAGGCAACCTAGGAAGGAGAAGACTGGACTCGTCTTCAGCATTATAAAAGGAAGTGAGAACGCTGAAATGAAAGAAATGACACTTGGATTTAGCACCTGGAAGATCCTGGTATCTCTCTTTCAACAATTAACATTTGCAGTCACATTCATTATTTAATCTATTCTTAGCTTAATTTCCCATACCTTAAATATCTGATGCTATAACAATCCTCACCATGGATTTATTTAACTCTATTAATGATATTAAGTATTAATACAGTTTCTATGTTTTATACAACTTCTTTTACTATTAATGCTTATGTCTATTCTCTAACCATTGGTAAAAACATTCCCAAGTTGTATAATAATCGGTTTGTTCTTTATTTATTTCTTTAAATAGTTTTTATTAAACATTTTAACCTTTAAAAACAGAAAAAAAAAACAAATACAGAGAAAACAAGACAAAAAACTGTTTTGTGCGAAGGCGATCCTAGCTGCAGTGAGTATGTTTAGTATTATGTATTGAGATTTATTGGCCATTTTCGGGTCTAATAAGAACGATTCCAGTTTCAGTTCTATCTTTTGCTCTGTAATTTTTTCCGGGCATTTCTGAATTTTTGTTCTTTTTCTTTAATAGCCAGCGTCAATCTATTCATTTCTGCACGTATTTTCCTAATCGCATTCTTCTCTGTAGGGAATCTCTTTGCTTTTCCAATTTTGAGCTGCTGTGATAACATGGATAATCAAATATACATTTTCTTTACTATAGTTTTCTGGTAAAATCCCCAACAAAAACATTTCAGGTTTTAAGTCAATATGTTGTTGTATTGGCTTTTCCAGCCACGTATGTATTTTAGTCCAATATTTTTTTTTGCCTCTATGCAAGTCCACCACATATGATAGTACGAGCCAGGTGTCTGATGACATTTCCAACATTTAGCTGATTTGTCTTTAAACATCTTCGCCAATCTGGCCGAAGACTTGTAGAGTCCATCCATGAACCTTAACTAGCAGTCAGAAGACAGGATAAAAACTCCTTTTTTTTTTTTCAAGAAGTTTTATTGGTTTTTTAAAAACATTTATGCAGAAAAGGGTAAGTGGAATGGTTACAAATTTTGGCAGTTGCAAGTGTGGCAGACGCCCCCTCCCTCCAGACTCCTAGGTTACATCAAAATATCAAACCTTAATACATAATCATAAAAAATCAGCATATTAATTCTAGAAAAAATAATTTTCAATCAGTTTATATAGTTATAATATATAGTCTAGTTATAAATTCATTATTACTTTCGGTCTGTTTATAACATTGTGGTTTTCTTATTTATTTTTGTGATCTGAGCTTTCTTGGTGTTGCCCCTTCACCCCCCGCTGGCAGAGCTCCGGCCCCTCCCGTGTCCTGTATGACCGTTGTAGTGTCTTCTGTTTTTTCTAGGTTCGCTTTATTTTTTTCCATAAAGGCCTGTGCCTCTATGGGTGTGTTGATTCTGATTCTTGTCTCCTCCCAGAATATCAGCATACCTTCAGGCATCAACCATCTAAACCACACCCCCTTCTGGTATAATTTATTCGCCAATTGCGAATAACTTTTCCTTTTTTCCCTAATTTTTTTGGGAATCTGCTTCAGAATGGTTATCTCCCTGTCTTGGTATGTCAGTGTTTGCCCCCTTTGTACACCCAGAATTTCATCTCTTGTGGTTTTCCTAAGAAATTTAATATGAACCTCCCTGGGTACATTATGTGTTCTGGCATATGCTGAATTCACTCTATAGGCTAGGTCTATCTCCCATTCCATCTGCTGTTTGTCTTTGTGTATATATTCAGCTAAAATATCAGTCATAATGTCCCTTATATTTTCCCCATCTGTTTCTATTACATTTTGAAATCTTAAATAAAAGGACATTCTCTCAAACTCTGTTTTCATTTGTTGGATGTCAAGTTCTTTGTTCCCCTTCTGTAAAGCCTCTACCCCCCCCCTCGCCTCCGCCACCCCACCCTCCACAAGGTCCAGTCTCTGTGAGTTCTTAAAAATTTGGGCTTGATTTTCTTTAATTTCATCTTTCATTTCCCTTAACTGTTTCTTAATTTCCTCCTGGCCCTGTAAAATTTGTTGAAGCATTTGTTGAAAGTCTATCTCTGTAGTCTTGGGTTGCATCAGTTCTGTTATCTTTGACTGTGTAGCTGGACTAGACGTTGCAGACGTTGGGGCAGAAGTAGCAAAGCCAGGCTTTCCAGGAGGTGGTCTTTTTGGAGACATGGTTTATGAAGAAAGGAGATCAGTCAGAGTAGAAACTGGGCAGCTGGAGAAGTAGAGCAGGGAGGCGAATTCAGAAGGCAGAGGATCCAAACAGATGGGGGTTTCTTTAGTCACTCTAGCAATAGATGAAAGTTTTTTCTCCAAAGAGTTCAGAAAATAACAATCCACAAGAGATTCCTCTGGGTGACTCGGAGACAAAGACCGGAAGCCTGAATTTTAAAGGTGGAGTCAGGTTTCACAGTTCATGAAGACAACGGAAGTGTGCCATCTTGCCCTGCCAGCTTTGGGCTCAGAGGCATAATAAAATTTTAAAAGTTCATAAAGTTCTCAGTTCACCCATAAGTTCTGGAGTTAAGTTCAATGAAAGTCACTTTTATAGGGGTGAGGCATCATTAGTTGGCTCTCCCCCCTCCTCCTTCCCCTGGGGGTGAAAGCAAAATCTTCACAAGCCGCTTGTCCAAGGGAGGGGGGGAAATCCCCCTCCCTCTAGCCGCACCTCTAGCAAGAATCCGAAAGTTTAACTTTTTAAAAGTGCTGAAAAGTCCATCAATTCAAAAGAGAGGGAATGCAGAAAGGAAGCCTCTCACCATACTGCCGCTGCTTCGTTCTGAAGTATATTCTCCGATCGGCATGGGGCGAGACGCGCGCGCACGCGCGTCCTCCAAAAGGCTCCCCGATGCCTAGAACGAAGCGGAGAAGCCCCCGCCAGCCGCCGCCGACGCTAGGACCCTCCGCGAGCCGTTCCCTCGGCAAGACGCCCCTCCAAGGCGTCTTGTGCCCCCCCAGAAGCGGGGGGAGCCCACCGGGAGAGCTGGAGCAGGCAAAGACCTGCCTGTCACCGTAGCCGCCGGAACCGGAAGTCAGGATAAAAAACTCCTTAATCTCCCAATATCTTGACATAATTTTGTAGGGAAACCAAGCTAAATCCCAAAAATACTAGGGATTTTCTAGAAACTTGGCATTCAGACAAATCAGTCATGTAGAAAGGAAACATATTTACAAACCATTCAAAGGAGGCAATTTTAAAAAAAGCAAAGAAAGAAACAAAAGGACTACAACACTCTCACCCAGATAAGCAGGGATTAACACTAGACAAACAATCAAGCAGAAAACAATATCCCAATGAAGGATCTACCAGAGAGAAAATCACACTCCCACCAACACAATCAGGAGAAACTATTGTATATAAATAAGGAGCAAACCCCACAGATTTGTCTTTAAACATCTTGGCTAGTCTAGCCGGTGCCATCTGTAAAACATCTTATACAAATTCCCTTCATGTGCAGCTGACATTGTTAATTTATAATTTCTATCCCGTAATTGCTGCCATTTAGCTAATTCTACTGTATAAGCAAAGGTTTTTGCCCAGACTATCACTGTTTCTTTCACTTGTTCTTCCTCTAATTTAATACTCAATAAATAGCTATACACATTTTTTTATCATCCTCTGTTCTGTCCAACACAATTCTCTTTTTTTTTTTTTTTTTTTTTTTTTTTTTTTTTTTTTTTTTTTTATAATAAAATTTTATTGGTTTTTCAAGATTTATAGGGAAAAGGGTAAATGGACAGGTATACAAATTTTGGCAGTTGCAAAGTGTGTGAGGCCCCCCTCCCTCCATACCCATAGTATACATTTAATATAATGCATTAGTATATAATTGATTACAGTCAGCATATTAGTTCTATTATTAAATTCAATCAAATTAAACATTACAGTATAAAATCCAAATATAATTCCATTTTCACTTTCGGTCAGTTTATAATAATATGATTTTCTTGTTTATTTTTGTGATCTGAGTCTTCTTGCTATTGCCCCATCTCCCTCCACTGGCAGAGCTCTGGCCCCTCCCGTGTCCTGCGTGTCCGTTGTGGTGTCTGGTGGTTTCTCTAGGAGTGTTTTATTTTTTTCCATAAAGGCCTGCGCCTCTATGGGTGAATTAATTCTAATTCTTGTCTCCTCCCAGAATATCAGCATACCTTCAGGCATCAACCATCTAAACCACACCCCTTTCTGGTATAATTTATTCGCTAATTGCGAATAATTTTTTCTTTTTTCTCTAATCTTCTTAGGGATCTGCTTCAGAATGGTTATCTCCATATCATGATATGTCAATGCTTGCCCCCTTTGTACACCCAAAATTTCATCTCTTGTGCTTTTTCTAAGGAATTTAATGTGAACCTCCCTGGGTACATTGTGTGTTCTAGCGTAAGCTGAATTCACTCTATAAACCAGGTCTATATCCCACCCCATCTGTTGTTTTTCTTTGTGTGTGTAGTCAGCCAGAATGTTTGTCATGATGTCCCTTATATTTTCCCCATCTTCTTCTATAACATTTTGAAATCTAAGATAATAGGACATTCTCTCAAATTCTAATTTCATCTGTTGGATGTCAAGATCTTTGTTCCCTTTCTGCACAGCTTCCACCCCCCCCCTCACCTCCTCCACCCCCCCTTCCACAAGATCCAGTCTCTGTGAATTCTTATAAATTTGGGCTTGATTTTCTTTAATTTCATCTTTCATTTCCCTTAGCTGTTTCTTGATTTCCTCCTGGCCCTGTAAAATTTGTTGAAGCATTTGTTGAAAGTCCATCTCTATAGTCTTAGGTTGCATCAGTTCTGTTATCTTGGACTGTGTGGCTGGACTGGATGTTACAGATGTTGGAGCAGACGTGGCAAAGCCAGATTTCCCAGGAGGTGGTCTTTTGGATGCCATCCTTTATAACATTAGAAGTTCAGTCCATATATAAGATAAACAGTTAGAAAAGAAGGGTAGCCAGGTGAGGTCCGGGAGCAGAAGTACCAGGCAGAAGAGAATCTCTCTAATAAGTCTGGCAATAGATGAAAGGTTTCCCCTAGAAAGTTCAAAAAGACCAATCCACAAGAGATTCCTCTGGGAGACACGGAGACAAAGACCGGAAGCCTGAATTTTAAAGGTGGAGTCAGGTTTCAGAGTTCATAAAGACAACGGAAGTGTGCCATCTTGCCCTGCCAGTTTTGGGCACAGAGGCATATCAAAGTTTTAAAAAGTTCCAAAAGTCCTCAAATCACAGTAGATAGTGAAATTAAATTGCAAAGAAAATCATCCAACCTGGGTGAGGCTTCATTCGTTGGCTCTCCCCCCTCCTCCTTCCCCAGGGGCTGAGAGCAAAATTATTCCTCGCCGCTTGTCCAAGGGGGGGGGGAAACCCCCCTCCCTCCAGCCGCGCCTCCAGAATACTCCGAAAGTTATTTAAAGAAAGCTAACTAATTCTTTGTGCAAAATAGGGCATGAAGAGCGAAGCAACCTCACCGCACCGCAGCTGCTTCCTTCAATTGCTTCATTCTCCCGACGGCTTTAGCGAGGCGCGAAGCGCAGAAACGCGAGGCGCCCTCCGATCTAGCTCCCCGGTGCCTTGGGCGCGCGAAAGACCTCCCGCCGGCCGCCGCCGCTGCAGGAGCTCCCCGCGATGCCGCCCCTCCGGCAGGACCCCTCTGAGGGGTGTCCTGTGCCCCCCAAGGAGTGGGGAAGCCCACCGGAGAGCCGGAGCGGGCAAAGAGCTGCCCGTCGCCGCTGCCGCCGGAACCGGAACTCCACAATTCTCTTTTGAGGTGTGTGAAAGTTACAACCCACTTTGAAGGCTGATGTCTTTTCTTTTGGATCTTTGGCTTGCCACACTTTCTATTATTCTACTATGCGTTTTTCTATGGTGGGAAAACGGGAGGGGGGATTGTATGGAGTTAGGTGAGATGTAGCCATAACAACATTCTTTCTAGAAAGCCAAGGTCATCCTTTGTCTCTGCACCTGACCAGAACTAGATGGGTGGAAGCTGCCAGCATGGCAGTGGGAGATTGGACCATGGGATGGACTGGTGGGTGTGGGGGCAAGATCTTGAACTTTCAGCTGGGTGGGGGAAAACCGGGAAGCTTTCGGATTCGGGTTTTCCCAGATGTGCCAACATGGCTCTCTTATTAAATTGGAACTTTGAGGAATCCTTTGCCTCGGACTCTGATTTAATTTTGGATGCTATTTGGAACCCTGACAGCTGATTTTGAAATTATTAACAGAAACTCAGATCTAAATTATTATCCATATTCTAACTGAATTGTTGTGATGACTCCCTGGATGCTTTCCCAGTTATCTGTCCAGATGTCAGCTCAGAGGAAGGTGAACCAGTTCCTGGCACATCTGGAGGGGAGTCGGTCAATGACTCCAAGAAGCCATTTAAGAGGGATTTGGCTGAAGCACAGCTGTAGCAGGACAGCCCTGAGGCTCCAGGTGGAGAAAGGATGCAGCTGGAGCCCAGGCAGTGAAGAGGAGGAGGAACTGCCTTCTGCAGTTGATCCAAGAACACGCAGGGCAGAGAAAAGGCAGGAGCAGCAGAAGGTCAGCCAGATTACTTGCAAGGAGGCAGCCTTGCCCCTCTTAATGGGCTGCTACAGAAGCCAGCTATTTAGCACATCAGACGGATGGAGGCGATGCTGGGAACAACCTGTTCTTTTCCTAACTGTGCGTTTGTTTTCTGGTCATTGTGGTTCCTGCCTTGACTTTGGATTGTGCCTTGTTGAACTCTGGACATTTTCTTTCTTTGTGAACTCTCTTGTGTCATGGATTTAATTTTGTCTGTTTATTTGGGTTGAGAAGTGTCTTGTGGACTCATAGGTCATTGCTCTGTGGACTGGCTTCGGTCGCGGCTGGAACTTAATTGGGACAGTTCTAGGTTTTGGGGGAAGGGAATTGCTGGGGAATATTAATGTTGTGGCCCACCAGCAGAGCTGCCACTAGATTCGGACAGTGAGGAGGTTGGGGAGGAAACTGGGCCACTCCTGGAGTCTGGGGAAGGCTCTGATGAGGGTTCTGTGTTGGAGGCAGAGAGGGGGCCAGGGCCCTCTGACAGTTATCAGCTGCCTTCAGAGTCACACATCAGTGAGGCAGAAGAACAGCTGGATCCTGTTCCCAGGGTGTGCAGGCGCAGAGTTGCCAGGTGAAGGGAACAGCTAAAGAACAAGGATCGACTTGGGAGTAAGGCCATAGGGGGGACGATCAATGGCCCCTCCCAGAGGGAATAAAAGAGGAGCCAAAGGGGAGTGGAGTTTGCAGGAGACAATTAGTTCCCTTCATTGGTTCTTGACTCTCCGAGGCTCCTTGCCAAGTTCTGCAGATCTCGGCCTGGCAGCCCTCCAAGCCAGAGAAGGTCTGTGACCATAAATCCTCCTTCGAAAGACTTTGCTGGAGGTGAAGGAGCAGAATTCACAGTCAATTCATAAAAGGGACTTTTGTCAGGACCAGGAGTTTGCTTCATGCTCTCGGGAAGCCTCAGTCAGAACAATTAATAAAACCATTAAACCACGGTGTGTGTGTGTGTGTGTGTGTGTGTGTGAGTGAGAGAGAGAGAGAGAGAGAGAGAGAGAAGGCCAATCTTGAATTTCCACTTACCTGTTTTCCTCTGTAACTTCCATCCAGTACATGAACGTAAGAGGAACGCTGACCGGGAAAGAGTGCAAACTTTCCGGCTTTTCCACATCACACAGAATAACTTTCTTCGTATCCGCAAGCCCAAAAGCCAGAACTGCAAAAGGAATGGCGGGGCAGAGGAATTAAAGCATGTAGTGCATAGAAGACCCTTCCTTTGAGATCTGGGTGTCAGACCTGGAAGCCATCTTTCACATTTGGGCCTTCAGGCCTGCCACATTTTCTATTGTGGGAGAATGGGAGGGGGGATTATATAGAGCAGAATCCCAAGTCGACCCCTGTTCTTTAGCTCTTCCCTTTGTCTGGCAACTCTGCCCATGCGCACACTGGGAACAGGCTCCAGCTGTTCCTCTGCCTCACTGATGTCTGACTCCGAAGGCAGCTGATAACTGTCAGACAGCCCTGGCCCCCTCTCTGCCTCCGACACAGAGCCCTCATCAGAGCCTTCCCAGACTCCAGGACTGGCCCATCTTCCTCCCCAACCTCCTCACTGTCTGAATCTAGTGGCAGCTCTGTTGATGGGCCACAACACTGATCTCCTATGTAAGAATGGGATGGGGGGGTGGGGGGAATCCAGTCATTTGAAAAGTCAATCTTTAATATATAACATTTTATTTTATCACACGTTACTTTTGCCGTCTGGTCTCCAGGCGAGAGCGGATACTTCTTTGCCCGTGCTTTCATTTGGGGGTAAACTCCAGACTCGCTGAAAATTTGCCAGGCGGTGAAGCAACACCTAGAAAGAGATGGAGAAATAAAATACAGTTCTACAGAGGGAGGATTGAGTCTGTCATCTGCACCTCCATAACTGTCTGGTTTGGCTCTGCAACCCAACAAGACAGACACGGACTTCAGAGGAGAATCAGAACTGCAGAGAAAAACAATGACTGCCACCTGCCTTCCATTGAGGACCTGTACGCTATGCGCAGGACAGAAGGAGGGCCGTGAAAATATCTACAGTCCCCTCGCATCCTGGACATAAATTGTTTCAACTTCTGTCCTCAAAACGATGCTATAGAGCACTGCACACCAGAACAACTAGACACAAGGACAGTTTTTCCCCCTAATGCCATCACTCTGCTAAACAACCCATTCCCACAACACTGTCAAACTATTCACTAAGGCTGCATTACTATTACTATTAGTCTTCTCATCGTTCCTATCACCCAACTCTTCCCACTTAGGACTGCAGGACTGTAATTCTGTTGCTTGTATCCTTACGATTTATATTGTTTCCTAGTATGATTTGATTGCTTATTTGTGCCCTATGATTTGTGACAAATGGATCTTTTCTTTTATGTAAACTGAGAGCATATGCACCAAAGACAAATTCCTTGTGTGTCTAATCACATTAAAGAATTCATTGATTCTATCTATCATCTATCTATCTATCTATCTATCTATCTATCTATCTATCTATCTATCTATCTATATCTATATCTATATCTATATCTATCTATATCTATCTATCTATCTATCTATCTATCTATCTATCTATCTATCTATCTCTCATCTATCTATCTATCTGAACTATATCTATTTATCTACCTATCTATCTAATCTCTATCTATCTATCATCTATCTGTGTCTATCTAATCTCTGTCTGTCTATCTATCTATTATCTAATCTCTACCTACCTACCTACCTATCTATATCTCATCTATCTATCATCTATCTATCTATCTATCTATCTATCTATCTATCTATCTATCTATCTAATCTGTATCTATCTATCTATCTGTCTAATTATCTATCTAATCTCTGTCTATCTATCTATCTATCTATCTATCTATCTATCTATCTATCATCTATCTATCTATCTATCTATCATCTATCTATCTAAAATCATGTCAGTACTACCTGTAAAATATTTTCCCACCACAGGGAGAGAACTCCGATGGAATCCAGAGCCTTGCCTGGTTCCTAGATCATCTGACACGACAAGCAAATCAGAAATGAATTTGCACAACCTTTTCCATCCCTCTGGAATCAGGTGTTGTGGCCCCAGCTACCAGCAGAGCTGGTGGCAGACCTGGACGATGAGGGAGGTTGGGGAAGAAGTTGGGTCGGTTCTGGAGCCTGGGAAAGGCTCTGATGGATGCTCAGAGATAGAGCCAGGGCCCTTTCCCAGCCACCAGAGAGGCAGCTGCCTTTGGAGGCTGAGATAAGTGAGGAGGAAGAACAGCTGGGGCCTTTTCCAGATGCACGTATGCACAAAGCAGTTAGGAGAGGTGAGCAACGGAGGACAAGGAGTCGACTCGGGAAGCAAGGCACATGTGGAAGCTGAATGGCCCCTCCCCAGCTGGGGAATAAATAGAAGGAAAGGGAAGTGGTGGTCGTAGGAGACAACAGTTTGTATTTCTGAAGATTTTGCTCATTGTGTTTCGTGCATCAAAGTCTGCTTGCCAGAACTTAATTTGCAGCCTTTGGGCCTTGCAATTATCGTAAGGAACCGATAAGGTCTGTTATTGCAGTTAACTCCTTGAAGGACTCTTGGCTGGACTTTTCAGTGGATGAATGCCATTAATTCACAAGAGGGAAATATAAGAGGGGTTTTTCGTGACAAGGAGCCTGATTCTTGTTTTCTGCTAAGGCTGGGTCGGAACACCCAGGTAAGAAAAGATCATCCAGATCAGGGATGGGGAACGATTGCCCTTTGATGACTTGTGGACTTCAACTCCCAGAATTCCTGAGCCAGCAGAGATGGGGAACGATGGCCCTTTGAAGAATTGTGGACTTCAACACCCAGAATATCATGCTGGCTCAGAAATTCTGGGAGTTGAAGTCCACGCGTCATAAAAGGGCCATGGTTCCCCACCCCTAACCCAGACCAACAGTTTCACAGTTCCAAGGTCGACTCTTTGAGAAGATTGACAGTTGATTCCAAGTTTTTCTTTGAGTGCCCTACGATTCCTGCGCACAGCTCTCCGTAGGATCGCTTACCTCTCCCACTCTGTTTGCCAGGGCAATCAGATCCCTCTTAGGAGACCAGGCCATAAAAATAACTTCTTGAGGAAGCTGCTTCTCTCCAACTTGCCTGAAAGCCGGCATGGTGGTGGCATCAGTACCTGGAAACCAAAATATATAAACCATGATGAGAGTTAGCTCTGATTAATTGAATCTGAGTGATTGGACCCACTCTGGACAGTGACTGATTGATATAGTTGTTGTTTTTGTCTTTTAATGACCCCGTAATCCGTTCCAATGAGGTGCAGTCTGGGCAACTGAATGGAGCTGTGTGTTTGCTGGCCGGATGCCCTTCGTGTCGCCAGTGTGGAGTTTTGTTCAGCAGATATATTCTCCTTTCTAAATATATATTTTTTTTCAATTACAAAGGTAAACATTCCATCTTTCCTTATGCAGCGTGTCGTCCGGGTACAAACATCTCTGTGCAACATCGTTCCTCATTTGCTACATCTTTCACATTCATATTAACATTATTTCCCTAAACTTCATATTATAATACAGACGGAGAGAGAGATGATAGACGCACACAGGCACACAGAAATAGATAGATAGATAGATGATAGATAGATAGATAGATAGATAGATAGATAGATGGATGGATGGATGGATGGATGGATGGATGGATAGATGGATGGATGGATGGATGGATGAGGATAAAGATTACAGAGACAGATAGAAATAGATAGATGATAGAGATGGAGACAGAGAGACACAGACACAGACACAGAGAGAGACGGAGACAGACAGAGACAGACAGAAAGGGAAAGAGAAAGAAAGAAAAAGAGAGAGAGAGAGAGAGAGAGAGAGAGAGAAAGAAAGAAAGAAAGAAAGAAAGAAAGAAAGAAAGAAAGAAAGAAAGAAAGAAAGAAAAAGAAAGATATGATGGGAGATAGATGGATGAAATGTGTCCCTCAGTCATCAGGAGACACACTCAAATTGGGAGCAATTTTACCTGCAAAGCAAGTGGCAAAATTTGGTGCCAAATTCGGCCCTCACACATCCTCCAGCGAGTCCACTCCAGACAGTGGAAGCAAAGGCCTGAAACAGATTGAAGATGTCAAAATGGACCCTTCGCCTTCCGTCCTCCTGCAGGATTGTTAGATCAGGTGTTCAAACTTACGTCCATTGGGGGTGGGTGGGTGACATTTAATGTGGAAACAATGGGAGGCATCCAAGGTGCACAATCTGCAAGGTGGAGCAGTGGGATTCCCTGAAAACCTCTGTCAGGCCTACCTGCCAGGGTTGTTGTTCTGGCAGACATAAAACGAAGCATACGTTTTAGCATACGGCTGCCTGCCTGCCTGCCTGGGAGAAGCAAAGCTACAATTTCTCTGAACTGTTTTGGAGATCATGGCTTCAATGGTAGCTTTCTAAGGAGCAGCAGGAAGAGGAGGAAGAGGAGGAAGAGATGGCTTCAATGGTACCTTTGTAAGAAGCAGGAGGAAGAGAAGCAGCAGGAGGAGGAGAGGAGGAAGAAGAGGAGGAGGAGAAGGAGAAGGAGGTGGTAGCTTTGAAAGGGACCAGAGGAGGAGGAGGAAGAGAAGAAGAGAGGGAAGAGGAGGAAGAGGAGAGGAGGAAGAGAGAGAGGAGGAGGAGGAGATGGTAGCTTTGAAAGGAACCGGAGGAAGAGGGGAAGAGGAGGGGGAAAGGAGAGGAGGAAGAATAGGAGGAAAGCGGGAGAGGAAAGGGGAAGAAGAGGAGGAAGAGGAGACGGTAGCTTTGTAAGGAGTGGAGGGAGGAAGAAGAGGAGGAGGAGGAGGAGAGGGAGAAGCGCCCCTCCCTTCAGAGGAGACCCCTCCCCGCCGGGGGGGGAGAATGGGGGGGTGAGGAGCAGCCCCCTCCCCTCCTGCGACCCCCCCTCCCCCTGCCCAGGACCCCGACCCCGGCGCGCACCTGGCCGGCCGCCTCCGCCTCCTTCCCGGCTAAGCTCAGCCCTTCCCGCCTGTGGGCGTCGGAGGCTCCGGAAGCGGCGTCGGCAAGGCCGTCCCTCCCCCCGTCCTCCCCCGGGCGGCTCGGCTCCCCTTCCTCTGCCGGCAGGAGGAGGGAGAGCAGCGCCTGGAAGGCCCCGAAGGTCCCCCGGGGGGAAGGAGGCTCTCCTCTCCTCTTTCTTTTCCTTCTTTTCCTTCTCCTTTTCTTCTTCTCTTCTCATCCCTCTCTCCTCCTCCTCTCTCTCCTTTTCATCCTTTTCTTCTCCCCCGCCTCCTACCTCTCCTTCTTCGCTCCTTCCCCCTTCTTTCTCTTCTCCCCTGCCTCCTGCTACCTCTTCTTCCTCTCCTTTCTCCTTCTCCCTCTCCTCCTCTTTTTCTCCTCCCCTTCTTTTCTCCTTTTCCCTCTCCTCCTTTCTCCTCCCCTTCTTTCCTCCGTTTCCCTCTCCTCTTTTTCTCCTCTTCTTTTCTCCTTTTCCCTCTCCTCCTTTTCTCCTTTTCCCTCTCCTCTTCTTCTCCCCTGCCTCCTGCTACCTCTTCTCCTTCTCCTTCTTCTTTCCCCTCTTCTCCTTCTCTCTTCTTCTCTTTCTTCCTCTCTTCTCCTTCACCTCCCCCCTCTTTCTCCTCTTCTTTCCTCCTCCTTCTTCTCCCCCCACCTCCTCCTGCCTCAAGCCTCTCCAGCGGCTGCCCCATCCTGGGCACCTGGAAAAGGTTGACCCCCCCCCATCCCAGGGACATCCTTCTGACCCATAACCCAGAAGATGGGATTGTAGGGTTGGAAGGAGACCTTGGAGGTCCTCTACTCCACCCCCCCTTGCTCTAATACGAGAGACCCTGTGGCATTCCGGATAAACGGCGGTCCGTCCTCTTCTGGAAGACATCCGGGGATGAAGCCCCTGTAACGACCGTCCCATTTTGGGTTGATCTTCCTTGACTCTGGGGCTGTTTCTGGAAGAGCATCTTTTCAGACTCAAAGCTTGGGCCTTTGAATGAAATGGATCTGCCCGAAAAAGATCCCACCAGATCCCAGATTTTGGCCCGTCCTAGCAGGGAAACAACTACCAGGAATCTCATTTCCTGCATGTTTCCTCAACTGGCCTTTTTTTTTTCAGGGGTGTGTGTGTGTGTCTGGTGTCACTTTATACATCCACAACCACCAGGAAAATCTAACCCAGTTAGCACCAAACCAAGATCAGCAGGTCAGCGAAGGGGGTTCAAGTCAGCTTGCAAAATGCACGTTTTTAACTGCAGAAGGCAGCTTGTTCTTAGGGGGAGGAGTATCTAGGATGGGCTACCACTAGGTGGCAGCAAATTGACGCTAAAATAACCACGATCTACTTGCGCCATCTGGTGGAGGAACCGGCCATGACCCACAGCGGTGTTTGCCACCTACAACTTGGAAAAATTGAGCTGGTCCTTGAGTTACAACCGGAACGGAGCCCAAAATTTATGTTGCTAAGTGAGACATTTCACAAATGAGTTTTGCCCTACTTTACGACCTTTCCTTCCACAGCTGTTAAGTGGATCACTGCAGTTCTTAAGTTAGTAACACATTTGTTAAGTGAACCTGACTTATTCATTGATTTTGCTGGTCACAAAGGGAATCACGGGACATTGCAATCGTCGTAAGTAGCAGTCAGTTGCCAAGCGTTTCAATTTTGATGACGTGAGGATGCTGCAACGGTTGTAAGTGTGAAAAATGGTCATGTCACAATTTTCAGTGATGTTATCACTGTGAATAGTCACTAAGTGAACTGTTGTAAGTTGAGGGCTACCTGTATGTGCCCAAAGACATATCTGACAGGTTGGCAGTTCGAATCCCCAGCGCCACATAACGGAGTGAGCTCCCGTGACTTGTCCACCCTAGCAGTTTGAAAGCACATAAAAATGCAAGTAGACAAATAGGAGCCACCTTTGGTGGGAAGGGAACAGCGTTCAGAGCGCCTTCGGCATTGAGTCATGCCGGCCACATGACCACGGAGACGTCTTCGGACAGCGCTGGCTCTTCGGAAACTTTGAAACGGAGATGAGCATCGCCCCCTAGAGTCAAGAACGACTAGCACAGATGTGCAAGAGGAACCTTTACCTAAAAATATAAACCTTTTCTGTTAATCCAGTGATATTTTTTTTAATAGTCAGATTAAAAACGGGACAATAATAAAGGAATAAGCAGTGAAATGTTTTATTCTATGTCTTCCTTTTTCTTTTTCTGGCAACTTTTGCCTTTTTCCATCTGGTGGTCTCCGGAACGGCCCTCTTCAGTTTCCTCTTTCTTTTCTTGGCCTGTTTGCTCTCTCTGCAGAAGAAATGAAGGGGGGGGGGGAATCAATTGTGGCAGGAAAGGATGAAAGAGATGGGGAAACGGCATTCGATCAATTAACCCCACTACGAAATTGGAAATCTTTGGAACTATATGTACTTCCCAACCGGCAAAAACGTACGCCTGGAACTCAAATCGCTCGGTTTACCCAAAATGTGAAGCCATAGTAGGTTAACCCAGATGTAGTGATTTAATAAACCATGGTTATACAACGAAGAATCACAAGATAGGAGAGAATATGTGTAGCTCAGGGTTGAACTTGGTGCTCTCTGAGCTGGGCTGTTTTCTTGGAGACATTTCATGACCCAACAAGTAACATCATCACTGCTAGGAGGTGGGATTTGCAGAGAGGAGGAGGAGGAGGAGGAGGAGGAGGAGGACGACGACGACTATGAGGTTGTGGGTGCTTTCTGAGTTGGGCTGTTTTCTTGCGGACGTTTCATGACCCAACAAGGTAACATCATCACTGCTAGAAGGAGGTGGGATTTGCAGAGAGGAGAAGGAGGAGGAGGAGGAGGAGGAGGAGGAGGGAGGAGGAGGAGGAGGAGGAGGAGGATGACTATGAGGTCCTTGGTGCTTTCTGAATTGGGCTGTTTTCTTGCAGACGTTTCATGACCAAACTAAGCAACGTCATCAGTGCTTAAAGGTTGTAGGATTTGGTGCAGGTATCTAAGGCAGCATGTAGCACTCATAATGTTATGTAGTTTGGTCACGAAGCATCTGCTAGAAAACAACACAACTTAGAGAGCCCCAAGGACCCCACAGTTCTCCTCCTCCTCCCCCCTTCTCTACAAACCCTCCTCCCCTCTAGCACTGATGAAGTTACCTAGTTGGGTCATGAAACGTCTGCAATAAAACCACCAAGTTCAGAGAGCACCAAGGACCCCACCGTCCTCCTCCTCCTCCTCCCTGCAAACCCCACTCCCTTCAAGCATTGATGATGTTGCCTAGTTGGGTCATGAAACATCTGCAAGGAAACAATCCAAGTCAGAGAGCACCAAGGATCCCACAGTTCTCTTCCTCCTCCTCCTTTCTGCAAATCCCAACCTCCCTCTGGCACTGATGATGTTACCTAGTTGGGTCATGAAACGTCTGCAAGAAAACCACCAAGCTCGGAATACACCAAGGACCCAACAAGGAAGAGCTCAAAGCAGCCGGTCTCATTTTGCCAAATCAGCAGGCCGATGAATTCCTACCACCAACTTACTGGTCAACTCCGCAGGTCCTTGGCCGATTTGGACAGGCGGTGCGTTTGTGATTGGCTTCGCCGCAAACAAAGCACCCGGCATGAGCTTCCTCGCAAGGGTGAGTGGGGAGAGCACAGCGATCGCAGACACTACAGTGAACCCAGGCTGCCAAAGAAAGGAAGGAAGGAGTCAGTCCTCGTGAAAAGCAGAAATAAAATGTTGGCATTTTGTCCATAGCTAAACCGGCATGCTGGTTGGGCATAATTTTGGAAGCTGAAGTCCACAGGTCCTCAAATTGCAATGTTTGAAAAACGGGACCTTAGAGGGACTGCATTGAATGGTGTTTTAATACAAAACACAACTTTGTAAGAATCTACAATAAAATGTACAATAAAATGGTTCAGTAAAGCCCCAGAGCCAAATACGAGAATTCCTGTTGCTGCTTCCAGACCCTTTCAAAACCATAATTAACCAGGATAGATAGATAGATAGATAGATAGATAGATAGATAGATAGATAGATGATAGATAGATAGATAGACAGACAGACAGACAGACAGACAGACAGACAGATAGATAGATAGATGATAGATAGATGAAGATGCCAGATAGATAGATAGTGATAGATAGATAGATGAGATAGATAGGATAGAAGATAGATGAGATAGATAGATGCGAGATAGATAGATGGATAGATAAGATGATAGATTAGATAGATAGATAGATAGATGATTAGATAGATAGATAGATAGATAGATGATAGATAGATAGATAGATAGATAGATAGATAGATGATAGATAGATAGATAGATAGATAGATAGATAGATAGATAGATAGATAGATAGATAGATAGATAGATAGATGCCAAATAGATCGATACATAGATGATAGATGATATATGATAAGATATATGATAGATAGATAGATGATAGATAGATAAATAGATAGATAGATAGATAGATAGATAGATAGATAGATAGATAGATAGATAGATAGATAGATAGATAGACAGACAGATAGACACAGACAGACGGACAAGACAGATAGATTAGATAAATAGATAGATAGACAGAGAGAGAGACAAGACAAGACAGACAGACAAAGAGTCAGTCATCTTGCCACAAACATTAAAACTTTTTAACGGCCATTTGATCTTGAATTCTCCTGATCCCAAGCTATACAGATGTTACTTTTTTTTAAAAAAAAACCAACTTACAGGGTTTTACGCATTTTTTGCAAAGGTTACAATGAGTCCAACGTCTGCCATCCTATTGCGGGGAAGAAAAATATGTTAATTTTCATGAAAAGAACATTTACAATCCAGTGATTGCAGGCAGTTCTTGACTTACGAACACAATGGAGCCCAAATTTTCTGTCGCAAAACGAGACGGTTTGTCAAGTTAACTTTGCTCCGTTTTACGCCGTTCCTTGCCACAGTTCTTAAATGAATCACTGCAGCGATTAAGTTAGATAACGCAGCTGGCGAGTGAATCTGTCTTCCCCACTGAATTTGCTTTCCAGAAGAAGTTACTATATTCTACTCTTACTATCTTATTCTTTTATTCCCTTTTTTTTAAATAAGTCTGTATTTTATATTTTAAAAATATTTAATAAAAATAGAATTTGAAAAATAAAATAAAATTCAAACCGAAACATTTTAAAAAAATGTTTTGGACCCATTAATGCATCTGATTTCATCCTTCCACACTTACCTGGTGAAAGGTGTAAAATTAAAATGATTCCATCTTTCTGTCTTCTTGGAATCCTTCCATTACAACTGCCTCCCCCTCTACTAGACAGGTAAGTCCTCGACTTACGACAGTTCGTTTAGTGACCATTCAAAGTTACCACAAGGGCACTGAAAAAAAGTGAGTTACGGCCATTGCCCACACTTACGACCAGGGTCGCGTGATCAAAATTTGGCCGCTTGGCAACTTGACTCATAGTTACGACGATCAGGCGATCCCCGTTTGCGACCTTCCGAGCAAAATCAAGTGGGAAGCCAGATTCGCTTAACGACAGCACTGCCAATTTAGCAACGGCGGCGACTCACTTCATAAACCTTGCGAGAAAAGTCGCAAAATCTCACTGAATGACTGTCTTGCTTAGTTACGGAATTGTTGGTCTTAATTGTGGTCCCCTCTCTGGCCCCCTCTCTGCCTCCGACACAGAGCCCTCATCCGAGCCTTCCCCAGACTCCAGGACTGGCCCAGGTTCCTCCCCAACCTCCTCACTGTCCGAATCTGCTGGCGGGCCACAACATTCTCCAGGACAGACTTACTTTTGAAGTACAGGCATTGCAGAGGTCACAGTGCTGGTTCTCGGCACTGACGTATCTCTGACAGACGGGGCAGAAACCTGATGGACAGAAACCAATGAGAAGGTTTTGAGAAAGGATGCAGCCAGTCCTGACTAAACAGAGGGGCGGTAAGTCAGGGCTTCCCCAACCCGTGGTCCGTGCTCCGGTACCGAGCTGTGGGATGCCAGAAACCGCTCTGCGCCAACAAGTGAAGCTCCATCCACGGGATGCAGGCAGGATGTGAAAAGACGCCCCTTCTGGTTCACGGGGGGGGGGGAAAAACTCTTTCCACGGAACTGTGGTTGGGGCCCATCGGCAGTAAACCACGTCCGTGGGTTTTGTGGCTAATCTTTTTGTAACAAATTATTTGTTCCACTGAACAAAGGGTTCTACCTGTATCCTTCTTGCGCGGGAAGAACTATTGAAGCTGGCGACAGGTTAGTAAAAATACGAACGGGGGACTGCTTGCGGCCTCTTTTCCCGTGCTTATATAGCGCGTGATTGTCATAATCAACCTAAAAAAAAGAAGAAGATAAAAGCAGGAGTAGTTAACAAAAGGGGGACGCGGTGGCTCAGTGGCGCACGACCCCCCCCTTCGCTCCCCCCGCTTATGGCACGCGAGCCACAAAAGGTTCACCATGGCTGGTATAAGGTCTCCTGCTTGAGCAGGGGGTTGGACTAGAGGTTTATAGTTTATATCTGCAAAACTTGGCAAGGAATCTCAGAGAAGTCATGAACCAATGAATTGAATTAATTGCCTCCTGCAAACTCCACTCCCCTTTCATTTCCTCTGGGAGGGGCCGTTCATCGTCCACCTGTGGCCTTACTCCCAAGTCGACCCCTGTTCTTTAGCTGTTCCCTTCGTCTGGAAGCTCTGCGCATGGGCACACTGGGAACAGGCTCCAGCTGTTCATCTGCCCCACTGATGTCTGTCTCCTAAGGCAGCTGACAACTGTCTGATGGCTCTGGCCCCTTCTCTGCCTCCGACACAGAGCCCTCATCAGAGCCTTCCCCAGAATCCAGGACTGGCCCAGGTTCCTCCCCAACCTCCTCACTCTCCGAAACTACTGCCAGCTCTGTTGGCCGCTGGCGGGCCACAACAAAAACATTTAAAGCAGCCGCATCGTTCCCTTGCCTCACTCCAAATCTTCTTCGGATAAAATATGATTATAATATTTTTAGAAAAAAGAATTAAAGGACCGATTCAATCGATGGTTCAGCACAAACCAAGCTAAAGCAATTCATAATCAGAAGCAGAGAGATTCTAGAAGTCATCAAGAAATTGGCGCTCAAATATGGACAGAATTCCGTCCAGGACTCTTTGTCCTTACCTGATAATCCAACATTGTGAAACTGGGAAAAATTCAAGAATGCGTGGCTCAAAAAAATACGGAAATATCCACAGGATAGGTAACTCTTTGCAGGTAGAAGTACCTAACGAGGAAAAAAGAAGCAGAGAAGAGAGATATGCACTGTTCACAATATTTTTTTTAAAAAAAATAGATATATAAAATATAAAAATAGATACAAAATAGGTGTAAAATGATATAAGATAGATATAAATTTATGTAAATATAAGTAAGATTCTGCAAGGAGCAGAACACAGCAAATATGCTTATAGCTTTCACAGTTTGGGGCTAAAATGATCTAATTTTGCAAAAGAAACTTTGGCAGCCTGCTCTGAATTGTGGCATGCTAGTTGGAAAACTTCAAATGAGTTCTTAGTAGAAGACAGCCATTAAAGCTGTGATTCTTTCCTACATGTCAAATCCTAGCTTGTCATGTAGACTAGGTTAGAGTAGAGTAGGTTAGAGTAGGTTAGAGTAGAGTAGAGTAATGGAAAAGAGAGGAGAGGAAAGGAAATTACAGTATTTTCGGAGTATAAGACACACTTTTTCCCCCTAAAAGAGGGTGAAAATTTGGGTGTGTCTTATACACCAAATGTAGCCCCACCCAGCCCACCAGCCCCCACCCTTTGGCCTCTGCCTCCGAGCAATTTGACTCCTTGCAGCAAACAGCAAACAGCTTGTTTTCAGCTTCAGCTTAGCCCGATTAGCACAAGCAGCTGATTGTCAGTTGGACCGGCTTCCCGACCATCAGCTGTTTCAGGCTGCAGGGATTGCCATTGCCTATTGCAAACCGGAAGTCATAAGACAGGCCGTTTCCGGCCTCCGGGGGGATGGAGGAGGCTGTTTTTGCCCTCCCCAGGCACCTAGAAAGCCTCTGGAACCTGGGGAGGGCAAAGAACGAGTCCATCGGACGCCAAAAGTGGGGGGAGGAGGGGTCATGCACAGGGGATTGCACGTCCATGCACAGGGGGTTGTGCCCATGCATGGGGGGAGGGCGCATAGAATTATGGGCATAGGCACACAGGCGCACGACCCCCCCCCCTCCGCTTTTGGCACGCGATGGCCTAAAGCAGGGGTGTCCAAACTTGGGAACTTTAAGACTTGTGGACTTCAACTCCCAGAATTCCCCAGCCAGCATGGGCTGGGAATTCTGGAGTGAGTCCACAAGTCTTAAAGTTCCCAAGTTTGGACACCCCTGGCCTAAAGGTTAGCCATCACTGCTCTATAGTGAGGGGAGAAGTTGAAACCGTTTTACATCCAGGATGTGAGGGGCCTGTAGATATTTTCTCAGCCCTCTTTCTGTCCCGTTAAAGTACCCGAGAAAGAGTTTACCTGCGCCGCCTGCTGAGCTCCACATTGCCCCCAGCTTTTGGAAACTAGAAGCCAAGGCCTCCACCAGGCCTCCAAAGGGGGGATCGGCCACCATGACCACACGCCTCCCTCCGTCCTCCTGCAGGAATTCCTCACACGCCCGGGAAGCTGCCTGCCAGGAAGCCAAGAGAAGGTTGGAATTCTGGAGATCTGGCAAGTTTTACTCTTTTCATCTTTTGACTACCTTATATTCAGAATATAGAGCTGGAAGGGGCGTTGAAGGTCATCTAGCCCAACTCCCTGCTCGAGCAGGAGGCTCTGTACCATCTCAGATAAATGGCTGTCCGGTCTCCTCTTAAAAACCTCCAGGGATGGAGAATTCACAACTTCTGGTGGCAACTTCTGTCCCACCGGTTAATTGTCCTCACTGTCAGGAAGTTTCTTCTAAATTCCAGGTTGCTTCTTTCTTGGATTAATTTCCATCCATTGTTTGTCCTGCCTTCTGGTGCTTTGGAGAATAAGTGGACTCCCCTCTTTTGGGGGGGCATCCCCTCAAATATTGGAAGCCAACAGATTAGCCAAACCCAAATCCTGCAAATGTTCCTCCTATGTTTTAGCCTCCAAGCCTTTCATCATCTTATTTGCTCTTCTTTGCGCTTTTTCCCCCCCAAAGTCACAATATCTTTTTTGCAATGTGGTGACCAGAACTGGATGCAGTACTCCAGGTGCGGCCCGTCACTCCCTGAATAACCCCACTCCCGCTGCAACCGGGGTGTGGGGGGGTGTTCATTGATAAAATGTGCCTAGACCTTGATTGGCTCTTACCTCTCCAGCGAAGAAATAATGGTTGAACATGTTGTAGTGACAAAAGTCCTCCTGGGAATAGAATTGCGAATACCTGGAAAGGAATTGTGTCTTATTAGGTTTACAAATGAGATTTCAGCTGTCAAAATGTAGATGGACCATCAGTTGGGAGTCAGCAGATAAGAATGTCTCAGTTGTTTTCTCCCTTGGCATTCAGCCACTCCAATGCCCCCTCAAAGTCCATCCATCTGACCTTCCTTCCTTCCTTCTTCCTTCTTTCTTTCCTTCCTTTCTTCCTACTTCTTCCTTTCCTTCCTTCCTATTTCTCCTTCCTTCCTATTTCTTTCCTTCCTTCCTTATTTCCTTCCTTCCTATTTCTTTCTTTCCTTCCTTCCTCCCTTTCTTTCCTTCCTTCTGATTTCCTTCTTTCCTTCCTATTTCTTTTTCCTCCCTATTTCCTTCCGTCCTATTTCTTTCTTTCCTTCCTTCCTATTTCCTTCTTTCCTTTCTATTTCTTTTTCCTTCCTTCCTATTTCCTTCCTATTTCTTTCTTTCCTTCCTTCTCCCCTTCCCCTTCTTTCCTCTCCTTTTCCCCTTCCCTTCTTTTCCTTTCTTTTTTCTCTTCCCCTCTCTTCCATCCTTCCTTCCCTTTTCTGCTCCCTCCTTTTCTTCTTTCCATTACTCCCCCCCATTCCACTTCTACTTCCTCCCTCCCTTTTCCTTTCTTCTCTTCCTATTCCCCTCTCCCTTCCTTCCTTTCTTTTCCTCTTCCATCAACTCATTCACCTTCCCCATGTCTATGGAGATTCTCCATCATTCAGGTAATAGTTGTCCCGAAGGTGCTTTTTCAAAGGACAACTGGACTTTTGTGGGTTTTTTTTCTCCTTGAAAACATTCTCACCCATGACTTCTCCCCTTCTTTTCCTTCCTCTTTCCTTCCCTCCTTCTCTATTTCACTTCCCCTTCCTCTTCTTTCCTTTCGTTCGTTTTCTCCTTCCTCTTCCCTTCCCTTCTTTACTCTTTCTCTTCCTTTCCATGTTTCCTCCCTTCCACCTTTCCCTTCCTCTTTCTTCCCCTTTTCCCCTTCTGCCACTTTCCAGGAATTTCTTTCCCCAATCTGATTCCCGCCCTACCCCATATAACAATTCAGCCAAGAAGATGCCCCATTCCTCTTCTTTCATCAATATTCTGATATTTCTTAAATGAAAGTAGATTCCTATGAGCATCTACAGTTCCTTGCAATCTCAGCCATCGGGGGGAAAAATAATTCAAGTTATAAAGATATGTAGGTTGGCTCTTTTATAGTTAAGAATAGATCACTTAGCTGAGAAAACTATTTACAGAGGGATGAATCAGAGGGGATCGACATACGGGCAGCCCTTGCCTTGGAAAAGTTTGCTTAGTGATCGTTCAAAGTTACAACAGCACTGAGCAAAATGAGTTAGGACTGCTTTTCACACGACCTTCACGTGAGCCTCGAGCCGAGCTTCAAAAGAAATCCAGTTATTTATTAAGAGCTTCATGTCGGCAAGTTCCCAGGTGAAGCCACCTCTGACCCCACGTAATTTACGGCCCAGTTATGACCCTCTTTCCCCCCTCCCCCCCATCAATCACATTCACAACGAAGCAGTTTCGTGGGCTGTAGAGAGCACTCCCCTCCCAGCCGCTGCAAGTAACCCTGGGGTATAGCCTTGAGAGAGATGTGTCTGGAATGTGCTCCTATCTTTTGCTGCCATCCCATTTCGTCGTTTCCCCATCTTCCCCTTTCCTATGGCAACTCGAGAGCAGGCCAGGGACGTTTTGCGAGTTGACAATGTGATCCAAATTCAGACGCTTGGCAACTGACTCATTTTTATGACGGTCGCGGTGTCCCGGGGAGTGTGTGTGTGTGTGTGTGTTTTTACATCATCCCCTTCGGCGACCTTCTGATGAACAAAGTCCATGAGGAAGCCAGATTCACATTACAGCTGTGTTGTTAATTATTTAACAACCGCGGGGATTCACTTAACAACTGTGCCAAGGAGGGTCGTAAAAACGGAGCAAAATTCACTTTGACAACCGTTTCGCTTGGCAACGGAAAACTGGGATTGTAGGCTGAGAACTAGCTGCCTTGGGATGACACAATGGAGAGGCATGGAAAGAAAGCAAGGGTGGGAAAGAGGAAGAACTCCTGGGGAAGAGGGGGACAGCCGCCAATCCCTCAATAAAACCTTACCGGAAATCGATATCGAGCAGAAGGCTCTTCATGGAGACCTTCTCTTTGGAGGAAGCTTCCACCTGGATCAGTTCATGGAGCCTGAAATTGATCAAGGAGAACGTCAGCATGGAACTAAGGAGAAACTTCCTAACAGTGGAGGACAATTAACCAGTGGAACGGCTGGCCACCAGAAGTCATGGGAGCTCCATCGCTGGAGGATTTTAAGAAGAAACTGGACAGCCACCTCTCTGGAATCGGATAGGACAGTGATGGCAAACGCTTGTCTGGGCCGCAACCCAGAAGAACAGCTGCCCAGGGGGCCTGTGCATGCTGGAAAATGCACTTCCGGTTTCCGGCGCGCGCAACGGCCACCTGGCCGGTCTACATGCTCAAGCCAGAAAACCAGCTCTTCAGGTTTCCAACAAAGCCACACGCATAAAAGCCAGCCGATTGTCACACACGGAAGAGGAACAGGTGACACCGCATGTGCCAGGCGACATGGCTCCGTGTGCCACTTTGGTTCTCCATCACGGGTAGAGGACGTCCTACTTGAACAGGGGGAGGGTGGGCTAGAAGACCTCCAAGGCCCCTTCCAGCTCTATTCTGATTGATGGGATTGATTTGATTGATTGACTGTATGAAAAGAAAGGGACGGGTGGGGTGCAGGAGGAGCTGGCAGGTAAAATAGGGACCCACATCAATCAGGCTGCATGTGCCTCACCCCGACATGTTATTCCATCTTTGTGGATCTGTGTTGTTGCATTGTAGGACACACACACACACAGCCTGTTTGCATTTAGCTCCCCCAAAAGAAAAACAAAATCATTGGGGGAAGGAGGGAATGAAGAGAGAAAAGAAGAGAAAATATGGAATGGAATGGAAAATATGGGATGGAATGGAATAGAGAATAGGAAGAGATGAGAAGAGAAGAGAAAAGAAGAAAAAATATGGAATGGAATGGAAAATATGGAATGGAATGGAAAATATGGAATGGAATGGAAGAGAGAATAGGAAGAGGAGAAGAGAAGAGAAAATATGGAATGGAATGGAATGGAATGGAAGAGAGAATAAGAAGAGAAGAGAAAATATGGAATGGAATGGAAAATATGGAATGGAATGGAAGAGAGAATAGGAAGAGAGGAGAAGAGAAAAGAAGAGAAAATATGGAATGGAATAGAAAATATGGAATGGAATGGAAGAGAGAATAGGAAGAGAGGAGAAGAGAAGAGAAAAGAAGAGAGAATATGGAATGGAATGGAAAATATGGAATGGAATGGAAGAGAGAATAGGAAGAGAGGAGAAGAGAAAATATGGAATGGAATGCAAAATATGGAATGGGATGGAAGAGAGAATAGGAAGAGAGAAGAGAAAATATGGAATGGAATGGAAAATATGGAATGGAATGGAAGACAGAATAGGAAGAGAGAAGAGAAAATATGGAATGGAATAGAAAATATGGAATGGAATGGAAGAGAGAATAGGAAGAGAAGAGAAGAGAAAATATGGAATGGAATAGAATTAGAATTAGAATAGAATTAGTATAGAATAGGATAGGATAGGATAGAATGGAATAGAATAGAATAGCAGAGTTGGAAGGGACCTTGTAGGTCATCTAGCCCGACCCCCTGCCCAAGCAGGACAGGTCAAGAAGCAATGGATGGAAACTAATCAAGGAGGGAAGCAACCTAGAATGAAGGAGAAATTTCTCGACTTAACCAATGGAACGACTTGCTTCCAGAAGTTGTGAATGCTCCCACGCTGGAAGTTTTTAAGAAGAGATTGGACAACCATTTGCCCGAAATGGTATAGCATCGCCTACCTGAGCAGGGGGTTGGACTAGAAGACCTCCAGGGTCTCTTCCAACTCTGTTCTTCTGTATTCTGTAACTTTGGCCCCATGTTTTTGTCAGGGGCAAAAGCTAAAGGCCATTTGTTGGTTAAGGTCAACTATTTGGGGGGGGGGGAGACACAGGAGCCCACCTTGGAGTGCCCACACAAAGCACCCTTCTGAAGCCTTGTGCAATGAGAAGATCCAGCAGGAAGTGACAACTTCTATCGGTGAAGAAATACTGTGCGTTGGTCTTCTTGTTCTCCAGGGCACTGAGGAGTTGGCTCGGTCGTCTCAGCTGGGCCGCGGAGATATCAGAGAGTACTGGATGGCCAGAGTGTCCTTCCCATTCAGGTACCAACAGGAGCTGTTGACATTCTTGACAAAACCTCCTTTTGGGTGGCGGGAGGGCGATGAATTCCTTGTACCTTAAAGCAGGAAAGTCACTGGTATAAGGGCATTGTCTTGAAGTTCCCGCCCTTAAATTGAAGCGCCCACCCGCTACACCCTGTTTGTAGCTTCTCTTTATAGCTCTTCCCTTCGTCCTTCCCAAAATATTTGCTTCTAACAGGAAAGCAGATCTGTCGCTCAGGGTTGAACCTGTTCTGACGGAGGCTTCCCGAGAGCCTGAAGCAAACTCCTGGTCCCGACAAAAACCCCTTTTATTAATTTCCTGGGAATTCTGCTCATTCACACCCAGCAAAGATTTCGAGGGAGGATTTATGGTCACAGACCTTCTCTGGCTTGGAGAGCTGCCAGGCCGATCTCTGCAGAACTTGGCAAGGAGTCTCGGAGAGTCACGAACCAATTAAGGGAACTAATTGTCTCCTGCAAACTCCCCTCCCCTGTCGCTCCTCTTTTATTTCCTCTGGGAAGGGCCATTCATCATCCCCCTGTGGCCTTACTCCCAAGTCGACCCCTGTTCTTTAGCTCTTCCCTTCCTCTGGCAGCTCTGCGCATGCACACACTGGGAACAGGCTCCAGCTGTTCCTCTGCCTCACTGATGTCTGACTCTGAAGGCAGCTGATAACTGGCATATGGCTCTGGCCCTCCCTCTGCCTCTGACACAGAGCCCTCGTCAGAGCCTTCCCCAGACTCCAGGACTGGCCCATCTTCCTCCCCAACCTCCTCACTGCCCAAATCTGCTGCCAGATCCTCTGGCCACAACAGAACTGTGGGTTTTTTGAAACTCTTTAAGCTTGTTTGTTTTCCTGCAGACATTTCATTACCCAACTAGCTACCATCTTCAGCGTAAGTGAGGGTGGGTTTGTTGTCTGTTTATAAATAGCAGCTACTCACTCATGATGTTGCCTAGTTGGGTAATGAAATGTCTGCAGGAAAACAAATAATCACGCTCAGAGAGCACCAAGAATTTAACCCAACAGAATAAATTTGCATTTCATTATTCCATTTTTGCAATAGAGGTAGTCATCCATTCAGGTTGTCCCAAAGGTGCTTTTTTTCAAGAGGTAACTGGACTTTTTTTCCTTTTCTTTGAAGACGTTTCACTTCTCATCCCCCCAAAATAAAGGAACTAAAACACATCAAGGAAGCCCTCAGAATGTGTGGCTATCCCAAGGAAGTCTTCATCAAATCCCCCAAAAAGACCGGGCAGGAATTCCTCCATAACAAACAAAGAAGAGAACAACAAACGAAGTCATTCCATATGTTGTAGGAATATCTGAAAAACTTAAAAGGAACTTCAGCCAACACAACATATGTGCACAAGAATACACTAAGGCAGAAGCTTGCCCATCCCAAGGATAAAACACCCAGACACAAACTGAGCAATGGGGCCTATACAGTACAACGCAGTGAGCCATGGGCAGATCTGTACGTTGGGGAAACAAAACAGCCACTTCGCAAACGCATGGCGCAACATAAGAGAACAAACTCATCAGGACTACATTCAGCAGTCCATCTGAATTTAAAAGACACAGGACACTCTTCTGAAGACAACAAAGTCCACATGTTGGAGATAGAGGACCGCTGGTTGGAAAGAGGGATCGAAGAGGCCATCTATGTCAAAACTGAACAGGCATCTCCCAACAGAGATGGAGGAAAACGACCTCATCTGTCTCCAGTCTACAACACAAAGTCCTTTTAGCATCCCCAAGAAGGCTCCACACCTATTTGCACCACTCAGGTGACCCTGAGGACACGGATAAATCTCCAAGCGGCCTCAACGGCTCTCCAAAACAATGCAAATGGCCAGCTGTCTGCAAGGAGGACAAAGGATCTGATATCAAAGAGAAGAACTAAGAAGGAGGACTCAATTAATTGCGGTAAAATATAAATATATTAAAAGTGTATTAAATTTGATCACGGAGGGTGGGATATTAGAGGAGTTGTTGGGAATGTTAAAAAGGTAACAAAGAGGTAGAAAAGGAACCAGAAAAAAAGTGGTTGAAAGTGGAGACAGGAGGGGAACAGGCAAGCAATGTAAATGAACAAGGAATCAACAAGGTAGAAATGGGAAATAAAACTCAACGGGGTAAAGGCACAAAGAGAGCAGAGAAGGGCATCCGAAAAAGAAATTAGCCAAAAATAGAGAGAAAAATAAAGGGAAAGAGGAAAGAGAAACTTGGGGGAGAGATACTCAAAAGAATCTATCAAAAAGTGAGAAGGAAGATACAGAAGAAAAGATATAAGACACATAAAAAGAAGAAAAAGAGATAAAAGAATACAGATAGACAGCTGTCTGCAAGGAGCATCAATCCTTCCGTTCCCCACCATCCAGTCAGAGCTGAAGAAGCTTCTTGGATGAGAAGCGAAACGTCTTCAAAGAAAAACCAGAAAGTCCAGTTGCCTCTTGAAATAAAAGTACCTTTGGGACAACAGGGATGATCAAATTATACCTTTTAATTCTTAGTTTTTAAGGAATTACCGAAGGGCCGTTTACTACAGGAATGTGAATACCAGTTCCAAACATACTTAATTTTCAACTGATTCGTGAAAACAAAGCGTTTCACCCCAAACGATACCTTTTGACATTGTCGGAGTGAGTTTTAGAGGGCCGATGACTCCGGTTGAATTTTTCCCGTGCTGAAAGACGAGCTTCTGATATCTACGGAACATGTAGAGGGGGAAAAAATGAAAGAATGAGGAAAAAAAACTACTTCAGGCAGTCCTCGACTTACAACGGTTCGTTTAGTGACCTTCAAAGTTATAACATCACTGAAAAAAGTGACATGCGACTGTTTTTCATACTTACGACCTTTGCATGATCAAAATTCAAATGCTTGACAACCGACTCGCATTTATGACGGTCGCAGTGTCCCGGGGGTCATGTTTACCCCCTTTTGCGACCAAGAACAGACTGGACTGCCCTTTGTCAGAAATGGTGTAGGGTCTCCCGCTTGGGCGTGGGTGGGTTGGACTAGATGACCTCCAAGGTCCCTTCCAACTCTGTTAATCTGTAATCTGACTTTCGGATGAACAAAGTCAACGGGGAAACCAGGTTCAGATTAATGACCAAGTTACTAACTGAACATCCACCGTGATTCACTTAACAACTGTGGCGAGAAAAGTCGTAAAACGGGGCAAAGCGCAATTGATACATGTGTCACTTAGCAACATAAATTTTGGGCTCAATTGTGGTTGTAAATCGAGGACCACCTGTAGTATAATTTCCGCCAAATGCAAGTTCAATTTTTTTTCCCTCTGAATTTCTGGTTCAGAAAGCATTTGTATGAGATTTACATTGTATGGCGGGGGGGGTGAAAAGGGGGAAAATCTGTTTGTATAAAACTCTTTTAATTAAAAAAAAAAAAAGCAAAAAAAAAAACCCATTTCTAACTCAAAGCTTTATATGTGTGTGTGTATATTTCCCTCCCTTTATTTTGGAAGAACTGATAAATACTTTAGAAAATTACTGCTTTGTTTTTAAACCCTGGAGTACAGATTGAAATACGCCCATCTTTATACTTTTGTCTTCTCTCTCCTTCCTTCTGTTTTCTATCCTCTATACCACAATTCGGCCCTCTCAATTCCTGGCAAATAGATGGGGAAGAAATGGAGGGAGTGACATATTTTACTTTCCTGGGCTCCAAGATCACCGCAGAGGGGGAGTGCAGCCAAGGAATCAAAAGAGGCTTGCTCTGGGGAGGAAAGCGAGACAGCATCCTAAAAAGCAGAGACATCCCCCTGCCAACAAAAGTGCATCTAGTCAAGGCTACGGTTTTCCCAGTTGCAATGGATGGCTGTGAAAGTTGGACCACAAGGAAGGCTGAGGGCCAAAGAATGGAGGCCTTTGAACTCTGGTGCTGGAGAAGAAGACTCCTGCATTGAGTCCCTTGGACTGCAAGGCCATCCAACCGGTCAGTCCCAGAGGAGATCAACCCTGGCTGCTCTTTAGAAGGCCAGATCCTGAAGAGGAAACTCAAAGACTTTGGCCACCTGATGACAAGGAAGAAGGACTCCCTGGAGAAGAGCCTCATGCTGGGAACGATGGATGGAGTCACCGAAGCAGCCGGCGTGAGCTTCAATAGACTCCAGAGGATGGTAGAGGACAGGAAGGCCTGGAGGAATGTGGTCCATGGGGTCGCAATGGGACACAACTTCGCAACTAACAACATATAAGAATTACCAGCAATTTACAGATTTATTTATTTTTTTAAAAAATCCCATTACCATCCCCCGATTTCAAAACCTGCACATTTCAAAAAACAGCAATTTAAGTGTACGAATAATTCCTCCGCTGCAAGACACACAAAGAAAGAGAATGCCATTATCCCTGGCAAAGGAAAGGAAGAGGAATTCTGTTAAAACGCCTCTTGCTCAGACTTACCTGTTCATCTTCCCACTGGAAAAAATGGCAGTCTTTCCTTTCTCTACAGGCTGAACAAGCGTAAAATCTTCTCGCCTTTCCTTTGCCTGGAAAAGTCCTTGTGAACAAAAGAGTAGGACCTGACAAAGGACGTAATAATAATAATAATAATAATAATAATAATAATAATAATAATAATAATAATAATAATAATAATAATAAAAAATGGGGGTGTGGAAAGAAACAATAAAACCATTGCAATTTGTCGGACTGGTAATTTGTTTATTGCTCAACTTGGATATTTGGAATTCCTGATTATCATGGTTTCGAAAGGAAGAAGGAAAAGGTTCCCCTTGGAGGTATGTGCCAGTCCTTCCTGACTCTAGGGGGCGGTGCTCATCTCTGTTTCAAAGCCGAAGAGCCAGCGTTGTCCGAAGACGTCTCCGTGGTCATGTGGCCGGCAGGACTCAATGCTGAAGGAGCATGGAACGCTGTGACCTTCCCACCAAAGGTGGTTCCTATTTTTCTACTTGCATTTTTTACATGCTTTCGAACTGCTAGGTTGGCAGAAGCTGGGACAAGTAACGGGAGCTCACCCCGTTATGCGGCGCTAGGGATTCAAACCGCCGAACTGCCGACCTTTCTGATCGACAAGCTCAGCGTCTTAGCCACAAAGTTTGTTTAGGGTCCGTTCAAAGTTACAATGGCACCGGAAAAAGGGACTTATGACCGTTTCTCACACTTGTGCCCGTCCTGGCATCCTTGTGCTCAGGTGATCCATATTTGGATACAGGCAGTCCTTGACTTACAACAGTTCGTTTGGGGACTGTTCAAAGTTACAACGGTACTGAAAAAAGGGACTTGTGACCGTTGTTCACACTTACGACCATTGATGCTTCTCCCCGGTCATGTGATTTATATTCGGAAGCTTGACAACTGACTCATATTTATGACGGTCGCAGTGTCTCGGGGGTCACGCTGATCCCTTTTGGCAACCAAGAAGAGATTGGACTGCCCTTTGTCAGAAATGGTGTAGTGTCTCCTGCTTGGGAAGTGGGGGGGGTGGACTAGATGACCTCCAAGGTCCCTCCCGACTCTGTTAATCTGTTAATTAATTTACCATCCCTGGAGACTTTCAGGAAGAGATTGGAGCGTCATTTGTCGGAAATGGTGGAGGGTCTCCAGGGTCCCTCCCGACTGACCTCCAGGGTCCCTCCCGACTCTGTTAATCTGTAATCTGACCTTCCGACGAGAAAAATCAACGGGGAAGCCGGATTCACTTAATGAACAAGTTACTAACTGAACTTCCGCAGTGATTCACTTAACAACTGTGACCAGAAAAGGTCGTAAAGTGGGGCAAAGCTCACTTATCAAATGTCTCACTTAGCAACATAATTTTTTGGATCATTTGTGGTCGCAAGTCGAGGAATACCTGTATGTCTTTATTTTCTGTGCGCGCGCAAACCCCCACACGCTGCAAACTGTCCATCTATAAGCAATTGGGGTCCATCTCAGGCTCTCTCCTGCCTACCTCGCAGGGTTGTTGTGTAAGGGGGCGGGGCCAAAAAAGGCAGCCGACCAATCCGATGCTGCCGGGGCTCGACCCTCCCAGGCCTTTAACTCACCATGCGGGCACTCGGGCGCCGGGGCTGCGGGGGAATCGCGTCCGGACACCACCGTCACCTCGCCCGCTTCCATCTCTCGGCTCGCCGGCCTTGACGAAGGGCTCTTCCGCTTCCTTGCCTCGCGAGGCCTCTGAACAGGAAGCTCTCTTCACTTTTCCTAGCTCTAGGAAATCGCCCCTAAGCTTCTTACGGCCGCGACGGACCGCCTTTTCCGGTTTCCTTTGGAATCCCTAGAGTTCTAAAATGTAGAAGCCTCCGCTTTGGAGCGACAGCGGGACTCGCTCTCCAGAAACTAGATAGCTATAAAAGAGAGACTGCATAATTTAGCCCAAGTCTGATTTTAAACGATTTTTAAAAAAAATTCTTTCAATATCCTGCTGGTGTTTAAGGAAACGGCAAGTGGCTATTTTATAGGCTTGTTTAGATCCATGAAAGGCTGGGTTTAATTTCAATCTCAGCAACTTTGAAGGCTTTTGGACTTCAACTCCCAGAATTCCCCTAAACTTGCCGGCAGAGGAATTCTGGGAGTTGAAATCCAGACCTCCTTTTTTTAAAAAAAAAGAAAAAAAAGGGTTGCTACGGTTGAGAAAGTTAAGAGGGAGTCGAGATTTATTGGCTTATTTATTTGCTATTATTTTATCATAAAAACCAACAGGCTACATCACAGCTTTTAAGATGGGTGGATTTGAACTTGCAGCTGGCTAGGGAATTCTGGGAGCTGAAATCCACCCAACTTAAAAGCTGCCGAGTTGGAAAAACACTGAGCTGCATGGTTTAAATAAGGACCAGAATCGGACTTCCCAAATTGCATAAATCCTCAAATTGATTCTTGTCTGAATTAACTCTAGCATCTTCCAATGGCGAAGAGACACGTTTTGTTGCGTACAGGTAGTGAAGTGGTGCGGTGGCCTAGAGGTGGAGCTCTTGCCTCACAATCAGGAGGTCAATCAGTGACTCACAATCAGTGAGTTCGATCCTAGGCAGAGGCAGATATTTCTCTCTGAGTACAGTGAGAATCTATCTGCCGAACAAAACTCCGCATTGGTGACAAGAAGGGCATCTGGCCAGTAAACCCTCAGCTCTATTCAGTTGCCCGGACAAGGGATCATGAGGTCATTAAAAGATGATGATGGAGTACAGGTAATGCTCAGCTTACCACCACAATGGAGCCCAAAAATCTCCTTTGCTCAGTGGGGCAGTTAAGTGAATTTTGCCCTGGTTTACAACCTTTCTTGGCGCAGTTGTTAAGTGAATCCCTACACTTGTGAAGTTAGCCACACGCTTAGTAAGTGGATCTGGCTTCCCCGTGGACTTAGCTTGCCAGGTCGTCACAATCCTGTCAGGAAGACCCCAGGACACTGCAACCGTCATAATACGAGTCCATCGGCAAGCCTCTGGATTTGGATCATGTGACCACAGGGAGGTTACAAGAGTCATACATGTGGGAAACGGCCACAAGTCGCCTTTTTTCGGTATCGGTCACTAACTGAACCGTTGTGAAGTTGAGGCGTGGGAGTGAGTCTTCATTCAATTAATCAGGAGGGTGAGACAATGCAAATTAAAAGTTGGTATGTGATTGTCCCATCTTTACTCCATTATAAGTAACTCAAGGAGGGAAACATATATACCAGGGGTGTCCAAACTTGGGAAGCTTAAGACTTGTGGACTTCAACTCCCAGGATTCCCCAGCCAGCATGGCTGGCTGGGGAATCCTGGGAGTTGAAGTCCACAAGTCTTAAGCTTCCCAAGTTTAGACACCCCTGATATATACATATCCTACCTTCCTCATAACCATCGATCTGTAAAATATGTTCGATTGAGTAGCCCCTAGTCACCCAAACTACTTTCATGCCGTAGACAGGACTAGAATTCCGTCTCCTGGTCTCTTTTTTCCCCCCCAATTCAAGTTTTATTTTTATTTTTTAAACACAAATCATACATATTATAGGAACAAACATAGGGTCTTTTCTTTTACCTCTTCTCATTTGCATTTAACATCATAGTTTTGGTTTTCACTTTCAGCCAAATTATTCTCCCCATTATTTTTCATCTTTATAATTATTTTTCCTTACTGCGTAAACAATATCTTCAATTGCCCCTTCAGTTTCACCAAATTTTAATTTCTTATTTCCTCCGCTGATGTATTTTGCTACAGACAGCGTATATCCTCTAATTCAATTTAAACCTAGAATGCTTGCTTCGGTTTTTCCTATGTTTAACAATATACTATATTTCTTAATTAGTTACATAACCATAACAATCTTACTACTATTCTCTTTAGTCTACTAAGGTAACTCTTTTTCCCTTTCTTCCTCTTTTAGCCATTTTCTCTTGGGCTCTCAAAAATTCCACTTTTAATTCTTTTTCTTCTTCTCCCCCTTTCCTCTGATTTCTTCTTTCTCTTTTCTCTCTCCTGGTCTCTAAGGCAGCACCCTTAACCACTGCCCCAAGTTACACTGGTGATTACATCAGGATCCCCCCAGGATTGGGATAAAGTAAAATTAATAATAATAATAATAATGACTTGAGCTGCCCTTTTTAAGCCAGTTTTTATACGCAAATTATTTGAGAGGACAATACGCGCTCTCTAAAAATCACATTCAGGAGCAGTGCTTCGTTTTTTCAACCGTTTCACAGGAAGGCATGCTACTGTTGATTTGGGGATCTCTTCCGGCATCCTCTTTGCGATGCCGTGCTTTTTGGGGGGGGATGGGGGAATAGTATCAAAAGATCAGAAACACAAGATTTTTAATTGAAACAATTCGCTTTAATGATAAAACAATCAGGCTGGCTAAAAGTGTGGTCCTGTTGTTATACCGAGTGCTAGGAACGTGGAAGATAGCAGCAGGACAAATACTATACATGGGTAAAATGAACCTCACCTTAAGGAGGAAAGGTTCCCTGTTCCAGATGTTTCTCTCCTAAAATAAATTAAATGTAACCAGACAATTGTGGCAGATCTGCAGCAGCACAGACTGTGTGTCCTTTATTGTTTTGAGAAAGCAAAGTGTATCCCCTTATCTTTTTAAATAGTTTGCAGGAACGGATAAAGACTGAAATCGGAATAAATGTATAAACCCGCAATACAGTAAATTTTCAATATTAAGGCTTATGCATTTGAAAGTATCAAGTAAATTATCCCAACAAGTTACATTGGTTTAACAAACATTAAAAGAAGCAGCAATGCAAGAAAATGGGGGTATTGCTCTACAGGTAAAAGATACAGCATTCCAGAGAAAGCTAGGCACAACTTTAAACCCCCCCCCCAAAACCCCATTTTTGACACAGACGTTTTGAGCTTCAAACCCTGAAGTTTCAAACAAGTTTTTGCTAAATTCTTGGTAAGCGTAAAGTTACTCCGATCATCCTCCTTGCAAGCGATCAGCTAAAGCCAAGTGCAACGTTTAGAGCTGCTGAGGAAATCGCCTGACAACCAAGTGATCAAAAAGTGATTTTTTCTGATTCGCAAGTTTTTGATCTCCTCGAGACCAAGCTAGTAGTGGTGTTAGGAAGAGGCAACTTATGCACCAGTGAACTTTGGTTTCAAGTTAGTCCATTTAACTGGCTTTGGTAAAAAAAAAAAGAAATTTAAAAACCCCAATTGCTCCTGACAAAATTGCAGCAGAAATATTCTTCTAACAAAATACACGTATTTCCCCCAATTCATCATCCTGACAAAAAGAATCACAAGACGGAAAGCATGCATTTATCGATATGTATAATCTGAGAAAAATAAATAAATAACTACGCTGTGTTCCTTTTATTATTATTATTATTCTTTGTAGCGTTTTCCCTCATCCGGTTATTGGTCCCCCCCAAAAATAAAAATCCTTGGAATGGTTCTTCTTGGTACTAAGTCAGGGGTGTCCAAACTTGGGAACTTTAAGACTTGTGGACGTCAACTCCCAGAATTCCCCAGCCAGCCACGCGTGGCTGGCTGGGGAATTCTGGGAGTTGACGTCCACAAGTCTTAAAGTTCCCAAGTTTGGACACCCCTGTACTAAGTAAAACAGTGTTAAAAGTGTCTTTCGAAAGGATATTCTTTAAACATCGACAAAGTCATCTGTAATTGGCTCAATTTTTTTTTTACACAGAAAACAAGAAACTGAGAAGGAATGAAAACCTGGGAACATTGTTCCTAAAACCGTGATATTCCCCGAAAGAAAAAAACACAGATTTGTAAATAGCAATTGGCAATTCTTTTTTTTTTTTCTTCAGTACAGATGGAGCTTGTAGCTAAAAATGCAGAGGGAGGCTGTGCAATAATTTAGACATGCAACTGTGGTGAAGAAGCACTGGCCAATGCACAATAAAATGCATTTATTTAACCCACCTTCAAATCAAAAACGCAGATGGGGTGAGATTGGTCCTGTGGGTTAGATTAAGACAGGGGTGTGCAAACTTGGGAACTTTAAGACTTGTGGACTTTAACTCCCAGAATGGCTGGCTGGGGAATTCTGGGAGTTGAAGTCCACAAGTCTTAAAGTTCCCAAGTTTGCACACCCCTGGATTAAGATGACGGGGAGACAACTAGGCAGTGGAATAAAAGGCCAAGCCTTTCAATCCTATCTATAAAAATTAAGATTACAATTTCTGATATTGTAGGCAACAGAATCTCCCCCCCCCCCCCCCCGTTAATTCAAAAGTAGTCTTTGGCATCTGTAAACTTTTATTCCCCACCCACCCACCCTTTTCAAAACTAAATAAAGAAAAAACATCGAACCGTCTATAAAAAAATACAGTTTAGGACAAGCTCCTCGTTTCCCTGATGTAAAATTTCACAATTTTAAATAAACTGTAAACGGAGTACATTCAATATATAAAACATCTGAGGTTTTGGCAGTCCAGCAGAGGGGAGGGAAGGGAAGAGAGAGAGAAAATATATATATATATATTCAGGAATCTTTACGTAGTAGAACTTCTTGCTGAACTAAAGGGCTTTCAACTTGTCTTTTACCAGGAGGAGAAAAAAGGCTTCCGGCTGTGGAAAGTCTGAGTAAATGCATTGCTCAAGTGAACGATCCTTCCTTGTGTCCCACTGTGGCTTCTCTCCACAACCACCCGAGGCATCTGGACCAGCTGAAGGGGGCTTCTGCCATCCTTTAAGGCCTGAGTAAGGTTAAGTATCTGCAAAAGAGGGACGATGCTAAGATAGAAAATAGTACTTTAGCTTAGCCTTGACGCTGGAAGAAACCGTCTATCGCAAGGGTGGGCAACCTGTGTGGCTCTGGAGCCACATGTGGCTCTTTCACCCCTCTGCTGCGGCTCCCTGTCACCCGTCAGCTCCACAATTGATAGGGCTTTCGGTTAGGACAGGTAGAGGACAAAGGACGCCGCGCTAGGAGGAGACTCTATGGTGGGGGAACCGGACTTCCCGGTGGCTCCAGAATTGAACAGGGGGCTTTGTGGCTCTTTGAGTGTTTAAGATTGCCGACCCCTGGTCTACCTATGAGAGATCCTGCTATGCGTTCGCTATGGTAATATGGACACGAGACCGCAGGCAGCAGTGATGTAGTTAATGGAACTACATCCACGTGGAAGGAAGTGAGGTACCCCAAGGCTCTGTTTTAGGACCAGTATTCTTCAACATCTTGGAGGGGTGCCGTGGCCTAGAGGTGGAGTTCTTGCCTCACAATTAGGAGGCTGTGAGTTCGATCCTAGGTAGAAGCAGATATTCCTCTGGGCACAATGAGGATATATCTGCTGAACAAAACTCTGCATTGGCAACAGGGAAGGGCATCCGGCCAGTAAAACACTCTGATAGCTCCATTCAGTTGCCCTGACTCTACCCCGCAAGGGATTATGGGGTCGTTAAAAGATGATGATATTCTTCATTATCTTCATCAATGGTCTAGATGAGGGAATACAGGCAGTCCTCAATTTACAACAGTTCATTTAGTGACCGTTCAAAGTTACAACAGCACTGAAAAAAATGACTTGGGACCATTTCCCCACACTTATGACCAATAGTCACATGATTTACATTCGGAATCTTGACAACTGACTCACATTTATGATGGTTGCAGTGTCCCGGGGGAGGGGGAAATCGGGCGATCCCTTTTTGCGACCCTCTGACGAGCAAAGTCAATGGGGAAGCCAGATTCACTTAACAACCGGGTTACTAATTTAACAACTACAGTGATTCACTTAACAAACACGGCAGGAAAAGCCATAAAATGAAGCAAAACTCAAATTTCTTACTTAACATAAATTTTGGGCTCAATTGTGATCGTAAGTGGAGGACTACTTTGTTAGGTACTAATTTGCCGTTGGTGAAATGGATTGCCAAATTTACTGTAAAGTTGATGGAAACAAGGACAAAGTTGGAGCAGCAGAACGCGGTAGGAAAGACCACTTGACGGGGTAGACGTAGGGGTGACATTGTAATATAATTTTAAGCATATTTAATTTGTAATTTAAATTATTGCACTCTATACTGTTTATATTTTAAATTGTATTTTATTCCATTTACATTTTAAACTGTAGTTTATTTCAATCTCATTTTAAACTGTAGTTTTTGTTTCTGGAACTTAGTACTTTGATATGGACCAAGGGCTAATCAATAAAGATTGATTGACTACTTATAATTAATGAAAGCAAGTTGTGTACTAAAGTCTAGAAAGGAAAAAAAAAACTAGATTCTATACTTAACTCAAAAGCAACTGCTACAATTATATGTGAGGCAAAGATACAGATTTAAAACACATTGTCCAAGAGAAAATCTCCTTACCTGTCCTCTCATCACAGACATTTGGTTCTCAAATGTAGCTTTGTCAAAACCTTTGTCAGTCTTTATTGGAAGAAAAATAAATTGATTTGAGAAACCTTCATAAGTCAAATCAGATCCACCTATAAATAACCAGACTTAAAATAATAAGAAAGCATACCAAACCATTAAAAAGCTTGTACAAAGTCCAATTAACTTTCCATAGTTTGACATTTCACTGTATTTACAGCTTAGAACAAATATATATATATATATATATATATATATATATATATATATATATATATATAAGTGATTTCGTGACATCATCACAAAATCTCCAGAACCGTAAAGCCTACAAAAATGTGGCATGTATCTTCCTCTTGGCGTCTATTTGTCTGAAACGGTATAGGGTTTCCTGCCTAGGCAGGAGGTTGGACTAGAAGACCTCCAAGGTCCCTTCCAACTCTACTATTGTATTGTATTGTATTGTATTGTATTGTATTGTATTGTATTGTATTGTCTAGATGCTCGCTAAGAAAAGATTTTTTGAAATGACCATCAGATCATTAGTATATCTTATATTATTATTAACACACTGTGAGGATAAGGACCTAGATGTTGTACTTCCCCTCCCCACCTGAAAAGAACTCTGTTCCAACTTCCACTTGGGCGTGGGTGTGGCCAGCACGTGGCTCATCTGGCCTGCGGGCTGGGAGTTTGGAGAGGATCAATGGGACCAGCCTGACAGAAAAAAGGGGATAAGATAGGAGAGACCTCTGTGGGGCAAGCCTGAGGGAGAGAAGGGGAGAGGAAAGGCCAATCATAACCATTAATGTTCTATAAAGCTTTTATAAAGCTTTAACTGTCAACTTATCAAGCCCAATCACATAGTTCCGTAGCGAATCACGGGTATCCAACTGACTAGTATGTTATAGAAGAAATACGCACAAACGTGCATTATTCTGTCCATTGCTGTGCTACTTTAAAACACTCTTGCCCAAAAATTACTTTTGAAAATTTACCTTAAAAAACTCATAAAGATCTTCACAGAGGTCCTGTACAAAATTCATGTCAGAAATACGAGGAAGTATCAAATCGATGGTCTCTTGAGAAAAGGGGACCTTCGCTTGGGGAAGCCAAGCCCAGTGGAATGGATCTGAGGGAGGGAAAGAGACCAAAAGGGACGTGAAGGGAAGCCTTTCCAAATAAACAGGTTGAATCTTCAACGTTTCCGTTGTAATGTTCAATTAACTGACTTTAAGGTAAAAGGTAAAGGTTCCCCTCGTACATATGTGTTAGTCGTTGCTGACTCCAGGGGGCGGTGCTCATCTCCGTTTCAAAGCCGAAGAGACAGCGCTGTCCGAAGACGTCTCCGTGGTCATGTGGCCGGCATGACTCAATGCCGAAGGCGCACTGAACGCTGTTCCCTTCCCACCAAAGGTGGTCCCTATTTTTCTACTTGCATTTTTACGTGCTTTCAAACTGCTAGGTTGGCAGAAGCTGGGACAAGTAACGGGAGCTCACTCCGTTACACAGTGCTAGGGATTCGAACTTCCGAACTGCTGACCTTTCTGGTCGATAAGCTCAGCATTTTTAGCCACTGAGCCACCGAGTCCCTGGTCTTTGCAATACAAAATCTGATTAATCATTTCTGTTCATATGAAATTAACAACTTAAAAGAAAAGCATGAATGCCTCCCTTCTGTTTGCTAGGTGGGTATTATTATTTATTCTTTTGTGTATTAGGTCTCTATCCCGTATTTATTACTTTATAAGTAATTCAAGGTGGCAAACATATATAATAGTCCTTCTTCCTCTTTTTTCTCCACAACAGCCACCCAGGGAGGTGAATTGGGCAAGACAGAGGGGCTCAAAGTCACCAAGCGTTCATGTCTAACGCAGGACGAGAATTCACAATTTCCTGGTTTCTAGGCCAGCACCTTAACTTTACACTATTGTCCATCTGTAGATAGATGTGGTGGCTCAGTGGCTAAGACACTGAGCTTGTCAAGCAGAGGTGTCGGCAGTTCGAATCCCTAGCGCAGCGTAACGGAGTGAGCTCCTGTTACCTGTCCCAGCTTCTGCCAACCTAGCAGTTCGAAAGCACGCAAAAAATGCAAGTAGAAAAATAGGAACCACCTTTGGTGGGAAGGGAACAGCCTTCCGTGCGCCTTCGGTGTTGAGTCATGCCGGCCACATGACCACGGAGACGTCTTCGGACAGCGCTGGCTCTTCGGCTTTGAAACGGAGAAGAGCAGCGCCCCCTAGAGTCGGGAATGACTAGCACTTATGTGTGAGGGGAACCTTTACCTTTACCTTAGATATAACAAAATCTGCTAATCACAATTCTTGCAATCTCATGAATTCTTATCTAGGAAAATTCAAAAACTCACATGCCCTCCACTCATCTGGATGCTTGAAAGGAAAAGCGAGGCCATTATCAATTGCTGCAATTTTAATAATAGGCTCCTTTTCATTAATCCATTGGATCTCCTATTGGAAAACAATGAACACAAAAAATAATAATTCAGAAGTAATCAAGGCATGCCTATTTAGCACAAAAACAAAAACTAACGTTTGAACAGAATATTAAGCCTGCGCAATATAGGTCATGCAATATTCTTCTCCATATATAATTCGGCAATCATCTAACACAAGTACCATATTTTTCGGACTCTAAGACACACCAACTTAGAGTCCGGCCTGGCTTAACTATAGCTCTATCTTCTAATCCCCCTGGCAATTTTAAATTTTAGGGTATTTTAATGTTTTTTAACTTTATTATTATTGTATTATTTATGTATTGTAATAATGGATGTTGTGTTTTTATACCTCCTCCGTGCGATATGCGATGTGTGATATATATTTTTATTGTACGCCGCCCCGAGTCCCTTCGAGGAGAGGGAGCGGCTTATAAGCCTAATAAAATAAAATAAAATAAAAAACCATGATTTTGAAGAGGTAATTTTTTTAAAAAAAAGGTTTTTGCACTCTGCAGGCCTCCCAAACCCTCTGCACACCTCTTTGGGGGGGGGGGGTATGCAGAGGCTTTGGGAGGCTTGTAGAGTGTCCTTGGGGGCTGGGGGGGAGGGCAAAAATGAGCAAAAAATGGTTTGATTTTTGCTTGTTTTTGCCCTCCCGAGCCCCCAGGAGCACTCTGGAAGCCTCCTAAAAGCTATGCACGGTCATTTTTGCAAAGTGGGCAGGGTTTCAGGAGACCAAAAATGCTGTATTCAGTGTATAAGATGAACCCAGATTTTCACCATCTTTTTTGGGGGGGGAAAGGTGCATCTTATACTCCAAAACATATGGTATATAAAATTGATGACTGAGAAAGCATTTCACATGGTTCAATTATTAAATTAAATTAATTATTCCATAAGAACACAGGATGGGAAAGAATTCTTGATAAAATTCATAATCAGATACATAACTGAACACAAATCCCATCACTTATTGATCATACTATATCCCTGTGATCAAAACCCAAGACCCTTTGTCCTACCTTGTCAGAAACATCCGTCCCATCGCTCTGTTTTTCATACTTCACCAACCAATTATCGTTGCCTCTATCTTCAAAGAAATGAAGGAGAATGACAATGAAATGAAAGGCAAGGGTGCCGCAGTAAAATCTGCCACAGTAATGAAATGCAATAATGAAACAGCTTGTAATATTTAAAGATCTGGGCCTGTTATTTTAAACAAATTGCAGGTGACCCCAGGGCATTGCGACCGTCATAAATACAAACCGGATGCCAAGCATCTGAAAGTAAGTCATGTGACCGTGGGGACACTGCCATGGTCATAAGTGTGAAGAATAGAAATAGAATAACAGAGTCGGAAGGGACCTTGGAGGTCTTCTAGTCCAACCCCCTGCTTAGGCAGGAAACCCTCACCCACTTCAGACAAATGCTTGTCCAATCTCTTCTTAAAAACTTCCAGTGTTGGAGCATTCACAACTTCTGGTGGCAAGTTGTTCCACTGATTAATTGTTCTAACTGTCAGGAAATTTCTCCTCAGTTCTAAGTTGCTTCTCTCCTGGATTAGTTTCCACCCATTGCTTCTTGTCCTACCCTCAAGTGCTTTGAAGAATAGTTTGACTCCCTCTTCTTTGGGGCAACCCCTGAGATATTGGAAGACTGCTATCATGTCTCCCCAGGTCCTTCTTTTCATTAAACTAGACATACCCTAAATAGTCCTAAGTCAGTTTTTTCAGTGCCGTTGTAACTTTGGTCACTAAATGAACTGTTGTAAGTTGAAGACTACCCATATTAGTCTACCGTGGTCCAGCCTAAAGGCAGTGATAATTCAATATATACCGTTTAAGCCTTAAAGAACATGGACATTTCCTAGCCCGTTTTCCTCTGCTTGAATTTGATAAGAATTCAAGGGTAATGTCATAAGAGATGAAAAGAATAATAATTATATTTTAAAACCTTATTAAAGGTAAATGTAAAGGTTCCCCTGGCACATATGTGCTAGTAGTTCCCGACTCTAGGGGGCAGTGCTCATCTCCGTTTCTAAGCCAAAGAGCCAGCGCTGTCCGAAGACGTCTCCGTGGTCATGTGGTCGGGATGACTCAACGCCAAAGGCGCACTGCAGGCTGTTCCCTTCCCACCAAAGGTGATTCCTATTTTTCTACTTGCATTTTTTATGTGCTTTCAAACTGCTAGGTTGGCAGGAGCTGGGACAAGTCACGGGAGCTCACTCCATTACGTGGCGCTAGGGATTCGAACCGCCAAACTGCTGACCTTTCTGATCGGCAAGCTCAGCATCTTAAAAAACCCTATTACATACCGGTATTTCTGATAACATAATCAAGCACGACCAGTTTCTCAAACTGGGACTGAAACTGCTTCCTTGTGTTCTCAGGCAAGGGGTCGGTTTCAAATTTCCTGAGCCAATAGTCAGCCTCCTTGTAACCTTCCACGAAAAGCTGAAAGGAGCCAACCTGCGATTAAAAAAAAAAAAAAGGCTGCATTTATGAAACAGGCCAGGACGCATAAAGCATTTATAACGCGCTCTTTCTACGTGAAAGCAAATAAAGATATTATAGTCAATGCCCTTCCTAAGTACAGCCGGGAGTTTAATCGATAGATATAAAAATAACATTTACGGGGAAAGAAGATTCCACTGCTAATTGTCAAGTTCAGTTGGCTTGAGAATGCCTTTCAAAATGTATTTTTAATCCAAACCTGCGCTTCAAGACTCAAAGGCCCAAAAGTCGTCTGATACGCAGGGAATTAGCTCCAGGGCTTTTGCGAAACAGGGCTGAGTTTTGTCTGTGTTTTCTTGTGTTTCTTATGTTTAAAAAAATAATAATAATATTGAAGTCTACTGAGGAAACAAGTCTTCTAGCTTCAAGGTTCCTCGGCGGGGTGAAAAAAAACTTTACTGTCTTTAGTGTTATATCAAGACTTTTCCAATTTTATACATTCCTAATTATTCCTATATCTAGACATCTATATTTCTAAGCTGTGCATTTCATGTTCCTATTATTTATCCATTGATATCAGTTTTCCCAACCTGTATAATATTCTGAGCCTTCCTAATTAGGAATGTATAAAAATGTATTTGAATAACAAATGGCTATGTTAGTACTGTCAAAAAGGATTGTAAAATTATTTTTAAAGGTATTTGTATGTTAATATTTTAAATTTTCAATAAAGGTTTTAAAAAAATAGACTTAAAACTTTTCCTTATTATTTATACTTTTATTACTTACAAATTATCCCAGAGCAGGGACAGAAGGAAAGAACAAACACCCCTAAAATTGAAGTGGGGAACATTTTTCAAGACTGCCAGGGGTTTTTACCTTAGGAGGTAGTCCAATTCGGTGAAACTTTTTGCCAACTTTTGGCACTTTTTCCAAAGCGTATTTCTTGCCTCTCGACTTGGCACGATCGATTGCACTGTAGTTGAAAGTCTCGCTTACAAACCAGACGACCTTAAACACAGACAGTGGAATAACGTTTAACATTTCTGTGGTGACACTGTATTGAGTCCACCTCTTTATTAAGCTGCACAGGTAGTCCTTGGTGTACAACTGTTCCTTTAGTTACTGAAGTTACAACAGCACTGAAAAAAAGTGACTTATGACCGTCTTTCACACTTTCAATTTTGGTATCCTCGTGCGATCAAAATTCAGACGCCTGGCAAGTGGTTCATCGTTATGACCGTTGCAGCATCCTGGGGTCACGTCATCCCCTTTTGCGACCTTTTGACTAGCAAAGTCAAGGGGGAAGCCAGATTCACTTAGCAACCGGGTTACTAACTTAACAATTGCAGTGATTCACTTAGCAACTGAACCAAGAAAGATGGCACAATGGGACAAAAGCTCACTTAACAAATGCGTCACTTACCAGCATAAATGTTAGGCTCAATTGTGGTCATAAGTCAAGGACTACCTGTATTTTGCCTTTATGCTTTCTAGTAATAAACAAAGATGAAAACGTTCGTCTCCCTCCACTAAGTCTTAAACTGGTCAGAAGTCAGAGGAGAATCAACCGAGGCACCTTGGCAGTTTCACTTGAGGTGACTTCTGCTACAGTTGCTTGCTTGCATTCCAGCAACATTTTTATTAGGCCAGTTTCACAGAATTACAACAACAAAATTGCAAGCTGTCAAGTTTGCAAGCTGTTGCAAAAAAGGAGGAGAGAAAAAGTGTTCAGTAAAGGGATAAAAGGGGAGTGGCTGGATCCACCCTGAAAGCTGCTTGGTTAAGAGTGATGTCGGCAGCTCTGCATCTATAGTAGCGTATCGATAAAATATACCCAAAATTCCAATTGGCCAAAAAAAACTTGTGGACTTCAACTCCCAGAATTCCCCAGCCAGCCATGCTGGCTGGGGAATTCTGGGAATTGAAGTCCACAAGTCTTAAAGTTCCCAAGTTTGCACACCCCTGGGCTAGATGATCTACGTACAAGATTCCTTCCAAGTCCGAAAATTAGTTTAAAAGGTTTTCATTTAACATTTTTTCACAGTTTTGACCAGAAGTTCTTTTCTTCACACTCCATTTATGCTGCAAATCCCTCCTACCTTCGTTTTGGGTACCACTCCTAATCCCAGTTTGCTGTCCACAAGGTAGGCACCAGCTTCAGAGAGGTATCCCTGGTTGGGAACAAGGCAGCCTCTGCCAAAACAGCAAGGGCAGCAGATCTTGTGGAAATATTTGGTCCATTTTGGATTGAGATGACCGTAAGGCTCTTCAGATTTGGGTTTAAACACTCCAATGCTTTTCTAAAGGAGAAGGGGGAAAAAAGGAAGAACAAATAAGGATGTCAGCGTTCCAAACATCATGCAGAATTAAGCATCGGTCATAAAGGATCAGAAAAGTGTGCCCTTGTTTGCTAGTCGTATATAGAAATAGTTTATAAAAACACGTGTTTTTAATTTTTTCATCCCGCCTTTATTCGTTTTATAAATAACTCAAGGTAGCAAAAAAGACCTAATGCTCCATTCTCCTGTCCTCCTCAGCACAATAACTCTGTGAGGCGAGTTGGGCCAGAATGGGACAACTCGCTGCGGCCAATTGCTGCAGGACAATTTAACAATTCAGTGTAATTATTTAAAATAAAAAATCATTTTAATTTTGCCCTTCACATTTCATTCTGTCCTTCCTTTGGCATCCTTTCTTCAATGATTCCGTACCACCATTTCTTTGATGTTAGTGTAACTCTGGTCCTGCAGCAAGTTATCCCAAGTAGAATAGAATAGGAAGAATAGAAATAGAAATAATAGAATAGAGAAAAGAGAATAGAATAGAGAATAGAATAGAATAGAATAGGGAAGGGAAGAAAATAGGAGAAGGAATAGAATAGAACAGAATATATAGTAGAATAGAATAGAATAGAACAGAACAGAACAGAATAGAATAGAATTCTTTATTGGCCAAGTGTGATTGGACACACAAGGAATTTGTCTTTGGTGCAGATGCTCTCAGTGTACATAAAGAAAAATAAAATACATTCATCAAGAATCATAAGATGCAACACTTAGCGATGGTCAAGGTTACTAATAAGCAATCAAATCATAAAACAATATAAATCGTAAAGATACAAGCAGCATGGTTATAGTCATAAGTGGGAAGAGAGAGGTACTAGGAAGGAAGAGAAGAAGAAGAAGTAATACGGTCTTAGTAGGTGAGGTAAGTGAGGTGGGGGCCGTGGTGAGTCAGCCACAGCAAATTGTCACAGATCCAACTCTGACAAAGAATGATTGGCCCAAAGTCACCCAGGTGGGCTTTCCTGCCGAAGGGGCCACCAGAACTCAGCTTCTACATCTCCAAACAAAACGGGCTTGGAAGATGAGCCTTTACGGCAGGGGTGTCCAAACTTGAGAACTTTAAGACTTGCTGGCTGGGGAATTCTGGGAGTTGAAGTCCACAAGTCTTAAAGTTCTCAAGTTTGGACACCCCTGCTTTACGGTCTTGGCTGTCTAAAGCTACCTGGTGATCTAAAATCCCATGTCCCGACCGCAAGGGGTGTCAAACTCAATTTCATTGAGCCGCATCGGGGTTGTTTTTGACCTCGGGAGGCCAGGGGGAGGGGGCGGGGGGCATGGCCAGTTCGACATCACTCATGTTGAGGGCACCCGTGGAGGCCCCAGGACTCTGCCAGCGAAAAGAGGCTCCTGAGCTCCGTTTTCGGCTGCCACGGCCTCCCGCAACCCTCTGCCAGTGAAAAGGGAGTTCGGGAGGGCAGGGCCACTGTGGGCCAGTCCTTTGCTGTTTCCAGGGCAGCCCCACGGGCCACATCCAAGCACCCCCAGGCCTTGAGTTTGAAGCCCCTGAACTACAGGCAGTCCTTGACGTACGGCAGTTCATTTAATGACCTTTCAAAGTTGCAACGGCACTGGAAAAAAGTAGGGCTGTTTAGGACCATTTCAGCGTCCCCAATTTTGACACAGTCAACATTCAGACCCTTGGCAACTGACTCACATTTGTGTCGGTCGCAGTCTTGGTATCATGAGATCACTGTGTGTGACCTTCTGACAAGCAGAATCACTTAACAACCATGCAACTCAGTTAACAATTGCAGTGTTCCAGTTAACAATTCTGAGATGTTAAAAGTTGTGTAGATTCAAAATGCAACCCGAGCGTCAAAATATAAAGGCTTCATATTTTTTTGCAACTTCATCTTCCCAAACAGATACATACAGCATTTAAACCGTAGCCACAATAAAGCATGTTTTATTCATACAATATCCATTAGCGGAATAAAGAGCGTTCCAAAAATAAAATCAAAAACTCAATACGATGCTGTTGTTTCGGAGCTGCCATTGATTTCGGATGGAAAGAAAAGAGGAAAAGGCAGCTACTGCAAGCCCTGACTTTGAACATGAAGGAGAGATAAAACTAACCATTTTTTTTTGACTCTCACAGCAATGAGATTTTAAAAAACAGACACACAAGAAACCATTCGTTTAGCTCTGACCAGAGTTTTACTTGCCCTCAGATGCAATCACTGCAAACTTTCCAAATATACTGTAATATTGACTCTAATAGTCAATATTACAAAATTAAGGGTGATGCATATTTTGCAATGTGTAATGCTAGGCAAGCTAAAATAATAATAAAAAACCTAATGGGCTGAAAAGAAGAGACTGCATGGTAAGTCACAATAAACAAGAGCAGGTTTCACTAGTTATGCCTATTACAGCATTTATGTTTTAGTGCCAATCGAAGGCTGGCGTGGAGCCAGAGGCACAGAAATAAGCCAGGCCTGTATAAAATTCTGAACCAATTTGTCTTCTTTAATAATGAATGGCCTTAAGAGGAGAAGGTGGAGGGATTGATCTGAAATTTAAAATGGGATTGCATGGATAAAGGAGGACCAACACTGAATTATCTGCAGTCAGAGTCTTCAAGGCCCAGTTGCTAAGACAATGATTGCATTAGTAGTTGGCTTTGGAGCAAAGAGCTGCAACATTTGTTTTCATGCCAGGATTCATTATATAGACAATTATTTCCAATTTTGCTCCCTTATTTCCTCTAACTTTCTTTTGTCTCCTCTGTATCTTCATCTCTGCAGCCATATTCAATTACTGGCCTGGTTCATGTTTACTTCCTGGTAAAGGAGGAAATTACTACAATAATCCTAGGCTAAATAGCAGAGAAATAACAATATGCTGATTTTTTAATATATTTTTATATAATATTTACAAATAAATAAATAGGCAGAGAAATATGCTGGGAGAAATATTAACACCCTCAGATATGCAGATGATGCCACTCTAATGGCAGAAAGCGAAGAGGAACTAAAGAGTCTCTTGATGTGGGTGAAGAAGGAGAAGGCAAACGTTGGCTTGAAACTCAACATTAAGAAGACTAGGATCATGGCATCCAGCCCTCTCAATTCCTGGCAAATAGATGGGGAAGAAATGGGGGTAATTAGAAAATTACTGCTTTGTTTTTAAACCCTGGAGCATAGATTGAAATATGCCCATCTTTACACTTTTGTCCTCTCTCCTACCTTCTGTTTTCTATCTTCTATACCACAATTCGGCCCCACCAATTCCTGGCAAATAGATGGGGAAGAAATGGAGGTAGGGAGAGATTTTATCTTCCTGGGCTCCAAGATCACCGCAGAGGGGGAGTGCAGCCAAGAAATCAAAAGAGGCTTGCTCCTGGGGAGGAAAGCGAGACAGCAGACTAAAAAGCAGAGACATCCCCCTGCCAACAAAAGTGCGTCTAGTCAAGGCTACGGTTTTCCCAGTTGCAATGGATGGCTGTGAAAGTTGGACCATAAGGAAGGCTGAGCGCCAAAGAATGGAGGCCTTTGAACTCTGGTGCTGGAGAAGAAGACTCCTGCATTGAGTCCCTTGGACTGCAAGGCCATCCAAACGGTCAGTCCTAGAGGAGATCAACCCTGACTGCTCTTTAGAAGGCCAGATACTGAAGAGGAGACTCAAATACTTTGGCCACTGAATGAGAAGGAAGAAGGACTCCCTGGAGAAGAGCCTCATGCTGGGAACGATGGAGGGCAAAAGAAGAAGAAGGGGACGGCAGAGAATGAGGGGGCTGGATGGAGTCACCGAAGGTGTCGGCTGAGCTTCAATGGACTCCAGAGGATGGCAGAGGACAGGAAGGTGGTCAATAGGGTCACGATGGGTCGGACACGACTTCGCAACTAACAACAACAAATACCAGTAATTGTGAAGGGAAGGCTGATGTAGAACTATTTTAGTATGGAGCTACTTTATGGAAGATAGTAGTTATACTAAAAGTCCTATTGCGTTTAATATTAATGTTCTTTCATCCAAATTTCTTATGTCACATCTAATGTTATTGAGTATCACATGTGCTTCAAGGATTTATGAAGTTTATTTTCCTTGTGTATAAAGCAACCTTATTTCCTCAATTTTATTTCATCCAGAAATTCAGGTCGTGCTACTCAGCTATATTATTTCAACTCAAAAGATAAATATGACCCACATTTTACTGTTTAGCAGGATCTGGGGATAGATCCAGAACAGCAATTCTGTTTCCCAAAAAGATGCAAGATACAATGCTCTTATGGATTCATTTCAGTTTCTGAAGATTTTTTTCAAGTGATATCACAAAAAAAATACGAAACCTGGCCTCTCTCAGCTTTCTCTAATCCAACTTCTTTAGATAATATCACCCAAATATGTGAGAGTTGTGGACAGCTACGATGAGAGTTGGACATCAACAGGAGTTATGAATCTGAAGTTAGAAAATGTGGGTGTGCATGCACATACCTTTGCCTAAATTGTGCCAGCAAGTTGGCTTCAACTCTTAGCAACCACGAAGACTTTCATACAGATTACAAACATGATCTTTTGAAACACATTACAGACAATAAATCACCTGTTAAAGAATTCTGACCCTTCATAAAGCAAGAGAATTGTTATGGGACAAAAATGAGAGTTTCCTTACAATTGATCCTGAAGTCTTTCCAAATAATATTGACTGAAGAAATGTTGATCCAATAAGCTCCATATATACACAACAAAAAAGGGAATGTTTTAATTAATTAACCAGGACTAAAAATCCCACGGTTCCCTCCGTCCATGCTGTTTAGCATTAGGCACAGAGTAGGACTATGCACGTGTTATTCTCCTAATAGCAAACCGTAAGGCAAATACAAACTCCTGGCTTCTACATATTGGGGAAGAACGAAGGAAGAGATACCCCTACGTGTGGGCTCAACAACCCGTGGATATCCTGAAATCCATTTAGCAGCCCTGCTAGCAAGACACAGCCATAGAAAGTGCTTCACGCTTGTTCGTTCTGATAAGCTGCAAGGAAAGGGGTCTAGCATCGCTGTGCGCAGATATGCACGCTCAATCTTGACCATGGCAAAAAAAAAAAAAAAAAAAAAGATTTCACAAAACCGCTCAAGCCTTTGATAACACAGACCCCCAAAGAACCCCGAAGCCAAGGGCACTCACTCTCTTAGAGTCTTTGACAAAGTAGCTTCCGCTGGAACCTTGGGAGATTCTCTCCGGGAAGACTTCGCTTTCGATGGCTTGTTCCGCTTGCTGCATGACTTCAGCAAATTCGGGATCATCCACAAAGAAATCCATCTCGGCGATGCTTGCGACATTTCCTGTGGGTATTAAGGCAATCATTTCAAGTTAGTGTCCTCGGCTGATGGGTTTTTTTACTTCCCTCAACTCCGTTTCGTCCCTCCTCTCCCCCCCTTCACCTCTCAATATACACTTAACACTGGCTTACTTCCTACCGGTAGTAGGAAAAAATACGGAGACACAATAGGAAGGCCAAAATAATATATACAGGGCTGCAGATGCTACATTTGCATAATACAGCTATGTGGTTGGAAATTTGACTCGACAACCGTTGGAATTAGTGAGAGCTGATCCTCATAGGCACAAGGACAGCATGCAGAAGGAATTAGATCAGACCCAAATAATGGTAAAGGTTCCCCTTGCACATATGTGCTAGTCATTCCCAACTCTAGGGGGCGGTGCTCATCTCCGTTTCAAAGCTAAAGAGCCAGTGCTGTCCGAAGACGTCTCCGTGGTCATGTGGCCGGCATGACTCAACGCCAAAGGCGCACGGAACACTGTTCCCTTCCCACTAAAGGTGGTTCCTATTTTTCTACTTGGATTTTTTAATGTACTTTTGAACTGCTAGGCTGGCAGAAGCTGGGACAAGTCACGGGAGCTCACTCCATTATGCGGCACTAGGGATTTGAATCTTTCTGATCAACAAGCTCAGCCACTGAGCCACCGCGTCCCACATCAGACCCACATAGAAGACCATTAATATTGAACGCGACCGAGAGATTCCATTCCAGTCTTCAGAATCAATGGTGAAGTGGATTTCCCTGAGAACCAAGGATGGGCTTCAGTTCGTCTTGTACACTACTCTACTCTTTACTCCCGATCCTAAGACGATGCTAATTCTCACAAGAATACTGGCCACAAAGGAACAAGCACATAAACCAGGGGTGTCCAAACTTGGGAACTTTAAGACTTGTGGACTTCAACTCCCAGAATTCCCCAGACAGCATGGCTGTCTGGGGAATTCTGGGAGTTGAAGTCCACAAGTCTTAAAGTTCCCAAGTTTGGACACCCCTGGCATAAACGATTCCAAAAACATGCATCCAGCTTCAATACTTTGCTCCTGTTTTTTAAAAGAAGTTTAACTAAGCCACACTTGTCCTCCCACCTTCAACTCCAAAGAGCAGGGATATGGCCCCCAAAGCAGCTGCAGCCCACCCAGTGGTGGAATTAAAATCATTTAACCACCGGTTCACAGAACTGCTCAGAAAGTTCTCCCGAAGTGGTGCAAACTGGCTGAATCTCACCACTGACCCCACCCTTAATTCAGTGCTTGAGGGACTGCCCCAAGATCAGCCAGTGCACTTTGTGCATAAACTGGGACTGGAACTCGCAGGCTCTCCGTTGCTGCCCTGATGCCTTAATCCAGGGGTCCCCAAACTTGGCAACTTTAAGACTTGTGGACTTCAACTTCAAGTTGAAGTCCACAAGTCCTAAAGCTGCCAAGTTGAAGACCTCTGATCTAAGTGGAGAGATCGCAGAGGAGGGGATTACAAGAGAGTAAATTATGCTGGCTGGGGAATTCTGGGAGTCGAAGTCCACAAGTCTTAAAGTTGCCAAGTTTGAAGACCTCTGCCTTAATCCCTACTCTCAAGGGGTTCTTCTCCTTCCAATCAGCCTTGATTCCAGGAAACTCCCTGGCCCTCGTCTCTGAATTTTTTTCCAAGCAACAGACATAGTTCTCGACTTACGACCACAATTGAGCCCAAACTTGAAACATTTGTTAAGTGAGTTTTGCCCCACTTTACAACTTTCCTTGCCACAGTTCTTAAACAAAATACACCCCAGTTGTTAAGTTTGCGACAGGCTCGTTAAGCCTGTCCAATTAGTCTATTGGTTTTGCTTGTCCGAAGGTTGCAAAAGGGGGTGTCACATGAACCCCAGGACATTGCAACTGTCATCAATATGAAGCGGCTGTCAAGCATGCAGAGAGCAACTGGCCCCAAATCCCCCAGCTAGGACTTCAAATGAGGGCTCCTTTCCCCCAGGGACTCCATGAGGGGCCGCCTTCCGTTCATGGCCACCCAACCGTCAGGTCGTCCTTGACCCGCAGCCACCGTTGAGGCCCAAACTTTACATTGCTAAGCGAAAGATTTTGTTAAGAGTTTTGCTCCACTTTAAGACCTTCCTTGCCCCGGTTGTTAAGTGAATCACTGCAATTGTGAAGCTAGAAACACCGTTGTTAACTGAATCTGGCTTCCCCATTGGATTTGCCCGTCCGGAGGTCGCAGAAGGGGACATTGCAACCGTCATAACTATGAACCACTTGCCAAGCATCGGAAGTTTGATCACGTGATCACAGTGGCTAAGCAAAACAGGTCGTGTGTGAAAAACAGCCCTGGGTCCCTTTTTTCCATTGCTGCTGTAACTTCGAGCGGTCACTAAACGAACCGTTGTAAGTCGAGGGCTACCAATATCCAAATTTTGACCATACGGATGTAAAACGGTCATAAGTGTGAAAAACAGCCCAAAGTCCCTTTCTTTCAATGCCCTTGAAACTTCGAGGGGGGGTCACTAAACGAGCTGTCGTAAGTCGAGGACCGTCTGTACTCCCCCCCCTCCTCCTTGGGGAGACCCAAGCAAGAGCATCCCACGTCTGGCCTCGCCCCCTCCCTCTGCGCAGGCGCGGTTTCCTCACGCAAGAGCATCCCACGTGAGGTTACGCCCCCCCTGCCTCCTCTGCGCAGGCGCGCTTTCCTCACGCAAGGGCATTCCACGTGAGGCCACGCCCCCTCTCCGTCTGCGCAAGCGCGCCCCGTTTCCTCAGCCGTCAACGTCTCCTCCGCCTGGCTACGCCTCAGCTCACCTGTCCCCTCACGGGCCCTCCGGCCCCAGCCCGACGCCGACGCCGCGCCCAGCAGCGGCTCAGACTCCTCGCCGTCGCCTTCCTCCTCGTCCTCCTCACAGGCCGCCTCGAACGGCTCCCGGGCGGCGAGGAGGCGAACGGCTCCGCCGGGAGCAGTCGGTGCCGCCCGGCCGGAAACCGCCACGGCCGGCGGTTCCGTCTCCAGCTGCAGGAGCTCCTCGTCGGCCTCTTCCTCCGCCTCCGCCTCGGGGGAAAGCACCGAGCCGGCCTCCGCCATGGGGGCTCGCGGAGGCAACGGCCACTCTCGGGTTCGAGTACCGGAACGGCTGAGGCGGGGAGGGAGTCTCGCGCCTGCGCGTAGAGACCCTAGCGCCTGTAGATATCAGGGGGCGGGGCCGAGCAGGGGGCGGGGCTTGACCTCCAGCCCCGCCCTTCGCCTTTAGCTGAAAGGAAAAACAACGAATTCGTGGGAACTTTGCAGCAAATGCGGGGAGTGTCAGAAAGGGGGAATTTTTCATTGCATTGAGCGGTGTGTCCATACCCAAGTCCTGATTTCTTTACGAGGGGAAATGCTGGGCTGTATAACTGACACATGGCATACGGCCCTCTCAATTCCTGGGAAATAGATGGGGAAGAAATGGAGGTAGGGACAGATTTCATTTTCCTGGGCTCCAAGATCACTGCAGATGGGGGACTGCAGCCAAGAAGTTGAAAGAGGCTTGCTCCTGGGGAGGAAAGCTGTGGCAAATCTAAATAGGTGCATCTACTCAAGGTGATGGTTTTCCCACTTGGAATGGATGGCTGTGGAAGTTGGGCCATAAGGAAGGCTGAGTGCCAAAGAATGGAGGCCTTTGAACTCTGGTGCTGGAGAAGAAGACTCCTGCATTGAGCCCCTTGGACTGCAAGGCCATCCAACCGGTCAGTCCTAGAGGAGATCAACCCTCTTTAGAAGGCCAGATCCTGAAGAGGAAACTCAAATCCTTTGGCCACATAAGGAGAAGGAAAGACTCACTGAACTGTGGCAAGAAAAGTCGTAAAATGGGGCAAAACTCACTTAGCAATGTAAAGTTACGGCTCAATTATTGCCATAAGTTGAGGACTATTTGTATTGGGTCTCCTGCTGGAACGGGGTTGGACTAGAAGACCTCCAAGGTACCTTCCAACTCTATTAATCTGTATCCTGGGGGAAAAAATACCTGGTTGCTTCTTCTAATGTTTAAAGTGAACAAATGATCGAGAAAAATATAAAATAAAGCGAATTGTCCACCCATCTCAATTCAGCTTTCCGATGATCCTGTGTAAACTCTTATGGTTTTAGTGCCAAGCTGAGCATTTAAAAAGGCTGTTTGTTCCTGAGAAACGGCTCCAACCTTGAAATTGTTTAACCTCAGAGGGACACTTCCTGAATTTCCTGCTTACCTTGTTTCAAGGCAGAATATTTTGCCTTGGTCATTGGGAAAGAAAACTGTTCAACTGTGCCCAATTGCATTGTCTTAGGAAGGCCCCTGGAGCCAACATGGATTAAAATCATCCTTGCAAACACAAATGCCAAATTTCTTCTCCCACTTTTAAATAAGAGACTCTACTGATAAATAAAAACAGCATAAAAATCCTAGATTTCACTATTTTTTTTATTATCACTATGGTTTTAAACTCTTTATTTGATTTCAGATGCATTTCAGGCTAACATTTTGTTTGTCCATGCGTGGTGGTCACCTGGCAGCAGGAGCAATAGCATTTTACAATGTAGAATGGAAACCAATGTTTGTGTTATAAATTGGCGCCCTCTTGCGTTTCTAAAATAGAGAACTCTTCCAAACACTTTTTAATCAGCCTTAATTTTTAGTCCAAGAGAATACAGCTATCGATGGACAGAAGGACTATATACCAAGCTAGAATCAAGGTGGGAAAAAATCCGTTTCCAATAAATGTTCATATTCTTAGCAATTGAAGGGGGAAGTTGAAGCAAGATACTGAATAGCAATTCGACTTATATACCACTTCACAGTGCTTTACAGCCCTCTATAAGTGGTTTACAGCCTCTTCTCCTCAACAATCTGGGTCCTCAATTTACTGATGTGAGAAGGATGGAAGGCTGAGTCAACCTTGAGCCGGTCAGGATCAAACTTCAGACTGTAGGCAAAGTTAGCCTGCAATGCTGCATTGTAACCACTGCACCACGATGGATGATAGATAGATAGATAGATAGATAGATAGATAGATAGATAGATAGATAGATAGATAGATAGATAGATAGATAAAAAAGGGAATGAATTGGTTGTAATAATGTGTAAGTGTCCATAGCTCTGGAAAGCAATTGCAATAGCATTTAGAGTTGTATACCTTTTCATAGTGCTTCACAGCCCTCCCTAAGCAGTTTACAGCCTCTTGCCCCCAACAATCTGGGTCCTCATTTTACTGACCTCAGAAGGCTGAGTCAACCTTGAGCCAGTCAAGATTGAACTGCTGGCAGTCGGCAGAGTTAGCCTACAATGTTGCCTTCTAAGCACTGTGCCACCAGGTCTCTCTATGTACTATAGAACAACTAATATTTTTTGTCAGTTGTATTAAACAAACAATGGAGCCCCTGGAGACTGGATGCACATCCTGTAAATGATCCCCATTGGGTTCCAGCTAATCTGCCTTACAAAGCCAAAGCGAAGCCCCTAATTCTTTTTTTCCACCTTTCTTCTCCGTACCTTCGTGACGTTCGGCCCAAGAAAAAGCGCTGGGGACTTCAAAGGCTACGGCCTCCATTGACAGTTGGACATAAGGAATGAAACGGGTACCCATACAGTGTGAATTGACTGGGGACCAAGGCAACCCCAGAGCATTCAGGGCAAATGACAGCTGGATAATGACGTCTTATGCCGTCATTATGCAAAAGCTAGAGCTCTTGCAGGAGGCAGAGGAACACGCCTGCCTAATACTAGCACCTTTGGACATAAGCACAGTTCGACAGGCATGTTTTTTTTTAAGGGACAGAAAAAAGCAAGCTCCTTTTTTCTAGAGGCATCCACTGGTCTGTAATGACTTGCTACTCCCTTTTCATAGGATTTCTTTTTTCCCCACTTCCCAATCGGGCCTACAGCCTGAGGATCGCCTGGTGGTCTCCCATCCCAGTCCCAATCAACTTAAATTGGACCGCCGCGGAGCTTCCTCCTCCCAGCCCTTAGAGGGCACGCGACGCCTTCACTCGGGGTGGCCCGGCGGGGGCGGAGCTACCCGCCAGGCAAGGTTCAACTGCGCCTGCGCGCAGCCCTCGCCTCCTCCTGCTGCTCGCCCGTCGCCTGTCATGAACTCCGAGAACTTCCAGGCCGGCGAGAGGCTGGTGAACGCGGCCTACGTGCGGCAGGGATGGCAAGGCCGCCGCGCACACGAGCTGCGAGTGCGAACGCTGCTGGAACAGGTGCTGCTCGCCCCGGGCGGTTGGGAAAGAGCTGGGAGGCGAGGTTTCGGAGGAAGCCCCGCCCCCGGGGCGCGGCTTAGGCGCGCCTCCCCTGTGGGAGGGCGGGGCTTGGATCCCCCGGCTGAGTTTGCTTTAGCTGCAACGAGGTGGCGAACCCTGGCGCTTTTATGACGTATGGACTTCAGCTCCCAGAATTCCTCAGCCAGCATGTTCCAACGTCATAAAAGCGCCATAGTTTCCCCACCCTGCGGGTTCAGGAGTTGAAGTCCACAAGTCATAAAAGGGCCATAGGTCTTCTCTTCCCCCCCCCTTTTCCCCGTTGGTCTCAGGAATTCTGGGAGTTGAAGTCCACAAGTTTAGCTCCTAGGCTGAGCCCGTTAGTTCTTGGATGGGAGACCACCGGGAGAGCCTCTGGATTTTTATTTTCAGCTTTTTTCCTAGGCACTTCTTGGGATGTAGCTCACAGCCTTAAACTATGGTTTAACACAACCTTAAATTATGGTTTAAGTCCAGCTGGTTGTGAGTCCAATGAGTCCTAAATCATAAACTGGCTTGCTTTTTGAGCTTTTGAAAGGAATTATATATTTCTTAGACCACAACTGCTGATCTAGCAGATGACAGGGAACAAGTAGCTTCACTTTAGGTCTTATTTCAGCCAATAAATCTAATTATATCTTAACAAAACAGACAATTTTTTTCCTATACATTATAAATAGATAAAACGAACAGAAAGCTTTAGCCCTTTGTTATAATTTTTTTATTATTATTTTTCAGTTGCAAAAATAAACATTCCATCTTTCCTTCTGCAGTGTGTCGGCTGGGTACAAACACCTTGTTCCTCATTTGCCACTTCTTTCACATTTATATTAACATTATTTCCCTAATTATTATAATATATTAAACATTTAAACATTATAAAACTCTCCATTTTTCTTCTTAATTCCTTCTAGTGATGGTGCCATATTAACATTAAACCTCATTATTCTCATCATACTAACAGTTTTCATCTTATTTATACCTCTACCTTAATATATTTTCTACTTATTTTTAGCCTTCTTCATTTCCAAACTCCTTTTTTTATTCTCCAACCATTGGTAAAATACTAACCAAATCATATAGTATTCAATTTGCTCTTTCTCCTCAATTGCTAATGTTAATCTCTTCATTTCTGCACATTCTAATATTTTCCTTATCACCCAGCTTCAGCCTGTTGCAATGACCAAGTATTGTTTTAAAATTAAAATCCCGACTACCGTTAAAATTTAGATTTTTCCATATTTTAGCTTGGCTTAGCTATATAAGCCGTTGGACCTTCATTATTGGCCTTTGAGTCAGGAAGTCCAACAGTAAGCAAAACCACACAGACTGTTAACGGGATATGAAGAGTTGGGAGGGACACCCGAGGTCATCTAGTCCAACCCCCTGCTCCACTATTATTGCTTCTTCATAGACTTGTTCCCATGAACGAAGCGTAAAAATCAAGGCAGTAAAATGACATACATTTACATATAGAAACTGTCTTACAAAAGCAGGGGCAGTCAGCAAAATGTTTGCTAAACTTCCAAGGTAAGTAGGGCCAGGGTGGATAAAAATCAATTATATTTTTTTAAAAAATTAAATCGGATTTTTTAAAAAAATCAAATTTATTTGAATAAAATGCTTTTTTTGGAGTAAAAATCTTTCTAAAGTTAGTTTTCTATATAAGATGCCTCCGTAATTTAGTTTATATTCAGCATGAAACGGAGCTTAGCTATGTAGCATATGAGGCTATATATTGGGATATATAGCCTCAGATGCTACATTGGACCTGCAATATTGGGACTGGCGGTGAGTCAGCTGCAGTTGGGACTGTTGGCTCAGAGAAGGAGCTGCCACGGAACAGAGATGACGGTTGCTCTTTAAAAATTACGATTTAAATCAAGTTGACTTAAATCAAGCCTTTTTTACTAGTGATTTAAATTGTTAAATCAAATCCACCCTGGGTAGGGCAGATACAACAAATGATAACACCCAATGGAGCTACCTGGAAAGAGATGTTAGGATCTTGGTCAGATAGAAGAAAACAAGATTGTGTATTTTTCCCATACCTTGTTTATATTATACTAGCCGATAACTGGGTATTTATTTATAGGGGGAAAATGTCTGGACCAAATGTAATTTCTAATGTTGGGTTTTTCTCCTTTACCAGAGGGAGCCCCCTTGTGGAGTACTGCCAAGCTGTTACAGTGGCAACTCCTCTGCACTGTACAGTCGAAACCATTTTACGGCAGTACAGTAGAAGCCATTTAAAGGCACAACAGGCTGCATCTTAACAGAACACACATCCCAAGGGCTGTTAGGGGTGTCTTACCCCACAGTATTTGTTTCCAGAGAGTAAGTCATCTGTGTACCAAGTTTGGTTGAAGTTGTTCAAGGCGTTCCAGAGTTATGCTGGAACATACATACACACACACACACACACACAGAGCTGTTTGTATGTATGTATGTATGTAAAAGAAAGATGATTATTATTGTGGGTTTTTCTTTTCCCTGAAGGGCAAATGTCCTGAAGAAGGATGGGACGAAAGCACAATTGAACTCTTTCTTCATGAACTTGCAATTATGGATAGCAATAATTTCCTGGGCAACTGCGGTGTGGGTGAGCGAGAAGGAAGAGTGGCCTCCCAAATTGTGGCTCGGAGACATTACAGGTAAAAAGGTGTTTCGTTTTGACCAAAGTTTTGTTTGGACACTCCCCAGGTTTACGCACACACAAAGCTTTAGAACAATAATAATAGAGTCACTTAACTGCAGGTAGTCCTCGAACCTACGACCACAATTGAGCCCAAGGATTATGTTGCGGAGTTAGGCATTTGTTTTGACGACTCTTCTTGCCGCGGTTGTTAAGTGAAACAAAGCCGTTGGTAACTTAGTAGCCCGGTTGTTAAGTGAGACTGGTTTCCCCATTAGCTTTCCCCAATATTCTGTTTGATTTCGCAGATTGATTCATGGGATCGGAAGGTCGGGAGACATCGCAGCCGTCCAGCCCAAAGCGGCAGGCTCCAGTCTCTTGAACAAACTGACTAATTTGGTGGTCTTGGATGTTTTAAAGCTTGCTGGTAAGTATGGATGACGTTTGCTTGGATCGAATGCACGCCCCCACTTTTGAGAGGTCCTCGGTGGATTTCTTGGCAGACGTTTCATGGCCCAACTAGGTAACATCATCAGTGCTAGAAGAGAGGGGGGGTTGTGGAGAGAAGGAGAAGGAGGAGGGAGAGTGTGGGGCCCATGGTGCTCTCTGAGCTGGGTGGTTTTCTTGCAGACATTTCATGACCCAACTAGGTCATATCATCAGTGCTAGAAGGGAGGAGGGTTTGTAGAGAGGAGGAGGAGGACTGCGGAGTCCTTGGTGCTCTCTGAGCTGGGTGGTTTTCTTGCAGACGTTTCATGACCCAATTAGGTAACACCATCAGTGCTAGAAGAGAGGGTGGGGTTTTGCTCTCAGTTTATATTCTCGTGTCAGTGTTGGGTGGGCGAGGATGTCTTGGGATTTCTTCGGTTGGGCTGTTTTACCTTTGTCAGGGGAAATATTTCACCCTGAACTAATGAGGCTTAGACCGCGGCTTTTCCAAACAGGCATATTCTTCAAGAAGCGAAAAATAAATAAAACCCGAAAATACGTTCTAATTAAAAACAAGCTTTAATACAAAAATGACAAAATAAGAAAATAAAACAAATCTATCTAATTGTTACATTTTGGCAGAAGCATTTTGTCTCCCAGCTTCCTGGCAGACGAACAAAGATCGAAAGGGAAGAAGTCTCTGGAATGTGCGATGTATGTAAACATGTTAAGCATGCGCAATAAATCATTGCTGATAAAGCTTATGACCTGCGCAATAATTCTTTCAGTAATTATTCAGTTCAGCTAGCAAACATTTAACGCAGTGACAACCTTTAGCTTGTTTGACAGTTTCTCGATTGAGGTATGGATTTACTTCTTGACTGCTGGTCTGTTGTTAATCTCGGAGTTAAATCTATCTTGGTGCTGATGACTGATGGGGAAGGTCCTTTTTCTTCTCTTTGGAGCTGGTTGGTTATCTCTTGGATCATGGAACGTCTGCAAGGAAACCACCAAGCTCAGAGAGCACCAAGGGCCCCACAGTTCTCCTCCTCCTCCTCCTCCCTTCTAGCACGGATGATGTTCCCTAGTTGGGTCATGAAACGTCTGCCAGAAGACAAGCAAGCTCTGAGAGGTTTAGGTTTAGGTTTATTTGGATTTATATGCCGCCCTTCTCCAAAGGACTCAGGGCGGCGTACAACATTAAAAACACATATCACAAAAGTTAAAAAAAGATTAAACTCAATTCCAAAAAGACCAAACCGATTTTTTTTTTTAAAAAAGAAACAGTACATTTAAAATAAATTAAAATTAACATTAACATTAACAGGCCAGGCCGGCTTGCTGGAAAAGCCAACTTTTTAGGGCGCGTCGGAAGGACCGGAGGTCGGGGATTATGCGAAGCTCCGGGGGCAGCTCATTCCAGAGGGAAGGCGCTCCCACAGAGAAGGCTCTCCCCCTGGGGGTCACCAGACGACACTGCCTGGCCGAGGGCACCCTGAGGAGGCCAACTCTGTGGGATTGTACTGGACGGTGGGAGGCTACTGGTGGCAGTAGGTGGTCTCACAGGTACCCTGGGCCTAAGCCATGGAGCGCTTTGAAGGTCATAATTAGTACCTTGAATCGCACCCAGAAAACAACCGGCAACCAGTGCAGGCCGCCTAAAAGGGGTGTGACATGGGAGCACCTAGGTACCCCCATGACAACCCGCGCGGCCGCATTCTGGACCAGCACCAAGGTCCCCACATATATATCAACCTTCTCCTTTCTTAAAGGTCCCTCTCTTAGACGTTGAGGTACGAAACTCTCCTTCCCTCGCAGGGGTCAAGGCCGCCAGCAGCTGCTTCGTGGTCCCCATGGCAACAGGCATGAGCCTCACTTTATGCTTCTTAACGCTCCGGCACCGAAGGCCAAAGGCCAGGTACATTCTCTGGCCCCGCATCGACCAGAAGTCCTGCTTCAAAGCCATGGTTACCGCAGGTAAGGCCTGGCCCGCCGTGGGGGGAGCTGGTGGGGCGTGCGCAGTCTCGACACTTCATTGCATTTAATTTACTTATTTTCTCGATGTGCATGCGACAAATTTCATCTTATAGGGAGAACTGGAATCTCACCTCAGCTGGTGGGCACAGACGGGAAAGTGGGGCTCTGTCAGCTCAGATTTCTTTAGATCCACTGTCGTCATTTCGGGTGATTTAGGTAGCGGTTATTTTGGAGGGTCGCGGCAACCGCTGTTGCTTCCCGTCACATTTCTTCTGAGTACAGGTGGTCCTCGACTAAACGACCGTGATCGAGCTTGTGACGTTTCTGTCACAAAACGAGACATCGGTGGAGTGCCCCATTTGACCACCTGGTCTTGCCATGGTGGTTGTTGAGCGAAACATGGCAGGTGTTAGGTCACATGGACTTGTGACCTGCAGTGGATAATAGATATAGAAGATAAAAGATGATAGAGGTAGGTAGGTAGGTAGGTAGGTAGAGATAGATAGATAGATAGATAGATAGATAGATAGATAGATAGATAGATAGATAGATAGATAGATAGATGATAGATGGATAGATGGATAGATGGATAGATACATAGATACATAGACATAGGGATGGATGGGTAGCTTGATGGAAAGAGATAGAAAAATAGATTGAGAGATAGGTAGGTAGGTAGGTAGGTAGGTAGGTAGGTAGGTAGGTAGGTAGGTAGATAGATAGATAGATAGATAGATAGATAGATAGATAGATAGATAGATAGATAGATAGATAGATAGATAGATAGATAGATGATAGATAGATAGATATAGAGAGAGGTGGGATGGATAGATAGGGAGGGAGAGGGAGGTAGATAGATAAATAGATGAAAGAGGATAGGTAGGTAGGTAGGTAGGTAGGTAGGTAGGTAGGTAGATAGATAGATAGATAGATAGATAGATAGATAGATAGATAGATAGATAGATAGATAGATAGATAGATACTGGTAGATAGATACTGGTAGATAGATACCGGTAGATAGGTAGGTAGGTAGACAGGTAGAGATAGAGATAGAAGATAGAGATGGATGATAGAGGTAAATAGATGATATAGATAGATGGATGGATGGATGGATATAGATAGATAGATAGACAGACAGATAAGATGATAGATGGATGGATGGATGGATGGATGGATGGATGGATGGATGGATGGATAGAGCAATTAACAGGTGAAACTAAACATTACACTAATCTTCAAATCCCTCTGTTATCCATCTGTTATTATATTTAGCACGTAAAAAGTCCACAAACGGTTTCCAGTCTCGTATAAAGCTGTCTAGTCCGTTTAATGAGAGCAGTTAATGTCACCATCTCCACTAGTTCAGTCAATTTCAAAATTCCTTTCTTCAAAGAGTTGGCAGCTCTTTTTCTTTGCAGGGTTTGGCAAGTCCAATCCATGTGAAGGAAACACACCCCAAATTGTTTTGCCTTTGTTTTTCAATTGACTTGTCCATCCAACCTCCAAAGAGAAGCTTCCGGTTTCGTGAATTTTTGCATCTTAACGCATTCCACGCATTCGGGCGACATATTTGTAGCCTGACATTTCAAAACTGAACTGTTGTACCCAAATCGAATCAAACAAACAAACAAAGAAGTGAAAGGGAGGGGTTTGCAGGTAAAAAGAATTACATTGCATAAGGATCCTGGATGCCTGTTCATTCGTCCATTCTTTTTTTGTTGGCCGCATGAGGTTTTGAGCCAGTGGTGATAGAAAATGTTTTAGAAGGAGACGAGCTACGGACCGACCTCCAGGCAGTGGAAGCTAAAATCCTGGATCTCGGGGCCGATCACATTCTCTGCGTTCATTCCACTACGTCCTGTTTTGCTCCAAGGGTACCTGACAGGTAAATAAATTGTTAAAATATTCATGATTGGGAGAGACATGGGAACAAGGTCAGCCAGTGAATAGGCATAGCAACTCAGTCAGCCAATGGGAGCTTAAACAGATCTGAGTCTGTGCAAAGAATTGAAACAGAAACTTTAGCAGTCTGCTGCTCTGTGAAGTAAACTAACACTCTGCCTGGGCTTGTCTGCTGAAATGAAACTAACTGCTTGTGTTTGCCCGTAACTCTCCTGCCTTGCGTTTACTTGGAAGAATCACCTATTGGTGTTGTACATTGATTCATCTATTCTTATATATATAAAGGAGTTAATGAATCCAGCTGCTTCAGTTATCTGTGTGTGCTTTCTGGATTTGATTTTTCTGCAACAAACTCTGACATAAATCCCCAGGTAAACGGTGGCGTGAAGAGTTTAAAGAGTGCATGTATGAAGATTTAGCTGAGTTTCCCAGAAAGGAAGAAAATATCTGGCCCTTTCGGCTACTCTTCGACAGGCTGGGTCAGATCCTAAATGCTGGAAAAGCAAGGATTGATTCAAATAAAAGAAGGACAGGCTCAATCAATCAGAATAGAGCTGGAAGGGACCTTGGAGGTCTTCTAGTCCAGCCCCCTGCTGAAGCAGGAGACCCCATCTCAGTTCAGACAAATGGTTGTCCCCTCTCTTCTTACAAACCTCCAGTGGTGCAGCACCCACAACGTCTGGTGGCAAGCTGTTCCACCGGTTAATTGTGCTTAGGAAGTTTCTCCTTAATTCCAAGTTGCCTCTCTCCTTGATTAGTTTCCATCCATTTTTTTTTTCTTGGCTTGTTTTCTGGTGCTTTGGGAAATAAGTTTACCTTCCCTTTTCTTTCTGGGAGCCCCTCAAATACTGGAACGCTGCTATCATGTCACCCGTAATCCTTTTCTCATTTAGTCCCGGTTTTTATTTTTTTGTCTTTTAATTGCTTCTGTTAGTAGTTCCATCATCGTTATCCTTTCATTTAACATACTGTAGCTTTTGATTGTTTCTGATATGTTTTTAGGTAATGCAGCATTTTTCCAAGTATTGTTTTATTTTCTCTTCCGACACTTTTTCTTGGTCCTTCAATTTTTCATAAAATTCCTGAATTATTTTCTTTTTGGTTTAATTTTGATAGTGGAGGTTCCCCTTTTTCCACTCACCTTGTCGGCTCTTGGATAAGCAGCAAATTGTTCTTTTTTGGGGAACAAGCCTAGGAAGTTCCATTAAGTCCTTTCCCTTCCAAAGGATTAAATCAGCAATATCGAATATATATCCCTCCCTCTCTCTCTCACTCTCTCTTTAATTTCATCAACTGCACCAAAACCCCATTCTCCACACTTGATGTCTTTAATAAATAATAATAATAATAATAATAATAATAATAATAATAATAATAATAATAATAATAATAATAATAATATATTTATTTCTTAGCCGCACCCTCTCCCGAAGGACTCGGGGCGGCGTACAACGAAACATTCGAAATAAATATGTAAACAAAACAAACATATAACAAAGGTACACTAAAACATACGTACATACATAAGGAGGAGATCGATTGATAAAAACAATTAAAATACTGTATTTAAAACCCCTAGAAATTAAATGTAATTAAAATACCCAGTTAAAAACCCGTCAGGAGCGATATGGTTAAATCAAAGTTGAGCCAGGCCAGCTGCTTGGAATAGGTGGGTCTTAAGCTTAATACGGAAGGAGCGGAGGTCAGAGGTATTCCTAATATCTGGAGGGAGGTCATTCCACAGGGCTGGGCCCGCCACAGAGAAGGCTCTACTCCTAGGCGCCGCCCCACGACATTGTCTAGTGGACGGCACCTGGAGGAGGCCCTCTCTGTGCGAGCGAATTGGTCGCAGGGATGTATGGGGCAGAATACGATCCCGCAAGTAACTAGGTCCTAAGCCATGGAGCGCTTTAAAGATAGTTATCAAAACCTTGAAACGCACCCGATAGGCCACAGGAAGCCAGTGCATCTCGCGCAGGAACGGTGTCACGTGGGAGTACCTAGTACTCCCCATAATTACCCGCGCGGCTGCGTTCTGGACCAACTGCAGCCTCCGGGTGCATTTCAAGGGAAGCCCCATGTAGAGAGCGTTACAGTAGCCCAAGCGAGACGTCACCAGCGCATGAGTGACTGTGCGCAAGGCATCCCGGTCCAGTAGGGGGCGCAATTGGCGCACCAGGCGAACCTGGTGGAACGCCCCCCTTGCCACGGCTGTCACATGGTCATCCATGGACAGCCGGGCATCTAGGAGGACGCCCAAATTGCGCGCCCGCTCCACGGGGGCAAGATGGATGCCCCCAATGGCCAATGATGGAATTAATTGGCTGAACCGGGGGGCTGGTACCCACAGCCACTCCGTCTTGGAAGGGTTGAGCTTGAGTCGGTTGTCATCCATCCAGATCCGTACGGCTTCCACACACCGGGACATCACTTCGATGGCCTCGTTGGGGTGGTTCGGGGTGGAAAAGTACAGCTGAGTATCATCAGCGTACAGATGGTATAAAGAGGGTTTTTTTTTAAAAAAAAAGAGCAAACGGCACGTAGCAAAATACCTTTGATGAGAATCGTGACCCCTGCCTCCCTCTTCAAGGTTGAATCATCGTACAATTTTTGTCGGTGATTTGGATCTATGCAAGGAAGCTGAGCCAGTGACTAAGCGAAACGATTATGCTTGCCATTACAGTATAATGAGAACATTCTTATCCTTTAATTGTTAAGGTGAAATTGTCTTTCATGGAATGTTGGTTAAAAAGGTTCTGGAAAGAATTTTTCTTACCTGCAAATCTTTGCAATCACGTTGCAAACACAAGGAGAGGTTTTACAGGATAGAATTAGAATTAAAATAAAATAGAATAGAATAGAATAGAATGTAGAGAATGGAACGGAATGAAAAGAGAAGAGAAGAGAATGGAATGAAAATAGAAGAGAAGAGAATAAATAAAGAATATAAAATAGAGAATGGAATGAGAATAGATTAGAATATAAAATATAAAATAGAGAATGGAATGGAATGAAAATAGAATAGAATAGAATTCAGGAGTAGAATAGAGTAGAATAGAATAAATATAGGATATAAAATAGAGAATGGAATGGAATGAAAATAAAATAGAATAGAATTCAGGAGTAGAATAGAATAGAATAGAATAAATGTAGAATATAAAATAGAGAAAGGAATGAAAATAGAATAGAATGGAAAATATAAAATAGAGAATGGAATGAGAATAGAATGGAATGAGAATAGAATATAAAATAGAGAATGGAATAAGAATAGAATGGAATAAGAATAGAATAGAATAGAATAGAATGTAAAATATAAAATAGGGAATTGAATGAGAATGGCATAGAATAGAATAGAATCCAGAAGTATAGTAGAGTATAATAGAATGGATCTTGTGTCTATTCTATTCTATTCTCTATTCTCCATTCCATTCTAGTCTAAAAGGCTCGCCTGTCATTTGCTTACGGTAAAATTCACAGAACGTTTTTCAGTTCTGACCGTTTGGCCTGAACCTTTTTCCATTTTGTATTTGCAGGTTGGAGGAGCTGGCTGAGACCTGCGCCAAGTACGACATCCCCCACATTGTCAATAACGCATACGGAGTTCAGTCTTCCAAGTGCATGCACCTCATCCAGCAGGTAAGGTGAGCCACCCCCCCCACCATGGAAGGCAGGGTGGAGGGGAAAAACAAGGGAGCTAGCAGAAATGACGAGAGGGACACTGTTTTAATGGGGAAGAGTAGACATCCAGCTTTGGAAACCACTTCTGGGCTTTGTGCTCGAGGCAGGGAAAAAAAATGAACTCCTGACGTTGGGTTTCCCTGATTAATCTATGGTCTGTCCTCAACTTACAAGTGTTCCTTTAGTGTTACAACAGCACGGGGAAAAGTGGCTTATGACCGTTTTTCACACTTACGACTGTTGCAGCATCCCCATAATCACGGGATCAAAATCCAGAAACTTGGCAACTAACTCACATTTATGACGGTCGCATTGTCCCCAGGGTCATGGGATCCCATTTGGCGACCTTCTGATGAGCAAACTCAACAGGGAAGCCCGATTCACTTAACAACCAGGTTACTCACTTAACTGCAGCGATTCACTTAACAACAGTGAGCCCAAAATTTCTGTTGCTAAGTAAGACGGTTGTGGCTAAGTGAGTTTTGCCGTGACTTACTGCATGGTGCAAACACAACTTTTACAAGATTAAAAAGAAACTTTTATCGCTTTTGTTCTTGTTTTGGGGGGGGATTTTTGCCTTTTTTCAGGGTGCCCGAAAAGGCCGGATCGATGCCTTTGTGCAAAGTTTGGACAAAAATTTCATGGTCCCAGTAGGTGGCGCTGTCATTGCTGGCTTCAGTGACACCTTCATACAGGAAATCAGCAAAATGTATCCAGGTACATCGTTTTCTTTCTTTGTTTTTAAAGTGGCTTTTTTTATAAAATCGAAGTGGAAATTATTGTAAAAATACAATCAAACACGTCTCCCTTAGTATAGCCCAGTGGTGGGCAACCTTTTTTTTCAACTGAGCCAAATCTCGCCAAAACCACAATTGAAATTTACTTTGAGAGCCACATTTTTAAAACCGAAAATACATAGGATGGTACACTGTTTTTAGTTTAAATAAGTTTTTATTGAGAATATTCTGCATGCAAGTATCCACATAGGTCGGGAGGATACAAATAACACAACTAATAAAACAAAAACTTTAGAACGATATTATTTATCGATAACATTAAATTCCATAAAATTTGCCTTACAATGTAGAGAAAATTACATCCTGACATTGACTGACAAAGTCACAACCACTAATGTGAACATTGGCCTTGCATTTCCTTGGATAGTTTGAGTAAGTCAGGTTTGTATGTTGTTGTTTTTAATTTCATCTCTCTCTCCCACTTTCTTTTTTTTTTCTTTTTCTTTCTCTCTCTCTCTGGCTCTTTGTCTCTCTCTCCCTCCCTCCCCCATCTCTGTCACTCTGTGTGTGTGTCTGTCTGTCTCTCACTCACTCTGTGTGTGTGTGTGTGTGTCTGTCTCTGTCTCTCCCTCTGTCTCTCTCCCCTCCCTTCCTCTCTCTCTGTCACTCTGTGTATGTGGGTGTGTCTGTCTCTCACTCATTCACTTAATCACTCACTCTGTGTGTGTCTCTCTGTCTGTCTATCTTTCTCTCCCTCACTCCCCCTCTCTGTCTCTCTCTGTCTGTGTGTGTGTGTGTGTCTGTCTATCAGTCTCTCTCTGATTCCCTCCCTCACTCCCTCTCTGTTCCTCTCTCTGTCTGTCTTTCTCACTCACTCACACACACACACACACTGTGGTCACCTTGTTGAGTGTTCCAATCACATTTGAAACACTCAACAACTGGCCTGCATTTATGGTATTTTGCAGCATTCTGCAGTCATAGGACCAAAATTGGTTGTCACTCGCCCGGGCTTTTGCAGAAGCTTCCCTCCGAAGCCCGAGAGGAGAGAGGGGAGCGGGCACCCGGCACACAGAAGAGCCGCATTAAAGGGTGTAAAGAGCCGCATGTGGCTCCCGAGCCGCGGGTTGCCCACCACTGGTATAGCCGACAAGACAAGGAGACCCCGTGGCCTAGAGGTTAATACATGGGAAGGTCTAGATATTCCCACGTAACACCGCTCCTGCGCGAGCTGCACTGGCTACCTGTGGTTTTTCAGGTGCGTTTCAAGGTCTTGATTACTATCTTTAAAGCGCTCCATGGCACAGGACCTAGTTACTTGCGGGATCGCATCCTCCCACATACATCCCTGTGGCCAATCCGCTCTCACAGGGAGGGCCTCCTCCAGGTGCCGTCCACTAGGCAATGCCAGCAGACGGCGCCGAGGAGTAGGGCCTTCTCTGTGATGGGCCCAACCCTCTGGAATGACCTCCCCCCCGACATTAGAACCACCTTGGACTTCCGCTCCTTCCGACAAAAACTGAAGACTCACCTGTTTCGATTAGCTGGCCTGGCATAATTATAATTGTTACAACTGCTACCCCCTGGAAGTATACTCTTAACTGGTTATTTTAAGGGTATTGTTTTAAATCAAAATGATTTTAGGGCTTTTAGAGCCATACTTTATTCTTCTATACAGTTCTTTTAATTTTTAACCTCCTCCATGTGTATATGTATATTTGTATTTATATTTATATTTGTACTTATTATTTATTATGTGTGCGGACTGTACACCGCCCCGAGTCCCTTTTTAGGAGAGGGGGCGGTTTAGAAATGCGAAGAATAAATAAATAAATAAATAAATCTACCCGATATGTAAGCAACCCGGGTTCAAATCCCAGAAAGGTATGGCTAGCTGACAAGAGCTAATTACAGTATACTAAATACCGTATTTTTTGTAGTATAAGACATACTTTTTTCCTCCCTAAAAGAGGGTGAAAATTTGGGGTGTCTTATACCCCGAAGGTAGACCCACCCATCCGCCAGCCCCCACCCTTTGGCCTCTCCCTCCCAGCAATTTGCCTCCTTACAGCAAACAGAGAACAGCCTGTTTCAGTTTCAGCCTCAGCACATCTTGATTAGCACAAGCAGCTGATTGTCGGTTGGATTGGCCTCCCAATAATCAGCTGTTTCAGACTGCAGGGATCGCCATTGCCTATTGCTGCCTCCGCATGCCCCGTTTTCGTTCTCCACACACTCCATTTTCCACCCATTCCAATCCCCGTCGCCCGGAACAGATGGAAAATGGGGTGTGCCGAGGCCGAAAATGGGCCGCACGGGGGCAGCAATAGGCTATGGCAATCCATGCAGCCTGAAAGGCCCGACAACCAGCTGATTGTGCTAATCAGGCTGTGTTGAAACTGAAACGGGCTGTTTGCTGCAAATTGCTGGGAGGCAGAGGCAGATTTTCCCCCCCCCTTGTTTTCCTCCCCAAAAGCTAGGTGCATTTTATACTCCAAAAAATACGGTAGTTTGAAATAGATCTATACTAGTCTCCCTTTATTTGTTTGTGGGTAAAACATAAATTCAACACAAAAAGTTTGTCGTGAAAGCGGATTTGGGCCTGAAAGATGAAAATGGAAGCAGAATGCTCCATCCCATAATTTGGTAGACTAGGTTGCCTTTATCCCACCAGAGGAAAAAACACTCATGTCCCGAGAGGTTTCTGGTCGGAGCCTGAATTTGCGGAGGGAAATGAGACCGAAATGGCGCCAACGAAGATCGAGGGGGCGGCTTCGTTGGCTTGGGAGGAAAATGGGGAGGAGCATGTCAGGTCAAGCCAGGGCCTTTCAAGATTGGGATGGCTTGTATGCAAGGAGGAATGGGGGCAGGGTGACCAAGAGAGGTTAAGCAGTGAACATGAGAGACAGAGCTCAGGGGATGAGCAAGGACCACTCACTCCTGATCCGAGAGCATGGAGAGTGGAGAGAAGGCGAGAACAGCGCAGACTGACCTAATTACTCAGGGCGGACAGTACTCCACCCCTCTTCAAAAGGTACACCTGTGGACTGAGACTTAAGGAGACACTTTTGGGAGGGGGAATTGTCGGGAACAAACTCTGAATTCCTGGAATGTTGAGTGTCAACATTTGGACTTTCCTGGGTTCCTTCCATTCCTTCTTGATTTCTGGATACTTGCCTTGCTCCTTTGGACTTCTCAACTTGCCCTGCTGGATTTCTTGCTTTGCAGCCGTGGTGCTCACAGCATCGGACTGGACTATTTGCAGCCAGAAGCTGCTGGAGGTGTGTGTGTGCCTGTGTGTGTGTGTGTGTGTGATCACTTTAGTCTGTGACTTGCCAGAAACGTGGGAGCATTTGGGGAAATTTGGAGCAATAAAGGGGCGGTTTGAACTGTCAGCTGCCCACGTTGCCTCTGTGCCATGCCCCCAAGTCATCCCAGAGTGTTTTTCTTTTTTCTCTCCCCAGGTAGAGCTTCCGCCTCTCCTTCCTTAGATGTGCTCATTACGTTGCTGAGTTTGGGCACCAAGGGATACCGGAAACTTCTTCAAGAAAGAAAGGTAGCATTTCTGGATGAATGGGTCCAAGGTGGCCATTTTCACTGGTGAGCAGGTGGCAGAGAAGTCTAGAGAAAAGAAGGGCCAGAGGAGACATAATAGCAGTCTTCCAATATCTCAGGGGTTGCCACAAAGAAGAGGGAGTCAACCTGTTCTCCAAAGCACCAGAAGGCAGGACAAGAAACAATGGATGGAAACTAACCAAGGAGAGAAGCAACCTAGAACTAAGGAGGAATTTCCTGACAGTTAGAACAATTAACCAGTGGAACAGAAGTTGCCTCCAGAAGTTGTGAATGCCCCAACACTGGAAGTCTTTAAGAAGAGACTGGACTGCCATCTTGTCAGAAATGGTGTAGGGTCTCCTGCTTGAGCAGGGGGTCAGACTAGAGGACCTCCAAGGTCCCTCCCAACTCTGTCCTCCTGCCAAGTTTGGATGCTCCCCGGTTCTCGCAATGTACTTTTGCTCTGTAAATCCAGTCCTCGAAATGTCGCAAATCTATCGCTGTTCGACCCGCGGAAGGAATAAGACGTAATAACTTTCCTTTCTGGAGTTTATTTTGGCCTGTTCCAGAATGGTAAAATTTAATGCCAGGGGTTTATTTCCTTAACGGTCTTTAAAAGCTAAGCCAAAGCTGCGATGTTCTTCAGAAAAGCTATTTATAGTGCAGTTTCTATTTTAGGTTCCACTACTAGACCTTTGTGGTGGGAGTGGGAGGGGGAAAAAATGTTTTTCCACTAAGGCAGGGGTGTCCAAACTTGGCAACTTTAAGACTTGTGGACTTCAACTCTCAGAATTCCCCAGCCAGCAGAGCTGGCTGGGGAATTCTGGGAGTTGAAGTCCACAAGTCTTAAAGCTGCCAAGTTTGGACACCCCTGCACTAAGGCAATATTTTTCTTTTCCTTCTGTAATCCTTGCATCAGTACAGGCAGTCCTCACCTTACGACCGCAGTCGAGGCCAAAATTTATGTTGTTAAGTGAGAAATGTGTTAAGTGAGTTTGCCTCCATTTTATGACTTTTCTTGCCATATCAGTTCACTTCTTCAATGAGTAACACGGTCGTTAAGTGAACCCAGCTTCCCCCCTTGACTTGGCTTGTCAGACAGTCGCAAAAGAGAATCACGATACAGAACAGAGTTGGAAGGGACCTTGGAGGTCTTCTAGTCCAACCCCCTGTTCCAGCAGGAGACCATATACAAGGTAGTCCTCAACGTATGGCAATAACTGAGCCCAAACGTTACGTTGCTAAGTGAGTTTTGCCCCATTTTACGACTTTTCTTGCCGCAGTTGTTAAGCGAATCATTGCAGTTGTTAAGTTAGTAACACGGTTGTTAAGCGAATCTGATTTACCCCATGACTTTGGGAATCAGCTGCCTGAGCATCCGAATTTTGATCACACGACCATGGGGATTCTGCGACGGTCATTAGTGTGAAACATGATCCGAAGTCCCTTTTTTTCAGTGCCGTTGTAACTTCAAACGGTCACTAAATGAACTGCTGTAAGTTGAGGACTACTGGTAACTTAAGAACTGCAGTGGTTCACTTAAAAACTGTGACAAGAAAGGTCGCAGAATGGGGCAAAATTGACTTTACAAATGTCTCACTTAGCAACAGAAATCTGGGGCTCCAGTGGGGTCATAAGTCAAGGACTCGTATCTTGGACACTAAAAGAAATATAGCTTGCTTTAGGTTCAAACTTCCTCACCGGACTGGTTTAATTTACACCTTAACTGTTTTATTTCACTTTTTTGTACTAACTCCCCGCTCCAGAAGTGTAACTGACACACTCCGAGTAGGGAATAAATAACTTGTTTTAATATTTCTCCAGCACGATAATATTCTTTTGTGTCTGGCTTAAATATGGGATCGGCGATATAGGGGGAAAAATCAATGCAATTCAGTTACTGTTTTAAAAGTTAAGACTTCTGCTGCTTGGCATCATCATAAATTCCGGATGAAATGGAATGTTGTCTCTAAAAGAATCATTAATTTATTGTACAGCAAATTGCTTAGCTGGCTGTTTGTAAGATATAGGAGCTCATTATAGTTGGGGGGGGAGTTAAATGTATATCCGCTAATGAGTAAGGCCTGTGTTTGTTTCATTTTTCCATTCTTTTATTCTTTCTCTTTTTCTTTCCCTCTCCCTTTCTTCCTCACTCTTACTTTCTTTCTTTTTCTCTCCCTCCCTCTTTCTTTCTCTCTCCTTTCTTTCTCTCTACCTCCTTTTTTCTTTTCTTCTCGCCTCTTTCATTTCTTTTTCTTTCTTTCTCCTTCTTCTCGTCCTCCTTCTCTTTCTTTTTTCTGTCTCTCTTCCTCCCTCCCTCTTTTCTCTGTCTCCTTTCTTCTTCTTTCTTTCTATCTTTCTTTCTTTCTGTCTTCTCCTTCTGTCCTTCCTACTCTCTCCCTCCCTCCTCTTTCTTTCTCTTTCTTTCTTTCTTTCTTTCTTTCTTTCTTTCTTTCTTTCTTTCTTTCTTTCTTTCTTTCTTTCTTTTAGGAAATGTTTTCTTACCTTTCAACGGAGGTGAAAAAATTGGCAGAAAGCTACAACGAAAGATTGTTGGATACACCGCACAATCCTATCTCTCTAGGTAAGGTTGGCTTTAATGGAATGACATGCATAAAAGATTTGTTGGTTTCCCTTCCAAATCCTTGTGTGGTGTGTGATATGTCATATTCTGGGCAGAATAACATTAAAATATTGCACAAGGGATGTTATGATAGCAGTGTTCCAATATCTCAGGGGTTGCAACAAAGAAGAGGGAGTCAAACTATTCTCCAAGGCACCTGGGGGCAGAACAAGAAGCAATGGGTGGAAACTAATCAAGGAGAGAAGCAACTTAGAACTAAGGAGGAATTTCCTGACAGTTAGAACAATTAATCAGTGGAACAGAAGTTGCCTCCAGAAGTTGTGAATTCCCCAACACTGGAAGTCTTTAAGAAGATGTTGGATAGCTATTTGTCTGGAACGGCATAGGGCTTCCTGCCTAGGCAGGGGGTTGGACTAGATGACCTCCAAGGTTCCTTCCACCTCTGCTATTCTGTTTTATTTTGTGCACAAAATGAAAAATAATTTCTCACAGGAGTTTTTAATACTTGCCGTTCTGAACCATGTTTCCCCTGGGATCGCAAAGCGCTTGAGATTCAAAAGGAGAAAGGCGTGAAGTGTTGCTACACATCAGTGTGGGTTTTTTTTTGTGTGTGTGTATTTTCAGCCATGTCACTGGGAAAACTGGACGAAGAGAACCCGGAAGCTGTCACGCAGCTGGGATCCATGCTTTTCACCAGACAAGTTTCCGGAGCAAGGTCAGTCCGTTTATATTAACATTTTGATTCAGGAATATCTCGGTTCCTAGACTGGGTTGCCCCACGAGGGGCCTCTTGTGAAGATCTGGGGCCCTTTAACTATGGTGGCCCTTGAGCTCGTCTTTAAATTTTGCTGTTTTAATCTTTACGGTATTTATTCGTACGGCGTTCGATCATCTTACGCCGTGTGCATTACGGATCATAACTTGGAGAAAAGTTGCAGGATAATAAGCAGCCTTTCAGTTAAGCGGGTGCCTGGCTTTTGCGGCTTGATGGACCCATGGATGGGGGGGAGGGAGAAGGGAGGGTCCTGGGTGAGGGGTGGCCAAGCATGCACGTACGTTCAACTCTGTTCGTGCATGCGCCCCCCGCTCGCACCATTGGAGTTTCACGCATGAGCAATAAGATGATAGGCAAATAGATGATTGATAGATTAGATAGATAGATAGACAGACAGACAGATAATACGATAGATGATTCATAGATTAGACAGACAGACATGATAGATAGATAGACAGACATATGATAGATTATTGATAGATTAGACAGGCAGACAGACTAGATAGATAGATAGACACACAGGATGGATGGATGGATGGATGGATGGATGGATGGATGGATGGATGGATGGATGATGATGATAGATAGATAGATAGATAGACAGACAGACAGACAGACAGACAGACAATGGATGATTGATAGATTAGACAGACAGACTAGATAGATAGATAGACAGGATAGATAGATAGAGAGAGAGAGAGAGAGAGAGAGAGAGAGAGAGAGATAGATAGAGAGATAGATAGATGATAGATAGATAGATAGATAGATAGATAGATAGATAGATAGATAGTGATAGATAGATAGATAGATAGATAGATAGATAATTGATAGATTAGGCAGACAGACTAGATAGATAGACAGACAGACACATACGATAGATGATTGATAGATTAGACAGACAGGATAGACAGAAAGACAGATAGACAGGCAAACATGATAGATATATGATAGATAGATAGATAGATAATTGATAGAGAGTTTGATAGATAGTTAGAAGACAGACAGACAGACTAGATCAGGGGTGTCAAATTGAGGGGGTGTTAAATTTGGCCTGGACATATCAAAGGACCAGCCCGGGGGGCCTCTCACAGCCTCTGCGTGGCCCATTTGTGTCCGGCCGAGGGCTGCTGGAGGCTGGGGAGGCCGAAAATGGGCTGCGCCTCACAGTCCTAAGACAAGGACCAACGTACGCAGCTTAACCACTGATTTTCTTTACTCGGAAGAGAGTCTTGACAGATTTTAAAGCAGCTTCCATTTTGGGCCCTTCCGTGGAAGAGGACCCCCTCGGTGGAGTTGATGTCCTTCGATTTCCAGAATGGAGCCCTCGCTGCCTGCAAGTCCAGTGGTGCTAGGAACGCGTTTTGAGCCCCGTTTCCTTTCCTTGCAGGGTGGTGTCCCCTGGGACGCTGCAAATGGTGAGTGGACACACCTTCCGAGGTTTCATGGCCCACACAGACCGATACGGCTGCTCCTACCTCAATGCCGCCTCGGCCATCGGGATGAAGGCGGACGATGTGCAGGTGTTCGTGAAGAGGCTAGACAGGTGCCTGAAGGCTCTGAGAAGAGGGAAGGGTCCCCAGGATGGACCACCGCCCAACGAAGACATGGATTCTGACATGGAAAAATGCAAGATAGAAGGAGGAGGAGGCGAAGCCCAGCCTTAGATTATCCCCAAAATTACTTCCAGCTTAGAATGTTTTTTTTAAAAAAAAAAATAGAAAAATAATCAAATGTCAATCAACTCAGGGCTTCTCCTCCCATTCTCCCATTGAAACGAATAAAGAGCCCAGTGATGGCGAATCTTTAAGGCACCAAGTACCCAAAGCAGAGCATTGGTGCGTATGCCCATGCCAAAGCAGCAGAAACCTGAAAACAAGCTGGCCAGCGTGCACATGCCTGTTTTTTTGGGTGTTTTTCAGGGCATTTTGGGGGCCAAAAATGCTTTGAAAAACAGCCTGGAAAATTGCCTGAAAAAGGCCCCCAAACCAGCCTGAAAACAGCCCAGGAAATGCCCTGAAAAAGCCCCGAAAAATGGCCTGTTTCTTGGCTGTTTTCCAACATTCCGGTGCCCACAAAGACCAGCTAGCCAGCATGCATGTGTTTGCCAGGGACTAGAAGAGCAGCTGGCAACGGCGCACGTGCCCACAGAGAGGGCTCTGCGCACCACCTCTGGCAACCGTGCCATAGTTTCGCCATCAGGGGTGCAGTGTTTATTGTCATTGTGCAAAATAAAGACAACGAAATTGGTTTTAGCCTCACTGCTGCGAATCCATGACCACAAATACAAGCAACATAAATAGCGTAACGAATAATCCCAATGCCCGTAATTAGGGGAGAAGAAGAAAAGAAAAAGAAAGAATAGGAAAACCAGTCATACGTGTCCGCTTGGAGTGGTTGTGGTTGCGTTTAAGAGTCTGGCAGCCCATGGATAGAAACTATCTTTAAACCTGTTTCGTTCGGCTGGCGATCCTTTGATGTCTTCTGCACAATGGCAGACGCGCGAAGAGACACTGACCAGATTGTGAATCGTCCCTTGAGTATCTTCCTTACTCTTCTAAAGCAGGTGATGCTCCCTTACTTGGATTTTTATATGTCCAAAAATTGCATTTCAGTTTAAATTTCAGATTTAAACTCCACCTTAAATTGTTGACAGCTGAGCTGATCATCTAACATTGCTATAAAAGAATTGGGACAGGCCCCACGTCCCGAGGACAGACAAATGAGCGCTAAAAGTCACTCCTTGAGGTATCTGCTCAGGGTTTAAGAGCTGCCCGTTGGCGTATTATCTGCTGCTTTTCAAGTGAGTCCGTTGCAAATTCTGTACAGGTAGTCCTCGAGTTCAACGGTTCATTTAGTGACCATTTGCAGTTGCAACGGCACTGGGAAAAGTGACTTGGGACCACTTAACAACTGTTGCAGCATCTCCGTGGTTATATGATCAAAATTCAGAAACCCTAGATTCAGAGGGGATTCAGCCGGTTCGGACCGGTTTTCCAGAACTGGTTGTAGCAGAAATTGCGGCTGGAACTGTTCTCCCACCCCGGCTCTACGCTGTCCTATTTAGGCATGTTTGTAAAGCTGGGCGCATGCGTGGAAGGCACGAGCAGAGCACATGTGCAGAAGGGGTGCGTGGCTGTGTCCGCGAAGCTGGCGAAGCGAGCGGGCAGGTGAGTGCAAGGCGAACCAGTGGTAATAAAATGTGAAATCCCACCGCTGATCACATTCCCTTATCCCTTGCTTTTATCAAAACAGGAACTACTTTTGTCAAAATGATGCTTCTTTTCTGGACAGGGTTTCCAGATTTTAGCAGCTGCTCACCGTGATATTTGTCTGGATTTGTCATCCCAGCTAAGGTACCCATTCTCTTGTCTCTGGATAAGACAACTGGCACGGTAAATGTTACATCGAATCTCCAGTTGTCATTATCCTCTCTGGAATGGGAGGTGTAGTTGAGAGAAAAGATAGAAACACGAAGTTTTAAGGGCTTTGTGTGCAAAATAAATAAAACAATTTATATTGGCACAACACGCACCATTGGCAATGACTGCCAATACAAAATTGCAAAGTTTAAACATGTCGAGGGCAGGACTACTCATCTGCTCAAATTCTAATTTTCCCTGGGAAGTGGCAAAGCAATATGACAGCTCCAATATTTACGTTCTAAAAAAGTATTTTACATTCAGTTCCAGGAAAATACGTTGGCGTATCTGGTGCAAGCATAGCATTTACTGGCAGCTCATTAAAGCAGCCACATCTTTTCCCAACATTCAGGCACGCTGGTTCTGTATGCGCCTCGGCTTTCTGGGAACTGAATCCAAACTGCTACAAAGATCTAATTACTATTCATGGGGAAAACAAGGGAAGAGAATTCACACATACCTCCTTGCCTTAATACACTCTTAAGCCTTGCTTGAGCCTACTCGGTAAAGTAGGCTTCCTTGTGTAAATTATTTATGAAAGTGCTGTAGTAGTCATTGATAAATAAATGAAATTGTCCTGTCAGTGGTGCCAGAATCACAAAACCATTCTCAGGGGTGAGGGAGCTGTACCTCTTGCCTTTGACATAATCCTTCATGAATCATTTATTTTGAGACCGCTTCTATGGAATCTCATTAACCTGTCTCATTAAAGCAGTTACTTGTCTCATTAAAGCAGCAACTTCACCAAAATAATTTAGTTCTATTTCAGTTTGTATCAAAACGAATCATTTATTTTGAGGCCGCTTCTATGGAATCTCATTAACCTGTCTCATTAAAGCAGTTACTTGTCTCATTAAAGCAGCTACTTGTCTCATTAAAGCAGCAACTTCACCAAGATAATTTAGTCCTATTTCAGTTCGTATCAAAACGAATCATTTATTTTGAGACTGCTTCTATGGAATCTCATTAACCTGTCTCCTTAAAGCAGCTACTTATCTCCTTAAAGCAGCTTACTTGTCTCATTAAAGTAGCTGCTTTCTCATTAAACCAGCTATTTCACAAATAATTCAGTCCTACTTCAATTCGTATCTTGCCTTTCAATTATTTGGAAACCAAATTCTAATTAGCGGGGTTCCACCTATGGGCAGAGTAAAAAATAGCAGTTATCAAAAACTATGCAAGATTATTCTGGGTACCAAAGGATTTCTTGATTTGTTAACATTAAGGTTGTTTGACATGATTTAACGTTGATTGCTTGACACGTGACCAGGCTCAACCGATGTCCGTTTCGGATTTGGCTTCTCTTCTGATGCTACGAAATAAATTAACATTAATTTGTCTTTGGTTTTGCATATTTTATGGGGCATACACACACACGCGTTATTCTCACTTGCATGGATTTGTATTTTGTTGGTAAGTTGATTTTGTTCATAATTTGGCCTCTTGAGCCCCTTCTATTAATAAGCCATGCTTTTTCCTACAGTGTAGAAGAGACAAGATAGATAAGTGTCATTTTGCTGTCATTGCCTTCTTAACGTGCCTGCAGCCCAGATTGGGTGATGTGTTTGAAATCCATCTATTTATCCTCCGGATGCAAAAAGAAAGGATGCCTAATTGAGCTTGCTTGTTTTCTTGGCAGACGTTTCATTAGCAGAGTAGGTAATATCATCAGTGCTAGGAGGGAGTGGGAGGGAGATTTGCAGAAAGGAGATGAGGAGGAGGACGACTGTGGGGTCCTGGTGCTCTCTGAGCATGGTAGTTTTCTTGCAGACGTTTCATGACCCAACTAGGCAACATCCTCAATGCTAGTAGGGTTTGCTGTCAGTTTATGTTCTAGTGTTCGTGGTCTCGGAGGTTCTTTGCTGTTGGCTTCTTTGGCTGATCCTTGACTGGGATATTGTTGACTTGATTGTTGGTCTGATGTTATCCTTGGAGTTGATCTATGCCAGGGGTGTCAAACTCACCAGCCTGCGGGCCGGATACGTCACATGCTGGCCACGCCCACGCCCGGTTTAGTGAGGGGGGGGAAGTCCCAATACGTCACATGATGCAGCCTCGACAACGTGAGTTTGACATCCCTGATCTATGCTGATCCTCCTCCTCTTCGCCCCTTCCTTTCTGCAAACCCCACTCCCTTCTAGCACTGATGATGTTCCCTAGTTAGGTCATGAAACGTCTGCAAGAAAACCAATCAGCTCAGAGAGTACCAAGGATCTCATAGTCATTTTCCTCCTCTTCCTTCTCCTCCTCCTCCTCCTCCTCCTCTTCCTCCTCCTTCTCCTCCTCCTCCTCCTCCTCCTCCTCCTCCTCCTCCTCCTCCTCCTTTCTGCAAATTGAACTCCCTTCTAGCACTGATGACGTTCCCTAGTTGGGTCATGAAACGTCTGCAAGAAAACCAATCAGCTCAGAGAGTACCAAGGATCTCATAGTCATTTTCCTCCTCTTCCTTCTCCTCCTCCTCCTCCTCCTCCTCCTCTTCCTCCTCCTTCTCCTCCTCCTCCTCCTCCTCCTCCTCCTCCTCCTCTCCTTTCTGCAAATTGAACTCCCTTCTAGCACTGATGACGTTCCCTAGTTGGGTCATGAAACGTCTGCAAGAAAACAGATCAGCTCAGAGAGCACCAAGGACCTCATAGTCATTCTCCTCCTCCTCCTCTCTGCAAACCTCACTCCCTTCTAGCACTGATGACGTTACTAGTTGGATAATGAAACGTCTGCAAAAAACCCACCAAGCTCAGAGAGCACCAAGGACCCCACAGTCCTCTTCCTCCTCCTCCTCTCTGCAAACCTCACTCCCTTCTAGCACTGATGTTATTACCTAGTTGGGTCATGAAATGTCTGCAAGAAAATCCTGCCCCCCCCCCCTTTCTCTCTTTCTATATTGCTGCAGCACAGAAACACCAGCAGAATATAAAATGCAGCAGTCAGATTTATATGAAGGGAAGCAAAAGTGCACTCAGTGGAAAACAGGTGGCACTGCAGCTGGAGCTGGGCAGATCAAACGGTCTCTACTGTACAGTCAGCAGGGGTTTTTTTGGGGGGGGGGAAGGCTGGTGCACAGATGCTTATCAAACGACCCGTGTTGCATCAGTGTTTTCTTTATTTCGCTTCGTTTTGCTTGGGATTGCTGTGCTTTCTCCTTCCTCGGCCAGCGTCTGCCCTACTTTTTCAACATCTGCCTTTGAGAAAACGAAGGTAGCATTCCCTGCTTGCAAATTTTGCAGCCGTTCCTACCCATGCAGTCAAAGGCAGCTACTTCTTTTTGAAAGTTTCCAGAAGCAATTCCGGTTCCAAAATTAGCAGAATCCGAAAGGTTTGTTTCCCAGATGATTCATCGTCCTTAGATAATTTATCCGATCCCAAATGATCGAAATGTCCACCCTTAGTCATTTAAATGCTGTGTTCTTGTAGAGAAGAGAAGAGAAAAAAGAAGGGGAGAGAAGATAATTGAATTAATTGGAATGAAATCAAATGGAATGGAGTAGAGAAGAGAAGAGAGAATGGAATGGGATAGATGGAATAGAATAAAAAAAGGGAAGAGAAGATAATTGAATTAATTGGAATGAAATCAAATGAAATGGAATAGAATAGAATAGAGAATGGAATGAAAATAGAATAGAGAAGAAAAGAAAAAAGAAGGGAAGAGAAGATAATTGAATTAATTGGAATGAAATCAAATGGAATGGAGTAGAGTAGAGAAGAGAAGAGAGAATGGGGTGGATGGAATAGAATAGAATAGAGAATGGAATGAAAATAGAATAGAGAAGAAAAGAAAAAGAAGGGAAGAGAAGATAATTGAATTAATTGGAATGAAATCAAATGGAATGGAGTAGAGAAGAGAGAATGGAATGGGATGGATGGAATAGAATAGAATAGAGAATGGAATGAAAATAGAATAGAGTAGAATAGAGAAGAGAAGAGAAAAAAAGGAAAGAATTGAATTAATTGGAATGGAATAGAGTAGAATAGAGTAGAATAAGAATAAACATAAGAACAGAACAGAATAGAAGCTGGAAGGGCCTTGGAGGTCTTCTAGTCCACCCCCCTGCTCCAGCAGGAGACCTTATGTATCTTATTGTTTTTCACCTTCGGGGGGGGGGGGTACACATCCCTTCCGATTTCTTCCAGGCGTTTTTGCTCCTTTTGGTTGGGCTGTAGGTGTCCATCATTGTCTGCATATTTCAGGTCCCTTCATCTCAGTTTTCTTGGACAATATTGTAATTATTATTGTTTCCTTGGCATTTCCCTGGGCTGAACCCTGTCCAATCCTATGATTAATGCTTATGGCGAATAAATACATACTAAACAAGACTTCGACTTTTTCCACATCTTAGCAAATGGCCTGTTTGGGAAGTTGGCCGTTCGCGGGGCTTGTTCTGAGTTGGATCGCGATGCCCTTGCCTGCTTTCAAAGCTGCTGTGAAACATCGGTTCGGATGGGGTGAGGTGGACGGGTGAAGGACACGAGGACCAGATGAGATAAGCTGAGCTGTAGAAACCCTGAGGAGCTGCAAATCTTTCCTCCTAATAGTAAGCCAAATGTCACTATCCAAGGTGAACCTATTGTACATCCTAATGTGCAGAATAACAGAGTTGGAAGGGACCTTAGAGGTCTTCTAGTCCAACCCCCCGCTCAGGCAGGAAGCCCTATACTGTTTCAGACAAATAATTATCCAACATCTTTAAAAACTTCCAGTGTTGGAGCATTCACAACTTCTGTTGGCAAGTTGTTCCACTGATTCATTGTTCTCACTGTTAGGAAATTTCTCCTTAGTTCTAAGTTGCTTCTCTCCTTGGTTAGTTTCCACCCATTGCTTCTTGTCCTGCCTTCTGGTGCTTTGGAGAATAGCTTGACTCCCTCTTTTTGGAGCAGCCCCTGAGATATTGGAAGACTGCTATCTTGTCCATCAGAATAGAGCTGGAAGGGACCTTGGAGGTCTTCTAGTCCAACCCCCTGCTCAAGCAGGAGACCTTATACCATTTCAGATAGGTGGCCGTCCAGTCTCTTCTTAAAGACCTCCAGGGATGAAGAACCCACAACTTCTGGTGGCAACTTCTGTCCTACTGGTTGATTGTCCTCACTTTCAGGGAGTTTCTCCCAATTCCAGGTTGCTTCTCTCCTTGATGAGTCTCCATCCATTGCTTCTTGTCCTTGGAGAATAGTTTGACTGTCACTTCTTTGTGGTGGCCCCTCAAGTATTGGAACACTGCAATCAAGGTCCATTAGGGACCTTGAGGTCTTCTCATCCAACCCCCTGCTCAAGCAGGAGACCCTAGACCATTTCAGATAGGTAGCTGTCCTTAAAAACCTCCAGGGATGAAGCACCTACAACTTCTGAAGGCAACCTCTGTTCCACTGGTGACTTGTCCTAGCTGTTAGGAAATGAGGACCTTCTCTTCGTTAGACCAGACATACCCAATTCCTGCAACCGTTCTTCGTATGTTTTACCAAGTTCACCCCTTGGTTTTTGTTTAAAGCCTTTAAAAGTGAGGCTTCCCCCCACTCCCCATTATTATTAGTAGTAGTACCAAGAAGTTGTTGGAAGGGCAATGGGTCATCAGTCTTCAGGCTGCCGTCCCAGGAGATCTTCTCCCCCCATCTGGGTTCTTTCTGGCTGAGTCGCGTGGCTGCAAGGAAGGCAAATTTAAAGTGCACCAGCATGGCTTTTTCCTCTGAAATTGCCTTGTGTAAATGTCTGGAAAATGCTGATATTTTTGTTTCTATAAATAGCAACCCTCCTGTGAAATACGCTGTATTTCATCTGTGCGGTTCCCTCCGCTCCCGATCACCAGGACTCGGAGAGAGGAATGCAAATTACGCTTCTCATGCTAAGAATTCACCCAGCGATCAAATCTTGGGAGAGGGAGGAGAGAGAGGTGGGAGAGAAAGGAGGGAGGGAGGAAGGAGAGAGGAGAGAGAAGGAGGAGAGAGAGGAGGTGAAAGAGAGAGGGAGGGAGAGAGGGAGAAAGAGAAAGGAAGGAGCGAGAGAGGGAGGGGGAGAGAGAGGGAGGAGGAGGGAGAGGGTGGAGAGAAGAGGAGAGAGATGGAGAAGAGAAGGGGAAGGAGAGAGGGAGGGAGAGAGAGAAAGGGAGAGGGAGAGAAAAAGGGAGGAGAGAGGAGGGGAAGGAGAGAGATGGAGGAGGGGGAGGAGTAAGGGAGGGAGAGAGAAAGGAAGGAGAGAGAGGGAGGGAGGGAGAGGGGGAGAGGAAGGAAAGGGAGGGAGGAGAGAGGGAGGGAGCGGGGAAGGAAAGGAAGGGGAGAGGAGGAAAAGAGATTAAGAGAGGTAAGAAAAAATGGAAGGAGAGAGGAAATAGGGAGGGATGGGAGGAAATGAGATTGAGAGAGGGAAGAAAAGATGGAAGGAGAGAGGGGGAGAGGGAGGGAGGGAGGGGAAGAAAAGAGATTGAGAGAGGGAAGGAGGCAGGGACAAAGAGAGAGAGAGAGAGCTCACTGAGTGAAATGAACTATTGGCTGAATCAGGTTTCTTTGCAAAGAGCCAAATTTAGACTCTGCTGCTTCCTTGCGTGTGCAGAAAGGAACCGAGAGTTGGCTCTCATCAAGGACTTTGTTTGACCCAGAGTGTTTCCCAAAGATTTTGATCCCCACCACTTCAAGAGGTCAATCAATCCATCAGTCAGAATAAGAGTTGGAAAGGGACTCGGAGGCCTTCTAGTCCAACCCCCTGTTCAAGCAGGAGAATCTATACCACTTCAGGCAAATGGTTGTCCAATCTCTTCTTAAAAACCTCCAGAGATGGAGCGCCCACAATTTCTGGTGGCAAGCCGTTCCACTGGTTAATTTACCTCAGAATCACAAGAGCTTCCATGCCCTTGAATTCTTTCCAGGCTAAGTTTCTGCTGGATGCCGTCCTTTTATTTTAATCTGTATGGGACGGTTTCTCCATTGGGCATATAATTCCCCTCGGAGTTTCTTATTTTGCCTTTCAGCATTTCTTGGGAAAATTGAAGGTGGTTTGTGTTCAGAAAATCTACCTATGACAAAAACGCACCTCTCTGGACTTTGAAAAAAATGCGACTGTAATTTAATTATGAATAAAAGTAGACGGCTTTATCTGGATTACGGTAACGTCATACGTTCTCGCGTATGGATTAAAATGACTCATCATTGATCGCAAGGTCCCGTTTTAGAGGATGCAGAATATTCTTAAATATCTCCAGTGCAAATGAGCTGGAACTCAAAGATGCCCTTTGGTTTGTGATCATTAAGGTAAAGGTTCCTCTTGCACATGTGTGCCAGTCGTTCCCAACTCTAGGGGGCGCTGCTCATCTCCCTTTCAAAGCCGAAGAGCCAGCACTGTCCGAAGACGTCTCCGTGGTCATGTGGCCGGCATGACTCAACACCGAAGGCGCACGGAATGCTGTTCCCTTCCCGCCAAACGTGGCTCCTATTTTTCTACTTGCATTTTTTACGTGCTTTCAAACTGCTAGGTTGGCAGAAGCTGGGACAAGTCACGGGAGCTCACTCTGTTACGCGGCGCTAGGGATTCGAACCGGCAAACTGCCGACTTTTCTGATCGACAAGCTCAGCATCTTAGCCACTGAGCCACTGTGTCCCTTTGCGATCCTTATGACTCCTTAAAATCCACCTGCAAGGAAGCAGGTCTTGTGCTTGGAATTGTTACCCCTGAACGTGTCTTCGAGGACATCCCTGGGAGACGGGGGGGAGGGGGGTCAGAAAAGTCAAGATGGCTGCTAGAACTACAGGATCCAAGTCCCACTTGCAACTAGGTGGATTTCTAGCCAGGTGGATTTCAAGCTGCCATCTTCATCCTTTTACAGATTCAACTCAAACCAGAACTTTTGTTGTTGTTGTTGTTGTTGTTGTTGTGATTAATGGACAACTAAAAGACATCATGGAAGATTATTTTTATGCGAGAGGAGTACTGCAAGGTTATTTTGTGTGCAAAAATGGAGAAAGACCCAAAGTAGAGGAATGGTTGGTAAAAATGTTGGAATTAATAAGAGATGGCAAAATTAACTCGTTGGTTTGGGGGGAAAAGGTAAAATTAACCTCTCAAATAAAGTGAAGTAAAACAAACCACTCTTTCTGAAATCTGCTTCGTCATCCTCCTCTTGGGCTTTCTCCTCCTTAATCCACGTTGCATTGTTACTTATTTATGATTCATATGGCAACAACAACGTAAAATAAATGCCATTTACCCTGCGCCCAGGTGGGAGGTGGTGTAAAATTGGAGGCAAGCAAAATTTGGTTAAGGGAGGGAAAAAGGGGGCAGAGAAGTAAGGAAGGAAGGGGGAGTGTGGGACGGAGGGACAGAAGGAAGGAAGAAGGGAGGGAGGCAGGGGGAGAGCAGGAAGGAAGAGAAAGGAAGGAAAAGGGAGGGAGGGAATAGGTGGGAGGAAAAAAGGAAGAAGGGAGGGAGGGAGGGAGGGAGGAAGATGAGGAAGAGAGAGAGGGAGAGAAGGAAGAAAGAAGGTAAAGAGGGCGAGGGAGGAAAGGAGAAAAGGAAGGAAGGAAGAGGGAGGGAGAGAAGGAAGGAAGAAGGGAGCAAGGGAAGAAGGAAGGAAGGGGGAGAGAAGGAAGGGAGGAGTGAGGAAGGGAGAGGGACAGAAGGAAGGAAGAAAGGAGGGAGGGAAGGAACGATGAGGGAGAGAGGGAGGGAGAGAAGGAATAAAGAAGAGAGAAAAAGGGAGGGAGGGAAAAAGGAAGGAAGGAGGGAGGGAGGAAGGAACATTTGTTGTAAGAAAAAGGAAATTCAAAATCCACATGAAGACAAGCCTTTCGTTCATCTAATCTAGAATTGCTAATTAGTATCTTCACTTTTCCGTTTCCAAAACACTTTATTGGCGCTTGCTGCTGCTGCTGCTGGTTCCACTTTTTCTAAAAGCCCCCCCCCCCCTTTATACAGAACAAATTGTCTTTTGAGAAGAGAGGGGGGAGGGGGGCACAGAGGCAGGGAGGAGGTAAACATTAAACACTGAAGGCTTTGAGGAGACGGTGTTTAATTCAATGGGGGGAAATGATACAATCTCCCAACTGGCTTGCTTAGAATGGGGTGCAGCTAATCCTCAATTTATAACCCCCTATTTGGAGGCCAATTGTGGCTGGAAGTCGAGGACTATTTGTGTTGTGGCCCACCAGTAGCCAGTGGAGCTGGCAGCAGATTCGGACAGTGAGGAGGTTGGGGAGGAAGATGGGCCAGTCCTGGAGTCTGGGGAAGGCTCTGATGAGGGCTCTGTGTCGGAGGCAGAGAGGGGGCCAGGGCCGTCTGACAGTTATCAGCTGCCTTCAGAGTCAGACATCAGTGAGGCAGAAGAATAACTGGAGCCTGTTCCCAGTGTGCGCATGAACAGAGTTGCCAGACAAAGGGAACAGCTAAAGAACAGGGGTCGACTTGGGAGTAAAGCCACAGGTGGACGATGAATGGCCCCTCCCAGAGGGAATTAAAGAGGAGCGAAAGGGGAGTGGAGTTTGCAGGAGACCATTAGTTCACTTAGTTGGTTTATGATTCTCTGAGGCTCCTTGCCAAGTTCTGCAGATATCGGATTGGCATCTCTCCAAGCCAGATAAGGTCTGTGACTCCCTGGAAAGACTTTGCTCGATGTGAAGTAGCAGAATTCACAGTACTTTAATGTCAGAGTTTGTTGCAGAAAAATCAAATACAGAAAGTGCATACAGATAACTGATGCAGTTGGATTCATTAACTTCTTTATATACATAAGAATAAATGAATAAATGTACAACACCAACAGGTGATTCTTCCAAGTAAACCACAAGGCAGGAGAATTACAGGCAAACACCAGCAGTTAGCTTTCATTTCAGCAGACAAGCCCAGAGAGACTGCTGGTTTACTTCTCAGAGCAGCAGACTGCTAAAGTTTCTGTTTCAATTCTCTGCACAGACTCAGATCCGTTTAAGCTCCCATCGGCTGACTTAGTTGCCGTGCCTATTCATTGGCTGACTTTGTTCCCATGTCTCTCCTAGTCATGAATATTCTAGCAATTAATGAAAGCATTTGTTTTGGTCAAGGACAAGGAGTTTGCTTCAAGTTCTTGGGAGGTCAGAACAATTTGTACTCCATTCAGGATGTAACATGCCCCTTAAAGCACCTTGTGGAAACCTGATCCGAACTGCTGGAAGGGGAGCTGTCTCATTTTCTAAGCTGAATGCCATCTCAGAGAGTGAAGGGATACAACTTCATCAGCGGACAACAGAGATAAGCCTTCCTTGACCTATTCCAGCAATGGCTAACCTTTTTGCCATTGCGTGCCAAAAGCGGGAGGGAAGCACAGGGGAGTCATGCGCTGGTGTGCTTATGCCCATAATTCCAAGTGCGTGACCCCCCCCCATGCATACACGTGCAATCCCCGCCCTCCCCCCGGCCTTTTGATCCATTTTTCACCCTCCCTAGGTCCCAGAGGCTTTCTAGGAGCCTGGAGAGGGTGGAAATTGCCTCCCCCACCCCGCGAATGTTCTCTGGATACTTCCGGAGGAAGAAAAACGGCCCTACGGGCAAACCGGAAGTTTGGGGATGGACTTACAGGTTGCCTGTAGGGCCGTTTTTCACCCTCCAGAAGGAGAAAAATGCCCCAACGTGCAAACCGGAAGTCTGAACTTCCGGTTTGCGCGTTGAGTTGTTTTTGCCCTCCGGAGGCTTCAGAGAAGCTTCCAGAGGGTGAAAAACTGTTGAAAATGAAGGCTGAAGTCAGCTGGCAGAGCTGACAGGGCAACGCCTCGTATGCCCTAACAAATGGCTCTGCGTGCCACCTGTGCCATGCGTGCCATAGGTTCGCCATCACTGCCCTATTCGCTAACAAAACATTTTTTTAAAAAAGGAAAGAAAGATATGAATAGATATGAATGCTCTCGTGTAGGCTCTCTTTGTCTCCTCCGATCCAGGGGCTCTGAATCTGGAGGGATCCTCTTTCATTAATTCCCGTTTTTATTATTTGCTCCCTTTCTATTATTTAATTTTAACTGTCTCCTCCCAGCAATGGGCTCAGAGGGTTTTCAACTGTGATCTCCTCTCACCTTTTGAGTCTTGTGTTAAGTTTCAAACCTTCATTCACCAACAATATAAAAAACAGAGCAAACATTTAACATTGCTGGCATTGCCCTATTCCCAATTTCATCCACTAGGAATGGGCAGCAGAGGTGGGAAGAAGCAGCCAAGGGCCGCCTAGACAGAGAGACAGGATAATGGTTAGGATGGATGGGTGGGTGGATGGATAGATGGGTGATAGATAGACAGACAGACAGACAAACACAGAGAGACAGAGAGACAGTCAGATAGGATAATAGTTAGGATAATGGAGGGATGGGTGATATAGATGATAGATAGATAGATGATAGATAGATAGATAGATAGATAGATAGATAGATAGATAGATAGATAGATAGATAGATGATAGATGATAGATGGATAGGATGGATGGATGGATGGATGAGTGGATGGATGGATGGGATGGATGGATGGATAGATAGAGACACAGACAGACAGACAGACAGACACAGAGAGACAGTCAGATAGGATAATAGGATAATGGAGGGATGGGTGATATAGATGATAGATAGATAGATAGATAGATGATAGATAGATAGATAGATAGATAGATAGATAGATAGATAGATAGATAGATGATAGATAGATAGACAGATAGACAGATAGATAGATAGATATAGACAGATAGCTAGCTAGCTAGCTAGATGGATGGATGGATGAGTGGATGGATGGATGGGTGATAGATAGATGATGGATGGATGGATGGATAGATAGATAGAGACAGACAGACAGACAGAGTGATGAGAGGCTTATTATCCCGGAAGAAGCCCTGAATCGTGTTTTGCTCTCTCTACCCACACAAGTTGATGCTCCCCTTGGTGGGCTGATCACCCTCACGACCTGATGTTTGTGCTTCCGCGGGACCCCTCCCCACCTCGATTGGGCTACATCAAGACTTCCCTTCCAACTCCTAGATGCGAGAGTGGCGTCAAGGGTGCAAACCCCCCCAGATGTCCTCCCTTACCCCCCACTTCCCATCCCTGCAGATACACAACTGGAAGGGAGTGTGGGGGAGGGAAAAAAAGTGGCACCCAGTTATGCCGCTGGATTCCTCCCCAGCCTAACTCACTGGGTGGGTGTCTTTGGGGGGGTGCTGAGTGACTCCCCCCCAGAGCGCCCTAAGCCATGGCTGCGTCAACTCGCTCTACCTGGCCAGGTTGAGAACCCAGGAAGGCAAGGCACCGCCCCACTCCCTTGCAAGCTCTTCCCCACGGAGCCTTTTGGGTGGGGAGGGGGGGGAGCTGAGTAATTCAGGAGAAAGGGGGCGGAAAAGCCCAGGCGGAGGAGAGGCAGAGCCTCCGCCGCAGCTGCAGCAGCTGCAACCCCTTGCAGAGAGAAGCGGGGCTCTTCGTAGCAGCAGCTGAAAGCGCCGCCGAGGAAACGCGCTAGCTGGGAGCGGCTCGCACGAGCCCCCTTTTTGCAGCATGCTGCCTGGCTCGCGCGCCACTCGCAGCATCTCCAGGCGCAGCAGAAACAGCAGCAGAAGCAGCAGCAGCAGCAGCTGGAAGCGCCTCGGCTGGGCGCAGGGCCCGAGGCAGAGAAGGCAGGAGAGGCTGCAAGGGGCGCAGCATGGCCGGAGGGGGCTTCCTTTGGCCCCGGGGGCAGCTGCGGCTGGTGCTGGTGGTGCTGCTGGCGGCGGCGTGCCTGGTGCAGCGCGCCCAGCTGAGGAAGCTGCTCCGGTGCCCGGCCACTTGCAGCTGCACCAAGGAATCCATCATCTGCGTGGGTTCGGCCAACGTGCCGCGGAGTCTCCCGGCGGACATCAGCTCCTTGTAAGTGCGGGGCAAGGCTAAGGCAAGGGGCGGGTGGGGAAGGGAGAGGGAGGCAGGGGCTGCACAGGAGGACCCAGCCCCTTTGCCCCCCCTCCCGCGCCCCAACCCAGTTCAGGAGAGTCGGCTGGGAGGAGAGGAAGAGATGCCAGCAAGGATTGGGGACCCCCCGTACACCCCCCCCCCCTGGTTCTTCTGCTGCCCAGCTTCGTCTTCCTCGGGTGATGGGAGGCGGTGGTGGTGAGGAGGAGGATGCAGGGCAGGTTCGCCTGTTAAGTAGCCGCCCCCCCCCTCCGTATTTTAAAAGTTAAAAAAAAAACTCAGGCTTTAAGCTATATAAAAAAAGTTCTTGCGCTAAAAACAAACAAAAACCACCACCTCATACCATCCTGGGTGGCCTAAAGAGAGGCACGGAATCAAAACCAGGTGAGGTATTAGTCCCGCTTTGTAAAGCCTTAGGAAGGCCACAGCTGGAATGCTGCATCAGGTTTGGGCTGGTTACACAAGGCACCAGGTTTGGGCACCAAAAAAGTCGCTATAAAAAAGAAGTGGAGACTCTAGAAAGAGTGCAGAGAAGAGCAACAAAGAGGATTAGGGGACTGGAGGATAAAACATATATAAAGAACGGTTGCAGGAACTGGGCATGGCTAGTCTATGGAAGAGAAGGACCAGGGGGGACATGAGGACAGTCTTCCAATATTTGAGGGGCTGCCACAGAGAGGAGGAAGAGGGTCAAGCTATTTTCCAAAGCACCTGAAGGCCAGACAAGGAACAATGGATGGAAGCTGACCAAGGAGAGATTCAACCTGGGAATAAGGAGGAATTTTCTGACACAGAGAGCAATCAACCCATGGAACAGAAGTTGCCTTCGGAAGTTGTGGGAGCTTCATCCCTGGAAGCTTTCAAGAAGAGACTGGGCTGCCCTCTGTCAGAAATGGTGTAGGGTCTCCTACTTGGGCGGAGGGTTGGACTAAATGACCCACAAGACCCCTCCCACCTCTGTTAATCTGTTTTTAAAAATCTGTTAATTAATTTATGTTCAGACTTTGAGGGAAATACAGAGAAGTATTCTAGGCTGCATCAACAGAGGGACAGAATCAAGATCACGTGAAGTGTTAATACCACTTTATAATGCCTTGGTAAGGCCACACTTGGAAATCCTGCATTCAGTTCTGGTCGCCACGATGTAAAAAAGATATGGAGACTCTAGAAAGAGTGCAGAGAAGAGCAACAAAGAGGATTAGGGGCCTGGAGGCTAAAACATACAAAGGAATGAAGGGAAGAGGAGCAGAGGAGTTTGGGGAATATCTGCAAGACAAAGTCGCTCAGATCCGGAGCGGATGGGCCCCCCTCAGTGGACCGGACGAGCCGACATCAGTGAGTCTTGTGAGCCCACTCTGGGAGGAGTTTGACTCTTGCCCCCGAGGATTTAGACGGGTTGCGTGGATGGCTGCGACCCACCACATGTTCAATGGACCCGTGCCCCTCCTGGTTGGTACTGGCATCCTGGGAGGTGACGCGAGGCTGGCTTCTGGGCCTGGTGAACACCTCATTGAGCGAGGGTTCCTTACCAACTGCCTTGAAAGAGGCGGTGGTGAGGCCCCTGCTCAAGAGGCCTTCACTTGACCCAACGGAGCTAGCTAATTATCGTCCAGTCTCCAACCTCCCCTTTTTAGCGAAGGTTGTTGAGAATGTGGTGGCGCAGCAATTTCCACGTCACCTCGACGAATCCGTATATCTAGACCCACGCCAGTCTGGCTTCCGACCCGGGCACAGCACCGAGACAGCCTTGGTTGCGTTGGTGGATGATCTCTGGAGGGCCAGAGATAGAGGTTGCTCCTCTATCCTGGTCCTATTAGACCTCTCGGCGGCTTTTGATACCATCGACCATGGTATCCTACTGCGCCGGCTGGAGGGGATGGGAGTTGGAGGCACCGTTTTACGGTGGTTCGGCTCCTACCTCTCCGGCCGGATGCAATATGTGTTGACTGGGGGGCAGAGGTCAACCCCGAGGCCACTGTCTTGTGGGGTGCCGCAGGGGTCGGTCCTCTCGCCCCTTCTGTTCAACGCATACGTGAAGCCGCTGGGTGAGATCATCCGTGGTTTTGGGGTTGAGTACCATCTGTACGCTGATGATACTCAGTTGTACATCTCAACCCCAAGCCACCCCAACGAGGCTGTCGAAGTGATGTCCCGGTGTTTGGAAGCCGTCGGGGTCTGGATGGGGGACAACAGACTCAAACTCAACCCCTCCAAGACTGAGTGGCTGTGGCTACCGGCGCCTCGGTTCAGCCAGTTGATTCCATCACTGGCCATAGGGGGCGAACAATTGCCCCCTGTGGAACGGGCGCGCAATTTGGGCGTCCTCCTAGACGCCCGGCTGTCAATGGATGATCATGTGGCAGCCGTGGCAAGGGGGGCGTTCCACCAGGTTCGCCTGGTGCGCCAATTGCGCCCCCTTCTGGACCGTGATGCCCTACGCACAGTCACTCATGCACTGGTGACGTCTCGCCTGGACTACTGTAACGCTCTCTACATGGGGCTTCCCTTGGGACGCGCCCGAAGACTGCAGCTAGTCCAGAACGCAGCCGCGCGGGTAGTCATGGGGAGTACTAGGTACTCCCACGTAACACCTCTCCTGCGCGAGCTGCACTGGCTACCTGTGGTCTTTCGGGTGCGTTTCAAGGTTCTGATCACCATCTTTAAAGCGCTCCATGGCATAGGGCCTAGTTACCTGCGGGATCGCATCCTCCCACATACATCCCTGCGGCCAATCCGCTCTCACAGGGAGGGCCTTCTCCTGGTGCCGTCCACGAGGCAATGCCAACGGGCGACACCAAGGAGTAGGGCCTTCTCTGTGATGGGCCCAACCCTCTGGAATGACCTCCCCCCCGACATTAGAACCACCTCTGACTTCCGCTCCTTCCGACAGAAACTGAAGACACACCTGTTCCGACTGGCTGGTTTGGCATAATTTTAACGTCTACCTCCTGGCATACACATTCTTACTGGTTTTTAGAGGGATATTGTTTTAAATTTAACTTGATATTTTAAACTTTTGTATTGATTTATTTATTAGCTGTACAGTTTGGCATATTTTACCCTCCTCTTATACATGTATTTATATAGTTATTTCTACGTTTTAATCTGTTGTATTTTAATACGGACTGTACACCGCCCCGAGTCCCTTTCGGGAGAGGGGGCGGTATATAAACGCTAATAATAAATAAATAAATAAAATAATAAAGAACGGTTGCAGGAACTAGGTATGTCTAGCTTAAGAGAAAGAAGGACTAGGGGAGACATGGTAGCAGTGTTCCAATATCTCAAGGGTTGCCCCAAAGAAGAGGGGGTCAAGCTATTCTCCAAAGCACGTGAGGGCAGGACAAGAAGCAAAATGAGTGGAAACTCATCAAGGAGAGAAGCAACCTGGAATTAAGGAGAAACTTCCTAATGGTTAGAACAATTAACCAGTGGAACAGCTTGCCACCAGAAGTTGTGGCTGCTCCATCACTGGAGGTGTTTAAGAAGAGACGGGACAGCCATTTGTCTGAAATGGTATAAGCTTGAGCAGGGGGTTGGATTAGATGACCTCCAAGGCCCCTTCCAGCTCTATTCTGATCGATCGATCGATTGACTGTATGAAAAGAAAGGGACGGGTGGGATTCAGGAGGAGCTGGCAGGTAAAATAGGGACCCACGTGAATCATGCAGGTGCCTCACCCCGACATGTTATTCCATCTTTGTGGATTTGTTGTTGCATTGTAGGACACACACACACACAGCTTGTTTGCATTTAGTTCCCCCAAAAGAAAAACAAACCATTGGGGAAAGAAGGGAATGTATAGAATAGAATAGCAGAGTTGGAAGGGACCTTGTAGGTCATGTAGTCCGACCCCCTGCCCAAGCAGGACAGGACAAGAAGCAATGGAGGGAAACTAATCAAGGAGAGAAGCAATCTGGAATTAAGGAGAAATTTCTTCTTGATTTAATCAGTGGAACAACGTGCCTCCTCCCACACTGGAAGGTTTAAATAATAGGTTGGATAACCACTTGTCTGAAGTGGTGTAGGATTTCCTGCCTGAGCAGGGGGTTGGACTAGAAGACCTCCCAGGTCCCTTCCAACTCTCTTATCTGAGGGCACCAGGTTGGGGAAGTTATAGTAGAATGCATTGAGTTGGGCTCCTGCTGATTTTTCTGTTCCTGCTGCCTCTTTTAGGAGCCTGGTCAATGGGACCTTTCCCGAAATAAAGGAGAAAATGTTTTCTCACCTGCCTTCCTTGCAGCTGCTGTAAGTATTAAGAAGGTGGATATGTTTGAGTGGTTTCTCTATCTGTCTCTCTATCATATCCATCTCTCTCTCTCTCTCTATCCACCCATCTATCTATAGCTATTCTCTTTCACTCTCTCTCTCTTTCTCTCCATCTATGTTTCTATCTGTAGGTATCATCTATCTATGTATCTGTCTGTCTGTCTGTCTGTCTGTCTATATCAATCCATCCATCCATATTTATCTATCAATCCATCCATATCTATCTACCTACCTACCTACATCTATCTATCTATCTATCTATCTATCTATCTATCTATCTATCTATCTATCTATCTATCTATCTATATCAATCTTTCTATCTCTTTCCATCAATCTATCCATCCATCCACCCATCCCTAGCTATGTCTATGTCTATATCTATCTATCTTATCTATCTATCATCTATCCATCCATCCATCCACCCACCATTGCTTCATGTTACGATTTTTCTTGCCACAGTCATTAAGCGAATCACCGAAGCTGTTAAATTACTAACCCAGTTGTTAAGTGAATCCGGCTTCCCCTGTTGACTTTGCTCGACAGGAGGTTGCAAAAGGGGATTGTGCATGACCCCAGGACACGCAAAGGTCGTAAGTATGAGTCAATTGTCAAGGATCTGAATTTAAATCAGCTGCGACGGACATAAGGGTGAAAAACGGTCATAAGTCACTTCACTGCTGTTCTAACATCGAACAGTCAAGTAAATGAACGGTCGTAAATCGAGGACTACGGGGAGTTTATGCCGCCCTTGGTACTTCTGAAACGTAAAAGAAAGGAGGCGATGAAATATTGAGACAGTAAGGATGAGCCTTTGTCTTTTTCCGTATCTTGCTAATCTTTTTATCACATGCCACACCTTTGCCAATTGGTGCCAACTTCAGATATTGTGGAACGAGAAAGTCCCCAGATTCTTGGGAAGGCCAGTCGTGGGCCAAGGAGAAAGAAATTCTGGCAGCTGGCCTTCAAGTCTGCAAATGTCCAAGTTGAGAATAGCCTCTCTAATCAAAGAACAAGATACCGTATTTTTCAGACTATAAGACGCACCGGAGCACACCAAGATTTTGAAGAGGTAGTTTAAAAAAAAAAGTTTTTGGCCCTCTGCAGGCCTCATTTTTTTTTGTGTGTGAAAAACGGGGCATGCAGAGAGTTTGAGAGGCCTGCAAAGTGCTCCTGGGGGCTGTATGTGTGTGTGCAAAAACGAGCAAAAAACGGCCCTTTTTTGTGAAAATAAAAGGGCATGCATAGGCTTTGGGAGGCTTGTAGAGTGCTCCTGGTGGCTGAGGGGGGAGCAAAAATGGGGAAAAAAAACGACCCATTATTTGCTCGTTTTTGCCCTCCCCAGCCTCCAGGGACACTCAGGAAGCCTCCTAAAGGCTTTGCACGTCCATTTTTGCGAAGGGAGTGTGGTTTCGGGAGGCCAAAAATGCTGCATTTAGTATATAAGACGCACCCAAATTTTCACCCTCTTTTTTAGGGGGGGAAAGGTGCGTCTTATACTCTGTAAAATACAATACATCCAAAATACATCCTGTGTAAGGGGGGAAAAATGGAGCAGAACTGATTACTAACAGAGAACGCTAATTGTAGAGTTGTCCTCTACTTACAACAGTTTGTTTAGTGACCAAAGTTCAAGAGGTGAGCTTAGGACTATTTTTTACAATTACAACCTTGGCAGCATTTCCCCTGATCATCCTCTTTTGACGAACCCACAATCCCTTGCGGAGTGGCGTTTGGGAAACTGAAAGGAGTTAGCAAAGTGTTTTGCTGGCCGGATGCCTTTTATGTTGCCAATGAGGAGTTTTGTTCGGCAGATATATTCTCAGCGTGCCCAGAGAAAGAAATATCTGCCTCTACCCAGGATTGAACTCACAGCCGCCTGATTCTGAGGTGAGATCTCCATCCCTAGGACACCGCACCACTCATACCCCTGATAACGGGATCAAAATTCAGACGCTCGGTAACTGGTTCATACTTGTGACTTATTGAGGTGTCCCAAGCTCACGCAATCCTCTTTTGCGACTTTCTGACAAGCAAAGTCAATGGAGAAGTCATTCACTCACCAACAACCAAGTTGCTAAATATAGCCATCCAGGTCATAGTTGTCCCAATAGTGATTTTTTTTTTTCAGTTGGACTTTCTGGTTTTTCTTTGAAGAGGTTTTGCTTCTCATCCAAGAAGCTTCTTCAGCTCTGACTAGATGGTGGGGAATGGAAGGATTGAGACTCCTTGCAGACAGCTGGTCATTTGCATTCCTTTTTTTTTTTTTTTGCAAGGAAAATTTTGATTTTTTGTTATAAATTTTAAAACCTCTTTACAAACAAAGTGTTGTCCAGGTTTTTCCCCCTTTTTACATTCTGTCTTATACATAATTAATTTTACGTCACATTATCAATTTCGTCCCCATTATTTTCTTCCCACATTTCCATCTTAAATTACATTTTTTTCTTAACTCGTAAACCAAATCATTTTTCGCCCTTCCAGAAAAAAGTATACCAACTTTATCATTTCATTTTCCACTTGTTATTTCTAATTTCTATATGTAGCATATATCATCAAGTTCAATTTTACTATAACAAGCATTTTACTTAATTGGTTATCCACACTTAACAATATTATCTTATTTAACTATATGTCATAACCAATATCAACATATTTCATTTTCTACTAATCTCTCTCTTTTTTTACATTCCTCCTTTCATAACCATTTTCTCTTAACTCATCTCTTGCTCTCTTTGGTGTTCTGTTTTTCTTCAGTTTTCTGTTTATCCTTCTATCTCCTACTCTTAAATTCCCCCCCCCCTTTTTTTCCCCTTTTGTATGTATTTTATCTTTTCTTCTGAATTTCCCCTGTCATTCTTCTATAATTTATTTGAGTAATTTGCATCCTTTTAGAGAGTCGTTGAGGCCACTCAGAGGTTTAACTTTGTCCTCAGAGTCACCTGAGTGGTGCAAACGGGTGTGGAGTCCACAACACAAGTCCTTTCAACAGCTCCAAGAAGGCTCCACACCCATTTGCACTATTGAGGTGACTCTGAGGACATAATTAAACCTCCAAGTGGCCTCAACGGCTCTCTAAAAAGAATGCAAATGACCAGCTGTCTGCAAGGAGCATCAATCCTTCCATTCCCCACCATTCCCTAACCAAAGTGAAGGGGGGAAAGCAGATTTACTTACCAACCGTGTTATCCACTTAACAACTGCAGTGATTCATTTAACGACTGGGACAAGAAAGCTCAAAAAATTGGCCCAAACCATTTTATGAGCTACTTTGTCCCAGTCCTTAAACGAATCACTGCAGTCGTTAGGTGAGTAACATGGCATCTAACTTGACAGTTGTCTCACTTAGCAACAGAAATTTTGGGCTCCATTCTGGTAAGTCGAGGACTAGCCATAGTGATGTGTGTGTGTGTGTGTGTGTTTTTAAACTTGATACCTGCATTTCTTTTTTTTTTAAGATTGCTGAATTCTAACTCGTTTACCGTCATACGGGACGACGCCTTCGGTGGGCTTTTTCACCTTGAATACCTGTAAGTCACCTGCTTTTCCTACCTCCTGCAAAGACTTAAAAAGGCAGGACGATTTATTTCTGATTGTTTATATAGAACACAGGTGTCAAACTCGCGACATCCCGTTGCCGTCCTGTGACGTTTTGTGACGGTTCCCCCCGTTCGCGGAGCTGGGTGGGCGTGGCCTGTGTGCGACGCATCCGGCCTGCGAGCCGCCATTTTGACACCCCTGGTTTATAAGTCGCGTATTTTGTCCTCCAGCCCAAAACATTTCTGCTCCATCATGGTCCGTTGAAAATTGTCACTGGCAAGATAGCGACCGCCACATCTGATGCTTCACATCTGCAGATGTTCTGGGTTTTGTGTGTGTGTGTGTGAGAGAGGGGGGGGGGAATAGAGGGAGGGGAGAGAGAGAGTGCAGTCCCCAATTCCCGGGCTGCAGCACATTACCAGGCCTTGAATCCAGGGCTGCCTTAAGGCATACCCCTGATGCAGGGGTCTCTTCCGGTTTCTGTTACTGTTGGTTCGCTCCGGGACATGCTTCGCGCATGTGTGTGCTTGCCGCACACTACATGCGTATGCACAGTATACAATTAAAAAATGGCTTCTGTGTAACCTGTGTATGTCAACCCTTGCATCATATAAACACAACAACATATTTATCACCTTTCACTGCATTTTTAAAATAAATACTAGCGTGCCAATAAAATAAGCCTATGTTTAATTTTATTGACCAGTTACATTTTTTTATTATTACCACGAGGAGTTGTCGTAGGGGCCCCAGTACATTCCTTTATGCGGGGCCCAAAACTGAGACGGGTTCAGACCGGTTTGGCCAAGTAGCGAGTAACTCGGCCGGACACGCGGCCCGAACCGAGCTGCAGGCGCCACCATCTCGTTTTTTGCTTCTGCGCATAAACAATGTTTTTACTTCAAGTGAAGAATGTCCCTCAGTGAACCGGCAGTAAAAGAAGCCGGAACCCAGACCCCTTAATGCTGCTAGGATGGCCCTGATTGAGTTGTTCAGAACCGGGCGGCGAGAAAGTGACGGGTGAGCTAACACTCGTGCACATTGACACTCGTGTGAGCAGCAAGCAAGGGCGTGTGCACGCACTACATTTGCACACGTGACGAGCGCAGGTGCCCACCACTTGTGCCAAACTATTCCCTTGTTCCCCTCCACTGGTCCACAAAGCTGCAACGGTTGGGGAATTCTGCTCTAACGGTGCAATCAATGGTGGCTCAGTGGCTAAGGCGCTGAGCTTGTCGATCAGAAAGGTCGGCAGTTCGAATCCCTAGCACCATGTAATGGAGTGAGCTCCCGTGACTTGTCCCAGCTTCTGCCAAACTAGCAGTTCGAAAGCACGTAAAAAATGCAAGTAGAAAAATAGGAACCACCTTTGGTGGGAAGGGAACAGTGTTCCGTGCGCCTTCGGCATTGAGTCATGCTGGCCACATGACCACAGAGACGTCTTCGGACAGCACTGGCTCTTCAGCTTTGAAACGGAGATGAGCACCGCCCCCTAGAGTCGGGAACGACTGGCACATATGTGCGAGGGGAATCTTTACCTTTACCTTACCCTGTAAATGCAAAGCTGAAGTGTGATTTTGTTCCTATTTCCACAACTCCCCGAAGTTGAGGCCGTCCTTAACTTACAACAGTTTGTTTAGTGACCATTCAAAGTTACAACATCACTGCCAAAAAAAGGTGACTTGTGACTGTATTTCACACCTAAGGACCGTTTATTTATTTCTGTCTCTGTTTCTCTCTTTTTGCGTAGATTTATTGAAGGAAATAAAATTGAAACCATTTCAAGAAATGCATTTCGGGGTCTCCGAGACTTGACTCATCTGTAAGTTGTTGTTGTTTCATGCTAATTTATATCTTGCTTATCACCTCAGCCATGCTGTTACCTCTGGCTGAGTAGATGTAGTACTTGGTTTACGACAATTTGTTTAATGACAGCTCAAAGTTACACATCCTGAAACTTATCCTGTGCTTCCTGCAGGATAGTTTTTTCCCCCTGTGTCCCTTCGCTGTTGAACACAAGTGCTGCTTGTTAGGTGTGTGTTGTCCTGCAGAAAACACCACAACACAGTCCTTTTAGCAATTCCAAGAAGGCCCCTCACATATTTCCACTATTCAGGTCACCTTGAAGACACAGACCAATCTCCCAATTTTGCACCAATTTTGACGTTCATGGCCTCTTTGATGATACAAATAAACCTCCAAGTGGCCTCAACGACTCTCTAAATGGATGCAAATGACCAGTCAGAGTTGAGCTTCTGGGATGAGAAGCAAAATGTCTTTAAAAGGAAAAAAAACAAGTCCAGTTGCCTTGTGTGTTCTGACCGAGGCTTCCCAAGAGCATGAAGCAGAGTCCTGGCCCCAACAGAAAAACCCCTTTTATTCATTGACTGTGAATTCTGCTCATTCACACCCAGCCAAGTCTTTTGAGGAAGGATTTACAGTCACAGACCTTATTTGGCTTGGAAAGCTGCCAGGCCAATCTCTGCAAAATTTGGCAAAGAGTCTTGGAGAGTCACAAACCAATTAAGCAAACTAATGGTCTCCTGCAAACTCCACTCCCCATTCGCTCCCCTTTTATTTCCTCTGGGAGGGGCCGTTCATCGTCCACCTGTGGCCTTCCTCCCAAGTCGACCCCTGTTCCTTAGCTGTTCCCTTCATCTGGCAACAGAAAAATCCCAGTGAATTCCCAGCATCTGACCTTCTGAAAGGTTTGGGATTTCTCTCCACTTTAAAAGTTGTTATTAATTTTGTCCTTTCTACGTCAACCTTCAATTGAGAATCTTCAAACACTTCTCAACAACCATGATACAACAGTGTTACTGATTTCAGATTCTATCTATAGGGTTTAAACGGTTTTCAAACTTATTGTGACATCTAACTTTACTTTTCCAGCTCTCTCGCCAATAACCAGATTAAAGCTTTGCCAAGGGACATCTTTGGTGATTTAGACTCTCTGATTGAACTGTAAGTAAAGCTTCATCGTGTTGTTGTTGTTTTGTAAATCTTATCTCAGCATCCAGAATTTTTCCTTGAGCTGTTTGGATGTGAAATTGGGACTAGCAAGAAGAACCTTTGCTCTCATTCGTTTTCTAAACCGTGTGCTTCATTTGAAACGGTTTTCCTCTTACATTATTTGAAATATTTCAAGGTTGCTAGAGTGTACCATATCATACCTGCCGAGAGTAACTTTGCATTATAAATAAAAGAAGCAAATGTCACGGAAAGCAATGCCAAGGGGGGGGAAAAACAATCTCTAACAATGTTGGCTCTGAGGACAATTAACCAGTGGAACAGCTTGCCACCAGAAGTTATGGCTGCTCCATCGGAGGTATTTCAGAAAAGATTGGGTCTCTTGCCATGGCAGGGGGTTGGACTAGAGGACCTCCAAGGTCCCTTCCCACCTTATTATTCTATGTTCTAATTCTTCTTGAAAGTCTGTTGTCGGTCTAATGAGCAGAAATTGGTTGTTATTATTGTTGTTGTTGTTATACTTTTATTTATTAAACATGAAACTCAGTCAATTGAACATTTACAAATGTATCACAAATATCCTTGACTGGTGCTGATGGTTGATAGGGGTTACTGCCAGCATCCTAGGTATCAGCCAAGGTTATTTATTATCTCTCTTATTCATTAAACATGAAACTCAGTCAACTGAGCAGTTAAAAATATCAGAGTTTGTTGCAGAAAAATCAAATCCAGAAAGCACAGACGGATAACAGATTCAGCTTGATTCATTAACTTCTTTATATAGATAATAACAGATTAATAAATGTACAACACCAATAGTAGATTCTATCAGTGTGGTAGAAGTTACAAGCAGAACACAAACAAGAGAGAGCCGTTAGTTTCATTTTCACAGTTCAGAACAGACAGAGATAAGTCTTGTTTCAGTGTCAAGTCTCAGCACAGTTCTGTTTCAGCTCCCATTGGATGACTTTGTTGCTATTGGCTGACCTTGTTACCATGTTTCTCCCAGTCATGAATATTCTAACAAAATATGTGTCACAAATACCATTGATTGGTGCTAATGTTGTTGTTGTTGTTATTTGTCTTCTTGTGACAAAGAAATAACATCCACAACAGAAAGCGCTTTTATTAATTAAACTTGATAGACAAACATTGCTTTGTCTTTAAAAATCCCACTCTGCTCACTTCTTATTTCTGCCCCGTTGCTCTTTTTCCAAACGAAAAACTTGCAAGAATCGGTTGAGTTTCGATTCCAGCTTCTTTGCAAACCAGCTTTTCTTTCCCCGCGTATTTCTAGAGACCTGAGGGGAAACAAGTTTGAGTGCGATTGCAAAGCCAAGTGGTTGTTTTTGTGGCTAAAGATGACCAACTCCTCCGTTTCGGAAGTCCTGTGTGTGGGTCCCACGGAATTTCAGGACAAGAAATTAAACGAAGCCTCGAGCTTTGACGACGAATGCACCACGACAGGTATTTTGGCGAAAGCAAACTTTCTTTTGCAAGTTAGTCAGGAAGAGTTGGGCTTTTGGTGTTTTTGGCCAGGGGTGGGCTGCTACAGGTTTGACCAGATTCGGGAGAAGCTGTAGCTAACGTTACGGCTGGTTTGGAGAACCTCCAAATCCCACAATCGCCTACTCCTCGCCGCCCCTCCCATCCTGCCCCTTTCCTCCCAGGAGTCTCCACGCGGCCCCTTTTGGAGGTGAGGTAAGCTCAGGGCCTGCATGGAGGCTCGGGAGGGGGAAAAATGGGTCTCCCGGAAGTCCAGAAGGCTGGAAACGCGCCGCGGCCTCCAGAACCCAGGGAGGCTGTTTTCACTCTCCCGGAGGCTCGAAAAAAGCTTCCGGAGCCTGGGAAAGGCGAAAACATCCCTTCCGCCATGGTGCAGGAGGCCGGCTAGGCGATGCCCACCATGCCCATGCCCACCCAGAAACTGGGCAGAGAATTTTTGAAGCCCACCCCTGTTTTTGGCCCCTTAGCAAATGCGTTATTGTTTCAAATGGTCGTATGGCCCCATTTTACGACTTTTCTTGCCACCGTTGTTAAGTGAATCATTGAGTTTGTTAAGTTAGTTGCCTGCTTGTTCAGTGAATTCTGGCTCCCCCATTGTCTTGGCTTGTCCGACGGTCGCAAAAGGGGATGACGTGACCCCTGGGGAATACTGCCACCGTCATAAAGGTGAGTCAGTTGCCACGCGTCTGAATTTTGATCATGTGGCCACGAGGCAGGAAGGCTGCAACGGTCGTAAGTCTGAGATAGTCACTTTTTCCAGTGCCGTCGTAACTTTGAACGGCCGCTAAATGAGCTGTCGTAAGTCGGGGACTGCCTGTATCTTTTATTTTTAGTTCAGCGTTAGCTTCCCCAAGCTGAGCATTTCCAGATCAGGGCTGAACAGCTTCCCGCCTCCTGCCGAATTCCATTGTAACACGCTTGTTTTCGATTAAATATGATTACAGATTTTGTTGTCCATCAGATTTTGCCCTATCAGTCAGTCTCCATCGACACCTTCAGCTCCAAAAACGACGTTTATGTGGCCATTGCGCAAACCAGCATGGAAAACTGCATGGTGCTGGAATGGGACCACATAGAGAAGAACTTCCGGAGTTACGACAACATCACCGGTAAAAAATAACCCGATGCGCCACGTTTCAACGCATCCTTTGGGATTCACAGGGTGCATTCCCCCATTCTGTCAAGGCAGTTCTGAGGATTTGGTAAAATTGCCTCTTATGGGGGAATTGTCTCTCAGCACGGGTAGGACTCAGCCAGTTCAGACTGGTTCGGGTAAACGGGATGCTAATTTTACATCTGGTTCACCGAACCGGTAGTTGTAAGGAGTGTCTTCCCCCCCCTCTACTCCCTTCCCAGGAGTCTCCACGCGGCCCGTTATCCCGGGTAAGTGCAGGGCCCGCACGGAGGCTCTGGGAGGGTGAAAAATGGGCCTCCCAGAAGTTTGGAAATGGGCCTGTTTCCGATCTCCAGAGGGCCTCCAGATCCCGGGGGAGGCTGTTTTCGCCCTCCTGGAGGCTCAACGAAAGCCTCTGGAGCCTGGGGGAGGGCAAAAAACAGGCCTCCCGGAAGCTCTGGAAGTCCTGAAATGGGCCTGTTTCCAGGGGAGACCAGACTCAGAAAGGTTGGTCATTGTGAACTCCCTTGAAAGACCGTGAGAGGGGAAAGACTTTGCTGGAGAGGAATTCACTGTCAATTAAATAAAAGGGGTTTATCGGGACGGGGACTTGGCTTCGTGCCGCTGGGGCTCCGTCAGAATAGTCACTCGCGCTATCTTTGTGGCCGCCTGCAGCCCACGTCACTCAAGCATCGCTATGAAAGTTGCAGGAATGCGTGTCCACACCCACATGTGCTTGCCCCTCCCACAAAATCTCTCCCTCCCCCTGCTCCGGGCCCCCAACCCCAGAAAGTTTGGGGACCCCTGCCTTAAATGAAGAATTTGCTTAAACAGTAGGTACAGTTTGGGCTCTGCTAACACCAGGGGTGAAATTCAGCAGGTTCCAGAGAATCGGGTGCGGAAATTTTGAGTAGTCTGGAGAACCAGAAAATACCATCCCTGGCTGGCCCCGCCCGCATCTATTCTCTGCCTCCAGAGTCCCTGCTGAATGGGGATTTTGCAGTATCCTTCCCCTGCCACGCCCACCAAGCCACGGCCATAGAACCAGTAGTTAAAAAAAAAAGAATTTTCACCACTGGCTAACAGTATCCCTTTGTTTGAGTCAACAGGCCAATCCATCGTGGGTTGTAAAGCTATCTTGATTGACGACCAAGTCTTTGTGGTGGTAGCTCAGCTTTTTGGCGGGTCCCACATTTATAAGTACGAGGAAAGCTGGACCAAATTTGTCAAGTTCCAGGATATTGAGGTCTCCCGCATCTCCAAGCCGAACGACATCGAGCTCTTCCAGATCGAGAGCGAAACCTTCTTCGTCATCGCGGATAGCTCCAAAGCTGGCTTGACTACGGTTTACAAGTGGAACAACAAGGGTTTCTACTCCTACCAGTCCCTGCACGAGTGGTTCCGGGACACAGACGCCGAATTCGTCGACATAGATGGGAAATCTCATTTGATCCTGTCCAGTCGCTCTCAGATCCCGATTATCCTTCAGTGGAACAAGAGTTCCAGAAAGTTCCTTCCACACAGCGAGATACCCAACATGGAGGACGTTCTGGCCGTCAAGAGCTTCCGGATACAAGATGGCCTCTACATCTCCCTCACCAGGTTTATCGGCGATTCGAGAGTCATGAAATGGGACAGCAAACAGTTTGTGGAGATCCAGGCTCTTCCTTCCCGGGGGGCCATGACCCTGCAGCCTTTCTCCTTCAAGGACCACCATTACCTCGCTCTGGGAAGTGACTACACCTTCTCCCAAATATTCCAGTGGAATGAGGAGAAGAGCCTCTTTCAAATATTTAAGGAGATCTACGTGCAGGCGCCCCGCTCCTTCACCGCGGTGTCGACGGATAGGCGCGATTTCTTCTTTGCTTCCAGTTTTAAAGGCCACACGCAGATATTCGAACACATCGTGGTTGACTTGAGTTTATGAAGCGGCCCCAGGCGTGGGGGACTCATGTAGGATGATACTTTCACACGAACACAAAAGAGGGGAGGGAAAATAAGAACAAATTATTCACCTTTGATAGCTAGAGAGAACCCTTGGCATTAACTCCGCAAGGGTTTTGTTTTTTTTTTGTTTTGGAACTTTTTAGAAGTTTGCCTATTTAATCAGGGAATGCATTAACTCGGTTAAGTGCATGCCATGCCAATTTTACCCTGGACAAGGGGTATTTTCAAAGCCTCCTATTGCTCATAGACGGTGTGCAAGGCAGTAGTTCTGAAAACGGTGCAAAACTGGAAGGAGGAACAGCTGAGAAAGTGGCTGAAACTAAGAGAGGGGGCTGCTAGGAAAAACAATGTTTTTTTCTCTTCTTCAGGACTTGGAGGTTGGAAGCCATTCCTTCTAGTGGTTTACGATTTGCAGCTGTTAGCATCCTGATGAGGAAACCTGCTCACGGGATGCGTCTCTGTGAGGATGAAGTCGTCCTGGGTTCTGGACCCTGGGAAATGAAGCGGGGGAAATCTCTAACTCACGTTCAGAGTTGGAGAAAAGTGCTGATAGCTCTTTCGAATTACCACTCAAAAAGAGTAATGAAAAGAAAAGGAGGAGGGGGAGAAGGAGAAGGAGGAGAAATATTGCAGGGTCCTTGGCGCTCTCTGAGCTGGGTGCAAACGTTTCATAACCCAGCTAGGTAATATCATCAGTATTAGAATGGGTGGGTTTTGCAAAGAGGAGGGGGAGGAGAAGGAAGGAGAAGGGGAAGGGAGTGGAGGAGGACTGTGGGGTCCTTGACGCTCTCTGAACTTGGTGGTTTTCTTGCAAACATTTCATAGCCCAACTAGGTAACAACATCAGTGCTAGAAGGGAGTGGGATTTGTGAAGAGGAAAGGAGGAGTAGAAAGAAGGAGGAGGAGGAGAAAGAGGAAGAGGAGGAGGAAGATAAGGGAGGACTGTGGGATCCTTGATGCTCTCTGAGCTTGGTGGTTTTCTTGCAAACATTTCATAACCCAGCTAGGTAACAACATCAGTGCTAGAAGGGAGTGGGATTTGTGAAGAGGAAAGGAGGAGTAGAAAGAGGAGGAGGAGGAGGAGTAGAAAGAGGCGGAGGAGAAAGAGGAGAAGGAAGAGGAAGATAAGGGAGGACTGTGGGATCCTTGGTGCTCTCTGAGCTTGGTTGTTTTCTTGCAGATGTTTCATAACCCAACTAGGTAATATCATCAGTATTAGAAGGGGGTGGGTTTACAAAGAGGAGGAGGAGGAGGAGGAGGAGATTACTCCATTAATTAATATCCTTCCCTAGTTGGCTAGTGGGTAGACTTGCATTCAGTAGTCCATCAGAATGAATACGATAAGATTGATGGCTAAATTAGATTTTATCAGGCGTTTACAGCAGCTGAAGATGAAATCTTTTCAATTCTGACAGCAAAAACAGCCTTTTGACATGACAGCTTTGCGTTTGGCCTTTATCTCCCCACATTATTTTCTACCCTGTTCTCTTGCCTGAGCCTTAGGCACAAGTCAAGCTTAAATTCTTAATTTTAAACTTTTGATCGCAGTGATAAAGATGCATTCCTTCCTTTGAAATATCTGGGAAATAATAATCCTTTGGCTGAAATTCATCCTCCTCTCGTTCAAACACGGTGTGTCGAAAGGATAAATAAATATTTGAGACAGAGAATGGATCTGGAGATGATTTGATTGAGTTTAAATTTCCAGACCAAACGGATCGATCCCCCAAAAGTTGATTTGAATTATTGGAGAGAATTGCTTGCGTTCTCATAGATTTCAACCATTGTTCAGGACTTCAGGTCTGTAGATGGGAAATAGCATTTTCTGAATCGGATGCAGAACTCAGTTAAGCAATTGAGTTGAATTCATTTTTCAAATCTCTTTGAAGGTTTCAATTAATGTATGCATAAATGACATCGTTCGGATACTTTGTATGTCATTTGTTAATTGGGGTTTTCCCCCCCAGGTTGATTACCTGTTTTATCAAACCGCAACTTTGAAAAATTGACTCGCGCAAATCTGGCAGACGTGATTGAATAATTGGGCAAAGCGCAGAGGTGGGGTTCAATTGCCTCCCCTACCGGTTCGCAGATGTGAGCATGCATGCGCCTCGTCTGTGCATGCACATGAACAGTGCTTGCACATTACGTCATGGCGGTGGGCGGAGCCTCCCACAGCCGCCACTACTAGTTCACCCGAACCAGAGAGAATCGGCTGAAACGCACCTCTGGCAGACTAGAAGACCCCTCTTCCAGCTCTATGCTGATTGATTGATTGATTGATTGATTAAAATTGTTTAGGGTCTCCTGCTTGAGCAGGGGGCTGGACTAGAAGACCTCCAAGGCCCCCTCCAGCTCTATTCTGATTGATTGATTGATTGATTGATTGATTGATTAACATTCTTTAGGGTCTCCTGCTTGAGCAGGGGGCTGGACTAGAAGACCTCCAAGGCCCCTTCCAGCTCTATTTTGATTGATTGATTAAAATTTTCTAGGGTCTCCTGCTTGAGCAGGGGGCTGGACTAGAAGACCTCCAAGATCCCTTCCAGCTCTATTCTTATTGATTGATTGATTGAAATTGTTTAGGATCTCCTGCTTGAGCAGTGGGCTGGACTAGAAGACCTCCAAGATCCCTTCCAGCTCTATTCTGATTGATTGATTGAAATTGTTTAGGGTCTCTTGCTTGAGCAGGGGGCTGGACTAGATGACCTCCAAGGCCCCTTCCAGCTCTATTCTGATTGAAAACGTGTCAATTTTGTAGGCAGCTATCAGTCCAGCTTCCAATGATTAAAAATCCCAATTGCAAAAAAAGAGAGCTTTGGGTTGCTTTTATTGCATTAGATTAGAACAATAAAATTCAGAGCTTTGTGGCATTTGAGGATTTGGCAAGAGAGGAGAGTTGGGTCCCAGAAGTCTATTATAATTTTTGAAATGTCCTGATGGATTATTATTATTATTGTTTTTCAACTAATGTATTCCCAAACCAAAAATGAACCTTACTATGATCATTATCAATGATAATGACAGCATATTAACTTGTCCAGACCCACCTCTAAAAGGGTTTAAAATAATAAATATATAGTCTAAAATGCATTACCAAAATAAATATAATTCTATATGCTTTGCTCTGTCTGAGGTTAAAACAATTCTTGGCTACATACTTCTGAATACATTCTCTTTTTTTAAAAAAAAAACTCTCTCTTTTTAAGGCCTTAAAACTAGTGATGCTTATCCAGACAAAAGCTTTGTGGTCTTGACAACACAATCTTGTCTATTTTCCCAAACCCAGAAAATTTGTTCTGTCCCAGCCTTAGCAGAAGCAAGGACAAACTTCTTGTCATGAAAAAACCCTCTTCATTTACCTCTTGTGAATTAATTGCATTCACCCACCGAAAAGTCCAGGCCTTAGTCCTTCAAGGAGTTAACTGCAGTACAGACCTTATCAGTTCCTTGAGCTCCCAGCCAAAAGGCTGTAAATTAAGTTCTGGCAAGCAGTCTCTGTGGCACAAAACACAATGAGCAACACCTTCAGAAATATGAACTGTTGTCTGCTACGACCACCACTCCCCTTTTCCTTCTATTTATTCCCCAGCCAGGGAGGGGCCGTTCAGCATCTACGTGTGTTTTGCTTCCTGAGTTGACTCCTTGTCCTCCATAGTTCACCTCTCCTAACAGCTCTGTGCATATGTGCATGTGGAACAGGCCCCAGCTGTTCTTCTTCCTCACTCATCTCGGCCTCAAAAGGCAGCTGCCTCTTCCAGTGGCTGGGAAATGTCGGACGGGGCTGGATGCACGCCAGGGGACTGATCTTCCTGTTTCTGGTGCTCCCGCGTGCCAGGGAGCTGCTCTTCCAGTTTCCGGCACTCCCCTGCACGAATGTGCTCCCATTTTAGCAGCTGGTACTGAAAAGTGTGCCAACATTGATCGAGGGGCGCTTGCTGGAGCAGGGGACAGCTAGAAGACCTCCAAAGTCCCTTCCACCTCTATTCTGATTAAATTAAACCTCCAGTTGCATGGGAGCCATTTTGTGAACAGCTAGGGACTCCACGGAAGCCATTTTGTGAGAATATTTGCAGCACACTTTATCTGGCTGGTTCAGAAACCGGTAGGGATTCCTGCCCTAGAAAAGCATAAAAGGTTTTGGAGACCTCAAAACAAGATTTCTTTTAACACTCGTACTCTTTGTTTACAGAGGTTGGCCGGAATGGCACTTTCGTAAAACATCTCTTCGATTACTACAGGTGGTCTTTGACTTGGAACAATTCAGTCAGTGACCATTCCAAGTTATGATGGCACCGAAAAAAACCCATTTTTCACAGTGATGACCGTTGAGCGATCATAATTCAGACGCTTTTGGCTACTGTCTCATATTTAGGATGGCGGCTGTGTCCTTGAGAGTTCACATGACCTACCTTTCGACAAGCCAAGTCAATAGGGAAGCCAGATTCGTTGAACCAATCCTGTTACTCACTTAACAACTTCAGTGATTCACTTAACAACTGTGGCAAGAGAGGTCATAAACACAGGGCAAAAAGAAATACTTAGCAACAGAAATCTTGGGCTCAATTGTGGCAGTATGTCAAGGGCTACCTGAATTCAAATTTGGGGAAATTAAAGGTAAAGATTCCCCTCGCAAGTATGTGTTAGTCGTTCCTGACTCTAGGGGGCGGTGCTCATCTCCAGTTCAAAGCCGAAGAGCCAGCACTGTCCGAAGATGTCTCCGTGGTCATGTGACCAGTGTGACTCAACGCCAAAGGCGCACAAGAACGCTGTTCCCTTCCCACCAAAGGTGGTTCCTATTTTTCTACTTGCATTTTTTATGTGCTTTCGAACTGCTAGGTTGGCAGAAGCCGGGACAAGTAACGGGAGCTCACTCCATTAGGTGGTGCTAGGGATTCGAACCGCCCAACTGCCGACCTTTCTGATTGACAAGCTCAGCGTCTTAGCCACTGAGCCACCGCATCCCAATTTGGGGAAATTAAAGGTATGGAAAGGGATATGAGTTAAGCACCATGAATGTCTGGCTTTTAAAGTCATAAACTGGTCTCATGAATTGTGTATTGTTCCAATCTCTTGAAACTCCTTCGTTTGTGACACAAGATTCGTCCATCTCAGTCAAATTGGCTTCAAGAAGGCATACAAACTTCCAGAAAATAAAAATCAATTGTCCTGATCTTGCTACAGGGAATGTAGTTAAAGTTTCAAGCATTGATTTGTTGTGGCCCGCCAGCAGACAGCAGAGCTGGCAGCAGACTCGGACAGTGAGGAGGGTTGGGGAGGAACCTGGGACAGTCCTGGAGTCTGGGGAAGGCTCTGATGAGGGCTCTGTGTCAAAGGCAGAGATGGGGCCAGGGCTGTATGCCAGTTATCAGCTGCCTTCGGTCAGACATCAATGAGGCAGAAGAACAGCTGGAGTCTATTCCCAATGTGCTCATGCGCAGAGTTGCCAGACGAAGGGAACAGCTAAAGAACAGGGGTTGTCTTGGGAGGAAGGCCACAGGTGGATGATGAACGACCCCTCCCAGAGGAAATGAAAGAGGAGCAAAAGGGGAGTGGAGTTTGCAGGAGGCCATTAGTTTGCTTAATTGGTTCATGACTCTCCGAGGCTCCTTGCCAAGTTTTGCAGAGATCGGCCTGGCAGTTCTCCAAGCCAGAGAAGGTCTGTGACCGTGAATCCTCCCTCGAAAGACTTTGCTGGATGTGAAGGAACAGAATTCACAGTTAAATTAATAAAAGGGGTTTTCATTGGGACCAGGAATTTGCTTCATGCTCTCGGGAAACCTGGGTCAGAACACGATTCTAAGTCACTTTTGCTAGAAAACAAATATTTGTTATCCCACAAAGTGGCACCTCAGTTATAAACAGTTATAGGGTAACTGCGCAAATCATTTTGTAATGTCAGAAGCATTGAACAACTGATTATTATCACTATCAAGATTTCATTTCTTTTACAAAACTTTTGGATCAAGCCACGGAGTTCATTTCGACTCAAAAGACAAAGCCAGCCTTCCTTCCGAGAAATCCAACTTTGGAGGGTTACGAAACCAGGGAGAAAAGAGAAAAGTCATTGGCCGTTAAAACACCCCATATCAGGCCATTTCAATGCCAGTTTCAACTCCAGGCTGGTTCCTTCTCCATCTTGTAAATCTAACCTACTATTATCTTCAGAGTTGTAAGGGAAAGCCATCTCTTCAGACTTGGAGACGTCGGCTGTGTTATCCCAACCAGTATTAAACAGAATTAATCACAGGGGTGATCAATCATTTCTCAATACAATTATCAAGCTTTCTGGTTTTCCTTTTAAAAAAAATCTATAAGACGCACAAAAGAGAACTGGTTTGGTGGAGAAGATAAGGCGTCAGGCTAGAAACTAGGAGACTGTGAGTTATAGCCCCACCGTAGGCAAGAAGCAGGAGGATGGTCTTTGGGCCAGTCATTTTCCCTCAACCCGAGGAAAGAGGCAATGGCCAACCACTTCTGGGGAAAAAAACCAGGGGTGGGTTCCTGCCAGTTCTAACCTCTTCTGTAGACGAGGTTCCACAAATCTACAGTGCCGTTTAGAACCGGTTCCAGCTCCCTCCCCCCGCCCGTCCGCACATCATCAAGATGAAGAGCCAGGGGAGGAATTCTGGGAGTTGAAGTCCACAAGTCTTAAAGCTGTCAACTTTGAACACCCCTAGGCACACTTCAATGCCAGAGTTCCTGAGCCAACATGACTGGAGGAGGAATTCTGGGAGTTGAAGTCCACAAGTCCTAAAGCTGTCAAGTTTGAACACCCCTGGGTGTTTTTTTCTAAAGGGTTAGGAGTGCAAGGGTGTTGTAAGTTGACAGCTTAAGACTTGTGTGCTTCAAATGCCAGAGTTTCTGAGCCAACATTTTGGTTGCTAAGCAAGAGCGTTGTTAAGTGAGTTTCCCCACATTTTACAAGTTGGCCATATCCACCCAGTCACATGGCTGCCAAGCCACTCCCACTCAGTCACATGGCCAGCAAGCCACTCCTACCCTGTCACATGGCTGGCAAGCCACTCCCACAAAGCAGGCCACACCTACAGAAGAGGTTCTAAAAATGTTTGAAACCCACCACTGGTAGGTAGGTAGATAGATATGGATGATAGATGATAGGTAGGTAGGTAGGTAGGTAGGTAGGTAGGTAGGTAGATAGGTAGGTAGGTAGGTAGATGATAGATGATAGATGATAGATGATAGATAGATAGATAGATAGATAGATAGATAGATAGATAGATAGATAGATAGATGATAGATAGATAGATAGATAGATAGATGATAGATAGATAGATGATAGATAGATAGATAGATAGATGATAGATAGATAGATAGATAGATAGATAGATAGATAGATAGATAGATAGATAGATAGATAGATGATAGATGATAGATAGATAGATAGATAGATAGATAGATAGATAGATAGATATGGATGATAGATGATAGAACTTATCCAGGCAATCATTGGGAGTCAAATTTATTTCAGATAGATGATAGGTAGGTAGGTAGGTAGGTAAAGAGAGAGAGAGAGAGAGATGATAGATGGACCCCATGGACCACGTTCCTCCAGGCCTTCCTGTCCTCTACCATCCCCTGGAGTCCACTGAAGCTCACGCCGGCTGCTTCGGTGACTCCCTCCAGCCGCTTCCTTCTCTGCCGTCCCCTTCTTCTTCTTTTGCCCTCCATCGTTCCCAGCATGAGGCTCTTCTCCAGGGAGTCCTTCTTCCTTCTCATTAGGTGGCCAAAGTCTTTGCGTTTCCTCTTCAGGATCTGGCCTTCTAAAGAGCAGCCAGGGTTGATCTCCTCTAGGACTGACTGGTTGGATGGCTTTGCAGTCCAAGAGAGCTCTGACAAATCGTGATCCACTGGAGAAGGAAATGGCAACCCACTCCAGTATCTTTGCCATGAAAACCCCATGGACGGTACCAACAGATAGCAAACACAGTTTGTGTCAAGTGCTCCAGAGTGCATGGGATAGGAAAAGAAGGAAGAGCTCTTTTGTGGCAAGTGGCAAGAAGGTGACAAGCAACAGGGAGAAAGCAGAACTATTTAACTCATGTTTTGCATCTGTCTTTACACAAAGAGATAAAACAGTCCAACCTATCAAAAGCAGCACTACAAAAATCAGATTAGGAACACAAATTGAAATAGGGAAGAAAATGGTAAGTGAGCACCTGTCTACCCTAGACGAGTTCAAATCACCAGGACCGGATGGATTACACCCCAGGGTTCTGAAGGAACTGGCAGACGAGATCTCAGAACCACTGAATTATATCTTTCAGAGATCCTGGAACACTGGGGAACTACCAGAGGACTGGAAAAGAGCTGATGTGGTTCCCATCTTCAAAAAAGGGAAAAAATTAGATCCAGGAAACTACAGATCTATCAGCCTGACCTCAATACCAGGAAAGATTCTGGAAAAAATAATCAAGCAACGAATTTGCGAACACCTAGAAGCAAACAAAGTAATATCCAAAAGTCAACATGGATTTGTCAAAAACAGATCATGCCAGACTAATCTTATTGCATTCTTTGATAATGTGACAAAATTAGTGGACCAGAAGAATGCCGTTGATATAGTTTACTTGGACTTCAGTAAGGCTTTTGATAAGGTAGACCATAACCTACTACTAGATAAAGTAGAAGAATGTGGGTTAGACAGCATCACCACCAGATGGATTCGTAACTGGCTGACCAACCGCACTCAACGTGTAGTCCTCAATGGAACTGCATCTACATGGAGGGAAGTATGCAGTGGAGTACCCCAAGGCTCTGTTTTAGGCCCAGTACTCTTCAACATCTTCATCAATGATTTGGATGAGGGAATAAATGGGGAACTCATCAAATTTGCAGTTGACACCAAGCTGGCAGGAATAGCCAACACTCCAGAAGATAGGCTTAAGATACAGAAGGATCTTGACAAACTTGAACATTGGGCACTATCTAATAAAATGAAATTCAATGGTGAAAAGAGTAAGGTTCTACATTTAGGCAACAAAAACGGAATGCACAGGTACAGTATAGGTGTTACCTTGCTCAATAGTAGTAACTGTGAGAGGGATCTTGGAGTTCTAGTGGACAATTTAAATATGAGCCAGCAGTGTGCAGCAGCTGCCAAAAAAGCCAACACAGTTCTAGGCTGCATCAACAGAGGGATAGAATCAAGATCATGTGAAGGGTTAATACCACTTTATAAGGCCTTGGTAAGGCCACACTTGGAATACTGCATTCAGTTCTGGTCTCCACAATGTAAAAAAGATGTGGAGACTCTAGAAAGAGTGCAGAGAAGAGCAACAAAGATGATTAGGGGACTGGAGACTAAAACATATGAAGAACGGTTGCAGGAACTAGGTATGTCTAGCTTAAGAGAAAGAAGGACTAGGGGAGACATGATAGCAGTGTTCCAATATCTCAGGGGTTGCCACAAAGAAGAGGGAGTCAAGCTATTCTCCAAGGCACCTGAGGGTAGAACAAGAAGCAATGGGTGGAAACTAATCGAGGAGAGAAGCAACTTAGAACTGAGGAGAAACTTCCTGACAGTTAGAACAATTAATCAGTGGAACAGCTTACCTCCAGAAGTTGTGAATGCTCCAACACTGGAAGTCTTTAAGAAGATGTTGGATAGCCATTTGTCTGAAACGGTATAGGGTTTCCTGCCTAGGCAGGGGGTTGGACTAGAAGACCTCCAAGGTCCCTTCCAACTCTACTATTGTATTGTATTGTAAACAAGTCCAACTTCTTTGTCTAAAGTTGCATCCTTTCCTCTCCCCACCCCACCCCCACTAGAGGTGAGGACAATTTGAATTATTGGCCTTATATAACACCATGTTTTCTGTTTAGAAGTCGGGCTTTTGGGTTGCTTTCCACAATGTCCTATCCCAAACAAGAGCAGGATAATTTATTTGGGAACATTTGAAAACCTGAATTCTGGCCACAGCCGGCCAAAGATTCTGGAGAAGTCTAAAAAGCACACAAGAATCCTTTTTGGGAGGAATGGAGTGGGGTGGGGTGGGGAGGAAAGAAGAGGACTTCCAGGGGGGCTTTGGCAATGGTCTCTCCATGCTTTGGCAGGTCTCCATGTACCTGCCCGCGATAATTTAGAGTCTAGGACAGAGGATAAAACTCAAAGAAACAATGGAAAGAGGTCAGCAGAGATCTACGACTTTCAAACTTTGGGCTTCAGATTTCAGGCAACTGAATTTTTTAATCCTTCCTTCCTTTCTGTAGTGGTCAGTTCTTATTAGTATAGAATAGAATGAGCTGGAAGGGATCTTGGAGGTCTTCTAGTCCAGCCCTCTGCTTAAGCAAGAGAACTGATGCTATTTCAGATAAGTGGCTGCCCAGTCTCTTCTTAAAAACCTCCAGGGATGAAGCACTCATAACTTCTGAAGGCAACTTCTGTTCCACTGGTTAATTGTCCTCACCCTTAGGAAGTTTTTCCTTAATTCCAGGTTGCTTCTCTCCTGGATTAGTTTCCATCCGTTGCTTCTTGTCCTGCCCTCAGGTGCTTTGGAGAATAATTTGACCACCTCTTCTTTGGGGAAGCCCCTCAATACTGGAATACTGTTATCATGTCTAGAGCTGTCAGTGAAGCTGCAGAGTTAAAACACACAAGTCCACTTACATATGGGGGGGAAAGTGTACGACAAACCATTTCTGTACTGTCGCTAAGAAAGCTACATGGAAATATGCATTAACTTTCCAGGAGCCGAGTCTAACTTGATCACAAATCCTTTTCCAGTTTTTAACCTCCTCCTTATTTTATTGGAGTGGTGTGGTAGCCTAGAGATTGCCTCACAATCAGAAGGATGTTCGTTTGATCCTAAGTAGAGGCAGATATTTCTCTCTCCGGGCACAATGAGAATATATCTGATGAATATAACTCCACACTAGCAACAGGGAAGGGCATCTGGCCAGTAAACATTCAGCTCCATTCAGTTGCCCAGACTCGCCCCACAGGGATTATGGAGCTGTTAAAAGACGATGATTAGGTGCCATTTGATTCCAAGCACTCCTCCAGAAAATGCAATTGTTTTTTTTTTCCCGCATCTTTCCAGTTCAGTTTGCACTTTTCTGCAAATCCTCTTTTTTCCTTCTATTACTGTCAGCACGACTCCCTGAAGGTCACTCTGGAAAGGCTTTGATGATAGCTGCCATTATTTGTTGATTTGCGTCCGTCAACAAATTTCTATTTTCGCTTTGGAGATTATTACCGGATTGTGTGAAGAACGAGAGTGTTTTATTTCCTCCATGTAGCTATTTCAATTTTTGCAGATGTAGCTCTGCTGACTGAATCATCTTCAGTGGCAGGTGCCTTATTGCAATTTCTGGACTTTGTTGTGGAGAATGTGAGGTCAGTGATTAATTTAAAAAAAAAAAACCCTCGCCATCTGCTATTATCAATATACTCCTGATTTTAAATGTCCATGGGGAAAAAGGGCTGGCGGATGTGACAGGGTACGAAGTCCTTCATTTGCTAATTGCGATAATAGCCCGTTTTATAATCTCAAGTCTTCAAATGAAGCCATGGCAATCTCACACAAATCCAAAGTTAGCATTTGCTGGCTACCGAAATGTCGACTTTAGCAAGCCTCCTTCTCTGGGACAGGCAGTGGGCCCAGTTCATCTTACAGCCTGCATGAATTTCAACTAAGAATAGAGGAGTAGAGTGGGAGTAGGAGTAGAATAGAATAGAACAGAGAATAAGAATAACATAGAGAACACAAATCGAATAGAATGGAACGGAACAGAAAAGAATAGCATTTTTTTTATTGGCCAAGGAATTTGCCTCTGGTTTTTACTAGAATACAATATAGAGTAGAGTAGAGTAGAGAAGAGTAGAGTAGAGTAGAGTAGAAGAATATAATAGCTAATATGAATGGAATGGAATAGAATAGAATAGAATAGAATAGAATAGAATAGAATAGAATAGAATAGAATATAGAATGGACTGGAATGGAATGGAATGGAAGAATAGAATAGAGAATATGAATGGAATGGAATGGAATGGAATGGAATAGAATAGAATAGAATAGAATATAGAATGGACTGGACTGGAATGGAATGGAAGAATAGAATAGAGAATATGAATGGAATGGAATAGAATAGAATTTGGAATGGAATGGAATGGAATGGAATAGAATAGAATAGAAAAGAATATGGAATGGAATGGAATGGAATGGAACGGAACGGAACAGAATAGAATATGGAATGGAATGGAATAGAAGAATAGAATAGAGAATATGAATGGAATGGAATAGAATAAAATATGGAATGGAATGGAATGGAATAGAATAGAATAGAATAGAATAGAATATGGAATGGAATGGAATAGAATAGAATAGAATAGAATAGAATAGAATAGAATATGGAATGGAATGGAATAGAATAGAATAGAATAGAATAGAATAGAATAGAATAGAATAGAATAGAATATGGAATGGAACGGAACGGAACGGAACGGAATAGAATAGAATAGAATATGGAATGGAATGGAATAGAAGAATAGAATAGAGAATATGAATGGAATGGAATAGAATAGAATATGGAATGGAATGGAATGGAATGGAATAGAATAGAATAGAAAAGAATAGAAAAGAACATGGAATGGAATAGAATAGAATAGAATATGGAATGGAATGGAATGGAATGGAACAGAACAGAACATAATAGAATATGGAATGGAATGGAATGGAATGGAATAGAAGAATAGAATAGAGAATACGAATGGAATGGAATAGAATAGAATATGGAATGGAATGGAATGGAACGGAACGGAATGGAACAAAATGGAACAAAACAGAACAGAATAACATTTTTTATTGGCCAAGGAATTTGTCTCTGATTTAGAATAGAATAGAATAGAACAGAACAGAGAATAAGAATAAAATAGAGAATACGAATCTAATGGAATGGAACGGAACAGAATAGAATTTTTTTTGGCCAAGGAATTTGTCTCTGTTTTTTACTAGAATAGAATAGAATAGTCACAAGGGACCTTGGAGGTCTTCTAGTCCAACCCCCTGCTCAGGCAGGAAACATGTCCCTTCAAGCGACCACGATGGCTGTGCAGATGGGGACCAGACCAACAGATATCCAAAAGAGGAGGCATGGCGAAAGGAAGCCCTGCGTGAGGCAGAGTCAGCAAGGGAGCCCTTCTGCTTCATCACAGCTGATCTCCACACAGCTGCAGAAGTTATTTTGCTCCCGCAATTATCGGCTGTGCAGGATGTTCATTAAGCCGAAGTCCTCCCCTCGGTTCCTTAGTCACATGAACCGGGCAGTGGCTTAATATGCTTTAAAAAGTAGCATGGATCTCTCTGCGGAAATACTTCAGGGTCTCCGGCTGAAAGAAATCTGACAGACGCTGCAGGTCGGTTGAAAGAGATTTGGCATCAGTTTTAAAATAGGCAATAAAATTAGCATTTCCACCGTTTTATTTTTAATTTTTTTTTAAAGAGATACAGATAATCCTAAGGGTAACCATTTGCAGAGAATGGTCTTATAATTGGGTTCCAGTTGAAATGACTGACTGGTTAATTGAGGCATAACCTTTAAAAAAAAGATTTTGCTTAATTTGATGAAGTAGAGACTAACACAACACAATCTATATATACAGTATATAAGGAAAATATCATTCACGCATCATCACAAAATCTCCAGAACCATAAAGCCTACAAACTTGAGATTTGGCACGTATGTTCCTCTTGGCTTCTAGGTGTTCGCTAAGAAAGGATTTTTGGAAATGGCCATCAGATCATTAGTATTTCTTATATTATTATTATTAACACTGTCTGATATGCTAAGGAGTTAGACGTTCTACTCCCCCTCCCCACCTGAAAAGAACTCAGTTCCAACTGCTACTTGGGCGTGGGCATGGCCAGCACGTGACTCATCCTGCCTGAGGGCTGGGAGTTTAGACATTCTACTCCCTCTCCCCACCTGAAAAATGCTCTGATACTAAAGAGTTAGACTGAGGGAGAGAAGGGGATAAGATAGAGGAGACCTCTGTGGGGCAAGCCTGAGGGAGAGAAGGGGATAGGAGAGGATCAATGGGGCAAGCCTGAGGGAGAGTTACTGCCGGTTCATTTGTGTGCATGCGCACACTAGATGTGTGCTGCACAAACATGCGCAGTTCAATGGAAATGTTTCTGTGCATGCGCAGATTTTTTTAAAAAAGATGGCGGCGGTAACCTGAAAACCGGTTCGGGGGCGTGGCCAGCCTGGGTCACTGCTGGTTCTGCCGAACCAGTAGGAACCCACCTCTGGACTGTGTGCGCCAGAGTGCCAGAGTGCCAGAAGACAGCAGGTGGCTGGTGCGCATGCCCACAGAGAGGGCTCTGTGTGCTACCTCTGGCATGCGTGCCATAGGTTTGCCATCACGGCTCCAGGCCTTTTCACTGAAAACATTCCAGATTGGATTAGGATGCTGCAAATAAAGCAACAAGGAAACAAGCTGAAAGGTTATCGCGGTACAAATGAGTAAAAAGAATAATTAATGTTAATTTAATGCAATGCTTTTTTAAAAAAATCCAGTCACATTACGGTAGCTGAATTATTTAATGCATAATGCGTCTTTCGTTTAATAGATCATAAGGCTGCCCTCTGGTGGATTTAATAGCAACTTCGCTATAGTTAAATAAGGAAATTGTTATAAAAGAAACAGAATTTGCACCCCAATTCTGGTCCATTCCATCACGTCAATAAACCATACCTGGTACCTTTTTGAATGGGGTGAGGTACAATATACTAAAGCCATGCTTCACGACTCATTCACTGACATATTGTTTACGTGGCTCTCCAACACTGCAGTGGCATCACCGCTACAGCTAATGCTCTTGGTCTTTTCTATAAACAGAGGGTTTTTTTTTTTAAACGCTTCATTTATTCACACACTTTATCAAGTAAAGGGCCTTTAATGAGGCGCATTCAACATTAACTGAAATGACTATCATTAAAAGCCTCAAGGGGAAGTCTAGTGGTGACTCACTCAGAATCTTTAAGTTGTCCCCGGGTCAACCTCAGCTTATTGTAATTTTATTTTTCTATTTTTCTTGGCAGTATCGGGAGTTGAATTTGCTGTTCCCTTTGTTTAGGGGCTGTGAGGGTGAACCTATGGCACACATGCCCAAAGTGGCACGCTTAGCCATGTCGCCTGACATGTACGGCGTTGCCCGTTCCTCTTTTGAGTTTTTGGCACATATGTGCGTGCGATGATCAACTGACCTTCGGGCGTGCGGCACTGCCGGAAACTGGAAGAGCTGATCTTCCATTTTCCGGCATGAACATGCACGCCAGCCAGCTGAATGTCATGCACGCATGCGCGTCAGTAACAGGAAGACTAGCTCGCCGGTGTGCCTGTCCCCTGGGCAGCTCCTCTTCTCAGTTGCATCACTGGTCTAGGGTATTCCTTCCCATCCTAGCCAACTGTGCAAATTAGGGCTTCTGATTTGGGCTTCAAAATTCCACTCTAACCAGAATAGAGTAGAATGGAATGGAACGGAACAGAACAGAACAGAACAGAATAGAATGGAATGGAAGAGAAGAGAATTAATTGGAATGGAATGGAATAGAAGAGAAGAGAACAGAAGAGAAGAGAATTAATTGGAATGGAATGGAATGGAATAGAAGAGAACAGAAGAGAACAGAAGAGAACAGAAGAGAATTAATTGGAAAGGAATGGAATGGAATGGAAGAGAAGAGAACAGAAGAAAATTAATTGGAATGGAATAGAATAGAAGAGAACAGAAGAGAAGAGAATTAATTGGAATGGAATGGAATGGAATGGAAGAGAAGAGAATTAATTGGAATGGAATGGAATGGAATGGAAGAGAACAGAAGAGAACAGAAGAGAACAGAAGAGAATTAATTGGAAAGGAATGGAATGGAATGGAATGGAAGAGAAGAGAAGAGAACAGAAGAAAATTAATTGGAATGGAATAGAAGAGAAGAGAACAGAAGAGAAGAGAATTAATTGGAATGGAATGGAATGGAATGGAAGGGAAGGGAAGGGAAGAGAAGAGAAGAGAAGAGAAGAGAAGAGAAGAGAAGAAAATTAATTGGAATGGAATAGAAGAGAAGAGAACAGAAGAGAAGAGAATTAATTGGAATGGAATGGAATAGAATAGAATAATAGAATAGAATAGAACAGAACAGAACAGAAGAGAAGAGAATTAATTGGAATGGAATGGAATGGAATAGAATAATAGAATAGAATAGAACAGAACAGAACAGAACAGAAGAGAAGAGAATTAATTGGAATGGAATAGAATAGAGGAGTGGAGCAGAGCAGAGCAGAAGAGAAGAGAATAGCATTCTTTACTGGTCAAGGATTTTGTCTCTGGTTTCTACTATTTATTTTCTCCCCCCCCCTCCTCCTCCTCGTTTCATTTCAGATTGTTCTCGTTTTATTATTGAGCCTGATGAAGAGAGCATACCAATTCGTGCTTGGTTTACTAGAGGTAGCATCTTAATATAGATGTCACTTCCTTTCTCGTGGACAATATGAATACTTTTATTTTTCCATCATAATATCGCAGGACAGGGGTGATCAAAACATACTGATTGCCCCAGGAGGAGATTTCTGCTTAGAAAGCTTTCTTATCCAAGGAGATAATAACTTCTCTGCTGCAACGTTCAGCATTTTCCAGGGCTGCAAGAATGTGAAAGACCCTGATCTTGAAGAATTAATACTCCAATTAAACTGTTCACAAAAAGTTAAAAGTCATTTTGTTCAGCAACGATGAGCAGAAATCCATCTTTTAGTGTCCTCCATCTACAATCTCTTTCTCCTTTCTCCTTCTCTGCCGTTAACTTGTTCGAGTTACATCGATCACCTCTTTATGGTTTTCAAGAGCTGCCTTTTAACATTTTTATCGTCCCTTATAATGATCGGATTATGATTCGTGCTAGCAGCTCCTCACATATTTCTCTTCAAGGGAGGGCAGTTAAGTGGCACTTCCTCTCGGCATTCAAGTTTGTACGATTTACAGACCTAAAGAAAGCTACAGGGGTTGGATTCAAAAACTTTAGCAAATGGTTCTCTGCCCAGTTGCTGGGTGGGCGTGGCCTGCTTGGCCTCCTGCACCACAGCAGGGGGGGGCGTTTTCACCCTCCACAGGCTCCGGAGGCTTTCCTCAAGCCTCCGGGAGGGCGAAGATGGGCTCCCGTAGGTCCAGAGGCCGGAAATTGGTCTGTTTCCAGACTTCCGGGAGCCTCGTTTTTCACTATCCCCAGGCTCTGGAGGCTTTCTTGAGCCTCCGGGAGGGCAAAAACGGCCTCCCCGAGGCTCCAGAGGCCCTCTGGAGGCCGGAAATGGGCCAATTTCCAGATTTCTGGAACTTCAGGAGGCCTTTTTTCACCCTCCCAGATCCTCCGTATCGGCCCTGGCACTTACCTGGCATCCAAAACAGGCTGCATAGAGACTCCTGGGAGGGGTGGGCGGGGCCAGCCAGTCCTTGCAACTACCGGTCCGGCGAGCGAGATGTAAAATTAGCATCTGGTTCGTCTGAACCGGGCTGAACCCCAACCCTGGCTACCCCTATTTCCAGGATACTGTGAAGTTTGCTTTGACAAATTAAATGATTTGATTCCTTGAGCTGCCTTTCTTTTACATTTTCATCTAATCCGTCACGGTTCGCCAGCGAAAAAAGGACGCACCTCTATACACAATTATGATGTTTTGCAGGATTTCAATATCTTTTTTCTTTTAAAAAATTGTTTGTTTACATACGCGCTTGCAAACACCACTCCCACCCCCCAATCTGGACATATAGTTCATTTTAATGTGATTCTTAGGGTTGCCAAAAAAAAAAAAAATCTGAAAAAAATTAGCGATATCCATACTTACACAGTTTGATGTTAATAGTGGGGAAGTGTTTATGATTGCCCTGAGTGAAGGTTATATTTTGAGGATGATCAATACAGATCCGTTAATCGAAGATTGTAACAAAAAAATCCACGTGATTTCAACCCATTATCGAATGGATAAAGATACGTATATCTATGGATATCATTGAATGGATGAGGATATATACTTGAGAGCAGTAGGATGACCTAGTGGTGAAGATGGTTGCTCCTCACTATGACGGTTGAAAGTTCAACCCTAGGTAGCAGCAGATATTTATCTCCCAGGATGTTCAGATGCTCAGTGGTGGGATTCAAAATTTTTTACTACTGGTTCTGTTGGCGTGGCTTGATGGGCGTGGCGTGGTGTGGTTTGGCTTGGCAGGGGAAGGATACAGTAAAATCCCCATTCCCTCCCCACTCCAGGGGAAGGATACTGCGAAATCCCCATTCCCTCCCCACTCCAGGGGAAGGATACTGCAAAATTTCCATTCCCTCCCCATTCCTGGGAAAGGATACTGCAAACTCTTCATTCCCTCCCCAGTCCAGAGGAAGGATATTGCAAAATCCTCATTCCCTCCCCACTCCAGGGGAAGGATACTGCAAAATCCTCATTCCCTCCCCACTCCAGGGGAAGGATACAGTAAAATTTCCATTCCCTCCCTACTCCAGGGGAAGGATACTGCAAAATCTCCATTCCTTCCTGACTCCAGGGGAAGGATACTGCAAAATTTCCATTCCCTCCCCATTCCTGGGAAAGGATACTGCAAACTCTTCATTCCCTCCCCACTCCAGAGGAAGGATACTGTAAAATCCCCATTCCCTCCCAACTCCAGAGGAAGGATACTGCAAAATTTCCATTCCCTCCTGATCAGCTGGGACTCAGGAGGCAGAGAATAGATGGGGGTGGAGCCAGTTATTTACCAGTTCTCCAAACTACTCAAAATTTCCGCTACTGGTTCTCTACAACTGGTCAGAACCTGCTGTGAACTCAGTGCAGGCATCAGGAAGGGCGTCCATCTTATAAATGCTCAACTCTAATCCTGTTGCCCTGATTCCACCCAAAATTGAAAGATTATAGGGTCATAAAAAGGGCAGTGGTTTAAATGGATAAAGATGGAAGTACTAATAAAACACAACCGGATTTCAAAAGGCGCAGTTTGTTAAAACAATGAAGCCAGGCGATGGATTTGCAAGGTTAGAAAAGTTTAGAGGCTAACCTCAGAAAAAAGATTCCAATTTGTTTCTGCGTAAGAAGCAGATGGCACCAGGAAGAGATAACAATTGATGGCGCAGAAAGTTAGGAATTAAAAAGATGAATAAAAATACGGATAGGTTCACAATTCACCTGTTTATGTAGGGAAAGGAGAAAAAAAGGCACATTACTTGTAGCAAGTATTTTGTGAGCGTTGTGCAGGGTAACTGATCCGAAACTATGCAAATCCGTCCTACTGGAATCTCAGGTTCTCCCCAGGCTAACTTCCTCAAGAGGCAGGGGGGGAAATTGCCAAAGCTTTACAGGGTATTAACCGTTTCTGCTTGATCTTCAGCTCCATCTGTGTGCATCTGGTTAAATACCAAATGGAAATATTTGTGCATTGTAAAGTATGGATCAGAATGAGAACATAGAACCGCGTTGAAGGTTGAAAGGACACATTTTGGGTGCACTTCCTTGGCTATGGCCATGAACCATTGGGATTTAGAGATAAAATAGGCACCGGTAAGAGATTGGATCTCAAAATGGAGACTCTTCATATTTAATATTGTGCACTCAATTTTCACCCTTCTTTGACATTTATAAGTCAGAGTGCTAATTTAGTCATGAAGATTTTCTGCCAACTATTTTACAGCAAAAAACTGCAGTAATAATAATAATAATAATAATAATAATAATAAATTTAATTTGTTAGCCGCTCCCTCTCCAAAAGGACTCGGGGCGGCATACAATAAAAAACCCATACATATATACATATACATACAATACATATACACATACATACAAACACATACATGTATCCGGAGGAGGTAACACTCGTTAAAAGCATACAATAGTAATAATAGAATTAAAATTAACAATTAAAATACCCTCAGTTAAAATTACAAATTTAAAAAGATTGTCAGGAGCAATGGGATAGAAGAAAATGTATGTGGGATTTTATATCCTACTACCGTGTTTCCCCGAAAATAAGACTTGTCCTGAAACTAACGCCTTGCCACATTTTTCGCGTGGGCAAAAATATAAGTCCACCCCCGAAAATAAGCCCTCTGGACAACCCCCCCTCCGCTCACCGACCTAGCGGTATCCCGAAGGTACCAAGCCGTGGGAGCCGGGGGGGGGGGGCAGAAAGGCGCTCATGTTGCTTGGCGCCTTCAGGATACCGCTAGGTTGGGGAGTGGCATTCTGTCTGGCCAGAAGGGGGAGTTGCCGGGCGGCTGCTCCCTTGGAAGCGGGCTCCCGAAGAGCCGGGCACAGCCTCAGGAGCGAAGCAGCCATGAGGTGACCATGCTCACAAGCAGCTGCCCAGCAAACCACCTCTCCAGCCAGGCAGAGTGCCATTCACTGACCTAGGAGGGTATCCCTAAGGCGCCAAGCCATGTGGTGCTCTGCCCACCACCCAGCTCCCGCAGCTTGCCACATTAGGGATACCCCCTAGGTCAGTGCATGGAGCTCTGCCCGGCTGGAGAATAGGGTTGCGCGAGCATTTTATCTTCTTGGGCTCCAAGATCACCACAGATGGGGAGTGCAGCCAAAAAATTAAAAGAGGCTTGCTCCTTGGGTGGAAAGCGATGGCAAATCTAGACAGCAGACTAAAAAGCAGAGACATCCCCCTGCCAACAAAAGTGTGTATAGCCAAGGCTGTGGTTTTCCCAGTTGAAATGGATGGCTGTGAAGGTTGGACCATAAGGAAGGCTGAGCGCCAAAGAATGGAGGCCTTTGAACTCTGGTGCTGGAGAAGAAGACTCCTGCATTGAGTCCCTTGGACTGCAAGGCCATCCAACCGGTCAGTCCTAGAGGAGATCAACCCTGGCTGCTCTTTAGGAGGCCAGATCCTGAAGAGGAAACTCAAATCCTTTGGCCACTTGATGAGAAGGAAGAAGGACTCCCTGGAGAAAAGCCTCATGCTGGGAAGGATGGAGGGCAAAAGAAGGGGACGGCAGAGGAGGAGGGGGCTTATGTTCCAGTGATGGATACACCTTAAGAAGGATTAGAGCTAAATCCAGGAGAATATAACTGGGGATTCGAAACGAAACATCTGGATGGGGATCGACCTTGAGAAAAATCCAGCGGTTGAAACCACCATAAGATACCCCTCAAGGGAGTTTGCACCTTAGTGTCCTGTTTGGCATCCTAGTTTCTTATTTTGAGCAAAATCGCAAGCACAAAGCTTAGCAAACCCAGATTGAAGCTTTAAAAACAGAAGGTGGCTTAGCATGTCGGAATTGGCTTCCTGCTGTTTGGAAGTTTGGGATTTAAGGTTGGCGAGGACAGACGTGGCTTTCCGTGTTTCTCCTTTGGGGTGACCTCTCTGCACGGCCAATCTTTAAAGGTCTCCAGCGATCCATTTGTGCTGCCTGAGTGTTTTATTCTATTTTACGGAAATTCCACTGGATTTAAAATAAAATTAAAAAGTTTGATATTGGGATGGGAAGATAAGAACGGGCTGCAGGAACTGGGTATGTCTCATTTAATGAAAAGAAGGACAAGGGGAGACATGATAGCAGTGTTCTGATATCTCAGGGGCTGCCCCAAAGAAGAGGCAGTCAAACTATTCTCCAAGGCACCTGAAGGCAGGACAAGAAGCAATGGGGGGAAACTAATCAAGGAGAGAAGCAACTTAGAAATAAGGAGAAATTTCCTGACAGTTAGAACAATTAATCAGTGGAATTTACTTGCTTCCAGAAGTTGTAAATGTCCCAACACTGGAAGTTTTTAAGAAGAGGTTGGATAATTATTTGTCTGAAGTGGTGTAGGGTTTCCTGCCCAAACATGGGGTAGGACTAGATGACCTTCAAGGTCCCTTCCAACTCTTCTATTCCATTCATTTCTATTTCTATTCTTCATTCCTCTCTTCTCCATTCTAGTCTATCCTAGGGCTGAAGGCTGGTTGTAAGCTGAATACTGTTGGCAGTGGTCTCGCTTAACGGCAGAAATCTGAAGCTGAAGGGTGGTCGTAAGCCAAGGACTACTAGCAGTGGTCTCGCTTAACGGCAGAAATCTGAGGCTGAACGGTGGCCGTAAAGCTGAGGACTGCTGGTGTTGGTCTCATTTAACAACAGAAATCTGGGGCTGAACGGTGGCCATAAAGCTGAGGACTGCTGGTGTTGGTCTCGTTTAACAACAGAAATCTGGTGCTGAACGGTGGCCGTAAAGCTGAGGACTGCTGGTGTTGGTCTCATTTAACAACAGAAAACTGGGGCTGAAGGGTGGCCGTAAAGCCGAGGACTACTAGCGGTGGTCTCGCTTAACGGCAGGAATCCGGGGCCGAAGGGTGGTCGTAAGCCGAGGGCCGCGGGGAGCGGGTGGGCTAGAGGACCTCGAAGGCCCCTTCCGTGCCCTCTGCTGGCGCCGGCCGGGGCTGGAAGCGGCTTAGCGGGGAGGCTTCCGCAGGGACCCGCCTCTCTTGCCCAGCCGGCCGGAGGAGGAGGAGGAGAAGCCGGAGAAGCCGGAGAAGGAGGAGCGGAAGGGCCCGGCGGGGCAGCCATGAACGGCAGCCGCAGCGAGAGCGACTGGCAGGGGCTGGTGGGAGAGGTGAGAGCGGCCGAGGGAGGGAAGGGCAGCCCGGGAAGGGCCGCACGCAGGCAGGGAAGGTGGCCCAGGCAGAGGCCCCCGCTGGGCCTGCTCGGCTCCGCGCTCGCCTCCCGCCGGCCCCGGGCATCCCCCGCGCCTGGCTGGGCTGGGGCAGAAGATGCGCCGCTTAGACGGAGGAGGAGGAAGAGGAGGAGGAAGAGGAGAAAGGGAGGGAAGAGGAAGGAGGACGAAGGATGGGGGGGGAGGAGAAAGAGGGAGGAGGAAGAAGAGGTGGAAGAGAGAGAAAGAAGGAAGGAAAAGGAGGAAGAGGGAGAAGGCGAAAGAGAGAAGAGGAGGAGGAAGAAAGAGAAAGAAAGGAGGAAGAAGGAGGGAAGGGGAGAGGGAGAAAGAGAGAAGGAGGAAAAGGAAAGAGGAGAGGGAGGAAGAGGAAGGAGGAAGAGGGAGAAGGAGAAAGAGAGAAGAGGAGGAGGAAGAAAGAAAGAAAGAAAGAAAGAAAGAAAGGAGGAAGAAGAAGGAGAAGGAGGGAAGGGGAGAGGGAGGAAGAGGAAGGAGGAAGAATAGGGGGAGGAGAAAGAGGGAGAAGGGAAAAGGGAAGAGGAGGAGGAAGAAAGAAAGAGAGGAGAAGGAAAAGGAGGAATAGGGAGGAGAAAGGAAGAGGGGGAGAGTGGAAGAAGGAGGAGAGAAAGGGAAGAGGAGAAAGAGGGAGAAGGAGAAAGAGGGAAGAGGAGGAAAAAGAAGAAAAAGGAGGAGGACAGGGACAAGGGGAGGGAGAAGAGGGAGAAGGAGGAGGAAGAGAGAAGGAGAGAGGAGAAAGGCAGAAGGAGAAAGCGGGAGAAGGAGGAGAGGTCTGGTCCAAGCCCTTCCATGCCCGGCAGAAGTGTTGGGCCTTTGGGCCTTCCAAGGGAGTCCTTGGGGGTGCCTTGTGAAATGACAAGGGTCTTTGTCCCCCCCTGCCCCCCCCTCGCCAGGGGCATTTGCAATTCAGCATGGTTTATTTCTCAGGGGGCGCCTGGGGGGGCTGCCCTTGGCCTCCTTGAAGTTGGCAAAGCCTTGCAGATTTCCCTTCTGTTTGAAAGGGAACAAAGTCAGTGAGGACGATTAGCCGGTGGAACAGCTGGCCACCAGAAGTGGCAAATGCTCCAACACGGGGAGGTTTTCAAGAAGAGATTGGCCTGAAATGGGGAAATGGGGATCTCCTGCCTGAGCAGGGGGTTGGACTAGAAGATCTCCGAGGCCCCTTCCCGCTCTGTTCTCCTGAATTCTATATGCTTCCTTGGGGAATCGATTGTGTTTGTGTTTGTTCGGTAACGCACAGTGTGTCCTTTCTGCTGAGTGGCTACAGGAGGACACACACACTTGAACAATTATTGAATTTAAGCTTTGTTTGTCGTACTACCTGTTGACTTCCAAACTCACCGAGCAGGTTCTAAAGCAGCAAGACAATTTTTTTTTAAAAGAAGGGCAACGGGAATCAGGACGTAGCAAAACCTCTGTGGACGTAGCTCATAACTCTTGCACCTGCACTTACGACCACAATTGGGTTGAACCTCTCTCTTCCGCTAAGGGAGACAGCTGTTAAAGGGAGCGTTGGGCCACTTTGGAGACGTTTTGTGCCCCGGTTGTTAAGCGAATCACTTCAGTTGCGAAGTTAATAACACCGTTGTTAAGTGAATCTGGCTTTTCCCCACACTTGGCTTGTTAGAAGGTCGCAAAAGGGGATCGCGTGACACATGCGCACATACACACACAGGACACTGCGACCGTCATAAATATGAGCTAGTTGCCGAGTGTCCAAATTATGATCACAAATGGTGACAAGTGATCTTAACTCACGGTTTTCATTGTTGTGACTTTGAACGATCATTAAATGAACTGTTGTAAGGCGAGGACTAGCTGTTATTGGTCAAGTAAGTGGTGTGAAGGAGCTGTGAAGGATGGGCTGTATCCCCTTCCTTCCATCTTTTCCTCTCGCCCTCTATCCCTCCCTTTTTCTCCTTCCTTCCTTCCTTCCTTCCTTCCTTCCTTCCTTCCTTCCTTCCTTCCTTCCTTCCTCCTTCCTTCCTTCCTCTTTCCATCTTCCTTCCTTCCTTCCTTCCTTCCTTCCTTCCTTCCTTCCTTCCTTCCTTCTCCCTCCCTCCCTCCCTCCCTCCCTCCCTCCCTCTTGTTCAGAAATGCTAGCCTTGATATTTTCTTTGCCTGATTCTACTATCAAGCTTCAGGCAGCTGTTGGCTTTTAGGAAAATGTCACACGAGGTTTGATATGCACTGAGTGATTTCCACGTTAGAGCAAATAAATGTTGCAAGGAGGAACCTTTGCAACAAAAGCCACAAAAATGCTTGTGTTTACACTGTGTGTGTCCACATATCCGTTTGGTCTAGCTCGGGTGTAATATTTAACCAACCTTCGCTTGAGACCTTAAGAGCTAAGAGCGAGTCACACCTGCTTAGGATATGGATTCAGACGCACCAAGAAGTCCTAGACTTGGATAGGAAATTATCCAGATGTTGTGGAGACCGGGTGCTCTGACCGAGGCTTCCCCCAAAAAGCAGGAGGCAGAGTCCTGATCCCGACAAAACCCCTTTTATTAAACAAATGTGAATTCCTCCCATTCTCCTTCAGCCAAGGCTTGGCAAAGAGTCTTTCAAAGGAATATTTATGACCACAGACTTTATCTGTCTTGGAAAGATGCCATGTAAATATTTTCCCAAATGAGGTGCTGTGCAAGGAAAGATTTGGCACAGAGTCTCTGGGATTCACGGACAGATCTTCACACTCCTGAAATCAATCTAACGAGTGAACAAACGAATTGTTTCCTGCAAAAGCCCCCTCCCCTTTCACTCTCCTTTTATTCCCTCTGGGAGGGGCCATTCACCGTCCACCTGTGGCTTTACTCCCAAGTCATCCCTGATTTCTGAGTTGTTCTTTTCTTCTGGCAGCTCTGCGCATGCGCACACTGGGAACAGGCTCCAGCTGTTCCTCTGCCTCACTGCTGTCTAGCTGTGAAGGCAGCTGAGAACTGCCGGACAGCTTCAGCCCCGTCTCTGCCTCCGACGCAGAGCCCTCGTCCGAGTCTTCTCCTCCTCTGGCGCCCAGATTTAATGCTGCTAACAGAGACGTTGCTTCAGTGAGTTTTGCCCCATTTTGCAACTTTTCTTGCAACGTTTGTTAAGTGAATCACTGCAGCAGGCTAAATTAGCCACCCCGTCGCTAAGTGGATCTGGCTTACCCGTTGACTCTCCTTCCCGTAAGGTCACAAAAGGGGAATTACGTGAGACACCCCCCCGCCCTCGGGAGCGCTGTGAGCGTCCTAACTATGAGTCAGTTGCTGAGGGCCTGAATTTTGATAACGTGACCACGGGGGGAGTCTGCAACAGTCGTAAGTGTGGAAAAGGGTCCTTTTTCAGTGCCTTTGTAACTTCGAGTGATCAGTAAGAGAACCGTTGTAACTTGAGGACTACCTGTATTCTTCTCCCCGCCTCCCGCCTCCGGTTTAATGTTTTTATTGAGTTATAAGGTAAAATGAGATACAAAATACAAAAGTAAATAGGAAAACGGTGGAGAGGAAGAGGAAGAAACGAAGTGAGGGAGGGTCAGAGAAAAAGAAATACTGACTTCTGACTCTCAGTAAAATAAGGCATTATCATCAAATCACAACTTTTTGCTTCAAAAAACGGGATGGGTTAGGATAGGCATGGCCGACCTTTTTGTCCTTGTGTGCCAAAACGCCTGCATGCGCAATTCCCTTCCTCCGTACCCCATTAGGGGTCCAGCAGGCCTCCCTGAAACCTACTGGGACCAAAAATAGGCAGCGGGAGTGGCGCCGCACCACCCGCGTGGCCCGTTTTGGGCCTAGCAGGCCTCCCTAAAGCCTCCTGGGACCAGAAATGGGCTGTGTGACTCCCCCCCTCCGTGCATGCGTGTGGGACCCCCACACATACACGCACGTCTCCCACATGCACGGCAGAGACCCAAAAATCAGCTGGCCGGCAGGAGGCGCAGGCATATGCACGGTGGGGCCAGGGCGACGGCTGGTTCACCATGACGGGCTTAAGACGTCAGGGAAAATGGAGTGTGTTTACACGGCTGAAAAATTGCTTTCGTTTACAGACGGGCAAAGCTTTTTCCGGTCTTCATTTCTGATGTTTAAATTGACATGCGTGCGTGTTTTAATAGGGCAGGCGCTAGGAGATTATTCCTCGGTGAGCTGGCTGTATCTGGTCGTAAAACTATTTGCGCGTCAGAATTAACGAGGCCTAAACAGGTTTATCGACAAAAATATCTCGGCAGAACTAATCCCCATCAGATGCAGAAAGCAAACGAGGCCACTTTTCTCCTTATGGAAAGGGTCATAAGCCACTTTTTTGAGTGCTGTTGTAACTTGGAACGGACACTAAGTGGACTTCTGGAAGTTGAGAATTACCTGTGTTTTGTCCATACTTCCCTCATAGAAAAATAATAAAATAAAATAGTAAAATAATAAAATAATATGAAACAATAAAATAAAATATGAAATAAAAATAAATAAAAAATAAATAATAATAAAATAATAAATAAAATATAAAATAATATAAAATAATATAAAATAAAATAAAGTAAAATAAAATAAAGTAAAATAGTAAAATAAAATAAAGTATAAAATAAAATATGAAATAAAAAATAAAAAATAAATAATAATAAAATGATTAATAAAATAATAAATAAAATATAAAATAATATAAAAAAAAATAAAGTAAAATAAAGTAAAATAGTAAAATAAAATAAAGTATAAAATAAAATATGAAATAAAAAAATAAAAAATACATAATAATAAAATGATTAATAAAATAATAAATAAAATATAAAATAATATAAAATAAAATAAAGTAAAATAGTAAAATAAAGTATAAAATAAAATATGAAATAAAAAAATAAAAAATACATAATATATAATATATATCTAATATCTAAAATATAAAACAATCTAAAATCTAAAGTATCAACCATAAAACATAAAACATAATCACATGATCAAAATTCAGATTCTTGGCAACTGACTCACATTTACGACGGTCGCAGTGTCCCAGGGTCACGTGATCCCCTTTTGTGACCTTCGGATGAGCAAAGTCAAGGGGGGAAGCCAGGTTCACTTAACGACTCAGTTACTAACTTAAGCACCTGCAGCGATTCACTTAACAACGGTGGCAAGAAAAATGGGTTCAAAACCCAACTCTGCAAATGTCTCGCTTCACAACAGAGATTTTGAGCTCCATCGTGGTCATAAGTCAAGGACTTATGGGTTTAGGTCTTCTTTGGAATACAAAGAACGAGGGAGACATTAGCTGCCCTGGGCTGGGTTAATTAATAGACTGCAGCCCAGGTTGAATCCGGCTGCAGAGGCTGTCCAGGGAAAATCAGCATGGAACAAATCTTTGTAAGAGATGATTCATAGTGAGAAATGGGGATCTACTTTTCCCCTGAAGCTGCATCTTGCAACCATTTGTACTCTCACCTTTCTTCTTAAGAGTGAATTAAACAATTCCTGCTCTTTTGCTTGGCTTCGCTTTACAGTTTCTCAGCATGGTTTCTGGACAAATGTTCTCCAATCTTCGGTGAGTTTTTGCTGGAAAAGACAACACGTGGCCTGCTCCGAGATTTCTCTGCCCTAAAGGTAAAGGTTCCCCTTGCACATCTGTGCTAGTTGTTCCCGACTCTAGGGGGCTGGTGCTCATCTCCGTTTCAAAGCTGAAGAGCCAGTGCTGTCCGAAGACGTCTCCGTGGTCATGTGGCCGGCATGACTCAACGCTGAAGGCGCACGGAACGCTGTTCCCTTCCCACCAAAGGTGGCTCCTATTTTTCTACTTGCATTTTGCTTTCCAACTGCTAGGTTGGCAGAAGCTGGGACAACGGGAGCTCAGTCCCCTACGCGGCGCTAGGGATTCGAACCGCCGAACTGCCGACCTTTCTGATCGACAAGCTCAGCGTCTTAGCCACTTTGGCAAATGCTGGATGAATTCTTTAACTTCTTCCGGCTTATCCTTGCCTAAGTGTGAAGGAGTTTTGTAACTATGTGGGATTACTTTCTGAGTGGATTTTGAAGTACCTCTACTTCGACAAAGTGAGTCCTATTCACCTGAAATCTGATTCTTTAAAAAAAAAGAAATATGTATTTATTAAAGATCTTAAATGTACGAGTAACAGCAGATATGAATTAAACAAAAAGAAACACAGAGAAAGAATAAAAAGTACAAAGAAAGAAAATAAAAGAAAGAAAATAGTAATAAAATAATAAATAAGAGGAAGAGAAGAAGAGGAAAAAGAAGGAAGAGGAAGAGGAGGAGATGAAGAGGAGGAGGAGCAGGAAAAGGAAGAAAGAAGAGGAAGAAAAGAAGAAGAGGAAAAGAAAAGAGAAGAAAAGAGTATGAAGAAGAAAAGGAGGAAAAGGAAGGAGGAAGAGGAGGAGGAGATGAAGAAATGAAGGAGAAGGAAAAGGAAAAAGAAAAGAGGAAAAGGAGGAAGAAGAATAAGAGGAGGAGAAGAAAAGAAGAAGAGGAAGAGAAGGAAGGAATTTTATTGCCTTAAAAATAACGACAAAAAAAGGAAAAAAGCAAAACACCAAAATAATTGTGATAGATAATTCCTTAACAAAGAATATGTAAAAATACATAGAGGGTGCTTTAAAAATAAAATAAAAACAGTGACAAAGGGGGGGGGGAGAAAAAAAGCATAACGCATCATTTTAGCAGTAAATAACTACAATTCTTTCTGTCACTATCTAACGCAAGTTGAAGTGAGCCTAGTGAACACATGGGTCTTTCAAAGACCCTAGCTGCAGTTGTGATTAATCCTGTCCTCTGCTAGCACTCAGTCTCCCTGGATTCCACCATCACAAGGAGCAGCCCTCCAGAGCATAGGTGGGCCATCTCCTGTCCTCTCCTTATTGGGAGAGGTTTTGAAGAGCCAGTTTACTCACCGTTCTTTGCTCTTTGCTGCAGTTGTCATTTCCACTCTCCACGGAGTCATGTGTGTCTCCGTGAAGAGGGACACACATGTGCCTCCCTGTTGTGGCCCGCCAGCGGCCAGCAGAGTTAGTAGCAGAGTCGGAGAGTGAGGAGGTTGGGGAGGAACCTGGGCCAGTCCTTGGGGCTGAGGAAAGCTCAGACGAGGGCTCTGCATCGGAGGCAGAGAGAGAGCTAGACAGCAGGGAGGCAGAGGAACAGCTGGAGCCTGTTTCAAGTGTGCGCATGCACAGAGCTGCTTAGAAGACAAGAACAACTAAGAAAGCAGGGTCTACTTGGGAGTAAAGCCCCACCTTGGAGGTGATTGGCCCCTCCCATAGGAAACAAAAGAGGAGCGAATGGGGAGGGGGCTTTTGCAGGAAACATTTTGTCCCTTTGGTCGTTTCAAGAATGGAAAGTTCTTTTTGTGACTCTAAGAGACTCTGTGCCAAGAGTTGCCTCTCCCTGCGTTTGGAAACTCGTTATCTGGCAGCTCTCCAAGCAAGATAAGTTTCGTGTGGATAAATATTCCTCTGAAAGACTGTTTACCAAGCCTTGCGCACTGCGAATGAAAGAATTCACAGTCGTGTAAATAAAAGAGGTTTTGCCGGGACCAAGACTCTGTTTCATGCTTTCTAAGGAAGCCTGGCTCAGAACGCTCCCCCAGAAATCACCCGTAATCGGACTCAGGAGTCAACTCACCTTGTCTTAGCAGAGGGTGACCTCATCAGGTATTGAAGACAAGGAGAGAAAGAAACTGAATTTTTCTTTCCCCCAAGGAACTAAATTTTCATTGAGACTGTTTAAAAAAAAAAGAATTTACCAGTTCATTGCTCAAGGCTGTCTGGAAAGAGGGAGGATGAAGATTGAGACAGCTGCAGGACCAAGATGGACGTGCAGTGAGGCAGAAGATGATGTAAAACTCAAAAGGAGAAAGAGAAAAGAGACGTAATTTTCGTCCCTTCTGTTGCGTCTGGAATCCCGAAGGACAATGAATAAAAACCCCCTTAACATCAGAAAAGAGACCGATGAAACAGGAGCGATAAGATATTTGCTGGCAAACCCAGGGAAAACATATTTAAGGGGAAAAAAACCATATATCCCATATTTTTTGGAGTATAAGATGCTCCGATGTATAAGACGCACCTAGATTTTGGGGAGGAAAACAAGGGAAAAATATCTGCCTCTGCCTCCCAGCAATTTGCCTCCTTGCAACCAACTTTACAGACAATATACACTGTTTGTACTGTTATATTTCAGACTATACTTGTACAGACGCTGTTAAAATGTGCTTTCTGGAAGTATAGTTATTATCTGCTATTTAAAAGAATAGCACTTTTTAAAATAATAGCAGGGGGCCTCTTCAGATTAAGCATTTATTTTTAAAATCTTCATTTTGTTAAGTTGTCTAGAATAATAATAAAGCAGTCTTTAAAAATAAGTCTAATAATTTGAACATTCTATAGGCATTTATAGTTATTGACTTACCTCCTTGTAGCAAACAGCCTGATTAGCACAAGGGAAAAAAAATCTGCCTTCCAGCAATTTGCCACATGTAGCAAACAGCAAGTTTCACTTTCAATTTCTCCCGATCATCAGCTGTTTCAGGCTGCAAGGATTGCTATAGCTTATTGAAGCCTCTGCAAGCTCCCGTTTGCTGCAAAGAGGTAAATTGCTGGGAGGCAAGGGTGTGTTTGTGGATGGGTGGGGCTACATTCAGTGTATAAGACACCCAAATTTTCACCCTCTTTTAAGGGGGAAAAGTGTGCGTCTTATACTCCAAAAAACACGGTGTATATATATACCTCTGACTGGAGGCAATCAAATTGCATTTCTTTTCTTTTTTTAAGAAGTTTTTTTTTCTATAAACATACCGTTGTGTGAACAGTGTGGGGCCAGGGTGTCCTACATTTCAGTACAAATAAAACAATATTTTTGAATATCAAGAATATGGAGAGTGGCATAAAAAATAATATATTGAAATACTGAATAATTAAGGAAAGATTATAATTCAACAAAATATGTGTATTATTACTAAAAGTTGATAAGACAAGTAACAATCTTATCAACTTTTAGTAATAATACACATATTTTGTTGAATTATAATCTTTCCTTAATTATTCAGTATTTCAATATATTATTTTTTATGCCACTCTCCATATTCTTGATGTCACGCCTTTTACTACAAACAAAAAATACCAATAATCATATTTGTTGTGTTTAACAAACTTATATAATTCTAATCACAATACACAGATTTGTATTGATTTATAATCTTCCGTTGTTCCCCTTTCTGATTTTTAGTTATGCCACTGTTATATTTAATTACATTTTATTTATTTTATTTATTTATTTATTTATTTATTTATTTATCATTTTTATATGCCGCACCCTCTCCACCAAGGGACTCGGGGCGGTGCACAATTTACTACATAACAAATAATGACCATGACAAGGAGGAGATATACAAAAAGCATTATACACACACAATAAATAAATAATCAATCAATTAAAACAGCAAAAAAGCAATTAAAAAACAATTAAAACACCCAGAGTCAAGCCTAATTTAAAATTGTATCCAGAGAGATTAGAATAGCTATAATTCAAGCCAGGCCGGCTAGTCGGAACAGGTGGGTCTTGAGTTTCATGCGGAAGGAGCGGAGATCGGTTGTTGTCCTGATGTCGGGGGGGGGGGGGAGGTCATTCCAGAGGGCTGGGCCCATCACAGAGAAGGCCCTGCCCCCCGGCGCCGCCCTCTGGCATTGCTTGGTGGACGGCACAAATAAAACAAATAAAACAATGCTCATCTTGGTTATGTTTGACAAGTTATATAGTTCTAATAATAATAATAAAACGCATGTTTTGTTGAATCATAATCTTTCATTATTATCTTGTTCGATAATTCAAAGCAAATTGCATGCAACACACGTGCCACAAATAGCAAACTGGGCCCTCTGCGGGCAGCCCAGCCGTCGCCTCAGCCCAGCTCCACCGCGCATGCGCATGGGACTCCCACCGGCCAGTTGGTCTTCGGTTCTCTGCTGTGCATGCACAGGGGGCGGGGCGCATGCATGGGGGGGGACAGTCGCATTTTGGGGCCAGGCCCAAAACGGAAGGCCTCCTGCACCAACCTGGAAGCCAAAACGGGGCATGGGGGGATGGAATGCATGCGCGGGGGAGCGGGAGGAGCATTATGGGTGCACGCATCCACTTTTGGCATGCGACGACAAAAAGGTTAGCCATCACTGTTCTAGGGCATTTTATGTATTTATTTGTATCCTGCCTTTAGTATTGTTTTTTCCCAAAGATGCATGGGGTGGAAACATATGCATATAAATCCAATAAAACAAACAAAACAAACAAACAAGCATATGCCACACACCTTCCTCCCCCTATTTTTCCCACAACAACAATCCTGTGAGGTGAGTTGGGCTGAGAGAGAATGACCAGCCCAAGTCACCCTACTGGCTTTCAGGATTAAGGTGGGACTAGAACTCCCAGTCTGCTGGCAATTGATCCAAAGTCACCCAGCCGCCTTTTGTGCCTAAAACGGAACTAGAACTCCCAGTTTCCTGATGATTGGCCCAATTCATCCAATTGGCTTTCATGTCTAAGGCGGGACAAGGACTCACCGTCTCCTGGGGATTGGCCCAAAGTCACCAACCGAATTTTGTGCCTAAGGTGGGACTAGAACTCACTGTCTCCTGGGGATTGGCCCAAAGTCACCCAAGTGGCTTTTCAGCCAAAGGTAGGACTAGAACTCATGGCCGCCTGGTTCCTGGTGCCTTCACCCCTAGATCAAACTGGCTGACATATTGTTAGCTAACATTTCAAGTCTCTTGAGCCATGTGATTTTGAGAAAACAAAAAAGTGAGGCAATCTAATGGGACGTGGTGGCTCAGTGGCTAAGATGCTAAGCTTGTCGATCAGAAAAGGTCGGCAGTTTGGCGGTTTGAATCCCTAGCGCCGCGTAACGGAGTGAGTTCTTGTTACTTGTCCCAGCTTCTGCCAACGTAGCAGTTCGAAAGCACCTAAAAAATGCAAGTGGAAAAATAGGAACCACCTTTGGTGGGAAGGGAGCAGCGTTCCATGCGCCTTCGGTGTTTAGTCATGCCGGCCACATGACCACGGAGACGTCTTCGGACAGCGCTGGCTCTTCGGCTTTGAAACGGAGATGAGCACCGCCCCCTAGAGTCGGGAACGACTAGCACATATGTGCAAGGGGAAACTTTCCCTTTATCTAAGGAAATCTAACAGTTGCACATCACCTTTTAAACTCAGTCAAAATTAGAGCTGGAAGGGACCTTGGAGGTCTTCTAGTCCAACCCCCTGCTCAAGCAGGAGACTCTGTACCATTCCAGACAAGTGCCTGTCCATTCTCTCCTTAAAAACCTTCCTTCTTATTGCTTTGTATTACCAAGATTGTCCTTGGAAGTAGCCAGCTAGGTGAAATACAAACTTCATCAATGCAGCCCTGGATCTGACACCACATTGGTGTGTGCGTGTAAATTATTCATGCGTATCATGATTATTTAAGCTTCAAACGACCTTTCACAAGTTCGCTATAAGATTGGGTTTCCAGTTTTTTGTTTTGTTTTTGTGTTAAATGAGAGGGGGTGAAATCCATTCTCAACGGGTGGCTCCAGCTATATTGAGGGAAGTTGCCAAGATATCAAGTTGAGAACATTTATAGCTGTTTTTCAATATTGGCCAGAGGTGGGTTGCTCTCGATTCGGCCCAGATCGGGCAAACCGGTAGTAGCGGTGGCAGGAGGCTCCACCCACCCGCCCGGATGCTTAGTAAACGGTAGTAAAAAATTGCAACCCACCACTGATATTGGTGTAAATGAAATTAATCCAAGCTACAGACATTTGGGGTGAACAATCGTCTTGAGTTTTAGTTGGGGTTCCCCAGGGCGAGGAAGAAGAGAAAAGAGGATTAAAGAAAGTACAGTTGTTGTGTTTTGATTAAAAAAAGCATCTTTGGGATGTGACCCTGGCTATGCGTCAGAATGGTCAAACATTTGGCAGCTCCAAATCTCAACCAACAAATGCCTTACACATTGGCAGGAAAAATCAGAACACTAAATACCAGCTGGGTTGATATGACCTCGTAGACGATACTCACTCTGTCAAGGACCTAGGAGTCCTCATCTCAAATGATCTAAGCCCCAGAGCTCACTGTAACAGCATTGCCAAAAAGGCATTAAGAGTTGTTAACCTAATTTTGCAAAGCTTCTCCAGTAACACTGTACTGCAAACTAGGGCATACATAACCTTTGCCAGACCAATCCTCGAATACAGCTCATCTGCCTGGAATCCTCACTGTATATCGGACATTAATGCAATTGAGCGAGTCCAGAGGTATTTCACAAGAGGAGTCCTCCACTCCTCTGCTCACAACAGAATCCCTTATGCCACCTTGCTTGAAATTTTGGGCTTGGACAATCTGGAACTACGCCGAGTAAGGTCTGACCTAACCATAGTACACAAAATTGTCTGCTACAACGTTCTACCTGTCACAACTACTTCAGCTTCAACCTCAAGAATACACGGACAAACAATCGATACAAACTCAAGGTAAACCGCTCCAAACTCGATTGCAGAAAATATGACTTCAGCAACAGAGTGGTCAATGCCTGGAATGCTCTGCCCGACTCCGTTGTTACATCCTCAAACCCCCACAACCTCAAACTGTCTGCTGTGGACCCCCTCACCCCATTCCTAAGAGGTCCATAAAGGGGGTGTGCATAAGCTCACCAGCATGCCTACCGTCCTTGTCCTACTGTCCCCATTTATCTGTACTTACTTCCGAGGTGGTATGCTGCTGGTTCGCATCGGTTTGGGCCAACCGGTAGTGGCAGCGACACGAGGCTCCGCCCATCCACCCAGTCATCATCAAGCACCTTCTGAGCATGTGCAGACATGCTCCCGCTACCAAACTAGTAGTGAAGAAAATAGAATACCATTACTGACTTACTTCCTTTGTTCATGTTTATGTTCATACCTATACTTGTTATCTCGTAAATGTTTGGCAAACAAACAAATAAAATAATAAAATAATAATAAAATAAATAAAATAAATAAAATAAATAAAATAAATAAAATAAATAAAATAAATAATAAAATAAATAAAATAAATAAAATAAATAAAATATAAAATAAAATATAAAATAAAATAAAATAAAATAGTAAAATAAAATAAAATAATAAAATAAAATAAATAAAATAAAATAAAATAAAATAAAATAAAATAAATAAAATAATAAAATAAATGAAATAAATAAAATAAATAAAATATAAAATAAAATAAAATAAAATAGTAAAATAAAATAAAATAATAAAATAAAATAAAATAATAATAAAATAATAAAATAAAATTAAATTAAATTAAATAAATAAATTAAAATAAAATAATAAAATAAAATAAATAAATAAAAAATAAAAAATAAAATAAAATAAACCATGGTCTGGATGATTGAGAATCTCCATAGACATTGACACAAATCTTAATTTGGGAAAACACAAGTATTTTCCTTCTTCTTTACATAGAAATATTTCTGGATATTTGTTTTATTTTGTGAAGCGCAAGTACTAAAATTTTGCCTTGCTTTTCTTGTAGTACCTGGTGTGTAAACGGAAACTGGAGAGCAAGAAGGAAGCGCTGCTGATTCTTTCAAAGGAGCTTGATTCCTGTCAACAGGAAAGAGACCAGTTCAAGCTTATGGCTAACCAACTACGGGAAAAACACCAGTCGCTAAAGAAGAAATACCAAGAACTAATTGTAGGTAGCCGGTTCGGAAATTTGGATAGGATAAAACCTTTTCCTTCTGGTAATGCAATCAACATCATTTAATGATCCCATAATCCCTTGCTGGGTGGAGTCTGAATGGAGCTGAGTGTTTACTGGCCGGATGCCATTCCTTGTCGCCAATATGGAGTTATATTCAGCAGATATATTCTCACCACACACAGAGAAACATCTGCCTCTACCTAGGATTGAACTCACAGCCTCCCGTTTGTGAGGGGAGAGCTCCACCTCTAAGCCACCACACCAGTGGTGGGTTGCCAATTTTTTTACTACCAGTTCGGGGCACGCATGCGCAGAAGCGTCTGGAAGGGTGGGTGGAGCCTCCCGTTGCCGCTACTACCGATTCGTCCGATCTGGGCTGAACCGAGAGCAGCCCACCTCTGCACCACACTACCCTTTTCTTCTGGTAATGCAATGAGTGAGGTTAAATATTCCACTATCATCTTTTAAATTCTGATTTTCTCAAAGCCGTTCACATTATTCATATTAATAACATTATGCAAACTTAAAGTGGAAACATTTTAATGCCTGCGACTCAGTGATACAATACTTTACTAAAGGTTTAGCGCAAATTAGAATTTCTTTCTTCTAACTTATTTTCCTGTCCTTTTTTTTATTAGGATGGTGATCCGTCTCTTCCCCCGGAGAAGAGAAAGCAGGTAGGTTTTATTTCTGACTAATATAACCAACGTTTACAGGTCACAAATTCTTTCAAGAAGAGGAGCGGTCTATGTTGAATTGGTTTGACTGCAACATGGCACCCAAATAAATATGTGGGTTTATTCTATTTTTTTCATGCTCTGTTTTGCAGAATGGTACCCCAATAATTCCATCCACCCGCTTGCCGATAATAAGGGACTTCTGTATAATTGTCAGGATTCCGAAAGATGCCCTAATTAAATCATGAGCCTCGAGCCAAGCTTCAAAAGAAATCCAGTTATTTATTAGGAGCTCCATGTACCCAAGTGAAGCCAACTCTGACCCCACGTAATTTAAGCCCCAATCATGACCCCATTTCCCCCTCCCCCTAGGGTGTGTCATAAATCACATTCGCCAACGGAACAGTTTCCCGGGCTGTAGAGATCACTCCCCTCCGGCCTGTTGTGGGTAACCCTTGGAGACAGCCTTGAGAGAGATAAGTCTGGAATGTACTTCTGTGTTTGGCTGCCTTGCTGCTCTGGTGGTTTCCTTTCCCGCTTGCCTATGGCAACTCGAGAGCAGGCCAGGGATGCTTTGCAACAGTGTTGCAAAGCAAAGTTAGCAACACCGTTGTGAACCGAATCTGGCTTACACAGTTGCTAAGTGAATCCCTGCAATTCTTAAGTTAATAACACTGTTGTTAAGTGAATCTGGCTTCCCTCTTGACTTAGCTTGTCGGAAGGTCGCAAAAAGGGATCACTTCCCCCCCCCCCGGGACGCTGAGACCTTCAGTGGCCAAGGTATGAATTTTGATCACATGAGCGCGGGAATGCCACAACAGTCGTAAGTATGGGAAAAAATGTTCTCGGTTTTCGTCGTAACTTTGAATGATCACTAAATGAACCGTTGTAATGTTGTGGACCATGTGCTCCTCAGATCAGTATGATAAACATGAGCAAATCCAGTGAGGTTTAGGATTCCGCTAAATATTCTGTAATTTGTGATATTTTATTCGGAAAGATTGTCAGAAATAGTAACCTTTCCCAGTGGGGCTCAGAGAGGAAACAGATGATTGTGGCATTTTTGTTCACTATTGCATTTTGTTACTGCTTTCCTTGGGGGTTCCCCACAACCCCCTTCCATCCCAGCTTACAAATGGCCTAACGCTGTCTCCTGCAGACATTTTCCAGGTTTTCTGATTATTTTGTACACATATTTTTTTCCCAACCCCTTAGCTATCTTCCTTTGCCCTTTAAAACTCACAACTATTCAGATGCAAGAAAGAAGTCACATGTCGCATGCACACACTGGGAACAGGCTCCAGCTGTTCTTCTGCCTCACTGATGTCTGACTCCGAAGGCAGCTGATAACTGTCAGACGGTTCTGGCCCCCTCTCTGTCTCCAACACAGAGCCCTCATCCGAGCCTTCCCCAGACTCCAGGACTGGCCCAGGTTCCTCCCCAACCTCCTCACTGTCCGAATCTGCTGCCAGCTCTGTTGGCCACTGGTGGGCCACAACATCACCTTAATTTCCCCCAAAATACCCAAATGTAAGCTAACAGGGGAAGGGGCTTCAGTCAGGGCCTTGAGGTGAGAGTCCCAGAAGGAGATTGGTGGGCCATATGTGCAGTAGCCCTGCTTTCCCCACACTCCCATCTTATAGCCTTGGGAGGTAGTTTTGGCTTAGTAGTTAAACAGCTGGATTAATAAAATAAAAGTAAAAAAAAATAAAATCAAATTAAATAAGAAAATAAGATAAGAAAATAAAGAATAGATAAGATAAGAAGATAAAGAATATTATTCAGAATGGGATGAATGGTATCAGTGGTTAGAGAATAGGAATAACAAATGAAAGTAGAATATTTATATATGTAAATATTAGGTTATAGGAATTATAAATGTAGAGAGGAAATTGTAAATGTAAAACAAATGGAAAATATGTAAGATTATAAATGAAATGGAATATACTGATGTCTTAGGAATGGGAAGAATGGATGTTGAATTTGGTTTTTTATGTTTTGTTTTGTAAAATGTTTAATAAAAATTACTTATTAAATAAAAAACATAGTAGCTGAAGAAAGATAAAATAAAACAATTAAAATAAATCAAAATAAAATAAATGATTAGGATAGGATAGGATATACGCTAAGATAAAATAAGGTACGGTAAGATAAGATAAGATAAATATAATAGGAACATGAATGTATAGCTTAGAAACAGATGTATAGATATAGGAATAATTAGGAATGAATAAAAAATGTATTTGAATAACAAATGGTTATGTTAGTACTGTCAAAAAGGATTGTAACTTATTCAAAATTATTTTTAAAAATATTTTTATTTTAATGTTTTACCCTTTCAATAAAGGTTTTTTTTTCTAAAAAAAAGAGATAAGATAAAAACTTGGTAGATTCGCTGCCCCTGTGTATTCCTGCATATTTTTGTTGCCATCTGTTGCTATTTTATCTATTACCTTTGAGCTATATATGCACCTATGGCTTTCTTTCTTTCTTTCTTTCTTTCTTTCTTTCTTTCTTTCTTTCTTTCTTTCTTTCTTTCCTTCCTTCCTTCCTTCCTTCCTTCCTTCCTTCCTTCCTTCCTTCCTTCCTTCCTTCCTTCCTTCCTTCCTTCTTTCTTTCTTTCTTTCTTTCTTTCTTTCTTTCTTTCTTTCTTTCTTCACTTGCTTTAATTTTAATTCTAGAAAGGCATCCAATAGAAAATAGTTTGTTTTTTTTCCCCTCAGCTGCACCTCTGGGTTGCCCTCGTGACCATTTCTTGCCCTTTTTCCAGGCCAATCTCACCCAGCTTCTGAGCGATTCCCGGGATCGAAATAAGCATTTAGGGGAAGAAATCAAAGAGTTGCATCAAAGACTGGCAGAGGTCCAAGGAGACAACAAGGTAGGGCACAAATTAAATACAATTATGAAAGTAGCCCTGGATTGATAACTGTTAGTTCCAAGTTTGAATTATTTGAATCCCACAACTGGTTGGAAGGGACCTTGGAGGTCTTCTAGTCCAGCCCCCTTCTCAGGCAGGACGCCCTATACCGTTTCAGACAAATGGTTATCCAACCTCTTCTTAAAAACTTCTGGAGGCAATTTCTGTTCCACTGATTAATTGTTCTAACTGTCAGGAAATTTCTACTTAGTTCTAAGTTGATTCTCTCCTTGATTAGTTTCCACCCATTGCTTCCTGTCCTGCCTTCAGGTGCTTTGGAGAATAGCTTGACTCCCTCTTCTTTGGGGGCAATCTCCAAGATATTCAAACGCTGCAATCAATTCTTCTGGATTTCTTTTTCCTTCCAGCTTCTACGGATGACAATTGCCAAGCAAAGACTTGGAGACGAAGAGGTTGGCGCCCGCCATTTTGCGCCCCACGAGCGTGAAGATCTGGTGCAGCAGCTGGAGAAAGCGCGAGAACAAGTAATCAAACAAAAATGTCCTGCTTTGCGAACGTAGTCTCGCCTCTTCGTCCTAAATTTCACTTCTTCGTAGGGCAAGGTGTTGAAAAAAGATTTGGTTTGATCAGACAGCATATCCATCAAGCCTGCGCGTCTGTTTCCGTAGCCAAAAATGCAACGAGTGGGTATTAAAAACTAGATATCACATTATTTGGGAGCGCTGGGTGTTTTTAGATGGCTATTTGACTTCTAAATGTATAAGCCAGATTTATTGGTTGGCCGTTCGAATCCCTAATGGAGTGAGCTCCCGTGACTTGTCCCAGCTTCTGCCAACCTAGCAGTTCGAAAGGAGGTAAAAAATGCAAGTAGAAAAATAGGAGCCACCTTTGGCGGGAAGGGAACAGCGTTCTGTGAGCCTTCGGCTTTGAGTCATGCCGGCCACATGACCACGGAGACGTCTTCGGACAGCGCTGGCTCTTCGGCTTTGAAACGGAGATGAGTGCTGCCCTCTAGAGGCAGGAATGACTAGCACGTATGTGAGAAGGGGAACCAGGTAACATTCTCAGTAAAACAGTAAAATTCCACTCTCCCACAACCTGAAGATGTTACCAAGCTTGGTAATGAAATGTTTGCAAGAAAACAAAGAATAAGAAGGATGCAAAAATGCAACTCTAGATAGATAGATTTCTGCTCTCTGAATCTTTTCGTTGTCCATTTTTCACAGTTGCAACCTTTGTTGTGTGCCCATGATCACATGATCAAAATTTAGACGCTTGGCAACTGGTTCGTATTTACGACGGTCAGTGTCCCAAGGTCATGTGATCCCCTTTTCCGACCTTCTGACAAGCCGAGTCCAAGGGGAAGCTGGATTCACTTAACAAGCGGGTTGCCAACGTAACACCTGCAGTGATTCACTTAGCAACGGTGGCAAGGAAGGTCATAAAATGGGGCAAACTCACTTAACAAATGTCTGACTTAACAACATACATTTTGGACACTGTTGTGCTTTTAAGTCAAGCATTACCTGTAGTAGCATTTTTTCCTCTTGTTGTGGCCCACCAGCTGCCAGCAGATCTGGCAGCGGATTCCAACAGTGAGGAGGTTGGGGAGGAAGATGGGCCAGCCTTGGAGTCTGGGAAAGGCTCTGATGAGGGCTCTGTGTCGGAGGCAGAGAGGGGGCCAGGGCCGTCTGACAGTTATCAGCTGCCTTCGGAGTCCGACATCAGTGAGGCAGAAGAACAGCTGGAGCCTGTTCCCAGTGTGCGCATGAGCAGAGTGGCCAGACGAAGGGAAGAGCTAAAGAACAGGAGTCGACTTGGGAGTGAAGCCACAGGTGGACGATGAATGGCCCCTCCCAGAGGAAATAAAAGAGGAGCGAAAGGGGAGTGGAGTTTGCAGGAGGCCATTAGTTCATTCCTGCATTCTGGCCAAGTATTGCAATGGAGTCTGAAAGATATCGGCCTGGCCACTCTCCAAGCCTGATCAAGGTGGGTAATGATGAACTATATTGAAAGACCGTGGGAGAGGAACGTCTTTGCTGGAGAGGAATTCACTGTCAATTCAATAAAAGGGGTTTATCGGGACAGGGACTCGGCTTCGTGCCGCTGGGGAAGCCTCTGTCAGAACAACAGTCTTTCCCTCTAACTTTGTCATGTTTGTTCCTGAAAATAGGCACATGAGAGATACGAAAACCCTTGGCAAAAATTAGTAGGCCGAGTTGGCCTGGAGGAAAGGGTGGAAGTTCTCCTTATCTTCGTTAACGCTCTTGACGCTTGGCTCTCTTGCCAGATGGAGACTCTGCACCTTGATCTACAAGCGTCGTTGGATGAGCTGCAGGATGTGAGAGAAGAACGTTCTTTTTATCAAGATAAATCAGAAAAGTTAAACCAAGAGCTGAACCATGTTCTGGGGGGACACGTGGACCGCATCATTGATATAGACGCTCTCTGTATGGAAAATAAGTGAGTGGAAATCGTGGCTGGCCCCGCCCACCCACCTCGGCTCTATGGCATCCCATTATATATATATATTATGTTATGTTATGTTATGTTATGTTATGTTATGTTATGTTATGTTATGTTATGTTATATTATATTATATTATATTATATTATATTATATTATATTATTTATTATATAATATTTATTATATTTATTGTATTATATTTATTATATTATATTATAAATTATATTATCATTCCTGTCAGGCCTGTAGCCATCTTTTCTTTTGGATCTTTGGCCTGCCACACTTTCTATTATTCTACTATGCATTTTCTATGGTGGGAAAATGGGAGGGGGGATTGTATGGAGTGAGATGATATGTAGCCATAACAACATTCTTTCCAGATAGCCAAGGTCATCCTTTGTCTTTGCACCTGACCGGAACTGGATGGGTGGAAGCTGCCAGCGTGGCAGTGGGAGATGGGACCATGGGATGGATTTGGGGGTGTGTGGGCAAGATCTTGAACTTCCAACTGGGTGGGGAGAACCGGGAAGCTTTCAGATTCGGGTTTTCCCAGATGTGCCAACATAGCTCTCTTCATCAATTGGGACTTTGAGCAATATTTTGCCTTGGTAAACTCTGATTTACTTTCGGATGCTATTTGGAACCCTGACAATCACATTATATATATATATATATATATATATATATATAGTGTCTTTGTGCGTATTATTATTATTATTATTATTATTATTATTATTATTATTATTATTATATTTGTGACGCATTTTTGAATGTTCAGTTGGCTGAGTTTCATGTTTAATGAATAAAGTATATAATAATAATTTTAGATTTGCACCAATTTAGTAGCAATCTAATTACTTTTTAGGCCTTCTCATGGCTGGGAAAGAAAACACAGCTGTGGGAGTGAGTTTGCATATGCTATATACATACATATATAGCACCCCTCGTGTGTGTGTGTGTTTGTGGGACAGCACAATTGACAAGATATTGAATGTAAATTGTAGGATTTTGTCTCTGCTCTGACCCATTATTTCTCGTTCTTTCCTTTCCCCCATGAAGCGTGTAGCTCATTTTGAAATACTTAATAAATGGCGTCTGAGTAATAGATCACTCTTTCCATCCCCAAAATTCAGATATCTTCATGAGCGATTAAAGCAAGTTCAAGAAGAGGTTAATATTCTGAAATCGAACATTGTGAAATACAAGGTAAATTATACTGTGGACGTAAGGGGAATTATATGGTAATCTTTTTGCAATGTAATACATTTCATTTCAAACTTCTTGCAAGGCTAATTAATGTGGGCTTTTTTACTTCATCAGTCTTTGAACTATTTATTTTTTTCACTTAAAAAAAACCCCACCCTGCTAATATTTCTCCATAGTTTTTAAGTGCTTTAAAAAAAAACCTGAAGCTTTAGACAGCTTTTAAACATAATATTTTCTGTTTATATTGGTAGAATTATTCTTTTGCATAGTTCATTTTGTTTGATCTGTCTATCAAAAGATGTGTTTCTGTTCTTTTTATTCCCTCTGAAATTATGTTTCTTGCAAAAGAAATAGCTGTATTTAATTTATGTCCATCTCCCAAAGTTTGTCCAATTATCTGTGTTTTATGAAATGTTAGAGCCAAATACAGACAGCAATAAAACCCAGTTAATAGAAGCCATCATTCAATCTTGGTCTCACATTACAACAGCTGCAGAACTAAAAGACTTGGTTCACTCCATGGGAAGATGTTGTAAGGCCATAATTAATGCTAAAGATTACTCAACTAAGTATTAACTGACATGGTGATAATTTTTGTATATCTCATTTTTCTATGGTGATTGTTTTTGTATATCTTGTTTATCCGATGTGTTTCACTTTTCTTCTTTATAACTGCTACTCTAATAGCAAATCCTTTATAAAAGTTATTGCATTACATTCCTGATTAAACTGTCTTTCCATTAATATATAATTTTATCCTACTACTCCAAAAAAAGGGGGTGTTATTAGCCATCAGACCTCAAAAATACTGCACACTGTTCCCAAAAGGTTTCCACAATTTTGGCCACTACTGTAATAGATTGATTCTTTGACTCTCAACAATAACTTTCGATTCATCCAACGAACATAATGATACTTTCAGTGTGATACAGCATGATACATTTTTTTTTAAAAAAAAGTATTAATGCTCAAATCACAGTGTGTTGTTTTGTTCAAGCCCCATTTAAAATAAACAAAATGCATAGGTGTCCATTATGCTCTTGATTTAATGTATAGTCAATTATACAATACAACAGCAGAGTTGGAAGGGACCCTGGAGGTCTTCTAGTCCAACCCCCTGCCTAGGCAGGAAATCCTATAACGTTTCAGACAAATGGCTATCCAACATCTTAAAAACTTCCAATGTTGGGGCATTCGCAACTTCTGGAAGCAACTTCTGTTCCACTGATTAATTCTTCTAAATGTCACGAAATTTATCCTCAGTTCTAGGTTGCTTCTCTCCTTGATTAGTTTCCACCCATTGCTTCTTGTCCCGCCGTTCAGGTGCTTTGGAGAATAGTTTGACTCCCTCTTTTTGTGACAGCCCCCGAGATATTGGAAGACTGCTATCATTTCTCTTCTGGTCCTTCTTTTAATTAAACGAGACATACGAGACAATTCATACAAACTAGACATAACTAGACAATTGGTGCCCTTCCTCCTTTGTTATAGAATTCAGTTGCTTCTTCTGCATTTTTCTGGACTTCCAGATGCGTCCCCATTTTTCTGTGGTTAAAAAGTTATTCCACATTCTCCAGGTTTACATATACTACATGTATTGCATCAGTGGTGGGGCGAACCGGTGCCTGCTGGGAGCCCCAGGTACCGTTCCGGCGGGCCTAGCCTGCCCACCTTCTCTCCTTACCTCTGTTGAAGCCGATTAGGCCTTCGCGCACGGAGCGTACGGCAGCTGGGGCATCGCGGGGGTGGCTACTACGTGGAGGTGGTGGGCGCCAGGCCCCGTTGCAGGGTCCCGGCTGCAACGGGATCCAGAACCCGACACTCTATTACATATATTATCTATGGAGCATCATGAGATATATGTTGATGCTTGTAAATATATTCAATTGGAAAAAACTTAACATTCTTTAAAAAAAATAAGAATCTAGTCCTAGTTTTACCTAGTTTAGGTCATGAAACATCTGCAAGAAAACAAGAAATCTCAGAGAGCACCAAGGACCCCACAGTTCTCCCCCTCCTCCCCCTCCCTCTCTTCTTCCTCCATCCCCTCCCTTCTAGCCAGGGGTGAAATTCAGCAGGTTCTGACAGGTTCTGGAGAACCGGTAGCGGAAAATTTGAGTAGTTCGGAGAACCGGCAAATGCCACCTCTGGCTGTCCCCACAGTGGGGAGACAATGGGGATTTTGCAATATTCGTCCCCTGAAGTGGGGAGGGGACGGGGATTTGGCAGTATCCTTCCCCTGCCACGGCCACCAAGCCACGGCCACAGAACCGGTAGTAAAAAAAATTGAATTTCACCACTGCTTCTAGCACTGATGAAGTTACCTAGTTTCGCAATCAAACGTCTGCCGGAAAACAAACAAGCTCAGAGAGTATCATGGACCCCATACCACCTCCCCCTCCTCCCCCTCCTCCTCTCTGCAAACCCCCCTGCCTTCTAGCACTGATGATGTTACCTAGTTTGGTAATTCAACGTTTGCAAGAAAACAATCCAGCTCAGAGAGCAGCAAAGACCCCACAGTTCTCCTCCTCCTCCTCCTCCTCTCTGCAAACCCCCCTCCCTCCTAGCACTGATGATGTTACCTAGTTTGGTAATTCAACATTTGCAAGAAAACAATCCAGCTCAGAGAGCTCCAAGGGCCCTTCATTTCAACCCTGAGCTACAAATATTTTCCTTTATTAGTCAAACAAGGATCAGATTTTCTTCCCTCGTTTTAATACACATTTTTCCTTGGCCTTCCCCTTCTTTCTTTAGAACGCTCTAGAAAGAAGGAAAAACTCAAAAGGTCACAACAAATCCAACAGCAGTGCCCTGACTGGAATCCTTTCTGCGAAACAAGGTATGGGACATGTTTTCCTCCTCCCGTTTCTCTTCTGACATTGACAATGGTGGGCCCGATAGGACATTTGCAGGACCTCGTATCGCTTTGTGTTTGTCTGTGTATCAGGGAGCAGAGTTGGTTTATTTCTGGTTCTAGTGGGGCTTAATTAAAAGGCAGCATTTCCCTAGGGACCTTCTACCATATGTGGTGGGAGTGCACGAAAGCTTGGGCTTTTTGGCACTAGATAACAAAGTATTTGGAAGAGATGCCTAATCAAAGGATGGAGTTGGGGTCAGAATTATTTCTACTAGGGATCACAAATATATATTTGTGTAAGGGTATTTGTAAGGGTATGGCTAGCTGATGAGAGCTAAATAGCTTGAAATAGATCTATACTAGTCTCCCTTTATTTATTTATCAGCACAAATACAACACAAATATAACAAAGGCAACATTAAAAATAAAAAAATATGGTTTTCTGCCTGGATGGTTTTCTGTAATGAGCCGAAGGACAGAAAGAGGGAGGAGTCAGCTCCCTCCCATATTTGGGCATACCAGGGGTTGTAACACACATACATACATACATACATACATACATACATACATACATACATATATGGCAAAGGTGGACTTTAATGCTGCATATTTTAATGGCAGCAAGACTGTTTCATCCACAAAAATGGAAAAATAAAGAGACTCCCTTGGAACGATAAATAATAAATAAGATACTGACGTGCGTAGAGATGGACAGGCTGACTCTAGAGCTCAAAGACACAGGTGAGACAGAATATCACGAAACCTGGGACAAGTGGTACCGATGGTTAGAAAGAAGGGGAAAAAGCCAGGACAGGAAAAAAACAGATAAATTAAGAATTGGAAAATAGGGTATTAAGAATGTGTGATAGGTAGGAATGGGATATATATTTGTATGATTACTAATTCTATAAAACAAAGGATCAACGGACAGGTAATCTGACTGACTACACACACCTGCGTAATGGATATAAAATGTAATTGTTGTAAGATCCAATCACTATATGGAAACGTTTATGCTGGAAATGCTGCACTATGTCCAATGTTTTTAACGTTTAGCTAATAAAAAACTTTTTTTAAAAAAAAGTGCAGCATTTTCCTTGGAATTCACATGGATCTGCATCTTCACAGATCAGAAGGTCTTTTAAATGAACAGTGGAATGGTGGCTGGTCAGCCAGGAAGCTTCCCCTCAAAACAACCCCTCAGATTTTTTTTAAATGAATCAACACATATCTATTCACAACATATGATCTAAAACATAGACGAGAGCATTAGTATTTTATTATAACAGCCCTGTTGCAGCCTCCCTGCGGTCACCTGATCAAAATTCACACACTTGGCAACTGACTCGTATTTAAGACGGCCATAGTGGTCCCAGCGTCATGTGATCCCCTTCTGACAACCAAAGTCCCTAGGGAAGCTGGCTCCACTTAACAACCATGTTAGCAACTTAACAACTGCAGTGATTCGCTTAACAACGGTGGCAGAAAAAGCCTTAAAACGGGGCAGAATTCTCTTAACAAACGTCTTGGGTAGCGACGGAAATTTTGAACTCAATTGTGGTCGTAAGTCAGAGACCACCTCTACTGTTAAAACATCCCTAAATTTGTTTTGACTTCCTTCAACTGTTTCCTAGTGCAAGAGCTGTTATCTGAAGAGCATGGATGTAGTTTACCGGCAACCCCTCAGTCCATTTTTGATCTTAAATCCTTGGCTACTGCTTTATTGGAGACCATCCACGAGAAGAATATGGTCATCCAGCACCAAAGACAAACCAACAAGTAAGTGGTTTTTTTCTACAATATACTGGTGTAGAATTTCTGTCAGAGTACGCACAGCTTTACTACGTGAGACAACCCAGGAGCAATAACAGCAAACAGAGATTTGTCGTATAATATTGGTTTTATCTACAAAAGAATATATACTATGCATACGTGTACTATAGGCAGAGGTCAAACAATCAGCAATTACAGCAGGGAAAAACACACAGTGGACTTAACCCACAATTCTCCTCTTAATAAATCGATTGAAACTGATATTTTCCAAGATGTTTTCTTTTAAAGTAGCAAAATGTGGGTGGTAAGAAATAGAAGGAAGCCCTCGACTTACAACAGTTCATTTAGCGTCCGTTCAAAGTTACAACGGCACTGAAAGAAATGGGGCTTATGACCGTTAATCAACGTTATGATCGTTGCAGCATCCCCCTTGGGGTCACCTGATCAAAATTCAGGCGCTTGGCCAATGGTTCATATTTATGACGGTCGTAGTGGTCCCAGGGTCACGTGATTCCCCTTTGAGGACCTTCTGAAGGGAAAAGTCAATGGGACAAATCGATTTTATTTTTGTTACATAATAAAAAATTCTTTTGTGAATAGAGTGGTGTCCGGATTTCCCCTTTAACATTTCCACAAACACACAATTCATTTTACATTATATTTCCATTATTTCCAATTTTAGCCGTATTACTTTTCTTCTCATGTTTTCCAAGTTCTAATTTTTTACATATACAAACAGTATTATTTTCCCCCCTTCTCTTTAAAAATAAATCACCTTATCGTTTCCTTTCCATCTATTTTCTATTAGTGACATACGTCTTCAAGTTCAATTTTTTATATAGTAAACATTTAACATAATTACACTTTTAAAAGTATTAGTATAGCTCACACACATCCCATTTAGGTACATACTATTACCATGTTTACAATATTTCATTTCATTCTACTAGTTCCTATCAATTTACTAATCTCCTATTCCTAGATTTTTCTCTTTTTCTTCTTTTTAAATGTCTTATATCTTTTCTTCTGATTTTTTTCTATTGCTTTTCTATTGTTTTTTAGGATATCCCTCCCCCAAGTTTCTCTTTTCCATCTCCCATTATTTCTCTCTTTATTTTTGGCTAGTTTCTTTTTCGGATACTATTTTTCTTTTTTTCCTCTCTATTCTCTTTGTGCCTCTATAAATCTCACTAGTATTACCCCCTTGAGTTTTGCTTTCCGTTTTCCTTTTCTGCCTTGTTAACTTCTTGCTCATGTATGTTACTTGTCTGTTCCCCTCCTGTCTTCTCTGGAAACAAATACTGTGGGGGTAAGGCACCCCTCGGGGTGTGTCTGTGTCTGTGGGTGTGGGTGTTCCAGCATAACTCTGGAACGCCTGGCCCGCTAAAATGAAAAGGAATGAATTATATCTATAGTGTCAAATCACAGTACTTTTGACAGCGATAGTGTGCATTTTGGCTTCAAGTTCGTGTGCCTGTGTGTCTGTGTATTCCAGCAATACTTTGACTTGACACTGTTGATATAATTCATTCCTTTTCCTGTCTAATATAGGATTAGCATAAATAAATAAAGACCCGGGCAATGCCAGGTTATCAGCTAGTAATTATATATTTGCGTTTGTACATATCTGTATGTCTGTATGTCAGAGAGACAGGCTTGTAGACGGATTCCTAAACAGCCCCTGTATCTCCATGTAAATTTTATTTATTTTTCCCCTTTTATATAAAAGGTTGAAATCTTGTTTCAGAATCTTAGGCAACCGGGTGGCTGAGCTGGAGAAAAAACTGAGAACGTTAGAAGTTTCTGGTTTATGGAGTCTCCCAGGTTAGTAGCATTTAATAAAAAATTCCACCTGTGCAAAAAGCCGCTCTGCTTGAATACACACACACACACACACACACACACACACACACACAATGTTGATAACAGGTAGACCTCGACATACAACAGTTCCCTTAGTGACCGTCCAAAGTTACAACAACACTGAAAAAAGCAACTTAGGGCTGTTTTCCACACTTTCCACGTCCCCATAGCCACATGAACTACATTCAAATGCTTGACAATTGACTCGCATTTATGACGGTCGCAGTGCCCCGGCTGTGTGTGTGTCACGTGATAACCCTTTGGTGACCTCCCGACCAACAGAGTCAATGGGGAAGCCAGATCCACTTAACGACCGTGTTACCCATTTAATAAGTTCGGTGGTTTGCTTAATGCGTGTGTCAAGGGAAACCGTAAAGTGGAGCAAAACTTTATTTAGACTCTAGAAAGAGTGCAGAGAAGAGCAACGAAGAGGATTAGGGGACTGGAGGATAAAACATATGAAGAACGGTTGCAGGAACTGGATAGGTCTAGTTTAATAGAAAGAAGGACTAGGGGAGACATGATAGCAGTCTTCCAATATCTCAGGGGGCTGCCCCAATGAAGAGGGAGTCAAGCTATTCTCCAAAGCACCTGAAGACAGGATAAGAAGCAATGGGTGGAAACTAATCAAGGAGAGAAGCAACCTAGAACTAAGGAAGAATTTCCTGACAGTGAGAACAAATAATCAGTGGAGCAACTTGCTTCCAGAAGTTGTGAATGTCCCAACACTGGAAGTTTTTAAGAAAATGTTGGATATCCGTTTGTCTGAAATGGTATAGGGTTAGGGTTAGGTCTAGAAGACCTCCAAGGTCCCTTCCAACTCTTGTTATTCTAAATTTAAGAAGTGTCTCACTTCACAACTTGAATGTTAGGCTTGGTTGTGGTCGTACGTTGAGGGATACCTGTAGTTTACTGGTGGTGAAGGTAAAGGAGCGTTTGCAACCCCTTTTCAAATGGGGACGTTGTGTTTTTGTTTGTGTCGCCTTTAACCGGAGATTCTCTTCATTTGAATGTTTCTCCAAAGGAATTCATAAATTCACCGGTGCTTTTAAAGCAAAACCACGGTGGAAGAGAGGCCACGATCTCTGAATAGCTCACTCTGTTCTTGTTTAGACATCAAATTGCCCTTTGATATAATAACGGTTTTCTTTTCCTTCTTTTTCTCCCTGCTGCCTGAAGGCCTGAGCTACGATATCTCAGTGGGATTCGGGAGTAGGTTTCTCCTTGTCGTATTTACGTTTCGTAGTAACAAACCTTTTCATGTGCACAAAGTATTATCGCTGGCACGCATCACTGGAAATGTTATCCGAATGTTTTAAAATGCTATTTTGCTCGATTTAAGATATTTGACTCAGACAGTTGCAACAGAAATTATTTCTAATTGGGAGGAAGTGTGATAAGGGAAGAAATATTTCCGAGTATAAGAGGCGCAAATGTAAGAGTTGGGGAGGGAGGGAGGGAGGGAGGAAGATGATATAGATAGATAGATGGATGGATGGATGGATGGATGGATGGATAGATAGATGATAGATAGATAGATAGATAGATAGATAGATAGATAGATAGATAGATAGATAGATATGATGGATGGATAGATAAAGGTAAAGGTTCCCCTCACACATATGCTTTAGTCGTTCCCGACTCTAGGGGGCAGTGCTTATCTCTGTTTCAAAGCCGAAGAGCCAGCGCTGTCCAAAGATGTCTCCGTGGTCATGTGGCTGGATGGCTAAACACCAAAGGTGCACGGAATGCTGTTACCTTCCCACCAAAGGTGGCCCCTATTTTTCTACTTGCATTTTTACCTGTTTTCGAACTGCTAGGTTGGCAGAAGCTGGGACAAGCTCACTCTGTTACACGGCACTAGGGATTCGAACCGCCGAACTGCCGACCTTTCTTATCGACAAGCTCAGTGTCTTAGCCACTGAGCCACCACATGCGATAGATAGATAGATATCTCCAGTCTACAACACAGATCCTTTCAGCAGTTCCAAGAAGGCTCCACACCCACTTGCACCACTCAGGTGACCCTGAGGACTCAGGTAAACCTCGAAGAAGCCTCAATGGCTCTCTAAAACAGATGCAAATGGCCAACTCTGTCTGCAAGGAATATAAATCCTTCCATTCTTCCCACCATCCAGCCGGAGCTGAAGAAGCTTCTTGGATGAGAAGGAAAATGTCTTCAAGGAAAAAAAACAAGGAAGTCCAGTTGCTTCTTGGGGAAAAAAAGCATCTTTGGGACAACTGTGACCTGGATGACTTGAGGATCTCCATAGATATTTCGCTTGGTTCTTTTAATGAACTTTCCTTCAAACAAAGGAAATTTTCCTGGGTCAACGGATGCCGTTTGAGGCAACGCTCTCAATTTCTCGATTTTCAAAAATTCTTCTGACATGACAGCTGCAGCAAGACGGAGTCTACTAAACAGAGGAGTTAGTAGACGGTCACTTTTCTGTACTGACTGCGCCGAAAATTTATCACCCTCCGCCGTCTGGTATTTATAGACGTCGAAGCCAGGAGTGGATTGCTGCGGGCGTTGCTGCAAGCATGTTCGCGGTTGACCATAAATAGTTCGGTGCATGCGCAGAACATGAAAAAAATAGTAAAAAGCATGCCGGCAACAGCATCACCAAATGGGGAACTGGTTCAGGGGCGTGGCCAGCCTGGGTCGCTGCTTGTTTGGGTGACCAAGGCCAAATTACCACTACCGGTTCGCCCAAACCGGTGCGAACCAGTAGCAACCCACCTTTGGTTGAAGCATTTGTCTGACAGGGAGCCACTGAGTGGGGCCTTTCTTCCCCCTACTCCCATGCCCATCATCCATCATCCCTCTCCCTTCCCACTCCCATGCGCTCCTCTTCCCCGCCCTGCCTACGATCCTTGCACTTTGCCCCAAATCCATCAGGTGCTTCACTATTGGTCCACTGGAGGATCTCTCTCCCTCCTCCCATGACATCACAAGCAATTGCAGGTCTAGGACGTCGCACTCGCTCTCTTTAATGGCCCAGGCATTCCAGAGTTATGCTGAAACACACACACACACACCAGGGGTGTTTTACCCACCCACCCCCAGTATTTGTTTCCAGAGGATAAGTAATCTGTGTACCAAGCTTGGTTGAAATTGCTCGAGGTGCTCCAGAGTTATGCTGGAACATAAATACAAACAAAAATAAGAAGAAAAGAAGGAGGAGGAGGAGGAGGAGAGAAAAGAAAGAAAGAAAGAAAGAAAGAAAGAAAGAAAGAAAGAAAGAAAGAAAGAAAGAAAGAAAGATTTGTGCCACCAGAAAGAAGAGGAAGAATTGATTCCCGGAGGAGACCGTGCCGATCTGGGTTGCTTCCTCAGACTCTTGAGTGAAAGACAGAGGAAGGGAGACAAAAATTAACAAGTTCCTTCTGATATCAAGTAGGATATCCTGGTTTCATCAGGCTGAGATTTCTAATCTAGCATTTTTTTTTACCCCGAAATTCCATCTTTTGAGCTTTAATCCAAAAGTGCTAGGATTACCAGATGCGATCTTAGAGTTGATTAAGCTCTACACAATTAAACAGAGGTGGAGGAACAGAAGAAGTGGGAAGGAAAGAACAGGCTCCATCTGATATCAAGCAGGATATCCTGGTTTCATTGGCCTGGGTTTTCTAACTAGCATCTTGTAACCCTGAGATTCCAGCTCAATCCAAAAATACTTAGATTATTGGAAGTGGCGTAAAAGTTGATTAAGTTCTAAACAGTTACCATATTTTTCGTAATATAAGATGCACCAGAGTATAAGACGCACCAAGGTTTTGAAGAGGCAAATTTTAAAAAAAGTTTTTGCACTCTGCAAACCTCCCCAAAACAGCCCGTTTTTCGCGAAAACAGGCCCGTTTTTTCCAAAAAAGAGAGACATGAATAGCCCTTAGGAGGCTTGTAGAGTGCTCCTGGGGGGGGGGCAAAATTGAGTAAAAAACGGCCCATTTTTCACTCATTTCTGCCCTCCCCAGCCCCCAGGAGCTTTCTGAAAGCCTCCTGCAGGCTCTGCCACAGCCATTTTGGTGAAGGGGGGGGGGGATTCAGGAGGTAAAAATGCTGTATTCAGTGTATAACATGCACCCAGATTTTCAGCCTCTTTTTTGAGGGAAAAAGGTGGGTCTTATACTCTGAAAAATACGGTAAACAAAGAGGGAGGAGCCAAGGAAGCGAGAAAGAAAGACCGAGATCCTTATGGTATCAAGTAGAATATCATCATCATCTTTTAGTCACCTCATAATCCCTCGTGGGATGGAGTTTGGGCAACTGAATGGAACTGAGTGCTTACTGGCCAACTGCCCTACCTGTTGCCAATGCGGAGTTTTGTTCAGCCGAGAAATAGCTGCCTCTACCTAGGATCGAACTCACAGGCTCCCGATTGTGAGGTGAGAGCTCCACCTCTAGGCCACCACACCACTCCTGTATCAAGTAGAATGTCCTTGTTTTAAATGCTTGAGTTCTACTCTTGGTTTCCGTTTTTATCTCTTTTGGTTTTGGACAGGATGAGGGAAATTAATTTGTTCGTGTCCTGTGATTACAGGCGGCAAGGATACTATTACCTTTAGTGAACCGGCTGTCCCTGCGATCCAGAGGTCACGATCCCCGTTACGGTCATGCGTTGAGAAGCCCCAGCAGAATCTAGAAGGTAAGCCGCTGGAGTCGTAATAGCAGAAATCCCAAATTTTGGAAAAGTCCCAACGACCACATGTTGGGACCAGGTTATCTGAGGGACCGTCTCTGGACAGTCACATCCACCAGACCCATTGGAGCGGGGAGGCGAGGAATGTCAAGAGTCCCGCCCCCTATGGAGCTCCATTTGGCAGGACGCAGAAGAAGGGCCTTCTCTGTGGTGGCTCCCTCCTTCTGGAACATCATCCTGCCGGAAATTAGCCCCCATTCTGACACTTTTTCGAAAGGACCTGAAGACCTGGTTCTGCCAGTGGGCCTGAGAATGGGATGGAGTCCAACAAATAGTTTAGTTGATTGTGTGTTGTCATGGGTGTGTGTGTCTGTGTGGAATGGTTGTTTTTTAATATATTTTATTTCTATACTAAGTGATAACCCGGAATTGCCGGGGTATTTATAGACGTCGAAGAGTTGGTCTGACAGGGAGCCATTGAGAGGGGCCTTTCTTGCCCCTACTCCCATGTCCATCATCCCGTCCTCTCCCTTCCCCCTCCCATGCGCTCCTCTTTTCCGCCCTTGTCTACGATTCTGGCACTTTGTCCCAAATCCATCATGCGCTTCCTCATTGGTCCACTGGAGGGCGAACGTCATGGCTGGCTTTCCAGAGGAAGCTGCGAAGGAACTGACATCACAGACAATTGCCGTTCTAGGAACGCCGCACTCGCTCTCCTTAATGGGCCAGGCGTTCCAGAGTTATGCTGGAACATAGAGACACAAACACAAACACACACACCAGGGGTGTCTTACATATATAAGAAGATTGTACTTTTATTGTTTGCAAGCAGAGCAGAGTGGGCGGCTGCATAATTTTTCTAAAATAAATAAATGCATACAAATCTCACTCTTGAACACAAGTTTGGTCTCTCTTGACTGAACTGGGCCCAACCAGAAGCAAGTCTGTTGCCAGCCCTTTCTAAGCGGTTTACAGAGTCGGCCTCTTGGCCCCAACAATCTGGGTCCTCATTTTACCCACATTGGAAGGATGGGAGGCTGAATCAACCTTGAGCCAGTCAGGATCGAACCTCCTAGCTGTGGGCAGTTAGCCTGCAATACTGCATTCTAACCTCTGCGCCACCACGGAAGGAAGGAAGGAAGGACTAGAAATAGCGCTTAGACTTATATATCACTTTACATCCCTCTGTAAGCATTTACAGAGTCGGCCTCTTGGCCCCAACAATCTGGGTCCTCCTTTTACCCACCTCGGAAGGATGGGAGGCTGAATCAACCTTGAGCTGGTTAGGATCAAACTTCCTAGCTGTGGGCAGTTAGCCTGCAATACTGTATTCTAACCTCTGCACCACCACGGACGGACGGACGGAAGGAAGGAAGGAAGGAAGGAAGGAAGGACTAGCAATAGCACTTAGATTTATATACTGCTTTACAGCCCCCTTTAAGCAGTTTACAGGGTCAGCCTCTTGGCCCCAACAATCTGGGTCCTCATTTTACCCACCTCGGAAGGCCGGAAGGCTGAGTCAACCTTGAGCCTGGTGAGATTCGATCTGCCTAACTGCCGGCAGCTGGTGATCAGCAAAAGTGGCCTGCAGTTCTGCACTCCAACCACTGCGCCACCGCAATGCAATATAAACATGCAATATTCCCATTTTTTTTCTCCTGCAGAAGATCAACCAAGGCAGCCGCCCATCACGTGTCCTGCTAAAAGAGAATGGACTCTTCCAGAGGAAAATGCTCTGCTTTCCGATGACTCACGCGGAAACCCAAAGAGTGCTCCTCAAGCCAACGATTTCCATTCGTCCTTGTCCCAGTTTCTGTCGGAAGGAGACAGCACGGGCGGTCCTGAGAAGGACAACACGAAGCTGGCCGAAGATCTGCCAACCGTGGACCTGGAAGATGGAAGGACAGAAGATCCAACGGACGGACAAGATGGAAGCCCTGCTGAACTGGACTCTCCCTCGTCCAGCCCTCCTGGCTGGAGTTCCAAAGAAGCGAATTCGGAGCGCGAGAAGAATCATGGGGGTGAAATCCAAACTGTGGAAGAACTGACAGGCGCCCAGGAAAACAGTGTGGCGTTGTGTAGCTGAAAACGACCAAAGTAAAGACATGACAATATTGGGTGTTTAAAGATGCTCCAAAGTTACCTTCTTCCAGCTTCAGCCTTCTTTGAGTTACGTTCCAAATGAAACACCTGAATCTACGAAGGTGGAAGTTGTTTCTTCTTCTTCTTCTTCTTCTTCTTCTTCTTCTTCTTCTTCTTCTTCTTCTTCTTCTTCTTCTTCTTCTTCTTCTTCTTCTTCTTCTTCTTCTTCTTCTTCTCCTTCTTCTCCTTCTTCTTCTCCTCCTCCTCCTCCTCCTCCTCCTCCTCCTCCTCCTCCTCCATCATCTTCTTCTTCTTCTCCTCCTTCTTCTTCTTCTTCTTCTCCTCCTCCTCCTCCTCTTCCTCCATCTTCTTCTCCTTTTCCTTTTTCTCATCCTCCTTCACTTTTTCATTCACCTCCTCCTCTTCTTCTTTTCTTCATCCTTTCTTGTTCTCCTCCTCCTCCACCTCCTCCACCACCACCTTACCTCCTCCGCTGCTTCTACTTCTCCTCCTCCTCCTCCTCCTCCTCCTCTCCTCCTCCTCCTCCTCCTCCTCCTCCTCCTCCTCCTTCTTTTCTTCATCTTCTTTCTCCTCCTCCTCCTTCTTTTCCTCCTCCTCCTCCCTCTTGGTGAACATTTTGACCTTATTGTCACGTTCTCCATCTTGACGTTTCTCCGCTCTGCCTTTTCGTTTCTCAGATGTGAATATTGTTCCTCCCGTCAACACTACAATGCATACAAAATAAATAAATGAAGGCATAAATACAATCCTCCTGTAAATAATTACAATAAAGGGGTGGCGTGAGAAATGGTTAAGATCCTAGATTCTGGCCTCTTCCATTTGCTCTTCCAATGGTGTTAATGAGAAAGGAGAATATTTGTAGCTCAGGGTTGAAATGAGGGGTCCTGGGTGCTCTCTAAGCTTGGTGGGTCGTTCCCCCCCCCACACACACACTACCAATCTTCTGGCCGAGGCTTCCCGAGAACATGAAGCAAACTCCTGATCCCAACAAAAACCCTTTTTATTAATTTCCTGTGAATTCTGCTCATTCACATCCAGCTAAGTTTTTCAAGGGAGGATTTACAGTCACAGTGTGAAGTTTCCCAAAAATAATCTAATTAATTTACGAGCCTCAAGACAAAGTTCAAAAGAAATCCATTCATTTATTGGGATCAACATTTTGGCATGTTCTTCTGCGGAGCCGAAACTGATTTCCACTTAATGGCATCTGAACTTTACCCCTGTATCCCCTCCCTTCTGCCTGTGTCATAAATCACATCCACCAACAAGGTGCTGCGGCAGGCTATGAATGTGCGCATTTCACACGCTAGCTGTACAAATATGAGACCTGACTGTGGCCAAAGATATGCATGGCATTCTCCCTTTTCTCTCTTTTTTATGTCAACTTGATAATAGTCATGGAAACGTTTTACAAGTTAGACACACAGACTTTATCTGGCTTGGAGAGCTGCCAGGCCCATATCTGTAAAACTTGGCAAGGAGTCTCGGAGAGTCACGAACCAATTACGGTAACTAATGGTCTCCTGCAAACTCCATTCCCCCTTCACTCCTCTTTTATTTCCTCTGGAAGGGGCCATTCATCGTCCACTGTGGCCTTACCCCAAGTTGACCCCTGTTCTTTAGCTGTTCCCTTCGTCTGGCAGCTCTGCGCATGCGCACACTGGGAACAGGCTCCAGCTGTTCTTCTGCCTCACTGATGTCTGACTCTGAAGGCAGCTGATAACTGTCAGACGGCCCTGACCCCCTCTCTGCCTCCGACACAGAGCCCTCGTCAGAGCCTTCCCCAGACTCCAGGACTGGCCCATCTTCCTCCCCAACCTCCTCAATGTCCGAATCTGCTGCCAGTTCTACTGGCAGGTCACAACAACCAAATAAAATGACATAAATAATAATAGGACTTGGTGTTCCTCCATTAGTTTATGTAATTTCCTTCTCTGTTTTTTTCAGGCTCTCTGCAGAATGTATTATTTTCTCTCCCCCTCTCTCTTTGCAGAATGTATATTTTTGGCATGGTGCCTGCTTGAATGTATATTAAGAGATTTAAATGTCATGAAGAGGAGGGTGAATATTGGACTCAGCACCAGAAACAATAAAATACAAAGGCATCCATGAGCTAATTTTCCCTTTCTATTTCCTTGGTACAAATGAGGTAATATTCAACAGCAAATTGTGGAAACGTTTCAGTCCATCACAATAGAGCTGGAAGGGACCTTAGAGCGTGGATTAATTCCCAACAAGATAAGATTTCTTCCAAATCCCAGAGAAGTAATTTGTTTGAAGCTTAAGTTTTAGTCTCACGCTCCCATGGCAGCTTTATCTTTGGCCAAAGTCAAATTAAACAAACTCCGTAAAGCAAAATCAATCAGAATAGAGCTGGAAGGGACCTGGGAGGTCTTCTAGTCCAACCCCTTGCTCAAGCAGGAGACCCTAGACCATTTCAGAGAAGAGGCACCCACAACTTCTGAAGGCAACTTCTGTTCTACTGGTTAATTGTCCTCACTGTTAGGAAATTCCTCCTTAATTCCAAGTTGCTTCTGTCCTTGGTTAGTTTCCTTGTCTGGCCTTCTGGCGCTTTGGGAAATAAGTTGATCCCCTCTTTCTTTGGAGAAGCTTCTCAAATACTGGAATGCTGCTATCATGTCCTCCTCTTATCCTTCTTTTCTCTAGATTAGCCAAGCTCAAATCCTGCATCCTTTCTTCCTAGGTTTTAGTCTCCATGCCTTTAATCACCTTAGCTGCTCTTCTTTGCAATTTTTCCCAAAGTCTCAACTTCTTTTTTGCAAGGTGGCGACCAAAACTGGATGCAGAATATTCCAGGTGTGGCCTTACTAAGGCTTTATAAAGAAATACTAATACTTTACGTGATTTTGATTCCATGCCTCTGTTTATACAACCGATGATTGTATTCGCTTTTTCGGCTGCTGGCTCATCTTTAAAGGATCGTCCACCAGGACTCCAACGTCAGAATTATCAGAATAGAGCTGGAAGGGACCTCGGAGGTCTTCTAGTCCAGCCCCCCTGCTCAAGCAGGAGATCTCTCACCGTCCCTCTCACAGTGACTGTTTCTTAGCTAGTTTTCCTCTAATCTGTACTGGTACCTTTCGGTTTTTTCCTGCCTAGGTATAAAACTTTGCTTTTCTCCAAATTATATTTAGTTTTTTTTGGGAGGGGGCAAGGGGGTAGAGCAAATGCTGTGTTTTGTTTCCTTTATTTTTTTTGAGATTTTTTTTTCATTCTCTTACATAGCATTTTAAGTATACATTCACATATTCTTCTTCTATGCATTTATTATTTTTATACATTTATTATTTCATTTAATAGATTATACAATTTGGGTTGCTTTATTTACCATCCCTTCTTCCTGTTGTAATACCACCTCATTTTCCCTTTCTTTTCTCCCTCCCTTCTCTCCTTTCTTCCTTCTTCCTCTCCTTCCCCTTCCTTCTTCCCTTCCCTTTCTCCCGCTCTTCCTCTTCCCCTTTCTACCCTCCCTCCTTCTCTTCCTCTCCCTTCCATCCTCCTCTCCTTGCCTCTTCTTTCCCCCATCTTCCTTTCATGTTCTCCTCCTTTCTCTCTCTCTTTTCTATTATTGTAGGTGTCTCTTTCTGGACTCAGTTTACATTTCCTTGGGATGGAATTTCCGCAGACCCAAATATAATTTGATATCATTTCTTATTCCCTTACCTTCGCTAATCTATCCTAGCTATATTTTCCTCCCCTTTATATCTGGCTTTTGGCTGTATACTTATATATTTAATATTTTCTTTTGTTTTCCCCTTCTCCCCCCCCCCCCCCTTACTTTTGTTTCCTTTCTAACCCATTAACTTGTGGTCCGTGCTAAAACGCTGCTCTGCATGGTCATTTCTCATCCCAAATGCTTTTCATGGGGGCAATCAATTAACTTCCAGTAGGAAAGTAGAATTTGAGCGTTTTCTATCCTGTAGAGGGTACCATCCCGTGGACCACAATTTCAACAGTGCCGTGGGGGGCCCTTTTCAGTCCCTGGTAGGACGGGAGCTGTGCACTATTTATGGTGGAGACCTGGTAGCTGTTGCACAGAAGGGAGGTCCGATCCCTGCCTTGTCGCGTTTCATATCTTTTTCTTTCCAAAATAAGAAAACGCGTATCGGCAGCTGTGAAACTTGTTTTTGTTCCCTCAGCCCTAGAGACAGTTTTCCTGCTGGCTTGGGAAGCTAATTGTCTATAAACGTTTGCTTCTGACTCGTGGGTCTTCAGACAAGTTGGAGGGAGGAGTAATCCCAGTTGAGCAGTAAGAATTACTTGCATTTATTTGTTCCTTCCTGGTTTGAGCAGAATTATCTGCCAGACGCACCTAGCTCTTACTCGAATGTTTGGGTGGGTGTTAAAAGGGAGAGCAAACTAATTATAGAGTTTGAGGTTAATAATAAATAAGCAGCAGCAAAAGCAACAACAGAGTCGGAAGGGACCTTGGAGGTCTTCTAGTCCAACCCCCTGCTTTGGCAGGTGATCCTACACCATTTTAGACAAAGAGCCTGCACTGGACAGAATTCCCTCAATCACAAAACATGATTTCATTCTGACTTGTGACTGTCAACCAGACAATCGCTCTCTAATCTGTCTTAATGCTGTCTTATTTTTCTTGAGGATGAATCATCTTCTTTTAATCACCTCATAATTCTTGGCGGGGTGAAGTCAGGGCAGCTGAACGGAGCTGAGTGTTTACTGGCCAACTGCCCTACCTGTCGCCAATACGGAGTTTTGTTCGGCAGATATATATTCTCATTGTGCCCAAAGAGAGAAATATCTGCCTCCACCTAGGATCGAACTCACAGCCTCTTGATTGTGAGGTGACAGCTCCACCTCTAGGCCACTGCACCACTCTTTCTTGAGGAAGGGACGCAGTGGCTCAGTGGCTAAGACGTTGAACTTGTCAATCAGAAAGGTCAGCAGTTCAGCGGTTCAAATCCCTAGCACCGCGTAACAGAGTGAGCTCCCATCCCAGCTTCTGCCAACCTAGCAGTTTGAAAGCACGTAAAAATAGCACCCCCCCCCCAATCCCTCTTTCTTCAAAATTCCTCTTGCCTATCCAGGCTATTGAACAACCCTGATTTATTCCAAATTAAATGTCTTGTGCTATAATAAAAAAAAGGTTGCATCACTTATTAGCACATATAATTCCATTCCCTGTGTGCAGGAGGGAAGAATTTCACAACCTCTTAAACTTGGGATGGCGTTGCTTCTGTTAATAGAATTGCTGACAATGCTCTCAGCTTTTTGACAAAGCAGTTGGGCTGTCGTTGGGGAAAAAAATAACCAATAGACATTATCTCAACGTGCAGTTATAGGAATGACAAAATGATTCACTGGAAGAGGAATGAATCTGTGGACCAAGCTCATAAATGTGGACCAAGCTCATAAATATTATATGCTGGTTTTGTTGTATTCGGGTCTTTTCCCGTGTAAACGTCATCAAACGTGATGATACCTCCCGCCTACCAAACATCTGGAAACCAGCCCTAGCCAACAAACGAACACCACCCACCACCCAAGCCGTTATAATACAAAACAACAATGCACACGCAGCCTGCACCAATCAGCACCAATCTACCAATCATGATACAACCACACAACCAATCATTCCACTTACTGAAACAAAGCCAGCACCCCATCCCCTCCCACCAAGACTTACAGAAAGACGGCAGCTCCGTTCCCATTTTAAGCCCACATTTTGAGCCCACGCTTGAAGATGGCAGGTGAGATCCTGCCGAAACGTTGCAAAGACAATCTCAACTTTACACGGGAAAAGACCTGAATACAACAAAACCAGCATACCTACACCCGTGAAAATCTACGAAAACTATATATATAGGTCATACCAGGGGTTGTAACATAAACACATATATATATATATATATATATATATATATATATATATATATATATATATATATATATATATATATATATATATATATATATATATATATATATATATATATATATATATATATATTATATATATATATATATATATATTGTTGTGTGCAGTGTTGGGATTCAAATATTTTAACAATGGTTCTTTGCCCTAATGACTGGCTAGGTAGGCGTGGCCAGGTGGGGGGATCATGTGACTGGGTGGGTGTGGCCAACTCAACATCACTCAACACACCCAGCCCCTCCTCCCGGTCACTCGCCTCAACGGCTTCAACAAGATACAATTTCCCTCTCTATTGATTTACTATTACTGAACATCTAAAACAGCCGGGAAAACGGCCCCAAAACAGCCCCCAAAATGGCTGAAAACAGCCCGAAAAATGAGCGGAGCCAGAGCCAGCCAGTGGTGGGATTAGCCAGTTCGCCAAACTGGGTAGAATTTTAACAACCGGTTCGCCCAAACCAGTCTGAACCGTCTGAATCCCACCTTTGGTTGTGTGTGACTAAAAGATATGAAGAACCGTTGCGGGATTTGGCTTTGGCTAGTCTAGAGAAAAGAAGGACTAGAAAGGAAGGACTGGTCCAGAGAAAAGAAGGCACATGACAGCAGTCTTCCAGTATTTGAGGGGCTGCCTCAAAGAAGAGGGGGTCAAGTTATTTTCCAAAGCACTGGAAGGCAAGACAACGAGCAATGGATGGAAACTAACCAAGGAGAGAAGCAACCTGGAATTAAGGAGAAACTTCCTAACAGTGAGGACAATTGATCAGTGGAGCAGAAGTTGACTCCAGAAGTTATGAGTGCTTCATCCCTGGAGGTTTTTAAGAAGAGACTGGGCAGCCACTTATCTGAGATGGTCTAGGTTCTCCTGCTTGAGCAGGGTGTTGGACTAGAAGACCTCCAAGGTCCCTTCCAGCTCTACTCCAAGTGGCCTCAACAACCCTCTAAAAGGATGCAAATGGCCAGCTGTCTGCAAGGAATCTAAATCCTTCCATTCCCCACCATCTGGTCGGAGCTGAAGAAGCGTCTTGGATGAGAAGAGGAACGTCTTCAAGGAAAAGAACGAGAAAGTCCAGTTGCCTCTTGAAAAAACACCACATGGGACAACCATTTGGGTGAGACAGAAGTAAAACCAACCCTCAATGGCTCAGATGTAACCAAGAAACCTAACTCTGTCCTAAATCAACCATGTGGTTTTTTTCGGAAGGGAGAAAATGAGGCGCAATCAGAGATGCTTCGGGAAAAAGGACTCATCTTAACCTTCCCTACAGAGAGTTGGCGGAGAGAAAGATGACGTGCAAAAGTTAACCGTTGTTTGGCTTCATCCCTTGGCTGCGTCCCGCCAAGTCAAAAACGGCTGCCATTTCCCACGGAGAGAACAGCTGGGGTGTGTGTGTCAAAACTGCCTATTTCTGTCCAGATGTTTCAGAGATTTCATCCACTGCAGTGTGCATTTCTTGGTGGAGACACACAAACAGTGCGCGCCACAGGAGGGGGAACAACCGTGTGGGTCTCACAAGTGGAGAAGATCAGGAAAAGAGAGGAAAAAAGGGGATTTCTTTGCATTTGCTAATCTTTTGAACGTTTAGGCTGCCTTCTGGGGTATTTGCTCAAATGAGAGTTTCTGCTGATGGAAATGATGTTTGTTGAGAAAACTTTGCGGCTGGTCTTGCGGTGTGTTTAAAAAGAGAACAAAAAAAGAACAATTGTCAGACAGACTCTCTTTAAATTGCTTGGCTGATCTCACTGGGGGTTGGGGGGCTTTAAGTCACACCGTGGGTGGCACATTTAAGCTTTTAATTTTTATGTCATGTTTTGGGTACTTTTCGCACAAGTTTTTTCTTCTTCAGAAACATTTTTCAATTTTTTGTCCCCAAGAGCAAAAAAAAAAGCCCCTTGCGAATAAATGACCAGAGAGTGATAAATCGGGAGATCCAGAGTCCTGCTCCCCTTTGACCAAGGAGCAGAGGGATGAGTTGGGGGCCACTCATTGTCTCTCAATCAGGGGTGAAATCTACATTTTTTTTACTACCATTTCTGGGGGCGTGACTTGGTGGGGGGTCATGTGACTGGGTGGGCATGACTATGTAGTCATGTAACTAGGGGGTCAAAAGAGAGAAACTCACTTTAAGAATGTCCTGCTGGAGCAGGGTTAGACTAAATGACCTCAAGGTCCCTTCCAGCCCTGAGTTATCCTCTGAAGCTGCTTCTGGGGCCAGGTTTGTAGTTCTTCCTACCTCTCCTTTTTCCTCCCTCCCTTTCTCTTTCTTTTTTCTTTCTTTTTCTTGTTTTCTTTTTTCTCTTTCTTTCTCCCACCCTCTCTCTCTCTCTCTGTTTCTTTCTCTCTCTGTGTTTCTTTCTTTCTCTTTCTCTCTGTCTTTCTCTGTTTCTCTCTCTCTCTCTCTCTCTCTCTCTCTCTCTCTGTTTCTTTCTTTCTCTCTCTCTCTGTTTCTTTTTCTTTCTTTCTTTCTTTCTTTCTTTCTTTCTTTCTTTCTTTCTTTCTTTCTTTCTTTCTTTCTTTCTTTCTTTCTTTCTTTCTCAGCACCCCTCACCCCCCGTTTTGGCTGTTTTGGCTGGGATCAAAAATGGACCCCCCCACCCCTGAGTTTCCAGAGAACCTGTAGTAAAAAAAAATCCTTTAAAAGTTTTTTTTTTTAAAGTTCCAAAGATCAACTGTGAGACATGCGATCATCGGAACTTTTTTTGAAAAACTTTTGTTTAGTATTTTTTACCATTGGTTCTGCGAACCAGTAGCCTTTCACCCCTGCTCTGAACCCAACTTAAGGCAGAAGATGGCTATTGCAAGGCGAAAATGGAAGGTAGCACCCATGGCCACAGGTATTCCACATCGAGGGCAACACGCAGCCAAACGTGACCAATCTCAAAAATTAACCTGTGGGTGTGAGAACTCAGAGCTGCAGACTAAATCAGGGAATTGAAAAAATACCCCTGAAAAAGGCACTTGAATCATTGAATCAGGATAGAGCTGGAAGGGACTTTGGAGGTCTTCTAGTCCAGCCCCCTGGCTCAAGCAGGAGACCCTATGCCATTTCAGACAAGGGCCTGTCCAGACTCTTCTTAAAAGCTTCCAGGGATGTAATACCCACAATGTCTAGTAGCAAGCGGTTCCACTGGTTAATTGTCCTCACTGTTAGGAAGTTTCTCCTTAATTCCAGGTTGCTTCTCTCTTTGGTTAGTTTCCACCCATTGCTTCTTGTCCTGCCTTCTGGTGTTTTGGAAAATAATTTGACCCCTCTCTTCTTTGGGGAAGCCCCTCAAGTACTGGAAGACTGCTATCATGTCCCTTCTTTTCTCTGGACCAATCCTTCCTTTCTACTCCTCCTTTTTGCTAAACTAGCCAAAGCCAAATCCCGCAATTGTTCTTCATGTGTTTTAGACACACACAACCAAAGGTGGGATTCAGATGGTTCGGACCGGTTTGGGCGAACCGGTTATTAAAATTCTTCCCAGTTCAGCGATGAATTCCACCACGGGCTGGCTCCGTTCCTGCCCATTTTTCGAGCCATTTTCAGGCCATTTTTTCGGGCCTTTTATGGGCTATTTCGGAGGTGTTTTTTGAGCTGTTTCAGTAGTAGTAATAGTTTGACCCCCCCCTCTTTTTTTGTGGCAGCCCCTCAAATACTGGAAGACTGCTATTGTGTCACCCTGGTCTTTCTTTTTTCTAAACTAGACATACGCAGTTCCTGCAAGCGTTCTTCCTATGTTTTTATTTTGAGTTTGGGCTTGGCTAAATTGTGCAAAATTTGAAAACTTAACGCTTGAAGAAGTGTCAGGCATGAAAAGCCAGATCCACAACTGACTTAACTGATTTATTGCTAAAAGCTTACACCCTGGAATCTTCTCCAATGGTCAGAACCTGGCTAGAGTTAGAGTCAAGGCCAGTCTAAAGGGGCTGGACTTTGTTTGTGACTATGTAATGGTTCTAGAGGGACGCGGTGGCTCAGTGGCTAAGACGCTGAGCTTGTCGATCAGAAAGGTCAGCAGTTCAGCAGTTCGAATCCCTAGCGCCGCCTAACGGAGTGAGCTCCCGTGACTTGCCCCTGCTTCTGCCAACCTAGCAGTTCGAAAGCACGTAAAAAATACAAGTAGGAAAATAGGAACCACCTTTGGTGGGAAGGGAACAGCATTCCGTGCTCCTTTGGCGTTGAGTCATGCCGGCCACATGACCACGGAGACGTCTTCGGACAGCGCTGGCTCTTCGGCTTTGAAACGGAGAAGAGCAGCGCCCCCTAGAGTCGGGAACGACTGGCACATACATGCGAGGGGAATCTTTACCTTTACTTTATCTTTAACGATCCTAGGCTGATCTCTCTTTTCACGCCTCCCCCTGGCTTTTCCAGTCCTTCTCCTACAAAATGTGAGCATCACACCAGGATAGTCCAGGGAGTGGGTGGGTGAATTAATTAATTAATTAAAATAGTTAATTGCAGTCCATCCATTCCGAACGACTGGTGGTTGTTGCTTTAAAGCGAATAAACACGGACATGAGTTCCTGCCAAACGTCGCTTCCCAAATACTCCCGCTTATTTGCGTTGTCGCTGGCACAACTCCCAGGTTCATTTTCTAATGGAGCCAAAATCCGTCAACTTAAATGGATAGCCACTGACCTAGCCTTTTCCGAAACTTGAGTAGTAGAGAACAGGAAAAAAAAAAAGAAGCAACTTTGAAATTTGTTCCCAGCTGTAACACCGTGTACTTAAATACGTTTGGAGCAGCGTAGGAAGAAGAAAAGCATTTATTTTTTGTTGTGTAATTAGCATTGTCCAATTTCACTGGATGGGTTCCATCTTGCAAATATTCTCAAATAGTCTTATCGGGGATTTATTATTATTATTATTATTTTTGACACCCTACTGAAATCCCAAGATTATGCTTGTTTCCAAGGTGAGACGGATACCGGATTATGGATTTTAAGTCAAACAAGTTAAGAAGATTAAAAAAAAAAGAGGGAAGAAGCCTAAACCGATCCATATATAAGCAGGACGGAAGAATAGATCTGAAGGTTTAAAATACAAACCGTGAACAAAGTCCCTTCCGACACAATTTGGCAAAAGCCGTTATCACTCCCACCCAGCCATCGTTCTCAAAAGGGAAAAGAAGGGGAGGGGAAAAACCTATTTAATGCATTTTTAGGCAAGCAGTCAAAAACTTGTATTCTCCCCTCCCCCCTTTTCTTCTCCTTCTGGATGTTGTGATGGCGATGGTGGTTGTCACTCTTGAGGTGCTTTCAAGAGATACGGCACCCTAGAAACAGAATTGGATAAGGTTTCTATACCAAAACGTAAGAGTGTTTTTTTAAACACCTAAAAACTAACTCTTGGAGTTAGATGGATGGATGGATAGGGTAGGGTATGATAGGATAGATGAGAGAGGGAGGGAGGGAGGGGGAGAGAGAGAGAGAGAGAGAGAGAGAGAGAGAGAGAGAGAGAGAGAGAGAGAGAGAGAGAGGTAGGTAGGTAGGTAGAGATAGATAGATAGATGATAGATAGATAGATAGATAGATAGATAGATAGATGGATGGATGGATGGATGGATGGATGGATGGATGGATGGATGGGATAGATAGGTAGATAGAGAGAAATAGGAGGTAGGTAGGTAGGTAGGTAGGTAGGTAGATAGATAGATAGATAGATAGATAGATAGATAGATAGATAGATAGATAGATAGATAGATAAATAGATATAGATATAGATATAGATGATATAGATATAGATATAGATATATCATAAAGCATGAATATCAAATTTGAAAGGCTGGTCCTGTTGTTCTTTATTATGAATCTGCTTAAAGAGGGAAGAATGCCCTAAAGGGGAGGGGCCTATTTTAACATTTTCCAAAGGGCAACCTGCTTAGCGGATACAAACTCGGCATCCGATCGGTGTCCGGGATGTCAGCCCCCCTCAAGCCCCCCTAGCTTTGATCACCCTCTTCTTCTCTTGGCTGTAACTTTGGGCAAATGCTTGTCCCACAGCTCCTTCTTACAAGTGCCGATGACACAACACGCCAGGCGTGGGCCGGCGTTCCCATGCGCCAAGCTGCCTTGGTTCTTGCTCTTCCCCAGGTCGTCTTCCTGCTCGTGGATCACCACCGAGCGTCCGAGAACGGTCTTGGGTCCAAAGAGGGTAGCTTTGAGGTTCAATTTAAGTTTCTGAATGTTGCCCCCCTTGGGGTAAAAGTTCCCGAAATCCCCAGGGTGGTGAGGGTGATTGACTTTCCAAGGGTTGTAGTGGCCTCCTGCAGAATCGCAGCCGTCGCTGAGGTCGCCGTATTGATGAATGTGGATGGCCCTTGCCGAGGTCTCCTCGCCGAAGCCGGCGAGGTCGAAAAGGGCCCCCAGCTTTCCATAGGGGAAAAGCTGCTTGAACAACACCAGTCCCGTCACTTTAGGTTTGCTGTCCTCTAACTTACTACTGGGCTTCGCGACACAACAAGCGTAGGCCGTCCGGTTGGCGGTGAAGATGTCGTCGTAGAGTTGCGGGTAGAGCAAACTTAGCCACAGATCGTTGACTTTCCTCTGCATGTCTACCAAGGGGCTGGGGGTAGACAGGGCCTGTTCCCAGACGACGGTGACATTGACATCGGCAAGGGCCAAACTGGCCGTGAGAAGCAGCAGGAAGATCATGCTTGGAGCAAGTCGGACGCTGGAGCGAACTACGGAGAAATGAACTTCATTAGGTTTTGGTTTTACCATACAAAATAGAAAGGAGAGAAGATGAAGTAGGAAATTAAGGGGAAGGAAGGGAGAGGGGGGAAGTGGGTGTGAGCAGAGGTTGGCTCTCACAGGTTCGGACCGGCTGGGCCGAACTGGTAGTGATTTGGCGGCCTGGGTCGCTGGAACCGGCAGTGACCCAGGCCTGCCACGCCCCGGAACCGGTTCTCCTGTTGGACTGCCATCTTGGTTTTCGGTTCTGCGCATGGGCAGAACAATTGTAATTGCACAAATTTAAGGTTTTCCCTTTTTAAAACCATTTTGCATATGTGCAGACCTATTTTTGTGCAAATGCGCACGCGCGCAGAGCGAGCGAGCATGCACAAAACGTTTGCACACCCCAAACCGGCAGTAATGCCATGAGTAACCCACCTCTGGGTGTGAGATACAGGGGATAGAAATCCAGTTTTGGTCACCACACTATAAAAAGAGAGTTTGAGACTCTCGAAAAAGTGCAGAGAAGAGCAACCAGGATAATTAGGTGGATTGGAGGCTAAAACATACAAGGAATGGTTGCAGGAACTGGGCATGGCTGGTCTAGGGAAGAGAAGGACCAGGGGAGACAGGAGAGCATCTTCCAATATTTGAGGGGCTGCCACAGAGAGGAGGAAGGGGGTCAAGCTATTCTCCAAAGCACTCAAAGGCCAGACAAGGAATAATGAATGGAAGTTGATCAAGGAGAGATTCAACCTGGATATAAGGAGGAATTTCCTGACCGTGAGAACAATCAAACAGTGGAACAGGAGTTGCCTTCAGAAGTTGTGGGAGCTTCATCACTGGAGGCTTTCAAGAAGAGACTGGACTGCCCTCTGTCAGAAATGGTGTGGGATCTCCTGCTTGGGCGGGGTGTGGGGTTGGACTAGATGACCCACAAGGTCTCTTCCGACTCTGTTAATTAATTTACCATCCCTGGAGGCTTTCAGGAAGAGATTGGAGTGTCATTTGTTGGAAATGGTGTTAGGATCTCCTGCTTAGGCGGGGAGTTGGACTAGATGACCTATAAGGTCCTATCCAACTCTGTTAATCTAATCTAATCTAATCTAATCTAAAAGAGAAAAAGAGAAAGAAAGAAAGAAAGAAAGAAAGAAAGAAAGAAAGAAGGAAGGAAGGAAGGAAGGAAGGAAGGAAGGAAGAAGAAAGAAAGAAAGAAAGAAAGAAAGAAAGAAAGAAAGAAAGAAAGAAAGAAAGAAAAGAAAGAAAGAAAGAAAGAAAGAAAGAAGAAAGAAAGGGCATTGACTTCCAACTTTTTTTAGCACAGTACAAGATGATCACATTCAAATTCAACTTTTTTGCTTTTACACATTAATATATAACTAGCCAATTGCCATAACACCAAATCTTTCTAATCAACAAAACCAGAGTCAAGGTTTCCTGGTTGTTTTTTTTCACAAGGAAAGTATGTTTTTCCTCTTTGAATCAAACAATCGTTTTAACTCTTCCTGCTTTTCCTTCCTTGCTATAGAAATAAGGGGTTATTTCTATTTGCGCCTTGTAGTCTTTGTTGAGCTGTCACCAGTTTTATTCACGAAATTCGTTGTATTTCTTTGATCTTACTGGAATAGAAAAGGAGGAAAAGCCTTTTATTCCCACTCTTTCCCTCCCCTCCCCTTTCAAAGTACTACCTTTTTTTTGTTTAAAAAAACAGGATTTACGGAGAGATTAAGAGAGAAGCTAGCAAAACCACCGATTGGCATAGGCACCCAGGAATCACTTTTTAAGAATCATCTTGAGCATTTGAAGGGATCGTTGTTATTATCCCATCGGTTGGGGAGGGAATTATATTTAGAAAATTAATGAAATTTGATCTTGGGAGGCGAATGCTTTTTTCTTCTAAACTTCTATCATTCTAACAGGCATCCCAATGTATATAAGCACAAATTTTTGCAGCCTTAAAACAGTGGTTGGAAGATTCCCTCCACTCATCCAATTTCTCCAAAGAATAACCCTTGTACACATACATCCATTTTGTCTTTATATACAGGGAGTCCTCGACTTATAGCTGTTCATTTAGTGACCGTTGAAAGGTACAACGGGGCTGAAAAAATGACCATTTTTCACAGTTACGACCTCATAATCACCTGATCCAAATTGAGATGCTTGGCTACTGGCTCGTACTTACGACGGTTGCAGTATCCAGAGCTCTTGTGATCCCCTTTGGCCAATCTTCTGGCAAGCCGTATCAACCGGGGAGCCAGGTTCACTTAACGACTGGGTAACTAACTTAACAACTGCAGTGATTCGCTTAACAACATGGGCAAGAAAGGTGGCAAAACAGGGCAAAACTCACCTAACCAATGTTTCACTTTAGCAACCATAAAATTGAGGCTCAGTTGTGGTCATAACTCAAGGACTAGCTGTAGATATGTTTCTAGGTGGTTTTAGAAAATACGAATGTTTTCATTTGCGGATCAGTCTTCTGAACTTCGCCGGGTTCCTAAACATTTTGGTTCCCCTCCAGAATCAAAGTTTTCATCCTCAAGATCAACCTAAACTCTGAAATACGGATGGCAAATAAAAGAATATCGGATCTACTCTTTTCTTGATCTCCTTTTGGAAACTTTCCTTCCAAATCAGCCCATTTTAGTAACAAACCTGAAAAATTCACTACGAAGGTCAGTAACTTGAGCTTCTAAAGTGCCTTGAATGCCTTCCTGTTCTGTTGAAAAGATATTTTCAAGCCAGCGGGAGAGAAAAAACACCCCAACAACCCTCGTCCAAATCACCTCTAAGAACGCTGAGCTGAGCTTCTAACAGTAAATCTCTTCCTACCTTCGTCCGAGTTTTTTCTGCACCAAACGTCTGTTTTTCGGTGACACAGTCTAGTTAGTAGTTGCTTGCAATTTCTTCATAGAAACAATGGCAAGCCGTCAACTTCAGAATTCAGACCTCTGTGGACATGAAGCGAATGGACTCTGCTTGTTGTTATGGAAGCATTAGGAAATATTAACTTCTGGGAGTGTTTGGCAGAGACATTCAGAGGTGGGGAAACGCTGGATTAGTTCAACAAGTCTAGCAGAAATGCCTTCCCCCAGCTTTGCTAAAACGAAAGGAAGGGCTTTCCATGAATCCTCACCAGAGATAGATGATAGATAGATAGATAGATAGATAGATAGATAGATAGATAGATAGATAGATGATAGATAGATGATAGATAGATAGATAGATAGATAGATAGATAGATAGATAGATAGATAAATAGAGAGAGAGAGAGAGGATAGAGAGACATAGATAGAGATGATTGCTAATGAAAGAGAGATTAGATAGATAGATGATAGATAGATAGATGATAGATAGATAGATAGATAGATAGATAGATAGATAGATAGATAGATAGATAGATAGATGAGAGAGAGAGAGGATAGAGAGACATAGATAGAGATGATTGCTAAGGAAAGAGAGAGATTAGATAGATAGATAGGTAGATAGAGATGATAGATAGATAGATAGATAGATAGATAGATAGATAGATAGATAGATAGATAGATATAGATAGATTATTAATAATGATATAGATAGATACATAGATATGATTGATAATTATATATATATAGATAGATAGATAGAGAGAGAGAGAGAGAGAGAGATGATAGACATAGATAGAGATGATTCCTAATGAAAGAGAGAGATTAGATAGATAGATAGATAGATAGATAGATAGATAGATAGATAGATAGACAGACAGAGAGACAGACAGACACAGAGAGAGACTGACAGACCTACCTACCAACCTACCTACCAACCTACCTACCAACCTACCTACCTACCTACCTATCTATCTATAATAAATTTTATTAATTTTCTATGAATTATATTCCTTAAAGGTAAATGTTCCCCTCACAGATATATGCCAGTCGTTCCCGACTCTAGGGAGCGGTGCTCATCTCTGTTTCAAAGCCGAAGAGCCAGCACTGTCCAAAGACATCTCCGTGATCATGTGGCAGGAATGACTCAATGTCGAAGGCGCACGGAGCACTGTTCCCTTCCCACCAAAAGTCGTTCCTATTTTTCTACTTGCATTTTTAATGTGCTTTTGAATTGCTCAGTTGGCAGAAGCTGGGACAAGTAATGGGAGCTCACTCCGTTACATGGCGCTAGGGATTCGAACCGCCGAACTGCTGATCTTTCTGATCAACAAGCTCAGCGTCTTAGCCACTAAGCCACACATCCCATTTCTTAGTGCTTAATAAACATTGTGTTGTCTGGGTATTTAATTTGCTTAACAATTCAAATGCCCTTCTTACTCTCCACCCCCTTCCCCCCCCCAACCATTGATAAAATAAATTCCAAGTTTGATAATATTCCGTGTCTTCTTTCTGCTCGATTTTTAATGTAAGTCTGCTCACTTCTGCAGAGTCGGATATCTTCTTAATCATCTCTTCATCTTGCAATGTTTCTTCATCTTCCCAATATCGGGTGAAGGTAATCCTCACTGCAGTTAAGGCATGTAATACTAAATACATACTTCTCTTATCAAAATTTTCTGATATCATCCCTAATAAAAGCAGTTCAGGTTTAAAATCTACATGTTTCCCTATTGTATTTTCTAGCCATCTGTGTATTTTAGCCCAAATTTTTTTTTTTGAAGAAGTCCACCACATATGATAAAATGTGCCTTTCTTTTTCTGTTAGGTTCCCCAAAAGTTGTCCGGAAAAATCTGGTCCAAGCCATTGTAAAGTTGAGTTCCCAAACACCCTCAAAATCCTACTGACTAATACCCCGTTTCTGGAAAAGCTTTAGCTAATACAGATGTCTTTGTGTGCAAGAGACAGTTTTGTACGTCAGGAGGATTGGGAAACATCAATCTCCCGTGTGTGTGTGTGTGTGTGTGTGTGTGTGTGTGTGTGTAAGATGGAAAGATGGTTATTCTGCATGAATCATTAATATGTATCTTGATCATAGATCCCTTACGGTACAATGAGTAACAGTCTGGCTATCAGAATGTTATATCATGACTTGCCAAACAAGTTTGGGGATAGAATCTCTGGCAATGTTCACGACGACTACACAATGTTCATGATAAGCACAATCACACATCGGTTCAGCAACCAGGAAAAGCACCAGGCCCAAACGAGATAATTGCTTCTTGCTTAAAAGTCTGTGCTGGCCAATTGGCCCCCATCTTCACCCGAATCTTCAACAAATCTACTAGAGATGTGCTATGCTCCTTCTTGCTTCAGATGTTCCATTATCACCCCAGTGCCGAAGAAGCCCTCCATTAAGGAACTGAATGACTACAGACCAGTTGCTCTGACATCTGTAGTTATGAAAACCTTTGAAAGGCTAGTGATGTCCCACTTGAAAAACATCACGGATGTGCTGTTAGACCCCCTGCAAATAGATCCACAGATGATGCTGTTAATATGGCCCTGCACTACATCCTACAATGTCTTGAATCTCCAAAGACCTACGCAAGGATCCTCTTTGTAGACTTCAGCTCAGCATTCCATAACATCATGCCGGACATTCTTCTAACTAAACTAAATCAGCTAGCAGTACCTGGACACACTTGTAAATGGATCATAAGCTTCCTAACAGACAGGAAGCAGCAGGTGAAGGGAGGCAAAATCACATCATACACCTGTACAATTAGCACAGGATCCCCCCAGGGCTGTGTGCTCTCTCCACTTCTCCCTGTACACCAATGACTGCACCTCAAAAGATCCCTCTGTTAAAATACTGACGTTTGCAGTTGATACAACAGTGATTGGTCTCATTCAAGACAACAGTGATTCTGCATACAGACGAGAGGTTGAACAACTATCCTAACCAGAACAATCTTGAACTAAATACACTCAAAACGGTAGAAATAGTGGTAGATTTTAGGAGGAACCCTCCTATACGACCTCCTCTTACAATACGAGACAACACAGAATCAACTGTAGAGCCTTTCAAGTTTCTAGGTTCTATCCTATCTCAAGACCTAAAATGGACACCTACCATCTAAAACGTCATCAAGAAAGCACAATAAAGGATGTTCTTTCTGTGCCAACTCCGGAAGCTCAAACTACCCAAGGAGCTGCTGATTCAGTTCTACAGAGGAATCCTTGAGTCTCTCATCTGCACCTCCATAACTGTCTGGTTTGGCTCTGCAACCCAACAAGACAGACAGGGACTTCAGAGGAGAATCAGAACTGCAGAAAAAACAATGGCTACCAACCTGCCTTCCATTGAGAACCTCTACACTGCATAAGTCAAAAAGAGGGCCGTGAAAATATGTACAGACCTCTCGCATCCTGGACATCAATTGTTTCATCTTCTGCCCTCGACGCTATAGGGCACTGCACACCAGAACAACTAGACACAAGGACAGTTTTCCCCCCGAATGCCATCACTATGCTAAACAACTAATCCCCACAACACTGTCAAATTATCTACTAAGATTGTATTACTATTATTCTTCTCTTCCTTTCTAGTACTGATCTCTTTCCATTTATGACTATAACCCTGTTGCTTGTATCTTTAAAATTTACATTGTTTTATTTGTTTCCTAGTATATTTTGATACTAGGAAACAGTATCAAGGATCAGCAAGCTTATTAGTACCCTATGACCATCACTAAGTGTTTTATCTTGTGATTCTCGATGAATGTGTTCTATTTTATTTTTCTTTATGTACACTAAGAGCATCTGCACCAAAGACAAATTCCTTGTGTGTCCAATCACACTTGGCCAATAAAGAATTCTATTCTATTCTATTCTGAAGAAATCCGAGACTGATTTCTTGCTGTTCTCAAGGAAACCAACCATAACCTAATAGTCAGCAACCTTGGCTGATCTCAAGAAAACCAGATGGGATTTTTCCTGCTGGATGCACGGATACCACGATAGTAGATTATACTATCGCCTGGTTGTTTCTATCTGATGATTTATGTCGATGATTTCTATTGAGTAACTTATGACCATCTGTGAATGTTGCATCTTATGATTTATGATGAGTGTGACTATCATCATCATCATCATTTAACAACCCCATAATAATCCCACGGGGGGTGGAGTCTGGGCAACTGAATGGAGCTAGCGTTTTACTGGCTGGATGCCCTTCCCTGTCGCCAATGCGGAGTTTTGTTCAGCAGATATATTCTCATTGTGCCCAGAGAGAGAAACATCTGCCTCTACCTAGGGTCAAACTCACAGCCTCCTGATTGTGAGGTGAGAGCCCCACCTCTAGGCCACAGCACCACTCATTGTATTTTATGTCTATGATCGTGATTTATTACTTTTGTACATTGAGAGGTACTGTACTGGAGGCAAATTCCTTGTGTGTGTCCAACCACACTTGGCTGATAAAGAATCCTTTAAAAAAAAAAGAGAGAGAGAGAGAGAAAGAAATCTTAAAAGAGTGTATCTTGGATAAGCTGCTTATACACAAAACAACAACTGGGTAGGTTAAATGGACCCAGGTGTGCGGTGGCTAGAAAAGCAGAAATGAGCCCGGGAGCAGAAGGAAAAGAGAATAGGCCATAGGAACAGTCAGAACGTTTGGGAATAAGAAAAGTTGGCGTTTTAAGACCAGCAAGCACAGCTAAAGCTCAAATCATCAAGTAATTCAGTAGTGCTATTCAGACGGTTTGGATCGGTTCAGGCAAAGTGCTAATGGCGCCCGCCCACCCTGGCTCTAAGCCATCCTATTTAGCTACGTTTTCTAAGCCACGTACATGCGTGCAAACCGCGCGGAAAGCCACACACTTGCGCGGAAGGCTACGCTTGGAGACCACCCACAGGTCGCCACTACCGGTTCACCCAAACTGCTCCAAACTGGCTGAATCTGACCACTGGCGTAGGCTAGAAATTTGACATCCATGCAAGAAGCTTCCTTAAGTGGTTCACTCTGATGCTAGGGAGAGAAAGTATTTCAGTGTAAACATGTCTTTTGTTGCTTTGACGCATGTCTGGGAAACATGGCCTAGGACCTGGGAAGACTATTCCAAAGAGGAAGCCCAGCTGTGAATGTTGGCAGGCATTCGTTTAGTGTTTGGGTAATAGCGATTGCGGTTGTTTTCGCAAAAGATACGTTGCAGAAGAGGAGGCTAAAGCCCAGTTACTTAGGGGACATCTCCCTGGGACAATGTCCCTCAGCTACGGAGTTCAGAACTAAAATGAGCTAAGCAGGGCTTTGCCAGGTCCCAGGTCACATGCTTTCTGATTAATATCTGACTAAGCTTGGCACAGGTTTTTTTTTTTTAAATTTCAACATGCTTGAAATTTCTCTGAGTCATTAAACCCGTTGCATGGATTACCGAAGCAGTCCAAACAATTTTGGCAGGCAATGCAACAAAATGTTTAACTCACATTTTGTTTTTCTAGGCTGATCCTGGCGGAGGGAAGGGAAATCATATACATACAGTACATACATACATACATACATACAGTACATACATACATACATACATACATACATACATACATACACAAATATACATATGTGTGTGTATGTAGTTACATTTTTGCTGATGAATAAATGAAGGTAGACTAGTATAGATCTATTTCAAGCTATTTAGCTCTCATCAGCTAGCCATACCCTTACTGGGATTTGAACCTAGCAGATTTTACATATTAGGCAGTTGTATTAACCTCTAAGCCACAAGCTCTCCTCCCTTATCAGCTGAGCCAGGCGTGTGATTAAGTGTTTGGGTTTTTTTATGTGAAAGCACCTAATGTGCCCAAATATGGGAGGGAGCATACTGCTTTCCTTTTGCCTTTCAGCCCCACTCCAGGAGCCTACACACAGAGACAGACACACAAAGAGACACATAGACACACACACACACACACCTGGATCAGTGAAATTAAAACCATTGCAATGCAAGATAAAATGCTAGGTTTGCTGAATGTCTGTGGCAGGCATTTTCGTAGGAGAGTCCTAAAAAGTTGTTGACCTCTGTTGTCTTTTCGCTTTGCACACAAAACTGAAATGCTGCAAACCGGGGCGAACTCACAAAGACTCAAACTTAACTGTAATCACATCTTATCTTATACGCCCATGGAAATTCTCAGTCCTCCCAATTGCGGATGTCCCAAAGACGCTTTTTCAAAAGGCAACTGGGGGGGTGGGGGGATACAGCAAGGCTTTCTTTCTATTTACAACACAGTCCTTTCAACAGTTCCAAGAAGGACCCTCACCCATTTGAACTATTCAGGTGACCCGGAGGCAGAGGTGGGGTTCAGCCGGTTCTGACCGGCTCTGGCGAACTGGTAGCGGAAATAGTAGTTCAGAGAACCGCCAAATACTATCTCTGATTGGCGCTGCCCCCAGTTGGCCTGTTTTGGGGGCATTATTTTTGGCCGTTTTCTGGTGCTCCAGCGTCCGCAAAGACCAGCTGGCCAGTCCGCATCCCAGTTGGGGCACTCAGTGCCGAAAAGGTTCGCCATCACTGCTCTAGCCCCTATCTAAAGATGGCTTGTCTCTAGAACTTCTTTGAAGAACTTGGTGGGCCAATTCTTTGCACTGTTGGCTCTTAACAGCCACCTTAGCCTAAGCAAAACTCTGATTCTCTGATTCTCTGATGTTCTCCCATTGTTTTCAATTGAGTTTCTAACCCGATTGCCCCCTCCATCGATATAAAGCCAGGGAACTAGAGATATATTGAAGGGTTTATGCCTGCGAGCCACCCAGCTAATTCATTCTGCCGTGTGCTGAAAAAGGGAGTCCCAACACCCAAATTACGTCAGAGTTGAACGGTTGACGAGAAACTCTGACCATTTGAAGGTGATCAGAGAAGCTCAGGGGCGATGGCTGCCTCCACTCTGTGCCAGTGATGGCTAGCCTTTTTCTAAAGGCGTACCAAAATTGTGTGGCGGGCACACTATTACCTGTGTGTGTGTGTGTGTGTGCGCGCGCCTGTGTGCCCAACCTCCCCAGGTTCCGGAAGTTTTCCTGAAGTCTGGGGAGGGCAAAAAAAATGGCCCAATGGCCCAACTGGAAGTTCATTGCAACCCACCCGTTGCAGTGGTGAGTTCCAGGCAGTACGCCCCAGTATAGGCGTATGGTGCTCTCGAGGCCCCACCCTCCCTCCCTCATTCCTTACCTGTATTAGAAGGAAACAGGCCACCTGTGCATGTGCGCGCAGCGTACGGTGCCTGCATGACGCTATGCTGAGCAGCTGGAGTGGAGCGGAGGCGTCGTGGAGCATCGCGAGGGTTAAGGACACATGCGGGTGCTGCCTGCATTCATGTGGTGGCCGCTGGGCCCTGTTGCACCGTACCGGTTGCACCACTGGCGCTTTGGACCTGTTTTTTGCCCTCTCTAGGCTCCGGAGGCTCTTGTAGGGCGAAAACAGCCTTCCTGGGCCTTCCGGAAGGCCGAAAAGCAGCTCGCCGGCACACGCATGTGCGCTGCAGCTGAGGGTTGTCGTGCCGGCAAATATGGCTCTGTGTACTCCAAGAGGCTGACTTTGTAAACCGCTTAGAGAAGGCTGTAAAGCCCTGTGAAGCGCTATATAAGTCTAAGTGCTATTGCTAGTCCGTCCTTCCTTCTTCCTTCCCTCCCAGTGGTTAGAATGCAGTATTGCAGGCTAACTTTAACCCACTGTCAGCAGTTCGATCCTGACCGGCTCAAGGTTGATTCAGCCTTCCATCCTTCTGAGGTGGATAAAATGAGGACCCAGATTGTTAGGGGCAAGAGGCTGGCTCTGTAAACCGCTTGGAGAGGGTTGTAAAAGCACTATGAAGTGGTATATAAGTCTAAGTGCTATTGCTAGCCCTTTCCTTCCTTCCTTCCTTCCTTCCTTCCTTCCTTCCTTCCTTCCTTCCTTCCTTCCTTCCTTCCTTCCTTCCTTAGCATATAAGTCTGCTATTGCTATTGTTACCCAAACATGTCCAGACACGGATGGTTAAAAAGACGCACTTTCATGGCTGTGAGAAAGCCGAAGTATCGGAATGGTTTTCCGTCGATTTATCTCCAAAACCCATTTTGCAAGAAGGAAAAAAAAGGGATTTCTTTTTTTTTTTTTTTTTTGCTTTCCCTGTTGGTTTTAGAAAACAAATGTTTTCCCCAAAATACTGTTTTTAAAAAGCTTCCCACTTTTCAAAACAGAATTCACTCTAATGGGTCGGCGTTTGCAAGCCTAATTTAAACCCCGGGAGACTAATGAAGTTTTGGAGGATGGGTTAATTATTTTTTTCTCCCCTCTCTCGGTTAAAGCAAGCTCCTCAATTCTATTTGCAGCGTGAAACTTCAGGCCGAGGGAAAATCTTCTTGGCTCATGGGGCTTTCACAGGCCTTGCAATGTTGCTGTTGAACACATCCACACACACACATCCACACCACGGCGAGGGCTCCTTAAAAGTACAGGGGGTGAAGATTTCCGAACTTAAGACTTCGATTGTTTTCACTAATCCAGCCAACCCAGGAGAAAGGGCTGGGCGATGCTTGCTGTTTCTAACGGGGAATCAAATAAGATTATGGGGTTTTTTGGATCCAGCTCTCCCAGGGTGTGAGAGAATCACTTTCCTGTCCTTGAATGAAATAAAATCTCACTCTAAGCGGCAAGGCGAGGTTGATTATAATCCAGGTAGTCCTCGACTTACGATCACAATGGAACCCAAAATTAATGTTGCTAAGTGAGACATTTGTTCAAGAATAAAATAGGATAGGATAGGATAGAGATAGAGATAGAATAGGAATAGAGTAGAGTAGAGTAGAGTAGAATAGGAATAGAATAGAAATAGGAATAGAATAGAAATAGAATAGAATAGGAATAGAATAGAAATAAAATAGAATAGGAATAGGAATAGGAATAGAAATGCGCAATTTGGGCGTCCTCCTTGATGCCCGGCTGTCAATGGATGACCATGTGGCAGCCGTGGCAAGGGGGGCGTTCCACCAGGTTCGCCTGGTGCGCCAATTGCGCCCCCTACTGGACCGGGATGCCCTACGCACGGTCACTCATGCGCTGGTGACGTCCCGCCTGGACTACTGCAACGCTCTCTACATGGGGCTGCCCTTGGGACGCGCCCGGAGACTGCAGTTAGTTCAGAACGCAGCCGCGCGGGCTGTGATGGGGAGTACTAGGTACTCCCACGTAACACCTCTCCTGCGCGAGCTGCACTGGCTGCCTGTGGTTTTTCGGGTGCGTTTCAAGGTCCTGATTACCATCTTTAAAGCGCTCCATGGCACAGGACCTAGTTACTTGCGGGATCGCATCCTCCCACATACATCCCTGCGGCCAATTCGCTCACACAGGGAGGGGCTTCTCCTGGTGCTGTCCACTAGGCAATGCCAACGGGCGACACCAAGGAGTAGGGCCTTCTCTGTGATGGGCCCAACCCTCTGGAATGACCTCCCCCCAGACATCAGAACCACTACTGACCTCCGCTCCTTCCGGCAAAAATTGAAGACTCACCTGTTCCGACTAGCAGGCCTGGCATAATCACAACTGTCCCTCCTGGTAAACGTACTATTAACTGGTTATTTTAGGGGTATTGTTTTTAATTTAATTTGTGTGTGTCCTAGGGGTTTTAATATTATATTTATATATACCTGCTCTGTACAGTTCTTTTAATTCGATTTTAACCTCCTCCATATTTAACTGTACATACTTAATTCTTTTATTTATTGTATTTTGATATATTCTTTATATGGACTGTACACCACCCCGAGTCCCTTTCGGGAGAGGGGGCGGTCTAGAAGCACGGTAAAATAAATAAATAAATAAATAAATAAATAATAAATAAATAAATAAATAAATAAATAAATAAATAAATAAATAAATAAATAAATAAATAAATAAATAAATAAATAAATAATAAATAAATAAATAGGAATAGAACAGAACAGATCAGAACAAAATAGAATAGAATAACAGAGTTGGAAGGGACCTTGGAGGTCTTTTAGTCCAACCCGCTGCCTAGGCAGCAAACCCTATACCGTTTCAGACAAATGGCTATCCAACATCTTCTTAAAGACTTCCAGTGTTGGGGCATTCACAACTTCTGAAGGCAAGATGTTCCACTGATTAATTGTTCTCACTGTCAGGAAATTTCTCCTTAGTTCTAAGTTGCTTCTCTCCTTGATTAGTTTCCACCCATTGCTTCTTGTTCTACCCTCAGGTGCCTTGGAGAATAGTTTGACTCCCTCTTCTTTGTGGCAGCCCCTGAGATACTGGAAGACTGCTATCATGTCTCCCCTAGTCCTTCTTTCTATTAAACGAGACATACCCAGTTCCTGCAACCGTTCTTGACTTCCCATCCCATTATCAAACTTAAATTTTATTTTAACTTTGATCAACGGGTTTATATGCAGCCGGGCTTTATTTCATTAGCAGCTTTCCAATAAATAAAGGATTTCTTTCCTAAACTGAGATCCTTCTTCCCACAGCTAATTTTCCTGAAGTTTAACATATTTGTGGAAGAATGTCAGGTAAAATAAATGGCATTGAGATTCAGCAGGTAGGTAGGTGATTTTGGTCTCCCAAGGCTTTCCCTTTTTTTCATTTTATTGGAACATTAACTTATGCTCCAGAGGAAACTCGGTTGGCAGAAGAAGGAAGCAGGAAAATGCCAGATGATTTATTGCAGCATTCGCCTCGTGTATCATGTCCTCTCACCAAATATTACTGCATGAGGAACCTTTGCAAAAAGATTGTTTTCTTTCCTAGACTTTGGCCAAGGCCAACTGTTAAGAAGGCAAGCTTTAGTCACTTAAAGGTAAAGTTTCCCCTCGCACATATGTGCTAGTAGTTCCTGACTCTAGGGGGCGGTACTCATCTCTGTTTCAAAGCCGAAGAGCCCGCTCTGTCCGAAGACGTCTCCGTGGTCATGTGGCCGGCATGACTCAACGCTGAAGGCGCACGGAACGCTGTTATCTTCCCACCAAAGGTGGTTCCTGTTTTTCTACTTGCATTTTTACATGCTTTTGAACCGCTAGGTTGGCAGAAGCTGGGACAAGTCACGGGAGCTCACTCCGTTACGTGGCACTCGGGATTTGAACCACCAAATTGCTGACCTTTTGATAAACAAGCTCAGCGTCTTAGCCACTGCATCCCATTTAGTCACTTACAAAGCCTTAATAAGACCATCCTTGGATTACGGCAGAGGTGAGTTTCACACAATTTTACCACTGGTTCTCCCCCCCGTGCACGCAAAACACACTCCCTGAGTGCGCACACTTCCTGAGCACACATATCTTCCACACATGCACTTTGCTAGTGTGCACGGGTTGCACGCATGTGCACGGTTTTGAAAACATGGCTAAATAGGATGGCACAGAGTCAGGGCAGGTGGCAGGCCGCCACTACCGGTTCGCCTGAGCCAATCCGAACCGGCTGAATCCCATCTCTGGATTACATTATCTACTTCTGGTTGCCACGATATAAAAAAGATGCTGAGACTCTAGAAAGAGTGCAGAGAAGAGCAAGAAAGAGGATTTGGGGACTGGGGGCTAAAACATATGAAGAACGGTTGCTGGAACTGGGTACGTCTAGTTTAGTGAAAAGGTTTCCTGCCTGAGCAGGGGTTGGACTAGAAGATCTCCAAGGTCCCTTCCAATTGGTTTTCACAATGCAAAAAAGAAGTTGAGTCTCTGGAAAGAAGAAGAGCAGCTAAGATGATTGAAGGCCTGGAGACTAAAACATACGAAGAACGGTTGCAAGCGAGAGAGGTGGGGGTCTTGGCTCTATTCCGAAGTCACCCAGAACAGCGAAAATGTCCCACAAAAGTTAAGTGTGCATTTAAACCGTTATTGCTAGCCTGTACAATAGAGAATAACAGAATAAGAGAATAACAGAGTAGCAGAATAACAGAGTCGGAAGGGATCTTGGAGGTCATCTAGTCCAACCCCCTGCCCAAGCAGGAGACCTTACACCATTTCAGACAGATGGCAGCCCAGTCTCTCTTTTTTTTTTTTTTTTTAAAAAAAGGCTTTTTATTAGGTAAACATTAAAAAGCATTGGACATAGTGCGACATTTCTGGCATAGTCATTTCCATAGAGTTCATAGAGAATAGCAGTTTATATTCATTACATAGGTATGTATAATCTGTCAAATTGCCTATCCATTAATCCCTTTCGCTATATAGCTATTATAAGTACCTAGAGATATCCGGTTCCTACCTATCGTACAATATTAATACCATATTTCCAATTCTTAACTTATCCGTGTTTTTCTGTCCTGAACTTTTTGCCTCATTTCTAACCATCTATTTGTCCCAGATTTCCTGATATTCCATCTCTCCCTTGTCCTTGAGTTCTAGAGTCAACCAGTCCATCTCTACGCACGTCAGTATCTTATTTATTTTTTCTTGTTCCGAGGGAGTCTCTTTATTTCTCCATTTTTGTGCGAAGGTCAATTTTGCCCCCTGTTAAAATATGCAACATTAAATATAGTCCACCTTTGCTATATTAAACTTTTGTGATCCCTAACAGAAATAGTTATGGCCTCAACTCCATCCTTTGATTTAACGCCTCTTCCAAAAACTTTCTTATGTGGGTGGCAGTCCAGTCTCTTCTTGAAAGCGTCCAGGGACGAAGCTCCCACAACTTCTGAGGACAAGGTGGTTGATGGTTCTCACTGTCAGAAAATCCCTCCTTATTTCTAGGTTGAATCTCTCTCCTTGTTCAGTTTCCATCCATTATTCCTTGTCTGGCCTTCGGGGGCTTTGGAAAATAGACAATAAGCAGACACAGATTTTTTTCCAGCAAACAAATTTGTGCTTTGCATGCTTAGGATGGGAGGAGGACGGGTTATTTGTTTATGACAGCAGTTGTTTGATGTGTTTAGAGAATGAGCTGGCCAGAGGGTTAGCTCCCCCTCACAAACAGACCCATTCCATGCACAATCTGACAGCAAGATTGCCCCCCAGCTTTCCCGACATGACAGCTTTCCAGAGTCTTCCAGATGTTTGATTCTAGCACAATTAAAACAAATGTTTGCACAGAACTCTCGATGCTGGATAGAAATATTCTGACAACGGCAAGCGGAGGAAAGCAAATAATTGGGGAACCGGAGTGGCGCTAGGCTTCAGAACAAGAAAGCACAAAGGGCAAAACCCACAACTGACTTTAAGCAAATGTGCTGAGGAGATGCATTTTTCACACTGTAATCCCTCCCCACCCCCCCAGAGCAAAACCTGCAAGTGACTGTTGGCTCTTTGAGGGATTTTTGTGGAAAACCCAGGCTTCGAAAGAAATGTGAAGGTCATAACCATCCATCCATTGGATGTGTTGTGGCAGCCGAATCAGATGAGGAGGAGGAGGAGGTGTTGGAGTCAGGGTCAGCATCAAGGCAACCCAAGAGCTCTGAGTGGGGAGAGGGAATGGAGCTGTCAGAGAGAGGGGGGGAAGGGGGGAAGCCTGGGCCATCCGTCAGCCCTCAGATGGAGAGTCCACAGCCCCCAGGTCTGGAGGTGGCTGATGGGGAAGAGGAGGAACAGCTGGGTCCAGTGCCTGACGCAAGGATGCTCAGAAGGCAGAGGAGAGGAGAGCAGTGGAAATCTATCGGCCAGTCCTTGGGCTGGAAGAGCCACCGCTGCTAGCTAAGCCCCACCTTAACTGTGGGGATGAAAGGCAGGGGGCGGAGATGGATAGATGTGGCAGGCAACTATTCATCTACCAGACGGAAGGAATTGTTAGCCGGCGTTGAGAGAGAATCTTTTTGCCGGCGCTCCTAAATAAAGGCACCTTTTGAGTTCACTTCAGATGGTTTGTCGTGTTTGGGGAGCTGGGTCAGAACAGGATGCAAAGCAAATGTTTTGAGTCTCGTAGGCAAAATACTTCGGAAATTTCACTTGATCCAGGATTAAATCATGAGCCGATTAACTAGAATTAACTATGTTTTGTCATAAGGCTCCTGCTACTTTGTCCCAATCCATTGGCTGGATGATGGAAGGGAATTAAAGGCAGTCCTCGACTTACGACCACAATTGAGCCATTGCTAAGTGAGACATTTGTTAAGTGAGCCCCATTTTATGATTTTTCTTGCCACAGTTCAGAGGTGGTTCGGCCCAGTAATGGAATTCGGGCCTGGGTCACAGAAATGGGTGATAGGAACAATGAGAAGATTAATAGTAATAGTAATGCAGCCTTAGTGAATGATTTGACGGTGTTGAGGGAATTAGTTATTGAGCAGAGTGATGGTGTTCAGGGGGAAAAACTCTCCTTGTGTCTAGTTGTTCTGGTGTGCAGTGCCCTATAGCGTCGTTTTGAGGGTAGGAGTTGAAACAATTGATGTCCAGGATGCGAGGGCTCTGTAGATATTTCCACGGGCCTCTTTTGGACTCGTGCAGTGTACAGGTCCTCAAAAGAAAACCAGAACACCCACAAGGATTCACCTCCTGTTGCTTGGCCACGATTGTGAGTTCCAGCGATCGGATTTGGGGATTATGAGTCCTGGAGTCTTGAAGTCTGAACTTGAAAACTCTCCCGGCTTAACGGGAAGGTCAGAAGCAGCTTGCCGAAGCTGGGATGCCTGAGAGAAAAAAAGAAGTGCCTTCCCAAGCCTAATGCTGGCTAAGCAAATGGCATTTGATATCTTCATTTCCAAAAGTCCTGTGATCTGTATTTCCTTACAACCACGTGATGGGGAGAGCTATAGGTTGCATGAAGGATAGGAGCAGTTGTCTTCCACAGACCAGGATGGGAACCTTTTGCCGACGCCAGCAGACAGCTTCGTCTTTTGCTAACATTTCTGGAAGGACATATCCACTGTGTGTGTGTGTGTGTGTGTGTGACATTTTGCACAATCATGGATTTTGGATGGCGGTAGGAAAAAAAAGGGTGGCTCAGTAGCTAGGATGCCGAGCTTGTCGATCAGAAAGGTCGGCAGTTTGGCGATTTGAATCCCTAGCGCCGCGTAACGGAGTGAGCTCCCGTTACTTGTCCCAGCTCCTGCCAACCTAGCAGTTCGAAAGCGCATAAAAAATGCAACGAGTGGGTATTAAAAACTAGATATCATATTATTTGGGAGCACTGGGTGTTTTTAGATGGCTATTTGACTTCCAAATGTCATAAGTCAGATTTGTTGGTTGGCCGTTCGAATCCCTAATGGAGTGAGCTCCCATTACTTATCCCAGCTTCTGCCAACCTAGCAGCTTGAAAGCACGTAAAAATGCAAGTAGAAAAATAGGGACCACCTTTGGTGGGAAGGGAACAGCGTTCCGTGCGCCTTCAGTGTTGAGTCATGCCAGCCACATGACCACGGAGACGTCTTCGGACAGTGCTGGCTCTTCGGCTTTGAAACGGAGATAAGCACTGCCCCCTAGATTCGGGAACGACTAGAACATTTACCTTTACCTTTTTATAGGAAATTTCAGGTTGGCCATATAGGGCCAATAATTTTTATGCAGCAGCTGAAAATGATCTCAAGGGTTTTCCCAGATCAAAAAAAAAGTTGATCAACTTTTCGACAGCTTATCCTCTGTTGATCTGACAGCCCCAGGAGTGATTTTGAGAAAGTAGAGAACTTTTACAGCGTACATGATCCACAAACCCAAAGACCTCAGTTTACCTATTGTCAGCCTTATGGGATAAACTAGACCGTAAAACCAAACTCCGTAGGAAGGCTGAAACACTGGCCAAGTGGTTAAGGCTAGGAGATTGTGAGTTCTAGTCCCACTTCAGATCTGGAAAACAAAACAAAACAGTTACCGTATTTTTCGGAGTATAAGATACACTCCCCCTCCTAAGAGAGGGGGAAAATTTGGGTGCGTCTTATACACCAAATGTGGCCAAAAACAGATGCGAGGCATGGAGGAGGTGATGGTCTATGGCAGGGGTGTCCAAACTTGGGAACTTTAAGACTTGTGGACTTCAACTCCCAGAATTCCCCAGCCAGCATGGCTGGCTGGGGAATTCTGGGAGTTGAAGTCCACAAGTCTTAAAGTTCCCAAGTTTGGACACCCCTGGTCTATGGCAATCCCTGCAGCTTGGAACAGCTGATTGGGAGTATTCTGGGAGGCCAATCCACCCGCCAATCAGCTGTTCCTGTTGAATCAGGCTGCAATAATGTGCTGAAGCTGACCTGGCTGTTCCCTATTTGCTGCAAGGACGTGACAGAGTTTGCAGCAGCAATCACATTCAGAAAACACACACAAGTAACTGATTTAGCAGGATTCAGTAACTTCTCTTTATATATCATACATGAAGTAAAAATATACAATACCAAAAGCAGGTTTTCCAACGTGGCAGTTCAGCAGAGGAGAACAGTTTCACTTTCAGTTTTAGTTTCAGATCTCAGCCCAGGATGCAGCTTTAGTACAGAACAAGCCACGCCCAGGCTCCTTGCTGTCTCCTTCCTTGTTGCTCACACAGCAAATACTGCTTGTTTCCAAACAGCCCTCAACTCTCTCACACACTGACAGGACGCTAGCCAGATGAATACAATGGATGCTGGTAGGCAGAGGCAGATTTTTTTTCTTAGTATTATTTCCCTCCCCCAAAACTAAGGTACATGTTATACTCCGAAAAATACGGTGTTTCAAAGACACACACACCCCTTTTTTTGGGGGGGGTGTTTTGGAAGTAGTTAATGAAATCTGTAATTTTATGCACAGGTGAAAGAGGTGATGTGTATACTACCAATGCGCCTCAGCTCACTGATGTCTCTTATCTACCAGACTACAACTTCCATCACCCTTGGAAACCATAGCTTGAGTAAAGAAAGGTCATGCTTTCTTTATAAAATAAAGGTCTTTGTTTTCCAGAGGTGGGTTCCTCCCAGTTCGGCCAAACTGGTAGTAGCTGTGACGGGAGGCTCCACCCACCTGCCCGAATGCTTTTGCGCATGCACAGAAGCATCGTGTGCGCAAACGCTCCCGAATCGGTAGTAGAAAAATTGGCAACCTACCACTGATGGATACCTGTTGAGCAAGGTCCCCTTCGGGGTGAAAAATCCTCATTCTGCAGACCTGAAGACTGCTATCTCCATCAATGCAGAAGAGGATAAACGCAAAGCAATGTGACTGTATGTTTTATTCACAATTTTTTTAAAAAAATACTGCCTTGATGATGCTAATAGATCTTTTAACAATGAACCACTTTGAAAAGCTGAAGCTTTAATACACAGATACAAAATTATGTCTTCAAAGCTATATAAATCACGGCTAGGGAATAACGCCATTAATTTTCAGGCCTGCCTTGTTGGTGACCTACTTAGCCAGACCACAAACACTAATCTTGCTGGGTAATTAAAAGAGAGTAAATACCATTTGTCCTAGCCCCCACAACAATTTGTTGCCGACGCTGAGGAAATTCTGGGTTTTTGTGAATAGGAATCCCTTGGTTGTATACAAGCTCAACAGCAGTAACTGGGAGAGGGATCTTGGAGTCCTAGTGGACAATCACTTAGATATGAGCCAGCCATGTGCTGCAGCTGCCAAAAAGGCCAATGCAATCCTAAATTGCATTAATAGAGGGATACAATCAAGATCCAGGCCTTTGAACTGTGGTGCTGGAGAAGAAGACTCCTGCATTGAGTCCCTTGGACTGCAAGGCCATCCAACCGGTCAGTCCTAGAGGAGATCAATTCTGACTGCTCTTTAGAAGGCCAGGTCCTGAAGGGGAAACTCAAAGACTTTGGCCACCTAGTGAGAAGGACGGACTCCCGGAAGAAGAGCCTCATGTTGGGAACGATGGAGGGCAAAAGAAGAAGGAGACGGCAGAGAAGGAGGTGGCTGGATGGAGTCACCGAAGCAGTCGGCCTGAGCTTAAATGGACTCCAGGGGATGGTAGAGGACAGGAAGGCCTGAAGGAACCTTGTCCATGGGGTTGCAATGGGTCGGACACGACTTTGCAACTAACAACAACAACAATCAAGATCACGTGAAGTGTTAATACCACTTTATAAGGCCTTGGGAAGGCCACACTTGGAATGTTGCCTCCAATTTTGGTCGCCATGATGTAAAAAACATGTTGAGACTCTAGAAAGAGTGCAGAGAAAAGCAACAAGAATGATTCGGGGACTGGAGGCTAAATATATATAAAGAACAGTTCCTGGAATTGGGCATGTCTAGTTGAATGAAAAGAAGGACTAGGGGTGACATGATAGCAGTGTTCCAATATCTCAGGGGCTTCCCCAAAGAAGAGGGAGTCAAGCTATTCTCCAAAGCACCTGAAGGACAGGAGAAGAACCAGTGAGTGGAAACTCATCAAGGAGAGAAGCAAAAAAGAACTAGGGAGAAATTTCTTGACAGGGAGAACAATTAACCAGTGGAACGACTTGCCTCTAAACTCGAGGATGTGGACACTCCCACACTGGAGGCTTTTAAGAAGGGATTGGACAATGATTTGTCTGAAGTGGTGTAGGGTTTCCTGCCCGAGCAGGGAGTTGGACTAGAAGACCTCCAAGGTCCCTTCTAACTCTGTTATTCTTAAGCAGTCCCTAATAAACCTTACACTTGGTTCTTCATGAAGATGAGTGTGCTATAATGCCAGGGGAGTGCATTCGGATGTGTTTTAATTGTTGTTGTCATTGTTAAGCTTTTGTTTTACTTTCAACAGGGCTTCCAAGTGACGATCCCAAATTGGCAAGCGCATTGCCTGTTTTACTGGTAGTCAGACAGTAGCAGAATACTTGGCTGTGAGTCCTTTTAATTACTCAGAACTAATTTAGACTCCATGACTTCAGTTAGATTCCAGTTAAAGGGTGACAAGAGATTTTTAAAAATGGTTGTGGGGATTGGAGAAGATAAAATATTTCACATTGGATACAGTGCCGGGATTCAATTTTTTTTACTATGGGTTCTGTGAGTGTGGCTTGGTGGGCGTGGCAGGGGAAGGATACTGCAAAATCTCCATTCCCTCCCCACTCCAGGGGAAGGATACTGCAAAATCTCCATTCCCTCCCCACTCCAGGGGAAGGATACTGCAAAATCTCCATTCCCTCCCCACTCCAGGGGAAGGATACTGCAAAATCTCCATTCCCTCCCCACTCCAGGGGAAGGATACTGCAAAATCTCCATTCCCTCCCCACTCCAGGGGAAGGATACTGCAAAATCTCCATTCCCTCCCCACTCCAGGGGAAGGATACTGCAAAATCTCCATTCCCTCCCCACTCCAGGGGAAGGATACTGCAAAATCTCCATTCCCTCCCCACTCCAGGGGAAGGATACTGCAAAATCCCCATTCCCTCTCCACTCCAGGGGAAGGGTACTATAAAATCTCCATTCCCTCCCCACTCCAGGGGAAAGATACTGCAAAATCCCCATTCCCTCCCCACTCCAGGGGAAGGATATTGTGAAATCTCCATTCCCTCCCCACTCCAGGGGAAGATAACTGCAAAATCCCCATTCCCTCTCCACTCCAGGGGAAGGGTACTATAAAATCCCCATTCCCTCCCCACTCCAGGGGAAAGATACTGCAAAATCCCCATTCCCTCCCCACTCCAGGGGAAGGATATTGTGAAAACTCCATTCCCTCCCCACTCCAGGGGAAGATAACTGCAAAATCCCCATTCCCTCTCCACTCCAGGGGAAGGATACTGCAAAATCCCCATTCCCTCCCACTCCAGGGGAAGAATACTGCAAAATCCCCATTTCCTCTCCACTCCAGGGGAAGGGTACTATAAAATCTCCATTCCCTCCCCACTCCAGGGGAAAGATACTGCAAAATCCCCATTCCCTCCCCACTCCAGGGGAAGGATATTGTGAAATCTCCATTCCCTCCCCACTCCATGGGAAGGGTACTGTAAAATCTCCATTCCCTCCCCACTCCAGGGGAAGATAACTGCAAAATCCCCATTCCCTCTCCACTCCAGGGGAAGGGTACTATAAAATCTCCATTCCCTCCCCACTCCAGGGGAAGGATACTGCAAAATCCCCATTCCCTCCCCACTCCAGGGGAAGATAACTGCAAAATCCCCATTCCCTCTCCACTCCAGGGGAAGGGTACTATAAAATCTCCATTCCCTCCCCACTCCAGGGGAAAGATACTGCAAAATCCCCATTCCCTCCCCACTCCAGGGGAAGATAACTGCAAAATCCCCATTCCCTCTCCACTCCAGGGGAAGGGTACTATAAAATCTCCATTCCCTCCCCACTCCAGGGGAAAGATACTGCAAAATCCCCATTCCCTCCCCACTCCAGGGGAAGATAACTGCAAAATCCCCATTCCCTCTCCACTCCAGGGGAAGGGTACTATAAAATCTCCATTCCCTCCCCACTCCAGGGGAAGGATATTGTGAAATCTCCATTCCCTCCCCACTCCAGGGGAAGGATATTGTGAAATCTCCATTCCCTCCCCACTCCAGGGGAAGGGTACTATAAAATCTCCATTCCCTCCCCACTCCAGGGGAAGGACACTACAAAATCCCCATTCCCTCCCCACTCCAGGGGAAGGGTACTATAAAATCTCCATTCCCTCCCCACTCCAGGGGAAGGATACTGCAAAATCCCCATTCCCTCCCCACTCCAGGGGAAGGATACTGCAAAATCTCCATTCCCTCCCCACTCCAGGGGAAGGATACTATAAAATCTCCATTCCCTCCCCACTCCAGGGGAAAGATACTGCAAAATCCCCATTCCCTCCCCACTCCAGGGGAAGATAACTGCAAAATCCCCATTCCCTCTCCACTCCAGGGGAAGGGTACTATAAAATCTCCATTCCCTCCCCACTCCAGGGGAAGGGTACTATAAAATCTCCATTCCCTCCCCACTCCAGGGGAAGGACACTACAAAATCCCCATTCCCTCCCCACTCCAGGGGAAGGGTACTATAAAATCTCCATTCCCTCCCCACTCCAGGGGAAGGATACTGCAAAATCCCCATTCCCTCCCCACTCCAGGGGAAGGATACTGCAAAATCCCCATTCCCTCCCCACTCCAGGGGAAGGATACTGCAAAATCTCCATTCCCTCCCCACTCCAGGGGAAGGATACTATAAAATCTCCATTCCCTCCCCACTCCAGGGGAAAGATACTGCAAAATCCCCATTCCCTCCCCACTCCAGGGGAAGATAACTGCAAAATCCCCATTCCCTCTCCACTCCAGGGGAAGGGTACTATAAAATCTCCATTCCCTCCCCACTCCAGGGGAAAGATACTGCAAAATCCCCATTCCCTCCCCACTCCAGGGGAAGATAACTGCAAAATCCCCATTCCCTCTCCACTCCAGGGGAAGGGTACTATAAAATCTCCATTCCCTCCCCACTCCAGGGGAAGGATATTGTGAAATCTCCATTCCCTCCCCACTCCAGGGGAAGGATATTGTGAAATCTCCATTCCCTCCCCACTCCAGGGGAAGGGTACTATAAAATCTCCATTCCCTCCCCACTCCAGGGGAAGGACACTACAAAATCCCCATTCCCTCCCCACTCCAGGGGAAGGGTACTATAAAATCTCCATTCCCTCCCCACTCCAGGGGAAGGATACTGCAAAATCCCCATTCCCTCCCCACTCCAGGGGAAGGATACTGCAAAATCCCCATTCCCTCCCCACTCCAGGGGAAGGATACTGCAAAATCTCCATTCCCTCCCCACTCCAGGGGAAGGATACTGCAAAATCCCCATTCCCTCCCCACTCCAGGGGAAGATAACTGCAAAATCCCCATTCCCTCCCCACTCCAGGGGAAGGATATTGTGAAATCTCCATTCCCTCCCCACTCCAGGGGAAGGACACTACAAAATCCCCATTCCCTCCCCACTCCAGGGGAAGGATATTGTGAAATCTCCATTCCCTCCCCACTCCAGGGGAAGGATACTGCAAAATCTCCATTCCCTCTCCACTCCAGGGGAAGGATACTGCAAAATCCCCATTCCCTCCCCACTCCAGGGGAAGATAACTGCAAAATCCCCATTCCCTCCCCACTCCAGGGGAAGGATATTGTGAAATCTCCATTCCCTCCCCACTCCAGGGGAAGGACACTACAAAATCCCCATTCCCTCCCCACTCCAGGGGAAGGACACTACAAAATCCCCATTCCCTCCCCACTCCAGGGGAAGGATACTGCAAAATCTCCATTCCCTCTCCACTCCAGGGGAAGGATACTGCAAAATCCCCATTCCCTCCCCACTCCAGAGGAAGGATACTGCAAAATCCCCATTCCCTCCCCACTCCAGGGGAAGGATATTGTGAAATCTCCATTCCCTCCCCACTCCAGGGGAAGGACACTTCAAAATCCCCATTCCCTCCCCACTCCAGGGGAAGGATACTGCAAAATCTCCATTCCCTCCCCACTCCAGGGGAAGGATACTGCAAAATCCCCATTCCCTCCCCACTCCAGGGGAAGGATACTGCAAAATCTCCATTCCCTCCCCACTCCAGGGGAAGGATACTGCAAAATCCCCATTCCCTCTCCACTCCAGGGGAAGGGTACTATAAAATCTCCATTCCCTCCCCACTCCAGGGGAAGGATATTGTGAAATCTCCATTCCCTCCCCACTCCAGGGGAAGGACACTACAAAATCCCCATTCCCTCTCCACTCCAGGGGAAGGGTACTATAAAATCTCCATTCCCTCCCCACTCCAGGGGAAGGATATTGTGAAATCTCCATTCCCTCCCCACTCCAGGGGAAGGATATTGTGAAATCTCCATTCCCTCCCCACTCCAGGGGAAGGGTACTATAAAATCTCCATTCCCTCCCCACTCCAGGGGAAGGACACTACAAAATCCCCATTCCCTCCCCACTCCAGGGGAAGGGTACTATAAAATCTCCATTCCCTCCCCACTCCAGGGGAAGGACACTACAAAATCCCCATTCCCTCCCCACTCCAGGGGAAGGATACTGCAAAATCCCCATTCCCTTCCCACTCCAGGGGAAGGGTACTATAAAATCTCCATTCCCTCCCCACTCCAGGGGAAAGATACTGCAAAATCCCCATTCCCTCCCCACTCCAGGGGAAAGATACTGCAAAATCCCCATTCCCTCCCCACTCCAGGGGAAAGATACTGCAAAATCCCCATTCCCTCCCCACTCCAGGGGAAGGATACTGCAAAATCCCCATTCCCTCCCCACTCCAGGGGAAGATAACTGCAAAATCCCCATTCCCTCTCCACTCCAGGGGAAGGATACTGCAAAATCCCCATTCCCTCTCCACTCCAGGGGAAGGATACTGCAAAATCCCCATTCCCTCCCCACTCCAGGGGAAGATAACTGCAAAATCCCCATTCCCTCCCCACTCCAGGGGAAGATAACTGCAAAATCCCCATTCCCTCCCCACTCCAGGGGAAGGATAACTGCAAAATCCCCATTCCCTCCCCACTCCAGGGGAAGGATACTGCAAAATCCCCATTCCCTCTCCACTCCAGGGGAAGGGTACTATAAAATCTCCATTCCCTCCCCACTCCAGGGGAAGGATACTGCAAAATCTCCATTCCCTCCCCACTCCAGGGGAAGGATACTATAAAATCTCCATTCCCTCCCCACTCCAGGGGAAAGATACTGCAAAATCCCCATTCCCTCCCCACTCCAGGGGAAGGATACTGCAAAATCCCCATTCCCTCTCCACTCCAGGGGAAGGGTACTATAAAATCTCCATTCCCTCCCCACTCCAGGGGAAAGATACTGCAAAATCCCCATTCCCTCCCCACTCCAGGGGAAGATAACTGCAAAATCCCCATTCCCTCTCCACTCCAGGGGAAGGGTACTATAAAATCTCCATTCCCTCCCCACTCCAGGGGAAGGATATTGTGAAATCTCCATTCCCTCCCCACTCCAGGGGAAGGATATTGTGAAATCTCCATTCCCTCCCCACTCCAGGGGAAGGATACTATAAAATCTCCATTCCCTCCCCACTCCAGGGGAAGGATACTATAAAATCCCCATTCCCTCCCCACTCCAGGGGAAGGATACTATAAAATCTCCATTCCCTCCCCACTCCAGGGAAAGGATACTATAAAATCCCCATTCCCTCCCCACTCCAGGGGAAGGATACTATAAAATCCCCATTCCCTCCCCACTCCAGGGGAAGGATACTGCAAAATCCCCATTCCCTCCCCACTCCAGGGAAAGGATACTGCAAAATCCCCGTTCCCTCCCCACTCCAGGGGAGGGATACTGCAAAATCCCCATTCCCTCCCCACTTCAGGGGAAGGATACTGCAAAATCCCCATTCCCTCCCCACTCCAGGGGAAGGATACTGCAAAATCTCCATTCCCTCTCCACTCCAGGGGAAGGATACTGCAAAATCTCCACTCCCTCCCCACTCCAGGGAAGGATACTGCAAAATCTCCATTCCCTCCCCACTCCAGGGGAAGGATACTGCAAAATCTCCATTCCCTCTCCACTCCAGGGGAAGGATACTGCAAAATCTCCATTCCCTCCCCACTCCAGGGGAAGGATACTGCAAAATCTCCATTCCCTCTCCCACTCCAGAGGAAGGATACTGCAAAATCCCCATTCCCTCCCCACTCCAGGGGAAGGATACTGCAAAATCCCCATTCCCTCCCCACTCCAGGGGAAGGATACTGCAAAATCCCCATTCCCTCCCCACTCCAGGGGAAGGATACTGCAAAATCCCCATTCCCTCCCCACTCCAGGGGAAGGATACTGCAAAATCCCCATTCCCTCCCCACTCCAGGGGAAGGATACTGCAAAATCCCCATTCCCTCTCCACTCCAGGGGAAGGGTACTATAAAATCTCCATTCCCTCCCCACTCCAGGGGAAGGATATTGTGAAATCTCCATTCCCTCCCCACTCCAGGGGAAGGATATTGTGAAATCTCCATTCCCTCCCCACTCCAGGGGAAGGATACTACAAAATCTCCATTCCCTCCCCACTCCAGGGGAAGGATACTGCAAAATCCCCATTCCCTCCCCACTCCAGGGGAAGGATACTGCAAAATCCCCATTCCCTCCCCACTCCAGGGGAAGGATACTGCAAAATCTCCATTCCCTCCCCACTCCAGGGGAAGGATACTATAAAATCTCCATTCCCTCCCCACTCCAGGGGAAGGATACTGCAAAATCCCCATTCCCTCCCCACTCCAGGGGAAGGATAACTGCAAAATCCCCATTCCCTCCCCACTCCAGGGGAAGGTACTATAAAATCTCCATTCCCTCCCCACTCCAGGGGAAAGATACTGCAAAATCCCCATTCCCTCCCCACTCCAGGGGAAGGATAACTGCAAAATCCCCATTCCCTCTCCACTCCAGGGGAAGGATACTATAAAATCTCCATTCCCTCCCCACTCCAGGGGAAGGATACTGTGAAATCTCCATTCCCTCCCCACTCCAGGGGAAGGATATTGTGAAATCTCCATTCCCTCCCCACTCCAGGGGAAGGGTACTATAAAATCTCCATTCCCTCCCCACTCCAGGGGAAGGACACTACAAAATCCCCATTCCCTCCCCACTCCAGGGGAAGGGTACTATAAAATCTCCATTCCCTCCCCACTCCAGGGGAAGGATACTGCAAAATCCCCATTCCCTCCCCACTCCAGGGGAAGGATACTGCAAAATCCCCATTCCCTCCCCACTCCAGGGGAAGGATACTGCAAAATCTCCATTCCCTCCCCACTCCAGGGGAAGGATACTGCAAAATCCCCATTCCCTCCCCACTCCAGGGGAAGATACTGCAAAATCCCCATTCCCTCCCCACTCCAGGGGAAGGATATTGTGAAATCTCCATTCCCTCCCCACTCCAGGGGAAGGACACTACAAAATCCCCATTCCCTCCCCACTCCAGGGGAAGGATATTGCTGAAATCTCCATTCCCTCCCCACTCCAGGGGAAGGATACTGCAAAATCTCCATTCCCTCTCCACTCCAGGGGAAGGATACTGCAAAATCCCCATTCCCTCCCCACTCCAGGGGAAGATAACTGCAAAATCCCCATTCCCTCCCCACTCCAGGGGAAGGATATTGTGAAATCTCCATTCCCTCCCCACTCCAGGGGAAGGACACTACAAAATCCCCATTCCCTCCCCACTCCAGGGGAAGGATACTACAAAATCTCCATTCCCTCCTCACTCCAGGGAAAGGATACTGCAAAATCTCCATTCCCTCCCCACTCCAGGGGAAGGATACTGCAAAATTCCCATTCCCTTCCCACTCCATAGGAAGGATACTGCAAAATCCCCATTCCCTCCACACTCCAGGAGAAGGATACTGTGAAATCTCCATTCCCTCCCCACTCCAGGGGAAGGATACTTCAAAATCCCCATTCCCTCCCCACTCCAGGGGAAGGATACTGCAAAATCTCCATTCCCTCCCCACTCCAGGGGAAGGATACTGCAAAATCCCCATTCCCTCCCCACTCCAGGGGAAGGATACTGCAAAATCTCCATTCCCTCCCCACTCCAGGGGAAGGATACTGCAAAATCCCCATTCCCTCTCCACTCCAGGGGAAGGGTACTATAAAATCTCCATTCCCTCCCCACTCCAGGGGAAGGATATTGTGAAATCTCCATTCCCTCCCCACTCCAGGGGAAGGACACTACAAAATCCCCATTCCCTCCCCACTCCAGGGGAAGGATACTGCAAAATCCCCATTCCCTCCCCACTCCAGGGGAAGGATACTGCAAAATCTCCATTCCCTCCCCACTCCAGGGGAAGGATACTGCAAAATCCCCATTCCCTCTCCACTCCAGGGGAAGGGTACTATAAAATCTCCATTCCCTCCCCACTCCAGGGGAAGGATATTGTGAAATCTCCATTCCCTCCCCACTCCAGGGGAAGGACACTACAAAATCCCCATTCCCTCCCCACTCCAGGGGAAGGATACTGCAAAATCCCCATTCCCTTCCCACTCCAGGGGAAGGGTACTATAAAATCTCCATTCCCTCCCCACTCCAGGGGAAGGATACTGCAAAATCCCCATTCCCTCCCCACTCCAGGGGAAGGATACTGCAAAATCCCCATTCCCTCCCCACTCCAGGGGAAGGATACTGCAAAATCCCCATTCCCTCCCCACTCCAGGGGAAGGATACTGCAAAATCCCCATTCCCTCTCCCACTCCAGGGGAAGGATACTGCAAAATCCCCATTCCCTCCCCACTCCAGGGGAAGGATACTGCAAAATCCCCATTCCCTCCCCACTCCAGGGGAAGATAACTGCAAAATCCCCATTCCCTCCCCACTCCAGGGGAAGGATACTGCAAAATCCCCATTCCCTCCCCACTCCAGGGGAAGATAACTGCAAAATCCCCATTCCCTCCCCACTCCAGGGGAAGGATACTGCAAAATCCCCATTCCCTCTCCACTCCAGGGGAAGGGTACTATAAAATCTCCATTCCCTCCCCACTCCAGGGGAAGGATATTGTGAAATCTCCATTCCCTCCCCACTCCAGGGGAAGGACACTACAAAATCCCCATTCCCTCCCCACTCCAGAGGAAGGATACTGCAAAATCCCCATTCCCTCCCCACTCCAGGGGAAGGGTACTATAAAATCTCCATTCCCTCCCCACTCCAGGGGAAGGACACTACAAAATCCCCATTCCCTCCCCACTCCAGGGGAAGGATACTGCAAAATCCCCATTCCCTCCCCACTCCAGGGGAAGGATACTGCAAAATCCCCATTCCCTCCCCACTCCAGGGGAAGGATATTGTGAAATCTCCATTCCCTCCCCACTCCAGGGGAAGGACACTACAAAATCCCCATTCCCTCCCCACTCCAGGGGAAGGATACTGCAAAATCCCCATTCCCTCTCCACTCCAGGGGAAGGACACTACAAAATCCCCATTCCCTCCCCACTCCAGGGGAAGGATACTGCAAAATCCCCATTCCCTCCCCACTCCAGGGGAAGGATACTGCAAAATCCCCATTCCCTCCCCACTCCAGGGGAAGGACACTACAAAATCCCCATTCCCTCCCCACTCCAGGGGAAGGATACTGCAAAATCCCCATTCCCTCCCCACTCCAGGGAAAGGATACTGCAAGATCCCCATTCCCTCCCCACTCCAGGGGAAGGATACTGCAAAATCCCCATTCCCTCCCCACTCCAGGGGAAGGATACTGCAAAATCCCCATTCCCTCCCCACTCCAGGGAAAGGATACTGCAAAATCCCCATTCCCTCCCCACTCCAGGGAAAGGATACTGCAAAATCCCCATTCCCTCCCCACTCCAGGGGAAGGATACTGCAAAATCCCCATTCCCTCTTCACTCCAGAGGAAGGATACTGCAAAATCTCCATTCCCTCTTCACTCCAGAGGAAGGATACTGCAAAATCTCCATTCCCTCTTCACTCCAGAGGAAGGATACTGCAAAATCTCCATTCCCTCCTCACTCCAGGGGAAGGATACTGCAAAATCTCCATTCCCTCTTCACTCCAGGGGAAGGATACTGCAAAATCTCCATTCCCTCCACACTCCAGGGGAAGGATACTGCAAAATCTCCATTCCCTCTTCACTCCAGAGGAAGGATACTGCAAAATCCCCATTCCCTCCCCACTCCAGGGGAAGGATACTGCAAAATCCCCATTCCCTCCCCACTCCAGGGGAAGGATACTGCAAAATCCCCATTCCCTCCCCACTCCAGGGGAAGGATACTGCAAAATCCCCATTCCCTCCCCACTCCAGGGGAAGGATACTGCAAAATCCCCATTCGCTCCCCACTCCAGGGAAAGGATACTGCAAAATCCCCATTCCCTCTCCACTCCAGGGGAAGGGTACTATAAAATCTCCATTCCCTCCCCACTCCAGGGGAAGGATATTGTGAAATCTCCATTCCCTCCCCACTCCAGGGGAAGGATATTGTGAAATCTCCATTCCCTCCCCACTCCAGGGGAAGGACACTACAAAATCCCCATTCCCTCCCCACTCCAGGGGAAGGATACTGCAAAATCCCCATTCCCTCCCCACTCCAGGGGAAGGGTACTATAAAATCTCCATTCCCTCCCCACTCCAGGGGAAGGACACTACAAAATCCCCATTCCCTCCCCACTCCAGGGGAAGGATACTGCAAAATCTCCATTCCCTCCACACTCCAGGGGAAGGATACTGCAAAATCTCCAGGGGAAGGATACTGTAAAATCCCCATTCCCTCCCCACTCCAGGGGAAGGATACTGCAAAATCCCCATTCCTTCCCCACTCCAGGGGAAGGATACTGCAAAATCTCCATTCCCTCTTCACTCCAGAGGAAGGATACTGTAAAATCCCCATTCCCTCTCCACTCCAGGGGAAGGATACTGTAAAATCCCCATTCCCTCCCCACTCCAGGGGAAGGATGCTGCAAAATCCCCATTTCCTCCCAATCAGCTGGGACTCAGGAGGCAGATTCAGAACCTGCTGAATCCCACCTCTGATCGGATACGAATTTCACTCTTACTCATTCTAGAATTACATCAGTTCCTTCTCCCTTCCTGATGCTCTTCTCTTTGGATGGGATGGGATACTGTAGTTTTCATAATGTTGAGCTTGGAAATTGACATTTTAAGAGCACCCATCAAGCAGGGCAGGCAACAGTACAAGGGTGTTTGGGCAAAACAGGGGCTCCCAAGACCTAGAGCAAAGCAAGCTCCCGATCCAATTTTTGCAGATGACAAATTTGCAGATGACACTAAACTGGCAGGAATAGCCAACACCGCAGAAGACAGGGGCCCAAAAAGATCTGGAATGGCTTGAACAATGGGCCCTATCCAACAACATGAAATTTAATGGGGAGAAAAGGAAGGTGTTGCACCTGGGCAGGAAAAACCAAAGGGACAATCTTTGATTGTATAAAAAGAGGGAGAGAGAGAGAGGGAGAGACAGAATGGGAGGGATGTTGAGAGAGGGAGGGAGGGGGAGAGGGAGAGAGAGGAAAGGTGGGAGAGAGGGAGAGAGGGAGAGGGAGGGGGAGGGAGGGGGTGGGAGGGAGGGAGAGGGAGAGAGATGGAGGGAGGGAAAGGGAGGGGGAGGGAGGGAGGGAAAGGGAGGGAGAGGGAGGGATAGGTAGGGGGAGAGAGGGAGGGGGAGAGAGGGAAGGAGAGGGAGAGGGAGGGGGAGAAGGGGAAGAGAGAGGATGGGAGGGAGAGGGAGGGAGGGAAAGGGAGAGGGAGGGAGAGAGGGAGATAGATGGGAGGGAGGAAGAGGGAGGGGAGGGAGAGGGAGGGAAAGAGGAAGAAGGAGGGGGAGAGGGGGGAGAGAGAGGATGGGAGGGAGAGGGGGGGAGGGAGGGAGGGGAGGGAGAGAGGGAAGGGGAGAGAGAAAGAGAGAGAAATTAGTCTTTCTCTCTCCTTCTCTCCCTCCCTCCCTCCCTCTTTCTCTTCCTCCCCCCCTCTCTCCCCGTGTTTATCTGTGCGCGCATATGCTCCTCCATGCCATTTGTTTTGGTCTGCCAGTTGTCGTTTCTCAACAATGAATCTGCTCTTTTGAGTCCCGACTCTCTGGGATTCTAAGAGGTTATTTCAGGCTATGCAGCCTTTGGAAAAAAACGATGCTTGTTAAGTTCCACAGATCCGGGACGATGCATTCGATTTCGTACCCAGTTTTTACGGCATCCCTAAATAAATGTGCTGCACATTAAAGGTAGATGGTGGCAGTACCCCGTAATTGTTGGAAAGACAAAACGCCACCAACTGCTAGGAAAGGAACATTTCAGGGTGCAGCCATTAATATGTGGTCAGAATGGGCACTGTAAAGAGGCGCTTCATCATCTCTTGTTTTGTGATTGCTTATTGAGGGCGGGGGGGGGGGGAAGTGCCACATTCCACCCCTTGCTGGCACATTTCATTCGTTGTAATTAGTCAAGCCACAGAATTATAGAAGACATGTTAAGACTTGTTGGAAGAGAAATCCGGTCTGCTTCCAAGCCTTCCATGGAGGACCTGCACACTGCACAAGTCAGAAAGTGGGCCGTGAAATTATCTACTGACCCCTTGCATCCTGGACATAAATTGTTTCAACTTCTGCCCTCAAAACGACGCTATAGGGCACTGCACACCAAGACAACTAGACACAAGGACAGTTTTTTTCCCCTAATGCCATCACTCAGCTAAACAACTTGTTCTCTCACTACTGTCAAACCATTCACTAAGTCTGCAATACTATTCCTATTAATCTCATCGTTCCTATCACCCATCTCCTCCCACTTATGACTGCAGGATTGTAATTCTGTTGCTTGTATCCTTATGATTTATACTGATATTGATTGTTTCCTGATTGCTCATTTGTACCCTATGACTACCATTAAATGTTAATAATAATACTTTATTTACAGTCACAGACCAAAACACGAATAGTACAAAAGAGACACAGCAGCCAGTCACCAAAAGCCCAATTAAGGGAGGATTCAGCTCTCTCCTCTAATGGTCACAGCTCTCAAGACAAACCTGGAAACCTGAGATGTGATGTACGAGGAGACATCCCCAAGGCAATGCACAAACAAATCACAGCCATCAGGACCAGAAGGGACGATTTCAGGAAGAGACAGTAACCTAGATCTGTCCGCGCTATACATAGGGCAAAATAGAAGGACATGCTCCGCTGTCTCAACCTCGGCTCTGTCACAAGGGCACAGCCGCTCATTAATCGGGAGCCTCTTGAAACGACCATCCAGAAGTGCTGAGGGCAAGACATTGAAGCGAGCTAGGGAAAAAGCTCTTCTATACTTGGGAATGGTTAGGATATAAAAATAGGAAGCCACCTGCAATCCATAGTTATTAACTTGGTTGAGAGTCAGGGGGGAGCAAGTTTTATTGGCTCTGGCTCGTAGATATTGTAAATCAATGTCCACAAGCCGTTGGACTATCCTAAATTGGGCATCCTTGAGGTCGTAGTTTCCCAAGGCATCCTCCGTGAAACCGAGCAGATGAAGTTTCTTCAGCAGCTCTTTCTCCCAGAGAGAAATATGGGAGTCCATGAACACCAGGGAGAGGTAGCTGCCAGGAAGTGCCAGAAAGAGCACCCGAAACCACCATTTAAAGGTCTTTATCCAGGCCATTATTAATCTTCTCATCGTTCCTCTCACCCATCTCCTCCCACTTATGACTGCAGGATTGTAATTCTGTTGCTTGTGTCCTTATGATTTATACTGATATTGATTGTTTCCTGATTGCTCATTTGTACCCTCTGACTATCATTAAATGTTGTATCATATGATTCTTGATGAATGTATCTTTCTATGTACCCTGAGAGCATCTGCACCAAAGACAAATTCCTTGTGTGTCCAATCACACTTGGCCAATAAAGAATTCTATTCTATTCTATTCTATTCTATTCTATTCTATTCTATTCTATTCTATTCTATTCTATTCTATTCTAAATTTTCTTCTTCATTCCAATATTTATTCTATTCTATTCTATTCTATTCTATTCTATTCTATTCTATTCTGTTCTGTTCTATTCTAAATTCTCTTCTTCATTCCAATATTTGTTCTATTCTATTCTATTCTACAATGGGAGAAAATTTCTTATATTTCTCCTCTCTTTTCTGCCTTCCCTCTTCCTTCCCCAAATATTGCTGCCTGCTTAGTTTTCTAACTCAGTTCTCCTAACATCTTGATTTGTGTTTCCTTTCCTCATTGTTCTCCACGCATTCCATAAAGTCTTGCACAAATACAATGCATGTTTGGCAGCTTACCGGGAGAATTTCATCCACATCAAAGGGCTAAAGAGCAGCACAGGTGCAGCGTGAGGAGGTGCCACCTGCCAGCGCCTCCGAGGAGGGCAGTTCGTTTGTCCCCGCTTGGAACAGAATGTTAAAACCTTTATAAAAAGAAAGAAAAACAAATGCGATGGAGGAATGGGGTATGTCTAGCCTAGTGAAAAGAAGGATTAGGCGGTAACATGATAGCCGTGTTCCAGGAATTAAGCAGCTGCCGCAGAGAAAAGGGAGTCAAGCTATTCTTCAAAGTACCTGAAGGCAGGAGAAGAAGCAATGGATGGAAACTAATGAAGGAGAATTTCAGATTAACATACTTTGGTCCAGTTGCCCTAATTTAACTGTTTTAGAAATATTTTTGGCCTGAATCTGGTGTGAAATCCAACAGGTTCTGACAGGTTCTGGAGAACCGGTAGTGGAAATTTTGAGTAGTTCGGAGAATCGGTAGCGGAAATTTTGAGTAGATTGGAGGGCCGGCAAATGCCACCTCTGGCTGGCCCCAGAGTGGGGAGGGAATGGGGATTTTGCAGTATCCTTCCCCTGAAGTGGGGACGGAATGGGAATTTTGCAGTATCCTTCCCCCGGAGTGGGGAGGGAATGGGGATTTTGCTGTATCCTTCCCCTGGAGTGGGAAGGGAATGGAGATTTTGCAGTATCCTTCCCCTGGAATTGGGAGGGAATGGAGATTTCGCAGTATCCTTTCCCTGGAGTGGGGAGGGAGTGGGGATTTTGCAGTATCCTTCCCCTGCCACCGTGCCACGTACCAAGCCACACCACACCCACCAAGCCACGCCCACAGAACTGGTAGTAAAAAAAATTGAATTTCACCACCGGCCTGAATGATTTGAGTCTTCGTTGACATGAATCACGGAGAAAACCAGCCGAGAACTAAGGAGGAATATCCTGACAGTGAGAAAAATTAACTGGTGGAACAGAAGTTGCCTTCAGAAGTTGTCGGTGCTTCACCACTGGAGGTTTTTAAGAAGAGATTGGACAACCTTGTCTGAAAAGGGTCTCCTACTTGAGCAAGGGGTTGGACTAGAAGACCTCCAAGGTCCCTTTCAACTCTGTTATTCTGTAAGATGAGTGACTGGCCAGTATGTAGTACAAAACTCCTGGGCTTTGTAGGAGCTGTTCTTGACTGATTGCTTCTGAGAAATAATGTGAATCATAAATTCATTCTTTCATTCATTCATTCATTCATTCATTCATTCATTCATTCATGCCAAAACAAAGAACAGTTGCAGGAATTGGGTTGGTCTCATGGCATGCGTGGCTAGATACCCCTTCCAAGTTTGGGTTTCTGGCATGCATGCATGCACAATGATCAGTTAGCTTTCGTGCATGCAGCAGTGCCAGAAACTGGAAGAGCTGGTCTTCCATTTTCCAGTGTGAGCAGGCGCACCAGCCAGCTGATCCTCACGCATGGGCGCCAGTAACTGGAAGACTAGCTGGTCGGTATGCACTGGAAACCGGAAGTTCATTTTCCAGCGTGCGCACGCCCCCTGGGCAGCTCCTCTTCTGGGCTGTGGCCCAGGCGAGTGTGTATGCTGAGTTCACCATCACTGGTCTAGAGGAACAGCTTGCTTCTAGACATCGTGAAAACTCCAACTCTGGAGGTTTTCAAGAAGAGATTGGACAACCATTTGTCTGAAATGGTGTGGGAAGAAATATATCCATCTGGTTCAGTTTCCAAGCTGGGAGAAAGACACTGGAAACACGGAGGCTGATTGGAAAGATGGTTTATTGACGAAGCAGAACGATGTGGGTTTGTGGTTGTGGGCAGCTGACAAAATGGAGAGGAGAGTTTTTATACTTTCTTGAATGGGGGCAATTTGAACCTTGTTTAAACCAAGTTAATGGCCTTTTAGGTTTCTTCCGCCTGAGTGGAGTTCACTTTTTGAGCAAAGTAAGAATTATATGTCACAGTGGGGAGGAGGAGGCATCAAGATTTTAAAAATGCTTAGGTGGGGCATGGGCAAAAGAAGGTTGGGATAGATACTTGTCTTCGTCCAATAAGCTGTTTATCTGTTTAAGGGCTGACATCTGCTGTGGGCTATTAAGAAAAGGAGAGGGGCTGCTTCCTGCCTCTAAAAAACCATGTTTCTCCATTTCTCATTTAGGAAAATATAATGTTTTTTAAAAACATTCCTCAAAATATTTAATTCTTCTAGGAGGGTTTGTGTGTTCCCAGAATGGTATAATACGACTTCAGCAATAGAGTAGTAAATGTCTGGAACACTCTACCTCAGGGGTGTCCAAACTTGGCAACTTTAAGACTTGTGGACTTCAACTCTCAGAATTCCCCAGCCAGCAGAGCTGGCTGGGGAATTCTGGGAATTGAAGTCCACAAGTCTTAAAGTTGCCAAGTTTGGACACCCCTGCTCTACCTGATCCTATTGTTCGTTCCTCTAACTCCTGGGACCTTTTACTTTAAACTGTATACCATGGACTTTACACGTTTCTTTCTTTTTTTTAAAAAAAAACTTTTTCTCTTTTTAAAAAAAAATTTATTCAGCATTTTTAAACATTAAAATCACAGTTACACTTTTACAGCTGTCTGCTATTGGTATTCTTTTTTTTATAATTTCTAATTTTCCATTCTAAGTCCTATTGTTTCATACATGTACCTCCTTTTTTCATGATTATTATTTTTATAATATATATAACATTTACATCTCTATTGGTTTCTGATATATACCATCTCCTTTTGTTATATTTTCTATACAACCATTATGCATTAATTTTACATCTCTTTTCGAGCCAATAATACCACCTATTCCATATCTTACAATGCTCTGTTTCCTCTCTATCCCTAAGGTCCATTGTTAATTTATCCATTCCCGCACATTCTAGCACCTTTTTTATGATCTCTCCATTCGAGGGGGTGGTTTTTTGTTTCCAGTTTTGTGCGAATGAGATTCTGGCTGTGATAATTATATGAAGCACAATATATTGAATTTATTTGCTAAGATTTCCTTTTATTATTCCCAGAAGAAACAGCTTGGGCTTCATGTCAATTTTTTGTTCGGTTACTTCCTCCAACCATTTTTGAATTCTAGTCCAGATTTCCTTAGCTTTGGGACAAGTCCACCACATGTTGTAGAAGGGCCCTTTGTTGATAGTTACATTTCCAGCCATTTGGAGGTCTGTCGCCTTAGACGTTTCCTAAGAGGTGCGTAAAGGTCCGCAAAGGAGGCGTGCAGAAGCCCACCAGCCTGCCTACCGTCCCCTGTCCTACTGTCCCCATTGCTATGTACTCATATGTATGTGTTTATGGCTATGTTTTGCTTTATTTATATCCATTTATTTGTGCCATTTTTCATGTCTCCGTGTCTCTTGTCTATACTGATGCTTGTTTCCTTGTACTTGTCAATAAATAACAATAAATAAATAAGTGAGACCCCCACCCCAACTGGCATGGGGACTCCTGTGGATTTTGGTTGCAAGCAGAACAGGGAAAACAAACACACACACACAACTTGGCTCAGTCAGGACATGCCTTCTAAGAGAGGGCCCGATTTGGGGACCCTCAGCGGGTCCGGGGACACCCTCCCTCCTGCAACCCCCCACCCCACCAGGCAGAGAAAGACTCTCCCCCCCCCCCCGTTTCGCGCGTAAGCCGGAACCCTCGCGCGGGGGGCGGAGCTTCCCCGCCGGACGCGTCCTGGGAACGGACCGAACCCGTTGTCTTCTCTTTGCAGCCCCCTGCGCGCGGCGCTTCCGGTGGCGTCCGCGGCTTCCTTCCGGCCGCCATTTTAGCTGCTGGGAGAAGGGAGGGGCGACCCGCCGCCCGAGGCGGGAAAGTGAACCCGAAAGAGGAGGAGGAGAAGGAGGCCGCGCCGGTTTCGTTCGGGGAGGCCGGGCAGGAGCTCCAGAGGCGGCTCAGCAACGATTAAATGGCGGGGGGGGGGAAAGGGGGGGTTGCAGGTCTCTCCTGGACTGGCTCCCCGCCCCCCCATACTGTCCTCTATATATAGTCCTAGGTATCTTTCGCTTTCCAGAGGAGAGGAGAGCCTAATTCAAAGGGAATACAGAAGAGAGTAGAGTAGAATAGAATAATTAGAATAGAACAGAATGGAGATTAGAATAGAGTAATTAGTGAAAAATGAATGATCGGAATAGAAAAATAATTAGAATATAGAAGAGAACGAAGATTAGATTAGATTAGAAGAGTAGAATAATGATTGGAATAGAATGGAAAGAGAATTGGAATAGAATCAAGAACGGAATAATGAGAATAGGTTGAAAAATAGAAGAGAATGAAGATTAGAATAGAAAAATAATTGGAATGGAATATAGAAGAGAAAAATAATTAGAATGAAGATTAGAATAGAGAAATAATTGGAATGGAATATAGAAGACAATGAAGACTGGAAGGGCAGAATAGAAAAATAGAATAGAATGTAGAATATAATAATTAGAATAGATTGAAAAATAGAAGAGAATGAAGATTAGAATAGAAAAATAATTGGAATGGAATATAGAACAGAATGAAGACTAGAAGAGCAGACTAGAGCAGAATAGAAAAATAGAATATAATATATTCTATTCTGTACTCTGCTTCTATTCTAGTCTTCATTCTCTTCTATATTCTATTCCAATTATTTCTCTATTCTAAACTAGAATATAGAAGATATTGAAGACTAGAATAGAAGCAGAGTAGAATAGAAAAATAATTAGAATAGATTGAAAAATAGAAGAGAATGAAGATTAGAATAGAAAATAATAAATTAAGAATAGAATAGAATAATTAGAGTAGAGTGAAAAATAGAAGAGAATGAAGTTTGAGTAGAATAGAATAGAAAAATAATTAGAACAGAATGTAGAATAGAATGAAGATTAGAGTAGAATGAATAGAATAGAATACTGTCAAAAATAATTAGAATACATGTGGTTATATGTTATGAAAATGAAAAAATAAAATAACTTTATAAAAAAATAATTAGAATAGAAGAATAAAGAGAATAAATATTAGAAGAGTACAGAAGAATAGAATAGAAGTATAGGAGAGAAGAATAGAATTAATTTTATTGTCATTTTGAATGTACGCTAATCAGCATACATTAAAATGATTTTTTTTTTGCACACAGCTACAAAAGTTGGTCTCATGCTGGAAGGGCTGCTATGCTGGCAAAACATTTGAAGACCCCTTTCTATCAGATGATGGACTGCAGTGTTAATTAGCACTCTTAAAAGTCCTGAACGTAGTAAGACCTCAAAGTATATATATTTTTCTGTAGGGGTTTGTGAAGCAGGTAGCAAGGGCATTAATGTGGCATCCTTTCACAGCCTTCGTTGGAGGAATCAGTAATTAACTACTGTTTGGTATATGGCTTGGACTTGTTGAAAAGGAAGTTACCCTGTTGGCTTGTGTGACTAAAGAAAGATGAGAATGATTTTGGCTTCATATATCTTTAAGCTTTGGGGTGCGGTGGCTTCCCTGAAAGCAAAGAGTTTCTTTTTCTAAATTTTAGTTTGAAAGAGTGATGCAGTTGTGATAAAGTACTATCTGGGTCTTTACCCTGGCTTTTGGCGAGGGAAGTCCTCTTTAATTATTGTGTTTGCTATATTTTCTACACACACAACGCCCATTAAATTTTGTTACAAGGTTCTTGTATTGTTGGGAGTCATCCAGAGTTGCTCAGAGCCTGGCAACATCCAACTTTAATAAATTATTGGCAGTTCACAACAATGTGAAATCACAGCTGCCAGTTCTTTAGTTTTGGCCTTCATAAACATTGACTTCTTCCCAGGAACCTAGTATGTCATAATGTATCAGTGTAGCAGATTAAGCAGTGGGGTCTTTCACAATTGACAAATGGACATTTTTCCTCCCTGCAATTCCCAATTCACTGTGAAATAGTTTGGAAGTAACCAGCATAAATAGCATCTACCATCTTTAATGCATAACCCTGTGGTATTCAAACTCTGCTCCCTGGGTCTCTGTAAAAATCATCCAGGGATTTACCTTGACAGTTTTTGTGTATGTTGTATGAAATGTATTATAAGCCTGATTGTAACATTTTGCTCAAATAAAATACATTACATGAAATACATTGTTTCCACACTGAATTTTCACATGGAGAAACATTTCTCTGGTGTCTCAAGTGTGAGAACTGCCACCATAATCCATAGAGCAGACGCTTTGCTTTTTATGTATGACTTTACATATTCTTGTAAATAAAGGAACAAATGAAAATGGGTCAGAGCTAATTATTGGCACCTCTTCAGCAGTTATCAGTCATTATTGAATATAAGTGATCTTCCAAGCAGAATAGTATTGCAACTGGCCTGAATCTCATTAGTCACTCAGCCTGTTGGAGAAAAGTATTCACCTGGATATATTTTTTTCATTGTAGCATGGTAGTCAGTATGGAAAAGAAAGAAAATCAGAGAATTGTCTGAGGAGGAAAGGAAGAAGGTAATAGAACTGAGGAGAAATTTCCTGACAGTGAGAACAATTAATCGGTGGAACAGAAGTTGCCTCCAGAAGTTGTGAATGTCCCAACACTGGAAGTTTTTAAGAAGAGGTTGGATAACCATTTGTCTGAAGTGGTGTAGGGTTTCCTGCCTAAGCTGGGGTTGGACTAGAAGACCTCCAAGCTCCCTTCCAACTCTTGTTATTCTATTCTTTTTCTATTCTATTCCTATTCCCATTCTATTCTATTCTAAACTTACTGTACGTGTTCACGGCAGCGTGTTGAAATGCAGCATGGGATGAAATTTCTTTGGTAGGATTGCTAACAGAGGTCTCTCACTTTGCAGAAGATGCACAACAGCAAAAGGGAAATTGAGATTTCTTTGCTAGAATTTAAACTACCAGCCTCTTATCCCAAGAATAGTATTTTAGAAAGAATAAATTGGGTTTCATAGCTGGCTGTCTCAACAAAGTTTAGCCATTTCAACAGAGAAATGACCACACGTTGCTACTACTACTTGTGCCATATTCATCATCAGACGTTGGCAATCCTGTTTTTGTCAACAGCCACGTGAAAAAGTGCTGCTAACCAGCCCCTTAGGTTTTGAAGCCTTGATGTTCTTCACAGCTGCACCTCGTTTGCTTTCAATTTTTCCCTGGAGGATTAAGTGAAGGATGCCGTATTTTTCTGGATGTGGCATCCCACGTCCAAAATATTTTAACTTTTGCTTTTTAATGGCTTTGATGATTTCCCTTGGCTTTCCCAGGCAGCTTATCCTCTCCTCTTTTGTGATTTTGTTAACCCAGTGTAAGGTTTGAGAATATTTAGACCCATAGAAGTTTTAAAATACATCCAAGTCACAATGAGACAAAAATGAGACTTAGATGGAGGCTTGAACAACAATCAGCATTTAATCTCTGATCAAAGTTTAAAGACATGATGGTCAGTTCCAAACACATCCAAGGATATGCAGGGAAGAAATACAAGAGGGGAAATGCCTTCTTTTTACCATTAGAAATGTTACAAAGTCAGTAAAATCCCCCAATCCTATTCCTGCAAAAGGATAGAATACTTCCTCATTAGTGCTATCTTCTTCCTTTGTTCTCACGATTGACCACTTAGCTTCCCATTGGACATCAAAGGTGGCAGTTTTATAGCTCATTACAGCTCCATTCCAGGGTAAATTCTATGCCCATAGATTGCAGATTGGTAAGAATTCAAATGGCCGGGATCACACATTTTGACATTTGCCAGATATTTTACAGACTCCAATAACAGTGTTAGAGGAAGTTAGCTGCAGGAAACAAATGTTTCTACTAAACCCAACAAGTTTTTACTTATTCCAGTATATTACATTCTGGTATATCCTTATTACTATTCCCCTTCACCAGCTTATACACGTTACTACAGATAGTCCTAACTTACAACTATTCATTTGGATCTTGGAATCCCAGTGGACAACCATTTAAATAGGAGCCAGCCGTGTGCAGCAGCTGCCAAAAAAGCCAACACAGTTCTAGGCTGCATCAACAGAGGGAGAGAATCAAGATCACGTGAAGGGTTAATACCACTTTATAATGCCTTGGTAAGGCCACACTTGGAATCCGGCATTCAGTTCTGGTCGCCACGATGTAGAAAAGATATGGAGACTCTGGAGAGAGTGCAGGGAAGAGCAACAAAGAGGATTAGGGGACCTAAGAGGCTAGAACATATGAAGAACGGTTGCAGGAACTGGGTCTTTCTAGTTTAATAGAAAGAAGGACTAGGGGAGACATGATAGCAGTGTTCCAATATCTCAGGGGTTGCCACAAAGAAAAGGGAGTCAAACTATTCTCCAAAGCACCTGAGGGTAGAACAAGAAGCAATGAGTGGAAGCTAATCAAGGAGAGAAGCAACTTGGAACTAAGGAGAAATTTCTTGACAGAACAATTAATCAGTGGAGCAACTTGCCTCCAGAAATTGTGAATGCTCCCACATTGAAAGTTTATAAGAAGAGATTGGATAGCCATTTGTCTGAAGTGGTAAAGGGTTTCCTGCTTAAGCAGGGGATTGGACTAGAAGACCTCCAAGGTGCCTTCCAACTCTGTTATTCTATTCTATTCGGTGACTGATGTTCACTAGAGGTTTGGCTCGTTCTGCCAAGGAAAAGGATTTAAGGAGAAGAGCCCCTTCATTGAGTTGACAGGGAGAGAGGAGCCAGAGCAGAAGGAGAGGGAAAAGCACCAAAAGCAGGCCGGAACCTTCGCGCGGAGGCGGAAGTTCCCCCGCCGGACGCCAATTGGGGACGGACCCGGACCGCTTTTTTTCCTCTTCCCCCGCCTCTGTCTCTGTCTCTACCGCGCGCGGCGCTTCCGGCGGCGCGCGCGGCTTCTTTCCGGCCGCCATTTTAGCTGCTCGCTCGCTCTCCGGCTGGCAGGGTCGGCGTCCCCCGCCGCCATGTCCAAGCGCCACCGCCTCGACCTCGGCGACGACTACGCCTCCAACAAGAAGCGCGCCGCCTCTGACGGGTGAGGGGAGGCCGGCGGGACCGGGGGGGGGATGGAGGTTGGCGGGGGCGAGCGCCGCCTCTCGCGCGTGACCGTGTTTGTGTGTGTGTGTGGGGGGAGCAGCGTTAGGGCCTGTGGGCGGTGGGGGAGGGGAGGGGTCTCCCAGGGCGCTTTTGAGGCCGCCCCGAGGAGGAGGAGCCAGGTGGGGGGGACGCGGCCTTCTGGGCAAGGCCAGGGTGGTGGCGATTCCTGGGCCGCCCACGTGCTCTGCAACGGGGATCGCGGCCCTTTGGAGGCTCCTTCCTTGGCTTGAGAGGTCCTTCTGTAGGCCCCGACGGGAGCAAGGTTACGATGTCTGTACAATGCCTTTGTGGTGCCTTTATTTAGTGTCTTTGTAATGCCTTTAAATAGTGTCTTTATAATGTCTTCCTGAAGCCCTTAGGATAAGTATAATCTTTATTGTCATTGTGCTTGAATACAACGAAATTGGTTGTATTTGAAATGATGCCTTTATAGGGCCTTTATATAGTGTCTTTAATGCCTTTAAATTGTGTCTTTATATAGTGTCTTTAAGGCCTTTATCATGTCTTCATGAAGCCTCAATAATGCCCTTATAATGCATTTTAGGGCCTTTACATAGTGTCTTTAATGCCTTTAAATAGTGTCTTTTTAATGTCTTTATATAGTGTCCTTATGGCCTTTATCATGTCCTCATGAAACCCCAAAAATGCCCTTATAATGCATTTTAGGGCCTTTACATAGTGTCTTTAATGCCTTTAAATAGTGTCTTTTTAATGTCTTTATATAGTGTCCTTATGGCCTTTATCATGTCCTCATGAAACCCCAAAAATGCCCTTATAATGCATTTTAGGGCCTTTACATAGTGTCTTTAATGACTTTAAATTGTGTCTTTTTAATGTCTTTATATAGTGTCTTTAAGGCCTTTATCATGTCTTCATGAAGGCCCAATAATGCCCTTATAATGCATTTTAGGGCCTTTACATAGTGTCTTTAATGACTTTAAATTGTGTCTTTTTAATGTCTTTATATAGTGTCTTTAAGGCCTTTATCATGTCTTCATGAAGCCCCAATAATGCCCTTATAATGCATTTTAGGGCCTTTATATAGTGTCTTTAATGCCTTTAAATTGTGTCTTTTTAATGTCTTTATATAGTATAGTATATATATCTTTAAGGCCTTTATCATGTCTTCATGAAGCCTCAATAATGCCCTTATAATGCATTTTAGGGCCTTTACATAGTGTCTTTAATGACTTTAAATTGTGTCTTTTTAATGGCTTTATATAGTGTCTTTAAGGCCTTTATCATGTCTTCATGAAGCCCCAATAATGCCCTTATAATGCATTTTAGGGCCTTTACATAGTGTCTTTAATGCCTTTAAATAGTGTCTTTTTAATGTCTTTATATAGTGTCTTTAAGGCCTTTATCATGTCCTCATGAAGCCCCAAAAATGCCCTTATAATGCATTTTAGGGCCTTTACATAGTGTCTTTAATGCCTTTAAATAGTGTCTTTTTAATGGCTTTATATAGTGTCTTTAAGGCCTTTATCATGTCTTCATGAAGCCCCAATAATGCCCTTATAATGCATTTTAGGGCCTTTACATAGTGTCTTTAATGCCTTTAAATAGTGTCTTTTTAATGTCTTTATATAGTGTCTTTAAGGCCTTTATCATGTCCTCATGAAGCCCCAAAAATGCCCTTATAATGCATTTTAGGGCCTTTACATAGTGTCTTTAATGCCTTTAAATAGTGTCTTTTTAATGGCTTTATATAGTGTCTTTAAGGCCTTTATCATGTCTTCATGAAGGCCCAATAATGCCCTTATGATGCATTTTAGGGCCTTTACATAGTGTCTTTAATGCCTTTAAATAGTGGAATAATGGGAACCACCTTTGGTGGGAAGGTCACAGCGTTCCGTGCCCCTTCGGCATTGAGTCATGCCGGCCACATGACCACGGTGATGTCTTCAGACAGCGTTGGCTCTTTGGCTTTGAAACGGAGGTGAGCACCACCCCCTAGAGTCAGGAACGACTGGCACAGATGTGCAAGGGGAACCTTTACCTTTACTGCTATAAACCAAGGCCTACAAATTTGTACCTATACCTGCAAAGTGAACACTTCCCTTCATGTAAGGTTGATTGGATTTTCATTGTGAAGCCTCTTTCTCAAGGCCTGTATACCATTAAACGTGGTAAACTAAGAGTCACATTGTGGTGATTTGGGCACCAAAAGTAAACAAACAAACAATGGACCTTGTTTGCGGCCATTGGGAGCTGTTTTCACCTTCCCAACTTTTTCATTTAAAGTTATTTTGTTCTGGTTGACAGTGATTTCCATACTTGCTATTGTAGGTTTTTTTTTTTTTTAAATTGCTTCCTCTGCCCTCACTTGAATCTTTAATATTGCCTTGAAATTCTTTTTCGGCCGACCATTTTGTTGGATTTTTTTCAGCATTTCTCCTGGACACCTGATAAGCACTTCTGGGCAAATCTGTTTTAAAATATACTTGCACTTTGGTTAGCGAAAAATGCATGATCATGTGACCCTGGGCAATGCTGCAACAATAGTTGTAAGTGTGAAAAAGGGCCATCTGTCACATTTTTTTCAGTGCTGTTATAACCTTGAACCAGTCATCACTGGCATACCGGAGTCTCCCCGGAGCACCGGATACCGTTGCGGTATGGTGCTCCGGAGGGCCCGCCCGAGCTCCTTACCGGTCTTTTAAGTCTTCGGCACTTCCGCGCATGGCGTGTACAATGCCTGCACTCCCCTCCGCTGAGCAGCTGGAGCGGTGCAGAGCCCACGGAGATGCTAAGATGCATGCGGGCACTGCGTGTGTCCATGTGGACACCGCGGGGCCCGTTCCAACCTTACCGGTTGGAACGAGATCCAGAGCCCGCCACCACTCTTGAACGGTCACTAAATGAACTGTTGTAAGTTGAGGACGAGCTGCAAAAAGGGAAGAAGCAACTAGGATGGATAACCAGTCCAGGGATGGTTTAAAGCAGGGGTGTCCAATCTTGGGAACTTTAAGACTTGTGGACTTCAACTCCCAGCTGGGGAATTCTGGGAGTTGAAGTCCACAAGTCTTAAAGTTCACAAGTTTGGACACCCCTGCTTTAAAGTTACAATTAGGGGATACAATAAGATAACATTAAATTTGGTCAAAGTTACTTTTGAAAATGTCAGGATAGTCCTGTTAAACAAGCTACTGTGTAACATTCAGGCCCATCTAATCACCGGAAATTCAAGTTCCCGAACTTTATTTTGTGTTCCATGGAGTTGTGCTGCAGGGAGTTGTGTGTTTCTTTCAACACATTTCCACTTGCAGAGCTGGTTAAATTTCAGATGCACAAAAAAAAGATGAGTTGCCAAGGATCAGCATGAGAAATTTATGGCATCCATGATAACTCGCCTTCTTCCGCTTTTATTCCTTCTTACAATTGCAAAGAAGAGCAGAAAATAATTTTGTAATATTGGCAAATATCAGCAAGATCTGTTCTGTTATTTCAGGGCCAATTTTCTAACTATTGGAATTCCCCAATAATATTCTTCCTTTTCTTTTTTTAAATGGAGGACAGAAAAGCTGGTGCTTGATTAAAACTTTAGTACTTTCCAAGGATAACGGCATCCTCTGTAGTACAAAACAGCTTTTGTTCTTGTATCAATTGTTGTATTTTTTAATTTTAATCGGATTTGATTTTTAATCTTAACATTCTTTATTTAATTTAATTATTTTGCCTTTTGCATTCTTAAATTTTGGGGAGCTTAGTATTTTCTTCTTTCTATGGTCCTTATGGTATTTTTTTCCTGTTACGAATTTCAAAAGCTGCTTGCTTTCAATTCTGTTGTGGCAGTCAATACATATTTTTCGTGGCCATTTAATAATTTTAAAAATCAAGTCACTGAAGCATGAGCCCACCCCCAATAATGACAAGTACAACCAACATTTTAATTAAGGTAGAATAATCTGGAATTAGAGGGAACAATTGTGGATTGACTTCCCCCTTGGATTAACATTTTTTTGTAGGAGAAAAGCTGCCTGCTGCAGAATCAAAAGATGAAGCAACCCATTTTGTTAAGTCTACTAACGGCCCTCAGTTGCGCAGTCAAGAGTGATAGTTGAGGCTGGTGACTAGGCCACTTTGTGTAGCAGTTGGTATCAGGATACTTAAAGACAGGCGTTGTTCTGGGAATCAAATACTCTCAGCCTCCTGGTCTGCCTGATACAAGAGGTTTAGCATTCAGCGCAATGTTCTGCCCCTTTTAGTTCTTGAGCACCATAAGTGCTGAAGATGTTTTTCTATGAAGGTTCTCCGTCATCCAGATCACGGTTGTCCCAAAGGTGCTTTTTCAGGAGGCAACTGGACTTCCTTGTTTTTCTTTGAAGACGTTTCGCTTCTCATCCAAGAATCTTCTTCAGCTCTGTCTGGATGGTGGGGAACGGAAGGTTTGATACTCCTTACAGACAGCTGGTCATTTGAGGCCATCTCCAAGGGTCCTCAAGGACACTCTAAAAAGGATGCAAATGACCAGCTGTCTGCAAGGAATATAAGTCCTGTAAAAATCAGAAGATGAACATAAAATTCTTCAATGCTTTATTTATAACCTGTATGAATCCTCCTCCATTAAAATACAAAAGCCAACTTTGAGGGTCCTTTAAAAATAACCGTTCTTCTCATATAGCTTATATGTGTATGGTAGAGCTCACATAATTTAGCATTCTTGCTCCAAAGTATGATTGTTTAAAACTATATATTAATACATCTTTGAATTATTTATTAATATAAATACAGAAAAGGAGGAAGAGACGTAAGCAATCTCCCCGTTTGAAAATAGGTCACATTTTTTGTCTGTTATAAACAGTGATATTTTCACCATTGGAATTAATGGGAACATCTGTCAAATATGTTGTTCAAGTTTGATATTTTGGACAGATTTATGTTCCTGGGATACTTGGAAAATATCCCATCAATCTTCTCTTGTCAGAGCCAGCAAAAACATTACTTTCTCTATCATTTCCCCTGTTGTTTCATTTTACACAATTCAACTTGGGCTGAAAAAACGCTGGAAGCATTTCTGGTATGAGAAAAGCCACCAAAGGGGAGGGGGAATCTGCAGTACAGAAATATTTCCCCTGAACAACATCTGCGTAGGATACTTTACGTATGTTTATTGTATATAATTGCACTTGGCTAGTTCCAGTAATGGTTAAATTTGCAGTTTGTGGAGGCTGATACTATGCCTTGGTTTGGTTTGGTTTGGCTTTGTATGTTGAATAATTGTTAGGTGTAAGCAGAGAGTGGTATGTAGCACCTTGTAGCACTCCACCTACTATCCTGCGTCAATCCGTATCTTGACAAATGGGGTAAGAGGGAAATGAATTACTGAAGGTTGGTTGAGATTCTTTGTTTCTCCTTCCTTTAATCCAGCAGTCACCAACTGGTGGCTCCTGAGAAAATTTTGGTGGTCTGCAGAAAAAATATTTGCATTTTTTAATATTGCACTCAATCCGGGGTCCTCAAACCACAGCCCCTGGGACGGAGACGTTCAATGAACGCTTGTGTTGCTGCAGGGAGTCTCCCCCTTCGGGGTCTTTTTGTGTGGGTAGGAGAGGGCAGAAATTCCCACTTGGGGTCTGCTTCAGCCTCCTGGTGGGGGGCTTTGGGGGAAGGCTGGAGGGAAGGACACTGGTGGGGAAGAGCCAAAGGTCCTCGTTCCAGTGGGACTGCATCATGGCCTGGAACTGGCTGACCATCTCAGCCCGCTGAGCCTCCAGTTGCTGGTACCTGGCCTTGCACTCCCGCAGGTCTTCCCTCTGTTGGAAAGCCTATGCTCCTAGTCCTCAGTGAGGTGCTTCTGCTGAGCCTCCTTCTTGGCCAGATCCAATTTGAACTGAGCTATTTTGCCCGCTCTTTCTCCTGGGGGCTGCTTAGCTCCAGCAACGGCTTCCTGTTGGGGCCCTAAGGAGCCCGGATGGAGAGGCGAGGAGTGGCTGGGAGGGGAGGGGTGAGTAGAGGCTGGCAATGCACCCATCGGCATGAGTGACATAGTTAGCCACGCCCACACGGTCACATGACCACCTAGCCACGCCCACCCAGCCGGTCATTAGGCAGATCGTATTAGTGGTCCGCGGGATTTTAAATTATGAATTTAGTGGTCCCTGAGGTCCGAAAGGTGGGTGACCCCCGCTTTAACTCACTGTTTTCTTCTTTGATAGCATGGAGTTTTTGTTCCTTTCAAAACTCTTCCTTTTTCTCCTGAAAACCATTTAGGAAGGATCGGGATCGTGACAGGGATCGGGATGATCGCTCCAAAGACCGGGACAGGGATCGAGACAGAGACCGCGAACGGGAAAGAGATAAGGAGAAGGATATGCGTCCTTCACCCAACTCGGCCCTCCTCGCCGGAGTCGGGCTTCCCCCTTTGAAACCCACCGTATTCCCACAGAGTATCAACCCCTTTACAAACCTGCCACACACACCTCGCTATTACGAAATCTTAAAGAAACGCCTGCAGCTCCCGGTGTGGGAATACAAAGAAAGATTCACCGACATCCTCATCCGAAACCAATCCTTCGTGCTGGTTGGCGAGACGGGCTCCGGTAAAACCACGCAGGTGGGTTTGGCTACGGCCGTTCCTTCCTTTTGCAAACCTCGCGCGCATCTGTACGCCACAGCACACCCCAAAATAAGTTTGGACGTCTCTTGTGAAATTATTCCGCCCGCTATTAGCAATATTTCAGGGTCCTCAAAGAAACCCACTGTGCGTTGACACATGGCAAGGCTTAGCCTTTTGAGCAAGATCGGTTAAATGAACCTTTTCAGTGGTTTAATGACTAGAAAATGATGCGATGAGCTTTCGCTATCTCTTCCCCCCCTCCCCCCTCCCATATCCCCTCACCCTCCAACTCTGGCATTCTGTCTGGTTCAGTGAGATTTGAATTGCTTGGTATAAACCTCTGTTAATCTATAAATATCCGCTGTACTGCTTTTCTTGCCAAAGTTATACTGATCAGGAAGCAAAATTGAGACAAAGTGGGTTTTTTTTTTTTTTTTTTTGGATGTGACTACTAACTGGCTTAAAAAATAAAATAAAACAGAATGCCATTAATCGCTTTCTTAAATCTAATTCCCTGAAAACACTAAATGTTCCCTGTAGATCTGCAGATTGAATTTATTTATTTTTTTTGGTATAAAAATGAAAGGATACAGTCCTCCGAGCAGAATTAACGTTGCTCTGAAAAATCTACATGCAAGAAATATGGGCGTTCTGGGATTTTCAAAAGCTAGTAAAATACGGTGAATATTGCTCAGGGATAGATTATTATAGGCATGAAATATTGAAGTGCCTTTGCTATTACTACATGTCTGACTGGTACCTCCTCATGACATCAGTTTTAGTATCCTCGATCCCTCAGGTGTCGGAGGGATTGGTGACGATATGTGCCATGTTTGGACCTTCCCTTAATGACAGAACTTAAATAATTCTTCTTCTTCCTTCTTCTTCTTCTTCCCCTTCCCCTTCGTCTTTTTCTTCCTCCTCCCCCTCTCCCTCCCTCCTCCTCCTTCCCCTCCTCTCTCCTTCCTCCTCCTTCCCTTCATCCCCCTTTCTTCTTCTTCTTCTTCTTCTTCTTCTTCTTCTTCTTCTTCTTCTTCTTCTTCTTCTTCTTCTTCTTCTTCTTCTTCTTCTTCTTCTTCTTCTTCTTCTTCTCTCCCGCCCTCCCCCTGCTTCTCCTCCTCCTCTTTCCTTCTTCCTCCTTCTCCTCCCTCCTCCCTCTTTCTTCTTCTCCTCCTCCTCTTCCTCCTCTCCCTTCTCCCTCCTCCTCTTTCTCCTTTTTCTTATTCTCTTCTTCCTCCTCTCCTCTCCTCCTCCTCTCTTTGCATTATGAAAAAAGAACTTTTGGGGAAAATAGACATTATAGCACAGTGAGTGGTGTGGTGGCCTAGAGGTGGAGTTCTCACCTCACAATCAGGCTGTGAGTTCAATCCTAGGTGGAGGCAGGTATTTCTTTCTCTGGGCACAATGAGGTTATATCTGCTGAACGAAACTCTGCATTGGCGAGAGGGAAGGGCAGTTGGCCAGTAAACATTCAGCTCCATTCAGTTGCCCAGACTCCACCCCGCAAGGGATTATGGGGTCATTATAGGAGGGAAAAATGTAACACATCATTCCAAATGACAGTAGATACTTGTATTCCTTTAAGCCTAAAACAAGTTTGTTTTGTTTAGTGATGGTTCAAAGTAACAGTGGCACTGAAAAAAGTGACTTCTGACTGTTTTTTACACTTAATGGCCATTGCATCGCCTCCACCGTGGAGCCAAGGGATCAAAATTCACGCGCTTGGCAAGTGACTCGTATTGATTCCCGGGGGTCCCTTTTGCCGCCTTCTAACAAGCGAAGTTAACGGGGGACCCAGATTCGTTTCGCATCCAGATTTAACGCCTGCAGTGATCCATTTAACAATGGTGGCAAAAAAAGGGCGTAAAATGGGGCAAAGCTCACTTATGAAGTGTCTCACTTAGCAACAGAAATTTTGGCCTTCGGTTGTGGTCCGTGTATTTAAGGCTTTGAATTACGTAATTGGGTTATATCATCTATGTACGTTATTGGCAAATGTTGACTGGCCTCTTAATACTGGATGGTTGAGCTACTCTGTAAGGTGGGTCCCCCCCCCCCCCCAAGTTTATTTACAGCAGCGGTTCTCAAATAGTGGGGCGCGCCCCCCTGGGGGGGCGCGAGGCTCCGTAAAGGGGGGCGCGAAGGCTCCCTTTCCATCTGGGTGCAACGGCGGCGGCGGCGTGGGCGAGGCATAATATATCCCGCCTGGAAGTGGCAGCACTTCGCACTGTGGATTTTCATTGGAACCGCGGGCTGGAGCTGTTCAAGAAGCCTGCTCGGGTGGGGGTGGGAGGGAGGGAAGCATGGCTGTCCCAGGCTTCCCTCCCTTCCCCCCCCCCCCCCCCCCACCCAGCCCAAGCAGACTTTTTGCACAGCTCCAGCCCGCGGCTCTGATGAGTCTCTGAGCAGTCCCCAGCGCTGCCACTTCAAGCCGGGATATATTCTGCCATGCCCTCGGCGGCGTCTTTATGCAGGTAGCTCGCCTCCCCGCCAGCAGCTCCACCGCCAGCATTCCGTCTGGAAGCGGAAGCGCAACAGCCGCTGTTGGGGAAGGGACAAAGGGGCGGCGGTCGCCCGATCTTGCCACCCCCACCCCTTCGCCCCTGGTAACGGCGACTGTTGTGCTGCTGCTTCCAGCTGGGATGCTGGAGGAGCTGCTGGCAGGGAGGGAGGGAAGAAAGGGAGGAGGGAGTAAGGATAGACAAGCAAGAGGGAAAGAGGAAAGAAGGCAAGCAGGCAGGAAGGAGGCAGAAGGAAGGAGGGAAGAATGGAACTGGAAGGGAGGCAGGGAAGGAGGGAGGGAGAAAGGAAGGATAGGAGGATAGGGAAAGAGGAAAGAAGGCAGGCAGGCAGGGGGAAAGAGGAAGGGGGGAACTGGAAGGGAGGCAGGAAGGAAGGGAAGGAGGAAGGGAGGGTGGAAGGAAGGATAGACAAGCAAGAGGGAAAGAGGAAAGAAGGCAAGCAGGCAGGAAGGAGGCAGAAGGAAGGAGGGAAGAATGGAACTGGAAGGGAGGCAGGGAAGGAGGGAGGGAGAAAGGAAGGATAGGAGGATAGGGAAAGAGGAAAGAAGGCAGGCAGGCAGGGGGAAAGAGGAAGGAGGGAACTGGAAGGGAGGCAGGAAGGAAGGGAAGGAGGAAGGGAGGGTGGAAGGAAGGATAGACAAGCAAGAGGGAAAGAGGAAAGAAGGCAAGCAGGCAGGAAGGAGGCAGAAGGAAGGAGGGAAGAATGGAACTGGAAGGGAGGCAGGGAAGGAGGGAGGGAGAAAGGAAGGATAGGAGGATAGGGAAAGAGGAAAGAAGGCAGGCAGGCAGAAGGGAGGGAGGTGCAAGGAAGGAAGGAAGCATAGATAAGCAGGAGGGAAAGAAGGCAGGCAGGCAGGGGGAAAGAGGAAGGAGGGAACTGGAAGGGAGGCAGGAAGGAAGGGAAGGAGGAAGGGAGGGTGGAAGGAAGGATAGACAAGTAAGAGGGAAAGAGGAAAGAAAGCATGTGACTACGGTGGGAGTCGAGGAAAGACCGGTGTGCTATGTTATGCAGAGGTGTACTTATAACAATTTTATAGACAAATTATACTATTTACAGTCGCGTGGGGGGGGGGGCGCGAAATGTTTTCTTCTTCCTAGGGGGGGCATGACAGAAAATAATTGAGAAGCACTGATTTACAGTGACTTTATGAAATTTATTGAGGCTTCCTTTTTAAGGCAATCTGTAGGCTGGTGATGGCGAACCTATGGCATGCGTGACACAGGTGGCATGGGGGCACCCCAGCCGTCACCCCAGCTCAGCTCCAATGCGCCTCCTGCCTCCGCTGGCCGTCTGATTTTTGGGTCTCTGCTGCTCATATGCGGGGGGACGGGTGGATCGCGCATGCATGGGAGGGAGTGGAGGGAGCTTTTTTTGGTCCCAGGAGGCTTCAGGGCGTAAATAAAACTGACCTCAGTTAATGTTTTCTCATAGGTCTTTCTGTAGCACAGCCTTTTGTTCTTTTGTTCTACCGTTGTTTGGAGCAGATCTGTTTGCCTTCACTTCAAATCCAGCTGTAACATCTTCCAAGGTCTCTTTAATAACTAAGACTCTTCCCCCCCCTCCCCCCCCATTTAGATCCCTCAGTGGTGCGTTGACTACATGCGGTCGCTGCCAGGCCCAAAGAGAGGCGTGGCTTGTACACAGCCCAGGAGAGTCGCTGCGATGAGTGTGGCCCAGCGAGTTGCAGACGAAATGGATGTGATGTTGGGTCAAGAGGTCGGCTATTCGATTCGGTTTGAAGACTGCAGCAGCGCCAAAACGATTTTGAAGTAAGTACATACTTTGATGTCTTTGAGTGGTGCGGTGAGCCAGAGGTGGAGCTCTCGCCTCACAATCAGGAGGCTAGGAGTTTGATCCTAGGTAGAGGCAGATATTTCTCTCTCTGGCCACAATGAGAATATATCTGCCGAACAAACTCCGCAATGGCGACAGGGAAGGGCATCCGGCCAGTAAACATGCTGCTAGCTCCATTCAGTTGCCCAAGGGATTACGGGGTGATTAAAAGAAGATGATGTTGATATACCTTGATGTGTTTCTCCCAATCAAGTCCTCAATTTATCTCAAGATTGGTCATTATTATTTCCTTGGGCCCTGGTGCTGCATCTCTCTCTCTCAGTTATACTAAAGGTAAAGGTTCCCCTGTACATATGTGCTAGTCGTTCCCAACTCTAGGGGGCAGTGCTGATCTCCGTTTCAAAGCCGAAGAGCCAGCGCTGTCCAAAAACGTCTCCGTGGTCATGTGGCTGGCATGACTCAATGCCGAAGGCACACGGAACGATGTTCCCTTCCCACCAAAGGTGGTTCCTGTTTTTCTACTTGCATTTTTTACCTGCTTTCAAACTGCTAGGTTGGCAGAAGCTGAGACAAACAAGTCAGGGATTTGAACCGCCGAACTGCCAACCTTTCTGATCGACAAGCTGAACGTCTTAGCCACTGAGCCACCGCATCCCATCAGTTATGCTAGGCGATATTATATGAATAAACCAGCCAGTCTTTCCTAAGCAGGACAGGAAAGATACCAGTACATAGTTCTTACAGCATCGGTCAAGAATTAGGGCCAATTATATTCATGTCTAATCATCATGCCCAGAACAATTCAATCCTCCCCGTCCAGCTGTGCATTCATGCACGACCCCTTCCCCAGCCCCCAGAGGCTTTCCTGAAGCCCAGGGAGGGTGAAAACCAGCCCCCACGGCCCAACCAGAAGGGCGGAAAATCAGCTGACATGCCAGGAACTGTGGCTCCGTGTGCCATCTGTGGCATGCGTGTCATAGGTTGCCCATCATGGTTATAGGACATCTACTCCAACCTCCCACTCAAGCAGGAGACCCTACACCATTTCTGACAGAGGTTAGTCCAGTCTCTTCTTGAAAGCCTCCAGGGATGAAGCTCCCACCATCTTCTGAAGGCAACTTTTGTTCCATGGGTTGATTGCTCTCACTGTTGGAAAATTTCTCCTTATTTCTAGGTTGAATCTCTCCTTGGTCAGTTTCCATCCATTATTCCTTATCTGGTGCTTTGGAGAATAGCTTGACCCCCTTCCTCCTCTCTGTGGCAGCCCCTCAAATAATGGAAGATGCTTTCCTGTCTCCCCTGGTCCTTCTCTTCCCTAAACTAGCCATGCCCAGTTCCTGCAACCGTTCATCGTATGTTTTGGGCCTCCAGTCCCCTCATCATCCTGGTTGCTCTTCTCTGCACTTTTTCTAGAGTCTCAACATCTCTTTTTATAATGTGGTGACCAAATCTCAGTGCAGTACTCTAGGTGTGGTCTTACTAAGGCTTTATAGAGTGGTATTAGTTACTCCCTTGATTTGGAATGCATCCCTTTGTTATTGTATGTATGTATGTGTATATGTATATGTGTATATATATATATATATATATATTTCAAATGAAAAAAAAAACAGAGAAGCTCTGGAATTCATCTACTGGTTTCCCACTCAAGGTACATGACCGATGGTATGTTGCTGCGTGAAGCGATGAACGACCCTCTGCTCGAACGTTACGGGGTAATCATTCTTGACGAGGCCCACGAAAGAACGCTGGCTACAGATATTTTGATGGGAGTGCTGAAGGAGGTGGTGAGGCAGAGATCGGATTTAAAGGTCAGTGGAATATATCAAGCCGGAGTGTGTGTGTGTGTGTGTGTGTGTGTGTGTTGTTTGATGCAGAAGAAGAAGAAAAAATGTGTTTTGCTTCAAGTCTGAAACAAACTAACAGGTTGGCTGAGATCCCTTAGAACGGGGGTCCCCAACCTTTCTGACCTCACTAAATTCATAATTTTAAATCCTGCGGACCACTAATAAGATCTGCCTAATGACTGGCTGGCTGGGTGTGGCTAAGTGGTCATGTGACTGGGTGGGCATGGCCAACTTGATGTCACTCACATCGAGGGGTGGCCTATACTCACCCCTCCCCTCCCAGCCACTCCTCGCCTGCCCATCAGGGCTCCTCAGGGCCCCAACAGGAAGCAGTTGTTGGAGCTAAGCAGCCACCATGAGAAAGAGTTGGCAAAAGAGTTCAGTTCATATTGGATGTGACTGAGAAGTAGGCTCAGCAGAGGCACCTCACTGAGGACTAGGAGCATGGGCTTTCCAAGCAGAGGGAAGACCTGAAGGAGTGCAAGGCCAGGTACTGGCCCCTGAACGCTCACTGGACTGAGATGGTCAGCCAGTTCCAGTCCATGATGCAGTCCCACTGGAACGAGGCCCTCCGGATCTTCGCCACCAGCGGCTCTTCCCTCCAGCCTTCACCCAAAGCCCCCCACCAGGAGGCTGAAGCAGACCCCAAGTCGGAATTTCTGCCCCCCTCCGACACTCATAAAAGGACCCCGAAGGGGGAGACTCTCTGCAGCAACGCACGAGCGTTCATTGCACGTCTCCGTCCCAGGGGGCGTAGTTTGAGGACCCCGGATTGAGTGCTATATAAAAAATGCAAATAATATTCCTGCAGACCACTGGTGGACCAGCACTTGGTGACTGCTGCCTTAGATTACGCCTGGATGATTCTGACTCCCAAAGTCATTTAACAGAATTAACAGAGTTGGAAGGGGCCTTGGAGGTCCACACCATTTCAGACCAGTGGATGGCCAGACTCTTCTTAAAGGTTTCCAGTGATGGAGCCCCCACAACCTCTGGAAGCAACTTCTGTTCCACTGGTTAATTGTCCTCCCCATTAGGGAGTTTCTCCTTAGTTCTAGGTTGCTTCTCTCCTTGATTAAAAGTCTATAGACATTCCCACTTGTCCAAGTCCTGGTTATCCCAAAGGTGCTCACAGTTTGTGACCTTATCAGCTGGCCTCCAAAAAGAAGAGTCCGTCAGAAAAGCCGGATTTGCTGAACAACTGTGGGATTTGCTTAACGGCGAGGGCAAAAATGGCCATAAAAACGATGGCTCATTTAACAACAATTTCTGTTAATGACTGAAATTCTGGTCCTAGTTGGCAGTTGCCAGTCAAATACCAGCAGAAACAGGTTTCGTTTTTTAAATGTACCGTATTGTTTAGAATATAAGACAGACCTTAGTTTTTAGGGAGGAAAATAGGAAAAATAAAATAGAAAAGTAAATTCTGCCTAACCAGGTATTCATCTGGCTACCGTCCTTAGCCTGGTCAGCTTCAGCACATTAGTTCACTGGTTGTGAGCGAGCATCCTCGTTGGGGATGAAAAGCAGCTTCTGAAGCACAGCTGAACATCACAGGGAGGTCCAGTTAATAAAGCAGGCGAAGCGCGGAGGCAGTAAGATGAGGCAGCAGCTGTTCCGGGTTGCCATTTTGGGCTCCGCGTCTCGCATTTTCAGCCTCCGAACACTCCGTTTAAGAGCTGTTCAAGGCTGCGCGGATCGCCAAAGCACATCACTGCCGCCCACCACCCAAAAACATGATGCGCAGAGGCCAAAAACGGGTTGTGTGGAGGTCTAAAAGGCGATGCGCGGAGGCCGAAAATTCGATGCGCGGAGGCGGCAATCGGCAGCAATGAGCTCTGGCGATCCCAGCAGCCTTCAATGGGTCTCAAACGGAGTGTTTGGAAGCTGAAAACACGAGGCGCCGAGGCCCAAAACGCAAGCCAATTGTCTGTGGCAATCTCTGCAGCCAGGAAGAGGATGCGCGGAGGCTGGCGGGTGGGCTGGGCTACATTTGGAGTAGAAGACGCACCCAAATTTTCATCCTCGGGGGGGGGGGAGTGCATCTTATAGTCTGAAAAATATGGTACTTTTGAAATTTAAGACTTGGTTCCAACAAGGTCCAGCTTTTCATTCTTCCTGTCTTTTTCGGGGTTTTTTTAGGTGATCGTTATGAGCGCTACTCTAGATGCTGGCAAGTTTCAGATCTATTTTGATAACTGTCCTCTCCTCACGATTCCCGGTCGTACACATCCGGTGGAGATCTTTTATACTCCAGAGCCAGAAAGGGATTACCTCGAAGCAGCCATTCGGACAGTAATACAGATCCATATGTGTGAGGAAGAGGAAGGAGACCTCCTTCTTTTTCTTACCGGACAAGAGGTATTTTACATGTTGTGTGTCTCGGATTTTCCTCTGTGGTATGGTTTAGCATTTGCTACGTTGGGTTTGAATCTGTGGTTTAAAATACCTTAATATTTATGGAGAGTGGCTCAGTGGCTAAGATGCTGAGCTTGTCGATCAGAAAGGTCGACAGTTCAACTCCCTAGCGCCATGTAACGGAGTGAGCTCCCGTGACTTGTCCCAGCTTCTGCCAACCTAGCAGTTCGAAAGCACTTAAAAAATGCAAGTAGAAAAATAGGAACCACCTTTGGTGGGAAGGGAACAGCGTTCCATGTGCCTTCGACGTTGAGTCATGCCGGCCACATGACCACGGAGACATGTTCGGACAGCGCTGGCTCTTCGGCTTTGAAACGGACATGAGCACCGCCCCCTAGAGTCAGGAACGACTAGCACATATGTGCGAGGGGAATCTTTACCTTTACCTAATGTTTATGAAATCCATATACTTCCGACTTGCAATGATAGTACATTGATATTTGATAATCTGCTAATTAAAATGGAAAGCTTATATATTATGACTTTTCCCACGTAACAAAATCTGGTTGTGCACTATCAAAGTTTTAAGGTTTAATTGCCCTACTGGTTACTTTATGAGTTGAACCAGGGAGATTTTCATGAAAACCATTAAAATACTTAGTATTTTATCTATACAACTAGCAATAAAAGAAATATTCTATGGCAGCACTTGAAGAAGAACCCCTTGAAGAATCAATTCTTTTGCAAAACGATGCCTAGAGAATAAGCTGGGCATCCATTCTGTGCACTCTCCTTTGACAGGAATAATAAGAGAACTGGAAGTACAGGTAGTCCTCAACTTACAATGGCTCACTTAGTTCAAAGTCACAGCGGCACTTTAAAAAGTGACTTATGACTGTTTTTGACACTTCACGTCCATTGCAACAATCCCAGACTCCAACAGACAGTCAGGACTGCAGAAAAGAATCATTTGCAACCAGACTGCCTTCCATTGAGGGCCTGGACACTGCACGAGTCAAAGAGAGGGCTGAGAAAATAGCTACAGACCCCTCACATCCTGGACATAAATTGTTTCAACTTCTCCCTTCAGGATGCCACTATAGGGCATTGCCAGCTAAAACTAGACAAACAGTTTTTTCTCCCTGTGCCATCCTCTGTGAACATTTAATTACCACAGCACTGTCTCATTTCTCATTATTTCCCTCCTCATCTTCCTTACTATCTTCTCCTATTGGTTTCTTACGATTTATCTGTTGTTGTTTGCAACTTACGATAAATGATTGTAACTATGATTTATGACCTATCACTTTGCCGTTTGTATATACACTGTGAGCTTCTGCACCGGAGACAAATTCCTTATGTGTCCTATCACACTCGGCCAATAAAGAATTCTGTTCTATTAACTGTTATTATTAAAAGTAGAGGAGAAGAGAAGAATAGAGAATAGAATAGAAAATAGAATAGGAATAGAATAACAGAGTTGGAAGGACTTCTAGTCCAACCCCCTGCTCAAGCAGGAAACCTTATACCATTTCAGACAAACGCTTGTCCAATCTCTTCTTAAAAATCTCCAGTGTTGGAGCATTCACAACCTCTGGAGGCAGAAGTTGAAGAAGATAACAATGCCACTGTGGAGATGGGGTTATAAGGAGGCTGGGATTTTGGAGGAAGAAATTATCTGTATGCCTTAAATACAAATTTGTAGGAAACAGTGAAAAGGCTTCGGGTTTTTTTAGGCTGTGTGTGCGAGGCTTCCGAATGGCCCTGGCTGATATGAATGAGAATTATGACTTGAAAAGGCTTTTGACTGGATAAAGTAGTTCTCTTTGGCAATAATAATAATCTCTGCAGCATAGGAATTTGGATTTAATTTTCATTTGTCGAAGATTAGACCCATCCTTGAGTTCTGAAGCAAGGCTTGGTGCCTGTTCTAAGTGCTTCAGTCCTGGGTGATCGACAGTGATAAAATTTGCTGGTTTAAAAACACATCCTGGGATTAGGCTATATCTTTAAATACAGAAAATGAATGCTTCTTGTATTAAAACCCCAAAAGCTGCATGAAGGGCTGCTCTTGGTTTGTCAACAAAATATTCTTCCGTTGTCATAGTGATGGATTAGTTTATTAAAAACAGCCCTCTTCTGTTATTTTGAGTGATTTCTAAAATCCTGCTGTTGAGAAATCTTATTTCACGTTTTTACAAAATCGTCTATTGCAGGGGTGGGTTTGATGCAAGGAAGGGAAAGGTTTTTATTTTTTAATTTTTCAGTTTTCAAGGGTTGTCTCCAGAAGTGGTGGGTGCTTCATCACTGGAGGTTTTCAAAAAGAGATTGGGGAGCAATTTGTTCGGAATAGTATAGGGCAGGGGTGTCCAAACTTGGGAACTTTAAGAGTTGTGGACTTCAACTCTCAGAATTCTGGAAGTTTGAAGTCCACAACTCTTAAAGTTCCCAAGTTTGGACACCCCTGTTATAGGGTCACCAGCTTGAACGGGGTTGGACTAGAAGACCTTCTAGGTCCCTTTCGTCTCCATTCGCCTATGATTCTGTAAGGCTCTGCTGCTTGAGCAGGGAATTGGACTAGATGACCTCCAAGGTCCCTTCCTGCCCTAGTATTCTGTGATTCCGATTCCTTTTTTTCCTCCAGTTTTCTAAAGTTGGAGTGTTTGGTCCGTTGCCAGCTGTGAGCAGAACGCACGAGACCGGATGTGGGCATGCTTGGAGGGCATGGAACACCTTGAGGCTAGGCTGACCTAAGAGCACCTGTACAATTTCAAATATATACTTGTAGGTTTGCAGGTGTTGCTTTCCGCCGCTGGCACACCGGGTGGAAAGTACAACGCCAGACAGAGCGAGGAAAATAGAGGCAAGCAAAATAGCTGCCTTCCATTCTCCTGAGGGAACGGAGCCTTCAGGTGACTTCAGGTGTTCCCAGAGAAACACATCTCTCAAGTCCATCAAGGTTGCTAAGCAGCTGGAAGAGCCGAGTGACTCTGCTCGAGTTGCTTTGGCGGCTAGTGTGAAGTTACAACCAGGTGTTTCATCAGCAGTTTTCCTCTCTCCCTCCACTCCTTCCTCCCTCCCTCCCTCCCTCCTCTCTTTCCACCCTTCCTTCCTCCCTTCCTTCCTCCCTTTCCTCTTTCCTCCCTCCCTCCGTATTGTCGTAACTTTCAAGACAATTCTGTATAGGGAATGCTTCATAGTTCTTCCCTCTGACTCCTTACCTTTATTTCTGTCTAATATAGATCTGTTCTTCTGCCATTCGGCTAATTCATCCATTGAATGAGGATTATTTGGAAATAGTACAAGAACTCTTGTTAATAGGGGAAACTTGTCATAATTGTTTCTTGGGTTCCTTAAGAGGACTTTTAAGTGGCAAGTGTTTTGAGAGTCAGATTACTGGGAGCGCTTAACTTGGGAAGAGGCATCGAGTTTTCCTGTGAAACTCCAAAGGGGGCTGTGTCTCCTCTTGATTTAGAGAGGGAGGGGCCTTCTTTTTGGAGCAACTCTGTGTATACTGTGAAGGTGCATGTTCTCATTAGATACAATAAAAGCAAATTCCCCTTCTAATTGCATTAGTGGTACGTGACATTAAAGCTTAATTGGCTTATTTAAAACATTGTGCACATTAATTTCCTTCAGATTGTGAAAGAGGAAAAGGTCACGAGTGCAGTTTAATATTCCTGGGTGAGAGATTTCAATTTTAGTACAATTTGTAGAGAATTAATTAGGGAATATGACAAAAAGAAAAAAGGGCATTGAATACAAATAAGGCGGTTATGTTCTCCATAGTGAGGGGAGGAGTATCCAGGATGGGGGTTGACCTTGTTCTCTCGTTGATTGGACTGAGTCAGATAAGCTCTTTGGGACACGCCCTGGTCACCAGGCACTGCCCAGTTATCGACTCAGTCCCTCAACTGGATGGTTTGCCATTCTGGATCTCCTGAAAACTTGGAAAAATACTCTGAAATACGGAATTTGCCTCCCTGCCGCAACGTTCACAGCCTCCTCCGGACTGGACTAACTCCCTGGTGGGCTGAAAGGATTGCCACAAGCCCTCAGGGGCGGCACGCTGCCCAGGCCACTGAGTGAGACCAAGTTCACTCAGTGAGGACTTCTGCCGAGCAAGCAAGAAAACTAAAGGCACGAGCCTTACCAAGGCAAGCCTTGCTGCGGAGGCTATACCGGCACTGGAGCGCTCTGCTGCTCCCCTCAGGGGTCGAGTGGTGAACCGCTGCTTCTCCAAGCGCCGCGGAGCGCCCGCGACGCTTCCACGTGGTCCGACTCAATGGAGAGGCCAGGAGCGAGAGCCCAGCCGCAGCGGCAGAAGGCAAGGAAAACCGGCGGCAAGGGTGCAGGGCAGCTCCTTGGAGCACAAGCCGCTTGGGAAACCCTTTTTAAAGGCACCACTCTTTGTTTTTGGCGCACGGCACCATTTTGAAGCCGGGAGGAACCATGTGACCCAAGATGGCGGCACCCAGCAGCTCCGAGGAAGTTGGCAGGACCTGGGTAGCCACATCTACGGCCAGCAGTCCTACTGGAGGGTCAGAGGAGCAACCATCCAGGTCAGTGGCCACCCCAGAGGCTGCCCAGAAGGGGGAGGCGCAAAGGCTAAGGCCAAGAGGAAGCACATTTCCCCCAGGGCAGAGTTAGAGGCAGAGGGTGGCCCCAAGCCTTCCAAACCCTCTTCAAAGTTTGAAAAGCGAAGGCCTTGGAGCGGATCTGCAAAAAGGCGGGCAGCCAAAAGATTACCCCAGTCGCGGGAACAGAGGGGAAGGCTCCAGGGATTTCCTCACCCAGCGGGGCCACAGAGGAGGACCCAGCTTTGCAAGTAAGGATCCCTATTGACACCTCAGGCCTTTGGGGCTCTGCTCAGGGGTGGCAATCCCACCCACCGCATCATTGGGGACAGCCCCGCCCACGCGACTACCACCTCTGGAGTTTCCCCGTGCACAGGTGGGCCTGGGCACCAGCCAGCAACTTTCAGGACATGATGATGCGTGCCTTCCAGCATTGCATGGCAGCAGCATTCCAACAGCCACAGATGCAGCCACAGGTGGCATCCCCTCCTAGGGTCCCAGAAGGCCTGGAAACCCAAGGGGAGGACCCCCCAGTTCCCCGGCCTCATCCCAGGAGGACAGTGACCTGGAATGCGAGGAGGGTGAGATTAGAGAGGACAAACTGTCTGAAGGCGAAGGCATGCCTCCTCCTAAGCCGACCTTTTCCGGGTTATTCCAGCCCTCCTTGTACAAGTCACTTCTCTTCAAGGCCAAGACAGCCGCCAAGCTTGGCAAGAGATCAGCAGAAGCACCGCCTCAACGCCAGGGCTTCTCAGCAGAGACCATCTTTGATGAGCAGGCCATCGAGGCCAACACGGTGCCAACCCCCAGGGCCTTCCTTGACCTGGTCAAGCGTCAATGGGCATCTCCCACAGCGGGACCCATGCCCACATCCACGGACAAGGCTTTCTTCAACGTGGATCAGGACATGGCTCAGGTGCTGTCGCAACCCACCATCGATGCACCTGTCACGGCTCTGCATATGCCTACCAACATGCCCGGGGAACCAGAGGATGCTCTGAAACTGGAGGACAAGAAGGCGGACCTCACCCTGCAAATGGGTCATCAAGCGGCCGCTTGGGCGGTGAAAGCAGCCACCACCGCCTCCTCCTTCAATCGGTCTTTTCTGCTGTGGCTACAGGAGCTGCAGCAACGAATCCCCATAACTGATGTCAGATCGCACCAGGACATCAACAAACTGGTGGCAGCCATCCAATTTTCATCGGACGCCACCTTGGCCGCAGCCAGGTTTGCTTCCAGGGCGATCGCCTCGTCCATAGCATCTCGTAGGCTGCTGTGGCTGCGACAGTGGCAGGCGGACGTACGCCACAAGTGGCGCCTGGCATCGGCCCCCTTCACGGGGGACTCCCTGTTTGGAACGGCTCTTGATCCCTACCTGGTTGAGAACAAGGACAAGCGGAAGGTGCTTCCCACCACTCCGAAGAAGGGCAACCTCAGGACGGCTCCATACCCCAGACGTTCCTATTCCCGGGGACAAGACTTCGGGTCCTCCTTCCAGGGTCAGGATTCCTTCAGGGGGTCAGATGTGGGGTACTCAGGTTCCATGCAGTACCAGGGAGGATTCTCTGCCATGCAGAGATACCCGGATAGACAGCAGAGAGGCAGGCAGCAGAAGCGGCCCTTTTGAGGGGGGCGGAGGAGACGGCGGGGAGGCGCCCCTTCCGCAAACACTAGATCTAGACCTAGCTCACTCCCCCATTGGGGGGCACTTGGTGTACTTCGCCGACCGCTGGGACCTATCCTCCTCCGATAAGTGGGTACAGAGCACCATCAGGTATGGCCTTTCACTCGAGTTCCTCTCCAGCCCCCCAAGCTTCTTCCGGATCTGCCCGGTCTCAAATAACTTGACCTGGAGGTTGCTGATGCAGGAGGCCATCCAGCACCTTTTGGACATCAGGGCTATCCAACCAGTGCCTCTAGAACAGCTGGGTCAGGGGTATTACTCTATTCTCTTTGTAATTCCTAAGGCCTCGGGGGGCTGGAGAGCGATTCTTGACTTGAAACGCCTGAACCGTTTCATTCGCTATCGGAGGTTTAAGATGCACTCACTGCATTCCATCCTGGAAGGGATTAGGCAGGGAGATTTCCTCACCTCCATAGACCTCACAGAGGCCTACCTGCACATACCCATTGCTCAGGAACACCGCAAATATCTCAGGTTCTTCTACCTAGGGCACCACTTCCAGTACCGGGCCTTGCCTTTGGGGTTGTCTTTCGCCCCCCCGAGTTTTCACCAAGGTAATGGCTGCTCTGGCAGCGTACCTGAGGCAGTTACCGGTTCGAATTCAGGTAGCCAGGGAGCGTAGGGTGTCCTTAGCCACTCTGACCAAACTGCTGGGCACCATGCTCTCTGCCATTGGCATCATCCCTTGGGCTCGCCTCCACACCAGAGACCTCCAATGGTTCCTTTTGCCTTTCCAGTGAAGGCGCATGAGCTGCTCCCAGACCAAAGTCCTTCTCCCAGCAGAAGTCTCCCGCTCACTGATTTGGTGGATGTCCCCGGCGATAACCAAGGGCGAAGTCTTCAGGACCCCAGACCGGGTGACGGTAACAACAGCCTGCTCGGGTGGGGCGCTCATCTGCAGGCTCAGATGGCGCAAGGACAATGGAGCCAGGCGGAATTGACTCACAACATAAACTCGTTGGAGCCCAGGGCGGTCCGCCTGGCCCTGTTACAATTTCGCCACTCCCCTCAACGCCCAACTCCCAGGGTTCTTCTCCAGGTACCAGACACGGGGGGCGGAGGAGGTGGACACTCTCTGATGCCCATGGCCCCAGGGACTCCTCTATGCTTATCCACCTTTGCCCCTGATTCCCAAGGTCATACAAAAAATCCTTCGGGAAGGGGTGGAGGTGGTGCTGATTGCCCCACACTGGATCCAGAGGCTGTGGTTTGCAGATCTCCAGTCACTTTCAGTGGAGAGGCCCTGGAGGATTCCCCAGGAGAGGATCTCCCTCAGCCAGGGGTCGCTGGAGCATCCGGACCCTCAGTGGCTCCAGTTGACCGTTTGGTGCTTGAGCGGAGCATCCTGAGGGAAGACCTCTTCTCCCCCAGAGTTATACAGACCATCCAGGCCGCTCGCAGACCCTCCACAGAGCGCATTTACGGTGCTACATGGCGTGCCTTCTCTACATAGTGGCCACTGTTCCACAAGTTCTGGACTTTCTCCAGGCGGGCCTGGACAGAGGGTTAGCTCCCAACACAATTAGGAGACAGGTCTCGGCCATCTCATCGGTTCTTCTGTGCGGCAGGAACCAGACCTTGACTCACCATCCCATGGTCAGGCGATTCCTCAAGGGGGCATCCAACCTCAAACCACCCACGGTACATAGGTACCCTTCCTGGGACTTGCACAAGGTATTGGACGCCCTGGCAGACGCTCCGTTCAAACCATTACGAACGGTTTCTCTTACGTTTTTGACTCTTAAGGTGGCCTTCCTGGTGGCCATCACCTCCGCCACGCGGATATCCGAGCTGCAAGCGCTGTCCACCAGGGAGGATCTCTGCGTGTTCCACCAGGTCAAAGTGGTGCTACGGTTGGATCCCTCCTTCATCCCCAAGGTGTGCTCCTGCTTCCATCGAGCATAGGAACGGATCTTGCCCAATTTCTGTCCAGACCCTTCTCACCCATTAAGAGAGGAAGTGGCACACTCTGGACGTAATGAGGGCTCTGGGGATTTACCTCAGAAGAACCCGGCCGAACAAGAAATCCGAAGCCCTGTTTGCCTCCTTCCAGCCGGGGTCTCTGGGAAACAAGGTGACTTCCACCACCATAGGCAGGTGGTTGCGAACCTGTATTGCTACCGCCTACCAAACACAGGGCATGCAAACACCGATCCCTATTACGGCACACTCCACGTGAAGCGCGGCCACTTCAACGGCCTCATTGACTGAGATCTGTAGGGCAGCCATGTGGGCTTCCCCCTCGCCATCCGCGAGGAACTACAAGTTGGACTCCTTTGCCTGGGCAGAAGCCTCATTCCGCTGCAGGGTGTTACGGGCTGTTTACAGGGAGACCAGGCAGCATAAAGTTGGCCATGTTCTCTCTTCATGTGTGACCCCCCCTAGGGATGTGTAGGCTTTGGTACGTCCCATCCTGGATACTCCTCCCCTCACTATTGAGAAAGGGCGTTGGTACTTACCTGATACACCTCTTCTCATAGTGGGGGAGGAGTATCTAGCCCCTCCCTGACATGGTTATGTAGCAAAAGCGTTATGTTTGGTTGTTAAACTGTTTATGTTGAAAGAATAAACCAATAAAGGCTTGAAACGAGAATAAGAGTCTAGAGTGGATGACACAGTGAGTCGGATAGAGTTCTTTGCCGATAACTGGGCAGTGCCTGGTGACCAGGGCGTGTCCCAAAGAGCTTATCTGACTCAGTCCAATCAACGAGAGGACAAGGTCAACCCCCATCCTGGATACTCCTCCCCCACTATGAGAAGAGGCGTATCAGGTAAGTCCCAACGCCCTTTCCCCGATACGGAAACAGTAAACCCCTTGGACTCAACCGGTGTACAAAGAGGCTCTGAAGCATCATGCTTTTTTTAAAAAAAAATGTACAGCAATTAACATTTATTTCCTTTTATTTTTTTGATACTGTTTTCATGGACTTCCCTGCGTAGGAGATAGATGAAGCCTGCAAGAGGATAAAGCGTGAAATCGACGACCTGGGCCCCGAGGTTGGTGACATTAAGATCATCCCGTTATATTCCACGCTTCCCCCTCAACAGCAGCAGAGGATTTTTGAGCCCCCACCTCCCAAAAAGCCCAGCGGTGCAATCGGGCGAAAGGTAAGTTCACTAAAGCTTTATTTATTGCACCCCTGATTTTAATACTGCACTTCCATAAAGACTTGGCAATAGAAATGCATAAAATGCACTGCAAGATTGTTTCCTTCTTCATCTATGTCCCAAGGGTGCTTTTTTGCAAGAGGCAACTGGATTTTCTTCCTTTTCTTGGAAGATGTTTCGTTTCTCATCCAAGAAGCTTCTTGAGCTCTGGCTGGAGAATGGAAGGATTGATATCCCTTGCCGACAGCTGGTCCTTTGCATTCTTTTAGAGTCATTGAGGCCACTTGGAGGTTTATCTATATCCAGGGGTCACCTGAGGGGTGCAAATGAGTGTGGAGCCTTCTTGGAGCTGTGGAAAGGACTGTGTTGTAAACTGGAGGTAGACAGATGGTGTCGTATCCCTCCCCCTCTGTTGAGAGAGGGCTGTTCACTTTTGCCCTAGATGGCCTCTTTGACCCCTCTTCCAAACCAGAGATCCTCTGTCCAAAATGTGGACTTTGCTGTCTTCAGAAAAGTGGCCTTCGTCTTTCAAATGCAAATGGACCGCTGATGGGTTGTTGCGCTGTGCGTTTGTGAAGTGGTTGTTTCGTTTCCCCAACCTACCGATCTGCACACCTCTCCCTGCATTGTACTATGTCCCTGTTTAGCCATGACCCGGATGACTGAGACTCTAGACATTCTGGGCAGGGTTTATTCCTTAGCTGTAACCCACTGTGCGTGCCCGGTGGGGTGTGACACTGATGACAGTGTGTTCTGACAGAGGACATTGCTCTTTGCGTCTAGGGAAATAAGCCTCTGTTATGTCAGTGGGTGGTTGGGCATATATTTGAGGTTGACAAAGCTAGGGCAGTAGTAAGTTATTATTATCCTGTTATGAACTCGTGGTAGTTTCCCATTTCCCCCCTCAAACTAGAAACGCTGGTGCTGTTTGATTCAGCATACGAACATTGGAGATTGGTAACGTCATAATAGACGAGCGCTTTGTTGCCTTGGGTGCCTTGTGCTTTTCTGGAAAACACGAAGGGTGTGTTGCTGTTGTTTTGTGGTTGCAGATCCTTAGCAAGGACTTGCAGAATATAAGCAACTGACACCTTCCTGATCGGTGGTGGGTTGCTCTTACCGTCATTAGGGGGAATTGGGTGGATTAGATCCGAAGTGAAGCCGTTCTCTCTCTCTCGTTTTCCGAGGAGTGAAGAATTTAATTCCATACCAGCACAGCATCCTTCATGGGAGGGAGCCCAGGTGTGTTACAAGCCAGGTGTTTCAAAAGTCTTTATATTGTCACGCCCTGAAGACAAGTTAGCAGAGAAGAGGTTTCCCATCAGCCACGCTTGACTGGCAATTTCAAGGTTGTTTATTGAAATGCAGGCCTCATGGGAGAACCTTAAAAATACTCCTAAAGTACAGCTGGCCTGGAATAGCTTCTTTTCCCCCCTTTGCCCCGCAGGATTTACATCAAGAATTTCTATGCTGTAGGTTGAATACAATCTGGGAACCTAGTAAGAATTGTAGGAAGTTAGCATCCACCCTTTTACTAGAAAAATGAAAAATTAGGTAAAGGTAAAGGTTCCCCTTGCACATATGTGCTAGTCGTTCCCACCTCTAGGGGGCGGTGCTCATTTTCCTTTTAAAGCCAAAGAGCCAGCACTGTCTGAAGACGTCTCCGTGGTGATGTGGCCGGCATGACTCAATGTCGAAGGCTCACGGAATGCTGTTACCTTCCCACCAAAAGTGGTTCCTATTTTTATACTTGCATTTTCACATGCCTTCCAACTGCTAGGTTGGCAGAAGCTGGGACAAGTCACAGGAGCTCAGTCCGTTACGTGGCGCTAGGTAGTCAAACCGCCGAGCTTTCTGATCGACAAGCTCAGTGTCTTAGCCACCGCCTCCATTACAATTGAATACAATTAAAGTCCCCCCAAAACTGCATGGTATCAGGTGCCCCAAATCCTGCCTGATGGAAGGGCGGCTGTTTAGGTGAAACCATCAAACCTTGTTTTGATTTCTGCTCCTGAGTTTTGGACAGGAGACATCACAGCGGTTAGACAACATCCTGACGGGAGTTTAATATCAAAACTTAGCAGCTTTCAAGCATAAACCAAAGGAGCCTTTGTTACATTTCTTGTCCCGTGTAGTTTTCTGCCCTCTAAATAACACTTTCATGGTATCCATAATTCAAGAAAATTGGACACCATTGTAGCTGAATAAGAACAGACAAAGCCATGACTCACAATGATTCATTTAGTGACCGTTCAGAGATAAAATGGCACCATGCTTAGAGAAAATGTTACATCGATGTATAGAATTGAGACCAAGAGTCATTTTTATTGGGCATCTTATCAGAGAAATGTAGCAAAGAAGATGCATATTTGATTATACCTGCTATAATAGCGGCTAAAATTTGTGTTTGCACAAAACTGGAATCCAGATAAAATCCCATCAGAAGGAGAGGTAGTAAAGAAAATTTTAGATTGCGCAGAAATGAATAGGTTAACACTGAGAATAAAAGATAAGGAGGAATCGGTGTACTTCAAGAGTTGGGAGCAATTTTATGAGTGGTTAGAAAAGGAATATGAATAAAAGAACCCAGGTGAAGTTATTCAGACGACGCACTGTTAAAGGAAGGAGGGGAAAGAGGAAGAAAATAAAATAGTATTAATATACAAATATATGTTTAAAAGATTTTATATGTGGAATTATTATAATGTAAAATAAAAGGAGGAAGAAGGAATTTAAGAGTGTGATGTAAATATAGAACCCAGTTTGCCATCCCGAAAATACATCAGATTGAATAAAATATGAAAACACAACAACGGAAGGAAGGAAAGGAGAGGGAAGAGGAGAGGAAAGGAGAGGGAAAGAAGAAAGGGCAAAGAAGAGGAAGGAAGGGAAGGGTAGCAAGAATAGGAGAGAGGGGAGGAAGAGGAGAGGAGTAGGGGAGAGGAAGGGGGAAAAGAAAAGAGAGGAGAGGAGGAAAGAAGAAAGGAGAGAAGGGAGGGTAGGAGAAAGAGAGAGGGAAGATAAAGAAGTGGTTGTTGTAATATATGAAGGATGGATGGGATGGCAGGAAAGCAAATCTCGAGTATATTATTATATCTTATGGGGAAGAACGGAATCATAAATGTTAAAGGATAATATATAACACTAACTAATCTATGAGAAATGTATATTTGTTAAATGTATGTATGCATGAGAAAGAAAAATAAAAAAAAACCTTTCAAAAAAAAAGTTAAAATGGCACCGAAAAAGGAAGGTAAAGAAGAGAGGGAAGAGGAGAAAAGAAGGAGGAAAGAGGTTTTTCATACTTTCGACCATTGCAAGCATCCCCGTGCTCACGTGATCGAAACTCAGACACTTGGCAATTGACTCACATTTATGATTCACTTAACGATGGTGTCACTAATTTAACAACGGCAGTGATTCACTTAGCAACCGTGGCAGGAACGGTGGTTAAATGGGGCAAAACGCGCTTAGGAAATGCCTCGCTTAGCAACACAAATTCAGGGCTCCTTGTAGTCATACGTCAAGGACTACCTGTCCTTAATCATGCTTCCTTTGAGTGCATATTTCCATGTCACATTTGACCTAAGTAATTGGCATGCATTTCACAGTATCCTGAATTCTAAGTGGAAATATGAAGTATTTTGAATGTGGCCTGATCAGTGTAGGGCAGGGGTGTCCAAACTTGGGAACTTTAAGACTTGTGGACTTCAACTCCCAGAATTCCCCAGCCAGCATCCCTACACCAGGGGTGTCCAAACTTGGGAATTTTAAGACTTGTGGACTTCAACTCCCAAAATTCCCCAGCCAGCATGGCTGGCTGGGGAATTCTGGGAGTTAAAGTCCACAAGTCTTAAAGTTCCCAAGTTTGGACACCCCTGGTGTAGGGATATCTAGCCAGTACGAGAAAACATTGAAAGATTTCTCTTTATTCTGCTTTTAGGTTACTCCATTGTTTTGTTTTTTTCCTGCCTCGCCTGACGGACATCCTAAGCATGGAAATTGTGCCTGACGTCCATAAAGTCATGTTTATGTGCTAGCAATATTTTTTGTGTAATGCAGAAAACTCTCCTGTGTTTTTCGACAGGTTGTTGTATCAACCAATATTGCCGAGACGTCATTGACAATAGATGGGGTTGTTTTTGTCATTGATCCTGGCTTTGCGAAACAAAAGGTAAACAAAGATATTTTTTATTTATTTATACATACAGTGTATCACAGAAGTGAGTACACCCCCTCACTGTACTCACTTTTGTTGCTAGCAGCTTAGACATTTAATGGCTGTGTGTTGCGTTATTTTGAGGGGACAGCACATTTACGCTGTTATACAAGCTGTCTGCTCCCTTCTTTACAAGTGTCATTTTTTTCAGTGTTGTCACATGAAAAGATATACTTAAATATTTACAAAATGTGAGGGGGGTGCACTCGCTTCTGTGAGATACTACAACTGCCATCTGATCCACAAGATGATATAAATTTTCCATTCTGTTTGTATTGCTGATGAATGGATTTATTATCTGGATCAATGGATACATTTAGATAATACATCTAAATGTAATAAATAATAATAATACATCTGGATACATAGGGGAGGGGTGTAATGGCCAAAGGTGGAGCTCTTTCCCCACAATCAGGAGGCTGTGAGTTTGATCCAAGGTAGAGGCAGATATTTCTCCCTCTGGGCACAATGAGAATATATCTGCTGAGCAAAACTCCGCATTGGAGACAGGGAAGGGCATCCGGCCAGTAAACACTCTGCTAGCTCCATTCAGTTACCCAGACTCCACCCCGCAAGGGATTATGGGGTCTTTAAAAGAAGATTAATACATTATTTGGATCTACAAAAGGAACAAAGTGTTTACTTTGCAAGCCTACATAAAACTCCCTCCTCCTGGCAAACCCCACTCCGTTCTAGCACTGACGATGTTACCTAGTTGGGTCATGAAATGTCTGCAAGAAAACAAGTTCAGAGAGCAACAAGGACATCCCTCATTTCAGCCCCGAGCAACAAATATTCTCCTTTAAGGGGGAATAATTCACCATGAACATTTTATTATTTATTATTTATACTCTTCTGCCCCAATAGGTCTACAATCCGCGAATCAGGGTGGAATCTCTGTTGGTGACCGCGATCAGCAAAGCTTCCGCTCAGCAGAGAGCCGGCCGCGCAGGTCGTACTCGCCCCGGGAAATGTTTCCGGCTATACACAGAGAAGGCGTACAAAACCGAGATGCAGGTTCGTAAAGTGGCAGCTCATCAGCTTTGGATCATGAGCAATTTGGGTTTGTGGAAATACAGGTATCCCTCAACTTACAACAGTTCATTTAGTGACGGTTCAAAGTTACGGCGGCCCTGAGAAAAGGGAACATTTTTCGCACTTAATGACCGTTGCTGCATCCCTATGGTCACTTGATTTACATTTGGGTGCTTGGCCACTGACTCATATTTATGACCGTTGCAGTGTCCCGGGGTCATGTGATCCCCTTTTGCGCCCTTCTGGCGCGCTACGTCAATGGGGGAAGCCGGATTCACTTAATAAATGTGATTGAGAAGTTGTAAAATGGGGTAACATTCATTTAACAAACATCTCACGTCACAACATAATTGTGGTCATAAGTGGAAGACTACCTGTATGTTTCCATCTGTAGCCGTCATAATTTATTTTCTTGGCTAGGAAACAATGTGGCTTTTCTGACTGAGGCTTCCCCAAAAAGCAGGAGGCAGAGTCCTGGTCCCAACAAAGCCCCCTTTTACTTAAACGAATGTGAATTCCTCTTCTTCACCTTCAGCCAAGGCCTGGCAAACAGCCTTTCAAAGGTGGATTTATGACCTTATCTAGCTTGGGAAGCTGCCATGTAAATATTTTCCCAAATGAAGTTCTGTGCAAGGAAAGTCTTGGCACAGAGTCTCTGGGATTCATGGACAGATCTTCACACTCCTGAAACGAACAAATGAACAAATTATTTCCTGAAAATGCCCCTTTCGCTCCTCCTTTATTTCCTATGGGAGGGGGCATTCACCTTCTGCCTGTGGCCTTACTCCCAAGTCGACCCTGATTTCTGAGCTGTTCTTGCCTTCTGGCAGCTCTGCGCATGCACACATTGGGAACAGGCTCCAGCTGTTCCTCTGCCTCACTGATGTCTGACTCTGAAGGCAGCTGGTAACTGGCATAAGGCTCTGGCCCCCCCTCTGCCTCCGACACAGATCCCTCATCAGAGCCTTCCCCAGACTGGCCCATCTTCCTCCCCAACCTCCTCACTGTCCGAATCTGCTGCCAGCTCTGCTGGCTGGCCACAACAATGACCCAATAAAAGAACGAGTGGTTTAATATTCTGGATTTTAATATTCTTATTCATGTACTATATTTGCTTCTCTGGTATCAAATTTTTTTTTATTTGCTTCCACCCTGGTTTTTTTTTATGGCGATGGTTTGCTTTCACTCTTAGTTCAAAATTTCATAATGCGGAACAATTTGTAGATATAAACACGTTTGCAGTAAAATGGCTGCTACTGTTACTCATTAAGGTAGCAGTTTTTAGGAAATAGCTACTATTATAAATGAAACAGGCTTTTACAATTCTATTTAGGTTAACTGGGTTGCTACCAGATCGGGCCTACCGATAGCAGAATGTTGGTCTGGGCGCAGATACGGCAGTGACCCAGGCTGGCCGGTTCCCCGGTTACCACAGCATGCTTTTTTGGCATTTTTTTTAATGTTCTGCGCATGCACAGACCTATTTACAGGCAACTGGGCATGCGCATGGAGCAGTAAGCTTCCTATTAGGTTCCTATTAATCAAAAAAATACCAGAACAGAAACTGAATTAATTCTAAAATATATAAAAATCTTCGTTTCCAGGACAATACCTATCCTGAGATTCTGAGGTCCAACTTGGGTTCTGTGGTGTTGCAGCTGAAGAAACTTGGTATAGATGATTTAGTTCACTTCGATTTTATGGATCCACCAGGTATATTTTTAAGAATCCCTAAAACTACATTTGTGGAACATAATGTTAAGTGTTAGCAAGATGCATTTTTTTCCCTTTTCGTATCATGAGTTAAATAAATGTGTGTTCCCTGAATGTGAACATAAACAAATTCATTGTAGTGTAAAAGCCATCAGTCAGTGCCAAAAATCTTTTTTTTAAAGGTACACTTTATTATTAAAAAAAAAAAAACCTTATCCGCTGTACACTTTGTATGCGGAGCTCTTTGATAGCAAAGTTTGTTAAACACATGGAGCGGGTGCTACAAGAATAACAGCAATATACCATATTTTTCGGAGTATAAGATGCACTTTTTCACCCCTAAAAGAGGATGAAAATTTGGGTGCATCGTATACACCGAATGTAGCCCCGCCCACCCGCCGGCCCCCATCCTTTGGCCTCTGCCTCTCACAGTTTGCCTCCTTGCAACAAACAGAGAACAGCCTGTTTCAGCTTCAGCACAGCCCGATTAGCATAAATAGCTGATTGTCGGCTGGATCGGCCTCCCGACCATCAGCTGTTTCAGGCTGCAGGGATTGCCATTGCCTATTGCGCATCCCGTTTTGGCCTCCACACGCCCCATTCTGATTCCCGTCTCCCAGAATGGGCGGAAAACGGGGCATGCAAAGGCGGCAATAGGCTATGGCAATATCTGCAGTCTGAAACAGCTGATTCTCGGGAGGCCGATCCAGCCGACAATCAGCTTCTTGTGCTAATCAGGCTGTACTGAAGCTGAAACTGCAACATACTGTTTGTTGCAAGGAGGGAAATTGCTGGCAGACAGAGGCAGATTCCTTTCCCCCTTGTGCTAATCAGGCTAAACTGAAACTGAAACAGGCTGTTTGCTGCAAGGAGGGAAATTGCTGGCAGGCAGAGGCAGATTTTTTTCCCCCCTTGTGCTAATCAGGCTAAACTGAAACAGGCTGTTTGCTGCAAGGAGGGAAATTGCTGGCAGGCAGAGGCAGATTTTTTTCCCCCCTTGTGCTAATCAGGCTAAACTGAAACAGGCTGTTTGCTGCAAGGAGGGAAATTGCTGGGAGGCAGAGGCAGATTTTTTTCTCTTGTTTCTCTCCCCCCCCCCCAAAAGCTAGGTCTTATACTCTGAAAAATACGGTATTTAATATGAAATAACTTTAATGGGTCATCAACCAGTATGGGTCATAGGACTCTTCTACAAACCAGTTGGGTTTGCTTTTTAATGGAATTCCTGGAATTTGAAACGGCAGGAAAAAGTTAGATCCAAAAAAGGTTAGTTTTCATACGCTAAGTTGTATTGATGAAAGTCCTCTTTCTCATTACTCTGTGGAAAAATAACTGAAGACCTTTAAGTCTTACACACATAATATTTTACATTTTTTCCTAGAAGTCTTTCCCAGCGTAATGGCTAGAAATTTGGGGGAATCTGGGTAGATTGTCAAAATGCATCTGGAGGGTCCCATTTGTAGGGAGGAAAGATTTGGTAGAAGCCTGTATTATATATTGAGTGGAAAACGGGATTTATCGTCATAATGCTGTGTGCCAGTTGTGCTTCTAACATCTTTTGCTCAGTTACTTTATCTGTAGCCAGGAAAATTGATTAAGGTCAGGGTTATAAAACTACAGGGATTTTTTTTTTTTTGGCAGTAAATTTTCAAACACGTTGAACAAATCCATAGGTTTACAACAGATTTACTGTACTATGGGCAAAATATGCCTGGGGGGTGGGGGGGATGAATAAAATGAAGGCGTCTGTCCAAGTCTTTGGACATGGTTTTCTGTTAAATTGCCAAACTTTATAGACAATTAGTCATGTTTTTTCCTCCCAAGCTTCTTGCTTTTAGAATTGCAGAATTGACCTCTTCTCTTCCAATGCCAAAAACTCAGCCAGGTAGTTGTGGAGATGATTTGATTTCCCCATACTTCACTGCCCTTAGGGAGGAATTAAAACTCGTAACGGGGTAAAGTTTGGGGTAGGCCCAAAGGCAAAGAGCTAAAACAGCAGGAATTCAGCAGGAGTAGAATGAAAATAGTATGAAGAATAGGAATTTATAGAATAGAATAGAATAGAATTCTTCATTGGCCAAGTGTGATTGGACACACAAGGAATTTGCCTTCAGTGCAGATGCTCTCAGTGTACATAAAAGGACAAGATACATTTATCAAGAATCATAAGGTGCAACACTTGATGATAGTCACAGGGTACAAATAAGCAATCAGGAAACAACCAATATCAATATAAATGGTAAGGATACAAGCAACAGAGTTACAGTCATGCAGTCATAAGTGGGAGGAAATGGGTGATAAGAATGATGGAATTCATTTTGCATTTCGACAGAACGGGACTGGCATTGCTGACCAGCGATCTGTTTGTGTTTTTGTCCTTGTGTGTTTTGCAGCTCCAGAAACTTTGATGAGAGCCTTAGAGCTTCTGAATTACTTAGCCGCCTTAAACGATGACGGAGACTTGACTGAACTTGGCTCCATGATGGCGGAGTTCCCTCTTGACCCGCAGCTGGCTAAAATGGTTATTGCAAGTTGCGACTACAACTGTTCTAATGAGATTCTATCTATTACTGCCATGCTGTCAGGTAATAGCAGGGACAGAGATGCCAATCAAAACCCAGCTCTCCAATTAGGGGAAGCTTGTAATATTCCTGCAACAGGACTACTTTACGGTCTTTTTTTAAAAAAAATTGATTTGTGCCGATCAGACGTACTCTGTAGTAGGCTTCACAGTGGAGTAAAAAAAAAAAATTGCGTAAAAAGAAATCAACGTTGAAGCTCCAGAAGTCATTGTGTGTGGAAAAGGGGAAACCTAACTCGTCTCACGTCCAGAAAAAATTTCTTTGACCCGTTAAAGGATTGCAAAAATATCGTAGGAAAAAAACACGTTTTATTCCTTTAGAAACTGCAGTTCTTAAGCCCGTTTCTTGTTATATGAAAGTGAGCAAATAGCAATAAGAACTGGGTTTGTTTTCTGGTCCTGTAAATTTGCGACTTAGAGCATTTATAAAGATACAACAGAGAATCCTCACAAGCTTACACAAAGTTGGAAAAAACATTCATTGTTTAAAGGGAGGGAGGGAAATTGGGGAGGGAGGGAAATTGGTTTGAACTTTGGTTATCATGGGATGGATTTTCCTAGCTAGCAGTGTCCGGATGCTTCCTAGAGCCTGACCATGTGAATATTAATTTTATATACATATAAAATTTAATTATTCCTTTCTGGAGAAAACCAGTTTGATTCCGGGAAAAGCCAGGAAAGAAATGATGTGCTTAAAAGCTTCCTTAACTAATTCAATGTCATTTAAATATTTGTGTGGAACAACGGGGATATTGCCAGTTAAGGAGTGCCAGAGGGGATATAATTTTGGGGGCATATCTCAAAATATGCACGTTTGTGGTAAGAGCGTAATATAAGATAAAGGTTTTTTTTTTTTTTTGGTGAGACAAGCTGTCACACTGTAGGGTATTCTTCCTTTTCTTTTTTTCCTTCTAAAAACTAACTACAATGTTTATTGCCGAATTTTGACACTTCAGACTCAGAGCAGATGGGCAGGGCAGAATCTCATTGTCTTTGAGTAAATTGTCGCCTTATTTGCGGAGGTGGTGGTAGGTTGATACCTGCCTTTTCATGCAATCCTGCTTATAGGAACTGAATTCTTAAATGAAGTGGCTATGTGTTATTCCCTCTAATTGCATATGTGAGTATTTTGACTTAAAAAAAACCACACCACCTTCTCAGTAAAACTGCAAAATGTTTATACGTACGTATGATGAATTTATGGTTCTTCCAAGACAATAAGGATGTAGCATCAATATACACAGCGGAGAAGAAAATTGTGGGGGCACTGTCTCCTTGGACTTAGTTGTGGAACAATTGTCTCTCCACTGGTTTCCAGAAAGTGCCACTGACACACACCAGTGAACACAATCAGATTGAGCCAAAAGAACATACGAGCCATCTAACAACAGGTTCAGGATACCGTCTTCCCAGAAGTAATCCATTAAATTGAGACCTTCACTGTGGGAAGAGTTGAGAGGGCAATCTTGAAACACTTCTTAGAGAGGCCTAAACGATGGGGGGGAAAAGGTGAAGGAGAAGCAGCAATTTGCTGACCAAACCTCTCTTAAATTGAAATAATCCCATTTCCAACCCCCTGAGAACTAAGAGCTTCCATTAAATGGTAGTAACAGATTAGCACTGCTCTTCAAAATATTCAACTTGCAGTATAAACATGACTATACATGTACTTAGGTAGTTTTTGTGCTTCAACATTGATGGTTTTCGGCAGCCTTAGTTCCACACAATTTCATCTGTTTTCAGTTTCTGGATGTTGACGTCAATGGGGTTGTTGTTTTTTTCCGCAGAAACGTTTCTCTTGACACTTCCACTTCTTAATTTTAAAAAAAGAAAACAAGTGCTATAAGCAGTGGACCTTTTGCAATATTGCTGTTGGCATATTGGCAGAGTTGTTCATAGTCTTCCATTTCTGTGCTTATTTTTTTCAGTCTTTTCCCAGCGTTCCTAAAACGCCAATCTAGAAACTGTGCAAAATGATTTAACACTTGAGACAAAAACTTCAGTGGAAATGCTTGAATTTGGGTTCAGATTGAGATCAAAATTTCAAGGCACTTGAGGGAAGAGTGGTTTTTTTTAAAGCCTGTTCCCTCCTCTACCCGGGGCGATTAATTGTATTTAAGCAACCTACATAAAAACCAAGGGGGAATTTTACAGGATCGCTACCGAAATGACCCAGCTTTTCCTACGTAAAAGTCATTTTAAAAGCAACAACAGACTTTCAAAGTTTTCAACAAAGTGCTTTATGGGATACTGACCTACACTAAACGATGAAAGTCTGGTCCATGTACCTTCCAAATGATTAGCTAAAAGAGAAGGTTCTGTGTAACGAGATGGAGCCTCGGCCCACAAATACATTGGTCGACCTCTGATAAAGCTGCTGAGCGTCTACCTTCCACCACGGCCGCTGTGACTCTGGCCCTGGGCCACCACGGGGCCCCCTCTGGTTCCCCCAGGCTTTTGCCCACCGGTGCTGATAGCGATGCTTGCTGCTGGTGACGGAGCTGTGATGCAATGCCTTAACGCTTTTGCCAGCGGAGGGGATGTTTGCCTAACCGCTTTTAGGGGGCTCCTTTTTCTCGAATGCCCTCCTTCTATCTCCCCCTCCCTCCCGTGTTGCTCTTCTAGACCCATGGATTATTTCCATGGGGATGCTTGGTCTCCACAGCGCACGGCAGAGCTATCAGCATTTGGTTCCTTGCCATGGTCACGCCACTCTTTCCGCAGGCTGATGGCCTTCAGGGAAGACTCTATTTTTATTTTCGTTTTTGTTTTCCGTTTCGGATGCCTACTTCTAGTCCAAATAATCCGGCCTTCTTGTAGCTTTGAAACCCCTCTTGTCTTGCAGATGTGGTTAGGTGTTGATGTCCCAAATCAAGGTAGTAGGCAGCCCAAGATGCAGTTGGAGGCCATCCTGCCCTGCCCTATGCTCTGTGAACTGACCTAGCTAGGCCTTGTACCTCTGTCTGTGAATGCGTGACTCATCGATATGGGCGTTTGTGTTGGGCCCATACCAACCTTGTTTAGTCCCACAGTGCTTTGTTCGCCCCACGGAAGCCAAGAAAGCCGCAGACGAGGCCAAGATGAGATTCGCCCACATAGACGGAGATCATTTGACGTTGCTGAATGTCTACCATGCTTTCAAACAGAGTGAGTAGGAGCTGCTCTCGGCGCCAGTAGGGTTGGAATTCCAGCCGGACAATTATTTCGACCGTGAGCCAGCCATGGCAATTTTCGCATGCTTTATGTCTCGGGGTTTTTGATACGTGTTGTATAGTTTTAGGTAGCTTGTAACTGAGATTCACAGTTTGCCCTTAACCCTGATTGTGGTCTTGATTCTGGCCATGCTGCTAAATTTAGTTTTAAGACCACGACTATTCTGATCCAACACCCTTGTCAAAAAGTCCTTACTGACTCTCAGGATTGGGAATATGGAATTGGATGCGTGGGGAATGGAATGTGATCTGTAACGGAAATGGGACGTGTGGGGCGCGGTGGCTCAGTGGCTAAGACGCTGAGCTTGTAGATCAGAAAGGTTGGCCGTTCGGCGGTTCAAATCCCTAGCGCCACGTAACGGAGTGAGCTCCCGTGATTTGTCTCAGCTTCTGCCAACCTAGCAGCTCAAAAGCACATAAAAATACTAGTAGTAAAACAGGAACCACCTTTGGTGGGAAGGGAACAGCGTTCCATGCGCCTTCAGCATTGAGTCATGCCGGCCACATGACCACAGAGACATCTTCGGACAGCGCTGGCTCTTTGGCTTTGAAAGGGAGATGAGCACCAGCCCCCTAGAGTCAGGAACAGCTAGCACATATGTCCGAGGGGAACCTTTTACTTTTAATGGAAATGGGGAAAATACCCTCTTTAGAAATACCTTTAAAGAAGAATGTTCCTAAGATACGGATAAATGCTAGCTAAAAAGCAAAAGGCAATATTATTTGCACATTAATATGGGAAAAAAAGATAGTTTCATAAATCAATCAGGATAAAGCTGGAAGGGACCTTAGAGGTCTTCTAGTCCAACCCTTAGCTCAAGTAGGAGAGACCCTATGCCATTTCAGACAAGTGGCTATCCAGACTCTTCTTTAAAACTTCCAGTGATGAAGCACCCACAACTTTTGGAGGCAACTTCTGTCCCACTGGTTGATTGTCCTCATTGTCAGAAAATTCCTCCTTAATTCCAGGTTGAGTCTCTCCTGGATTAGTTTCCATCCATTACTTCTTGTCCTGCCTCCATGAGCTTTGGAAAATAAGTGGATCCCCTCTTCTTCGTGGCAGCCCCTCAAATACTGCTATCGTGACACCCCAGTCCTCTTTTCTCTAGTCCCTAGAAATAATTCAGTGTGATTAAATGTACACCCTGTTTCCCCAAAAATAAGACCTCCCCGGATAATAAGCCCAATTGGGCTTTTGAGCGCATCCACTAAAATAACACCTTCCCCCGAAAATAAGCCCTCCCCGAAAATATTGCAACACAGCAGCAGCCGTGAGGTGACCACGCTCGCCTCTTCCTGCACTCCAAAAATAATAAGACCTCCCTGAAAATAAGGCCAAGCGCTTATTTTTTTTTGGGGGGGGTCAAAAGAAAATAAGACCCTGTCTTATTTTGGAGGAAATATGGTAGTTATATATTGCTGAATGGATTTTGCATTTGAATGGAATGAAATACTGGTTAGTGACCAAAGGGAACTAGGTTATATAGATGCTTGATATTCTGATAAGAACACTGTCGGTGGGGGAAATTGATCCCCGGTCTGTGAAGTCAACCGAGCACCCTGATGTTTAGTTGGCTAGGCCTGGTGGGACTTTACAGACTGCATAAGACAAGATTTAATTTTACATATCAAAACCCATCATCACTTCCTTCGGTTTCCTCGATTCTCCCTTGTTGCTTCCTATTCTCCCGACTTCCTTGGCGGGGGGGGGGGGGGAGAAGAAATTAAACAATTTGGGGTTTATTTTCTTGGTGCTGCAGCAATTTCTTTTTTAAAAAAAGAACATATCACTGGAAAAAAAAACATCATTCAAGAGTTTAATTGGTTGACTTGATTTGGCCTGGTTTTCTGATTGTGTGTTTGTTTTTAATTGGGTATTAAAATGCTCAGTTTTAGATGATTCATGCCTCTTCTTCCTTCCTTTCTTTCTTTTTTTAAACGTTGCAGATCATGAATCGGTTCAGTGGTGCTATGACAACTTCATTAACTACAGGTCCTTGATGTCAGCGGACAACGTACGCCAACAGCTGTCACGAATCATGGACAGGTTTAATTTGCCCCGTAGAAGCACAGACTTCACAAGCAGGGACTATTACATCAATATACGGAAAGCGCTGGTGACCGGTTACTTCATGCAGGTATGTCCCCAGAATAAAAGGAAGGAAGTCTCTGTATAATTTTCCATTTCTTAAACCTTTTGTTGCCGTTAGATAGCGGGGTAAATTAATGCTAATCTTGCAATGCAAGTTAAATCTCGCTAATTTCAGGGCAGGAGGCAGAAATGGCTCTGTTCTAGCCTCATTTTTTCCTCCTGAAGGGACACGAGAAGTCTTGACATCTGCTAGCTTTTGTTACTAACCTTATTGAAATATTTATGATGTGCATATACTACAGAAGTGGGTTGCTAGCGGTTCGCATCGGTTTGGGCGAACCGCTAGTGGAAATTGTGACTGGTTCCCCCGTTGCCGCGGCATGGTTTTTTTTTTTTTTTTTTGGCATTTTTAAAATGTTTTGTGCATGCGCAGACGTATTTACAGGCAACTGCGCATGTGCACCGAACTGGCAGTAATGCCGGCAGCCACCCACCCCTCATATGCCGCCTACCTCTATTTATTTATTCGGCTTCCAGGGCTGCCCAGCTAACAGCCCCACGTTGCATGGCGTACACGCAATTTTGGAAGTTATCATCGCTCCAGAGCTTGACGAGTGAGGACTCCCGTCCAGGGGTGTCAAACTTAATTTCATTGAGGGTGGCATCAGGGTTATGTTTGACCTTGGGTGGGTGTGGCCATAGTGGGCATGGCCAGCTTGATGTCACTGGTGTCGGGAGCACTTACGGCCAAGTGCTAAGGCAGAATTTCCCTCGGACCCTCCCTCCCTCATTATAATCTCTTTTCCTTTCCTTCCCTTTCCTATCTTTTTTCCTTCCTTCCTTTCCTTCCTTCCTTCCCTCCCTCCTTCATTCCTTCCCTTCCTTCCTTCCTTTCCTTCCTTCCTTCCCTCCCTCCTTCATTCCCTTCCTTCCTTCCTTCCTTCCTTCCTTCCTTCCTTCCTTCCTTCCTTCCTTCCTTCCTTTTCTTCTTTTTCCTTCCCTCTTCCTTCCCCTTTCTTCTTCTTCCTTCCCCCTTTTCCTTCTTTTTCCTCCCTTGCTCTCTTCCCATATTCCCTTCTTTTTCTTTGCCTTTCCTCTTTCCCTTTCTCCTTTCCTGTCCCTTCTTGCATGCTCAATTGCAAAAGGGGAAGCGTGTCTCCTTTTGTTTTTAGTTTGCTCCGATAGCCCTCTGCAGGAGCTCCATTTTCGCTGTCAGAGGCACCGAGGGTTGGTCCTTAGATGCTTCCAGGGCGGCCTTGCGTGGTCAGCCTTGCCCTAGTCAATATGCCTCAACGGATTTAGTATTCTTGCCTAGCTCCATGGGATCAGCCAGGTCTTCAGTGCCTCATCAAAGACTGATGAGTTGGAGCAATTGTGAAATTCAAATCTTTTTACTACCGGTTCTTATTTATTTATTTATTTATTTTATTTCTTGGATTTCTAAACCGCCCCCTCTCCCAAAAAGGGACTCGGGGCGGTGTACAGTCAAATAAAATGCAGATAAAATACAATAATATAAAACAATTAAATACTAAACATTTGGATGGAGGAGATAAGACTGTACAAGAAATAAATATACTATAGAAACCCTAAAAACATCCCCAATTAAAATACCCAAACCCAATTAAAATATATCCCCGGGAGGCAGAACTAAGAGAGTGCCAGGCCAGCTGATTGAAATAGGTGAGTCTTTAATTTCTGACGGAAGGAACGGAGGTCGGTGGTAGTTCGAATGTCGGGGGGGAGGTCATTCCAGAGGGTTGGGCCCATCACAGAGAAGGACCTACTCCTAGGTGTCGCCCGCTGGCATTGCCTAGCGGACGGTACCAGGAGGAGACCCTCCCTGTGTGAGCGGATTGGTCGCAGGGACGTGTGTGGTAGGATGCGATCCTGCAGATAACTAGGGTTTTTTCTGTGGGTTTAGTGGGCGTGGCAGGGGAAGGATACTGCAAAATCTCCATTCCCTCCCCTCCCCACTCCTGGGGCCAGGCAGAGGTGATATTTGCCGGTTCTCCGAACTACTCAAAATTTCCACTGCCAGTTCTCCAGAACCTGTCAGAACCTGCTGGATTTCACCCCTGGGTTGGGGGCATCCACATTTTAGAAAAGGAGAGCAAGAGAAGGCTCTGGATCTGATCAGATGTTTGATTGAAGAGGCTCCCTTGCAAGAAAACAGCTGCCCTTCTCCAGAATTAAATTCAAACCATGTAAAATGGAAAGTCCTTGCGGTCCAGCGAAGGGTTAGCAACACAAGAAGAAAGGGATACTTACACACTCTTACGTAGTGTCCTGCTTGAGGGGGGGAAAATCACATTCTCAGATTTTGGGTTTTTTTCATTCCTGCTGACAGATTTCCTCCCCCCCCCCCCCCCCCCCCGAGAGACTTCCATTAGCACAGAAATCATTTTGTAAGCCTAAAGCGTGACCGCTCTTAATGCGTATCTTGGCTTGAGAAAGTGACCTGTCATCATCTCGTTCTCGTAGGTGGCACATTTGGAAAGGACGGGACATTACCTGACAGTGAAGGATAACCAGGTGGTGCAGCTCCATCCCTCGACAGTTCTCGATCACAAGCCGGAATGGGTGCTTTACAATGAATTTGTTCTTACCACAAAGAACTACATTCGCACTTGTACAGACATCAAGCCAGAATGGTAAGGCTGCTTGTCTTCAAAGCTGGGGATTTTGGGGGGGTTGGGGGTTGGGGTGGGGAACACAATCCCCAATTGACAGGGAAGTGCCTACATAGGGATGAAAGTTGGACAATTTGTCTCCAGAAGTGCTCCATCATTGGAGGTTTTTAAGAAGAGACTGGACAGTCACTTGTCTGAAGTGGTATAGGGTCTCCTGCTTAAAGAGGGGGTTGGACTAGAAGACCTCCAAGGCCCCTTCCCGCTCTATTCTGATTGATTGATTAACCTACCTACCCCTATTTCATGAGGAAGCAACCAATGGTAGTATATTTGTCATAGGACTTCATTTGCTTCTGCTTCTATCTGCCCTTTTACCCATCACCATGTATAAGAAAGCGTCTTTCCATGACTGCTAATATTGCACCAAAATATTTGGCAAGTGGATTAGTCAAAAGTTGGGATTTCAGAGAACTCGTGGGATTCCACTAGATCATCCTTTTATTTCGTATATTTCTTTTGTATTCTGTATTTATTTATTTATTATTTATTATTCATGCTTCTAGACCGCCCCCTCTCCCAAAAGGGACTCGGGGCGGTGTACAGTCCATGCAAAATATATCAAAATACAATAAAAATTGAATATGTACAGTTGGAATGGAGGAGGTTAAAAATGGAATTAAAAGAACTGTACAAAGCAATATATATAAATATAGGATTTTGAACCCCTAAAACACACACAATAAGTTAAAAACAATACCCCTAAAATAACCAGTTAATACATTTGCCAGGAGGGACAGTTGTAATTATGCCAGGCCTGCTAATCGGAACAGGTGAGTCTTCAATTTTTGCCGGAAGGAGCGGAGGTCAGTAGTGGTTCTAATGTCGGGGGGGAGGTCATTCCAGAGGGTTGGGCCCATCACAGAGAAGGCCCTACTCCTTGGTGTCGCCCGTTGGCATTGCCTAGTGGACGGCACCAGGAGAAGTCCCTCTCTGTGTGAGCGAATTGGCCGCAGGGATGTATGTGGAAGGATGCGATCCCGCAAGTAACTAGGTCCCGTGCCATGTATGAATCATTACCCTCTGGTTTAACTTCTACCACTTGAATATTAGCTTTCGACTTGAATGTATAAAAAAGATAGCGTGTTTGCATTACGCAAGAAGAATCAAAACTCCCTTGAGTACCTGGTTACCCTTTACTATGAGACGCTGCTTCTACAACTAGCTGAGCCATTGCTATTGACCGTGTTACATGTTTTGTTTTATTTATATAACATCCAATTTTCATCAAACAGTTTGTGTTCTGGGCACAATTATGCTTAAATAATCATCTTATACATCTTTTCGTTATAAATCCTCACCATCATATAATATAATAACATAAGAATATAATAACTATTATAATAGTTATATTATTATAATATAACTATATTATAATTATATAATAATTAATACTAATACTAATAATACTAATAATAATAATAATAATAATAATAATAATAATAATAATAATAATAATAATAATAATAATAATAATTAGTCACCTGAAAAAGTTACCGAAAATCAGATGGTCAAGATCCTATGGGATTTCGACTAGTAATTAATGCCAAATCCAGCGAAACAACTGGCCGCTGTGATACAATTCTGTTGATGCAATAATAATAATATGTTAAATAATATGTTAAATAATATTTAACATTTGCCATCTTTTTTAACAACTCTCCTCTTTACCACTTCCTTCAATTGTATCTCCTCTTTTCTAACTTCTATTGTTTAGCCATTGATAAAATATGTCCCATTTCAAAAAGTGTTCCGTTTCTCCTTCATCCTTAATAACAAGTGTTAATCTATCCTTTTATCATTTTTTCCAGCCCTGTATGTTTTTTCGTCCAATATTTTCTTGCTTTGGAGCATGTCCACCACATATGACAGGATGAACCAGATACTTGCTTACACTTCCAACATTTAGCCGCTCTATTTTGCCAATCTTGCCGGTGCAAAGTCCCATCTATAAAGCATTTTATGCAGATTTTCCTTATAGGCAGTCGATGTCAGGGCTCCAAATAGAATCCAAAATAAAATAAGAATCTGAGGCAAGAGATTCCTCAAAGTTCCAATTTATTAAAATTGGGAAAACCCGAATCTGAAAGCTTCCATGTTCTCCCACCCAGTTGAAAGTTCAAAATCCTGCCCCAAACACCCACAAGTCCATCACATGGTCCAATTTGTCACTGCCACGAAGACAGAGTCCTCCCATCCAGATCCTGCCAGGTGCAGAGACAAAGATGACTGTGACTTTCTAAGAAGAACGTTCTTGTGGCTACATATCACCCAACTCCGTATAATCCGCCATCCCATTTTCCCACAGTAGAAAGTCCAAAAAGAAAAGATGGCTTGCAGGTCTGACAGTCGACACTGTCAATCTAATATTTATATCCCACAATTTCTGCCATTTATCGAAGTCTATTGCATATCCCAATTTTTTTAGCTCAGGCGATCATCGTCTCCTTTACACATTCGACTGCTTTGTGTACGTGACAGACTCTTCCCTTCCTTTGACAGGTTGGTGAAAATTGCTCCCCAATATTACGACATGAGCAACTTCCCCCAATGCGAAGCAAAGAGGCAGCTGGACCGTATCATCGTCAAGCTCCAGTCCAAGGAATACTCGCAATACTGATATTTGCCTTTTTTTTGAGTCGAACTTGCTCAGAGAACAGCGGAAAACGATAAAACGGAGTTTCCTCACTTCCAGGTTGTGCTCTTTTTTGCCTTGATTCGGGAGCTTTTTAATTTTCTTTTACAGTAAATATTCCATTTTGATTTCATACATTAAAAGGATGTATGCTCTCTTTTTATTGTGTTCACGCTGTAACTCATACGACGAGGGCAAACGCTGATCAATGTTTTGCAGTTTATTAAAAAAAAAGTAGTTTTCTCTCTCTCTCTATAACAATGTTGTAAGCATTTCTTTAGAAATGGTTGAAAAAAATGCTTCTGAAATGTGATTTATCGACCATGGCATGATCGTTGTAATTGTTGACATTCCTTTTAGAAGTTGTGAAATGTTACAACGTGCTTATGTAGACGCGACCTTCAGCTTCACTACAGAAGTGTACTGACTTCAATAAAGTCTATTTATACTAAAATCTTGGCAGTTTATTGCTTCTGCTCCCTTAATCGAGAAGTAACCGTGGACTAAGTTAACCTGATGTCTTAATTGGATTGCCTACAGCGTTTCCGCTTATGTGTTCAGATGTTTGGATAATGTTGGGTAAAGATTAGACCGGCGTGGTGAATTAATGCATATACAGGAATGTATTGTAGGCATCGCATCGCGATTATTTGAAAAAGAGTAGATTCCCACCTTCATGTATATTGAATGGAGAAACCTAGAGCCGAGAAAATACACATTTTAAATCCCATTGTAAGACAGAGTAAGGTGGCTCAGTGGCGAAGATGCTGAGCTTGTGGAGCAGAAAGTCCAGCAGTTCGAATCCCTAGCGCCGCATAACGGAGGGAGCTCCCATTACTTGTCCCAGCTTCTGCCAAACTAGCAGTTCGAAAGCACATAAAAAATGCAAGTAGAAAAATAAGGACCACCTTTGGTGGGAAGGGAACAGCGTTCCGTGCGCCTTCGGCATTGAGTCATTCCTGCCATATGACCACGGAGACGTCTTCGGACAGCGCTGGCTCTTCGGCTTTGAAACTGAGATGAGCACCGCCCCCTAGAGTCAGGAACGACTAGCACATACTTGCGAGTGGAACCTTTACCTTTAATACAGAGTACTTTTTAAAATGTTAGCTCTTATCATGGAAAGCTCTCCCTGGTGTATCCAGGTTTAATCAAAGAGTTTAAACCTACTAGTTAATAATACCAGAAGAATCCAATTTGTTCACTTATGCCGAAAGTCTTATATAGGTGATCCTCGAATTTACAACAGTTGGTTTTGTGACCATTCAAAGTTACAGTGGCACTGAAAATCGTGACTTCTGGATGTTTTTCACAGTTCCGACCTTTGAAGGATCCCCACGGTCACACGATCAAAAGTCAGCCACAGATTCATATTTATGGCGGTCGCTGTGTCTTGGGGGGGGGTCATGTGATTCCCTTCTGAGAAGCAAAGCGATGGGGGGGGCCCGATTCACTTCACAACCGTGTTACTAGGTTAATGGTGGCAGCGATTCACTTAACAACTGGCGAGAAAAGTCGTAAAGTGGGGCAAAGCTCGCTTAATAGATGTCTCACTTAGCAACAGAAACTTCGGGCTCAATTGTGGTCGTATATCAAGGGCGATCTGTGTAGTCTTTAGCAATTAATTTTGCAGAGTGGTCATTTCATAAAAACACACACGAAAAAGGGAGTGTTTTTCCAGGACTTGTTAAGGGGGTTATGTCAGCTCCCTCACTCTTTGTCTACCAGTTTGTTAGAAGCAAATCCTTCCCTTGAAATGTCATATACCTTGTCGAATGTTGCAACAGAAAGCACTCCAAAGAATTTTTGTGTATTTGCTTTGACTTTTTTTGGGGGGGGTCTTATTTAACCAGAGTGCTCTTTATACAATCCTGCTGGTTTCATCTGGGGACTCTTGTTTTTCTTCTCAGTACCTTTGTGTTAGACTGGGCTTTTATAATCTCAATTTTCAGAGTTTTCCAAAGTGTTTTGAGTTGTTTGCCCCTTTAAGACTTCCATCCATGGAATCCTCCTTAAAGTATTTCTAACTTTGTTGAAGTCTTTTAGAAAAGGCTTTTCCCCTTTTCTATTTTCAAGTGAGATCGGTTTGGTTTACCTTTATAGATATTGTTTATTTCCATTATCTTATACGCAGAAATAGAGACACCGGCCTACATTTCTTTTAGAGGTGAATTTTGCCTGTGCTAGTTTACCATTGAAAATTATTTTGCTAAGAAGTAACAAAACATTTTAGGCATTTGCTCTCATTAGACTTCATGCTAGAAGAATTACTATTTCTGTCTGCTTCAACCACATTTTTGGCAAATCACATTTTTTTCAGCTGAACTGATAATTTCTCATTTTATACTGATACATATACTTTATTATTTTTCACAGGAACATAAATCACTTTCTTCCAATATCAATATTCATGTAGTCTGAAGTGCCACAACTTTTCCTTAAAAGGAAAACAATAACAACAAAAACAGCCTTTTGCATGTTAAATGTTTGGGAGAGAGTATTTTTTTGGCACGTTAAAATCTCTTGCCAAAGTTAATACATTTACCCTAGTTATTTTTAGATTGTTGTCACAAAGCTTAATAAGGAAGGCTTAATGGAATTGTATAGAGGACTTATCTTAGTCAGCAACTATGACCTAAAAAAGTCTTTGCCAGTGTTGGGAATTGTTTTGTAGAAAAGAAAAATAAACTAGGAAGGAAAAAGGATGCCGCCCCTATTTTTCTGATTACTGAAATTCTTACTACAGCCAGTCCTTTATTTAGCAACTGTTTGCAACTTCAACGGTGATGAAAAAGTAACTTGACATCAAGCCCTTGTGTGCACAACCTTTGCAGGCTTGTAAAGCAAAGGAAAGCTGAAATAAGATCATTGTGTCACTTAGCAACCGCTTTGCTTAACAACGGAGTCATCCTCAGTAAAGTTATCGGTGACGTTAGAAGAAATTTCCACTGCTGTGACTGTCGATTGCAGGAAAATATAACTAAAAATAAAAGTTAACGTGCCCCATGTGCGTGACCACTGAATCCTCCCCCCCAACCTGCACATGTGTGCGCACTCCCGCGCATATGTGCATGTGGCCGCTCCCCAGCCTCATTATATATAACATATTATATATAAATGCGTATGTGTGTGTGTGTTCTGGGCCACTGAAATGAAAAGGATTGAATTGTCCTGTCAAGTCACAGTGCATTTTGGATTCAATTTTGTTGTGTACATGATGTACAATGACAATAAAGGCTATACTATATGAAGTTTTGTTAAGATACAGCCTGTTGTGCCTTAAAATGGCTTCTACTGTACAGCACAGTGGAGTTGCCATGTTAACGGCTTTGCAGTACTCCACAAGGAGGCTCCTCTAATACAGGATTGGGGTAAATACATACTTGGGCTACATCGGGTTATCGGCTAGTCGGGAATAAAAGGCAGCGTTACAAATATTCCTCGCAAAACTGATCTTGCTGGCATCCCTTGGGGATTAGTTTAATATATAAAAGTTTTAAGGTCTCCTTCAAGATGAGCTTGACCCCCTCTGACTTAAAAGTGATAAAGTTACGGTGTTTCCTTGGCACAAATGCAGAACAATATGCTGATGCCAACTCCTGCGCCTTTTAAAAAAAAAAAACTTTCTAGATTACAGTCCTAAAATTTTCTGCTAGACTTCCTTTCCAAGTATTAATCAGGCTTGAGTTTCCAAGCTCAAACAAGGTCAATCAGATGCAGTTACTGGCAGGAAATCGTTCTAATTCATTAGGTAGGTAATATTTGTATGAATTTCTGACACCTCATGAATGTTCCACAAATCACATTTTGATTTTTTTTCCAGCCCGAAGTGAGAGCTTATAGGTACTTTTATAGCCTCTTTTTATGGAGTTGTCAATATTTTTTTGCACTCGCCTTCTAAAGAAGAGAGTTACTAGTAAACCATGAATCCAAAGGTGGTGGTGGGGTGGGGGGTGGAAGGTTGAATCTCAAAAACACCCATGGTATTTTGATAAAAGCCAGATTAAATAAAATTAGCTCTTTCTATCCATGGGAGAGGGACGTGGTGGCTCAGTGGCTAAGACGCTGAGCTTGTCGATCAGAAAGGTCGGCAGTTTGGAGGTTCGAATCCCTAACACTGCGTAATGCAGTGCTTCTCAAATAGTGGGGCGGGCCCCCCAGGGGGGGCGCGAGGCTCCGTAAAGGGGGGCTCAGCTCAAATTATTTTATATATTTTTGTTTTGCAGGTTAAAGATTTTTTTAATATTGTGTTCCTTTAAATCCTGTGCTCCTTTAAATCTTTTCTGCTACAGTTAATAAAGCTATTCTTTGTTGTAAATTGATCCACATTTCTTTCTTTTTTTTATTCTCTTATACGTTAATAAGAATACAGTGTTATGCAGAGGTGTACTTATAACAATTTTATAGACAAATGATACTATTTACAGTCGCGCGGGGGGCGCGAAATGTTTTCTTCTTCCTAGGGGGGGCATGACAGAAAATAATTGAGAAGCACTGGCGTAATGGAATGAGCTCCCGTTTACTTGTCCCAGTTTCTGCCAATAAATAATATAAAGATAACAATATTATCTTTATTCCCCCTTTTAAATAGGATTAAGGTAGCCCCTAATCCAAGAGTGTCAAACTCAAGGCCCCGGGCCAGATCTGGCCTGGGATGTGGTTGGATCCAGCCCATATGGGCGTCCTGGAAAATGTCACCAGAGAAACTAGCACCAATGTCCACAGTGAACAGAATTGACAAATAACTCCTGGCCCACAGATTTGCTTGGAGAAGTAGGGAACGAAGAGCGTTTGAGGTTTCACAGAAATAAAACAGACAGACCGACAATAAATCCATCTTATTGTAGATACCAGAGAGAGCTGGCAGCAGCACCTGGACAGCTCCTAAACCGACTGCATGAAAATCATCCGAAAAAGCACAACGGTCCTTAATTCCATTTTTGATAGAGTGTTTGAACCGTGGCTCCCTTTAAACTTAACTTAACTTTATTGGATTTCTAGACCGCCCCTCTCTCAAAAGAGACTCAAAGGGGGTAAAACCAGCCACATATGGCTTCATGGTGGCAAAATTAAAAGGCCACTGTATATATGTGTGTGTAGAGAAATGCCACTGTATATGTGTGTGTGTAGAGCAGGGGTGTCCAAACTTGGGAACTTTAAGACTTGTGGACTTCAACTCCCAGAATTCCCCAGCCAGCATGGCTGGCTGGGGAATTCTGGGAGTTGAAGTCCACAAGTCTTAAAGTTCCCAAGTTTGGACACCCCTGGTGTAGAGAAAACCTCACCCACTTCCCAGAGTAACAGTGGGAATTATATAAAACTCTATAAATGGGGATATGACGTAACGCAACATCTGTCTGAGGGCTTAAGGGACCCAGCGTTTCTCAACTTCAGCGATTTTTAAGACCCCAGGACTTCAACTCCCAGAATTCCCCAGCCAGCATGCCGATTGCAAGAAGCAAAACAATTAAGTGGATTTTAAGTCTCTTTGTGGGAAAATTAAAAGGGGTCTATCCAACATCTGCATGAGGCAGATGGATTGTTATTTTTTTTCCCCAAAGACTCCGTTAATGTTTAAGGCCTTTGTCAGAGTTTCCGTAAGCAAATCCCTAACTCTATAAATACAGGTAGTCCTTGACTTACGACCACAACTGAACCCAACGTTTCTGTTGCTAAGTGAGATAGGTGTTGAGTTTTGGTCAGACTAGCCAGGGAGGCTATTCTGGCTAATCCAGGGGTGTCCAAACTTGGGAACTTTAAGCCAGCTGGGGAATTCTGGGAGTTGAAGTCCACAAGTCTTAAAGTTCCCAAGTTTGGACACCCCTGGGCTAATCCCAGAATCAAGAGAGAGAAGGACCACAAAGGGCAGAAAGATCCCCAGGGACCCTGCCCTCTGGGTGCCCCTTCCACTTTTTCTTTTTCCTCTTCTTTCTTTTCTCCCTTCTCTTTTCTCTCTCTTTTCTCTATTTCTTTTTTGTTTTGTTCTTTTTCTCTCTTTTGTTTTCTCCTTTGTTTTTTCTTCTCTCTTCTTTTTCTCTCTTCTCCTCTTCTCTCTTTTCTTTTTTCCTCTTCTCTTTCTTTTTTCTCTTCTCTCTCTTTTCTTTTTTCCTCTTCTCTCTTCTTTTCTCTCTTTTGTTTTCTGGTCTTTTTCTTTTCTCTCCTCTCTTCTTTTGACTTTTCTTTCACCTTCTCTTTCGGGGTCCCCTTTGCCTGCTCTTCCAGCTTCCTTGTGCCTCCCCCCCATTCCCTCCTATCGGGGCGGGTCTCTTGCACTCTGTGCATGCTCAAGGGCGGTCGGGGGGCGAGAGGAGGCGGCGGCGGGAGCGCGCCCACGTGACGCCGGCGGGGCTGCCGGGCGAGCGAGCGAGCGAGCGCGGCTCCGGCGGCGGCTGAGGCGGCATGGCCGGCTGCGGGCGCTCCGAAGACGCCCCCGCCCCCGACGCCTGCCCCGGCCCCTGCGGCCGCCCCTGGGAAGCCCCGTCCGCCCGGCAGGTAAGCAACTCCCGCCTCACGACGCCTTTCCCGCGCTTTCCTTCGCAGGGGGGTGGGCTGAGGGGGAGGGGGCGCCGCTCTTCTTCAGCCCCCTGGAAGGAGAGGGGAGGAAGGAGGAAGGAGGGACAGGAGAAGGGAGGAAAAAAAGGGAGGGAGGGAGGAATGAGGGAGGGAGAAAGGGGAGAGAAGGAAGGAAAGAAGGAAGAATGAGGAAGGCGAGAGAAGGAAAGAAGGAAGGAAAGAAGGAAGAATGAGGAAGGGAGGAGAGAGAAGGAAAGAAGGAGAGAAGGAAAGAAGGAAGAATGAGGAAGGGAGGGAGAGAGGGAGGAGAGAGAAGGAAAGAAGGAGGGAAGGAAGGAAAGAAGGAAGAATGAGGAATGGAGGAGAGAGAAGGAAAGAAGGAGAGAAGGAAGAATGAGGAAGGGAGGGAGGGAGGGGAGAGAAGGAAAGAAGGAGGGGAGGAAGGAAAGAAGGAAGAATGAGGAAGGGAGGGAGAGTGGGAGGCGAGAAGGAAAGAAGGGGGAAGGAAGGAAAGAAGGAAGAATGAGGGAGGGAGGGAGGAAGAATGAGGAAAGAAGGAAGAATGAGGAATGGGGAGGAATGAGGGAGGGAGAAAGCAGAGAGAAGGAAAGAAGGAAGGAAGAATGAGGAAGGAAGGGAGGGAGGGGAGAGAAGGAAAGGAGGGAAGGAAGGAAAGAAGGAAGAATGAGGAAGGGAGGGAGGAAGAAGGAGGGAGGGAGGAGAGAAGGAAAGAAGGAGGGAAGGAAGGAAAGAAGGAAGAATGTAGAAGGAAGTTAGGGAAGAAAGGAAGGGAGGAAGGAGATGGGAAAGAAGGGAGAGAGGGAGGGAAGGAAATGAAAAGGAAGGGAGGAAGGAGATGGGATGAAGGAGAAAGAAAGATAATGGGAGAAAGAGGAAGATGGGGGGAAGGAAGGGAGAAGGAAGGAAGGTTAGTGGAAGGTAGGAGATGGGTGGATTAAGGAAAAATAATGGGAGGAAGGAAAGAAGGAGGGATGAGAAGGAAGGAAGGAGCGACTGTCTCAGGGCTTAGAGGCCAGAAGGTTGGGGGGAAAGGGCCTAAAATCAGGAAAGGACCCTCTGGTCTGACTTTGGGAAAGAGGGGCACCTGAAGGAGGGTGGAGCCCCCATTTCCAGGTATTTCAGCCGGAGGAGGGGGCTTCCCAAGGGAAGAAACCCCTTCTTGGCTTCTGCAGGGTTGCATTTTCTTTTTTCTTCAGAGCGGTGACCCCCAGCCTCAAATTACCCAGCATCCCCCCTTCCCACCCACCCCTTCCCAAATTCCTGAAGATTTACCTTTCGGTGGGTATAGTTGGGTGTTTGGTACCTGTCTTCCCTCTCCTCAACTTTGATGCTCAGATTCGGGGGGGGGGGTGTTTGAGGTTGCAGAAGGAGGGGGGGGAGCTGTCCAAACACCTTTGGGACCGAATGGCGAATATCACGGTGGGCCTTTGCTGCCCCCACTGCTTGCTTGGGGAAACTCTACAAGCAGTCGTGGGGGGGGGGGACTGCTAACGGTTTGCTTTGGGAGGTTGTGTGGGCTTGCTTCCTGCGGTGGAATAACGGTGCGATGGAGAAGAAGATGCTCCAGCTGGCAGAATTGGCAAACTGACTTCAGAGGAGGAGGAGGAGGAGGAGAGGGAGAGAAGGTGAAAGGAAAAGGAGGGAGAGGAGAAAGAGAAAGATGGGAAGGAGAGGAGGAGGAGAGGGAGAGAAGGAGTAAGAGAAAAAGAGGAAGGAGAGGAGGAGGAGAAAGAGAAGGTGAAAGGAAAAGGAGGGAGAGGAGAAAGAGAAAAAGAAGGATGGGAAGGAGAGAAGAAGAAAGGAGGAGGAGAGGGAGAGAAGGAGAAAGAAATAGGATGGGAAGGAGAGGAGGAATAAGAGGAGAAAAAATGATGAGAGGAGCAGGAGAAAGAAAAGAATGGGGAGGAGAGGAAGAGGAGAAAGAGAAGGAAAAAGAAAAAGGAAGGAGATGAGAAAGAGAAAAAGAAGGATGGCAAGCAGAGGAGAAGAAAGAGGGAGAGAAGGAGAAATAAGGAGAGGAGAAGAAAGAGAAAGAATGATGAGAGGAGCAGGAGAAAGAGAAGGCGAAAGAAAAAGAAGGATAGGAAGGAGAGGGAGAGGAAAAGGAGAGAGAGAAAGAAAAAAGGATGAGAAGGTGGAGTTGGAGAAAGAAGTAGAAAGAAATAAGGATGGAAAGGAGAGGAGGAGAAAGAGGAGAAGCAAAAAGAAGGGGAGGAGGGAGAGGGAAAGAAGAGAGAGAAAAGGATGAGAAGGAAGAGTTGGAAAGAAAGAAGTAGAAAGAAAAAGAAGGATGGGAAGGGGAGAAGAAGAAAGAAAGGGGGAGAAATAAAAAGAAGAAGGATGGGAAGGGGAGGAGAAGGAGAAAAAAGCATGGGCATGGAGAGGAGAAGAAAGGAGGCGAGGGAGAGAAGGAGAGAAGAAATGAGAAAAAAGGAAGGGAAGGGGAAGAGGAGAGAAGGAGAAAGAGGAGAAGAGGAGGAGGAGGAAGAAAGTGTGGCAGGCAAGTCCTCCAATTTCCCCTCCTTCCTCTCTTCTCGCATTGCTGAGCTCATGGAAAAAAATGCCTTCGGTGACTCCTGTTTCCTGGAAACTAAGCTCCCCCAAACTAGCAGTTGCCAGTTTAAGGTTACACCTCCCTCCCAGCTGGGGATCATGATGCCACCCGTCTTGTCCTCCTCCTCCCTACTCCTTCCCTCCCTCCGGGAGTTGTTTTTTACAACGGGAAGATCCCTGGATGTGAACAGCAAGAAAAAGGAAGAAGGGAGAGAGACCACCCAGAGACCTTTGGGGCACAGAGCATTATTGATGATGCCTTGCCCATCCCTGACAACTACGTTAGTTGCCCCTTCTGCATAAGTATACAACTCTTCTCTGGCGAGGAGGAAATATTTATTAGCACCCAGAGTGAGGAAGGTGGCTGGGTGTTGAGTCAGGGTGATGGATGACTTTGCAAATCTAGGGTGGGCGTTGAAGAAGTGGTCCCAGTTAAGCGGTGGTGGAAGCCATCCTCTTCTTGATGCTACTTTTTCTCTTTTCTCTTCTTCTACATCTGGCTAAACATGAAGAGTCGTTCAACGTACGTTGCAATCTAGCCGATTTTATAATAATAGCTTTAGGAAAGACGGCAGCGTGTTTTTCGTGGCAAACATGAAAAAAGGAGCAAACACTCAGGATGAAATAATTCCCGTAGGCAATAAGGAGAGGGCAATTCCTAATTCCCCCCCCACCCCCATCTATGCAGCAACTTCTGTACTGTCCGATGAGTCTTTTCACTCATTGATTTGTGTTTAACAATATCAAGTTTAAATGCGATTCTTTTTAATTAAAAACGGTTTCAGTACATAATTTTGAACTTTGATACCGATGCACGTAATATACTTTTGCAAATGATCTTTGGATAGTGAAATTGTATTCTAGCTGGGAAAGTAATAAATCTGCCCGCTTCATTGTCAACCTGTTTTATTTCTATCGAGAGCCAAAATGATAGTGTAGAAGGATGTTCTTTTTTTTAGCAGGTCTATAAACCTTTGAAACGTTTACATTTTACTCAAATAAGTGCAGGAGGCTAAATCAGGTAGAAAAAAAGGGAATGTATTAGCACAAGAAATGCAAGCTTTTTTTTGTTTTTCCTTTTCATAAACTATCCCAATTATCTTTTTTTAAAAAGAAACAGCTGCTTTCATAGCACAATCTAAAAACAGGCCTTAAAATAATAAGTTTTCTTAATTAGAACACAATTTCCCAACTGAAAAGCATCGTCAGAATAAAAGAACCAACTTAATTATCAATAAATTAAAGCAAGTAGTATTTTCAAGCAGTTGTTTACATAAACTTGTTTTCATTTGTTGTGAATGTTGGTTTTCTCACATGTTTAACAGTAAACAATCTGTTTGTAGATCAATCCAGATGAAACCAAGTCTTTTTGTCAAAAGTGTTTTGCTTCTGCATTACATGGTTATGTAGAATTGGGAAGGGGAAAAGCGCAAGAAATTGAAACTGTGTTGGTTAATGGAGCTTCCATTTGATACAAGACCAGTCCACTGGAATGCTTTAGTAATGGTTTCTGAGTTTTTCCACAATAAATTTATAATGCTTGTGGATTCTTGTGTGCCTGTTTATGCAGTCTGTTGGGTTAAGATTGACACATTAGTTACTTTAAATCGAGACAACTTAACAGTATGATACCAAAATAAATAAAGTCTTAAAGTAAGATTTAAGATGGTAACATTTCTTTCTTGCAACTGTGCTATATTTGGTGATGCATAGGTTGCAATATCGTACGTTGGTATCCTGCTTGTATTAATAATCTATTGCAGTGGAGAAAGTCATTTCATAATAATCTGCTTTTTAATTGCATCTGTAGACCTTGCAGCCAGTGCAGTGATATACAGGAAAAGAATCATACAATCCCCAAACTTTGCACCAGTCAAGAGTTTTAGTGGCACGATTCTGGGCTATTTAATATTATCAGTGGTAGCCTTATATAAACCATATTACAGATGGCCAAACTTAAGCTACGTTTGTAAATGAAAAGAAAAATGTATGGCAAGATACATTCTAAATTTCCTGGTCTTACTGTCATGTTAGAAAACAGCAATTGAATCCTCATTACTTATTTGCAATTGGAAATGAAAGAATTGCTATTTTTAAGCGATGGTTTAGCATAATTTAGCCCTGGCTTAAGTTTGAGATACATTGCATTATTTTATTTTGCTTGATGCAATTCCGGAAACTTATGTCTATATATAGGAGAGAAAAAAAGCATTTGCTGCAAGTAGCAATGCAATTCGTTTTAAAGAAGGGAATCCTCATATTTCAATATATCACACAAAGGCTTATAGAAAGGGTCTGGAAAATAAGATTTCTCTTCCTAAATCAATACAAGTACTCTGTGAACATCTAATGCCATATAAATGCAGCCTTTTTAAATATCAATAGAAGTTAAGACAGAGCTTGCTAAATATTTCCTGGCAGAGCAGGGGACACAATAAAATTGTACATAAACAAAACATCGCTTACATAATACAACATAAGTCTTGCAAATTCATTAGCAGAATTTACCCCCTAAACTTGAGTATTAATGCTACGGAGTTTAACTTTTGAATCTCCATGTATATAGGCCTGGGAATATCTCAAGAATTGTATTTAGGAAATTCTATTTGATAAAGCAAAACTTTGCTTAATTTTAATGCTGAAAGTCTTGGATAATTCTGAAAAGTCTAGTTTTGATATTATAGGTAAAGGTAAAAGCTCCCCTGCACATGCATGCTAATCGTTCCCGGCTCTAGGGGGCGGTGCTCATCTCCATTTCAAAGCCCAAGAGCCAGCGCTGCCCGAAGACATCTCCATGGTCATGTGGCCGGCATGACTCAATGCCCAAGGCACACGGGACTCTGTTCCCTTCCCACCAAAGGGGGTCCCTATTTTTCTACTTGCATTTTCTCTGTGCTTTCGAACTGCTCGGTTGGCAGAAGCTGGGACAAGTAATGGGAGCTCTCTCCCTTTAGGGATTCAAAGCTCCGAACTGCCGACCTTTCTGATCGACAAGCTCAGCACCTTAGCCACTGAGCCACTGCGTCCCTTGAAGTTATAGATAGTCTTCACTTAATGACAGTAATTTGAGACCAGAAATTCTAGAGACATAAGGTGACTTAATTGCTTAGTGAGGGTTAAGCCCAGCATTCACTTTAGCTATCATTCATCAAGAATCAGCTGGCTTCCAAACAGATTAGCAGGCAGGTGAAGGTGAGAACGCAAATAATTTTATCACCATTGTATCTTTGAATGGTGCTGAATTAGTGGTCATTAAATGAGGATTGCCAGTGCTATTTTAAATGATTTCTTGGACAGAGAAATAACGGTGTCCCAAGTTGTCCGAATACTTACAACCTAGATTTGTAGTTTAGTAACACATAGCTCCCTATGCAGAAAACCCCAAACGTCTTACTGTCCCAAATAATTAATTTTTTGCTTTTATGCTCAGAAAACTCACACCTGTTTCAGTCTTGAAAATTCTGCACAAACCTAACTTGCCTCAATTCTTGTAGTGTATATTGGAGGTACCCAATATACACATACCCTTTAAGAGGTGTGTGCAATGAAATTTCATTTTAATGTATGCCAATTACTATACATTCACAGTAACAATAAAGTTTATTCTATTCTATTCTATTCCCTCCATTCCATTCCATTCTTTCCATATTCTATTCTGTTCTGTTCTCTGCTCTCCTCTACCCTACTCTATTATTCTATTCTAATTTACTCTACTCTATTCTTTCCATATTCTTTTCATATTCTTTCCACATTCTATTATATTATTTCCATATTCTATTCCATTCCATTCCATTCTTTCCATATTCTGTTCTTTTCATGTTCTATTCTGTTCTATTCTATTCTATTCTTCTAGGAGGTCTCATTGGATTTACTGTTACTTTATTGTAGGCAGAAAAAAACCATGTTTTTTTCTCAATTTGGCTTCTATGCTTTGTAAAGGTTCAGAAGGCACCTGAATTCCTTTCATAATTTTTCATTTTTTAAAGATATTACTTTTGCTGTTCTGATACTGTTTTTGGGTGGTATGTAATCTATAAAGGCAATTCCTATGTACTTCAATGCATATATTAATAAATTTCTTTACTGGCTGTTCTCTCATTCCTGCTATTTTTACCTCGGACCAGATAGAAGAAAAACATGCAGAAGATAAGCTGAAAATTATTTTCAAGAATTTATAAAGGCTTTAAAAGTGATAGGATGCAAACTTGCCTAGATAATAGAAATTTTATAAAGAGATTTTTTTTTTAGTTCTGCGCCTCCATTAAAAGCTCTTTTGCAATGTTGTTGACATTTGCAGTCTTGTTTTTTGTTTTTGTTTATTTTAATACAGGCCCTCATGTTCTTAGAGTTTTATTAGCCTGAATATTCTGGAGTTATCTGTTTTTCTCCCATAGCAGATCAATACCTAAGGAAAGCTAGAAACAGTTTGCAAAAAGCTTTTGTGGCTAATAGCTCAGGCATGCTTCTTATTTTTCTCAGAAAAGCAGCTATTTACACTCACTGCATATTATTTAAACTATCCATTATTTACTTCTCGGACTTAATACAGAAAACAGATTCAAGGCTCAGAAGGAACAGAAAATAAAGGGATACAGTGCAAAGTTATTCAAAATCAAAGCTTCAAAAAATGAATATTCATCATCAACACATTAAAGTAGCAATAGTACTTAGACTTTATATACTGCTTTACAGTGCTTCTCTCTATCTTCTTTTAATAACCTTCAAGCTAGGCTATAATGGTCCATAATGATATAACCAGGGGTGTCCAAACTTGGGAACTTTAAGACTTGTGGACTTCAACTCCCAGAATTCCCCAGCCAGCTGGGGAATTCTGGGAGTTGAAGTCCACAAGTCTTAAAGTTCCCAAGTTTGGACACCCCTGATATAAACATATATAGGCAGTCCTCAATTTTCAACCATTATGAGCTTACGTATCGGCGACAAATTCCTTGTGTGTCCAATCACATTTGGCCAATAAAGAATTCTGTGATTATAATTGAGTTCAAAATTTATGTTGCTAAGTGAGACATTCGTTAAATGAGCTTAGCCCCATTTTACCACCTTTCTTGCCACAGTTGTTAAGTGGATCACTGCAGTCGTTAAGTTAGCAACAGAGTTGTTAAATGAATCTGGCTTGCCCGCGGACTGTGCTCGACCGAATGTCGCAAAAGACGAACAGATGAACCCAGAGGCACTGCCACCGTCATAAAGATGAGTCACGTGTCTGAGATCTGATCGTGTCACCGTGGGAATATTGCAATGGTCATAAGAGTGAAAATGGTCATACATCACTTTTTTTTCAGTGATGTGACTTTGAATGGTCACTAAATGAATGGTGTAAGTCAAGGAATATTGACGTGTGTATTCATTGTTTGATGTGCTAGAAACCAGCATTCAGGATAGGATAGAAGGAAGGACACCCAAGTTTCAGACATGTAGGTAGAAGGTAGAGCAGGGGTGTCCAAACTTGGCAACTTTAAGACTTGTGGACTTCAACTCCCAGAATTGCCCAGCCAGCTCTGCTGAAGTTGAAGTCCACAAGTCTTAAAGTTGCCAAGTTTGGACACTCCTGAGGTAGAGACTTCATGGCTGCGTCACCTGCTTAGGTAGATTACCTGAAATGTGGAAGCATGGGGGAGGGGAGGATCAGTGCAGTGAGAATGGGGTCCCCCCCACCCACCCCGGTTCTTCCTCATCCTTATAGTGTACCCGACTTTATTCTCGCGTGACCATAGGAAATCGATGAATATACCTGGCTAGAGTTCCACTGATTAATTGTCTTTATTTCTAGATCGGTTCTCTTCTTGATTAATTTCCATCCGTTGCTTCTTGTCCTACCCTCGGGTGCTTTGCAGGACAGGTTGACCGCCCTCTTAAGACTAGCACCTAGACTTATATACCACTTCACAATGCTTTAGCAGCCCTCTCTAAGTGGTTTACAGAGTCAGCCTCTTCCCCCCCAACAATCTGGCTCCTCATTTGACCGACCTCGGAAGGATGGAAGGCTGAGTCAACCTTGAGCCTGGTGAGATTCGAACTGCCAAATTGCAGGCAGTCAGCAGAAGTAGCCTGCAGTACTGCAATCCAACCACTGCGCCACCAGAGCTCTTTGGAAGACTGCTATCACGCCCCGCCTAAGAGAACCACCTCAGAATATTTCTTTTTTTAGCGGTGGCAGTTTTCTTTTGCAGGTGGGCCACCTTCATCCAGCTCCATTCATTCTTGACTCTTTGAATGCATTACATGCTTTTCAATGCAACGCATCTTTGCTGCATTCAATGCAGTGCCCAAAGTGGGAAGAAGCATGCCGTGGACACAGTATGCGCAAACATTTCTATTCCTTTGCAAGTGACAATAGCCCCGGCTGGGGGTGGCAACCTTAAACACTCAAAGAGCCACAAAGATTCTAACCGGGAGCCCCCCGTTCAATTCTGGAGCCACCATAGAGTCTCCTAGTGTGGCATCCTTTTTCCTCTACCTGTCCTAACCGAAAGCCTAGTCCGTTGTGGAGCTGACCGGAAAACCTGCCCCTTGCCATAGAGTCTCCTGGTGCACCCTGCTTCCCCTCCCCCCAAACGGAAACTCCTCTCAAAATTCTGGTACTGATTGGCGACAGGGAGCCACAGCAGAAGGATGAGAGAGCCACATGCAGCCCCAGAGCTGCAGGTTGCAGCCCCCTGGCCCAGGCGCTGTCCTTTTAAACCCTCGCGTGCCATGTTCCAGGGTTTAATAAACTTTACTATTCACCTAATTTGCTTTCTTTCCTCGACATTTGTGGGTAACTTGCATCGTTGACTTCATTTTTCCTTGTCAAACCAACTCCCTCAATCACAGACATGTGAATTTCCATATCCGGGCACCCCCACCGTCTTCCGTTTCCTGTAAATTATTTGCGTCCACAGCTAGCGTAAAATCGTAGAGTGGGGAAGGACTTGGAGGACTTCCGGTTTGAGCCTCCCCTGACCACGGCAGGAATTCTCAGGCCTTCCCCACACAAAGTTTTGTTCGAAAACTTCCAGTGCTCGAGCATTTACAACTCTAGGAGGCAGCCTTGTTGCATTGCCTTAATAGCTCTCATCGTCCAGAAATTCCTTCTCGTTTCAAGATTGGATCCTTGTTGTAAAACCTCTGCCTGTTAGCACTTGCCCTACTCTACGGCACCACGGAAGATAAAATCCAGACCTTTCCCCCTGCCACAATCCTTCAGGTATTAAAAGACTGCAAATAACAGCATGCAGACATCCGCTTCCCCACATCAAAACACATCTGGTATAATCATAGTCCTTTTGTTTTTTTATATTTATTCACAAATAGTTTAACTCACTCTAACCACATTGCCTATCCTGGCCTTACTGTCTCTGCTCCCTGTTGACCCCCTTCACTGGGCTACATTTATTTATTTCTGTTATATTTTGGTTTTATCTCAATTCACCAACCAACCTTCGACTCTTGTGTCGTGCAAATTTAAATCCATCGCTGTAGGCTTGCTGTCCTATGCTTTCTCTAAACCAGTGTTTCTCAACCTTGGCAATTTGAAGCCGTCTGGACTTCAACTCCCAGAATTCCCCAGTTGGCTGGGGAATTCTGGGAGTTGAAGTCCAGACGTCTTCAAGTTGCGAAGGTTGAGAAACACTACTCTAAACCAATGCAACGTACACAACTCTTAGTATATTTTTGAATGGGTAAAGAATGCACAATTATTATATGTTCCAAGATACATAAGTGTAAATACATCCTATTTATGGATGTTTTAATTTGTGGGGAAGAGACTTTTTGGTCGTTATAAAAATTGAATATACATGCAAGGACCATTTCATTTAAACTGCGCATTGATATTAAGTACTGCATGGGGGATTCCCCCCCTCCCTCCCCTCAAATTGCCCACTCTTCTTTGATCAGGTTTGAAAGCTATAGAATGGCTACAGATGAAAAGAAAATTGCAGTTTTTAGCGCAATTTAAAAGAAAGAGACACCAATTCTCCAAAATAGAAAGATGTTATCCATGGTTTACAGGCAGAGCTGAAGTACCGTGATCTATGATTTTGCTACGACACGTAAGAGGAGGCTGTTGCTGGTTTTCATTATTGCAGCTAGAGGGACAGAAAGTAGCGTTTCTAGAAACAAGACCTGTTCCATGGTTCCAAATCTATATTTGATGCTAAAGACGCAGAGCACCCCAAGGGGAGAAAGGAGAGATATGCAGTAAATCATAAATTCTTGACTACAGGTGAAACTCGAAAAATAAGAATATTGTGCAAAAGTTCATTTATTTCAGTAATGCAACTTAAAAGGTGAAACTAATATATGAGATGAGACTCATTACATGCAAAGCAAGATAGTTCAAGCCGTGATTTGTCATAATTGTGATGATTATGGCGTACAGCTCATGAAAACCCCAACTTCACCATCTCAGAAAATTAGATTACATGTAATCAATAAAACAAGGATTGTACATAGAACAATAACGGACCTCTGAAAAGTATAAGCATGCATATGTACTCAGTACTTGGTTTGGGCCCCTTTTGCAGCAATTACTGCCTCAATGCGGCGTGGCATGGAAGCTACCAGCCTGTGGCACTGCTGAGGTGTTATGGAAGACCAGGATGCTTCAATAGCGGCCTTCAGCTCTTCTGCATTGTTTGGTCTCATGTCTCTCATCTTTCTCTTGGCAAAGCCCCATAGATTCTCTATGGGGTTCAGGTCAGATGAGTTTGCAGGCCAATCAAGCACGGTAATCCCACCGTCATTGAACCAGGTTTTGGTGCTTTTGGCAGTGTGGGCAGCTGGAAAACAAAGTCAGCATCCCCATAAAGCTCGTCTGTGGAAGGAAGCATGAAGTGCTCCAAAATCTCCTGGTAGACGGCTGCGTTGACCCTGGTCTTCATGAAGCTCAGTGGTCCTCTTTTCTGATGAGAGCAATTTTTGCATCTCATTTGGAAACCAAGGACCCAGAGTATGGAGGAAGAATGGAGAGGCCAATCAAACACAGTAATCTCAAGGCCATTGAACCAGTTTTTGGTGCTTTTGGCAAAAGTTGAAAAGAAGAATAATGTTAGTTGCCAGGTATATTGGCTAACCTTTAGGCTTGGAAACTAATTTAATTGTATCAGGATGGGCTAGCTTTGCTTTTTCTTCATATTCTATATATTAATCATCTTCTTTTAATGACCCCATAATCTCTTGCGGGGTTGAGGCAACTGAATGGAATTGAGTGTTTACTGGCCGGATGCTCTTTGTCGCCAATCCAGAGTTATATTCAGCAGATATATTCTCACCACACCCAGAGAGAGAAACATCTGCCTCTACCTAGGGTCAAACTCACAGCCTCCTGATTGTGAGGTGAGAGCTTCACCTCTAGGCCACCACACCACTCATATTAATACTATGTATTAATTCCAATTTTAACCTGTGAATTAAGGATTTCACTGTTGTGTTATCAAAACTGTCATTAAAAACATCCTTTTTTTAAACATGTCACTCTTCCATCATAAATAATTTTTGTGTCTTGCTGAATCAGAATACAACAGAATACAACGTCCACCGTGGTGCTCAAAATTCCCATTGCTAAGTGAAATAAAATTTTAAAAGTGAGTTTTGCTCCATTTTATGACTTTTCTTGCCACGTTTGTTAAGTGAATCACCACCGTTCTTAAGTCAGTAACACGGTTGTTAAGCGAATCTGGCTTCCCCCGTGGACTTTGCCTGTTGGACGGCCGTAAAAGGGGATCATGTGGCCGGGGGGACACTCTGACCATCGTAAATGTGAGTCAGTTGCCGAGCATCTGAATTTCAATCAGGTGACCGTGTGCAACGGTTGTGCTGCAACGGTTGTAAGTGTAAAAAACGGTCATACATCACTTGTTTTGTGTGCCCGTAATTTTGAATGGTCACTAAGCACACTGCTATAAGTCGAGGACTCGTGCAAGAAGCTTCCCTTCAACTGATCTCTTTTGTCAGGCATTGTTCTGACCCAGGCTTCCTTAAAAAGCAAGAAGCGGACTCTTGGTCCCGGCAAAACCCCTTTTATCTACACGACTGTGAATTCCTTTCATTCACAGTCAGCCAGGCTTAGCAAGCAGCCTTTCAGGGGAATGTTTATCCACACGAACCTTATCTCGCTTGGAGAGCTGCCAGATAACCAGTTTCCAAATGCAGGGCAAAGCAAAACTTGCCACACAGTCTCTTATAGCCACAAACAGGACCAAAGGAACAAATTGTTTCCTGCAAAAGCCCCCTCCCCATTCACTCCTCTTTTGTTTCCTCTGGGGTGGGCCAACAGCTCCAAGGTGTGGCTTTACTCCCAAGTCGACCCTGCTTTCTTACTTCTTTTTGTTTTCTAAGCAACTCTGTGCATGCGCAAACTTGGAACAGGCTCCAGCTGTTCCTCTGCCTCACTGCTGTCTAGCTCCCTCTCTGCCTCCGATGCAGAGCCCTCCTCTGAGCTTCCCTCAGCCCCCAGAACTGGCCCATGTTCCTCCCCAACCTCCTCACTCTCCGACTCTGCTGGCAGATCCACTGGCCACCGGAGGGCCGCAACAGGCATAATAGAGTAGGGTAAGTCCAAGGAAGACTTAGGAAGGAATGGAGAAAGAGAGAAAGAATTGTGAGAGTGCTTGTATGTAAAACTGGAATGTAAAAAAGATTTATAAGTTACAGCTTCCTCCAATAAAACAATTGGCAGCAAAGATGGAATAAGGGAACATCATCGAAGCTTGACTTCATGAAGAGGTGGAACTCTCACCTTGCAATCGGGAGGCTGTGAGTTCGATCCTAGGTAGAGGAAGTTATTTCTCTCTCTGGGAACAATGGGAATCTATCTGCTGAACAAAACTCACCATTGGCAACAGGGAAGGGCATCTGGCCAGTAAACCGTTCCATTCAGTTGCCCAGACTCTACCCCACAAGGGATTATGGGGTCATTAAAAGAGGATGATGAAAATTGATGCTTGACTCACATTTGCTAAGTGGCCTTTGCCTCGTTTTATGGCCTTTCTTGCCACAGTTGTGAACTGAGTGAAGTCAGTGTTTATTACAGAAACCACTTGCTAAGCGAATCACTGCATTTACTAAATCAGTCACACTGATTTAGTCTGTTATTTCCTATTCCATTCCGTTCCGTTTTCCATTTTCTATTCTATTCTATCTTTGCGTAGACTCAGGAATATGGACTAAAGAAGCCTCCCTCTTAGGGCAGCTGCTGAATCTTTCGCAAATTGAGTGTGATACTTCAGGTGTGCGTGTGTGTGAGCCATAAAATACCTCAGTCTTTATATGTGAGGATGTCTCTTTGCACTGCTGATCGATCGGCAGCTCCTCACACAAAAAGGCTTCAGCTCCTCAGACTCCTCAGATCCAGACTTTCCTGCTCAAGATTGCAAATTTATGGCTTTGTTATTCAACATATTCCTGAAAAATAAACATAGCTGATGCCTTAATATGTCTTCCATTACCTGATTTGCAATCAGATTAATTGGTAGAGGAGCTCGTTCATCGGGCTGTTGATTAATCTATGCATCTTTTATTTTTTATTCTGAGGTATTTTCCTTACAAGAACGCTTTGCTCTTAAGATTTTGGCTTACAAGATTTTGGCATATTGTTCAACCAACAAATGAATAGAATAGAATAGAATAGAATAACAGAGTTGGAAGGGACCTTGGAGGTCTTCTAGTCCAACCCACTGCTTAGGCAGTAAACCCTACACAATGACACAACCGGTTCCTCCTTTATGGTGATAAATTTAGGCATCTTGTAGCTGAATCTTCTGTCTGGGTAGTCCTCAGCTTACAACCATAAGTGATCCCAAAATTTATGTTGCTAAATGAGACAGTTGTTAAGAAAGATTTGCCTCATTTTATGACTTTGCTTGCCACAGCGGTTAAGTGAATCATTGCAGTTGTTAAATTAATAACACTGTTGTTAAGTGAATCTGGTTTTCCCCTGGACTTTTGACGGTTGCCAAAGGGGACACAGCGACCATCATAAATATGAATCGGTTGCCAATCGTCTCAATTCCGAATCACGTGATCACAGGAATGCTGCAACGGTCGTAAGTGTGAAAAACACTCAGAACAGGCCACTTTTCTCGGTGCTGTTGTGACTTCAAACAGTGGCTAAACAAACTGTTGTATGTCGAGGATTATACTGGTGGTTCTTGACTTATGACAATTGGGACCAGAATTTCTGTTGCTAAGCGTGGCAGTTGTTAAATGAATCACCACCCAAATTTATGAGAGCGATCCTGTGACCCAAACATCCTGCAGTCATCCTCACGCCTGCCAGTCGCCAAGGGCCCAAATTTTAATCATATGACCATGAGGATGCTCTCATCGTTGTAATTATGACGACCAACCCAAACTACCTCACAGGGTTGTTGTGAGGAAAACAGCAGGAAGTGTGGGATATGTTGGCCACGTTGATCTATTTGTCAAAATAATAAAGGCAGGATACAAATAAATAAATAAACAACGGAGCAAGGAAAGATGTTTACATTGGTACTCCTAGCTACTTTGGCACTTAACTCCTTACTACTTGGTTACTTAACTCTTCATTATGCTTCTCCTAGTATCCTCTATATTTGCTTTAAAGTATGTTTCAACTCTAGCATTGATGAGTAGTTTGCCTCAGTGTTCGTATTGTTCAACCACATTATTCAACCTTACTTAGAAATGGCTGCCATTTCTAAGGAAGGTCCTAGAAATAGACAGAAGGAAGAGAACTTCTCCACAGATACTAACCACTTCTAAGGAAGGTTCTAGAAATGGACCGAAGGGAGAGAATTCCTCCACAGATATCATACATTTCTAAGGAAGGTACTAGAAATGGCCCGAAGGGAGAAAGCTCCTCCTCAGATAGCAGCTATTTCTAAGGAAGGTTCTAGAAATAGACAGAAGGAAGAGAACTTCTCCACAGATACTAACCACTTCTAAGGAAGGTTCTAGAAATGGACCGAAGGGAGAGAATTCCTCCACAGATATCATACATTTCTAAGGAAGGTCCTAGAAATAGACAGAAGGAAGAGAACTTCTCCACAGATACTAACCACTTCTAAGGAAGGTTCTACAAATGGACCGAAGGGAGAGAATTCCTCCACAGATATCATACATTTCTAAGAAATGTTCTAGAAATGGCCCGAAGGGAGAAAGCTCCTCCTCAGATAGCAGCTATTTCTAAGGAAGGTTCTAGAAATAGACAGAAGCAAGAGAACTTCTCCACAGATACTAACCACTTCTAAGGAAGGTTCTAGAAATGGACCGAAGGGAGATAATTCCTCCACAGATATCATACATTTCTAAGGAAGGTTCTAGAAATAGACCTAAGGAAGATAACTCCTCCAGATACTAGCTATTTCTAAGGAAGGTTCTAGAAATGGACCAAAAGGAGATAATTCCTCCAGAGATACTAGCCCTTTCTAAAGAAGGTTCTAGAAATGGACTGAAGGGCGAGAACTATAGAAGGTTCTAGAAATAGACCTAAGGAAGATAACTCCTCCAGAGATGCTAGCTCTTTCTAAGGAAAGTTCCAGAAATGGTCCAAAGGGAGAGAACTCCACAGATGTAAGAAGGCTAAAATACGGTTCACAAAACATGATTAGGTCCAATATCCTCAGTTCGGTTTCTAAATGTGTTAAACACCTCGAGAAGCACGAAGACTGTTTATGGATTCATCTAAAGAGCTGGTTTAAACATCTGTAAGAGAAGAAAAATAGCTTAAAACATGTGTACTTTAATCAGATGTATTTATTTTTCCCTTCCTAGCTCAGAGATAAGATTTTTGGCAAAAACACTCCTGACATTATGTAAATTATAGTTTCAGAAAATTAATATTTGTCTTTTTTTTTTTTGTATTGATCTTCCCTCCCGCAGAAATGCAAAAGCAGATTTCGCTACCAGTGATTATCAGTTGGCTTCCTAATTAGGAATCTAAACTTTTCCCTTTGTAATTTGCCTCTCTGCCCTTCCCTTTATTTATTCAATTTTATGATTTATTTGCAAGAGCAGTTTTAGTTCCCAATGTTAACAATGAATGATTATGATTTTCTGCTTCCGTTTACAGCATAAATTAGCATTTTTTTTCTTCTTCTTCTTCGTTTTCTATTACGGCTTTTCAGTAAGGAATTATAATGCGTAATTTGCTGCAAATAGATGTTATGATCTTGCTGGTTGAGAACAGGCCCATAAACTTGTAGAAGTGATAAAAATGGAATCAATTACTTCTCAAATAGAAGCTGTTTACAACCTTCCCACGGAAACTTGCCACTGATAGCACTTGTGACAAATAATTAAATTTCCTAAAAACAACATTCATTGAATTGTATTGCTTTTTTACGAACGGCTCATAGGGAGCCTACCATTCTTCCCTCCCTTACGAAGCAACGGAACAAAAGCCCATGCATTGCTCCATCAATAAGTTATCTTTAGATTTTCTTATTGTATATTTATTTAAAAGCCACTTGGAAAATAATGATGAATAATCCAGGGCTTAACAATAGTTACTCACAAAATGAATCACCCTGGGATATTAGCTCAGAAAGGCTCACGAGGAATGAAATATTAAAATATATGCGCTCTGGAAGCCGCTCACATGCCATAACTTCTCCTCGCTTCTTACTGGAGGTTGTTAATTAAAATTAGATTCTGGTATATCTCAGGGCTGTGCAATGCATTGGATTGGATTTCCAGAAACTCTGCAGGAGTTTTAGCATCTGTCAAATCTCTTAAAGGAGCTGTCTTTTTCCTGCCTATAACTGTGATTGTTTTCCTCGGGTGCCAAAAGCGTGCGCATGCGTAACCCATAATCCAATGTCCTCTCACCCCCACGTATGCCTGCACGACCCCCATTTGCTCCCCTCACCCCTGCACATGCACGTGAGATCCCCCCTCGGAGGCACGTGTGACGCCCATGCGCTCCTCTCACCCCCACGCATGGGCGCGCAATCCCCGTTTTGATGCTAGCACGCATGCCATAGTTTTGCCATCACGGCCCTATAACTTTGAGAAAAGGCTGAAGTGATTTGAGAGAGTGGATGCCATGTTTGGACTTACTCACGGTTTGAAGAAATTTTGTGAGATGAAGTCTGAACACCTCGCACGGCCCTATCCTACCACATAGCCACTGAAATAATAAGAGTTTTAAATGTATAAGCCATCCGCCCCTGTGCCTTTTTGTAGTTTGCATGGAATTTGGCTTCTTCTCTACCTCAAGTTAGTTATAAGATTCCTTCCAGAGAGAGAATAGAATAAGAGAGTTGGAAGGGACCTTGGAGGTCTTCTAGTCCAACCCCCTGCTTAGGCAGGAAACTATACACCACTACAGACAAATAGTTGTCGAACCTCTTCTTAAAAATTGTGTTGAAGCATTCACAAATTCTGGAGGCAACTTCTGTTCCACTGATTAATTGTTCTCACTGTCAGGAAATTCCTCCTCAGTTCTAAGTTGCTTCTCTCCTTGATTAGTTTCCATTCATTGCTTCTTGTTCTGCCCTCAGGTGCCTTGGAGAATAGCTTGACTCCCTCTTCTTTGTGGCAGCCCCTGAGATATTGGAAGACTGCTATCATCTCTCCCCTGGTCCTTCTTTTCATTAGATTAGACAATACCCAGTTCCTGCAACCGTTCTTCATATGTTTTAGCCTCCAGTCCCCTAATCCTCTTTGTTGCTCTTCTCTGCACTCTTTCTAGAGTCTCCACATCTTTTTACATCGTGGCGACTGTAACAATGCAATATTCCAAGTGTGGCCTTACCAAGGCATAAAACGCTCTGCGCTTTATATTTCCTTGAGAACACGTGCACACACACAAAAATTAATGAGAAGGCTGTGTACTTTTGCAGTAGATGTGTCCAATTCCAGAGGCCTTGTTTGTCTGTTGCTGGAATTCAGCAGTTCATTAAAGTGCCATTAATGGCCACATCGAAGGGTCAAAATTGCTGCGTCTCCCTTGCCAAGGGAAATGGAAACGGAGCAGTCGGCTTCGAAGTGAAAGAGATTGCAAAAGTTGCAATTTGGCTACTGCTGGCGGTGGTGAAATAATAACTATATGTTTTTTCTCTCTTTCTGCGTGCAAACTGAAGGGTACAGTTATTGTCGCAGGTTTGCTTCCGTGTTTGAAATACCTTTTTCCGCAGTTGTCTGTGTGTCTTCCATTCCTCTACGCAAAATCTGGATTCAGTGTATTTTCTGTTGTGGCGCGGGATGATGTGCAAACAAGGAGATTGTATGCCTTTGGGTAAACTGAGGCATAACTCAAAACTTGCAGCGGTCTTGTCCCTTTTGACAGTGCATCAGTAAGCTGTGATTAGTTGTGTGTGTGAGAGAGAGAGAGACAGAGAGACAGACAGTTGTGTGAAGGAATGCTAGTGATTAATTTTATCCCTCTATATTGCAGGGATGGGGAACCTTTTCAGCACCGATTGACGAAAAGTTTGCATGGAAATGTCTCATGCGCGCTCGTCAGCACGAAACTCCAGAAAAGCCGAACCTCTGGGTTCTAGTGTGCCTGACGATCAGCTGCCAGGCGCGCATGCACATGCCAGTTTTCGTGAACTGCCACATGTGCGAAGGATAGCTGATGATAGCGTGCGCATGTGCGCCAAAACCCCAGAAGACAGGCAAGGCCATGCGTACCAGGTGACATGGCTTCGTGTACCACTTGGGCATGCATGTCGTAGCTTCGCCATCACGACTCTATTGTATCTTCTGGTCATGTTGGCATATATAAGGGGACTCCAACCTTGGCAGCTTTAAGACTTGTGGACTTCAACTCCCAGAATTCACCAGCCAGCTGTAGTTGAGGAATTCTGAGAGCTGAAGTCCACAAGGCTTAAAAGTTGCTAAGTTTGGAAAGCCCAGGTGTCAGTGGTGAAATTCAAATTTTTTTACTACTGGTTCTGTGGGTGTGGCTTGGTGGGTGTGGCAGGGGAAGGATACTGCAAAATCCCCATTCCCTCCCCACTCCAGGGGAAGGATACTGCAAAATCCCCATTCCCTCCCCACTCCAGGGGAAGGATACTGCAAAATCTCCATTCCCTCCCCACTCTTTTGGGAAGGATAATGCAAAATCTCCATTCCCTCCCCACTCCAGGGAAAGGATACTGCAAAATCTCCATTCCCTCCCCACTCCAGGGAAAGGATACTGCAAAATCTCCATTCCCATCCCACTCCTTGGGAAGGATACTGCAAAATCTCCATTCCCTCCCCACTCCAGGGGAAGGATACTGCAAAATCTCCATTCCCATCCCACTCCTTGGGAAGGATACTGCAAAATCTCCATTCCCTCCCCACTCCAGGGGAAGGATACTGCAAAATCCCTATTCCCACCCCACTCCAGGGAAAGGATACTGCAAAATCTCCATTCCCTCCCCACTCCAGGGAAAGGATACTGCAAAATCTCCATTCCCATCCCACTCCTTGGGAAGGATACTGCAAAATCTCCATACTGCAAAATCTCCATTCCCATCCCACTCCTTTGGGAAGGATACTGCAAAATCTCCATTCCCTCCCCACTCCAGGGAAAGGGTACTGCAAAATCCCCATTCCCTCCCCACTCCAAGAAAAGGATACTGCAAAATCTCCATTCCCATCCCACTCCAGGGAAAGGATACTGCAAAATCTCCATTCCCTCCCCACTCCAGGAAAAGGATACTGCAAAATCTCCATTCCAGTCCCACTCCTTTGGGAAGGATCCTGCAAAATCTCCATTCCCTCCCCACTCCAGGGGAAGGATACTGCAAAATCTTCATTCCCTCCCCACTCCAGGGAAAGGATACTGCAAAATCTCCATTCCCTCCCCACTCCAGGGAAAGGATACTGCAAAATCTCCATTCCCTCCCCACTCCAGGGGAAGGATACTGCAAAATCCCCATTCCCTCCCCACTCCTTTGGGAAGGATCCTGCAAAATCTCCATTCCCTCCCCACTCCAGGGGAAGGATACTGCAAAATCTCCATTCCCTCCCCACTCCAGGAAAAGGATACTGCAAAATCTCCATTGCCATCCCACTCCTTTGGGAAGGATACTGCAAAATCCCCATTCCCTCCCCACTCCAGGGGAAGGATACTGCAAAATCCCCATTCCCTCCCCACTCCAGGGGAAGGATACTGCAAAATCCCCATTCCCTCCCCACTCCAGGGGAAGGATACTGCAAAATCTCCATTCCCTCCCCACTCTTTTGGGAAGGATAATGCAAAATCTCCATTCCCTCCCCACTCCAGGGAAAGGATACTGCAAAATCTCCATTCCCTCCCCACTCCAGGGAAAGGATACTGCAAAATCTCCATTCCCATCCCACTCCTTGGGAAGGATACTGCAAAATCTCCATTCCCTCCCCACTCCAGGGGAAGGATACTGCAAAATCTCCATTCCCATCCCACTCCTTGGGAAGGATACTGCAAAATCTCCATTCCCTCCCCACTCCAGGGGAAGGATACTGCAAAATCCCTATTCCCACCCCACTCCAGGGAAAGGATACTGCAAAATCTCCATTCCCTCCCCACTCCAGGGAAAGGATACTGCAAAATCTCCATTCCCATCCCACTCCTTGGGAAGGATACTGCAAAATCTCCATACTGCAAAATCTCCATTCCCATCCCACTCCTTTGGGAAGGATACTGCAAAATCTCCATTCCCTCCCCACTCCAGGGAAAGGGTACTGCAAAATCCCCATTCCCTCCCCACTCCAAGAAAAGGATACTGCAAAATCTCCATTCCCATCCCACTCCAGGGAAAGGATACTGCAAAATCTCCATTCCCTCCCCACTCCAGGAAAAGGATACTGCAAAATCTCCATTCCAGTCCCACTCCTTTGGGAAGGATCCTGCAAAATCTCCATTCCCTCCCCACTCCAGGGGAAGGATACTGCAAAATCTTCATTCCCTCCCCACTCCAGGGAAAGGATACTGCAAAATCTCCATTCCCTCCCCACTCCAGGGAAAGGATACTGCAAAATCTCCATTCCCTCCCCACTCCAGGGGAAGGATACTGCAAAATCCCCATTCCCTCCCCACTCCTTTGGGAAGGATCCTGCAAAATCTCCATTCCCTCCCCACTCCAGGAAAAGGATACTGCAAAATCTCCATTCCCTCCCCACTCCAGGGGAAGGATCCTGCAAAATCTCCATTCCCTCCCCACTCTGGATCCAGCCAGATGTGACATTTGCCGTTTCTCCGAACTAATCAAAATTTCTGCTACTGGTTCTCCTGAACCTGTCAGAACCTGCTGGATTTCACCCCTGCCTGGCGTATACCATTACACCCTTTCCTGTTGTATATTCTTTCACATATTTGATTGCCTATAGATAATGAAGAATAACTGCTAAGAATCCCTTACAAGCTATTCTTTGGTCTGGCTAAAACAGCTGTTCAACGTTTCTTCCAATTTCTGCTAAAGCTGGACATCTCACCTCACACCTGCAGATGAAGAAACAAGGTTAAAAAGCCTTGCTTGAGAACACACAGTTAAAGTACTGTTGAGAACAGCTTGAAATAGCATTTTATAATTTTAAGAGTTCGTTATCAAGAGGTTTTACAGGTTTCATTGCTCACTTCCCAGAAATACTTTCTAGCGATTCTTCTGGGAAGCTGCTAACCCAGCTGACAATATATATTTATCCTATCCTTCCATTCCTCCGTCTTTAACTAAGGTGAACTTTACTAAATAGGATGGTCTTTTAATATGTCAGTAAACTTATCCCGGATAGAAACAGTTTTCTCCTTACTACAGGTACAGTATTTTTCGGAGTATAAGACGCACCTAGCCTTTGGGGAGGAAAACAAGGGGGGGAAATCTGCCTCTGCCTCCCAGCAATTTGCCTCCTTGCAGCAAACAGTGCAGACAATATACACTGTTTGTAGTGTTAACATTTCAGACGATACTTGTAGAGATGCTGTTAAAATTGTTGTGGCTTTCTGGAAGTATACGTTATTCTCTGCTATTTAAAAGACGATACAATAGCACTGGGCCTCTTCAGGTGAAGCATTTATTCTAAAAAGCTTATTCATTTCGTTAAGCTGTCTAGAACAATAATAAAGCTGTCTTTAAAAAATAAGTCTAATAGTTTGAACATTCTATAGGCATTTATAGTTATTGACTTGCCTCCTTGCAGCAAACAGCCTGTTTCAGTTTAGCCCGGTTAGCACAAGAAAAAAAAAAAAAAAACCAGACTCTGCTTCCCAGCAATTTGCCTCCTGGCAGCAAACAGACCACTTCACTTTCAGTTTCAGTTTCAACAGGGGCCTCCCAATGATCAGCTGTTTCAGGCCGCAGGGATTGCCATAGTCTATTGGGGCCTCTGCAAGCCCCATTTTCCCCATTTGCTGCATGGAGGCAAATTGCTGGGAGGCAAAGGCTAAAGGCTTGGGGTGGGTGGCTGGGCTACATTCGGTGTATAAGATGCACCCACATTTTCACCCTCTTTTTAGTGGGGGGGGGAAGTGTGCCTTATACTCCAAAAAATACAGTACTCCTCAACTTGCAACTGTACTTTTGGTGACCATCTAAATGACAATGGAACTGAAAAACGGGAAACCAAACCTTAATTTTCATTTCAACAAAATAAATCTAGTGTATAACATTAGATCTTTTGGTTTATGACTGCTCGGGGACCAACAGAAAAGCAAAGACACACAAAAAACATCACAATGAAATAAAACAACCAGTTTAGTGAGTAGGGAAACATATACAAGCTGTCTAAAGCAAGGCAACTAGCTGAGATGAAATCTAATTGTTATTAGTTTATCCTAAAGCAAAGTAAAATAAAATGTTGGTTACCTTGGGGGCTTATTTAGGAATATTTGTGCAATCAAAAATTAATAAACTTTTCTTGGATTGTTACCAAGGGAGATATGTGGGACAATTAACAGTCTGGAAAATGTAGATTTGGTAAGCATCCATTGTCAATTGAGAGAAAAATTTTAAAAGCTGTGGCAAAAAAATAAAATAGCAATTGAGTGTGTCAAATGTTTGCTGACTAAAGGAGTAGGATGTATCCCTTATTTTTGTGATCTTGCTGATATTTGAAAGAGGAGAGGTTAGGGTGGCATAAAACTTTTTGAATAACAAAATAACAGAGTTGGAAGGGACATTGGAGGTCTTCTAGTCCAACCCCCTGCTCAGGCAGGAAACTCAGACAAATGGCTGTCCAATCTATTCTTAAAAATCTCCAGTTTCATATTAAATTTCTTAGGAAAACCACAAGAGATGAAATTCTGGGTGTACAAAGGGGGCAAACACTGACATACCACGATAGGGAGATAACCATTCTGAAGCAGATTCCCAAAAAAATTAGGGAAAAAAGGAAAAGCTATTCGCAACTGGCGAATAAATTATACCAGAAGGGGGTGTGGTTCAGATGGTTGATGCCTGAAGGTATGCTGATATTCTGGGAGGAGACAAGAATCAGAATCAACACACCCATAGAGGCACAGGCCTTTATGGAAAAAAATAAAGCGAACCTAGAAAAAACAGATGACACTACAACGGTCATACAGGACACGGGAGGGGCCGGAGCTCTGCCAGCGGGGGGTGAAGGGGCAACACCAAGAAAGCTCAGATCACAAAAATAAATAAGAAAACCACAATGTTATAAACAGACCGAAAGTATTAATGAATTTACAACTAGACTATATATGATAATTATATAAACTGATTGAAAAGTATTTTTTCTAGAATTAATATGCTGATTTTTTTTTTATGATTATGTAATAAGGTTTGATATTTTGATGTAACCTAGGAGTCTGGAGGGAGGGGGCGTCTGCCATACTTGCAACTGCCAAAATTTGTAACTATTCCACTTACCCTTTTCCGCATAAATGTTTTTAAAAAAAACCAATAAAACTTCTTGAAAAAAAAAAAAAATCTCCAGTTTTGGAGCATTTATAACTTCTGGAGGCAAGCTGTTCCACTGATTAATTGTTTTAACTGCCTGGAAATTTCTCCTGTTCTAAGTTGCTTCTCTCCTTGATTAGTTTCCACCCATTGCTTCTTGTTCTACCCTCAGGTGCCTTGGAGAATAGCTTGACTCCCTCTTCTTTGGGGCAACCCCTGAGATATTGGAAGACTGCTATCATGTCTCCCCTAGTCCTTCTTTCTCTTAAGCTGAACATACCCAGTTCCTGCAACCGTTCTTTGTATGTTTTATCCTCCAGTCCCCTAATCATCTTTGTTGCTCTTCTCTGCACTCTTTCTAGAGTCTCCACATCTTTTTTTACATTGTGGCAATGTGCCTGTCCTGTTTAGTTCCTGTGCCAAACCAGACACTTAAAGAGATACAAATGACAGATTTGATAATTTCTCTTTAAAACTGTGTTAGCTTATCCTAGGGCAGTTTGAGCTTTCTGCAGTGGGGCAAGAAAAACAATTTTTGTTGTGCTTTCTCGAAGACGTTATTGGAGTTCGGTGTTCCTTTTTAAGTCCTGGGAGATTAAGAGTAAAAGTAATAGTTCCCTTGCACATGTGTGCTAGTCGTTCCCCACTCCAGGGGGCAGTGGTCATCTCCGTTTCAAAGCCAAAGAGCCAGCGCTGTCCGAAGACGTCTCCGTGGTCATGTGGCCGGCATGACTCAACGCCAAAGGCGCACGGAACGCTGTTCCCTTCCCACCAAAGGTGGCTCCTATTTTTCTACTTGCATTTTTTACCTGCTTTCAAACTGCTAGGTTTGCAGAAGCTGGGACAAGTAATGGGAGCTCACTCCATTATGCAGCACTAGGGATTCGAACTGCTGAACTGGTGACCTTTCTGATCGACAAGCCCAGCATCTTAGCCACTGAGCCACTGTGTCCCTCAGGGAATCAGTTCAAGATTACAATTTTCAGTTAGGAATCCCTAAATCATTGTCATCATGTATATTTTAATTATGTCATTCCGTTTGTGATGCGTTGGGTCCTATAGCTGAAAGATAATCCCAAAGTCAAATGAAGACATTTTTAAAATCAGAGCATTTAAATCAGGACATAATTCTGTGTTCGTTCTCTGATTCTTCTACCAACAAAAAAAAATTAGAATTTTTTGTAATTAGTGCAATTAATGTTGATTTTAGTTCAAAGCTGAGATCACAGAAGATGTAAAAAAATTTCATTTTTATTCATGCTGCGTAGAGGTGTGTTTTTGTGCAAAACGTTGATGTTCTACTAAAATTAAAACTCCGGCATTTGAAGAAATATTAAAAATGAAAAAATAACAATTGCCTTTTCTATAATTAGGCCATTGAGGTGTCTTGAATTTTAGTCTGATCCCTGCAGAGCTGTCAAACACGTTGTGATTTAAGGAAAAAATAAGATAAGTACAGATAATAATGTGCTATTAAAGAGGTATTTAATGTTACATGTAATTATGTTGAACATACATAATTGAATATACATTATTTTGAATTATATATACATATGCATATATAATTAAATATACATTATATTGAAGAGGTATGTATGTAATAAATATTAGATTTTTTAATAAAAATCGAAAAAATTGTGAACTAGTGGTCAGTTTAATTATGGAAAACAATTAGCCTGTAGTTCCTTTAAGTCCAAAGGAAACATACTTGCTTCTAGATTGCTGACCAACCGCACTCAACGTGTAGTCCTCAATGGAACTGCATCTACATGGAGGGAGGTATGCAGTGGAGCACCCCAAGGCTCTGTTTTAGGCCCAGTACTCTTCAACATCTTCATCAATGATTTGTATGAGGGAATAAATAGGGAACTCATCAAATTTGCAGATGACACCAAGCTGGCAGGAATAGCCAACACTCCAGAAGATAGGCTTAAGATACAGAAGGATCTTGACAAACTTGAACATTGGGCACTATCTAATAAAATGAAATTCAATGGTGAAAAGAGTAAGGTTCTATATTTAAGTAAGAAAAACGAAATGCACAGGTACAGTATAGGTGGTTCCTTCTTCAATGGTAGTATCTGTGAAAGGGATCTTGGAGTCCTAGTGGACAACCATTTAAATATGAGCCAGCAGTGTGCAGCAGTTGCCAAAAAAGCCAACACAGTTCTAGGCTGCATCAACAGAGGGATAGAATCAAGATCCTGTGAAGGGTTAATACCACTTTATAAGGCCTTGGTAAAGCCACACTTGGAATATTTGCATCCAGTTTTGGTCGCCATGATGTAAAAAGATGTTGAGACTCTAGAAAGAGTGCAGAGAAGAGCAACAAAGATGATTAGGGGACCTAAGAGGCTAGAACATATGAAGAACAGTTGCAGGAACTGGGTATGTCTAGTTTAATGAAAAGAAGGACCTGGGGAGACATGATAGCAGTGTTCCAATATCTCAGGGGTTGCCAAAAAAGAAGAGGGAGTCAAACTATTCTCCAAGGCAACTGAAGGCAGGAAAAGAAGCAATGGATGGAAACTAATCAAGGAGAGAAGCAACTTAGAATTAAGGAGAAATTTCCTGACAGTTAGAACAATTAATCAGTGGAACAGAAGTTGCCTCCAGAAGTAGTGAATGCTCCATGTTTTTAAGAAGACGTTGGACACCCACTTGTCTGAAGTGGTGTAGGGTTTCCTGCCTAAGAAGGGGGTTGGACTAGAAGACCTCCAAGGTCCCTTCCAACTCTCTTATTCTATTCTATTTCTATTAAAAACATGGAAATAGGCCTTTATGATAATAGAGCATAGAGTAGAGATAGAAAATGGAATGTGACAAAAGTATGTATTTTCTTTTTATGAGTCAAAGATTGGGGAAAGATGTTGTAAACTTTGATGACACTGTTTGATTTGAAAAATACTATTGTTAAAAGAAACATTCTTTTTAGATTTTTAAAACCTATTTTTGAAAAACGGATGAACTGCCCCTTTAAATGGATACCTGACGTAGGTATAATTGCATTGCAAATGCATGTAGAAAGGAGCTTTTGGTTTTCTAATTTAAAATTATTTGTGAAGGAACCGATAAATAATGTAATAATTCAATGTGAACATGCTTAGTAGATTTTATATATACATACATATATATGTATTTGTGTTACAGCCCCTGGTATGCCTAAATATGGGAGGAAGGTCACTACTCCCTCTTTCTGTCCTTCGGCTCATCACAGAAGACCATGCAGGCAGAAAACCATATTTTTATTTTTAATGTTGCCTTTTTATATTTGTGTTGTGTTTGTACTGATAAATAAATAAAGGGAGACTAGTATAGATCTATTTCGAGCTAATTAGCTCTCATCAGCTAGGTTCAAATCCCAGTAAGGGTATGGCTAGCTGATGAGAGCTAATTAGCTCGAAATAGATCTATACTAGTCTCCCTTTATTTATTTATCAGTACAAACACAATACATATACATACACACACACACACACACACACACAGATATATACAGATATGCTGGATAGCCATGCTTTGCGTTGAAACTATGTGATCAGGTAATGAAGGAGAAATCTGGTTCATTCCTGTTCAATCCATGGTTGGTGATTGAAACACATAAGGGAACATTGCTCCTTCCTCGAGCCTAGGTGGAAGGCATAGACATTTTGGTGAGGTACCGACATTTAGTACTGTAAGGAGCCCCAGACGCCTCCTGAGTGAAGGAGTGGAACTTCTGCCAGTTCGAACTGAGTTAATGGAATGTGAGGCAACTGGCAGTTGGAACAGTGTTCTTTTCAGGTGGGGAAGGGGAGTAGAATGTCTAAGCATCAGAGCGTGTTAATATAAGGCAACTGGCAGTTGGAACAGAGTTCTTTTGAGGTATGGAGTGAGAGTAGAATGTCTAACTCCTTAGCATCAGAGCGTGTTAATATAAGGCAACTGGTAGTTGGAACAGAGTTCTTTTCAGGTGGGCAGGGGGAGTAGAACTCCTTAGCATCAGAGCGTGTTAATATAAGGCAACTGGCAGTTGGAACAGAGTTCTTTTCAGGTGGGCAGGGGGAGTAGAACTCCTTAGCATCAGAGCGTGTTAATTACTGTATAAGGAATACTAATGATCTGATGATCTTTTCGAAAAATCCTTTCTTAGCGAGCACCTAGAAGCCAAGAGGAACATACGTGCCAAATTTCAAGTTTGTAGGCTTTACGGTTCTGGAGATTTCATGATGAGTGTGTGGTACTTGGCTTTTATAGATATAGATATAAGAGAGAGTGGGTGGGAGGTGGGAGGGAGGGAGGGAGGGAGGGAGAGAGAGAGAGATGCCAATTGTGATTGTGTTGTCTAATCCTTTCCGAAGCCCTCTTTGGTTCTGATAGTAGATGCGATTTATTAAAGAGAACAGATAATCAGGGAGCCGTAGAAATCAGGGTATTAACTCAAGTTTCACTTAAGAGGGAAGTGGAACAAATTTTTGTAAAGAGAAACAAATTTGGTAGGAAGCAACCCTTCAGCCGTGTCATTTACAAGGTCTATTTTGCAGAAATCTAAGCAACCCTAAATGGCAGGAAGGAGTCAAATCTTTTCAAGCTCTAATCTAGTATCCATGGTGACTGTTTCTGTCAGTCAGTTGAGCCATTTCAGGGCTAAAAGAAACTAGGAAAAGAGAGCAGTTCAAGTTGGTCTTCCTTGGCTTCTGTCATCTGTCACTGCTTCATTGGTGACCAAAAACGAATTGAGCTTCTGTTTGCTCGCATAATCAATGGTTCTTTGCAGCTTTACAAGGCAGACTTAACTCAGTCTTGTCTAGCCTCATTTTATTTTATTTTTTGCTTTTAACCATCCTGTAATCCAATGGTGGGTTCCGGTTTGCTCGGGGACGCGCCTAAACTAAAATTAATAATAATAATAATAATGTTGAATTTATTAGCCGCTCCCTTTCCAAGCAGGACTCGGGGCGGCGTACACTAGAAACATATAAAACATAACACATGTGTACAAACACATAAACATACATATATACAAAGACATACACGTACGGAGGAGGTAATAAATTACAACATTTAGACAATTAAAACCATTTGCATACCCCCATAATAAAACCCAATATACAATAAAAAATTTAAAATTTAAAAGACAGTCGGGAAAAAACGGAAAAAAAATTACGGTTGAGCCAGGCCAGATAGTTGGAAAAGGTGGGTCTTCAACTGTACACGGAAGGAGCGGAGATCGGAAATAATCCTGATGTCACGGGGGAGGTCATTCCACAGGGCTGGGCCCATCACAGAGAAGGCTCTGCTCCTGGGTGTCGCCCCCCGACACTGTTTGGAGGACGGCACCCGGAGAAGTCCCTCTCTGTGTGAGCGAATTGGTCGTAGGGAAGTGTGGGGCAGGATACGATCCTGCATGTAACTAGGTCCTGAGCCATGAAGCGCTTTAAAGATCATAATCAAAACCTTGAAACGCACTCGGTAGACCACAGGAAGCCAGTGCAGCTCGCGCAGGAGAGGTGTTACAGGGGAGTATCTAGTCCTCCCCATAATCACCCGCGCGGCCGCATTCTGGACCAACTGTAGTCTCCGAGTGCATCTCAAGGGAAGCCCCATGTAGAGAGCATTGCAGTAGTCCAGGCGAGACGTCACTAGCGCATGGGTGACTGTGCGTAAGGCATCCCGGTCCAATAAGGGGCGCAATTGGCGCATCAGGCGGACCTGATGGAACGCCCCCCTTGCCACGGCTGTTACATGGTCATCCATGGACAGCCGGGCATCAAGGAGGACGCCCAAATTGCGCACCTGTTCCATGGGGGCAAGTTGCACGCCCCCAATGGCCAGAGATGGAAGCACCTGGTTGAACCGGGGGGCCGGAAGCCACAGCCACTCCGTCTTGGAAGGGTTGAGTTTTAGTCGGTTGCCATCCATCCAGACCCGTACGGCCTCCAAACACCGGGACACCGGAAAATTGCTCTGCGCATACGCAGAAGTAAAAAACAAGATGGTGCCACCGCCTATGGTGCTGCCAGGAGAACCAGTTCAATGGCATGGCAGGCCTGGGTCGCTGCCGGTTCCGGGCCACCAAGTTACTACTGGTTCAGCCGAACCGGTCCGAACCGATAGAAACCCACCACTGCTGTAATCTCTTGCATAGGAGTGGCGTTCTGGTAACCAAATGGAACTGAGCATTTACTGGCTAGCTGCCCTTCCTGATGCCTACATGGAGTTCACAGCAGATATTTTTGTTTTGCGTCCAGAGATAGAAAATATCTGCCGCTACCTAGGATTGAACTCACGGCCTCCTGATTGTGAGGTGAATGCTCCATCACTAGGCCACCACGCCATGCCTTAATATATCCTCAGAACAACTTAGGGAGAAGTGATAAGCACATAATTGTTTTTTTTAAAAAAGGTTTTCTAGAGAAGGAGTTGATCCGAACCATCCATTCTTCAGTTGCACCACTGGTTCCAGATGTTCAGATCTTGCATCAGAGGAGGTTAATACTTTTGGGCTGGTGGACCTTCTCATTCACCAATGGTCTGCCAAGATGAGTGGGAAAAATGGCAGAAATCCAATTTCCCCTTGAGGGGAAATTAGGATGAAAAAGCGACAGGACCCCAAAGCATCGTGCAAAAATTGAGAGTGAGAAGTTCAGTTCCCCAAACACGAAAAGGGGATGTTGGATTTGGAGCTTTTATCTCTAGCGCTGGTGTCAAAGAAGACGGATTCAGAGTTGACCCAGGAAAAAGCAGAGCAAAAATACAAACTTTGTTTTCGCTGAAGTTAAACTGTTGTGGCTCTAAATTTCACACCTATAACAATTTCATTCTACCTCTCGGGGAAAAAACAACAACAAATTCTTTTGGTGAAACAAACATTGCCCTAAAGCAGAGAAAGCCAACTAGGCGGCTGCAAAAATTTAGGTGCCGCTCATCCTATGCCGCATTTTATTTTTATTTTATTTGGTTTGGTTTGGTTTGTCAAACATGTACAGGATAGCAAGTATAAGTGTAAACATGGACATGAACAAAGGAAAGGAATACAAATAAATGGAGACAGGAGGACAGGGACGGTAGGCACGCTGGTGCGCTTATGCACGCCCCCTTTACGGACCTCTTAGGAATGGGGTGAGGTCAACAGTAGACAGCTTAAGGTTGAAGCTGTGGGGGGTTTGAGGATGTAACAAGGGAGCCGGGTAGAGCATTCCAGGCGTTGACCCCTCTGTTGCTGAAGTCGCATTTTCTGCCATCGAGTTTGGAGCGGTTGACCTTGAGTTTGTATCGATTGTTTGCCCGAGTATTATTGAGGTTGAAGCTGAAGGAGTCGTTGACAGGTAGGATGTTGTAGCAGATAATTTTATATACTATGCTTAGGTCGGACCATAGGCGGTGTAGTTCCAGATTGTCCAAGCCCAAAATTTCAAGCAAGGTGGCATAAGGGATTCTATTGCGAGCAAAGGAGTGGGGGGATTCTTCTCGTGAAATACCTCTGGACCCACTCAACCGTATTAATGTCCTATATTTGAACGAATTTGTAAGTGAACAGAAATTGATGCAATCTCTATGCAACACAAGGTTAAACTCAACATCATTCTGAGAATTGGAATCCATGCTTATTGTTTTCTTTAAAAAAAAAAAACCTGATTCGGAATAGGAAAACAGTGAATACGAGAGGTGCAGAAGATTCTGCAGTTACAGGATTTTTTCTTTCTTTCTGGTAAAGTTGCTAATACATCCCCAAAAGATGATTGACCTGCTGGCCCACAATTAGCCAGATAAAACCAATTCCACAGGAGACTAAAAACTTTGGCCCTTCAAACCTCTCTGAATGTGATTTCTCTTTCTATTTGTAATAAACAGATCCCTTTAAGAAGCTGTTTTAGTACTTGAAAAGGAAGATAATTCACTCTTCCAAAGGAGAGAAAGCTATAAAAAGATCTTTCTAAATACTCACAGCAGTATAAATAGTGAGAAAAACTGTGAGGAAGAGGAAATGGAATTGTTGAAGTCAGAAAAAAGCCAATCCAATCCTAAATTGCATTAACAGAGAGATACAATCAAGATCAAGGGTGGTCCTAATACCACTCTGTAAAGCCTTAGTAAGGCCACACCTAGAATCCTGCATCCAGTTTTGGTCACCACACTATAAAAAAGATGTGGAGACTTAAAAAGAGTGCAGAGAAGAGCAACCAGGATGATGAGGGGACTGGAGGATAAAACATACGATGAAGGGTAGCAGGAACTGGGCATGGCTAGTCTAGTGAAGAGAAGGACCAGGGGAGACACGAGGACAGTCTTCCAATATTTGAGGGGTTCCCACAGAGAGGAAGGGGTCAAGCTATTTACCAAAGTACCTGAAGGCCAGACAAGGAATAATGGATGGAAACTGACCAAGGAGAGATTCAACCTGGAAATAAGGAGGAATTTTCTGACAGTGAGAACAATCAACCCATGGAACAGAAGTTGCCTTCGGAAGTTGTGGGAGCTTCATCATTAGAGGCTTTCAAGAAGAGACTGGGCTGCCCTCTGTCAGAAATGGTGAAGGGTCTCCTGTTTGGGCTGGGGGTTGGATTAGATGACCTACAAGGTCCCTTCCGACTCTGTTAATCTATTAAAGTCAAAACAAGATTTGGAAGATTAAGCTCTGCTCAAGAACTGATCAGGTCTCTGAAACATAACTGTTGTATCACTACAAGTGACCAGTTCAGTTGGGTTGTCAGCTTAATTGCGGGGACATTTTCTCACATTCCTTAGAAATACAGATGTTGAAAGGGAGAGCTGTTCAGAAGGATTTATCTCATCTACTATTCATCTGGATCAAAGGACCAGCCTTGGAGAAAGTTGGCTCCTCTACAAGCAATAGTCACTTCTCTTTATATTCTGTTTAAGATTTTCTCAGGCCAAACACCACTATTCCTTATCTGGAGCTGCAAGTATTATTATAAAACAGGTAAATTTCCCCTCGTACATATCTGCTAGTCGTTCCCGACTCTAGGGGGCGGTGCTCATCTCTGTTTCAAAGCCGAACCCTTAGAATTAAATAACAAACTTCTTCGCTATCTGATAAAGAATTTCTCTTTGTTTTCTTGGTAGGTGATTTTCTGTGTTCCCCCTACCTTGTATTGGAGGCACTTGCAACTTTCCTTAATAATGATAATAATAATAATAATAACTTCATGTTTCATGAATAAAAGTTTATAATAGTAACAATGGATCGTGATTTGTAACACAACACATCAGATAGCACAGTTGTCGAAAACCAAAACATACAATTTATTGATATCGCTGGAGCAGGAGACACCAGAGTTGAAGAAAAAGAACTGGAAAAAATCATGAAGTATCGCGACCTGGCCATCAAAACTACACAATTATGGATGAAGCATGTAAGAGTGATATCCATTGTCATCGGGGCACTTGGCACCATGTCCAAGAATTTTACAAAACACATCAAGAAATTGCAGCTTCCTGCAATAACACCAGCGGAAGTGCAAAAAACTGCGCTACTCGGAACATCTTATATTTTAAGAAGGTTGATACCTAGGCTCCTGGCAGCAACCCGTATCAACTGTCAGCGCCAATCAATGGCATTTGTGACACATTTTTAAATGTTCAATTGACTGAATTTCACATTTAATGAATAAAAGTTTATAATAATATTAATGATGATGATGGATCGTCATTTGGAAAACAACACGTCAGATATCACAGTTGTTGAAAATCAAGGCATATAAGAGATAAAAACAATAACAACAATAACAACAACTACCACCAGTTGGACAACTAATGCATACAGACATGGTGAAGGTCGCGGGTATATAGAATGCAAGACTATTTCCCATCCAAAGTGCTTTGCGGAATATGTAGAGATGACATCATTTCTGAAATGATTGGTTTAATTGATCATCTATCAAGTTCCTCCTTCTATCCTTTATTTGCCAGATTATCTTTGGGAAAATGTCCGATTTGGTGTCTTCACACCAAACTTCTGTTTAATTTCAAGCAGAAAACTTCAAAGTACCCGAATGTTTCTGTTTGAAAGGCAACAATAGTGCAGGATTATTTTGGATATTTTTCAGCGTATCCCCTCCAAAGGCATGATGCTATCCCATGATGCATTTCTCTCTCTACTGGGACACGGTGACTCATTCCCACCATTAGATGCTTGGAAGAGTTCCAGTATCCAACACTAATACCATTATGTGTTAATGACCAGCGGTATCCATTGCCTTAAAATAGGATGTGATCTTGTTATCCATTTATTTCCTCCTGACTTTGTATGAGCTTGTTGCAAGATTGCAACCACAGCGTTCTGATCTTTGGCAAGGCGTAGTTGAATGTGGCATTCCTGTTTCTAGACCAGATCCTGTCACGTCCGTGCATCCTGTTTCCCGATCTAGACCCCTTCCTGGGGGAGCGCACGAAAAAGACAGACACATTTGGCCCTTTGAAATTGTGCAAATCACCCCTTCACGGACCTTTGGATGAAAAAAAAAGAGAGAAAAAGGATATTTGTGATTTATGGGTTTAAGGATGAGAAAGGTTAGTTTATCGGAAAAAGGAAAACATTTTGTGAACAGGAAGTAAGAGGGTAAAATAAAAACATATTTTTAACTGCTGTCAAAAAGATCAGATCCTTCCTTCCTTCCTTCCTTCCTTCCTTCCTTCCTTCCTTCCTTCCTTCCTTCCTTCCCTCCCTCCCCTCCATTCCTTCCTTCCTTCTCTTCCTCCCTCCCTCTGTGTCCTCCCTCTCTCCCTCTCTCTCTCCCTTCCTCCCTTCCTCCCTTCCTCCCTTTCTTTGTCCCTCCCTCCCCCTCTTTCTTCCTTCTTGTCCCCCTCCCTCCCTCTGACTCCTTCTTCCCTCCCTCCTTCCTTTCTTCCCCCTTCTTCCCTCCCTCCCTTCCTTCTTGTCCTCCCTCCCCTCCCTTCCTTCTTCCTTCCTTTCTTTGTCCCTCCCCCCTTTCCTTCTTTCCTCCCTCTCTTCCTCCCTCCCTCTGAGTTCTCCCTCCCTCCCTTCCTTCCTTCCTTTGTCCCTTCCTCCCTCCCTTCTCTCCTCCCTCTCTCCCTCCCTTCTCATCCTCCCTCCCTCCCCTCTCTTCCTTTCCTCCACAGAGGAAGGAAGAACCACACAGAATACAGAGATGACCAAGTTGGAATTTGAAGTCAACATGGTGGGATTTTGGGCCTGTATGACAAGAAAGTCCATTTAATATTTAATGGCCTCTTCATGTGCTCCTCAAGGTTAATATCTAGCGCTTTTGATAGTGATGGAAAACCAAGACAACCTGGGAATGTGTGTGTGTGTGTGTTTTAAATATTTACCAGCACTTGTGGTCATTTTGGATCTAGAAAAGGAAATGATAACTGTACACAACACTGCAATACTTGCCCCAAAAAACATGCCCAAAAAAACAATTGGAAACTGCATTAATATAGTTTTAACGCTCTGCTAGAATTCAGGGAGAAATGAAGCTGAATGTACATCCCAAGCAGGGAGGGGCTATACCACAAAAATAGGCAGTCCCCCCCTTGCCCTTCTTATAGGAGAGGGATTCTCAGCTAGGAACCAGCAGAGCGAGTTGGTTTGAGGTCTAGAAGTGCAGAATTGTTCTGTCAATAGTTTTGTGATGGCATTCTTTTTCTTTTAAACACTTAAAACACGTCGAAAGAAACATACACATAACTTAGAAACGACACCAGAGTCCCCCGTTCATTCTAACAGCAGATAGCTATGGGTGCATCTTTACAGTTATTTTTCCCCTTACTATACCTTCTAATTTTGCATTTGGGATCGTTTTGTTTCATACTCCTTTACTTAGTTGTTTATGTTTAGTCATTTGTGTCAGACGTTCATATTACCCTTGTTCTATTGCATATCTTTTTCTACTTTTGTATATCCTACTCTTCCTACCTTCTTATCGCTGTTTCCTGGCTCTTCTACAATACATTTTACATTTCCCGATTTCTTATTTCTATCATCTAACCATTTGTACCATCTTTCCCAAACTTTCCTGATCCTTTCCTTGATTTCCTTGGTCAATTTGTCCTTCATGATGGCATTCTGATCCTCTGCCAACTCCAAGCCAACTCTGAAAACATCTTATGCAACGTGTTACAGTGGTTATTATCAAGACATGAAACATTTTCTCCAGGATGTCCTGCAACCATTTTGTTCTCTCCTTGATTAGTTTCCACCCATTGCTTCTTGTCCTACCCTCAGGTGCCCTGGAGAATAGCTTGACTCCCTCTTCTTTGAGCAAACCCCTGAGATATTGGAAGACTGCTATCATGTCTCCCCTAGTCCTTCTTTTCATTAAACTAGACATGCCCAGTTCCTGCAACCGTTCTTCATATGTTTCAGCCTCCAGTCCCCTAATCATCTTGGTTGCTCTTCTCTGGACTCTTTCCAGAGTCTCCACATCTTTTTTGTATCATGGCGACCAAAACTGAATGCAAATATTCCAAGTGTGGCCTTATGAAGGCGGTATATAGGAATAGGAGTGGAGGGGAATGGAATGGAACAGAACAGAACAGAAGAAATGAAGAATAGAATATAGAATAGAATAGAATAAAATAGATTAGAAGGTGGAAGGGATTTTCAAGGTCTTCTAGTCAAGCCCCCTACTCAAACAGGAGAACCAGACAAGTGACTGCCCAGTCCCTTCTAAAACAACCTCCATTGATGGAGCACCCACAAGCTCTGAAGGCAACTTCTCTTCCATTGGTTTATTGTCCTCACTGTTGGAAAGTTTCTCCTTAATTGCTTCTTTCCTTCATTAGTTTCCATCCATTGCTCCTCCTCTTGCCTTCTGGTACTTTGGAAAATAAGTTGATCCCCTCTTCTTTGTGGCAGCCCCTTTCAACTAGTTCTCTAATTCATTGATCAGTCAAGCTAATTTATTAGTGTGATCTTGATTCTATTCCTGTGTTAATGCAACCAAGGCCCTTTTAATTACTATCATGAATGAATGAGTGAGTGAGTGAGTGAGTGAATGAACGAATGTCAGTGATATATTCCCTCCAGTAGTTATTGAATAATCTTGGGGTGTAAACCCTTTCTCCCCTCTTAGCTCTCACATCCTGAATCAGCGTCAGACAGCGTTATCCAAATAAGGAATTCTCGTTCAGCTTCCTGTTGTCTTTCACTCCCCGATATCCTCTTTACTTTGGCACCACAAGCAGGAGGTTTAATAGTGTTTGCTATCAGGTCTTCTGCCAGAGCTGGCTTCCACCCCTCGAGCTGACCTTTCACTCAAGAAATGTCAAATTGGGTTCTTTCCTAGAATTTGAAACTCTCCCAGAGTAGAGTGGAAGTTTCTCAGCAAGAGGAAGCTTTAATTGAGAAATGTTTATCTGCTTCTTGGCTACCTATGCTTCACTGCCTATTTTTATAATCACAAATTACAGCTCCATCGCCAACACTAAACGAATCCTGTTGCTAAATAACCTTCAACAGTGGCAGTTTTTCTTAATTTTTCTTCTCACCTTAATCTTGCTTGCATATATATATGTATGTATGTATGTATGTATGTATGTATGTATGTATGTATGTATATAACTGAATATATATATATATATATATATATATATATATATATATATATATATATATATATATATATATATATACATATATATATATATATATATATATATATATATATATATATATATATATATATATATATATATATATTTGTGTTGTATTTCTACTGATAAATAAATAAAGAGAGACTAGTATAGATCTATTTTGAGCTAATTAGCTCTCATCAGCTAGCCATACCCTTACTGGGATTCGAACCTGGGCTGTATATATCTTAGGCAGGAGTCTTAGCCACTAAGCCACGGGCTCTCTTCCTTATCAGTTGAGCCAGGGAAATAGGTATGTATTTGTGTTACAACCCCTGGTATGCCTAAATATGGGAGGAAGGTCACTACTCCCTCTTTCTGTCCTTCGGCTTATATATATATATATATAAAACTGAACACTTCCAACAAGAGAATAATTATGGAAGCTATCGAAATAGAGAAACATCCCCACAACATGAATAAACGTGACGATACCTCCTGCCTACCAGACATCTGGAAACCAACCCTAGTCAACAAACAAGCCGCACCCATCACCCAGGTCATTGCAACACAAAAAACAACGGACACACAGCCAGCACCTCAGCCACACAGGATGATACAAAACAGCCGACCAATCTACAAACATCAACTCCATCTACCAATCAGTATGCAACTACACAGCCAATCAGCCCACTTACAGCAACAAAGCCAGCACTCCACACACACCCCACCAAGAGTTATAGAAAGATGACAGCTCCGAGCACGTCTTACTCGCACAAGCATGAAGCCGAAAACACCAGTCTGAAGATGGCGAGAGGGACCTCACCGAAACGTGGCCGACTGTCAGGCCTGTAATTATATTCTTTTTAGGATCTTTGACCTGCCACACTTTTTAATAATTCTCTATGCTGTTTCATTAGTGTAGTAGTTGGGAGGGGGGAATAGAAAGGAGTAGGATTGTGGAATGTATGTTGACATTCTTTTATAGAAGCCAAGGTCATCTTTTGTCTCCGCACCTCGACACCTGGCCGGAAGAAGATGGGTGTACATGCCAGCGTGGAAGATGATGATTGGAACATGTGATGGATTTGTGGGTGTGGGGAGAGATCATGAACTTTCAACTAGGTGAACTTACAGGATGTAATTCAGAGTTGAAATTTCCATAGCCGTACTAACATGCCTGCGGAATAAATTGCACCTTTAAGGATGTTTTGCCTTGGACAATGATTTATTTCTGCATGGTATTTAGAACCCTAACAGCCGACAATCTAAATCTTACACAGGAAAAGACCCGAATACAACAAGATCAACATACCTGTACCCATGAAAATCTATGAAAACATATCTATCTATCTATCTATCTATCTATCTATCTATCTATCTATCTATCTATCTATCTATCTATCTATCTATCATCTATCTATCTATCATCTACCTTCCTTCCTTCCTTTCTATCTATCTATCTATCTATCTATCTATCTATCTATCTATCTATCTATCTATCTATCATCTATCTATCTATCATCTTCCTTCCTTCCTTCCTTCCTTCCTTCCTTCCTTCCTTCCTTCCTTCCTTCCTTCCTATCTATCTATCTATCTATCTATCTATCTATCTATCTATCTATCTATCTATCTATTATCTATCTATCTGTCTATCTATCATCTATCTATCATCTACCTTCCTTCCTTCCTTCCTTCCTTCCTTCCTTCCTTCCTTCCTTCCTTCCTTCCTTCCTTCCTTCCTATCTATCTATCTATCTATCTATCTATCTATCTATCTATCTATCTATCTATCTATCTATCTATCTATCTATCTGTCTATTATCTATCTATTATCTATCTATCTGTCTATCTATCATCTATCTATCATCTACCTACCTACCTATCTGGGACAAGTAATGGGAGCTCACTCCGTTACGCAGCGCTAGGGATTTGAACTGCTGAACTCAAGACCTTTCGATCGACAAGCTCAGCGTCTTAGCCACTGAGCCAGTGCGTCTCCTATGAGATAGGACAATGGAATGAAAGACAGAAAGGAAAAGAGATAAGCAGGGCTGAGACAAATTGGAGAAAGGGATTCTCTTCCAGATTTCTGTCGACGTTAATGTAGTTGGCGTCGGGCTTTAACTAAATAAACTCCAAGGGAGGTTGTGGAACAAAGAAGAAAATCATATATCTCCAAAAATCGCAGTCTCAGCAGCTGATTTAATTGCTCTGAGTGTTGTTCTGGGTTAGTCAGTCAGTCACTCAGAATTGAACTGGCAGGGACCCTGGGAGGTCTTCTAGCCCAACCCCCCAGCACAGAACAAGACGTTTGCAATATTTCCATCTTGTTTTGATTTGTGTCATTTGCCTTGAGTGAGATTTGCCCCATTTTACGACTTGTCTTGCCACAGTTGCTAAGCGAACCACTGCCGTCGTTAAGCTAGTAATGGTTGTTAAGTGGAACTGGTTTCCCCCATTGACGTTCCTTGGCAGAAGGTCGCAAGAGGGGATCACTTGACCCCTGGACACTGCAACCGTCATAAATTCAAGTCAATGACCAAGTGTTCAGATTTTGATCAGGTGACCACGGGGATGCTGGCTATGGTTTGAAAAGTTTGAGAAACGGTCGTAAGTCACTTTTTCCGGTGATGATGTAACTTTGAGCGGTCCCTAAATGAACGGTTGTAAGACGGGGTGTGCCTGTATTTCATACTCTGTACTTGCGGGTGTGATTTCTGGGATTTAAGGGCAACTGGACTCAACTCAACTCAACTTTTTCCACCACCCAGTCAGAGCTGAAGAAGCTTCTTGGATGAGAAGCGAAATGTCTTCCAAAGAAAAACCAGAAAGTCCAGTTGCCTCTTGAAAAAAAAGCACCTTTGGGACAATCACGATCTGAATGACTTAGAATCTCCATAGACAACTCAACTCAACTCAACTCAACTTTCCCCACCATCCAGTCAGAGCTGAAGAAGCTTCTTGGATGAGGAGCAAAACGTCTTCAAAGAAAAACCAGAAAGTCCAGTTGCCTCTTGAAAGCAAAGTACCTTTGGAACAATTATGACCTGGATGGCTGAGAATATCCATAGACAACTCAACTCAACTCAACTCAAATTTCTCCACCATCCAGTGAGAGCTGAAGAAGCTTCTTGGAGGAGGAGCAAAACGTCTTCAAAGAAAAACCAGAAAGTCCAGTTGTGTTTTGAAAAAAGCACCTTTCAAACAACTATGACCTGGATGGCTGAGAATCTCCATAGACAACTCAACTCAACAACTCAACTCAACTCAACTGATTGGGGTGCCTTTAGAAGAATCTGTTAAGACACCCAAGAGCTCATTCATTGTTGCTCCTCTTTTATCCCCGAGGAAAGAGAAGGCTTGTTGTAGAATGCCTACAGGCTTTACAGAAAATTGCTGGTTTCAGAGAAGAGGATGCTTTCAAGACAGCGGGGTAGCGATAACAGACAATAGTAACATGTCAAAATCTGTTAATGGAAGTGACAGAGAGATGCGCCTTAGATCTCTCTCAACCAAAGCTTTAGATTCGATGCCTCCTTAAAGAAGAGAGTTTTAGCTAGAATGTAAAAAGGGCAGCATCCATGACTATCTTATTTGTCTGATTTGTTTTGTTGGCTTGTTTATAAATTAAAATTCCAGTGGAGTCTCTTGTCCCAACTTCTGTTCCTGTGTGTCCCGACCGAGGCTTCCCCAAAAAGCATGAGGCAGAGTCCTGGTCCTGGCAAAACCCGTTTTATTAAACAAATGTGAATTTCTCCCATTCACCTTCAGCCAAGCCCTGGCAAACAGTCTTTCAAAGGAATATTTATGACCACAGACCTTATCTAGCTTGGAAAGCTGCCATGTAAATATTTCCCAAATGAGGTGCTGTGCAAGGAAAGACTTGGCACAGATTTACGGACAGATCTTCACACTCCTGAAACGAACGAAGGAACGAATTGTTTCCTGCAAAAGTCCATTTCCCCTTTCGCTCCTCTTTTGCTTCCTATCGGAGGGGCCAATCACCTCCCAGGTGTGGCTTTACTCCCAAGTTGACCCTGCTTTCTTAGTTGTTCTTGTCTTCTGGCAGCTCTGCACATGCGCACACTGGGAACAGGCTCCAGCTGTTCCTCTGCCTCAGTGCTGTCTCTGCCTCCGATGTAGAGCCATCCTCTCTGCCTCCGATGCAGAGCCATCCTCCGAGCCTTCCCCTGTTCCTCCCCAACCTCCTCACTGTCTGACTCTGCTGCCAGCTTCGCAGGCCGCTGGCGGGCCACAACACATCCGATCAGACCTGAAGAAGCTTCTGGGATAGAAGTGAAATGTCTTCAAAGAAAAACCCAGAAAGTCCACTTGCCTTCTGAGAAGAAAAAAAAGCACCTTTGGGACTTCAGAGGAAAAGGCAGACGAGAGGGTATGACGGTTGGGAATGAAAACGATTCAGTAGCTCTGCTGGCTTTCACTACTGCTGACTCCCCCCTGGTTTCTCTCTACAGATGGAGCCACTTTGATTTCTTTGCCCTGTTAGACCTTTGCAGTTCTTCCAATTTTGCTTCTGTAAATACTTTAGTTTGTATTATAAATGGATATTGATTGGTTAGTCTCCGTTCCCTTATTTCTAATTCTGGACGTTCTTTACCGAAGGGGTACATTCTTTCTAAATATCCTCTTGTCACCCGGATTTGATTTGTAATAGCTTCAAATATTTGTCAGGGCGAAAAAAAACCTTTTCTTTCAGTAGCCCTGTTGCTTGCTGGACTTGTACTCTGACCAAGAGCATGAAACTAACTCCCAACAAAACCCCCTTTTATTAATTGACTGTGAATTTTGTTCATTCCCATCCAGCAAAGTCTTTCAAAGTAGGATTTATGGTCACAGACCTTATCTGGCTTGGAGAGCTGCCAGGCCGATATCTGCAGAACTTGGCAAAGAGTCTCGGAGAGTCACGAACCAATTAAGTGAACTAATGGTCTCCTGCAAACTCCACTCCCCCTTCACTCCTCTTTTATTCCCTCTGGGAGGGGACATTCACCGTCCACCTAAGTCAACCCCTGTTCCTTAGCTGTTCCCTTCATCTGGCAACTCTGCACATGCGCACACTGGGAACAGGCTCCAGCTGTTCTTCTGCCTCACTGATGTCCGACTCTGAAGGCAGTTGATAACTGGCATACGGCCCTGTCCCCCTCTCTGCCTCCGACACAGAGCCCTCCTCAGAGCCTTCCCCAGACTCCCAAGAGTGGCCCAGGTTCCTCCCCAACCCTCCTCACTGTCCGAATCTGCTGCCAGCTCCACTGGCTGCTGGTGGGCCACAACAGCTTGGTTGCTCAGCCAACATTCCTGAGTCCTACGGGCCATTTTTCTCCAGGTGTCTAGAAACTCCAATTCTCCTTGACCATGGATCTGGTATAGATTTCTGTCCATTTCCTTATTCTTGTAAATGCAAGGAAGATCATAAAATGGGGCAAAACACCCTTCATTCATCACCTTGCCTAGCCTTGGAAATTCTGGTCACAACAGTGCTTGCAAGTCAAAGGCTTACCTGTATATACAGGTAATCCTCGACATACAACAGTTCATTTAGTGACAGCTACAACGGCACCTAAAAAAGAGACTTTTTCACACAACCGATGCAGCATCCTCAGGGTCACATGGTCAAAATTTTGTTGTGACCCGCCAGTGGCCAGTGGAGCTGGCAGGAGATTCGGACAGTGACGAGGTTGGGGAGGAACCTGGGCCAGTCCTGGAGTCTGAGGAAGACTCTGATGAGGGCTCTGTGCCGGAGGCAGAGAGGGGGCCAAGGCCGTCTGACAGTTATCAGCTGCCTTCAGAGTCAGACATCAGTGGGGCAGAAGAACAGCTGGAGCCTGTTCCCAGTGTGCGCATGCGCAGAGCTGCCAGAAGAAAAGAACAGTTCAGAAATCAGAGTTGACTTGGGAGTAAAGCCACACCTTGGAGGTGATTGGTCCCTCCCAGAGGGAATAAAAGAGGAGTGAAAGGGGAGGGGGCTTTTGCAGGAAACAATTTGTTCATTCATTTCAGGAGTGTGAAAATCTGTCCATGAATCTCAGAGACTCTGTGCCCAGTCTTTCCTTGCACAGCATGGCGTTTGGGAAAATATTTCCATGGCAGCTTTCCAAGCTAGATAAGGTCTGTGGCCATAAATCCACCTTTGAAAGGCTCTGCCAGGCCTTTGCTGAATGGGAATGGGAGGAATTCACATTTGTTTAATAAAAGGGTTTTTTTCGGGACCAGGACTCTGCTTTGTGCTTTTTGAGGAAGCCTAGGTTAGAGCAAATTCAGACAACAGACTCATACTTATGACGGTTGCAGTGTCCCCGGATCATGTGACCTGTTTTTGTAACTTTCCAACAAGTGAAGTCAGTGGGGAAACCAGATTCACTTAACATCTGGGTTACTAATGTAAAAACTGCAACGATTCACTTAAAAGCTGTGGCAAGAAAGGTCATAAAATGAGGCAAAATTCGCTTAACGAATGTCTCCCTTAGCAACAGAAAGTTTGGGGTTCGATTGTGGTGATAAGTCAAGGACTACCTGTATGTGCCTGTGTATAAACATTTGTCTATTGTTTGTGAATTAATCTCTCCCTCTCAATGTCTTTATCTATATACATTTTGTATGTTATAAATAGGTGGGCATATGTGTATTTTTCTTATTAGTTTATGTTAATTGCCGCAATCTTGTTACTGAACTTTTAAAATCTAATTTTATTTTATTGCTGTTTTAATACCTGCAAACAGCTTAGAGAGCCTGCAGGAATTGAGGGAGTAGATAGACTGCATAAATTAATCTTAAAAATGGGTCTTTTCAATCAGAATAGAGCTGGAAGGGATCTTGGAGGTCTTCTAGTCCAGCCCCCTACTCAAGCAGGAGACCCTATACCCATGATGGTGAACCTATGGCATGTGTGCCACAAGTGGCATGTGGAGCCATTTGTTAGGGCACGCGAGGCGTTGCCCTGTCAGCTCCAGCGTTGCCCTGTCAGCTCCAGCGTGCATGCATGCGCTGGCCAGCTGACTTCACCCTTCATTTTTGGCTGTTTTTCGCTCTCCGGAGGCTTCAGAGAAGCGAAACTTTCAGATTCGGGTTAATGTCAGGGTTCCAAGTAACACTTCCAAGGAACGAAGACTCCGAGGCTTGAGTTTCCATTTTATTAGAGATGTCCTATTGGCACATCTGGGAAAACCCGAATCTGAAAACTTCCACGTTTTCCCCACCTAAACGAAAGTCCCTGCCCAGCGCCCACATGTCCATCACATGGTCCAGTCAGGTACCACCCAACACAGGAGATGCCCCCAAGTCACCTCATTGCAGCTGCAGGGCCGGATGACCTTGACTTCATGAGAAAGAATGTTGTTATGGCTAGATATCACCCGCACTCTGTATAATCCCCCCTCCCATATTCCCACAGTGGAAAATGTGGCAGGGCCGAAGGCCCAATGTAAAAGATGGCTGCCAGGCCTGATACCTGGACTGATATCAAGCAGCCTCAACCTTTGAGGTGGTCCTGGGAAGAACACGTACACCTTGGAATTACTTTGAAGGTCCCCCTTCTTCCTCTTCCCTTTAGCCCCTAGCGACTCAGTTGCAAATGTCACACAAGGACCCGGCCCGATTGCAGACCTGAAGTTGACTCTTGCTTGGGAGTTGGCTGAAACTACGGAGCTAGAAGGGACAGGTGTCATGTTCCTTCACTAGGCCAGCTGCTTCCTCGCGTATATCCAAAAGGCGTTGATAGGGTAGAGTGGCATTTTCAGGAGAGAGGCTCCAGCAGACTGAAAAATAATCCCCTGGACACGAATTCCATCGGAGCAGGACAGCAATTAACAGTCCTGTCTATCGTCAAAAGAGGAGAGGATTAATGGTTTGGCCACTACTGCTGGAACAAGACACAGGCAGGGGAGCCTTCTACTCATTAGACCAAACTCCTGGTAGTTTTGCATTTATTTTGCTCCCCAGGCTTAGCACAAGGGAGCGGTTTTAATAACCAGAAGATAGGTTTCCGTTTTCGGGGGGGGGGGGGGATTAAAATGAGAGGTGCCTACGACTTGGAAGGGACGTTTCTGTCTCCATCCCACAATGAGACATTAAATAGCATTTGTGAGAGCCACATTCCTCCCTGGAGAAGCGTAGGTGGCCGGGTGGACTCCAATTATTTCTTGGATTCCGTGTTTTCTAATGAAAACTTCGGGCAAGTCGCAAAGCTGACACTTTGCCCACCTGAAAAGATAATCATTTCGGCTGCTAAAATTGAATCATGTGCGGCTTCTTCCTTTTTGCTAAGAAATAATAAAATAATATCCTGCTCATTCCATTCTATTTCTATTCTTCACTCCATTCTTCTCTCCTCTCCTCTCCTCTCCTCTCCACTCCACTCCACTCCACTGTTCTGTTCTGTTCTATTTTATTCTATTTTCCATTATTCTATTCTACTCTATTTTCCATTATTCTATTCTATTCTTCACTCCATTCTTCTCTTCTCTCCTCTTCACTTCACTATTTTATTCTGTTCTGTTCTATTATTCACTCCACTCTTCTACTCTACTCTACTCTACTCTACTCTACTCTACTCTACTCTACTCTACTCTACTCTACTCTACTCTACTCTACTCTACTCTATTCTTCACTCCACTATTTTATTTTTTTCTGTTCTGTTCTACAGACACACACACTTGATTTTTACTTGTATGTTTTATTAAGAGAGAAAATCTTGCTTTTCTGCTTTAACTTCAAAATTGCCTTCATAATTATATGAAATAATCTCTGATGTTCTTCTGGATGAGGAGCCTTTCACCCAGAATTGCTTGGGACAAACACAGGTCCTAAACCATGATAGTAATTTGTATGAAGACATTCTTGGGGAGCTTCATCTCCTTCCCTTTCCAAAGGTGTCTCTTCCTGGGTTTATTCCTGGAGACATCACCCTGGGCTTCTGTCCCAGAACCCCAAGCTCAACCTCTGAAGGCAACTTCTGTTCCATTGGTTGGTTGTTCTCACTGTTAGGAAAGTTCTCCTTAGTTCTAGGTTGCTTCTCTCCTTGGTTAGTTTCCATCCGTTGCTTCTCATCAAGGTCAAGGGAGTTACAAATACCACTCTATAAAGCCCAAGTAAGGCCACACTTTGAATACTCCGTCCAGTTTTGGTCACCACGCTTGAGTGAGGAGGTTGGGCTAGATGACCTATAAGGTCCCTTCCAACTCTGTCAATCGGTTAAATCTTGCCTTTTAGTACTTTGGAAAATAGTTTGTAGGAGCCCCTCAAATATTGGACCTCTTCTGCATCTTCCAGGTGGATAATGCTATGATAGGAGAATAACACCTGGATATTTCACTTCAGACAGAAAGGCAAGGTTATCCTAATGCATTTCTTCCCAGGAAAAGCAAAGGGAGAGATTCAAAACACACACACACATGAAATATTTCACACATTGTTGGGCTGATACTACCACTTGAGCTCTTTCAATTTTGGTTTCCTAATATAGTATTTTCCTGTTAAGATACTTTATTTTCACTGAAGGGAATCAGTTTTCAGATCATTTTAGAGATTTCTAGCGGGCCATTCAGCTCGGATTGCCTACGTTTCGAATACTAGCAGGATTTGAGTCAATTTTGATAAACCCTTTGCTCTGTTTATCAGCAGGAAAGAATTGATCAAGAATTGCAAAACTGATTTTAGGAATCAATTGGACTTCGTATCAGTCTAGGGAAGCTTAGATATTTAGGAGTCTTGAACTCCAGTGAGTGCTGTGGTATTATGTTGTTATGATTCTGTTTGTGAAAAATCAAAGCATGGTGATTTCTGTTTTGCTCAATACTCGCAATGAAAGTCTTACTAAAGTTCTTTCAAATTGTTTCAAGCCTCTTGCCTACGTATAGAAAAATTGTAGAATATAACAAACCACACAAGTGGATTTACAGCAGTGACGTGCTGTGAGGTTAATGGCTGGTGAGGCCGGTGACGTCATCAGGAAGGCGGGGAATGGGACCACGTGTGCTGGAGGCACACATTTCTGCCTCCGCCCTCCGCAGCTCCCGGGCGCGCACGGACAGAGATAGGCAGAATGGCGCCGATCCGATCCAGCGGGCGAGCGACCGAGGATCGGGCTGCCTCGCTCGCTCTTTCGTCCGCCCGGAGCGGACGAAAGAGCGAGCGAGGCAGCCCGATCCTCGGTCACTCGCCCGCTGGATCGGATCGGCGCCATTCTGCCTATCTCCATCCATGCGCGCCCGGCTCCACAATCCCGGCGGACGAAAGAGCGAGCGAGGCAGCCCGATCCTCGGTCGCTCGCCCACCGGATCGGATCGGCGCCATTCTGCCTACCTCCGTCCATGCGCGCCCGGCAGAATGTCGGCGTTTCTGGATGACGAAGGCACAAAAGCGACAGTCGACAGTCGCTTTTGTGCCTTCGTCATCCGGAAACCGCCCTCCGCAGCTGCCGGGCGCGGCCGGACGGATGTATAATATTATAATATTATATATATATATAGTATATAATATTATATACTATTATTTCATGAAGAGAGGTGAGGCTCTGCCTCCCTTGCCTCCCCTGACCGCACGTCACTGATTTACAGCATGTACCAAATCATCATTATTTGCATGTTAGTTTTCAAATTATTGAACATACTAACATGTATCCAGAAAGTCATGGGAACATAAAGTGGAAAAAGTTATTGAAAATGAGAGGGTGAAGATCTTTTGGGACTTTCGAATACAAACGGATCGTCATTTGGAGCACAACGCTGGCCTACTGCGCATGTCCAAGATGGTGTCCTGTCGCGTTTGAGGAGAACTTCGGGGAGATGATTTTCCTTCTTGGAGTATGCAGGGGGTACCCTGTCCCCATCGTTGGTTCCAAGCCCAGCTATGGCAACTTCCTGGGACCTTGGCGGGTAACCTTGAGCTGCGATTTCCTGCCTTGTAGCCGGAACGTTGTGAGTGAAACGGGGCGGTTGGCGGTGAATGGAGAATGGAGAGCGTTTTTCTGCTGCCGGTGTGGGTGTGGTCGTCGTCGTCGTGGCTCCCTACCTGGGGTCTCTGCCGCTGCCCACGTCATGGTATTATCCCAGTTGCTCCCCCCTGTTTATGGACGTGATAGACTGGATTAGCGGGGGTGTGGCTGAGGCGGTTAGCATGGGCATTGATGCCAGTGGAAGATGCTTCGGTAGTTGGCGTGGGTGTGGTTGGAGTGGGGGGGTTCCTGTGTTGTGGCCCCCTCGCTATTACCGCCGTTGCCTGGGCCACCGTACTGTGCCATTTGGCCCCTCCCCTTGTGACACTATGGACTGGTTAACGGAGTGCGGCCCCGGCGATGGATATGGGTGCGGCTGACATGGACGGAGCTCAGTTGTTGGAGTTGTTGTAGCAGCCGCTGCTGTCCTCACCGCCGCCATTATTGGCCGCTTCACCAACCCGCAATTTATCATCATCTGCGATTTTGATATCTGACCGTTATCCTTACATATTGTCTTCAACATCGACCATGGCTGTGATGGACATAAGCCTCCCGCTACCCCCTTGAACACTGGCGGCTGCCTCCCTACTTGGCACCATGTCCAAGAATTTTACAAGATACATCAACAAATTGCAGCTTTCCTGAAATAACACCAGCGGAACTGCAAAAATCCGCTACTCGGAACATCTTATATTTTAAGAAGGTCCTTGGTTGATCCCTAGGACGCTGGCAGCAACCCCTATCAGCCATTAGCACCAGTCAATGGTATTTGTGATGCATTTTTGAATGTTAAGTTGGCTGAGTTTCATGTTTAATGAATAATGTAAATAATAATAATAGTTAGGACTCGAGCTGTTGAGCTACCAACCAGCCCCAAAGGCTGTGAATTTCACCAAAGATTAACATAATAACAACAACAACAACAACAACAACAATAATAATAATATCATCTTGACCCTAGAGAATAATAAGATCTTGACCCTAGAGAATGAGAAAGTCAAGATCTTGTGGGACTTCAGAATCCAGACTGACAGGCACTTGGCCTACAACACACCTGACATAACAATAGTTGAAAAGAAAAAAGTTTGGTGAATTGAAGATAAACAGCAAGAAAAAAACCACAAAATACCGGGACTTGCAAATTGAGGTTGAGCGACTGTGGAAAAAGAAATCGTGTGTTGTCCCGATTGTAATTGGAGCCCTTGGAGCAATACCTAAAGGGCTACCTCGCTATTTGGAAATTCTGAATTTACCTGACTTGAACATTCTGACTCTACAAAAATCCACCCTACTTGGAAAAACTTATATCCTCCGACGTTACCTTAACAGTTCCTAGGTCCTTGGTTAGGACTTGAGCTGTTGAGCTACCAACCAGCCCCAAAGGCTGTGAATCTCACCAAAGATTAACCACATAATAATATACTCATATTATTTGTGATTTTATAATGGGTACAAGTTTAGTATTGTGTATTGTGTTATTAAGTTTCATAGCAATACTTTATGGCAAATTAAAAAAAAGATTATAACATGAATCCATAGATAGTACTGTATTCCAGTCAAAGCCTTCTAAAATTGTGTTGCAAAGGTTGCGAATCAAATTGATAGTTATTAGCATCTCCCATTATTCATTTTAGTTGAACATTTCGATTCAAAGATATTCAAGCTTTGATTATTAGTTCAAGTGGGAATTTATTATCAATTATTGACCATAAAAAGAGGCAGGTAAAAATTTGATCCAGTTTTTTTGCTTTTGGTTGTTAGATGTAGCTTTCAGCAAAAAAATAAAAAATCAAATATTGGAAACATTGGAAAATCAAAGTACTTCTTTCTATAGGTGAGTGTTTATTTTAAAACAGAAAACAGCGTTGGTTAAAACTTTGATGCTAGAGCTGTGAGTTTTGAATGCTCCTTTAATTAAGGGTTGTTTGCTTGATTTTGGTCTCCATTTCTAACAAAGTCATTCTTAATAGATGGTTTATATCTCTTCAGATGGGCACTAGATAATGGATTCTTGCAATTTTTTAAAAAAATTTCTCCTTAAGATTAGAGATGCCATCATGGTTTGTCAAGTTTGTGTCCCTGACCACATGAGAATATAATATAATAGAACAGAACAGAATAGGAATATAGAATAGAATAGAATATAGAGTAGAATAGAATAGGAAAAAGTGAAAAAGTTGTGATACGTCACATGTTGACAATGTGTCATTGCGAGTTTGACACCCTTGGTATACTAGATCCAGTTCGTTTTCTTCCCTTCCCTTCTCTTCCTTTCTTCTCTTCCCTCTTTCTTTCTCTTCCCTTCTCTTCCCTCTTTCTTTCTTTTCCCTTCCCTTTTCTTTTCTCTTCCCTCTTCCTTTCCCTCCCCTCCCCTCCTTTGAAACCGATTTGTTCTCGTCTTCCTAGGGCTGACAGTGGTTGGTTCAAAGTCTCCAGGTGTCTTCGTTATCTAAGAACTCAACATCCTGTGCACATCCAAATACTTTGATCTTTAAATATGCTATTTTAAAAAAATTCTTTAGGACCCTACTTTTTCTTCTCCATGCTTTATATAAAGCAATGTTCCCCTAAAATGAAAATTGGTGGAAAAATGACTGCTCCGTTTCCTTCAAGCTGTTTGCTTGGGCTGGTCATGATATTTCCCTGTGCTTCTTCTGCTGCTATTGTTGAAGGTTAGTATTTTCCAAATAATTTGAGATAGAGAAAGCCTTGGGGGGATAATACTACAAAAAGTAAAGGCGTTGCATGCTGTTTCACATTATAGTAATTTGGTGATCGTCGGAGAAGAATATTACTGACCTAGTAGTAAAATAGCTTGAGTTGTCCCTTGGTCATCATTAGTTGATAATGAGTGAAGATATTATTGTTATTATAAATGGTCCTTGAATTGTTTTCAGCTTCCTGTGTTATTTAATGGCTACTCATATCCTCTGTAAAAGATTGCAGGATTTGACAGGACAATTTTGTAGATGTGCGTGGGGGAGGCAACAAATGATGGTCCTGCACAGCTTCACAGTGGTTTTCTAAAGAAGATGTACACAAACGCAACCAGGTCTCTCTTTATTGTGTCCTGGTGGTCTGAATAAGAAAAGTGCTACTTTTTTTTAAGGTGTTAGAGAAATAGAATAGAGTAAATGAGAATATGGAATGGAAGGGAAGGGAAAATATGGAATGGAATAGAATAGAATAGAATAGAATAGAATAGAATAGAATAGAATAATAGAATAGAATCATGGAGTGGAGTAGAGAATAGAATAGAGTAGAGTAGAGTAGAAAATAGAATGGAATAGAATAGAACAAAGAATGAAGGGAATAGAATAGAATAGAATAGAATAGGAAGAATGTAATGGAATAGAATAGAATAGGAAGAATGTAATGGAATAGAATAGAATATAGAATAAATTAGATCAGAATATAGAATAGATTACATCAGAAAATAGAATAGAATAGAGTAGAGTAGAAACAGAGTTGGAAGGGACTTTGGAGGTCTTCTAATCCAACTCTCTTCTTAGGCAGGAAACCGGCTACCATTTCCCATTCTTTTTCTTTCTTTTTCATAAGTCTTCCTGCTTTGAATGAACTCCTGCGGCAGCACTTTTGACAGATGGGATGAGACTGAAGGTTACATTTAAATGTGTTTTAATGTCAGGCGCAAAGAATGACGTGAAAGTTCAAAAGTAACTGATTTATTGCTCAAGGCTGTGCAGACGAATCTTCTCAGTCTAAAGGTTTTCACCTGGGTGAAACTGGATTAGATCAACAACTCTCAAGGTGAGCTGGACTTCCACCTTTTGTGACTACGTAGAGACACTCGGCTAGTGCCTTGCTTGACGCCTCCCCCTGTCTCTGCCAAGTCTCTCTCCTACATTTTAAAGGCTTGACTTGTTTCTGTCAATTGCACTTGGAAACACGGTGGGAACCCTTTGCTTCTAGGACCATGATGGCAAACCTATGGCATGCATGCTACAGGTGGCACGCGAAGGCCTCTTTGCCAGCACACGAGCCATCGCCCCAGCTGAGCTCCACCGCGCATGGACACGTGCCTCCCGCCGGCCATCTGATTTTCGGGTCTCTGCAGTGCGTGTTATTTAACCAAAATGCAGTTAAAACAGTATACAAGCCATCGGGAATATAATTATTTACATCCAATAAGAACAGGAAGTGCCTCACAGGAGCAGATAGAGGTAAATCCTAGAGAGGCTGGAAATGCATCACTGAACAATGGAGATGCATGCTAGAGAGGAATAAAACTGCATACACGGCAGACGTACCACTTGTAAAAGCGAAGGCATGCACGGGAGGCGGGGGGAGTGCGGGGTGTGTGGTGCACCCCCTGCCCCCATTTTTTGGTCTCAGGAGGCTTCAGGGAGGCCTGCTAGGCCCAAAATGGAGTGTGAGGGGGTCTCTCTCTCTCACACACACGCAGGGGCGACACGGGGGTGGGTGGGTGTCTTGCGTGCATGGTATTATGGGTGTGGGCACATGAGCGTGCTTTTGGAGGACAAAAGGTTTAGCCATCACTCTTCTAGGAGAATCAATCTTGAGAATTAGGCAGGTTTGAGGATAATAACCAGTGTGCAGTGTAGTGGGTAAGGTTTCAGAAACTCAGAAAAAGTCTTTGTTATTAAAACAGGCCTCAATTATACAGGTACCATGCCTTGGGGGTGGAAGGGGAGTAGAATGTCTAACTCCTTAGCATCAGAGCGTGTTAATATAAGGCAACTGGCAGTTGGAACAGAGTTCTTTTCAGGTGGGGAGGGGGAGTAGAACTCCTTCGCATCAGAGCGTCTTAATTACTATATAAGAAATGCTAATGTTCCGATGGTCATTTCGAAAAATCCTTTCTTAGAGAGCATCTAGAAACCAAGAGGAACATACGTGCCAAATTTCAAGTTTGTAGGCTTTACGGTTCTGGAGATTTCATGATGAGTGAGTGGTACTTGGCTTTTATGTATATATGGATTTGTGTTACAGTTCTGAATCTTGGTTAATAGGCACTTTTTCCCCCCTGGTGGTGGAGAGAAATTGGACAGAAAATGTCAAACACACTACAATTCACGGTGATGCCATCTTACGAGAATATTAATCGAACGACGGTCGAGTTTATTTATTTTGCAGCTAAGGACATAATCCCAGGAATGTTTTTAATGTATGTGTTAATTGGTAAGCGGAATTATAATTACATGCGTAATCATGGAAATTTATAATCTGCCTTATTTACATGCTGTCAAGAAATTAATCTGCAGAGATCGTATATTAAACTGCGTGTTCGTTATGGGGATCTCTGCTAATTAAAACAGAACCTGAATTAGCCAGAAGATGGACTCAACTGCCTTACACTTTCTTCATTCTTATTCAGCGTGGTGTCAAGAGTTCATGTTTTGAGTGGTTATCGATCTGGATTCAAACACTTCATTAATCTAAACACCCATTATATGGATTTCCCCCCCACCCTCAATGTGATTTCAAAAAGGTTGAAAACAGTATTGAGGGATAATAGCCAAATTAGCTTTTTATAGTATCTCCCTTGGGACACCAGCCGTTTGCAATGGGAATGGTGTGTGTGTGTGTGAGAGAGAGAGAGAGGCAAAAAAAGTGATTATTGATAGACTCTTTCCCCCCCGCTTTTTATTCCATTAGATTGAAGACTTTGGAAGACATTTTGAACGCTTTGGGAAATGAATGGGTAGATTAAAAAAAAGATGTTATCTTTTTTATATAAGCGCTCTGATTTGGATCTGTGGAGTTGCGGGTGGAAAGGAGTGTGATTTAGAGGCTAGATGCAGCAGAGTTTAGATCTAGTTTGGCCAGAATCAAACCAGTAGGTGATAGCAGAGAAGTAAGAGTTTTCATGTCTGTGGAGAGATCATATCCCCTGATCTCACCTGGCTGATAATGACCTGCTACGAAGTCTCACGTCCTGGACATAAACTCTTCCAACTCCTTCCTTCAATTTGATGGACGCCAAAACATCTAGACACAAAGATAGTTTCCCCCCTTCCTTTCCACTCTGCTGAACACCCAATTCTCTTGAATTCTGGGAGGAACTCTTGGAATTGAAGTCCATAAGTCTAAAAGCTGCCAAGGTTGGAGTTCCCTGCTCTGGGACATGTTGAAGACCCTTCAGGAAAAGGAAAAAGAGAGGGACAAACTTATAATTGGTTTAATGCAGGGGTGTCCAAACTTGGGAACTTTAAGACTTGTGGACTTCAACTCCCAGAATTCCCCAGCCAGCCATGCTGGCTGTGGAATTCTGGGAGTTGAAGTCCACAAGTCTTAAAGTTCCCAAGTTTGGACACCCCTGGTTTAATGCTTCTGTAGCATGAGACACTGGCTCCAGGCATCTAGCAATATTGGAGCCCATGAGGGTTTTGACCCAGGCTTCCTTAGAAAGCAAGAAGCAGAGTCTTGGTCCTGACAAAACCTCTTTTATTTACACTATTGTGAATGCCTTTCATTCATAGTCAGCAAGGCTTAGCAAACAGTCTTTCAGAGGAATGTTTATCAACACGAACCTTATCTCGCTTGGAGCGCTGCCAGATAACTAGTTTTCAAACGCAGGGCAAGGCAAAACTTGGCACAGAGTCTAGTCACAAACAGAACTTTCCAGACCGAATGAACAAATTGTTTCCTGCAAAAGCCCACTCCCCGTTCGCTCCTCTTTTGTTTCATATGGGAGGGGCCAATCACCTCCAAGGTGTGGCTTTACTCTTAAGTCGACCCTGCTTTCTTAGTTGTTCTAGTCTTCTGGCAGCTCTGTGCACGCGCACACCGGGAACAGGCTCCAGCTGTTCTTCTGCGTCGCTGCTGTCTAGCTCCCTCTCTGCCTCCAAAGTAGAGCCCTTGTCTGAGCTTTCTACAACCCCCAGGACTGGCCCCTGTTCCTCCCAACCTCCTCACTGTCCGACTCTGCTGCCGGTTATGCTGGCCAATGGCAGGCCACAACATTAAGCCCGGATTGCAACTCGTAATAAGCTTTTCAGCTCTTCATCCTGTCAGTGAATGTCTTCATCCACCCCTCAACCAGGCTTGATCTTGGCCTTGTGAACCTGGATCTGCTTTCTGGTGCCTTGGTGTATTTCTGGAGCTTCTGTGTTCCTTCTGCACCCGGATTTCAGTTTCTGACTTCCAGAGTGGCTTTTATTTCTTTTTTTCTTTTTCCCAGAGCAGTGACATTTTATATTTCTATAGCTTCAGAATTGGTTCAAGTATCGAAGGGGTTAGAGAGCTCAATTAACCTTTTGAGCAATTAAAAAGATGCCTCCAAGTAATTGGCTGGCAAGATTTGGTGACAATTTGAATATAAATAATGTGTAGCTGTCGGATGCGGTTTTTAGAAACGGAGGGTATATTGTATAGTGTAAATTTGATGGACTATAGAAGTGAGAGGGGAAGGGAAGCATTTGCGTCACTGCTGTGATCTGCCAGTGGCCTGTGGAGCTGGCAGCAGAGTCGGAGAGGGAGAAGGTTGGGGAGGAAGATGGGCCAGTCCTGGAGTCTGGGGAAGGCTCTGAAGAGGGCTCTGCATTGGAGGCAGAGAGGGGGCCAGGGCCATCTGGGAGTTATGTGCTGCCTCGGAATCTGACATCAGCGAGGCAGAAGAACAGCGTGAGCCTGTTCCCAGTGTGCGCATGCGCAGAGCTTCCAGAAGGCAAGAACAGTTAAGACAAAACGGGCGACTCGGGAATAAGGCTTGGAGATGATTGGCCCCTCCCATAAGACATAAAGGAGGAGCAAAGGCACATGAGCCTTTGCAGGAAGCAACTTCGTTCGTTCTGATCGGTTCAAGCTCTGAGAAGCTCCGTTTGACTCTGTGCTCCATTTGGCCTTGCAAACCTAATTGGCAATTAGGTCTCTGGCAGCGTTTCAAGGGAGATAAAGTTGGGTGCTTATCCACATTCCCTTGAAAGACTTTGGCAACTCGAGCAGACATCTGACAGACTCTTCACAGACTCTTTGTGAATCCTTACGGGCTGCGAATGACCATAATTCACACCCGTTTAAACAAAAGAGGTTTTTGGGGAGTAAGCGTGGGATTTGTGCTTTCTCGGGAAGCCTAGGTCAGAACAGTCCCCACCTGCCGATGGGAATTTCATCCACTTTGTAAGACTGACTTGGAAAAAGATCTTGAAGGCCACAAGCTGACATTCCTCATTCCTTAAGCCTTGTCTTTTGGACCAAGCCCATGGCCTGAAGAAACCCTTTGCCATCCCTTTTGTGTGTGTAAATCTGCTTCTTCTTTTTTCTTTATATACTGTTTGGTTGGGTGAGTCTCTAAGTGTTTAATGGCTCAATTTAACGTGCGCTCGCTCAGGTCCCCCTAAATTCTACGGAGACTTGTTAATTTCAAGGCACGGGGCAAAAATAACTCCAGGCGTCTTTTGCATAGACGTAAATCTAAGATGAAAAGCATGATCCAGACCCCATTCTGCTCCGAGTAAATCCCCTTAAACTGAAAAGTGTTTTCTCAGGTAAAGTCCTGCAGCCTCTTGAGAACAAATACTACTAATAATAACAGATTAACAGAGTTGGAAGAGACCTTGTAGGTCATCTAGTCCAACCCCCCTCTGCCCAAGCAGGAGACCCTACTCCATTTCTGACAGAGGACGTTCCAGTCTCTTCTTGAAAGCTTCCAGGGATGAAGTTCCCACAAGTTATGAAGGCAACTTTTGTTTTCCATCGCTTGATGTTTCTGACATATATTTTGGGTGGAATTGTGGTCGTACGTCGAGGACTAACTGCAGTTCCTGCAAAGGGGGGAACCCATGTCAAGTAGTCCTCGACTTAGAACAGTTCGCATAGTGACCATTCGAAGTTACAACTGAAAAGAGTGACTTCACACTTACGACCGTTGCAGCATCCCCACAGCCACGTGATCAAAATTCAGAGGCTGAGCAACTGACTTGTACTTATGACAGTTGCAGTGTCCTGGGGATCACATGATCCCCTTTTGCGACCTTCCGACAACCAAGTCAGTGGGGAAGCCCGATTCATTTAACAACCGTGTTACTAACTTAGCAGCTTCAGTGATTCGCTTAACAACGGCAAGAAAGGTCGTAAAATGGAGCAAATCCCACTTAACAAGTTTCTGACTTAGGAAACATAAATTTTGGGGCTCACCTGCGGTCATAAGTACCTCTGTGCTTGTGCCTTTAAGAGGTGTCTTTTAAAGCAGTTATTTGTGCTTTCCAACAGTTGTCTTGTCAAGTGCGTTGAGAAAGTATGAAGGGTTGCAATAGGATTTGAGGAAAGGGCTGAAGAGCCAGAAGGATGTTTAATTAATTGTCACTTTCCTAGTGTCAGGGTTCAAATTGCATCCAAAAGTAAATCAGAGTCCGAGGCAAAGTATTGCTCAAAGTTCCAATTGATGAAGAGAGCTACGTTGGCACATCTGGGGAAACCTGAATCTGAAAGCTTCCCGGTTTTCCCCACCCAGTTGAAAGTTCAAAATCTTGCCCCCACACCCATGTCCATCCCATGGTCCAATCTCCCACTGCCACGCTGGCAGCTTCCACCCATCCAGTTCTGGTCAGGTGCAGAGACAAAGGATGACCTTGGCTTTCTAGAAAGAACGTTGTTATGGCTACCTATCATCTAACTCCATACAATCCCCCCTCCCGTTTTCCCACAATAGAAAATGCACAGTAGAATAATAGAAAGTGTGGCTGGCCAAAGACCCAAAAGGAAAGATGGCTGCAGGCGTGACACGTAGTCTCCTCCCTATCCGGAGTTCCAATTCTTTAAATACTAAGACAATGCCCATCCTCCATTTTCCCTCTCTTTGCACAGCTCTTGAGGTTCAAATGTTTGAACAGATTTGATGAGAGCGCTTCCCCCCCCTCATAAAACGTGTCATGTCATTTTTTTAAAAAAAAATTGCTTATCGGAAATCCACAGGAGTAGAAGAAACCTTAAATGCATGCATATTTTATTTCAGTCATTAGCGTTCAATTAATTGTACCCTGGTTAAATAAAATGAGATTTTCTTTCTTTCTTTCACGCTGGGGCTAATCAAGTTTGATTCTGCAGGAGATCAGTGTCCTGTTTGTAATATTGACCGGATGTAATAAATCACCTTAAGGAAAAGAAAGAAGAACCACAGCTAAGACAATGGTCAGATAAGAGCAGTGGTGGGATTTTAACAACCGGTTCGGTGAGTACGCAATTTGCGCTCGCGCTTCATATATGCATGCGCCAAACACATGTTCTGTGTACTCACCGAATCGGTTGTTAAACCGGTTGAATCCACCGCTGCTCTTTGCGTGTGCAGGCAGCGTTAAAAAATCACCCATTTTCAGCTAAAACTTAACTTCTATTGCAGCGCCGGTAAGTAAAACAGCTGACGTACGGCATCCTGCTGTGCCGCGTGAATCATCTGAGCTGAAAACCAGGGAAACATAGGACAGAATAGGGCAGGGGGCAAGTGGGCAGGGCCAGCTGCTCACCAGAACTACCGGTTCGCCCGAACTGGTCCGAACCGGCTGAATCCCACCCATGGATAAGAGGAATCAGAGTCCAAAGCAGAAATGTAATTTGAGAGAACCCTCCCCAGGTTACCTTTAGGATAAAGGCAAGCGAGGGGCGGGGGAAGGCATGTCTACCGTTACAAGATTCTGTTCTTGTAACATCTTATAGTAAAAATAGTTTAGGGGGCTGGAGACATGCAAAGATCGGTTGCAGGATTTGGGTATTTTTATTATTATTTTTTCCAAGTTTTTAATGTTTTTATTTTTTAAAAAAAATATATCAAATCAATGCGAGAACAGTGTGGCACCTGGGTGTCATACATTCTGATACAAATAAAACTAATAAAATTAGTCATAATTATTACATTCAGTCAACTTATGTATTTCTAATAATAATAATACACATTTATGTTAGGTTATAGTCCATCATTATGCAATTATTCCATGTTATATCTTGTTATTTTATTATTATAAAGCGTGCACGCTAATATTCCCCCTTTCCTTCTTTCTATCACATATTCTAGCTTAGAATCATGTCACACATTTATTAAAAAAACTTTTTCTGTCTATCCATAATCTAACTTCTAATCATGTCAGCTACCTAAAAAGAAAAAAGAAAAGAAAAGGGAGAGAGAGAAAATGAAAAGCAAATGAGAAGAACCACAAAAAGAAGGATCACCCATCCATCGTCTCTTGCCTGCTTCGATATTTTAATTGCTGTGCTTTAAAAGAAAGAGAGAGTAAAGCAAAAGCAAATCCGAACAATAAAAAAGAAGAAAAATCATCTATCCATCGTCTCTTGCGTGCTTCAATACTTTACTTGCTATGCTTTTTTTTCTATTGACTTGCCTCCCCAGCAGGAATTGTCTATTGTGAGAAGAAGAAGAAATAGGATGGACATGATAGCAATGTTCCAATATTTGAGAAACTCCTACAAAGAAGAGGGGATCAACTATTCTCCTAAACACCAGAAAGCAAGAAACAATGGATGGAAACTGATCAAGGAGAGAAGCAACCTGGAACTAAGGAAAAAAATTCCTAACAGTGAGGACAATTAGCCTGTGGAACAACCTGCCTCCAGAAGTTGTAGGTGTTTCACCACTGGAGGCCTTTAAGAAGAGACTGGACAGCCATTTATCACAAATAGCATAGGTCTCCTGCGAGAGCAGGGGGTTGGACTAGATGACCTCCAAGGTCCCTTCCAACTGTATGACTGTAGCTTCCCAACTGACCAGGTTTGGTAGCTTTTGGCAAGGTGAAAAAGAGGGTCGTGGGGGAGGGCGAAGAGAGAGAGAGAGAAAAAAAAAACAAGATGCTTTTATGGAAATGTGATTCCCACCCATAATCGACGAAACCTGTTCTGTTATGAGGAATTATTCTGCAGGCTGGCAGCTGCAGTCGGCAGTGAATTTAAAAAAACGGCTTGGTCTGTGGGAAAATATGTGCTATAACCAGAGCTATTCTTAGACAGGACATCAATCCCCGCCATCTCCCATGATGCCCCCCCCCCCCAATCAGGTGGATGACATCTGAGGATGAGGCAAAAATTCCCATTATATTACAAGCATCGATATCCTCAAAACAAGGTGTATATATGTAGAAGGGCAGGGCATCCACAAAACAGCTGGATCTTTACCCTCTCTCCTTCTTAATAGGTAAAAGGTAAAGGTTCCCCTCGCACATATGTGCTACTCGTTCCTGACTCTCGGGGGCGCTGCTCATCTCCATTTCAAAGCCGAAGAGCCAGTGCTGTCCGAAGATGTCTCCGTGGTCATGTGGCCGGCATGACTCAACACCGAAGGCGCACTGAACGCTGTTCCCTTCCCACCAAAGGTGGTTCCTGTTTTTCTACTTGCATTTTTTATGTGCTTTCGAACTGCTAGGTTGGCAGTAATGAAACACCCACACTTTCTGGTGGCTAGCTGTTCCACTGGACTTTAGGGACATTAATTAGCCCAAGAGCAACCCCTCTGTGGTCGTTCTGCACGGAAGGCTGTGCAAATTTAATGGGCCGGGGCCATCTGGGAGTTATGTGCTGCCTCGGAATCTGACATCAGTGAGGCAGAGGAACAGGGGGAGCCTGTTCCCAGTGTGCGCACGGCGCAGAGCTTCCAGAAGGCAAGAACAGTTAAGACAAAAGGGGCAACTCGGGAGTAAGGCTTGGAGATAATTGACCCCTCCCATAAGACATAAAGGAGGAGCAAACGGACGTGAGTCTTTGCAGGAAGTAACTTTGTTCGTTCTGATCGGTTCAAGCTCTGAGAAGCTCCATTTGACTCTGTGCTCCGTTTGGCCTTGCAAAACTAATTGGCAACTAGGTCTCTGGCAGCGTTTCAAGGGAGATAAAGGCGGGTGCTTATCAGCCTTACCCTGAAAGACTGTGGCAGACATCTGTCGGACTCTTCACAGACAGTTTTTGACTTCAACTCCCAGAATTCCCCAGGCAGCATGGTCCAGGCAATCTTAAAGTTGTCAAGGTTGAGAAGCGTTGGTTTACTGTAATTTATTATTGAATTATAGTCAATCATTTTGACTACTCTGAAAAATAAAAATAAAAAGACATTTTGGGGAAATTACATTTCTATGGATTTTTCTGGACTGCTCTTTTGCTATTGACTTTGAGGAAATCAACTCTGTTTCCAGACAAGGGATTCTTGGTTTAGAAGGTTGGTTCGATGACCTTTTTATATCCCCCCAAATATAAAAACAAAATAGCAGTATTGAATGGAAATCCCCTTTGCTAAGTCTTCGTGCCCCCCTCTTCTTTGCAGCTGGGGTACGCACGACAGTCCGAGTTTCATTACACTGTCAGTCATTTGGACTTCATTCTCCTTTCTAATTCCTAATTGATTGATTTATGTTAGTTAAGTAGGCAAGAAAGACAGTCCCGTCTTCATAAATGCTGAGTTATTTCATATTGTGTGGAAACTCTACCTTATCAGGAATTGTAATTGCAAAAATTGTGTTATGTTTTACTCTGATGATTATTTTTCTTTTAGTCTCTGGTCATTATCTATCTGTCTGTCTCTCTGTTTCTGTCTGTCTCTCTGTCTCCCCTACCATCTATCATTGTCTCTCTCTCTCTCTCTCTTTATCATATCTATCTATCTATCTATCTATCTATCTATCTATCTATCTATCTATCTATCTATCTATCTATCTGTCGTCATCTATTTATATCTACCTTCTCTCTCTCCTCTCTCTCTCTCTCTCTAATCTATAGCTCCCTCCCTCTATTAATGCTGAAGAATTTACTCCTTATATGGATCCCAAGCTACAAAACATACTCCTTCAGGGAAAAGTTTGGCTCTATCACCCAAGTATCATCCAAGGAAGACAATACGACAGTTCAAAGAAAAGTATTTAATTATGAATTATTTTAACATTTAACATTCCCTTGATTTTTGATTGCCTCAAATTTATTTATACTTTGCATTTTTAAAAAGCCTCTTGAGTGCCATGATGAATGGAAAAGTGAGATAAATTCAGCAATCAATCAGTAAAAAATAAATAAAATATCCGATCAGTTACTAGAGTTGGTGGGGTTTTGAAGAAGTACAGTGTCAACGGAAGAGATGCATTCAACATAACATTGCTTGGTTATTTCTTCAAATCCTACCCTGAATGACAGCCTTATTCATCCGGCCCAAAATTAACTTCACAGTGGCAAATTATAGATACATAGGTCCTGATCTACAAAGCCATCACAGTATATGAACCAGAATGAAACCTTTATTACTTATATGGAAGGGATTATGGGGCGCTTATTTTATATTCCATTTTCATGAATTTTTGAAACATAAATGTAAATTGGAAATCTCTTTGTAACATTGCCTTAAACCAAAGGGGGTGTTTTATTACTGAATTTGCATGATTTTTTTTTCTTATAAAGGCAGTAATTTATCAATATAGCAAAAATAAAATGCTAGACATTTTTCTCTGATGACCAGTTCCCCATTTTAAAAAGAACTTCCTGGATACAACATCATCTATCTCCTGTTTTACAAAACAGTTGCTGTGCCCCGCCAGTGGCCAGCTGCAACAGATTCGGACAGTGAGGAGGTTGGGAGGAAGATGGGCCACTCTTGGGAGTCTGGGGGAGGCTCTGATGAGGGCTCTGTGTCGGAGGCAGAGAGGGGACCAGAGCCGTATGCCAGTTATCAGCTGCCTTCGGAGTCAGACATCAGTGAGGCAGAAGAACAGCTGGAGCCTGTTCTCAGTGTGCGCATGCGCAGAGTTGCCAGATGAAGGGAAGAGCTAAAGAACAGGGGTCGACTTGGGAATAAGGCCGCAGGTAGAGGATGAACGGCCCCTCCCAGAGGGAATAAATGGGGAGCGAAAGGGAAGTGGAGTTTGCAGGAGACAATTAGTTCCCTTAATTGGTTGTTGACTCTCCGAGACTCCTTGCCAAGTTTTGCAGATCTCGGCCTGGCAGCTCTCCAAGCCAGAGAAGGTCTGTGACTGTAAATCCTCCCTGGAAAGACTTTGCTGGATGTGAATGAGAGGAATTCACAGTGAATTAATAAAAGGGGTTTTTATGGGGACCAGGAGTTTACTTCAGGGTCTTGGGAAGCCTCGGTCAGAACAACAGTCCTTTCAGCAGATCCATGAAGGCTACACACCGTTTGCACCACTCAGGTGACCCTGAGGACTCAGATAAATCCCCAAGTGGCCTCAATGACTCTCTAAAAGGATGCAAATGACCAGCTGTCTGCAAGGAGCATCAATCCTTCCATCTCCCCACCATCCAGTCAGAACTGAAGAAGCTTCTTGGATGAGAAGCTAAACATCTTCAAGGAGAAACAAAGTCCAGTGGCCTTTTGAAAAAGCACTTTTGGGACAACCATGACCTGGATGACGGAGAATCTCCAGAGACATAAATTTCCTGTTCTAGTTTCTGCTGAAGCAGGTAGATATGTAATTATATCAGCTCCTGAAAGGCATTTCCTCTCAACTCTAGTCAATCAAACCTGTCAATTCTTTATACCAGGATTCTGGTATAAATCTGAATGATTATGAAGGAATGATTCTGGTACACAGATTTGAAAAAAGTTCAAGGAAAAACCACTAAGATGATTATAGGCCTGGAGACTAAAACATAGGAAGAACAATTGCAGGATTTGGGCATGGCTAGTCTAGAGAAAAGAAGGACTAGGAATACCAGTCTTCCAATACTTGAAGGGCTGCCCCAAAGAAGAGGAGGTCAAGCTATTTTCCAAAGCACCAGAAGGCAGGACAAGAAACAAATGGATGGAAACTCATCAAGGAAAGAAGCAACCTGGAATTAAGCAGAAAGTTCCTAAGGGTGAGGACAATTAACCAGTGGTTGCTTTCAGACATTGTGGTTCTTACTGGAGACTTTTAAGAAGAAACTGGACAGACACTTGTCTGGAATGGTATAAGGTCTGCTTGAGCAAGGGGCTGGATTAGAAGACCTCCAAGGTCCCTTCCATTTCTGTTATCTTGTTCTGTTCTGTTCTGTTCTGTTCTGTTCTGTCTATCTATCTATCTATCTATCTATCTATCTATCTATCTATCTATCTATCTATCTATCTATCTATCTATCTATCTATATCTCCTGATTTGATAGATAGAGAGATAGATAGAGATAGATAGAGATAGATAGATAGATAGATAGATAGATAGATACCGTAGATAGATAGATAGATAGATAGATAGATAGATAGATAGATAGATAGATAGATAGATAGATAGATAGATAGATGATAGATAGAGATAGGGATAGGGATAGATGATAGATAGATGATAGATAAATAGAGATAGATAAATAGATACCGTAGATAGGTAGATGATTGATAGATAGATAGATAGATAGATAGATAGATAGATAGATAGATAGATACATACATAGATACATACATAGATACATAGATACATAGATAGATAGAGATAGAGATAGATGATAGATAAATAAAGATAGATAGATAGATAGAGATAGATAGATAGATAGAGATAGATGATAGATAGATACATAGATAGAGATAGAGATAGAGATAGATGATAGATAGATGATAGATAAATAAAGAAAGATAGATAGATAGATAGAGATAGATAGATAGATAGATAGAGATAGATAGATAGATGATAGATAGATGATAGATAAATAGAGATAGATAGATAGATAGATAGATATAGATAGAGATATAGATAGATAGATAGATAGATAGATAGATAGATAGATAGATAGATAGATAGATAGAGATAGGGATAGATGATAGATAGATGATAGATAAATAGAGATAGATAGATAGATAGATAGATAAATAGAAATAGATAGATAGAGATAGATGATAGATAGGGATGGATGGATGGATAGAAATATATAGATTGTTAAACAGAGACAGACAGGCTCGCACGCGCGCGCACACACACACACACACACACAGACAGAAATAGAAAGATAGGCATAAATAGATATATAGATTGATAAACAAGCAGGCAGGCAGACAGATAGATTTATTAGTTTCAACTTTTACAAAAGAAGGAAGCAATGGCAAGACATTTCTACCTTGTTTATGTTTAATTATAAGGCTGTCTAGTTATCACGCAACTTGTATCAAGAAAATTGTGTGAACTTGACAGCTACCCAATGATGAAGCCGGAAGCCACTTAGCCGATTACTGGGATTACTGGGGAGGGGAGGGGAATCAGCTTTTCCTGGGGAGTTCTGGAGGTGATGATGGGGCTGAGTCCAAGCCGTAAGTAAGTTTGGTGATAGGTGGTGTCGATGAGTAGTGAAAGGGGAGTTTCTCATTCCACGTGACACGCGTGGACTCGGAGAAGCTTGAAAGGAAGTTGAGTTGAGACTAGCAAAGTGGGTCCTTTTCAAAGAAGTGAGTTGAAGTGGACTGGAAGTTGATGACTCCATGACACGTTGAAGATCCAAACCCACAGAAAGGAATGCACAGAAGTCACACAGCGAAGACTTAGAATAAACTTTATTGCCACTTTATGCGCTAATTGGAATACATTAAAATGAAATATCGTTACGTGCGACTCTCAAAGGGTCACCGTAGTATTTATTTTTTTAAAAAAATGCTTTACACACGCACCATCCTTCCGTCATGGCCCTGAAATGTGCCAGAAATTGTAAATCTGTTAAGCAGAAGGGAATCCTATCCTAGTCAGGGGTGAAATGCTAGCAGTTCACCCTAACCAGTTCACCCGACAATCAGCTGTAACACACAAAACAATACAATACAGTACAATACAACAGCAGAGTTGGAAGGGACCTTGGAGGTCTTCTAGTCCAATCCTATACCGTTTCAGACAAATGGCTATCCAACATCTTCTTAAAGGCTTCCAGTGTTGGGGCATTCACAACTTCTGGAGGCAACTTCTGTTCCACTGATTCATTGTTCTGACTGTCAGGAAGTTTCTCCTCAGTTCTAAGTTGCTTCTCTCCTTGATGAGTTTCCACGATTTATATTAGCTAGAATCGTTGGGATTTCCTGCTTTCTAGCTAATATAAATCACCTGGCACAGCGTAATTCTCCCCCGATACACTGTTAGCTAGCAAACGGTCACGGAGTCGCCGTTTAAGAGGCTCGCGGTGGGGCAGAAGTGCAGCCGGGGTGACGGAGGTGCCTGTGTGCATGCACGGATGGTGGTGCTCGCGGTCACGGAGGGGGTCAGCCTGAAGCTAGCGGGGATAGTCGCTGGGATACATGCGAGCGCGTTAAGAGGATAGAGTGATCGACCGCTTGATCCCTGAGAGTGAAAATGGCTTGAATCTTAAGTGATTGCACAATACCAGGGCCCTTCAAGCTTTCAGGGTATCCCCCCCGCAGGGGGACAAAAAAATAAGAATGAGAAAAGAAGGCAAGTAGATACGAGTGCGTGATTGGCCTTATAGAAGGGGCGTGTGGAGAAAACTGGCCAGGGAGCGGGGGTTGACAACTGTTTTGGAGATCTCAGGCGTCGTTGACACTGGCTGAAAGTCGGTAATATAGTTCCTACTTTGTTTATATATCCGGGTGTGGTCGACAAGAGGGAGGAGTGCAGGAATTACGCGAGAATATCGGGGTTGGTGGGGGGGCTCGGGGCATTATATGGTGTATGGTGGTTGTGACAACGTAGGATTTGATTATATATTTATTCACCTCATGGAGTAGTGTAAAACAGTGTGAGATAAGTGATGTGGGCTGGGTGTGAACATGAGCGACAGTCCATAGAGACAAATAGTCGAGGAGATAGGGAGACTAGAAGACAGAGTACCGAGAGAAAGAGATCTAGTAACGCTCTAGCTGTGTGAGTAGAATGGTCGCGAGTGTAGAGTAAGGAAGACGTAATAAATAGTCGCTGTGCGTCGCGTGTGGTAGCGGAGTGCAGTGTTGGCTGGAAGGAGTAGGAGATGTTTGGGAAGTTAGGTAGATCAGTGGCGGAGGAGCGTAGAGCGATTCGGTAGAGGTGATGTGATGGAGTTATTTATGGAGAAAGTGTTCGAGGGAGGTGGTCGCGTGCTAGATGGAGGTATGCAAACGCGATATGCGACGCGGATCTCTAGCCCGAGCAGCGTGAAACTCGGATAGTTAGAGAGCGTCTAGAGCTGATGCTTATGCACTCGCGACGGGGGAGTGTGACATGATGGGCTCTTCAATGCACGGGCTCTATCTGCCGCCGATGGTACAGCGGCGGAGCAGCCAGTGGCCTGTTAGTGTTCATATCGCCGCATATATAAAGTGGTCGCATCTGATATCGGGTTGGCATCTGGGATTAATCCCTTCCTCTTGCTCGGATCCTTCCCGCACTATTGGACACTCTGTGGTTAAGATGTGAGTTACGCAGTTACAGGTCTTCAAGACTCGCAGGGTTCAAGTTGGTACTACATTCATCTTAATCATGAGGGGCATCGCGGCGTTTCATAAAACTTCCTCACTTAGAATTTTCACCGGTGAGGCAGGGATATATGAGCTGTGTACGCGTTTTCTCTCTTGTACTGAGATTATTATTGTGATGAGTAGTACATGTTATCTCTTGTAGACTAACAGTCTATGTCCGTAACTCTCTTTGTAGATGTCTATTATGATTATTAGTGTGGTATGTTCGACAATTTGATTTGCTAGTGCGAAGACATGTTTTTCTATCGGTAGGCGCACAATCTTTGTCATACTGATAGATAGAGTTATATGAGGTGTACAATGATCCACTACTACGATATTGTATGTTGAGTCTATGAAGGCGTCGGTGTTATTGTGTTAGAATGTGTATGATGCAGGCAGGCGTTGTGTAGTTGTATGGCTCCCCCCGATATTTGTGGTGTGAGTGTAGATGAGAGTCCATCGCGTGATAGTGAGTATGGAGAGCGACGGCGACTCTCTAATTTTTGTATGGATAGGTTCGCCGCGGATTATTCTTTTATGAGTATTATTTAGTTATCCGAACAGCGAGTGGATACTACAGAATAGGAAGAGTAAGATCAGGAGTTTGAAGATGAGACCATTGGTCTGCAGAGGACAGAGTCAACTGAGAATAGTGAACAGCAACTATGTATTGGATGAGTTGAGACAGGCAGTGTATAGGACGACAGGTTTGTGTACAGTGGGGGGGTGAAATAGGGCACAGAGACCTGGTGGTTGTGTGCGTGCTGTAGAGCGCACGTCGCCTATGGTGATGACGTGTATCTTCTGCAGATAATTGAGAATGGGAAGTGTCTTGGAGGTAGAGGTCGCGACTGTATGGGGTTTCTATTATATTCTTCTATGGGTTATGTGCATCTGCGTGTGAGTGGGTAGTGTTAGTATACTTACTGAGTCCACAGGGGGAGAGAGACACGATAGACGACACAGACGTTCAGAATCTCTTAGCTCGTTGTTATATCGGTGAGAGAGGGTGCATATACTCACTGTGATGGGCGAGATCGAGATTTGATAGAATGGGATTGACTATAGTCTATTGGTAGTGATTGTATATGTATTCAGTATAGTGAGTTGAAGTCTCTCAGATTATTAGACAAGAGGGAGGAGGAATAAGATAGTCGAGTGTAGTCTAGAGTATATGACCTGTGAGTGGGAGCATCTTGGTACAGGGGGATAGTCTGGATAAGCGAGATATGTTGTGTATGTGACGACCTGAAGGGGTTGCGGAGGGCGCGCACACAGATTATCAGTGTTGCGATGAGTAGTGTTCTAATGACATGTGCTGCGCTAGAGTGCGCCGGGACGAGGTTACAATGTTATCGGTGCCATAGGTGAGGTGGGCATAGAGAGAGGATGATATTCTTTGCGGTAGTACACGTCACCTAGCAGATGGGAGGACTCTTTTTGTGAAATACCTCTTGACATCGAACGGCGGTCTTCAGTGCTGAATGTAGATGTTAGATAGAACTCTAAAGCTACTTTAGGGACACAGAGTATAGACAACGTGAGGCGATACATTTTCGATCGCAGTACACACTGCAGTTGGTCATGCACTGTGTGATGGCGGAAGAGTACACACAGTGGACGTGGGGGTATGAGAGAGGAAAATTATGTATCGAACAGAAGCAGAATGGCTACTTATGGTCTGGTCGATGAACTAGTACACTAATACATAGACGATCAAGAAGTACAGAGTGCTTTTCATAAGTGATTAATGCAATGACGACACAATTTCATGTTGAGGAGTTTACTGTGTCGTGTTGGATGATGTATAGTTTCTATTTATATAACAATTATTTATTCAGGATATGTATTTGAGTTTTGCGATTTGTATAGGTGAGGTGTGTAGCAAATCAGGAGCGAACGTGATTGCGGATAGTGAGAGAGAGTTTGGTAGGTGGGCGAATGTAGTGTAGGAGGCTCTTCTTCATGTATGGGTAGGTTCTTCTTAGGGTGTTTGTTGAGAGAGATCTGACTAACTCATAGTACTTGATCTTTATACTGAGTTCATATCTTTTATTGAGAGAGGCATGAGGGCTAGATTCTGGTCACATTTAGGAGACTTTATACTATCATGTGTATGACTTCAGTACCGTAACAGACACAGAAGGAGCAATGAATAGGAGATCAATAGTAGGTCTTACTGACTTGCGTTCGAGTAGAGAGTTCATAGGATGATACTTTTATGTATTAAGAGAGTCTACGATATTAGAGGCTAGATATGTTGAGAATTTTCACTATATCTAGGATTAGAGCGTGTAGTTCAATGGGAGTCACGGTTGACACACATATCTTTGATATTTCAATAGACTTTTTGAGGATCTATTCCTTGTCAGATTTGGGCAGAGTAGCGCGAGCACGTGTGAAGGTTAGATGTAATCGGTCTAGATGATGTGGTCTATTGAGATAGTTGCTTTGGTTCGAGTCATGTAACTCTTTCTTGATGTTGTGAACACTGGAGTATTACTAATGATTACCGAGTGTGATCGCGTATAGTGCACAGACGAGAGGGGTGAGGCTCAATAGGAGAGCTATGAGCTTGCCGGATTACGCACAACTTTACGATGACGTTATGCTTCTAGGGGCGAGACTAGACAAGATATGAGGATACTTTGTGTTATAAATGCACACATATTGTAGATCTAGCACTAAGTGTGGTCTGGGTAGGTCATGGAATGTGCGCGGGTATATAACACACACGCATGGAGGGGGCGGAATAGAGATGATGCAAGTTTGACGTGGGGAACTGGTAGCCGTGTACGATATACGAGTCTAACACTCAAGAAAGTGCCAGTGTTAGGACAGTTGAGCGCTCAAAGATCAAATGCCACTCTGAGTAACAATACTTCGACTCAAGCATAAACGCGCTAGAGCAGTGTCTAGTAGGAGATGCGAATAGATTCCTTTTGTCTCTCAGCACTATCAATAGAGAGAGTAGATGCAGTCTGGGAAAACAAACAGGGAGCGCGTGCGTTGTGTGTTGACTCTGTCATTCGGGCAATGTGCGATCTATGTATGCTTCGATGCTGAAGATGAGTCGAGCGAGAGGAAGCAGAAGGCGAGGATACACAAATATTCTAGGATAGTGAGGGGTACATGACAGCGTATGGATACACGTGAAGCTTGTGTTTAGACAGGTGATTGTGAACTTGAGACAACATCGTTTGACAGTGCGTCAGCTTCGCCTGATAGTATAGATGAGTGGTGTACATCAGAGCAGTGGTTGTCACAACATGATATGTCTAGAGTGGGCTAGAGAGATACATATTAAGTTAGAATGTGAGTATGACACAGAACATGAGAGTAGACTTCATTTTATTATGTAGGGAATGGATTGGAGTACTGGAGGGCAGTGACTAGGATACATGGCATATCTACTTAAGGTGGGGTGGGGGGGGTCTTAGATGTTATTAAATATGAACACATTGTTTCACATTGTGTTTACCTCATTATGGGCATACTCTATATAGTAGTGATATTGGAGATACAGCACTTACACTACTGTGTACATTTGCACACACAACAGGAGGCAGTCTTAGTAGATCGAGGCTTGCAGTGACATCTGTATTTCTGATAGAGTAGAGATTCTGATGCTTCTGAGGCATAAAGTTGACATTGAGTCAGATTATGAACTGAGAAGCGTTATGAATTATAGATTTATGTATTAAACTTCTGGATTTGAGTTACACGCGGTTGGCAGAGTCTCTCTCTCATTACGACTAATGATCGCAAGAGACACACTCAAGTGAGTGATGCATTTGACGATTGTCTACATAGAACAACACAGAGAGTATATGTGAGTTTCTGGTACACCATACAATATAACGGGGTACCAAGATTTAGGTGAAGAAGAGAGGCAAATTACATGATTCTAAATAGGGGAGAAAGGGGAAGTTTCTACTAGGGGGGTGGATGAAGAGTTGGATGGTGGGGTAGTAATGGTAGTTGGTTTTTTATAGGAAGATTTTGTATATATATATGATAATGATATGTGGTGTGTTTTTTTGTGGTATGAGGTATTAAATTTTGTAGTTTTGGTAATGTGTAAGAGGAGTGAGGATGGGGGTTGGTATGGTAGAAATAATAGGTCCCTGTCTCTCTATCTATCTATTTTATACTGGTATGCGTGAGTGCGAAAATTTTTCCCAGTGAACGCAGAGTGCGCAGGGAGGAGGGGATTTATAGATTTTTGGGGGTTAAGGTATATCTATACTCTCTATAATTGCTCCTCCCCGCTGTGAGCGTTCAGCTGGGTGGAAGTGTTGATGGCGTGTTAGTGTTTTAATAACATACAAAATAAAAAAAAAAACAAAAAAAAAAAAAAAAAAAAAAAAAAAAAAAACATAAAAAAAAAACAAAAAAAAACAAAAAAAACCCAAAGAAATAGAAAAACAGACACAAATTAAAACTGATAGAGTAACAATGCGACCCCGATTTACAGATGACCATCAACCCATAACTAGCCTTAAGACTCCCCCCGAGATGCATTTAATAAGGAACATGTCCCATTAAATGAGGTCATCATTGACTAACTTTTGCACATAATAAGAAACCTGGAAAAACTCATGTTTACAAAGAGGAAAAAAATCAAAACTGTGTTATTCCTTTCTTCCAGTATCTTCTCTCTCTCTCTTATTTTTGCTTGACGTGCTTCCTTTTCCATTTTCAAGCTGCAGCAGTGGATACCTCTCTACATGCCTGTTAGATTTTAAGTATCACACTTTAAGTTTCTAATTAAGAAATTAATTAAAATACTGCACAGTTTACTGCACAGTCTGTCAAGAGTACGGCAGTTTACAAGATTTTTCATCTGAGGTGTACTATAAACACTATATATATATATATATTCCTATTCAAGATGATATTTAAAGTTCTTCAGTATCCTGTCTAAAATTATTGAGGGTTGCAAGTTATGACATAATTGTTTGAGCAAGAAATACGGTGATTAGAAATTTCAAGCACTGAAGACTGACATTGAATCTGATACGAGTACAGTAAATGCCTAACGACCAAATAAGATTTAAAAGTGTGATATGCCAAACTGTGTACAAGTTACAGTGATTTTCAAAAGACTGTTCAAGGAAATCTTAAAGCGGAAGATTTGCTGGAGGGCAATTCCTGAAAACTTTGAAAAACAACTTAAACTTGGGTTTTTCCCTTTTGGTGTTTCATTAGATCCGTGATGACGAATCTTTGACACATGCGCCACAGGCAGCACACAGAGCGGTGGTGGGTTGCAGGCAGTACGCCCCAGTATGGGCATACCGGAGCCTTCCTGGAGCACTGGATACCGGTCCGGTCCGGTGCTCCGTAGGGCCCGCCCGAGCTCCTTACCGGTCTTTTAAGTCTTAAATCTCGCCTGGTGCGCCAATTGTGTCCCCTATTAGACCGGGGCGCCCTTTGCACAGTCACTCATGCGCTTGTGACGTCCCGGCTAGACTACTGCAACGCTCTCTACATGGGGCTCCCCTTGAGATGCACCCGAAGGCTACAGCTGGTTCAGAATGCGGCCGCGCGCGCAATTTCAGGAGTCTTTAGCTACTCCCACGTAACATCTCTCCTGCGCGGGCTACACTGGCTGCCTGTGGCTTTTTGGGTGCGTTTCAAGGTGTTGACCATCATTTTCAAGGCGCTCCATGGCACAGGACCTAGTTATTTGCGGGACCGTATCCTGCCCCATACATCCCTTCGGCCTATCCGCTCACACAGAGAGGGACTCCTCCGGGTGCCGTCCACTAGGCTGTGTCAGCTGGCAACGCCTAGGGGAAGAGCCTTCTCTGTGATGGGCCCAACCCTCTGGAATGACCTTCCCCCTGACATTAGAATGACTACGGATCTCCGCTCCTTCCGTCAGAAACTTAGAACCCACCTGTTCCAGCTAGCCGGCCGGGCCTAATTCCACCTATCCCACCTCAGTTTTGGTTTTTAAATTTTATGATTGGTTTTATGGGTTAGTTTTAATTTTTATAAATTGTACAGGGGTTATTTAATCTAATTTTAATGATGTATATTATTGTTTGGATGGGTTTTTTAAATTTATACCTGTACACCGCCCCGAGTCCCTCCGGGGAGAGGGGGCGGTCTAGAAATCTAATTAAATAAATAAAATAATAAATAAATAGCGGTTCCGCGTATGCCACTTACAGCACCTGTGTGACACTCCACCACTGACGCAGAGCCCTCTCTGGGGGCACGCAAGCTGTCACCCCAGCTCAGCTCCACTGCTCAGGTGTGCGCGCCTCCCCGTGGCCAGCTGATTTTCTTGTCTCCATTCATACGTGGGGAGCAGGTGCATGCGGGGGATGCACATGCATGCATGGGGGGATGCGCGTACCTGCACAGGGCCCGGGGGGTGTATGCCTCCCCTGCAGCCTGTTTTTGCTCCCAGGAGGCAACACAGAGGGCTACTAGGCCCAGAGCGGGGTGCAGGGGAGTGCCGGTGGGCCTTGTGCACATGTGCAGGGGCGGGGCATGCAAGAAGACCATGCGGGCATTGCATTATGGGTGTGAGCACACACACGTGCTGTTGCCCACTGACGTGTGCACTTTTGGCACGTGATGACAAAAGGTTAGCCATCACTGCGTTAGATGATTAATGAAGATAGGATGTCAATACCTAAGGCGTTTCCATGACTACTGTCACCTTGAGAAGGAGGGAAGTTCCATGCATACTTTAGGCCAGAGTAAAAGTCTCATATTTCTGTACTGGGATGTGAATGCGCATGTCCAGAACCCTGCCATAACGTCCTGTTGGAGAATGTGATTGATGACCTCAGCCAGAGGGGAGGGGGCACAGGGGTAAAGGTCAGATGCCATTAAGTGTGATTTAGTTTCAGCTACACAGAAGTCCGTGCCAAGATGTTAGTCCTAATAAACGAATGGTTTTACTTTGAATTTCGTCTCGGGGCTTGTAAATTAATTAGGGCAACTCTTAGAACCTTCACATAGAACATGGAATCCCAGGGTCCCAAAGGTGCTTTTTTTTCAAGAGGCAAACTGGACTTCCTTAGTTTTTCTTTGAAGACGTTTTGCTTCTCATCCCAGAAGCATCTTCAGCTCTGACTGGATGGTGGGGAATGGAAGGATTGATACTCCTTGCAGGCAGCTGGTCCTTTGCATCCTTTTTAGAGAGTCCTTGAGGCCGCTTGTAAAATGGGCCAAAACTCACTGAACAAATTTCTCGCTTAGAAACATAAAGTTTGGGCTCAATTGTGATTACTTGTAGTTAGTTAAGGTGTACGATTGCAAACATATTATATGCATATTGCATATTTATTGCCATGATGATGAATTATCCCTACTAGAACAATTTCCCTTGGAGAAGGATCCAAGAATGAAGTCAAGCAAAATTTGGCTTACCCGCCTTCTGGGTTGTCTAGCTATACCGTGTTCCCCTGAAAATAAGACCAGGTCTTATATTAATTTTTCCTCCAAAAGGCGCATTGGGACTTGTTTTCTGGTAAGGTCTTATTTTCAGGGAAATATGGCACTAAACGCATCCATCTGGCTCAGTGGTGAAATTCATTTTTTTTTACTACCGTTTTTGTGGGAGAGGTTTGGTGAGCGTGTTGTGGTTTGGTGAGCGTGGCTTGGTGGGCGTGGCTTGGTGGGGGTGGCAGGGGAAGGATCCTGCAAAATCTCCATTCCCACCCCACTCTGGGGCCAGCCAGAGGTGGCATTTGCCGGTTCTCCGAACTATTCAAAATTTCCGCTACCGATTTTCCAGAACCTGCTGGATTTCACTCCTGCTGTGGCTGACAATCTTAACTGGGGCTTATTTTGGGCAGTAGGGTTATATTGCGATCATCCTGAAAAATCATATTAGGACTTAATTTACAGTTGGGTCTTTTTTGGGGGGGGAACAGGGTATGTATTAATTACAAATAAACCACCGAGCCATGTGTTACTTCATCATTGCTCGAATTCTTTTTATTTTTCCCTTCCAAAACTGAGATTTCCTATGAAAGAAGGAAATGTCAGCGACCAGTGAATTATACAGAGAGATATTTTCTTTTAATGCCAGATGATAATTTCCTGTTATAGGTTTATGCCAAGAAGTTGCTTCTGTAGAGAAAGTGGACGTAATGTCTGCAGAGCCAGTCTGGTTTGGAGGGATGGGGACGCTAGCTTGGAAAAAAAACTACTGGATACAATTTTCGGCATTGGGGAAAATATCCCTCTTTGCCCATTCTGACATTTTCATTCACTTCATTTATTCTTCAGCACACTGGGAAGAAAATTACAATTTTGCCTTCGACGCTGTTGTTGTTGTGTTCCAAGAGACGAAATGACAAATACTGGCAGAACTTGGGTTCTTGTGCAAATTTATTTATTTTAGCGTATGGCAAATACATGGACTTCAAATGTTAATGTCCAGTCCACCCAGCCATTCAAGGACAGGGTGGTGTTGTGACCCGCCAGCGGCCAGCAGAGCTGGTAGCAGATTCGGACAGTGAGGAGGTTGGGGAGGAAGATGGGCCAGTCCTGGAGTCTGGGGAAGGCTCTGATGAGGGCTCTGCATCGGAGGCAGAGAGGGGGCCAGGGCCAAGAGCCTGAAGCAAACTCCTTGTCCCGACAAAAACCCCTTTTATTAATTGACTATGAATTCTGCTCATTCCCATCCAGCAAAGTCTTTCAAAGGAAGATTTAGAGTCACAGACCTTCTCTGGCTTAAAGAGATAACAGGCCAATATCTGCAAAACTTGGCCAGGAGTCTTGGAGAGTCAAGAACCAATTAAGCAAAATAATGGTCTCCTGCAAACTCCATTCCCCTTTCGCTTCTCTTTTGTTCACCGTCCACCTGTTGCTTTACTCCCAAGTCAATCCCTGTTCTTTAGCTGTTCCCTTCATCTGGCAACTCTGTGCATGCGCACCCTGAGAACAGGCTCCAGCTGTTCCTCTGCCTCACTGATGTCGGACTCCAAAGGCAGCTGATAACTGTCAGACGGCCCTGGCCCCTTCTCTGCCTCCAACACAGAGCCCTCATCCGAGCCTTCCCCAGACTCCAGGACTGGCCCAGGTTCCTCCCCAACCTCCTCACTGGCTGATTCTGCTGCCAGCTCCCTCTGGCCACTGGTGGGCCACAACAGTTTCAACTTAACACATTTAATCTAGCATCGATTTTGCTAGTGTGGCAACTATTAAGCCAAACAGGGACGCAGTATTCAGCTGTGTAGTAGACCAACCCTAGTGCTGGTATTCTGTGAGTAGAGGCTGAGAGTCCCCATCTTGATTCTCTTAGTTTCTGTGCAAAATTTTTCCTCCTTGTAATTCTGGCGCAGCAATTAGCTTTAAGCTTAGAATTTAAGAAGGGCATGGATAGAGCTTCTGCAGTGGCTGCAGTTGGCTTAACCATACTTTATAGAATTACAAATTAAATTGTACAATTGCTCTAGTCCACAGTTTCTTATTCTTATTATTATTTTTAATTGCATTCTTTGTTAGATCGGGTAATGGAAAGGCACACACAGGCTTAACAGTAGCAACAGCTCTTTATTAAGTACAACAAGTGAGGACAATCCAGCGAAGGTTGAGTCTGACAGCAGCCCTTTTATAGGGAGCTGCCAGACCCTTCGACCAATAGGATTAAACCTCTGTTCCCGCCGGAACAGAGGACCTCGGTGGAAACCACTGTAGTTAGAACAAGTATCTAACATTCTTCACATTAACAGCGAACGAACAGCTTAATTGTCTAAATCTCATTTACCGTTAGGGCCAGCATGGCATGTAGGCATAGTTGAGTAGAGTTATGGAAATGAACCTAGAATATAAAAAGACACCGCTGTCCAACTGATACACCAAAGTCCCGATATTTGTTTCACAAACTGCGGTGTTTCCTGCAAGCCCTGTGTTCGAGTCTGGTATCGTTTCTCATTGTTTTGCAGTACACTTAGGAAAATAATCCACAAGTGATCATTTCACTGCTTCTCTTCTTGAAAGGTTGAATAAATCAGGACAGGGGAAGTTGTTGGGATGGAGAACCAGAAGAACCGAATATCCAATTCCAGCAACCGTTTTTCATATGCTTTAGCCTCCAGGCCTTTCATCACCTTAGTTTAAAGTGACCAGACGTCCCGCTTTTGGCGGGACAGTCCCAATTTTTAACAATTTGTCCCGTGTCCTGCGGCGTTTTTAAAAAGTCACGATTTTTGGAAAGAATGCACGACAAGCTAGGGAACAGCGTGAGCAACGTCCCCCCGGGTCGCGGTGGAGCTGAGACCGAGCCGGGCATCACGGTCTTCACGCAGCGGCGGCTTTTGCCCCTTCCGAGGAACCGGCTCTGGGGGAAGCGGCAGTGGCGCGTGCCTCCCAAGAGGAGCCATGGTGCGGTCGAGACGAGGCAGAGGTAGCAGCGCGTGGAGCCCTTGGGGAAACGGTGCTGGCGTCCCCTGTCCGTCAGTCCCCACACCCTGGCAGGCCAGGGAGCAGGGCTTCCCCGGGGGCCCTGATCCCGCCGGGTGCTCAAGCAGTGCTTCCCCCTTGGCTCCGGCCAGGATCGGTGCGCGCGCAGAGACAGGCAGGAAGAGCCTCGGCAGGCTAGGCTTGACTGGCGCGCCTTACCTGGTGTGCTGCAGAATGGGCTGAGCTGGCGATGCATGCCCCGCCTCCCCGCCCTGGCTGCGGGTTGTCTGCAATGCTGCTCCACTTGCTCGGCGGCCCGGAGAGGCAGGAGCCCGCCGCTGGCCTGCCTTTTGTGCCCCGCCGCCTCCGCCCGCTGGCTGTGAGCACTCTGCCAGGTGGCTCCCCCTGCCCCGCGCCTCCTTTCTGTTTGTTTTGTCTCTGGGTCTGCGGAGGGAGGGAGGGAGAGCGGAGTGGAGCGGCAGGCGAGGCTGCCACCTCTCCGCTCGCCAAGTGCCACGGGGAGAGAAAGTGCCGGGCGGGCAGCCGCCGCAGCGGAGACCGAGTCTCGCTCCTGGCTGTGCCCCTTCCGAGCGTCCTCCCTCCCTCCCAGTCAATGGTGTCCCGCTTTACCAATGTTAAAATCTGGTCACCTTATCTTAGTTGCTCTTCTCTGTACTTTTTTTTCCCCAAGCTACCATTGTGGTAATTCAGTAATTCTGATTTTGATATAAAGACTATTCCAAGGTTGTGAACTGGGTAGTTATTGATATGCATTAAAAATGAAGAGTAGATATAGAATAGCAGAGTTGGAAAAGACCTTGGAAGTTATCCAGTCCAACCCCCTGCTCAAGCAGGAGACCCTACACCATTTTAGACAGGTGACTGTCCAGTCTTTTCTTAAAAACCTCCAGTGATGGAGTTACCCACAACTTCTGAAGGAAAGTTATTCCACTGGTTAATTGTCCTCACTATTAGGAAGTGTCTCCTTAAATTCCAGGTTGCTTCACTCCTAGAATAGAATAGAATTCAGAATTAGAACCGAATAGAATAGAATGAAGAATAGAACAGAACAGAACAAAACAGAATAGAATAATGGAATGAAGAATAGAATAGAATTCAGAATTAGAATAGAATAGAATTAAGATTTAAGAAAGGATAGGATAGGATAGGGCATAATTCTTTATTGGCCAAGTGTGTTTGGACGCAGAAGGAATTTGTCTTTGGTGCATAAGCTCTCAGTGTACATAAAAGGAAAAAAAAAGGAAAAAATACATTCATCAAGAATAAAAAGATACAAGAGTGATAGTTATAGGTTACTAAATAAGCAATCAAACCATAACCAGGAAACTAAATAAAACAATATAAATTGCAAATTTACAAGCAACAAGGTTATAGTCGTAAGTGGGAAGAGATAGGTCATGGGAAGGATGGGTGGAAGAATAGTAATACAGTCTTAGTAACTAGTTTGACAGTGTTGTGGGAATTAGTTGTTTAGCAGAGTGATGGCATTCGGGGGGGAAACTGTTTACTTGTTCTCCTGTGCAGTGCTATCCACCCAATAGTTCCATCCCTCCAAATGGTCCATTCATTGTTTCTCATGAAAGGGAATGGGTCCCTTTCAGTGGTCTAGAGGAGACGTCCGAGGCGAGTCTTGAGAGACCACTCTGGGAGGAGTTTGACTCGGTTGCCATCGAGGATTTGGACAGGTTACGTGGACGTCTGCGACCTACCACATGTTTATTGGACCCGTGCCCCTCCTGGATTGTACTGGCATCCTGGGAGGTTACACGTGACTGGCTCCTGGGCCTAGTGAATGCTTCGTTGGGCGAGGGGTCTCTGCCGGCCGCCTTGAAAGAGGCGGTGGTGAGACCCTTACTCAAGAAGCCTTCCCTGGACCCAATGGAGCTAGCCAATTATCGTCCTGTCTCCAACCTTCCCTTTTTAGCGAAGGTTGTAGAGAGTGTGGTGGCCTATCAGTTTCCACGACACCTGGAGGAAAATGATTATCTAGACCCGCGCCAGTCCGGCTTCCGACCCGGGCACAGCACGGAGACAGCCTTGGTCGCGTTGGTTGATGATCTCTGGAGGGCCAGAGATAGGGGTTGTTCCTCTGTCCTGGTCCTATTAGACCTCTCGGCGGCTTTTGATACCATCGACCATGGTATCCTGTTGCACCGGCTGGAGGGGTTGGGGGTTCGGGGCACCGTTTTACGGTGGTTCGGCTCCTACCTCTCCGGCCGGACGCAACGTGTGTTGGCAGGGGAGCAGAGATTGACCCTGAGCCCCCTCACTTGTGGGGTGCCACAGGGGTCGGTCCTCTCGCCACTCCTGTTCAACACATATATGAAGCCACTGGGCGAGATCATTCATGGTTTCGGGGTGGGATATCATCTGTACGCTGATGATACTCAGCTGTACATCTCCACCCCGAACCACCCCAACGAGGCCGTCGAAGTGATGTCCCGGTGTGTGGAAGCCGTACGGGTCTGGATGGATGACAACCGACTCAAGCTCAACCCCTCCAAGACGGAGTGGCTGTGGGTTCCGGCACCCCGGTTCAACCAGTTAATTCCATCTCTGGCCATCGGGGGCATACAACTGGCCCCCGTGGAGCGGGCGCGCAATTTGGGCGTCCTCCTGGATGCCCGGCTGTCCATGGATGACCATGTGACAGCCGTGGCAAGGGGGGCGTTCCACCAGGTCCGCCTGGTGCGCCAATTGCGCCCCCTATTGGACCGGGATGCCTTACGGACAGTCACTCATGCGCTGGTGACGTCTCGCCTAGACTACTGCAATGCTCTCTACATGGGGCTTCCCTTGAGATGCACTCGGAGACTGCAGTTGGTCCAGAGTGCGGCCGCGCGGGTGATTATGGGGAGTACCAGATACTCCCATGTAACACCTCTCCTGTGCGAGCTGCACTGGCTTCCTGTGGTCTATCGGGTGCGTTTCAAGGTTTTGATTACGATCTTTAAAGCACTCCATGGCACAGGACCTAGTTACCTGCGGGATCGCATCCTGCCCCATACATCCCTGCGACCAATCCGCTCACACAGAGAGGGACTTCTCCAGGTGCCGTCCACTAAACAGTGTCGGGGGGCGGCGCCTAGGAGTAGAGCCTTCTCTGTGATGGGCCCAGCCCTGTGGAATGACCTCCCCCTTGACATCAGGATTACCTCCGATCTCCGCTCCTTCCGTGTAAAGCTCAAGACCCACCTTTTCCAATTAGCTGGCCTGGCTCAACCATAGTTTTATCCCATTGCTCCTGACAATCTTTTTAAATTGTAATTTTAACTGAGGGTATTTTAATTGTTAATTTTAATTCTATTATTACTATTGTATGCTTTTAACGAGTGTTACCTCCTCCGGGTACGTGTATGTGTTTGTATGTATGTGTATATGTATTGTATGTATATGTATATATGTATGGGTTTTTACTGTACGCCGCCCCGAGTCCTTTTGGAGAGGGAGCGGCTAACAAATTAAATTTATTCTATTCTATTCTATTCTATTCTATTCTATTCTATTCATTTTAATGCTTTGAAAAATAGCATTTTACCCCCTTGCCTTTGTAGGAACGCCTCAAATACAGGGACCCTGCTATCCTGTCTCTCCTGGTCCTTCTTTTCATTCAACTAGACGTACCCAGTTCCTGCAACCCTTCTTCCTATGTTTTAGCCTCCAGTTCCTTAAAGAAGCACTTATTTTGAGTGTGTGACTGTCCTCATGCCTGCCAAGAGTAGAAATCTGCTCTTTTAAAAAGACTTCTTTTCCCCAATATCAATAATTTAGAAAGGATAAGAAAGCAAAACCACAATAATTCACTTAAAATCCACCGTCATATTATTTCTGAGTTCTCCTCCCCTCCCCTTGTGATCTTGAGTGTATCAGAGATAAGCTTTTTCTCTCAAGTGGAAAAAAAAAACCCTACTAGAAAGAAGCTGTTGCAATTCATTTTCTAACACCCCCGTTATTTTATATTTCTAGTTTTTCCGCAAACTTGGCCACTTGGAAAGGGCAGGATGCCAACTCCCACCGTTCCCCAGCCATCAGGGACAGCTGGGGAATTGTGGGTCGTGAAGTCCACCCATCTTTTCTTTTTAATTTTTTTTTAACTTGAACATATCATCTTCCATTAAAATGTGTTAGAATAGAATAAGAGAGTTGGAAGAGACCTTGGAGGTCTTCTAGTCCAACCCCCTGCTCAGGCGGGAAACCCTACACCACTTCAGACAAATAGATATCCAACATCTTCTTAAAGACTTCCAGTGTTGGGGCATTCACAACTTCTGGAGGCAAGTTGTTCCATTGATTAATTGTTCTAACTGTCAGGAAATTTCTCCTCAGTTCTAAGTTGCTTCTCTCCTTGATTAGTTTCCACCCATTGCTTCTTGTTCTGCCCTCAGGTGCCTTGGAGAATAGTTTGACTCTTTCTTCCTTGTGGCAACTCCTGAGATCTTGGAAGACTGCTATCATGTCTCCCCTAGTCCTTCTTTTCATTAAAGTAGACATACCCAGTTCCTGCAACCGTTCTTCATATGTTTTAGCCTCCAGTCCCCTAATCCTCTTTCTTGCTCTTCTCTGCACTTTTTCCAGAGTCTCCACATCTTTTTTACATTGTGGCAACCAAAACTGAATGCAGTATTCCAAGTGTGGCCTTACCAAGGTCTTATAAAGTGGTATTAACCCTTCACGTGATCTTGATTCTCTCCCTCTGTTGATGCAGCCTAGAACTGTGTTGGCTTTTTTGGCAGCTGCTGCACACTGCTGGCTCCTATTTAAATGGTTGTCCACTAGGACTCCAAGATCCCTCTCACAGTTACTACTACTGAGCAAGGTATCACCTATACTGTACCTGTGCATTCCGTTTTTGTTGCCTAAATGTAGAACCTTACTCTTTTCACCATTGAATTTCATTTTATTAGATAGTTCCCAATGTTCAAGTTTGTCAAGATCCTTCTGTATCTTAAGCCTATCTTCTAGAGTGTTGGCTATTCCTGCCAGCTTGGTGTCATCTGCAAATTTGATGAGTTCCCCATTTATCCTCTCTGGGTGGAGATAAAACCCCTCTGGCTATTGTCTGAGTACAAATGTCTTTGTGCAAAGACAATCAAGATTTACAATATTCATTACATTGATGATATTTCTCTAATCTTACAATATTAATAATCAGCATTATAACTCTTTGGACAGCGCTGGCTCTTTGGCTTTGAAACGGAGATGAGCACCGCCCCCTAGAGTCAGGAACAACTACCACATATGTGCAAGGGGAACCTTTACCTTTATATCTTTATTTTATTTCAACTTGAGACAAAGCGAGGGAAGGAAATCTAATTTACATTACTTATTTTCCCATATAGCATGGAGTTGATGTTATCTAATTAAGGATAACATATGTTAAGGGCAGTTCCTGCTGAGAAGACATTAAATAACAGAAAAAATATTTGCACGGTTTATGATAAACCGATGCTTTCTCCACTTTGAGCTTCTTTCTTGCCATGTTCATTGGATTTGATTCATAAAGTCCAGGCTCAAGAATTATTAAAGTGCCTTTCCCCTTAAATCTAATCCAAGCAAAATGATTTATGTTTGAGAATGGCTTAATATTTAGTAACACATTTTTAAAATAATAGCCAAATCATCATTATTATCATTATGACAGCCGAATGTCTTGTTTAATATTAATCACAAGAGCTCACTCGAGGTGGAATTAAATTCCCCCTTGCAATTCATGAAGTATGAATCATTTCCAGGACCTTTCCAAATATTTATAGAAAATGGAGTTTTAGCATAACTGTTTGCTTTCGAGATGAACTCACCTCTTTCAGCAAATAGAAAGCAGAGAGATAGTTATAACTTTCAAGACTTTGGGGGAATTTTCAAGTTTCTCTACAGAATTATGTGACTTGAAAGGAAACAACTTCTTCTTCTTCTTCTTCTTCTTCTTCTTCTTCTTCTTCTTCTTCTTCTTCTTCTTCTTCTTCTTCTTCTTCCTTCTCCTCCTCCTCCTCCTCCTCCTCCTCCTCCTCCTCCTCCTCCTCCTATCCTTCTTCCTCCTCCTTTCTTCTTCTTCTTCTTCTTCTTCTTCTTCTTCTTCTTCTTCTTCTTCCTCTTCCTCTTCCTCTTCCTCTTCCTCTTCCTCTTCCTCTTCCTCTTCCTTCTTCTTCTTCTTCTTCTTCTTCTTCTTCTTCTTCTTCTTCTTCTTCTTTCCTCCTCCTCCTTCTCCATTTCCTCCTCCTCCTCCTTCTATTCTTCTATTTCCTACTTCCTCCTCCTCCTCCTATTTCTTCTTCCTCTCCTCCTCCTCCTCCTCCTCCTCCTATCCTTCTTCTTCTTCTTCTTCCTTCTTCTTCTTCTTCTTCTTCTTCTTCTTCTTCTTCTTCTTCTTCTTCTTCTTCTTCTTCTTCTTCTCCTCCTCCTCCTCCTCCTCCTCCTCCTCCTATCCTTCCTCCTCCTCCTCCTCCTCCTCCTCCTCCTCCTCCTCCTCCTCCTCCTCCTCCTCCTCCTCCTCCTATTTTTTCTTCCTCTTCTCCTCCTCCTCCTCCTATCCTTCTTCTTCCTCCTCCTCCTCCTATTTCTTCTTCTTCTCCTCCTCCTCCTCCTCCTCCTCCTCCTCCTCCTCCCTCCTCCTCCTCCTCCTCCTCCTCTTCTTCTTCTTCCTCTTCCTCTTCCTCTTCCTCCCCCTCACATTTTTTCTGCTCCTGCCATCTTTTGTGATCAAATGCAGCACCTGGTTCTGACTGGGCATTTTTTGCATTTTGCCATCTTTGTTTTGGCCTTGAGAGATGAAGATGGAGGAAGATGAAGGAGGACACATATTGGGATAAAATGAGAGGGGAAATTACCAAAACCAAATGGGGAGTCTCAGCTTCTCCTTAAAGACGGCGAGGAACACCTGGACTGGAGGATGGGATATATATATTCATTTAATGTTATCCGTGACACTTGTAATTAAAGCCTTTAATTGCACCAGAGCAGGTTTCTGTGATGAAAACTTCAGCTTCTGTCCTAATCCCAAACGTTTACCAGCAGAGCAAATGTTTTTCTTTTTCATTTTTTTTAACCTAACTTATTTACCGTATATTTCGGAGTATAAGACGCACCCTTTTCCCTCAAAAAAGAGGTTGAAAATCTGGGTGCGTCTTATACACTGAATACAGCATTTTTTTGCCTCCCTAAACTCTGTCCCCTTCACCAAAATGGCTGTGCATAGCCTTTAGGAGGCTTTCGGAGTGCTCCTGGGGGCTGGGGAGGGCAGAAATGTGCGAAAAATGGGCCGTTTTTTGCTCAATTTTGCCCTCCCTGTCCCCGGGCGCACTCTATAAGCCTCCTAAAGGCTATCCGTGCTCTTTTTTTTTTGAAAAAATAATGGGCCCGTTTTTGGGAGGTTTGCAGAGTGCAAAAACTTTTTTAAAAAATTTGCCTCTTCAAAACCTTGGTGTGTCTTATACTCCGGTGCACCTTATACTCTGAAAAATACAGTAATCTTTACGGTAGTACCCTGTTTCCCCGAAAATAAAAGCCAATCGGAAAATAAGCCTTAGCATGGAAATAAATCTGCTCCAAACTTTAGAAGATTGGGGTATTTTTTTTAAAAAAAAAAAGTTCTTGCCCCAGGCATTATATATAGAGACTATTCCAAGTATACTGACTTTGTAACTTAGCTTTTTGGGGAAAAAAGTATTTTTTAAAAAAATTATTATTGCTGTTCAGAAAACCTCATGCTCACTTCCCAGTCCTTTGAAAGAGAAGATAATGATTTTGGTACCTCAAGCTTTATTACTCTATTTAATAGCCATTTAATAATAATAAAAATATTTGCAGCCATAATTGCTCTCGGAATCTCATACGCTGGGTTTAATCACCGCCACTATTAATAACCAAATGGAGCGACGGTTAAAATTTAAGTGACCGTCATTATTGATAAATCTGGGAAAAACGACGGGGGCGCAAAGCTTAGGTTTCAGAGATCCCGTTGCCAAATCTATCGCGGGGGTCTCTGAAGGAAACAGAACACTGAAGGTTTTTTAGAACCAGCGAAGGAGCGGTTGTGCTGCAAAATAAACAAATAAAAATATTGTGCGCTCCTGGAAAAAAAGTACAAATTCCAAAAATTGCTGCAATCAAATTGGTATTGACTATAAAATGATAATGACCGGTATATCACGCCAGTCCACCAAATTGCTTCTTTAATGGTGCAGAATAGAGGGCATATCATCCAGTGTCCTACTTTGAATCCCTGTCCTGCCTCTGATGCACACTTTTTAAAGGGTGGAAAGCTGGAATAACTAGTAGTTACTTTCCAGGCGAATAACTTACTATTATTTTTTAGTGGCTCTGGAAACTTCTGGCCTATTGAAGTGTAGATGCAGATTAATAGCTACGGATAATGTAGGCCATGGTTATCCTTGACCTCTTTTAACCATTTTCTCTCCTTTCTCCTGATTCTGGGACCATTTTGCTCGTTAACTGAACTTGTTGCAGGGGTGGGATTCAGCCGCTTCTGCCATCCCACCCTCCCCTGCCCTAGTCTGCCCTATAATCCCTTTGTTTGAGGCCAAGCTGATAGGCGCAGCAGAGTAGATTGTTGCGCTTCAGCTGTTTTAGCCATCGGGGCTGCAGTAGAAGATACGTTTTCAAATGCACTGCTTGCACGGGGAGGGTACAATTTGGTGCCGGTGCAAAGCTCACACTCAGTGAACCGACTGTTACATTGGTTGAATCCCACCACTGACTTAATGTTTGCAGATGTTTAATAACTAAACAGCCAACACCCTAGAACAGCGGTTCTCAACCTGTGGGTCGGGACCCCTTTGGGGGTCGAAACGACCCTTTCACAGGGGTCGCCTAATGACCATCGGAAAAGACATATTTTCAGGGGGAAAAATACAGAAAACATAAAATAATTTTATGGTTGGGGGTCACCACAACATGAGGAACTGTATTAAAGAGTCGTGGCATTAGGAAGGTTGAGTCCCAGTGTCCTAGAAGATACGCTCAACATCCAGATGGATCTCAACAGGCATGAACCCTGGGCCCTACCTAACGAAATGAAATTCAGCGCAGAGAAGAGTAAAGTCTTACACTTAGGCAAGAAAAGCTAAAAATGCACATATTGTGAAACCAGACTTAATAGCAGTGACTGTGAGAGAATCTTGGAGTCTTGGTGGACAACCAATTAAATAGGAGCATGCAGTGTGCCAAAATAGCCAAGTTGAGCCAACTCTAACCCTAAGTTGCATCAACAGAGGGATACAGTCAAGATCAAGTGAGGTACTAATATCACTCTGCAAAGCCTTAGCAAGGCCCCACCTAGGAGACTGCATCCAGTTTTGGTCACCACATTATAAAAAAGATGTTGAGAGTCTAGAAAGAGTGTAGAAAAGAGCAACAAAGAGGATTAGGGAACTGGAGGCTGAAACATACCATGAAGGAGAAATTTCTTAACAGTGAGAACAATTAATCAGTGGAACAGCTTGCCACCAGAAGTTGTGGGTGCTCCATCACTGGAGGCTTCTCAAGAAGAGATTGGACAACCATATGCTTGGGATGATATAAGGACTCCTGCCTGAACCTTCAAGCATCATCCAGACCTATGATTCTATGATTCTGTGATCCTGCAATAGTGCAATCATAATTTGGCTTCTAGCTAGCAAAATCAGCGAGGAAATCTGGGTTCACTTAATGACCAAGGTGAAAGTGGTCATAAAACCAGGTCCAGTTTGCACGAACACTGGCTTAATGACTGCACCATTTATAACGCTGGAATGTGGCCGTAATAAAATTCGATTGATTGTGTCACTTAGCAGCCAAAATTCTGCTTCCAATTGCAGTTATAGGTTGAGGACTACCTGTAACTGTGATACTTTTTTAAAACTAATTTTAATAAATTAAAATACTTACTTATAAAATATTTGATCACTGTAACGTAACTCCAGTAGGGAAACAAGCAAGAATTCCAGTGCAATTCATTTGATCTATTTAGCGTTTATATCTAAGAAACTGATACAATCCGCAAAATATCTCAATACAATGATATAGATATGACAATAGCCAGGGGTGGGATTGAAAAATTTTAGCAACCTGTTCTCTGCCCGATTGCTGGGTGGGCTTGGCCATGGGGTGGCCGGCCTACTCAGCCTCCTACACTACGGCGGTGTGTGCATGTTTCACCCTCCGCAGGCTCTTTAAAAAATGCTCCTGCGCATGCGCAGAAGCAAAAAACAAGAGAGGCACCACCGAGAGAACCGGTTGTGGGAGGGGTATTGCAGGCTAAGTTACTACCTATTTGGCTGAATCTGTAGGAACCCACCTCTGGCTGTGTGGAGACTCCTGGGAGGGGAGGAGCGGGCGGGGCCAGCCAGTCCTTCCAACTACCGGTTCAGCGAACCAGATGTAAAATTAGCATCCGGTTCGCCCAAACCGGTCCGAACCGGCTGAATCCCATCCTTGACAATAGCCACATCTAAAAGGCAGGTTTCTGATTTTGGGGGGGGGGGGGGGGTTGAAATGCAAACTGAGTCTTGGATCACCTGGAACATTTCCTGTCCCAGGTTTTCCTTTAGTTCGATAAAGAGCAAATTTGCAGGCTGAGAGCTGACCCATTTCGGGAGAGACCGCAGGGAGGCAAGTCAATGTTTGGGGAGGAATATTAGATATCAACAAACCAACAGATAAGAGTGGAGTTTTTTTGCATCGTATTTTATAACCAGCAGCCCCCTTGTTGCTGCAAAGAGACCCAGGAAGAAAAAAATTCTGAAGATTAAAAAAAAAAGTGCTTTACTGATGCGAGAATGGGGATCCCAGGGCTAATGGTGGCATCAAAACACCTCCCTGATTTTTTTTAATGCTTTCTATTTTAATTAGGGACGCGGTGGCTCAGTGGCTAAGATGCTGACCTTGTCGATCAGAATGTCAGCAGTTCAGCGGTTCGAATCCCTAGTGCCGCGTAACAGAGTGAGCTCCCGTTTCTTGTCCCAGCTTCTGCCAATCTAGCAGTTCGAAAGCACGTAAAAATGCAAGTAGAAAAATAGGAGCCACCTTTGGTGGGAAGGGAACAGCATTCCGTGTGTCTTTGGTGTTGAGTCATGCCGGCCACATGACCACGGAGACGTCTTCGGACAGCGCTGCCTCTTCGGCTTTGAAACAGAGATGAGCACCGCCCCCTAAGAGTCGGGAACGACTGGCACATATGTGTGAGAGGAACCTATACCCTTTACCTATGCTTTAAGTAGATGGGGTATATTAATCTGATGGACGAAATCTGCATCCATTGCAGAAGCTGTCGAAATGCCTGTTTCTTTGCAGATCTATCAAAATCCTCCTTATTCTGCTTTTACTTAAAACCTGGGCTTGCTGGCTAAGCCAATCGTAAGAGGCTCTTGCTAATGTTGTGAAGTGAAGTACCAAGACATCAACCATGCAAAGAAAGGAGGGGGGGGGAAATCCCTAAATCCAGCAGTTTGCATTTATGTGCTGCCGATTTGAAATGATGTTAAAATAAGATCGGTTCTCAGATGCCTTCATGGGAGATGAAAGCATGGAAGCATCCCAATTTCCTTCTTTCCCTCCACAGTGTTGTGGCCCACCAGTGGCCAGCAGAGCTGGCAGCAGAGTCGGACAATGAGGAGGTTGGGGGGGGAACAGGGCTCAGTCCTGGGGGCTGAGGAAAGCTCAGTCGAGGGCTCTGTGTTGAAGGCAGAGAGGGAGCTAGACAGCAGTGAGGCAGAGGAACAGCTGGAGCCTCTTCCCAGTGTGCGCATGCGCAGAGGTGCCAGAAGAGAAGAACAACTAAGAAAGCAGGGTCAACTTGGGAGTAAAGCCACAGGCAGACAGTGAATGGCCCCTCCCATAGGAAATAAAAGAGGAGCGAAAGGGGAGGGGGCTTTTGCATGAAACAATTCGTCCGTTCATTTCAGGAGTGCGAAGATCTGTCCGTGAAGCTCAGAGACTCTGTGCCAAAGTCTTTCCTTGCACAGCACTTCATTTGGGAAAATATTTGCATGGCAGCTTTCCAAGCTAGATAAGGTCTGTGTTCATAAATACTCCTTTGAAAGACTCTTTGCCAAGCCTTGGCTGAAGGTGAAGGAGAGGAATTGACATGCGTTTAATAAAAGGGGTTAGGGCAGGGGTGTCCAAACTTGGCAACTTTAAGACTTGTGGACTTCCCAGCTGGGGAATTCTGGGAGTTGAAGTCCACAAGTCTTAAAGTTGCCAAGTTTGGACACCCCTGGGTTAGGGTTAGGGTTCAGTTCAGTGCATGGAAAGGTTGAGTGGTGGGGAAAGAGTTAAGAGCAAACTCTACCTCTTGATGCTTGCATGGTGGAAGTGTTGCATGTGTTTGTGTGTCTTTGTGTCTCTCTGTGTGTAGATAAATATCTGCTCAGTTTTATCACTGCTGTCAGAAGGTGGCTGCCCTTTTTAAGTTCCTCTTATGCTTCCTGGCTCTGTCGGTGTGCTTTGAGTCCCCCCATCTTCCGTGGTGCTGACGCCTGAAGAGGGGGGGAAAGGGTGGGTGTGTGGGGTGGAGATGAAATACAGGCACATGAGATCTACCGCTTGATAAATTAAGAAAGCATGAAAGAGCAATTTTGAAAGGGCCAATTTTAAATGCCTTTTGCACTCAGAGATCCATGACAAAGGGATCAACAGACACCTTTTCCCCAGGCCGAAAATACTTCACGAATGCAAAACACGGCAGAGGGGATCGGAGGCCTTATTCTACTGCAGGTAGTCCTCATCATACACCAGTTCATTTAGTGACATGATCAGTAGTGCTAGACGGAGGTGGGACTTGCAGGAAGGAGGAGGAGATGAGAGGGAGAGAGAGGAGAAGAGGAGGAGGAGGACTGTGGGGTCCTTGGCACTCTCTGAGCTTAATGGTTTTCTTGCAGACATTTCATGACCCAACTAGGTAACATCATCAGTGTTAGAAGGAGGTGGGATTTTCAGAGAGGAGGAAGAGGAGATGAGGGGGAGCAGGAGGAGAACTGTGGGGTCGTTGGCACTCCCTGAGCTTAATGGTTTTCTTGCAGACGTTTCATGACCCAACTAGGTAACATCATCAGTGCTAGAAAGAGGTGGGATTTGCAGAAAGGAGGAGGAGAAGGAGGAGGTGGAGGGAGAGGTGGAAGAGGAGGAAGTCCTTGGTGGTCTCTGAACGTTGCGGCTTTTTTGCAGACATTTCATTGCCCAACTGCGTAACATGATCATCATTTCACTGGCGCTGATGATGTTACCTAGTTGGGTCATAAAACGTCTGCAAGCAAACCATTCAGCTCAGAGATCACCAAGGTCCCCACAGTCGTTGTCCTCCCCCTCTCCCCTTTTTTCTACAAACCCCACTCTTTTCCAGCACTGATGATGTTACCTAGTTGGGTCATAAAACGTCTGCAAGAAAACCACCAGAGTTCACCAAGGACCCCACAGTCCTCCTCCTCCACCTTGCAAATCCCACCCCCTTGTAGCACTGAAAAAATTACATATCTTGGGAAATGAAACATCTGCAAGGAAACCGCCACACTCAACCCCCCCCCCACCATCAAATCCTCTTAGAAGTAACGGTAGGTAGAAATCACGCTCCTCTTTCCAGAATTTTTCCCCCCAGGTTGAATAAGCAAAGGGGTACAAGCCACCCATCACCTTGCACAAGCTCTCCACGGAACCTCCCAGATTCAAAGAGGCTCTCTACGATCACCTGCGCATTTCTGTGCTGTCCTTCCTTTCTCCTTCCATGTCCTGTTGATACAGAAGCGTTGTGACCGTTTGGTGCTTGTTTATTTTTCATTTTATTTATTATTTTATTTATTATTTTACTTATTTTATTTATTATTTTATTTATTATGTTTATTATATTTATTATATTATTTATTTATTTCATCAAGCACGTATCAGACATAACAGATATAAGTATAAACATGATTAGGAACACAGGAAATGGATACGAATAAAAGAGAACATTAGGATAGGGACCGTAGGCACACAATGCACTTATGCACACCCCCCTTTACAGACCTGCTAAGAATGGGGTGAGGTCGACAGTAGACAGTCTAAGGTTAAAGTTTTGGGGGTTTGGGTATGAAAACCACAGAGTCAGGTAGGGCATTCCAGGCGTTGACCACTCTGTAGCTGAAGTCGTATTTTCTGCAATCGAGTTTGGAGTGCTTTACCTTGAGTTTGTATCGATCGTTTGCCCGTGTATTATTGAGGTTGAAGCTAAAGTAGTTGTTGACAGGTAGGACGTTGTAGCAGACAATGTTGTGTACTACGCTTAGGCCAGACTGAAGGCGGCGTAGTTCTAAATTGTCTAAGCCCAAAATTTCGAGCCTGGTGGCGTAAGGGATCCTATTGTGAGCAGAGGAGTGGCACACTCTTCTTGTGAAATACCTCTGGACTCACTCAGTTGTATTAATGTCCGATATACAGTGTGGATTCCAGACAGACGAGCTGTATTCGAGGATTGGTCTGGCAAAGGTTTTGCATACATTAGTTTGTACAATATTACCGGAGAAGAAGCTTCGCAAAATTAGGTGAACAACTCTTAAAGCCTTTTTGTCAATGTTGTTTCCGTGGGCTCTGGCACTTAGATCATTAGAGACGAGTACTCCAAGGTCCTTGACAGAGTGATGCGCAAGATCAATTAAAGAAGCTCTTTATTGTCACAACACATTCGTTGTGATGTTTTCCCTTTGAGACTTTGGGCGCTGTTCTCACAACTTGTTTTGTGTCCGCTAAAAGCCAGTTTGTTTCTCCTGGTTAACGTCAAATAAAGCTGGGTTTCCTGTCGCAAAGGTCATTTTGTTGGCCTGAATAAACGTGTGTACTTTTTCTTATTTAATCATACAGCTTTACTTGCTATTTTCGTTCTGGAGTTTTTCAACCCTGCTGCGACTCTAATAAGGTATTATTTTAGCAGCCTCCATGCTGTTTGGCGTGGATTTTAATTTCCTCCCCATCCCTTCAGGCTGTAGAACTCCTTGCATTTGGAACAGCGACAAGACTTTAGCTCTAAGAAACATCTTCAGAGAGAAAACAAGGAAGTCCACTTGCCTCCTGAAAAAAAGCACCTTTGGGATAACCCTGACCTGGATGACGGAGAATCTCTACAGACTTTTATCTATGCAATTTGAGATAAAGACCCTTGGGATGATGTGGGAGTAGGAAGGGATTTCCAGAGGAAAAAAATTTGCAGACTACAGGAACCATTTGCACCACTCAGGTGACCCTGAGGACAAAGATGAACCTCCAAGTGGCCTCAACGACTCTCTGAAAAGATGCAAATGACCAGCTGTCTGCAAGGAATATCAATCCTTCCATCTCTCCACCATTCAATCAGAGCTGAAGAAGCTTCTCGGATGAGAAGCGAAACGTCTTTAAAGAAAAACCAGAAAGTCCAGTTGCCTCCTGAAAAAAGCACCTTTGGGACAACCATGAAACTGGATGACGGAGAATCTCCATAGAGCTTTAGCGGCTAATATGACCGGCTGGGTGGGCGTGGCTAGATGGTCATTTGACTGGGTGGGCACAGACAACTAGATGTCACTCACGTCACTCTACTCGCTCCTCCCCTCCCAGCCACTTTTCGCCTGCCCGCTCAGGCAAAAAAAAAAATTCCCCTGAACTGGCAGTAATGATGTTAGCAACCCAGCCCTGTGCAGGAGGAGGCGAGCGTGGTCACCTCACGGCTGCTGCTGTGTTGCAATATTTTCAGGGAGGGATTATATTAGCGCATGAGCTCAAACGTTCAATTGGGCTTATTATCCTGGGAGGTCTTATTTTCGGGAAACAGGGTGGTTAACGCAATGATAATTTTGATTTCCTTCCTCCCTCCCTCCCTCCCTCCCTCCCTCCCTCCCTCCTGTTCTGACTGGGGCTTCCCAAGAGCATGAAGCAGAGTCCTTGTCCCGAAAAAAACACCTTTTATTGATTGACTGTCAATTCTGCTCATTCACATCCAGCAAAGTCTTTCAAGGGAGGATTTATGGTCACAGACCTTCTCTGGCTTGGAGAGCTGCCAGGCCGATATCTGCAGAACTTGGCAAGGAGTCTTGGAGAGTCACGAACCAATGAAGCGAACTCATGGCCTCCTGCAAACTCCACTCCTCTTTCGCTCCTCTTTTATTCCCTCTGGGAGGGGCCATTCACCGTCCCCCTGTGGCCTTACTCCCAAGTCGACTCTTGTTCCTTAGCTGTTCCCTTCTTCTGGCAACTCTATGCATGCACAACTGGGAACAGGCTCCAGCTGTTTGTCTGCCTCACTGATGTCTGACTCCGAAGGCAGCTGATAACTGTCAGACGGCTCTGGCCCCATCTCTGCCTCCAACACAGAGCCCTCCTCAGAGCCTTCCCCAGACTCCAGGAGTGGCCCAGGTTCCTCCCCAACCCTCCTCACTGTCCTCTGGCTGCTGTCAGGCCACAACACCTCCCTCCCTCCTTCTCTTCTTTTCATTCCTTTCCTTTTCTTTGTTCTTTTCTTTCTGCGATTGCCATCAATATTACTTCTTATTAAAGAGCTGGAGGCTCAGCCAATCATTTGTGCATCTGATTTTTTGGGCGGGGGGGGGTGTTGGGGGGGTCTGTTGACACGATGGCTTGTTTGAAAGGTAATTGGATTTCTGTTAGCTAATAGAAAGTGACAGTTAACAGTATTTATTTTCCATTTATGTATGGGCAGATAGCATAATGCAATTTTGATTGGTCTTTAGTTTTGAAATCTGAGATTCTTTCTTTGCCCGTGTTTTGAAGGATGATAAGGTGAAGGCCTCACAATAATAGTCGGTTTTTTAAACATCACCCTAGCTGTCATTTCCAGACTTAATGGCTTCTGTTTCATGTGATATTCTAACACACGGTCAAGCATCATATTTTTAAAAACTTATTATAAGAGGAAGGAAGAAAAGAAGGAAGGAAAGAGAGAAAAGGAACGAAGGAAAAATGAAAAGGAAGGAAGGAAATAGCACTTAGACTTATATGCTGCCTTATAGTGCTTTACACCATTCTCTAAGCGGTTTACAGAGTCAGCCTCTTGCCCCCCACCAATCTGGGTCCTCATTTTACTGACTTCTGAAGGATGGAAAGCTGAGTCAACCTTGAGCTGGTCAGGATCAAACTCTAGGCGGTGGGCAGAGATTACAATCCTTCATTCCAACTCCTGCACCATCATGGCTTCCTTCCTTCCTTCCTTCCTTCCTTCCTTCCTTCCTTCCTTCCTTCCTTCCTTCCTTCCTTCCTTCCTTCCTTCCTTCCTTCCTTCCTTCCCCTCTTTCATAGTTTAGACATTTATTTGATGCTGTAAATTTCTTACCTATGTATAATGGTTTTCCTTCTAAGGAGGCTAAGGTGTGATAGTAAAAAGGTAAAGGTTCCCCTCACAGATATGTGCTAGCCGTTCCCAACTCTAGGGGGCAGTGCTCATCTCCATTTCAAAGCTGAAGAGCCAGCGCTGTCTGAAGACGTCTCCATGGTCATGTGGCTGGCATGAATCAAAGCCGAAGGCACACGGAATGCTGTTCCCTTCCCACCAAAGGTGGCTCCTATTTTTCTACTTGCATTTTTTACGTGCTTTCGAACTGCTAGGTTGGCAGAAGCTGGGACAAGGAATGGGAGCTCACTCCGTTACGCGGCGCTTAGGGATTAGAACCGCCAAACTTCCAACCTTTCTGATTGATAAGCTCAGTGTCTTAACTGTTCTTGCCTTCTGGCAGCTCTGTACATGCACACACTGGGAACAGGCTCATACTGTTCTTCTGCCTCGCTGATGTCAGACTCCGGAGGCTCCAGAAGCAGCTGATAACTGTCAGACGGCCCTGGCCCCCTCTCTGCCTCTGATGCAGAGCCCTCCTCAGAGCCTTCCCCAGACTCCAGGACTGGCCCAGGTTCCTCCCCAACCCTCCTCACTGTCCGATTCTGCTGCCAGCTCCACAGGCCGCCGGCGAACCACAACAAACGAGCAGTTTGATATTTTTGTTTAGCTCTTGTTTTTTTTAAAAAAAGTTTTCTTAAGAATAAATAGAGAAATTGTTTGTTGCAGCTGCTACGGCGTCAGTTTGCTGCTACCGCTATCATTTTAAATTACCCAGCCCTCATTATGTCATTGCAAAAAATCACTCCCTTTGTGCTCAAACACAGTTGTGGTGATTTTAACAGAGAGGAGTTTCTGAAATGACTTTTCCCCCCCCTCCTCCAGTACCGCACGAGTTATTAATTATTCCAGCATTAGGACTTTCAGCCCCTCGTGCAGTTGAATGAATCAGCAGGAAGCAGGATTTTTACGAGCTTTCCGAACGTAGGAGTTGCTTCAGAGAGAGAGCGCAGGAAATATTATTCTCCAGTAGAAAGAAAATACTTGTTTGGTCTAATCCGGCTTGCTATTTCGTAAACAGGCGTATTTTGGATTCCATGTTCTCCCTTGTTTGCATAAATAATTTCCGTACTTTTCTTCTTAAAATATTGGCTGGTTTATATTTCTGTTTTGGATGTTTCCATCCTTATACCCTGTTTCCTCCCCCCCAAAAATTATTTTATTTGGCACACTCTCTCCAGCCCTGGTGTCATTGGGACTGCCGCTTGTTTTGCGGCCGCCACTAAGAGAAGGGGTGTGATAGCTAGGGTTTACGGGAGCAGCCTCCGCGAGGCCATTCCGCGTGGATGGCAGGTGCATGTGGGGCGCATGGGACATGTTCCCCCCCTTCTGTCCCAGGAAATGGCAGGGACCGGCTGCGCATGCAATTAAATATTTTCGGGGAGGGCTTATTTTAGCACATGTGCTCAAAAGTCTGATTAGGCTTATTATCTGGGGAAGTCTTATTTTGGGGGAGACAGGATTTGGACACAATGGTGGATTTTGTGCAGTAAGCAAGATGGTGGCAATAGAGGTAGTCCTCCACTTAACACCAGTTCATTTAGTGACCGTTTGAAATTACAACAGCGTCAACAAAAGTGACTTTTGATTGTTTTTCACACTTACGACCGCTGCAGCAGCCGTGTGATCACCTGATCAGAATTCAGGCATTCGGCATCTGGTTCACATTTATGACGGTTGCAGCGTCCCGGGGTCACGCGATCCACGTTTGTGACTTCCGGACAATGCGAGAAACCAGATTCGCTTAACAACTGCAGTGATTCACTCAACAACTGTGGCAAAATGGTGCTAAAAGGGGGCAAAACTCACTTAACAACAGCTCTGTTTAGCAACGGCCATCGGTGTAAAAAATGGTCACAAGTCACTTTTTCCGATGTCGTTGTCACTGAACGGTCACTAAATGAACTGTTGTAAGTCGAGGACTACCTGGGCTGACTTCCTCTGGGCTGAAAACGAAGAGAATGGGTAGAAAAGGATTGCCGTAAGTAACCTTACGATGAGAAATGATAACTCCTTGCTTTTTCCAATTCTTGTTTTAAAATATCCAAGGAAACAAACAACCTAGAACAGTGGGGGTTAATCTTTTTGTTGTTGCATGCCCAAAGTGCGCCCCCCCTGCACCCATAATGCAATGCGTGCATGACCCCCCCCGGCGCCCCACCCCCTGTGCATGCACATTCAACCCCCCATGCTCTACTTCGCATGCACATGTGACCCCCCCTGCACTCCCATGCCCCCCCACGCATGCCTACGCGACCCCTGCCATTCCCCATTTTGGTCCTATTAGGCCTCCCTGCAGTCTCCCGGGAGCAAAAGCGGGCCGCGGGGGAGGTGCGCCATGCTCTCCCGCCCCTGTGCATGAAGCAGAGTCTTGGTCCTGGCCAAACCCCTTTGATTTACACGACTGTGAATTCCTTTCATTCACAGTCAGCAAAGCTTAGCAAACAGCCTTTCATAGGAATGTTTATCCACACGCACCTTATCTCGCTTGGAGAGCTGCCAGATAACTAGTTTCCAAACGCAGGGCAAGGCAAAACTTGGCACAGAGTCTCTTAGAATCACAAACAGAACTTTCCACTCTTGAAACGACCGAAGGAGCAAATTATTTCCTGCAGAAGGCCAGTCCCCATTCTCCCGTGCGCACTCCCCCTGCCCCCCCTCCACGGCAGAGACCCAAAAATCAGCTGGCCGGCAGTAGATGCGCATGCATGCGCGGTGGTGCTGAGCTGGGGCAATGGCTCGCGTGCCAGGCAACATGGCTCTGTGTGCCACTTTGGACACGTGTGCATACTGTAGATTCGCCATCACGGACATAGAATTGTCTTATCACCCCAGAATTAATCCGAGCCTATCTTAGCTTTTTTTAAGCTCAACTATGGTCGTAGTATCTAGAGAGAAATGTTAACGTTCAATATCAATGATAATAGACATCACTGCAAGAGAATTAAGGCTCTCTTAAGAGTGGTTTATTGCAAGCAGAACACGGCATTTTTCTGTTGGTAAACATTTCATTCTGTGGACTTGCGTCTCTTGGCTGAGTAATATTCAATCACTCCTATTTTCCTCCGGACGCCGTAAAAGTAAGAATGCCCATTCTTAAAATATGGACGATGGAGTCTTGATTCTCTAAGCAAAGAATTTGCCAGTTTTTAACCTCCTGGATCAGTGCTTTTAATTGCACACAATTAGACAGACTCCTCCAGTGGTAAGTTTTAGATTGCCAATAAAGGATATAAAAATTACCAGTGGAATCATTTACCGTTATCAGTCGCATCCCGAGACCACTTCCATTTTCGGTTCTAAAGTCACCAAAATATTTCTAACATCAGTGCAAATTGAAACCCTTTTGATGTCCCCCACCCTCTCTTGTTCATTCCCCCAAACCTCTTATCCGTCTCTTTTTCCTGAGCTACACCATATTGCCAAAAGTATTCGCTCACACCTGAGTCTAATTATGTGGATGGGTGAGCGAATACTTTTGGCATTATAGTGTATTATGTAGAACCAGGGATTCTCAAACTTTTTAAACGGGGGGGGGTGTCAATTCATGGTCCCTCAGACTATTGGGGGGCCGGACCAGCTGGGTGGGCATGGCTACATGATCATGTGACTGGGTGGACGTGGCCAATATACCGTGTTTCCCCGAAAATAAGGTGGGGTTTATTTTCTTTTGAACCCCGAAATGAGCACTTGGCCTTATTTTCGGGGAGGTCTTATTACTTTTGAGGTGCAGGAGGAGGCGAGCGTAGTCACCTCATGGCTGCTGCTGTGTTGCAATATTTTCAGGGAGGGATAATTTTTTTGGGGGAGGCCTTATTTTAGCACATGCCCAATAACAATTGAGCTTGTTATCCAGGGAGGTCTTATTTTCGGGGAAACAGGAGCGCAGTCCATTAAACAATATACACAAATTAAACTTTAATTTGTTATGCTCATGGGGGCGGAAAGCAGGTTAGTGAAGGGATGTGGTTGCCTGGGGGTGTGTATGAGGGACTTCTATTTGTGTGTGTGTGTGTGTGTGTGTGTGTGTGTGTGTGTCCCTCCCTCCCACCCTCTCCCGCTCTCGAGGACGGGAAGGCCAAAAACGGGATGCGCAGAAGACGGGGGGGGGGAGCAGGGGGGCGGGGCAATATGGGCGGGACAGCCTCATGGTCTCATGCAGGCTGGATTAATGGCCTGACAGGCTGTAGTTTGAGGACCCCTGATATAGAAAACTGATTTTAATGTTTGGAAAATGTCAAATAAAAAAATATTTTAAAAAAAGATATAGAAAAATGCCTCTGACGCCCCCTCAGTCTGCAAAATATGAGTATGAATCAGACAAATAAATATAATCTTTTGAGTTTTGAGAAATGCCTAGTTAGCTGATATGGACTCTAACCAATCTTGGCTGATATTGAAAAAGATTTGTTTTAAAAAAATCACCCGCATGTAAAGTAGAAAAGAATCGATAAAGCCTATAGAGGCCATGCTCCATATCTTCTTTTTGTTTTTTTTTAAATTCCCCCACGATATTGTTACAAATTTTTTTCAATGGCCAGCTTCACTTCTGCAGTCATGATCTCATCGAATTTACATCAGAAACTAAGTTTGCAAATGTTCATGAAGTTTGATAATTAGTGATATGCTTTTGGATTGCATCTGCAGGTTTAATAATTCTGAGAAAAAATGTATTAAAAGGCATGGGCTTTTATAAAATTTGTTTGTGAACAGAATAGAACAGAATAATAAAATACGGAATGGAATGGAATGGAATAGAATAATAAAATACAGAATAGAATAATAAAATACAGAAAAGAATAGAATAGAACAGAATAGAGTAATAAAATACGGAATAGAATAGAATAGAATAATAAAATACAGAATAGAATAGAATAGAATAGAATATAGAATTAGAAATAATAGGAATAGAATAGAATATAGAATAGAATTAGAAATAATAGGAATAGAATAGATTAGAAATAAAGAATAGAATAATAAAATACGGAATAGAATAGAACAGAATTAGAAATAATAGAAATAGAATAGATTAGAAATAAAATAAAGAATAGAATAATAAAATACGGAATAGAATAAAATAGAATTATAAATAATAAGAATAGAATAGATTAGAAATAAAATAAAGAATAGAATAATAAAATACAGAATAGAATAGAATTAGAAATAATAGGAATAGAATAGATTAGAAATAAAATAAAGAATAGAATAATAAAATACGGAATAGAAGAGAAGAGAAGAGAATAATAAAATACAGAATAGAATAGAATATAGAATTAGAAATAATAGGAATAGAATATAGAATAGAATATAGAATAGAATTAGAAATAATAGGAATAGAATAGATTAGAAATAAAATAAAGAATAGAATAATAAAATACGGAATAGAATAGAAGAGAATTAGAAATAATAGAAATAGAATAGATTAGAAATAAAATAAAGAATAGAATAATAAAATACGGAATAGATTAAAATAGAATTAGAAATAATAGGAATAGAATAGATTAGAAATAAAATAAAGAATAGAATAATAAAATACAGAATAGAATAGAATTAGAAATAATAGAAATAGGAATAGAATAGAATAGAATATCAGGAAAAAGAACAGAACAGAATAGAATCTTAATTGATTTAGTCCTTTAACCATGTCATTTGAAATGGTTCTGAGTAGGGCAGTCTGATGTACAATAAATCCACATCCAACTCATAAGATGATGTCTTTCGTCAGTTTATATGATGGCTTAATAAAGAACACGACTGATAGTTTGAAGTGACAGAAGCTGGCGAGAAAGAGAGTAAAAAGCCTTAATTTTCTTTTGAACGCTATTGACTGTTTTCCCGGTATGCCACGGTATAAATTTAGAAAAGCAATCTTGGTTTGTTCTGGATTTTCATTTTTAATTTATAAAACATCCACCCATCGCCTCTTCCTTCCCTTAGATTAGATTATCTCAGAGAGAGTTTGTAGTGGTGGAACATATTTCGGTATTAGATGTATTGTATTTTTAGAATTTAATTGCTTCTCCAAAAATAAACAAGATCTTGTTACAGGAGGAGCACTTTCCACCAGACTTTATTTTATTTTATTTTTATTGGGCTCTTGCAGTCTGTTATGTCAGACAGTTTGTGGTTAGAGGATGAGCCTCAGACAATTATCTATATTCCCAAAAGAAGAAAGGATGACGGCCCATTTCGGCAACATTACTAGCGATCCCTTTACATTTTTTCCCCTTCCCTGATAAAAAATTTAATCCTTTGGAAAAACAAAAATCCAAACCCTTCAGAACTAGATTTTCAAGTGCCCGAGAACTCATCTCTAGCAGGCTTCCCTTTCCTTGCAGAAAGTGAGAATTTTGATTAGTCACAAAGTTGATATTTATGAAATGGTACTTGAACTGTGCCTAGTTCCAGATGTGGGTGATTATCTTCAAAGACCCCAAAAGTTAGAATTAGGATACATCAGGGACACAGACCCCTCTATACTGTACAATAAAAATGATATATATATGGAGCTTCTCCGTCATTCAAGTCGCGGTAGTCCCAAAGCTACTTTTATTTTTCAAGAGGCAACTGGACTTTCTGGTTTTTTCTCTGAAGACGTTTCACTCCTCATCTAAGAAGCTTCTTCAGCTCTGACTTGATGGTGGGGAATGGAAGGATTGATACTCCTTGCAGATTGATACTCATTTGCATCCTTTTTAGAGAGCTTACAGAGTCAGCCTCTTGCCCCCCAACAATCTGGGTCCTCATTTTACTGACTTTGGAAGGATGGAAGGCTGAGTCAACCTTGAGCTGGCCAGGATTGAAGTCCTGCAGTTGACAGAGTTAGTCTGCAATGCTGCATTCTAACAGCTGTGCCACCACAGAATGAATGAAGGAAGGAAGGAAGGAAGAAGGAAGGAAGGAGAGAAAAGGAACGAAGGAAAAATGAAAAGGAAGGAAGATGAAGGAAGGAAGGAAGAAATGAAAGAAGGAAGGAGAGAAAAGGAACGAAGGAAAAATGAAAAGGAAGGGAGGAAATAGCACTTAGACTTATATGCTGCCTTATAGTGCTTTACGCCACTCTCTAAGCGGTTTACAGAGTCAGCCTCTTGCCCCCCACCAATCTGGGTCCTCATTTTACTGACTTCGGAAGGACGGAAGGCTGAGTCAACCTTGAGCTGGTCAGGATCGAACTCCAGGCGGTGGGCAGAGATTACAATCCTTCATTCCAACCCCTGCACCACCATGGCTCCCTTCCTTCCTTCCTTCCTTCCTTCCTTCCTTCCTTCCTTCTGTGGTGGCACATAGAATGCAGTATTGCAAGCTAACTCTGCCAACTGCAGGAGTTCGATCCTCTTCCTTTTTCTTCCCCCAAAGCCATTGTCTCTCCACTGCACGATGAAGACCGAGTCTGTCGGTTTCCAACCAAGACGGTCCAGAGTTTTCCTTCGCCAATTTGGGCCCGCCACATTTGCGGATCTGGTCACTCCATCTTGTTTTAGGTCTCCTTCATGGAGGCTTTTGATCAAAGGGGATCCATTCTATGACTCCCTTGGTCCACTTGCCCTCTGTTCCTCTTGCTATGTGACTGGCCCATTTCAATTTCAATTCTTTTTAATTCGATTCTTCAGCTCTCAGGTGGACAGATACATGGTTTTTCTTATCCCAGATACGGGCGTTTTAAGAAAAGAGTCTGAGCATCAGATATAATTTCCTAATAGTGGTGATGTTCAGTAGAAAATTAGTGTCACTGTGGAGTTGACAAGGAGGCCATGAAGGGGTGGGATGCAACCGTTCGGTGAGGGCGTGCTTTGCACTCACAGGTGCGCTTTGCACATGTGTGCACCTAATGCATACTTTGTGCATGTACACAGCATTCAAAAACTGCCCATTTTAAACTTAGAAACGTACCTTCTATGTCAGCGCCAGTGAGTAAAACAGCTGACATGCGGCAACCTGCTATGTCACGTGAATCAGCATGAAATAAAAAAATATCTGCAGAAAAACAAGCAAGCTTAGGGACCACCAAGGACTCCACAGGTCTCCTCCTCCCCCTCCTCTTCCTCCATCCCCTCCCTTCTAGCCAGGGGTGAAATCCAGCAGGTTCTGACAGGTTCTGGAAATTTTGAGTAGTTCGGAGAACCGGCAAATGCCACCTCTGGCTGGCCCCAGAGTGGGGAGGGAATGGAGATTTTACAGTATCCTTCTACTGGAGTGGGGAGGGAATGGAGATTTTACAGTATCTTTCCCCAGGAGTGAGGAGGGAATGGGGATTTTACAGTATCCTTCCCCTGGAGTGGGGAGGGAATGGAGATTTTACAGTATCCTTCTCCTGGAGTGGGGAGGGAATGGAGATTTTACAGTATCCTTCTCCTGGAGTGGGGAGGGAATGGAGATTTTGCAGTATCCTTCCCCTGGAGTGGGGAGGGAATGGAGATTTTACAGTATTTTTCCCCTGGAGTGGGGAGGGAATGGAGATTTTACAGTATCCTTCTCCTGGAGTGGGGAGGGAATGGAGATTTTGCAGTATCCTTCCCCTGGAGTGGGGAGGGAATGGAGATTTTACAGTATTTTTCCCCTGGAGTGGGGAGGGAATGGAGATTTTGCAGTATCCTTCACCTGGAGTGGGGAGGGAATGGAGATTTTGCAGTATCCTTCTCCTGGAGTGGGGAGGGAATGGAGATTTTACAGTATCTTTCCCCTGGAGTGGGGAGGGAATGGAGATTTTACAGTATCCTTCTCCTGGAGTGGGGAGGGAATGGAGATTTTGCAGTATCCTTCCCCTGGAGTGGGGAGGGAATGGAGATTTTACAGTATCCTTGCCCTGGAGTGGGGAGGGAATGGGAATTTTGCAGTATCCTTCCCCTGGAGTGGGGAGGGAATGGAGATTTTGCAGTATCCTTCTCCTGGAGTGGGGAGGGAATGGAGATTTTGCAGTATCCTTCTCCTGGAGTGGGGAGGGAATGGAGATTTTGCAGTATCCTTCCCCTGGAGTGGGGAGGGAATGGAGATTTTGCAGTATCCTTCTCCTGGAGTGGGGAGGGAATGGAGATTTTGCAGTATCCTTCCCCTGGAGTGGGGAGGGAATGGAGATTTTGCAGTATCCTTCCCCTGGAGTGGGGAGGGAATGGAGATTTTGCAGTATCTTTCCCCTGGAGTGGGGAGGGAATGGAGATTTTACAGTATCCTTCTCCTGGAGTGGGGAGGGAATGGAGATTTTGCAGTATCCTTCCCCTGGAGTGGGGAGGGAATGGGGATTTTGCAGTATCCTTCCCCTGGAGTGGGGAGGGAATGGAGATTTTGCAGTATCCTTCCCCTGGAGTGGGGAGGGAATGGAGATTTTACAGTATCCTTCCCCTGGAGTGGGGAGGGAATGGAGATTTTACAGTATCCTTCCCCTGGAGTGGGGAGGGAATGGAGATTTTGACAGTATCCTTCTCCTGGAGTGGGGAGGGGAATGGGGATTTTGCAGTATCCTTCCCCTGGAGTGGGGAGGGAATGGAGATTTTGCAGTATCCTTTCCCCTGGAGTGGGGAGGGAATGGGGATTTTGCAGTATCCTTCCCCTGCCACTTCCACCAAGCCATGTCCACCAAGCCACACCACTTCCCACGCCCACAGAACTGGTAGTAAAAAATGTTGAATTTCAGCACCGGGCGGGGCTAACTGCTCACCAGAACTACAGGTTCATCGCAAAGCACTCAGAACTGACTGAATCCCACCCCTGAGACCATGAGCTGTCAGTTTCACGTCAATGACACCAACGCAGCAACATCTGTTTGCCTGTAGGTTTATGCTTCTGTGCCTTGCAACAAAGAGCATTAGTAAGATGCATTTCGCGATTGTAAATTGAATGTAAAATGCTCTCTTTGAAGTATAACAATGAACAGCAACTGTGACTTCAGCTGAGCTGACAATTCTGCGTTTTCTCCAGCACTGTCTTGATCAACCAGTATAATTCCTTCCCTCTTTTTCCCTCTTCTTTGCCTTCCCTGCTTCATTTTAACAATTGCATTGTGAGCTGACAGACGTTTCTGGGAGTTTTGCACAAATAAATAAATAGAATCTTGTATTCAGCTGGGATATTAGTGTATAAATTAGTCCTGTAACAGGCGTTGTCATGTTATTTAGATTTTGGGGGGGGGTTCGTGCAGGCGTAGTTGGAAAGTCCCCAGAGCTGCAGGACTGAATTAGAAGAGGTGATGTAGGAAAATTGGTTTCTGTAATATGTGGTTGCCAGTAGACTTTTGATGTGTGGAATCTGGAAATATTTTTAAATTAAAGCTTCGGCTTCCTCTGACACAGGGAGGAAAGATTAGTAATGATTTCACATTTACTTTCTTGCTGGCCTTTAGATTTGGCCTACAGGACAATAAGCACCTGTTTCTTTTGTCAAGAGCTATTTATACAAAAGGAGCCAAAAAGGAAAATCATCCAAAATGTACAGTAACGTTCCCAGCATCGCCTCCATCCGTCTGCTGTGCTAAATAGCCAGCTTCCAGGGCAGCCCATCAAGAGGGGCAAGGCTGCCTCCTTGCAAGTAACTGGGCTGACCTTCGCTGCTCCTGCCTTTTCTCTGCCCTGCGTGTTCTTGGATCAGTTGCAGAAGGCAGTTCCTCCTCCTCTTCATTGACCGGCTGCAGCTGTCTGCTTTCCCCAGCTGAAACCTCAGCCAAATCCTTCCCAGATAGCTGCTGAGAGCCGTCAATCAACTCAACTCCTGATGTGCCAGGGACTGGTTCATCCTCCCCCTAAGCTGACATTTAGAGAAGCGTCTGAAGGAAGCGTCTGAAGAAGTCATCCGACTGACCAGAAGAAGGTGAAATCTTAGGGTAGTAAGGAACACATCCTTCCCTAGCCTGCATTCTTTTTAAGGTGATAATTCTAGGTTCAAAAGAATATCTTGGCAGGTGAAGAGCTGGGAGTTTTCAAGCGGAGTGCTTTGAAACCAATGCTTTCCCTAGGAAGTCATTTTAGAGCGGAAACAAACTGTCAGTCCCATCATACGTGAATCTGCCTCTAATCTTCTCCACTTTGAAGGGTAGAAAGACGCTTAAACCAGCAAAATTCTCTTGCAAATCATCCAGAAATTGATGGGTGGGGGGGAATTGACATTTCTAGCTGTTTTCTTTTGAGCCAGACAAGATTTTTCATTTTTAGGACATCGTTTCATGAAAGAGCTCTTGTTCATTAGACAAACTTAACTTGCACATTCAGGGCTACAAGAAGTCGTAGCTGGAGATGGCTCTATTTTCTAGATTTTAGTGTGAGCCACTGCCAGAAGCCGTTGAGATTTTTTCCTCTCCCAAGGGGGTTGGGGGCAGCTATAAATGCTTGCAGATTATCTTTGATCTTGCTTTGACATGTCCTTAATGTTGTGGCCCTGTCAGCAGATTCCTCTCCAGCAAAGTCTTTCCTCTCCCACAGTCTTCCAAGATAGTTCACAATGACCGACCTTGATGAGGCTTGGAGAGTAGCCAGGCCGATCTCCTTCAGATGCCGCAATACTTGGCATGATTGCAGGAATGAACTAATGGTCTCCTGCAAACTCCACTCCCCTTTTGCTCCTCTTTTATGTCCTCTGGGAGGGGCCATTCATCGTCCCCCTGTGGCCTTACTCCCAAGTCGACCCCTGTTCTTTAGCTCTTCCCTTCGTCTGGCAGCTCTGCGCATGCGCACACTGGGAACAGGCTCCAGCTGTTCTTCTGCCTCACTGATGGCCGGCTCTGAAGGCAGCTGAAAACTGGCATACGGCTCTGGCCCCCTCTCTGCCTCCGACACAGAGCCTTCCCCAGATTCCAGGACTGCCCCATGTTCCTCCCCAACCTCTTCACTGTCCGAATCTGTAGAGGACATGGCCAGCGATTGACGCATCTGGTCCATGGCCCATGGGTTTGACACCCCTGGTCTACATGATGCAATACTTTGCTTGTATTCTTCTTCCAAATTTTCTCCCACTTTCCTCAGGTTGGATATTCTCCACATCAACCCTTCCAAGGCACGTCCCAAATCTCCTGGGACATCTCACCCACACCTAGGTTGAGCTAAAGTAATCATTCAAGAGCCTGTATTAAAAACAACATGGAAACTCTTCATCTTTAAACATTACGATTTCTTTTTGTTTTCCACAAAAGAATGCATAGTGTCGTGAAATTTATATTTCAATTTCTGTGTTAACAAAACAGGCCAAGAACATAACTTATAAGGTCCCAATTTCATCCAGGGGGAAAAACACATGAAATTATGGTATCCATCCCTTGTTTTAGGTGCATTGTAACCGAATCAGAATATCTCTTGCCTTGATTAATAAGGAATATTGTACCTGCCAGGCAAGGAGATCACTCATCCAAGTTAAATTTGCATCATTTTAAAAACACTTCTTTGAGAGAAATTAATTTCATGAAGAGGTGTTCCTGATTTACTGCCCTGACCCTGATAATATATCCTGAATATTTTTGGATGAATATGGTTTCTGTGCCGACGGAGTTTATTAATAAATGCAAAGGTGCATTTCTTGTTGCAGCCATTTTAGGCAAGGAAAACGAAATGCACGGGTACAGTATAGGTGGTACCTTGATCAATAGTAGTAACTGTGAGAGGGATCTTGGAGTCCTAGGGGACAACCATTTAAATAGGAGCCAGCCGTGTGCAGCAGCTGCCAAAAAAGCCAACACAGTTCTGGGCTGCATCAACAGAGGGATAGAATCAAGATCACGGGAAGGGTTAATACCACTTTATAATGCCTTGGTGAGGCCACACTTGGAATACAGCATCCAGTTTTGGTCACCACGATGTAGAAAAGATGCGGAGACTTTGGAAAGAGGGCAGAGAAGAGCAGCAAAGAAGATTAGGGGACTGGAGGCTAAAACATATGAAGAACGCTTGCAGGAACTGGGCATGTCTAATTTAATGAAAAGAAGGACTAGGGGAGACATGATAGCAGTCTTCCAATATCTCAGGGATTGCCACATAGAAGAGGGAGTCAAACTATTTTCCAAGGCACCTGAGGGTAGGACAAGAAGCAATGGGTGGAAACTAATCAAGGAGAGAAGCAACTTAGAACTGAGGAGAAATTTCCTGCCAGTGAGAACAATTAATCAGTGGAACAGAAGTTGCCTCCAGAAGTTGTGAATGCTCCAACACTGGAAGTCTTTAAGAAGAGATTGGACAACCATTTGTCTGAAGTGGTGTAGGGTTTCCTGCCTAAGCAGGGGGGTGGACTAGAAGACCTCCAAGGTCCCTTCCAACTCTGTTATTCTAAGCGAAAGGACAAAAACCCATCAAGACTTTTTTTTTTTACATAAATCGAATAGTGATGTCAAAAGGAAGAAGGGAAGTTATCGCAAATCATGTCAGCAGAAAAAGCGTCAGACTTCAAGTCTTTGGGCAAAAATAAAGAAGAAAAGGGAATATGCATGAAAGCCTTCCCGTTGATAAAGTGACATCGTTAGACAGTGATAAAGCATCTCCACACAAAGGACAAAGCGGAAAGCTGTAACGTGGCAGGAAAAAAAACATCTAAATATGCCCATGTCGCTGTTCACTCCTCAACACTTATCTTGTCAAAGTGTTGCTCTGCCTCCTGTGCTCCCAACAAAAACTGATGAACATTTCTGATATTTGATAGAACCTAGAAGACAGAATCCTAAGGCTGGAAGTGACCTTGGAGGTCTCAAGGCAGGAGGTATTGTGGCTCGCCAGTGGCCAGCGGATCAGGCAGCAAACTCAGGACAGTGAGGAGGTTGGGGAGGAAGATGGGCCAGTCCTGGAGTCTGGGGAAGGCTCTGAGGAGGGCTCTGTGTCGGAGGCAGAGAGAGGGCCAGAGCCGTATGCCATTTATCAGCTGCCTTCAGAGTCAGACATCAGTGGGGCAGAAGAACAGCTGGAGCCTGTTTCTAGTGTGCGCATGCGCAGAGCTGCCAGATGGAGGGAAGAGCTAAAGAACAGGGGTCGACTTGGGAGTGAGGCCACAGGTGGACGGTGAATGGCCCCTCCCAGAGGAAATAAAAGAGGAGAGAAAAGGGAGTGGAGTTTGCAGGAGGCAATTAGTTCGCTTCATTGGTTCATAACTCTCTGAGACTCCTTGCCAAGTATTTCCTGGTACAGCAGTTGCATTTGGACGATATCGGCCTGGCAGCTCTCCAAACCTGATGAGGTCTGTGGTTGTCAATTCACCCTTGAAAGACTGTTTGCTGGGACTTTGCAGGATGTGAATGAGAGGAATTCACATGAGCTTCATAAAAAGGGGTAAACAAGGAGTCTGCTTCGTGGTTTGGGGAAGCCTCGGTCAGGACAGGAGGAGTTTTATACCATCCCTAGTCAGGCGGCTCTTTAGGAAAACTTCCAGTGTTGGAACACCCACAACTCTAGAAGACAAGGTGTTCCATTGATTAATTGTTTTCACGGTTCGAAAATCTCTCCTTGTCTTCTAGGTCGGGTCTCCTCTTCCAGCGGTTGCTTCTTGTCCTTCCCTCAGATTCTTTGGAGAATAAGTCAACCTCTTAAACTCCGTAGAGATTCTCAGTCATGCAGGTCTTGGTTGAAAAAAGCATCTTTGGGACAAGTCAGTCCCTTCTGAGCGACCGTCTCTCGGCGCTCACATCTACCCAACCCAGAGAGTGGGGAGGAAAGGCGTGTCGGAGGTCCCGTCCCCTAAGGAGGTCCATCTGGTGGGGCCCAGAAAAAGGGCCTTCTCGGTGGTGGCTCCAGAACAAAAACTACTGTAAATCAAGAACTCCCTGTATATCATTTAGAATGTGAACAATTCATCTATTGTGAAAAGTGAATAAATAGCCAACATGAGCTCTGAAGGGGAACGAATTTTAAAGGGATAAAATAGAGCAGAATAGAATAGACAATAAAGTACAATATAGAATAGGATGCAGAATAGAATAGAGAAATGAATAGAATAGAATGGAATAGAATAGAATTAGAGGAATGGAAAAGGAGTGGAGTGGAATGGAATAGAATAGAATACAATAGAATAGAACAGAGGAATGGGAATGGAGTGGAATGGAATAGAATAGAATAGACAATAACATACAATATAGAGTAGGATGCAGAATAGAATAGAGAAATGAATAGAATAGAATAGAATAGAATAGAGGAATGGAAAAGGAGTGGAGTGGAATGGAATAGAATAGAATACAATAGAATAGAACAGAGGAATGGGAGTGGAGTGGAATGGAATAGAATAGAATAGACAATAACATACAATATAGAGTAGGATGCAGAATAGAATAGAGAAATGAATAGAATAGAACAGAGGAATGGAAATGGAATGGAATGGAATGGAATAGAATAGAATAGAACAGAGGAATGGGAGTGGAGTGGAATGGAATGGAATGGAATGGAATGGAATAGAATAGAACAGAGGAATGGGAGTGGAGTGGAATGGAATGGAATAGAATAGATAATAAAATACAATATAGGATAGGATGCAGAATAGAAAAGAGAAATGAATAGAATAGAAAAGAGGAATGGAAATGGAGTGGAGTGGAATAGAATGGAATAGAATAGAATAGAATAGAACAGAGGAATGGGAGTGGAGTGGAATGGAATAGAATAGATAATAAAATACAATATAGGATAGGATGCAGAATAGAAAAGAGAAATGAATAGAATAGAAAAGAGGAATGGAAATGGAGTGGAATGGAATGGAATGGAATAGAATAGAACAGAGGAATGGGAGTGGAGTGGAATGGAATGGAATAGAATAGATAATAAAATACAATATAGGATAGGATGCAGAATAGAAAAGAGAAATGAATAGAATAGAACAGAGGAATGGAAATGGAGTGGAATGGAATGGAATGGAATAGAATAGAACAGAGGAATGGGAGTGGAGTGGAATGGAATGGAATGGAATAGAATAGATAATAAAATACAATATAGGATAGGATGCAGAATAGAAAAGAGAAATGAATAGAATAGAAAAGAGGAATGGAAATGGAGTGGAGTGGAATAGAATGGAATGGAATGGAATAGAATAGAATAGAATAGAATAGAATAGAATAGAACAGAGGAATGGGAGTGGAGTGGAATGGAATGGAATAGAATAGACAATAAAATACAATATAGAGTAGGATGCAGAATAGAATAGAGAAATGAATAGAATAGAATAGAATTGAGAAATGAATAGAATAGAACAGAGCAGTGGGAATGGAATGGAATAATGGAGAATGGAATGGAATAGAATAGAATAGCAGAGTTGGGAGGGACCTTGGAGGTCTTCTAGTCCAACCCCCTGCCTAGGCAATAGACCCTCCACCCCTTCAGACAAATAGTTGTCCAACATCCTCTTAAAAACTTCCAGTGTTGGAGCTTTTACAATTTCTGGAGGCAAGCTGTTCCATTGATTAAAGTTAGAAGACAATAAAGTCAGGAGAAAGTGAGTCTTAACCAAGTCAGACTTCCTTGTAACCTTTATAATTATCCCCAGTAATTGTGGTTTTGTTTCTGAATTTTGCTGAGAATACGAAAATATTCCTATGGTCTCAAAAGATCTGCTTCACTAGCTAAGATGCAAACATTTCATTGCCATGCCACGTTACGTGACAAATATTTGCATAATTTTAATTATCATACAATGCAAATATTTCTAATTCATTTCCGTATACAAATCATTGTTTTATACGTGGAGCGTTTTTAATGTTTACAAGTATAATTGCTAATTTGCTGTAGGAGGCAGCAGTTCAATAATTATATGGAACCCAACAACTATTGTGTTAGAGAGGGAGATAGGAGTGAACACCAAAATAGATTAGAAATTATTGAACTAAAATTAATTCTGAAACTTAATTGTAATATAAATAGAAATCTGCACTTAGTTTGTGCGTTCTTCCCCCCTTTGCTACGTGGTGGAATACAATTATTGTTAAAGGTTTCGTATTCCGTGACTCAGTTTTATTGAACTCAACTAAAATACATTTCCAAATAAAAATACATGTATATTAGAATGAAGGGACGCGGTGGCTCAGTGGCTAAGACGTTAGTTGTTACTCATCCCAGCTTCTGCCAACCTAGCAGTTCGAAAGCACGTAAAAAATGCAAGTAGAAAAACAGGAACCAACTTTGGTGGGAAGAGAACAGCGTTCCATGCGCCTTTGGCGTTGAGTCATGTTGGCCACATGACCACAGAGACGTCTTCGGACAGCGCTGGCTCTTCGGATTTGAAACGGAGATGAGCACCGCCCCCTAGAGTCGGGAACGACTAGCACATATGCGCGAGGGGAACCCTTTACCTTACAGCTAGCTGCTGTGGACAATTCACAAAGGCTTCCGTTGTGTGTGAGAGCTCTTCTGACTTTCCCAACCCTGGAAATCCCGTTCTAGACATCTTAAAGAGAAGCCAGTTGTGGTGTTAAAAAGTCAAAATGGATTTGTGTCATGGATTCACAGACAAGAGATAAGAATCAGATGCGGGAATAGCCGGAGTGCGGAAGAGAAACTCGACAAGGCTGACTTAAAAACTTATCGTCCCGGCCAGAACTCCCAACAGCTGTCTCTTCGTGAACGTTTATCTCTCTTTGATGAGGATGATGAGATAGTGGAAGCCGTTGGCCCAGAGCCAAGTCGAAGGCTAAAAGGAGATTAAAGGAGGATAACAAGTAGGAGCTTTGTGGATTCTGGTAAGGAGAACGGGCCGGATTCTTTTTTCCTGACCTTCTTTGGATTTCATCAAGAGGAACCAGGATGGATCCTGGTTTCTTTATCTGGTCTGGTTTAGGAACCCAGGTTCTGTTGGACGCAGCCACTCTGACGTTGGGTTGCCCTCTCTCCCTCTCATTCTTCTTCACCCTCTTCTCCACCTTCTTCCTCTCCTCTCTCCTTCCCTCCTTCTCTTTCTCCTTCTTCACCCTTTCCTTCCCCCTCTCCCATTTTCTCTCTCTCCTTCTCCCTCTCCTCCATCCTTCTCTCTCCTTTCCCCCTCCTTCCTTTCTCTTTCTCCCTCTCCTCCCTCTCCCATTTTCACTCTCTCCCTCTCTCTCTTCTTCTCCCTCTCCTTTCCCTCTTCCCTTTTCCTTCTCTCCTTCTCCTCTCTCCTGCTCTCTCCTTTCCCCCTCCCTCTCTCCCTCTCCTTCCTTTCTCTTTCTCACTCTCCTTCTTCACCTTCTCCCTCTCCATTTTCATTCTCCTTCTCCCTCTCTCCTTTCCCTGCTCCCTCTTTCCCTCTCCTTCTTCCTTTCTCCCTTTCTGTCTCCCTCGCTCTTTTTCTCTTCCCCTGAATTGTTATATTGACATGGTCATGGCGACGGAGAATGATTGAGTGGCCCAAGATAACCCACCTGACCTTGAGTCTAAGGCAGGTCTAAAACTGACTTCTAAGCCTCTTGCCCTAACCACTACACCAAAATGGATCTCATCCTGCATCAAAATACAAGCACAACAACACCCATTGAAATAACACCGCTGAAAGTTAAAAGAGGTAAATGATCATTGCGAACACAATGCTATAAAATTAAAACACTAAAATATGTCTATGAAGGTATCGTGCTATTAAGGTTAAGACCATAAAGGGGGGACCTTTGAAGGCCACAAAAAGGTAAAAAGATAATTGCATACACCACGCTATGAAGTTGAAACACTAAAATATATCTATAAAAGCGTCTTGATTTTAATACGAAGGCGATAGATCAAAAGGGGACCTTTGTGGGCCACAAGAAAGGATGTGAAGCAGGTAAAGATAATAAAATGTTCCTGAATTTTAATTTCTGCTAGGCAAAATTTAGCAAATCTCTACGCAATCGATGGTTCTTTATCTAAATAATATAAATATAATAAAAATAAACAATATAAAAAAGATGCTGAGACTCTAGAAAGAGTGCAGAGAAGAGCAAGGAAGAGGATTAGGGGATTGGAGGCTAAAACACATGAAGAACGGTTGCAGGAACTGGGCATGGCTAGTTTAATGAAAAGAAGGACCAGGGGAGACATGACAGCAAGTCTTCCAATCTTTGAGGGGGCTGCCCCAATGAAGAGGGAGTCAAGCTATTCTCCAAAGCACCTGAGAGCAGGATAAGAAGCAATGGGTGGAAACTAATCAAGGAGAGAAGCAACTTAGAACTGAGGATAAACTTCCTGACAGTTAGAACGATTAATCAGTGGAACAACTTGCCTCCAGAAGTTGTGAACTCTCCAACACTGGAAGTTTTAAAGAAGATGTTGGACAATCATTTGTCTAGAATGGTGTAGGGTCTCCTGCTTGAGCAAACTTGGTACACAGATGACTTACTCTCTGGAGACAAATACTGTGGGGGGTAAGACACCCCTAACAGCCCCTGGAGTGTTTGTTCTGTTAAGATACAGCCTGTTGTGCCTTAAAATGGCTTCTACTGTACTGCCGTAAATGGATTCTACTGTACAGCATAGTGGAGTTGCCATGGTAATGGCTGCACAGTACTCCTAAAGGGGGCTCCCTCTGGTAAGGGGGAAAATACAACATTAGGAATTATATTTGGTCCGGTCATTTCCCCCCTATAAATAAATACTTTGGCAATGCCGGTTTATCGGCTAGTCAACAATAAAGTTCCATAACTCTCATACATGGGCATATGTTTCCTAGTCATTAATAGCGCAAGTAGTCTTTCAACTTATAATGATTCATTTAGTGATGACTAAATGTTACAACAGCCCTGAAAAACAGTGACCTACGACCATGTCTCACAGTTACAACCATTGCAGCATCCCCACAGTCACATGGTCCAAATTGGCAACTGATTCATATTTATGACGGTTGCAGGGTTGCCATTTGCATCCTTTCCACCTGGCTTCTGACAAACAACGTCAATCGGGAAAGCCAGATTCACTTAACGACTGTGGCAGAAAAGGCCATAAAAGGGGCAGAAAATGCCTTACTTAGCAGCAGAACTTTGGGGCTTCAATGCAGTCATATGTCGAAGACTATCAGCAATAAAATATATATCTCTATCTCTGTCTGTCTGTCTCTGTCTCTGTGTCTGTCTGTCTGTCTCTCTATCTCTCTGTGTCTGTCTGCCTGTTTGCCTGTCTCTATCTATCTATCATCTATCCATCCATCCATCCATCCATCCATCCATCCATCCATCCATCTATCATCTATCTATCTATCTATCTATCTATCTATCTATCTATCTATCTATCATCTATCTATCTATCTATCTATCTATCTATCTATCTATCTATCATCTATCTATCTATCTATCATCTATCTATCTATCTATCTATCATCTATCTATCTATCATCTATCTATCTATCTATCTATCTATCTATCTATCTATCTATCTATCATCTATCTATCTATCTATCTATCTATCTATCATCTATCTATCATCTATCTATCATCTATCTATCTATCTATCTATCTATCTATCTATCTATCTATCTATCTATCATCTATCTATCTATCATCTATCTATCTATCTATCATCTATCTATCTATCTATCTATCTATCTATCTATCTATCATCTATCTATCTTTCTATCTATTTATTACTATCTGTCTGTCTATCTCTGTCTGTCTGTCTGTTTATCTATATACCTACCTACCTACCTACTTACCTACCTACCTACCTACCTACCTACCTACCTATATACCATATTTTTCGGAGTATAAGACGCACCTTCCCCCCCCCTAAAAGAGCATGGAAATATTGGTGCGTCTTATACACTGAATCCAGCCATTTTTGGCCTCCTGAAGCCTTGCCCTCACACCCAATTTTTATGAAAAACAGGCAAAAAATGGGCCGTTTTCCACCCGTTTTTCACAAAATGGGGGTGTTTTTGCACCCCCCAGCCCTGCTGAAGCCTGCAGAGTGCTGCTGGGGGCTAAGGGAAGGACAAAAACTTTTTTTTCTTACTTACCTCTTTGTAATCTTGCTGCATCTTACACACCGGTGCGTCTTATAGTCCAAAAAATACGGTATGTCTATATTTTGCAGGGATAATCTTAACCTGGGACAACAAACTCAGTATCCCATTAAATTACTCCTTTTGGGTGGGGCTGGGCAATGCCTCGTTTCTTTTTTCATTCTAATTCTTTCTCTTCTCTACTTTCTTTCTTTTTTTAAAAAAATTCTCATTCTCCTTTTCATTGTGAACAAGGCCAACTATTTCTAACAGTAAATGAGCCCGGCAATGCATCTTAATTAATCAAAGCACATTTATTTCCTCCCTTTTGGTATGTGCAAAGCTGAGATAAGTCCCATTCCCCCCCTCCCGTCCCCCTCCCTTCCCCAGCTCTGGAAAATACAAGGTTAGCCTTGTGTTAACATGAAGTCTGTTGACTTATATCGGCCCTTTTTTGTCTGGCTTAAGAATTGATCCCCTAAGAAAAGTTAAATATCACCTGTGTTTGTACATGCTCGACAGCTATTAAGATAATTCTTCTATAAATACAGATGGCACCCTTATCAAAATTACACCGCCGGCAAATGGATGGCAGGAAAAGCAATATGACATTGATTAGCTAATAAAATGGAACACAAAGGGAATCAACATGCCGAGTTCCTTTGACAGGTGTAATGCTGTCTTATTTATTCCTCTTGTAAAAAAAAAAAAGTGTTTCCAGAGTGCCCTCCATTTTTCACTTTCACGCTTCCCTTTTTTCCCCTACTTTCTTTGTATGTTTATTTATTTCAAAAACAATCTTTACCTGCTCGTTAGATCTAAAACACAAAACACTCATTGCCAATCTGCCTTCGTTCTGGTAGCCATTCCTTCTCTTGCTGATGTTCATTTCTCTCTCTCTCTTTTTTTTTTTAAAGAAGTGAATTGATATCAGGCGGAGCGTGCCAGAAATGGTGAGAACGGAAAGTTGGCCAATCAACTGTGATAGGAAGGTTATTGATCTGGGCAGAGAATTCCAGGAATTTGCTAAGTGATGATTTTGTTCACCCGGGAGTCTTTAGCCTTGAAAAGCTGCTAATCATAACTCTCAGGCATGCCGCGAGAAAATTATGCCAGAAGGTATTTGTGTGTTACAGAAAAAAAAATACCTAAGTTTAATTGACTGATCGCTATAAACCGGATTACCTTTTGTCAGTCACAGACCAGGCATTCAATTGGTTAGTTCTTTTTTTTAAAAAAAAGATCAAAGAACAGAAGTGTTTTGTGGAGGAGTGTGTTAATAAAGTGTTTTATCTTTTATTTGGAAAGACTCACTTGCAATCCTTAATAGAAAGCGGTGGAAAGATATTGTAAGTTCTAAATACAATAGCCAAATACTTTAGGATCGTAAGATTTGGAAGGTGACCGAATACACTTTTCATAACTTTGGCTGGCTTCTGTAGTTTACAGAGGGACTGAAGCTCCTAGTTCAGCAGTCACCAACTGGTGGTTTGCAAGAAATTGTTGGTGGTCCGCAAAAAAATTATTTGCATTTTTTTATATTGCACTAAATCAGAGGTCCTCAAACTACGCCCCCTGGGAGGGAGACGTGCAATGAACGCTTGTGTTGCTGCAGAGAGTCTCCCCCTTCGGGGTCTTTTTGTGGGGTTCGGAGGGGGGCAAGAAATCCCGACTTGGGGTCTGCTTCAGCCTCCTGGTGGGGGGCTTTGGGCGAAGGCTGGAGGGAAGAGCCGCTGGTGGTGAAGAGCCGGAGGGCCTCGTTCCAGTGGGACTGCATCAAGGCCTGGAACTGGCTGACCATCTCAGCCCGCTGAGCCTCCAGGGCCGGTACCTGGCCTTGCACTCCCGCAGGTCTTCCCTCTGCTTGGAAAGCCTATGCTCCTAGTCCTCAGTGAGGTGCTTCTGCTGAGCCTCCTTCTCGGTCAGATCCAATTTGAACTGAGCTGTTTTGCCAACTCTTTCTCCTGGTGGCTGCTTAGCTCCAGCAACTGCTTCCTGTTGGAGCCCTTAGGAGCCCCGGGTGGGCGGGCGTGGAGGAGCTGGGAGGGGAGGGGTGAGTAGTGGCTGGTGAGGTGTCCCTCAACGTGAGTAACATCAAATTGGCCACACCCACCCAGTCACATGACCACTTAGCCACGCCCACCCAGCTGGTCATTAGGCAGATTGTATTAGTTGTCTGCAGGATTTAAAATTATGAATTCAGTGGTCCCTGAGATCCAAAAGGTTTGGGACCCCTGATCTAGTTAACATCTGGACTATAAGGGGTCCTTGGCGCTCTCTGAGCTTGGTTGTCTCTGTTTGGTGCTGGTCATCACTAGCACTGATGATGTTACCTAGTTTGGTAATGAAATGTCTGTAAGAAAACCCTCAAGTTCAGAATCTCCGCCATCCAAGTTATGGTTGTCCCAAAGGCACTTCCCCCTGTTGGACTTTGCTTTTTTTCCTCTCTTAAAGACAATTTTGCTTCTCATCCAAGAAGCTTCTTCAGTTGTGATCAAATGGTCACCTTTCAATCAGAATTGAAGAACTTTATGGATGTTGAAGCAAAATGTCTTTAAGGAAAAACAAAGCTACAGAAACTCTCCTTTGTTGGTATCATGCTGGACTATGTTAAGTTCTTTCAATTTACCTGGTTTAAAGCACCCAGTTTTTGCCCTTTAGAACAAATCTATCTTATAAAATGAGGGAAGCAGTGGCTCAGTGGCTAAGATGCTGAGCTTGTCGATCAGAAAGGTTGGCAGTTTGGTGGTTCGAATCCCTAGTGCAGCATAACGGAGTGAGCTCCCGTTCCTTGTCCCAGCTTCTGCCAACCGAGCAGTTCGAAAGCACGTAAAAAATGCAAGTAGAAAAATAGGGACCACCTTTGGTGGGAAGGAAACAGTGTTCCGTGCGCCTTCAGTGTTGAGTCATGTCGGCCACATGACTACGGAGACGTCTTCGGACAGCGCTGGACTCTTCAACTTTGAAATGGAGATGAGTGAAATTTCTCCTTAGTTCTAGGTTGAATCTCTCCTTGATCAGTTTCCATCCATTATTCCTTGTCTGGTGCCTTGGAGAATAGCTTGACCCCCTTCCTCCTCTCTGTGGCAGCCCCTCAAATATTGGAAGATGCTCTCCTGTCTCCCCTGGTCCTTCTCTTCACTAGACTGGCCATGCCCAGTTCCTGCAACCGTTCAACATATGTTTGAGCCTCTAGTCCCCTCATCATCCTGGTTGCTCTTCTCTGCACTTTTTCTAGAGTCTCAACCTCTTTTTATTGTGTGGTGACCAAAACTGGACGTAGTACTCTAGGCGTGGTCCTACTAAGGGTTTATAGAGAGGTGTTAGGACCTCCCTTGATCTTGATTGTAAATGTAAAGGTTCCCTTCGCACATACACTATATTGCCAAAAGTATTCGCTCACCCATCCAACATAATCAGACTCAGTTGTGAGCAAATACTTTTGGCAATATGGTGTATGTGCTAGTCATTCCCAACTCTAGGGGGTGATGCTCATCTCTTTTTCAAAGCCGAAGAGCCAGCAATCTTAACTGTATCCTTCTGTTAATGCAGCTTAGGATTGCACTGGCTTTTTTGGCTACTGGTGCTCACTGCTGGCTTGTATTTATTTGACTGTTCACTAGCAAACAATTATTATACATCAAAGACAAAGTTCTTGTGTGTCCAATCACACCTGGACAATAAAGAATTCTATTCTGTTCTATTCCATTCCATTCCATTCCATTCCTTGTTCTGTTCTATTTTATTCTGTTCTGTTCTGTTCCATTCCATTCCATTCCATTCCTTGTTCTGTTCTGTTCTATTCCATTCTCTCTTCTCTTCTCTTCTCTTCTCTTCTCTTCTCTTCTCTTCTCTTCTCTTCTCTTTTCTTCTCTCTTCTCATTCCTTTCTCTCTTCTCTTTTCTTCTCTTCTCCTATTCTATTCTATTCTATTCTCATTCCATTCTCTCTTTTATTCTCTTCCTCCCTCCTCTCCTCTCCTCTCCCTCTGCCTCTCCATTCCATTCCATTCCATTCTCTTTGATCCATAGCTGGGAACTCAGCTTTAGACCAGGTGAGAGAAGAACAGATTAGGCAGGTGACTCTTTTGAAACTTTAAGAAGCGGTCTGGATTACGGCGTGTCTCTCTCTTGAAACAGCTTGCCATTTATCTGGCTTTCATGGAGAAAATAAAAATAAACCCTGCTGCTTTAAGAATCAACATTAACTTGATGGAGTTGACTTCTTCAGCATCTGTGTCCAATTCCAGGTTTTGGATTTTGCTTTTTTTAAAAATAAAAAAATACCCCACAGCTGTGGGTTGTGGAGAAATGAACAGCTACAAGCCATTTTTATTTCTCTTCCTTCAATCTTTTGAGCTGGCTCTTACGATGGTGCTTCTTTCCCTTCTTCCTACAAATGAAGTGGTGAGTGGGATGTTTTCTTGGAGGCTTCAAAGCCATAGAGAGCTTATGGGGGATTTGATCCTTTCTGATAAAATGGATTTGCAGGCTCTGGATTTTTTTATTTTTAATAATGTGTGTTGTGATCCCAGGAGCTAACTTTTGTGGTTTTTGCCAGTTGAGCTGCAAAACGAAAAGGGAGTAGGGGAAAGAAAATTTGGAATTTGGAGCTATGACAAACAGCTTCTCCTTCACTTTGATTTAAGAGAACTACATCTTTTTAAAGAAAGCCCCTTGCCTTTGATTCTAGAACACCGTTAACTCTGAATTAAGCAGGTGTTGAGGGAATAATATTTGGCCAAGATGCTGGTAGAGGTCTTATTTGCATGTTCTACAGTTTAAGAAAACAGAATACAATAAGAATAAGTAGAGAGTAGAACAGAGAGTATAGAGTACAGAGTAGTGTACTTTGCATGTGGATGCTTCACAATCAAACTTAGGGATTGTTTAATTCTACTAGAATAAAAAAATTGGAACGGTTAGGCCAGGGGTGTCCAAACTTGGGAACTTTAAGACTTGTGGACTTCAACTCCCAGAATTCCCCAGCCAGCTGGGGAATTCTGGGAGTTGAAGTCTACAAGTCTTAAAGTTCCCAAGTTTGGACACCCCTGGGTTAGGCAAATCGCAGTTTGAATACGACTTGAAGGGTAGGAATTCACTGTAATATTTATGGAATAGCCACACTGTTTTTATAGTCGCACGAAACAAAACAATAAATTTTCACACTTCGTTACCACCTGTTTGCCTTCCGCGCATGCGCCCGGCCTCAAAAATGTGCCGAAATAGGACGGCCTAGAGCAGTGATGGCTCACCTTTTCTGGATCACGTGCCCAAAGTGGAGGGAGCGCAGGGGGGTCATGCACCCATAATGCTATGTGCGCAAACCTCCCCACACACTTGCATGCTCAACTCCCGCCATCCCCCTACTTTTGGCACACTTTTTTTGCCCTCCCCAGGCTCCAGGGGTGTTCTAGCAGCCTGGGGAGGGTGAAAACAGACCCCCCCCGGAGGCTCTCCCAAGCTTCAGGAGGCTTCTCTGAAGGCTCCGGAGCGCAAAAAATGGCCCAACGCACAAACCGGAAGTCTGTTCCCGAACTTCCGGTTTGCGCATTGAGTGGTTTTTCACTTCCGGGGGGCTAAAAATGGCTGAAAAAAAGGCCGAAGTCAGCTGACCAGCGTGTGCATGCTCACTGGAGCTGACAGGGCAACGCCTCACATGCCCTAACACAAACTTGTCCCAAGTTTGGACACCCCTGCCCTAACCAATGGCATGCCACAGGTTCGCCATCACGGGCATAGAGTGATTTCCGCTATCGCTTTGGGCGAACCGCTCCAAACCGGCTGAATTCTATCTCTGATTCCCTTCTGTTTTACGTAAAATTTCTTGAAATGCCTTTCCTTCTCTCCCCTCCCCCCATCTTTTCTGAAAACCAAAATACAGGCTAACAATGGTGGCGGTTTGTTTTTTTTATTATCAAGTAATCAGCATTTATTTCTTGCAATTATTTTGCTGACTGCAAAGGTAAGGCTGTTGATGCAGCAGAATTAGATGCGCAGTGATCTTCGTCTTTTGTGGAGTTTGTTCTTTTGCCTTGTGCTTCTCCTTTGCTTTGGTTGCTGGATTTTTACCCAGGTCTACACTTTTAAGGGAGAATCCTTAAAAAAAAGGGGTAGATAGGACTGGATGAATCCTTTTGTTTAACGATGGAGGAAGCTGAGTTTGGAAAGATTTGCTGAAGGAAATTGATGTGCAGAGAAATGAGAGCAGAATTCAGTCAAAGTAGGCTGCAGTCAGATTATATCCTTGTCTTGTATGAACAGTAGAAATTAATTCATTTTTAATCTATTAACTCATTAGGAAAACAGTGAAGCTGTTGTTAATTCCTGCCTTTCTAGTCACCCTTTCAAGCAATCCTCTGATGTGACTAATATGTCGCGTCCTTTCAATCCATAACACAATTACAAATCTCCGCGCGATATCCAAAGCATTGTGTTGGCTGCTACTTTGGAATAAAGACAATGAGATTTAAGAAGAGGGAATTCCAAACTGGCAAATTTATCTTACTATGAAAACTTTTTTTTAAAAGGGTTCTTTAAAAAAGAAAATATTTTTGCAAAATACCACAGTTCATTTATCAATCAGAATAGAGCTGCAAGGGACCTTGGAGGTCTTCTAGTCCAACCCCCTGAACGAGTAGGAGACCCTACACAATTTGAGACAAGCAGCTGTGCAGTCTCTAATCAAAACCTCCAGTGTTGGACAACTTCGGGTGGCCAGCTGTTCCACTGATTAATTGTCCTCACTGTTAGCAAGTTTCCCCTTAGTTCCAAGTTGCTTCTCTCCTTGATTAATTCCCATCCATTGCTCCTTGCCCTGTCTTCAGAGGCTTTGGTAAATTTAGTGACCGTTTAAAAGTTATGATGCCTCTGAAAAAAGTGACTTATGACTGTTTTTCACACTTGTGACCGTTTCAAGATTCTCATGGTCATGTGATCAAAACTCCGACACTTGACTCATACTTATGACGCTTTTCTGACCTTCTGACAAGCAAAGTCAATGGGGAAGAAAGATTCGCCTAACGATGGCGTGACTAACCTAAAAACTGCCGAGACTCCCTTAATAACGATGGCAAGAAAGGTAGTTAAAATGGGGCAAAACTCACCCCCCCCCTGCTTAGCAACATACATTTTGACCTCAGTTGTGGCCGTTAAGTCGAGGACTACCTGTGCTTCATCAAGCCAGACAATAATTTGACGCCAGTGCGGTTGTGCAATATTATTCTGTTTGCTTCCTCCCTCCAATTGCCTTGCTAAAATTTAGTGGAGGTTGAACAGATGTACATTAAGAAAAGTTGGTTATGTTAATGTGACAGCGATCTCAGACTCTCAGCTGTTGGAAGCAGCGCTTTGCTCTCGCGTTACAGAATTAACACTTTAACCTGATGTCATTAGCTCACTATTACGCTAATATCTGATTCTGGATTCTGTCCAGTCTCATTAGATATCCCCCTGCTGATGATTCTGTTACAGGTAAAATATTAATTGCCTCCGCATCTCTTTCAAATGTCTGGGGCAGAAAAGGAGATTTATAAAGCTGACACTTTTACTGCTAAACTAGATAGCTATTTAGGGAAAATCTGGGGATGAAACAGCCAAGGGAAAAAAAAAAACCTTGAGTTTCTTAGTCCATCTTTTTTATACCTTCCAGTTTAGAAGAAGACATATATTACACTACCCTTTTTTTTGCGACGAAACTATGTGATCGGGGTATGCAGAAGAAATTCACAATCCTTGGCTCAGTAGTGGTCGGTGATTGAAACACGTAAGGGAATTATCGCTCCTGCCGCCTTGAATCTGGAAGCAGTTCCACAGGTGGAAGGCGTAGACACTGTGGTGAGGTACCGACGTTTAGTACTGTAAGGAGCCCCAGACCGCTCCTGAGGGAAGGAGTGAAACGTCTGCTAGTTTGAACTGCGATAACAGAATGTGAGGCAACCGGCAGTTGGAACAGAATTCTTTTCAGGTGGGGAGGGAGAGTAGAATGTCTAACTCCTTAGCATCAGAACGTGTTAATATAAGGCAATTGGCAATTGGAAAAGAGTTCTTTTCAGATGGGGAGGGGGAGTAGAACACTTTAGCATCAGAGCGTGTTAATTTCTGTATAGGAATACTAATGATCTAATGGCCATTTTGAAAAATCCTTTCATAGCGAGCATCTAGAAGTCAAGAGGAACATATGTGCCAAATTTGTAGCAGGGGTGGGTTCCTGCCAGTTCTAACCTCTTCTATAGAAGAGGTTCCACAAATCTACCATGCCATTTAGAACCGGTTCCAGCTCCCTCCCCCCGCCCGTCCGCACCACGCTTGCCCTGCCTGCAGCTGATTAGCTGGCTCACCAATCGCCCCACCCGCCTCTAAGAGACCTATCTAAACCTTAAAGTTTTAAAGCTGTCAAGTTTGAACACCCCTGGGGTTTTTTTTTTCTAAAGGGTTAGGGGTGCAAGGGTCTTATAACTTGACAGCTTTAAGACTTGCACACTTCAATGCCAGAGTTTCTGAGCCAACATTTTGGTTGCTAAGCAAGAGCGTTGTTAAGTGAGTTTCATAAAATTTTAAAAGTTGGCCACGCCCACCCAGTCACTTGACTGCCAAGCCACTCCCACTCAGTCAGATGGCTGGCAAGTCACCCATAAAGCAGGCCACACCTACAGAAGAGGTTCTAAAAAATTTTGAAACCCACCACTGATTTGTAGGCATTACGGTTCTGGAGATTTCATGATGAGTGAGTGGTACCTGGCTTTTAAATATATAGATTCTGCACCCATGTTTAAAATAGGTGTAATTTTAATCAGCCAGCTGCTTTTCACCTCTATCTGATTAATAACAACAAATTGAGGAGCAACTTACAAAGAAAGACCTTGAAATGGGATATCAAAAGTCTCATACTTTATAGTAGGAACTTTCCCCCCCATATTCTTCTTCACTGGGTATTATTTTAGTCCCCTCTGCAACTCTGTGTGTTTCTAACAATCAATCAATCAATCAATCCAATCAATCAATCAATCAATCAGAATAGTACTGGAAGGGGCCTTGGAGGTCTTCTAGTCCAACCCTCCTGCTCAAGCAGGAGACCCTACACCATTTCAGACAAGTGCCTGTCCAGTCTCTTCTTAAAAAACCCCCAGGGATGTAGCACCCACAACCTCTGGAGGCAACTTCTGTTCCAGTGGTTAAGTGGTCATATAGGATCAGGTTCAGTGGACAAATAGTGCCAGTTGTTGCATCTTCAATTAGAATAGAATAGAAGAGTAGAGTAGAATAGAAGAGAAGAGAATAGAAGAGTAGAGTAGAGTAGTAGAGTAGAGTAGAGTAGAGTAGAGTAGAGTAGAGTAGAGTAGAATAGAATAATAGAGTAGAATAGTATAGAATAATGTAGAATAGAATAAAATAGAATAATAGAATAGAGTAAATAGAATAGAATAGAATAATAGAGTACAATAGGAATAGAATAGAATAGAGTAGAATAGAGTAGAACAGAATAACAGAATTGGAAGGGACCTTGGAGGTCTTCTAGTCCAACCCCCTGCCTAGGCAGGAAACCCTACACCACTACAGACAAATGGTTGTCCAATCTCTTCTAAAAACTTCCAGTGTTAGATCTGGAATTAAGATGAAATCAATCCAGATTAAAGATTTTAATAAGCAATTTAGAACTGAGGAGAAATTTCCTGACAGTTAGAACAATTAATCAGTGGAACAGAAGTTGCCTCCAGAAGTTGTGAATGCCCCAACACTGGAAGTCTTTAAGAAGATGTTGGATAGCTATTTGTCTGAAACGGTATAGGGTTTCCTGCCTAGGCAGGGGGTTGGACTAGAAGGCCTCCAAGGTCCCTTCCAAATCTGTTATTGTATTGTATTGTAATTAAGATTAAAGCAATTCAACCTAGAACTAAGAAGGAATTTCCTAACAGCGAGGACAATTAATCAGCAGAACAGCTTGCCTCCAGAAGCTCTGGGTGCTTTATCACCAGAGCCTTTCAAAAATAGACTGGAAATCCATTTTTCCAGAATGGTATACATAGAGTTTCCTGCTCGAGCCTGGGGTTTGACTAGAAGATCTCCGAGGTCCCATTCAGACCTAAGATTCTATGTTCCAAGATCATCAATATAAAAAGTTCTGGACACACGTCCACATCTTTGTGAAATATTCAATGGTTCATATTAGGATTCTTGCAGAAGTTTTATCAACTTCATTGGGTGTGGATGCTTCACAATCAAACTTATGGATTGTTTAATTCTACTAGAATAAAAAAATTGGAGCGGTTAGGCAAATCGCAATTTGAATACAACTTGAAGGGTAGGAATGCACTGTAATATTTATGGAATAGCCACACTTTTTTTATAGTTTCATGAAACAAAACAATAAATTTGTTTACAGCAACTGGAAGGGCCATGTTCTTATTAAAACTATGCCTTAGATTTTTAGCAACTGATGTTTACGGCCCCAGTTTGCAAGTTGCCAAACGCAGATTTGAAAACCGAAGGTGGCTTATTTTTCTTTTCGATGCCACAATTTTTTTACTTCCCCCAGTTGCTGCTGCATGGATGTCGGTGCGACTGCAGGCTGTCAAATGTGACAAGCAAAAAAAGAAAAAGAAAAGAAAGGGAAAAAAATGGAGGTGTTATTCTGCCTTTTACAATTCCCCAAAGGTTCCTGAAAATCCCACGGGATCCCTTCCGTGCTTGGGGTTTTATTTTAGGACGGAAAGACTTCGGGAAGGGCTTAGAGAGAGAACGGTGGCAATGGCCCGGCAGGCCCACGGGCAAAGCTGCACGGATTTGGGAGATGCCCAATGCGGCTGCTTCTGCCGTGGCTGTTTTTGAACTTCTGACGGTGTGGATTTGCAGCTTTCTCAAAGCTTTCCTTGCGACGGTGGGCGATATCGTCCGCCTGCCAAGAACTGTTCTGATGCTGAAGACTCTCTGTGAATAGATCTCTCTCTCTCTCTCTCCCTCTCTCTCTCTCTCTCTCTCTTCTCTCTCTCTCTCTCTCTCTCTCTGTCTTGCGCCAGGCTACGCCCAAGGAAAGGGTGGGGAAGCAGCCAGATGTTGGTAGATGTGGGGGACAACCAGGAAGGGTGCTTGGGCCAGTAATTGATGTGTGTGTGTGTGTGTGTATTAAATGACTGAATATATCTCCATATCTATCCATCCATCCATCTATCCACTCATTTAATTTATCCTGCTTCCTACATATATACATGTAAATTATAATTCATAAATAAATTATCACAGTGCATACATCAGTGATGGGATTCCAGATACTTATGTTTGTATGTGTGTGTACTATATATATATATATATACACAAACAAATATACATATACATGTATTCATATATACATGTGCACCCGTAGACTTATATACCACTTTACAGTGCTTTACAGCCTTCTCTAAGCGGTTTACAGAGTCAGCATATTTCCACCTAACAATCTGGGTTCTCATTTTACTCACCTCGGAAGGATGGAAGGCTGAGTCAACCAGGATCAAACTCCTGGCAGTTGGCAGAGTTAACCTGCAATGCTGCATTCTAGCCACTGGGAAGGAAGGAAGGAAGGAAGGAAGGAAGGAAGGAAGGAAGGAAGGAAGGAAGGACGGACTAGCAATAGCACTTAAACTTATATACCACTTCACAGTGCTTTGCAGTCCCTCTCTAAGCGGTTTGCAAAGTCAGCCTCCTGTCCCCCAACAATCTGGGTCCTCATTTTACCTACCTCGGAAGGATGGAAAGCTGAGCCAACCTGCTCAAGGCCGTTGAGTGCCATTGATTTGGCCCCAGATCTTCCATAAGACAGATCCATCCTTCCTTCCTTCCTTCCTTCCTTCCTTCCTTCCTTCCTTCCTTCCTTCCTTCCTTCCTTCCTTCCTTCCTTCCTTCCCTCCCTCCCTCCCTCCCTCCCTCCCTCCCTCCCTTCTCTAGAATAGAATTCTTTATTGGTCAAGTGTGATTGGACACAAAGGAATTGGTCTTTGGTGCAGATGCTCTCAGTGTACATACAAAAGACAAGATACATTCATCAAGAATCCTAAGGTACAGCACTTAATGTTAGTCATAGGATACAAATAAGCAATCAGGAAACAATATCACTATAAATCGTAAGGATACAAGCAATAAAGATACAGTCCTACATAAGTGGGAGGAGATGGGTGATAGGAACGATGAGAAGACTAATAGTAATAATAATGCAGCCTTAGTGAATGGTTTGACAGTGGTGAGGGAATTATGTTGTTTAGCATAGTGATGACGTTCAGGAAAAAACTGTCCTTGTGTCTAGTTGTCTTGGTGTGCAATGCTCTATAGCGTTGTTTTGAGGGCAGGAGTTGGAACAATTTATGTCCAGGATGTGAGGGGTTTGTAGATATTTTCACGGCCCTCTTTTTACACACACACACACACACACACACACACACACACACACACACACACACACACACAGCCCTAGGCGGAAACCTCTCTTTGCCTAATTCTGAAAGAGTATCTCAGCACCGGCCGTTGTCCCTCGACAGCTGAAACCAAGGAGATGGGAAACGGAAAAAACGAGATCAGGAGGCCTTCGCTGGCTTCGGACGCAGCTTTTGCTGCGTCAGGGAAATCTCAGATTCCAGAAGGTCCGCGATTTAATCGTCTTGTGGTGTCACATCACATGCTGAAACGCTGGCCAGTCACACGATACAAAGCTGGGTGCCTCTTTTCCTCCCGTGACAGGGTGTAAAAGAAGCCGGGCGCGTGTTTTATTTAGAAGCATTGTAGGCCGGGCGAAGCAAAGATGGCGCACGACCTTGGAGAAATACGATCCGAGGCAAACGAAGAGCCGTGTCTCTAAATTGGGTGGAGAACGTCCTTATTCAGGGATCTGTGGGAGATGCGGAGAAACTCTTCTATTCCTGGACTTCTCAAAGGGCAAAATCTCCGACATTAGAAACTCTTCTGGTTTGGGGTTTCTGACAGCCGGGCATTTCTTTTCTGCCGTCTTTCAGAAAGAAAGCGGACTTCTTCTTCTTCTTCTTCTTCTTCTTCTTCTTCTTCTTCTTCTTCTTCTTCTTCTTCTTCTTCTTCTTCTCCTTCTCCTTCTCCTCCTCCTCCTCCTCCTCCTCCTCCTCCTCCTCCTCCTCCTCCTCCTCCTCCTCCTCCTCCTCTATTTCTTTTCTTTTCTCTGTCTCTTCTTTTCTTTTTTCTACTCTCTTTTTCCTCTTCTTCTTCTCTGTATCTCTTCTTCTCTTCTCTACCTCTTCTCTTCTTCTAAATCTCCTCTTCTTCTCTTCTATCTCTTCTTCTTCTTCTTCTTCTTCTTCTTCTTCTTCTTCTTCTTCTTCTTCCTCTTCCTCTTCCTCTTCCTCTTCTTCTTCTTCTTCTTCTTCTTCTTCTTCTTCTTCTGACAAGGATTGTCAAGTGGGAAGTGTCAGGACCTCATGTTTAAGTTTCAACATGAAACTGATTTACTGCTGAAAGGGACCCAGTGGTTCAGTGGATAAGACACAGAGCTTGTCGATCAGAAAGTTCAGCAGTTCGGGGGTTCGAATCCCGAGCGCCGCTTAATGGAGTGAGCTCCTGTGACTTGTCCCAGCTTCTGCCAACCGAGCAGTTCGAAAGCACATTACAAAAGACAAGTAGAAAAATAGGAACCACCTTTGGTGGGAAGGGAAGAGCGTTCCGTGCACCTCTGGCGTTGAGTCATGCCGGCCACAGGACCACGGAGACATCTTCGGACAGTGCTGGCTCTTCGGCTTTGAAACAGAGATGAGCACCGCCCCCTAGAGTCGGGAACGACTGGCACATATGTGCGAGGGAAACCTTTACCTTACACACAAGAATCTGTCAACTAACAGTCAGCACTAAATTTGCACTTGATAAGAGTCAAAGAAATTCAAGAGGGATTGGGGTTAGACCATAGTGGGAACATACCGAGTTCAGGCTAATTCCTGTCTTGACTCTGGCCCCAGTCCTAGGTCCTTGAATTAAGGAGAAACTTCCTGATACTGAAGACAATTAACCAGTGGAACAGCTTGCCACCAGAAGTTGTGAATGCTCCATCACTGGAGGTTTTTAAGAAGAGACTGGACAACCACTTGTCTCAAATTGTATAGGTTCTCCTGCATGAGCAGGGGGCTGGACTAGAAGACCTCCAAGGTCCCTTCCAGCTCTATTCTGGATGATTGATCCTACGAGGATTATGATATAGCTTTCCTAACAGCGGATGCAACTGCTTACATTACTTAGGGGAAAAAAATACATCTTTAAAGATGCTTAGAAATAAATTACAGTTTGCAGTAGCCAATATCTGATTACTGGTTTCGGAGGAGAAAACCCCTCTTTATGGAGTCCTAAGATGCCACTTTATTTTGATTGATTAATTTAAAATGAGCACCTTTGAAATAGAAATTATTCCTAGTGGAACGGGGTACTTAAGAAACATATGCGGCATATCAAGAAGAGACAGGGTCAAGAATTTGGGGCACTGATGACTACAGAAATTATTTACCATTATTTGCCTCTCTCCAGCTCAAAATAGTTGATAACGGCTTTGTATGGTCGATAAGAATATCTTGAATCAAGGAAGCGCATTGTGGTTTCAGCCGCGGGTCCAAGAGAGCAAGATTTGGGAGAAACTATATTTGGGAAAGCAGAAGGCGAGTAGATTCCTCTGGCTTCTTACGTCGTCCTGTAAGGAGTTATTTTCTAGCTTCTTACTTGGTGAAACAATCAACCTTTCTTGACTGTTGGTAGAAAAGCACACATGGGATAACAAAGCAGAATGACAAGGTTGGGGACCTTGGGGAGGGGGGTGTCTTCTGGTCCGACTCCCTGCTCAGGCAGGAGACCCCAGACCCTTTCAGACAAAGGGTGGTCCAATCTCTTCTTAAAAACCTCCAGTATGGCAGCACCCGCAACATCTGGAGGCAACCTCTGTTCCACTAACACATTCATCTTTCTCCTCCTCCTCCTCCTCCTCCTCCTCCTCCTCCTCCTCCTCCTCCTCCTCCTCCACCTCCTCCTCCTCCTCCTCCTCCTCCTCCTCCTCCTCCACCTCCTCCTCCTCCTCCTCCACCCTTACCCAAACTAGGAAACATCATCAGTGCTACTCAAATGATAATGATGATGTTACATAGTTGGGTAAGTGAAATGTCTGCCAGACAACCAGCAAGCTCAGAGAGCATCAAGGACTCTTCCTCTCCCCTCCCCCTCCCCTCCTCCTCTTCTTCTCCTCCTCCTCCCCCTCCTCCCCCTTTTCTTCTTTTTCTTCTTCCTCTTTCTCTCTTCCTTCTTCTCTTCCTCCTCCTCCTTCCTCTTCCTCCTTTCTTCTTTTTCTTCTCCCTCCCTCCCTCCTCCTCCTTTCCCCTCCTCTTTCCTTCTCCTTCCCCCTCCTCCTCCTCCCCTCCTCCCTCTTTTCTTCTTTTTCTTCTTCCTCTTCCTCTTCCCCCTCCTCTCTCCTTCCTCCGCCTCCTTCCCTTCCTCCCCCTTTCTTCTTTTTCTTCTCCCTTCCTCCCTCCTCCTCCTTCCCCCTCCTCTTTCCTTCTCTTTCCCCCTCCTCCCCCTCCCCCTCCTCCCTCTTTCTTCTTCTTCTCCTCCTCCTCCTCCTTCCTCTAATTCCTCTTCCTCTTCTTCTACTACTTCTTCTTCTATCTCCTCCTCTTCTTTTTCCTCCTCCTCCTTTTCCTCCTCCCTCCCCCTCCTTCCTCCATTCTTCCTCCTCTTCTTTTCCTCCTCCCTCCTCCTCTTCTTCCTCCTCCCCCCTCCCCCTCCACCCTCCTCTCCTTATCTTCCTCCTTGTCTTTCCCCCTCTCCCTCCCTCTCTTCCTGAGACATGGCTACTCCTAAGGCCAAAGGGCATCCAGGGGTGTCTCCTTTGACGAGCTGCGTCTTCTCCACGTTCTCTTCTTAGGGCCCTGTAGAAAGACAGCCGTGGAGTTCAAGCACCTAGAGATTAAATCTGCTCAGACCCAGTATTAAATCACTGGACTGGACTTCCCCCCTAAGAGAGATGACAAGACTTTCCAATTAAAACCTCATCCTTTTTTTTTGCGCCAAGCAGGCTTAAATCTCTGCACTATTGATCAGCTGCATTGGACCCAGGATGCTCTTGAGCGCCTCAAAGAATTATTAATTGGAATAAAGAATTTGGCTCCTCTTTTCTGCTGATGCTCTTGGATTTCCTGAGGCCGCCCCTGAGCTCTGCTTTGTTTCGTCTACCTGGGTTTAGACTTGTAGGGAGTTGTAGGGGTAAGAGCCCTTTCGGGAGGGGGAGAAAACCGCCTTCCCCGCTGAGCTGGAAAAGTTAAAGAACTGCGTCGTCTCTCAATCCGTCCATTGGGGAGTGAGTCTTGCGTAAATTGCTCCGATGACCCTGGGAGAGAAAGGTCTGCAGATATTGTAAGATCTCCATACACTGAAAAGACTGACTGCAGATATCAAGGAAGGAGAATATTTGCAGCTCACGGGTTGACATGTGGGGTCCTTGAGTTTGCTTGTTTTCACGCAGACGTTTCATGACCCCAAGTAGGTAACATCATCAGTGTTAGGAGGAGGTGGGATTTATGGAAAGGAGGATGAGGAGGAGGATTGTGGGGTCCTTGGTGCTCTCTGAGCTTGGTGGTTTTCTCACAGACATTTCATGACCCAACTAGGTAACGTCATCAGTGCTAGAAGGAGGTAGGATTTGCAGAAAAGAGGAGGAGGAGAAGGAGGAAGAGGACTGAGGTTCTTAGTGCTCTCTGAACTTGGTGGTTGTCTCACAGACATTTCATGACCCAACTAGGTAACGTCATCAGTGCTAGAAGGAGGTGGGATTTGCAGAAAGGAAGAGGAGGAGGAGGAGGAGAACTGTGGGGTCCTTGGTATTCTCTGAGCTTGCTTTATTTCTTGCAGACGTTTCATGACCCAGCTAGGTAACATCATCCATGCTAGCATCACTAATACGGATGATGTCACCTATTGAGGGGTCATGAAACATCTGCAAGAAAGCAAGAAAGCTCTGAGAGCACCAAGGACCCCTCATGACTGCGGATAGTCCTCGACTTACAACAGTTCATTTAGTGACCAGTTAGAACAGCACTTTAAAAAAGTGACTTATGACTTATGATTTTTCACACTTACGACCGCTGCAGTATCCCCATGGTCACGTGATTCGCTTAGCAACTGACTCGTATTTATGACGGTCGCAGCATCCCGGGGTCACCTCATCCCCTTTTGCGACCTTCTGACAAGGAAAGCCAATGGAGGAAGCTGGGTTTACTTTACGAACTGATCGGCTGCTGTGGTTCGCTTAACCAGGGTGGCAAAAGTCACTGAACAAGTATCTCACTTAACAGGAATTTGGGGTTCAGGCAAGGTTGTAAGGCGAGGATTACCTGTAAGTGTATCTGCTGCTTTGTGGTTTAGAACGGAGTAGAATAAGAGAGTTGGAAGGGACCTTGGAGGTCTTCTAGTCCAACCCCCTGCTTAGGCAGGAAACCCTACACCACTTCAGACAAATAGATATCCAACATCTTCTTGAAAGGTTTCAGTGTTGGAGAATTCACAACTTCTGAAGAATTATTCCCTTCCACTGATTAATTGTTTCCACTGTCAGGAAGTTTCTCCTCAGTTCTAAGTTGCTTCTCTCCTTGATTAGTTTCCACTCACTGCTTCTTGTTCTACCCTCAGGTGCTTTGGAGAATGGCTTGACTCCCTCTTCTTTCTGGCAACCCCTGAGATATTGGAAGACTGCTATCATGTCTCCCCTAGTCCTTCTTTTCATTAAACTAGACATACCCAGTTCCTGCAACCGTTCTTCATATGTTTTAGTCTCCAGTCCCCTAATCCTCTTTGTTGCTCTTCTCTGCACTCTTTCTAGAGTCTCCACATCTTTTCTACATCGTGGCGACCAGAACTGAATGCCATATTCCAAGTGTGGCCTTACCAAGGCCTTATAAAGTGATATTAACACTTCACGTGATCTTGATTCTATCCCTCTGTTGATGCAGCCTAGAACTGTGTTGGCTTTTTTGGCAGCTGCTGCACACTGCTGGCTCATATTTAAATGGTTGTCCACTAGGACTCCAAGATCCCTTTCACAGTTACTACTACTGAGCAAGGTATCACCTATACTGTACCTGTGCATTTCGTTTTTCTTGCCTTAATACAGACTTTTTTCACCTTTGAATTTAATTTTGTTAGATAGTGTCCAATGTTCAAGTCTGTCAAGATCCTTCTGTATCTTAAGGTTATCTTGTTGAGGTATTTAGTAACACAACCTGCGGGGGCTCCCTGAAGCTTGCTTGTTGCCGTGTTGTTGTTCAGAGGACATTTAGAATGCCAGTGAGGCTGAGCTGTGTGGTAACCTGAGCTGAGCAATAACATTCACTTTTTCGGTATATCCCCCCCATGCCCGGCTGTTGGGTTTGATCGTCATCTTTGCAACTAAATCAAAACAAGCCACGTCACTTTGATTTTTTCATATTTTTATAAACTTGCAATTTAGGTTTACAATGGCATTATTACCAAATCTATACAAAGTTGGCAGTGTACGTTTAATGGTGTTCAGAGAGAAATAATAGCTTTCTTTATTGAATTTTCAGAGGGAGAGAGGGAGATAAGAAAAGAGAGAGAGGAGAGGAGAAAGAAAAGGAGAGAGAGAGAAAGAGAGAGAGAAAAGGAAAGAGAGAGAAAGGGAGGGAGAGAGATAAGAGAGAGAGGAGAGGAGAAAGAGAAAAGGAGAGAGAGAGGAGAGAGAGAAAAGTAAAGAGAGAGAGAAAAGTAAAGAGAGAGGAGAGAGAAAGAGAGGGAGGGAGAGAGAAACAGAGGGAGAGAAGGAGAGAGAAAGGAAAAAGAACAAGCCAGGATTCGTTTTAACTATGTCAGGAAGAAAGCTACCGTGTCAATTAATCTTAAATGGATAATTTTTTCCCTCCCAAAGCTTCATTTGTCTAAAATTGTTTCATGTAAACAATAAAGCATTTGATTTATAAACAAATGCTAGAGTTTATTATACCACGGTGGCATATTTATATCTTGTATCATACATAAAATATGACGGGCAACACAGCATTATTAAGACCAACTTTTTCCGTTTATAAAGTGATAAGTGAACTTTCAGATTTTAGGGGATGACTTTCAGCTTGCTTAAAAAAAGATGTTGTCAATCAATATGTTTTTAAAGGTGGTTTTTTGCTCATCGGTCAAGCAATTGTCCAAAGCCCCTGAAGGCAGCAGAAGAAGCAATGGGTGGAAACTAATCAAGGAGAGAAGCAACTTAGAACTGAGGAGAAATTTCCTGACAGTTATAACAATTAATCAGTGGAACAGAAGTTGCCTCCAGAAGTTGTGAATGCCCAACACTGGAAGTCTTTAAGAAGATGTTGGATAGCCATTTGTCTGAAGTGGTCGAGGGCCATGATGGCAAACCAATGTCACACGTGTCAGAGGTGACACGCAGAGCCCTCTCTGTGAGCGCATGCACTGTCACCAGTTGCTCAGTTGGTCTTTGCAGGCTCCAGTGCACCGGAAAATGCCCCCAAAACCAGCCAAAAAACACACCATTTTCCGGGCTGCTTTTTGCCCAAAAAGGTCCTGAAAAGGAGCCAAAAAACAGGTTATTTTTCGTGCCGTTTTCAGGCCAAAAATGGTCTGAAAACAACCTGAAAAACAGCCTGTTTTTTGGACTGTTTTCCGGCACTCCAGCGCCCGCGAAGACTAGCTGGCCAGCACGCATGCACACATGTTCCATTTTGGGCACTTGGTGCCAAAAAGGTTTGCTATCCCTGGTGTAGTGTCTCTTGCTTTGGTGGAGGGTTGGACTAGATGACCGACAAGGTGCCTTCCAACTCTGATAAATATTTTCTTTAAAATGTCAAGAGATGGAGTACCTACAGGTTCTGAAGACAAGTCATTCCATTGATTAGAATAGAATAATAGAATTGGAAGGGACCTTGGAGGTCTTCTAGTCCAAACCCCTGGTAGTCTAGACCTGATTAACTGTTCTTACTCTCAGGAAATTCCTCCTCAGTTCTAAGTTGCTTCTCTCCTGGATGAGTTTCCACCCATTGCTTCTTGTCCTGCCCTCAGGTCCCTTGGAGAATAGTTTGACTCCCTCTTCTTTGGGGCAGCCCCTGAGATATTGGAAGACTGCTATCCTGTCTCCCCTGGTCCTTCTCTTCGTTGTTTCTTTTGCATAGTCCCTTTTATTCCAGCTCAGCGAGGTGATGAACACATTTCGTTCAAAACATACATTGGACTCAGTTTATATTAATCAAAGCACTCTTTCAAATCTTAAGGCCCCAGTTTGTCTGATCTATCACTCAAGTTTAAGCAGTAGCTGTAATCCCATATTTACCTTGTAACATAATCATGAGAAGGAATGAATAAGTGAAGCCTGTTTAGTTACTGCAATCTAAGATTAAAGCGAACATATTTCTCTGCCACCACGAAGGGCTTTGAAATCGAAGGTTGTCATACATCTTTACAGAAATTCTATTTTTGCTTCTTCTTTTTTTATGTGCAAAGGATTTAGTAAGTATCATCCCAATGGACCAAAACATGATATTTTAATGTCCCTATTAAGGATTCAAAAAGGGATGCAGTGGCTCAGTGGCTAAGACGCTGAGCTTGTCGATTAGAAAGGTTGACAGTTTGGCAGTTTGAATCCCTAGCGCCGCTTAACGGAGTGAGCTCCCATTACTTGTCCCATCTTTTGCCAACCTAGCAGTTTGAAAGCAGGTAAAAAATGCAAGAAGAAAAAATAGGAGCCACCTTTGGTGGGAAGGAAACAGCGTTACGTGCGCCTTTCGTGTTGAGTCATGCCGGCCACATGACCACGGAGACGTCTTCGGACAGCGTTGGCTCTTTGGTTTTGAAACAGAGATGAGCACCGGCCCCCTAGAGTCGGGAACGACTAGCACATATGTGCGAGGGGAATCTTTGCCTTTGCCTTTAATGGAAATGGGGAAATTAAAGCAGAAATTAAACCTAAAATGGATAAAATGTAAGCACAGTGGATAAATGAAATAAACAGATAGAGCTATACATGTTATTCATTTTATATAGACTTATAAATGGACAGATTTATATTTGTAGATAATGTTATATAATGTTATATTTAACATTTAAACAATGTTAAAATTCAGACAGGGAATTTTATCCCTGCCAACTGCAAATCCTATCTACGTTCTGAGTCGAACAATAGAATAGAATAGAATAGAATAGAATAGAATAGAATAGAATAAGGGATAGAGTAGAGTAGAGTAGGATAGGACAGGATAAAGGATAGAGTGGAGTGGAGTGGAGTGGAGTGGAGAGGAGTGGAACGGAATGGAACAGAATAGAATAGAAGAGAAGAAGGGATAGAAGAGAAGAAGCGAATAAGGGATAGAGTAGAGTAGAGTAGAGTAGAATAGAATAGAATAGAATTCTTTATTGGCCAAGTGTGATTGCACACAAAAGGAATTTATCTTTGGTGCAGAGGCTCTCAGTGTACAACAGAGAATAAAATACATTCATCAAGAATAAAAAGATACAACACTTAGTGATAGTCAAGGTTACTAATAAGCTATCAAATCGTACTAGGAAACAGATAAAAACAATATAAATTCTAAAGATACAAGCAATAAGGTTATAGTCATAAGTGGGGAGAGATAGATACTAGGAAGGAAGAGAATGATAATAGTAATGCATTATTAGTAAATAATTGACAGTGGTGAGGGAATTATTTCTTTAGCAGAATGATGGCATTGGGGGAAAAACTGTCCTTGTGTCTAATTGTTCTGGTGTGCAGTGCCCTATAGCGTCATTTTGAAGGTAGAGAGTTGAAACAATTTATGTCCAGGAAGCGAGGGATCTGTAGATATTTTCCCAGCCCTCTTTTTGACTCATGCAGTGTGCAGGTCCTCAGTGGAAGGCCGGTTGGTAGCCATTGTTTTTTCTGCAGTTCTGATTCTCCTCTGAGGTCCGTGTCTGTCTTGTTGGGTTGCAGAGCCAAACCGGACAGTTATGGAGGTGGAGATGAGAGACTCAAGGATTCCTCTGTAGAACTGAATAAAAACTTAACACTTTTGAAACTCCAGTCTGATGGAAATGATTCCTTCTGAAAACATATCATTGTCATGGAAAATTCACCTGAAGATGCTGAGGATGGTTTTATTATGGCTGTTTAAAGTGAGTTGTGGTCTCTTGCACTCAGCAAGGACTATATAGTCCTAGAGGCGCTATATAGCCCTAGATATAATACCCAGATGCAGAGGAACTGCGCTGTAACTAACACAGACGCAAGAGAAGAGAAAGAGAAATGTGGGTATAATTTGAAGTGTGAAGACCGGGCAAACACATTTCTTAAAGTGGACCTTGCAGGCTTTGATACGTAGGAGAGGTGCCAGTTGTTGCTATAACAAAGCTGACTTTGTTCTGAATGCAGGAGGAGGAAAAAAGAGAAGAGGGCCACGAAACCTCCCTTTGATTCCAGGACTTAGCTAAAGGCGTAAACCCTAGCAGGATCTCAATCTCGTGAGAGTCCAATTCCTCACTTAAATGCGCATTTACAGAAAATACGACTAAAGAGATACAAGCTAAGACGAGCAGGGGTTTGTATGTTCAACCAGAAACAGAGCCAAATTCAGTCCTCTGTATTTGCAGGTTCAGAGTAATAGAATAAGGGAGTTGGAAGGGACCTTGGAGGTCATCTAGTCCAGCGGTCACCAACTAGTGGCCGACACCGTGTGGCAATATTTCTTTTACTGAACAATATTTTAACGTTCGCAATTTGAAGTTGGGTGGACTTTTGCTCCCTGAATCAGTGTTCCGACGGAGGATTTCTGCAAAAGGATGGCACGTAGGTTGGAAACATTGGCGTAAGCGAAATCGGGCCCATTTTATTCCCGAAATCAATAGTCAGTGAAATGTGGCACGGTGTCGGTATTCTGCTTCTCCAGCCCATTTGAGAGAAAACTGCATTTTCATTTCCTGGGATTCAAGGCTGGGTGGATTCTTGCTTGCCTTCCATTTTCTTAACATGCTCGGGGCTAATTTCCTTTTGGCTTGGCATTGAGACGGTGAATGTTGTATTACGGGAAGGATTTCCCCCCACTAAGTTTGCCAAAAGGAAGCGAGTGGGATATTATAGCAACGGGGGATGAGGTCCTGTCGGGGTCTAATGGTGGCCTTTGTGAGCAGAAGGTGCAAATTCTGGGATATGAAGCTGCCTGTTTCTATCAGAATAGAGCTGGAAGGGGCCTTGGAGGTCTTCTAGTCCAACCCCCTGCTCAAGCAGCAGGCACTGTACCATTCCAGGCAGGTGGCTATCCAGTCTCTTCTTGATTTTGATTTTATGCCTCTGTTTGTACAACCAAAGATTGTGTTAGCTTTTTTTGGCTGCTGTCACACATTTCCTTTTCTCTCTCTCTCTGTTTCCCCCCTTCTCTCCCTCTCCTTTTCTCCTTCTCCTTCTCTCTCTCATTTTCTCCCTCTCCTTCTCTCCCTCTCTTTCTTCTTCTCTCTTTCTCTCTCCTTTCCCTCTCCTTTTCTCCTCCTTATCTCTCGCCTTTTCTCTTTCTCTTTCTCCTTTTTTCCTTCTTCTCTCCCTCTTTCTCTTCTCTCTCTTTCCTTTTATCTCTTTCCTTCTCTCTCTCCTTCTCTCTCCTTTCTTCTACTCTCTCTCCTTTTCTCTTTCTCCTTCCCTCTCTCCTCTCTTCTGTTCTTTCTCTCTCCTCTCTCTTTCCTTCTCTCTCTTTCTCTGTCTCCTCTCACTTTCCTTTTCTCACTCTCTCCTTCCCTCTCTCCTTCTCTCTCTCTTTTCTCTTTCTCCTCTCTCTCTTTCTCTCTCCTCCCTCTCCTTCATTCCTCTCTCTCATTCTCTCTCTTTCTCTCATCTCCCTTTCCTTTTTTTCACACTCTCCTTCTCTCCCTCCCTTTTCTCTTTCTCCTTCTCTCTGTCTTCTCTCTTTCCTTCTCTCTGTCTTCTCTCTCTCTTCTCTCTCTTTCCTTTTCTCTCTTCTTCTCTCTCTCTCCTCCTCCCCTCCCTCCCATGTGATCCCCTTTTGCTACCTTCTGATAAGCGAAGTCAACAAGGAAGTCAGATTCACTTAACAACCGTGTGGCTAACTTCCCAACTGCAGTGATTCACTTAAGAAACAGGGCAAGGAAGGTCATAAAATGGGGTCAAAACTCCCTTAACAAATGTTTCATTGAACCCCTTAAAGGTTGGGCTCCACTGGGGTCATCATGTAAGTTGTTTAGGAAAGGAGTTATTCTGCCTTTTGGCTGCCAGGCTCATTGGTTGATCTTGAGATGGTGTGTGTGTGTGTGTGTGTGTGTTTGCAGTGTTTGGTTGTACACAATTGATCAGTATCTGGTGTTCTTGGCCTCTTGGGTTAAACCTAGCATTTTTTCACTGTGCCATTTCATTCCCCACTCGCGTACATAGACTCAGAAATGGAAAGAAACAGACTTTAAGAGATCAATCAAAGTTGGAAGGGACCTTCTAGGTCATCTAATCCAACCCCCCATCCAAGCAGGAGACCCTACACCATTTCTGATGGAAGTCAGTCCAGTATCTTCTTGAAAGCTTCCAGGGATGAAGCTCCCACAACTTCTGAAGGCAACTTCTGTTCCATGGGTTGATTGTTCTCACTGTCAGAAAATTCCTCCTTATTTCCAGGTTGAATCTCACTTTGTTCAGTTTCCATCCATTGTTCCTTCAGGGGCTTTGGAAAATAGCTTGACCCCCTTCCTCTCTGTGGCAGCCCCTCAAATATTGGAAGATGCTCTCCTGTCTCCCCTGGTCCTTCTCTTCCCTAGACTAGCCATGCCCAGTTCCTGCAACTGTTCTTCATATGTTTTAGCCTCCGGTCCCCTCATCGATCCTGGTTGCTCTTCTCTGCACTCTTTCTAGAGTCTCAACCTCTTTTTTATAATGGGATGCAGTATTCCAAGTGTGGCCTTATCAAGGCTTTATAGAACCCTTTTCTTTTCCAGAAAGTAGATCTTTTTATTCTGAAATGGGATAGGTGGGCTAGAAGATCTCCAAGGTCCCTTCCAACTCTTGTCATTCCATGATTTTCAGAAACAAAAACAAAAAAACTTAACGGGACTCTTAGAAACTCAGGTGGTAAATCTATCCTCCCTCTCCATCCAAGCGCTTCAATTAAGAAAATGAATCCAACAATCAGATTTTTAGACCGGTCTATCGGTGCCTTTAAGGTCACTCTGGGGTGACCTTGCTTGGAAGGTTTTCTTCTAAAGCCCAAGGTTGATCTCTTCCTCCATCTCCTTTTCTACTCCAGCTAATGAGCGTCACGTCGAGTCCACTTCAGTCCACGTGAGCTTCTCAGCAATAACTTACAATTAGTCTTCTCCCACTCCGTGGATGGGAGGCAGGGCGTTCTGTAATTCATTTTGTTCCACCTTTATTGATTCGGTGGCATTGCTCCAAATGCTGAAAATATATATATATATATTTCTATCTTGTTGTCCTCTCCTTAGTCTATGTCAGGTGAAGAGCAGATGAGAAGCTGAAGTTTCGGTAGCATCCGAAGGACTTTTCAAGGTTTATCTTCTATTGTGAAAGCAACGTAGGTTTAATTATAGGCATTTGCAAGGGCACTCTGTTCACTTTTGCCATTTCTTTTTTTTTCCTTATCTCGAACTCGTTTTGCTTACCCTAACACATTCGCGCAACGGAGTTCTTCTCCACCGACAAAAACACATTTCATGTGTTCTGCTTAAGAACTGTATTAAATATTTAAGTGCCTCATTATCTCCTCTGTTTTGATTGAGCATTTACATTTTACATCTCGAAGATCTTAACTGGAAAAAGAAAATCACATTAGCATTAACATCTCCAGTATAACATTGTTGTTGTGAGTTGCGAAGTTGTTTCTGACCCATCATGTCCCCATGGACCACGTTCCTCCAGGCCTTCCTGGAGTCCTCCAGGCCTTCCACTGGAGTCCATTGAAGCTCAGGCCAACTGCTTCGGTGACTCCATCCAGCCACCTCCTTCTCTGCCGTCCCCTTCTTCTTCTTTTGCCCTCCATCGTTCCCAGCATGAGGCTCTTCTCCAGGAAGTCCTTCTTCCTTCTCATGAGGTGGCCAAAGGATTTGAGTTTCCTCTTCAGGATCTGGCCTCCTAAAGAGCAGCCAGGGTGGATCTCCTCTAGGACTGACCGGATGGATGGCCTTGCAGTCCAAGGGACTCAATGCAGGAGTCTTCTCCAGCACCAGAGTTCAAAGGCCTCCATTCTTTGGCGCTCAGCCTTCCTTATGGTCCAACCTTCACAGCCATCCATTGCAACTGGGAAAACCGTAGCCTTGACCAGACGCACTTTTGTTGGCAGGGGGATGTCTCTGCTTTTTAATTGGCTGTCTAGATTTGCCATATTGTATAACATTATAGTGGAATTTACATGGGTGGAAACGAATCAAGGAGAGAAGCAACCTAGAACTAAGGAGAAATTTCCTGACAGAACAATTCATCAGTGGAACAGAAGTTGCCTCCAGAAGTTGTATATGCTCCATCACTGGAGGTTTTTAAGAAGAGAACAAAACTCTGCATTGGCGACAGGAAGGGCATCCGGCTATTAAATGCTCTGCTAGCTCCATTCAGTTACCCAGACTCCACCCTGCAAGGGATTATGGGGTTGTTAAATGATGATGACGATGATTGGACAGCCACTTGTCTGAAATGGCATAGGGTTTCCTCCTGCCTGAGCACGGGGTTGGACTAGAAGACCTCCAAGGCCCCTTCCAACTCTGTTATTCTCTTCCATTAACATTCAGCTTTTGCTATGCCGAATGCTGTTTTGGACTGACTGAAAATGAGTGACCATAGGCCACAATCAAATAATTATTTCAGGTAGACAGGATTAGGTAAATGTAACAATTCCCCTTGCACATAGTATGTGCCAGTTATTCCTGACTCTAGGGGGCGATGCTCATCTCCGTTTCAAAGCTGAAGAGCCAGCGCTGTCCGAAGACGTCTCCGTGGTCATGTGGCCGGCATGACTCAACACCGAAGGCGCACGGAATGCTGTTCCCTTCCCACCAAAGGTGGTTCCTGCTTTTCTACTTGCATTTTTTACCTGCTTTCGAACTGCTAGGTTGGCAGAAGCTGGGACAAGGAACGGGAGCTCACTCCGTTACGCGGCATTAGGGATTCGAACCGCCAAACTGTCCACCTTTCTAATCAACAAGCTTGGCATCTTAACCATTGAGCCACCAAGTCCCTAGACAGGATTATGGAGTTCAATATTTAATACACCTGGAAGCTTATTGAAATATTGTAGCTTTTTTTTTTTACAGATGTCCAAACTTCTTTCCTTTGCTTGAAACTAATCTAGCAAACCCCTCTCCCCCGCATACATGTGCATCTCCCACATGCGCCCCCCCCATGCATGCGCATCAGAGACCCCAAAACCAACTTGCCAGCAGGAGGCGTATATGCGGTGGAGCTGAGCTGGGGCGACAGCCCGCGGGCCCGCAAAGAGGTGTTCACCATCTAACTTTTGCCTTTTAATGGTTTTGGTGATTTCCCCGGCGCTTTTTCACTTTGAGTGACAGCCATACTTAAGAAGGATCTTGCAAAATCCCCATTCCCTCCCCACTCGGGGGCCAGGCAGTGGTGGCATTTGCCGGTTCTCCGAACTACTCAAAATTCCCGCTCCCACTTCTCCAGAACCTGTCAGAACTTGCTGGATTTCAGCCCTGCTGCCAGGGTATCCAAAACTGTTTGCGCCTCGGAGGCAGATTTTTCCAAAGGGTTTTTAAAGTATGCGCACCCTTTTAAACTATTCCCCCTGGCACCCTGCTGACTGCCTCTTCTTCGTCCGACAAGTGCACAGTTCTCACACAGCAGCTGCAAGGCTTGCACATGGAAGTGCGTAAATATCTGTTTGGGGCAGCATGCCAACACAGCCATTAGAAGGAGGCAGGGCACAAATATCTCATCCACTCCTCTAAAACCAGCCGGTAAGAAGATGCGTCGATTGACCCGGTCTAAATTCCTGATCCTATTTTTTTTGGTTTTTTAAAATCACCTTGACTCCGAGGATGTCACCTATAAAAAGAAACTAGTAGGAAAAGCAGGAAGAATTGTCTCCCGAGAGCAAAACAGAGGATACCAGGACAAATTTAGGGTTATATTATTATTATTTTTTAAAAAGGTGACAGGTTTTTTTTACAGCTAAGGTAGCAGTTCGGCAGTTTGAATCCCTAGTGCTACGTAACAGAGTGAGCTCCCATGACTTGTCCCAGCTTCTGCCAACTTAGCAGTTCGAAAGCACTTAAAAAATGCAAGTAGAAAAATAGGAACCACCTTTGGTGGGAAGGGAACAGCGTTCAGTGCGCCTTCGGCGTTGAGTCATGCCGGCCACATGACCACGGAGACGTCTTTGGACAGCGCTGGCTCTTTGGCTTTGAAACGGAGATGAGCACTGCCCCCTAGAGTCAGGAATGACTAGCACATATGTGCAAGGGGAACTTTTACCTTTTTCATGCATGTAAATACTTTTATTTGTTTTATAGTAGTTCTCGACTTACATCCATCCGTTTATTGGTGGCTTACAGAGTTTAAATCGGTAGTTCTCAACCTTGGCAACTTTAAGATGAGTGGACTTCAATTGATCTTAAGTGGAAATCCATATACAGGCGATCTTGACTTATAGGACTTGGTTTAGTCACCATTTGAAGTTAGGACGGCCTGGAAACAAGTGACTTATGACCGTTTTCATGCTTACGACTGTTGTAGCCTCCCATGGTCACATGATCAAAACTCAAAACCTTGGCAACTGACTCAGATTTATGACCGTGGCAGTGTCCTGGGGTCACGTGATTTCCCTTTAGCGACCTTCCGACAAGCAGAGTCAATGGGGAAGCCGGATTCACTTAACAACCATGTTTTAAGTTACCAATGGCAGTGATTCACTTAACGTCTCTAGCATGAAAACCATTAAAAGGGGCAAAACTCACTTAACCACTGTCTTGCTTAGCCACAGAAATTAGGGGATCAATTGTTGTCGTAAGTCGAGGACTAGCTGTCCTTAACCGTGACCGTCAGCTTAATGACTGTTAATGATGGTTTGATTTGAATAGCTTGAATTATGCTGAGAAGTGAATAAAGCTCTTTTGGAAAAACCAAATGTACCAGCTGCCCTTTTAGTAACTAACACTTTACGATCATCCATATAGAATTTTGCTGTAACTATCTCCGCAAGCATAGAGTAATTAGAGGGCTGCAGTGACAGAATAACAGAGTTGGAAGGGACCTTGGAGGTCTTCTAGTCTAACCCCCTGCTTGAGCAGCAAACCCTACACCATTCCAGACAAATGGTTGTTCAATCTCTTCTTAAAAAGCACCCACAACTTCTGAAGGCAACTTCTGTTCCATTGGTTAATTGTTCTCAATGTCAGGAAATTTCTCCTTAGTTCCAGGTTGAATCTCTCCTGGATTAGTTTACAACCATTGCTTTTTGTCCTGCCTTCTGGTGCTTTGGAAAATAGTTTGATTCCCTCTTCTTCTTTGGAGTAGCTCCTCAAATACCCTGCAATTGTGTCTCTCATAGTCCTTCTCTTCATTAAACCAGACATACCCAGTTCATAAAACATAGAATAATAGAGCTGGAAGTGACCTTGGAGGTCTTCTAGTCCAACCCCCTGGTAGTCTAGGCCTGATTAACTGTTCTTACTGTCAGGAAATTCCTCCTTAGTTCTACAGTAGGTTGCTTCTCTCCTGGATGAGTTTCCACCGATTGCTTCTTATCCTGCCTTCTGGTGCTTTGGAGAATAGCTTGACTGCCTCTTATACCAGACGTACCCAGTTCATAAAACATAGAATAATAGAGCTGGAAGGGACCTTGGAGGTCTTCTAGTCCAACCCCCTGCTCAGGCAGAAAACCCTCGACCACTTCAGACAAATGGTTATCCAACATCTTCTTAAAAGTTTCCAGTGTTGGGGCATTCACAACTTTTGGAGGCAAGTTGTTCCACTGATTAATTGTTTTAACTGTCTGGAAATTTCTCCTAAGTTCTAAGTTGCTTCTCTCCTTGATTAGTTTCCAACTGATGTAGCTAAAAATGGGGAAGTGGGGAAGGTTATATAGATCTCCAGACAAGATACTTTTGGCTCTCTGGAGGATTTTGATGAGGACAGGAAGGCCTGGAGAACGTTGTCCATGGAGTCGCAATGGGTTGGACACGACTTTGCAACTAACAACAACAAAAGGATTTTGATGCCTTGCTCCCTCCCCCCCAGAAAAGTTATTTTCAGTAGATGAAGTTAAAATTGGCCTTGAGTGGAATTTCTTGCTTAACTCAATGCTCCACATCCTCTCCTTCCACCTTGCCTCTTCCTTTGCAAGTCTTTGCAAACAGTCGTGAATTCTTTGAGACCTTTAATTTAGGAAGCCTTGTGCGTTATGCAAAGTCAGTGGATACATGCAAATTATTTATCTTGCTTTGTTTGCTCAGGAGGTTCCAGAGGCTGTTGAGGGAGGATTGTAATCCTGAATCAACACGGCCTGTTTTGGGTAGATAAGAAGTGTTAGGGCAGTCCTAATACATGTCAATATTCCTTATCTGGCGGTTTTTACTCGTCGCTTACACGTGGCAGGTAATTTTGTGTCTCCTTTACCTTGGGTAGTAGAAATAGCAACACTTTTGCTGTCAAGGATGGGTGGACCATGTAAGGGAAAGGAAAAGTTTCCCCTCGCACAAATGTGCTATTCGTTCCCGACTCTAGGGGGCGGTGCTCATCTCCGTTTCGGTTGTCAGGCCTTGTGCGCATGCTGCGGATGGATGGATGGATGGATGGATGGGCGGACGGATGGATGGATAGAGATGAATGGAGAGTAGGTAGGTAGGTAGGTAGGTAGGTAGGTAGGTAGGTAGGTAGATAGATAGAATAAAATAGAATGACAGATAAAAAGACAGAAAGACATATGATAAATAGAGATAATGGATGGATGGATGGACGGATGGATGGATGGATGGATAGATAGATAGAGATAAATGGAGAGTAGGTAGGTAGGTAGGTAGGTAGATAGAGCAAGAAAACAAGCAGGAAAGCTAGATAGATAGATAGATAGATAGATAGATAGATAGATAGATAGATAGATAGATAGATAGATAGATGATAGGAAAGAAAGAAAGAAAGAAAGAAAGAAATAAGATAGATGATAAATGGATGGATAGATGGATGGAATGTAAAGGAAAGGAAAGGAAAGGAAAGAAAGAAGATAGCTAGATAGCTAGATAGATGATAGGAAAGAAAGAAAGAAAGAAAGAAAGAAAGAAAGAAAGAAAGAAAGAAAGAAAGAAAGAAAGAAGATAGATAGATGATAAATGGATGGATGGATGAATGGAATGTAAAGGAAAGGAAAGGAAAGAAAGAAGATAGATAGATAGATAGATAGATAGAGCAAGAAAACAAGCAGGAAAGCTAGATAGATAGATAGATAGATAGATAGATAGATAGATAGATAGATAGATAGATAGATAGATAGATAGATAGATAGATATGGAGACAAGATAGATGGATGGATAGATGGATGGCCAGCCGGGCTGATCACCGGAAATCATGTTTCCCCGAAAATAAGCCCTAGTGCTTTTTTTGGGGGGGGGGAGGACGAAAGAAATTAAGGCTGGGTCTTATTTTCAGGAAAACACGGTAGTACTATTAAATTCTTGATTGATAACCTCTCAAAGTTTGGCAAAAGATGGGTGGCTATATATGATACGTGTTTTTTTTAAAAAAATAAATGTATCTCCAGGTACATTTGCAGGGAAAGCACTGAGACAACGGACAATCAAAGAATAATATGAAAGTTAATAGAGTGAAGTTGTACCCAGGAATGCTAAGACAGCGATAACTGTATAATGAAGGCCTGCTCTTACATCTTCTCCATTGCAATTTTCTTCCTGCGTATACTTTTCTAGTTTTTTTTTTTTTTTTGGCTCTATGTTACGTCCAGGAATGCTTTGCAATAAAATTATAGCAATACCATAAAACGAGCAAACAACTATACATCGCTTCATCATTGAAGCTTACAAACTGGGACTTCTTCGCTTTCTCGAAGATCCGAATTTCAACTTTTATGTGGAGTAATCACTTTTCAGTAAGGGTAGAGTACAGCAGAGCAGAGTAGAATAGAATATAGAGTAGAACTGAGTAGAATAGTAGAGTAGAATAGAATAATAGAGTAGAGTAGAGCAGAGTAGAATAGAATAGAGTAACTGAATGAAATAATGAAGAATAGAATAATGGATAGGATAGGATAGGATAGAATAGAATTCTTTATCAGTCAAGTGTGATTGAGCACACAAGAAATTTGTCTTTGGGGCGTAAGCTCTTATTGTAAAAGATATAGGTGCTAAATTATGAGTTTAGTCAATCTAAAAATACATCATAAATCATACGAAACAACAGTATGTATTACAATTTTTCAGTATGCCATTGAATTTAAACAATCTTTGATCAAATGGTCGTCCTCATCTCTAAAACTGGAAGTTGGGGGAAAAAAGAGCAACTTTTTTTTTTAATTTGAGAATGTTTTGCACAATCACTAAGCGCCTGTAACCTTTTAATAATTTATTTAGTTGTTTTCCAAATTTAATTCTTGTTGGCCAGACGTGAATTGCAATAGAGAACAACAGATCTCCCTCCTAAAAGTCTTTGAACCATGCCAATCATTAAAAAAAAACCAGTTAAGATCATCCGTTATTAAGGGGTTCAACAGTATTCCATTACAGCTTCATTTCCATTTGCTTCCTTTCTTATGTGCTAATTGAAATCGTTCTGCTTGGCCATAAGCAGGTGGTCATGCAAGAGTGAGCCGAGAGTGATAAAATTGGAATAAGAGATACTAAACGCAGCCTTGTAATCAATAAAGCTGCAATGAGGATATAATGAATAGCTCCAGCTAAGGAAATTGAAATTGTTCTTACTCTGACCACAAAGGGAAGGAGTAAACGGTGTGTATCACAGAGATTTAGAGAACGTCTTGTCAACGTTAACCCAAACTATGATTCCTGGGTTAGCTACCTTTAGGGTGATCCAGAATACTGAATATTAACAGGTTAACAGAGTTGGAAGGGACCTTGTAGGTCATCTAGTCCAACCCCCCACTCAAGCAGGAGACCCTACACCATTTCTGACAAATGGCAGTCCAGTCTCTTCTTGAAAGTCTCAAGTGATGAAGCTCCCACAACTTCCAAAGGCAACTTCTGCCCCATGGCTTGATGGTTCTCACTGTCAGAAAATTCCTCCTTATTTCTGCATTGAATCTTCTCCTTGGCTAGTTTCCATCCATTATTTCCTACTGCAAACATTTAGGAAAGGAAAACGCAGGGTGGGAAACTTACAGCATCTGTTTGAAGGTCCCAAAGGTGCTTTTTTCAAGAGGCAACTGGACTTTCTGGTTTTTCTTTGAAGACATTTCCCTTCTCATCCAAGAAGCTTCTTCAGCTCCGGCTGGATGGTGGGGAACGGAAGGATTGATACTCCTTGCAGACAGCTGGTCATTTGCATCCTTTTTAGAGGGTCGTTGAGGCCACTTGGTGGTTTATCTGTGTCCTCAACTGAGTAGTAAAAGTGGGTGTGGAGACTTCTTGTAACTGCTGAAAGGACTGTAAGAGGGCTCCACACCCACTTCTACCACTCAGGTGACCCCGAGGACATAAATAAACCTCCAAGTGGCCTCAACTACCCTCTAAAGGGATGCAAATGACCAGCTGTCTGCAAAGAGTATTAATACCTTCCATTCCTCCCACCAACCAGTCAGAACTGAAGAAGCTTCTCACATGAGAAGCGAAACTTCTTCAAAGAAAAACCAGAAAGTCCAGTTGCCCCCTGAAAAAAGCATCTTTGGGATAACGGTGACCTGGATGGCGGAGAATCAGTTTGAAGGAATTATCAGTATTCCTCTTTGGAAGAACTTAGAACTTTTGAGTATGAGCAGGGATGTACGGGAGCGAGACGGGGGGAAAAAGTCAAGATGGCGGACAAATAGTACAGTCACAACATTTTTATCTGCATTGGGGTTAATGTTTGTGGCTTCTCTCCTAACTTGATTTTTGGGGACGAGGGGCACATCCTGAGATATTGGTAGTTATGAAGAAGGCAGGAAAACAGACCAAACTTGTTTTCATCTCTCCTTCCATTTTCTCCAGGATTTATCAATTTCTCAAGACAAGTAGGAACAATAACTTTTTTTTAAACTGAATACAAGAAGTCCTTGATTTACAGAAGTTCATTTAATGACCGTTTGAACTTACAACGGAGTTGAAAAAAGTGACACGCCTGTTTTCCACACTTAACGACCTTTGCAGCATTCCCATGTTCAAGGGATCGAAATTCAGACGCTTGGCAACTGACTCGTATTTATGACGGTCGCCGTGGGGGTGTCACATGATCCCCTTTTGCGACCTTTTGACAAGCAACGTTGGCAGGAAAAACTGATTCACTTAACAACTGGATTACTAACTTAACAACTGCAGTGACTCACTTAACAACTGGGGCAAGAAAGGTCGTAAAACGGAGCAAATCTCACTTAACAAATGTTAAGATGTTTAACAACAAAAATTTGGGAGGTCATAAAGTGGAGGACCACCTGTACATTTCAGAAATTATTCTCAAGGTATGAAATTGAGGATAGAGCACACAAATGGGATGTGGTGGCTCAGTGGCTAAGATGCTGAGCTTGTCAATCAGAAAGGTCAGCAGTTTGATGGTTCGAATCCCTAGCGCCGCATAAAGGAGTGAGCTCCCATTACTTGTCCCAGCTTCTGCTAGCTAGCAATTTGAAAGCAGGTAAAAATGCAAGTAGAAAAATAGGAACCACCTTTGGTGGGAAGGGAACAGCGTTCCGTGCGCCTTCGGCATTGAGTCATGCCGGCCACATGACCACAGAGACGTCTTCGGACAGCGCTGGCTCTTCGGCTTTGAAAGGGAGATGAGCACCGCCCCCTAGAGTCAGGAACGACTAGCACACATGTGCAAGGGAAACCTTTACCTTATACATAGGATATGGACATAATCTCAAGTCTTACTTTGGATATTGTAAAATAGTTTCAAGTTAGAGATGGGACTGGTCATTGAGACCAATGAAAAAGTCCAAAACACTATGGGAAGTAATGGTTAAGAACCAAAAAGGTAGCCAAGTCAGAAAAAGCTAAAATTAGAAAATATGGGGGTTTTTTTGTCCGTGGGCTAAACAAACTGAGTTGAAATCTGGAGCGCTGAAAGCTGCATAGCCAGCCGACCAACCTTAGCTGAAGCTACTTCCTTAAATTATGGCTTATGGGAAATCAATCTATCCCAGTAATACATAACTTTATATCCTGCAGATATTTTGGACTGATGTAGCATAAGAGCATAGGAACAAGAGGTTGTCTTACTCCAGCATTACATTTCTTACAGGGGAGAATCAAATGTCTCCGGGGAAGTTGTAAGTAGGAGATATCAACACACCCTTTTCTTTTGGAAAGGGTCCCCTTTACTTGATAGTTACTCCAAGTAGCTACTTGCAATACGTTGCTGTTGTCCTTGCAGGAACTGGTGCTGAAAACCTCTGGAAGACTCCAAACGGCTTCGGCAATATTTAGAAATATTATTTTTTTCTTGCTAACTTTATCATGTTTTAAAAACTTTCAGTTGCAGTAAGCAACCTTATCCATACATTCATAAGTCTGAGAATTATCCTGTTTCCCTGAAAATAAGACCTCCCTGGATGATAGGCTAAATTAGGCTTTTGAGTGCATGCGCTAAAATAAGCCCTCCCCGAAAATATTGCAACACAGCAGCAGCCATGAGGTGACCACACTCGCCTCCTCTTGCAGCTCAAAAATAATAAGACCTCTCTGAAAATAAGGCCAAACCCTTATTAAGGGGGTCAAAAGAAAATAAGATCCTGTCCTATTTTTAGGAAAACATGGTATGTTCACTTTTATAATGGTATTTTTATTGGAAAACATGTTAATGAAGGACAGGAAGAGCATATTCTGAAAAAAAAACCCAGACAGACAGACAATAGAGATAGAAGATAGAGATAGATGATGGATAGAGGTAAATAGATGAGATAGATAGATAGATAGATAGATAGATAGATAGATAGATAGATAGATAGATAGATGATAGATGATAGATGATAGATAGATAGATAGATAGATAGATAGATGATAGATGATAGATAGATAGATAGATAGATGATAGATGATAGATGATAGATAGATGATAGATAGATAGATAGATAGATAGATAGATAGATAGATAGAAAGATAGATAGATAGATAGATAGATAGATAGATAGATAGATAGAGGATAGAAGATAGAGATAGATAGAGGATAGATTATAGAAGTAAATAGATGTAATAGATAGATAGAAGATGATAGATAGACAGATAGACAGACGACAGCCTGTTTCCCTGGAAATAAGACCTCCCTGGATAATAAGCCCAATTGGGCTTTTGAGAGCATGAGCTAAAATAAGCCCTCCCTGAAAATATTGCAACACAGCAGCAGCCGTGAGGTGACCACGCTCACCGCCTCTGCACCTCAAAAATAATAAGACCTCCCCAAAAATAAGGCCATGTGCTCATTTCAGGGGTCAAAAGAAAATAAGACCCTGTCTTATTTTTAGAGAGAAACAGTAGGATTGTATTAACATAAGATTATTAATCTTGCAACTGCTATTTGCCACCTCTTAGGGAAGGAAAAGCTCTTTGTGATAGCTTTTATTTGATAATTGACTTACAGTTAGATACTACAAACTAATAAAGGGGAATATTTGCAGCTCGGAGTTGGCATGTGGGCTCCTTGGTGCTCTCTGAGCTTGCTTGTTTTCTTGCAGATGTTTCATGACACAACTAGGTAACATCATCAGTGCTAGAAGGGAGTGAGGTTTGCAGAGAGGAGGAGGAGGAGAATGAATGTGGAGTCCTTGGTGCTCTCTGAGCTTGGTGATTTTCTTGCAGACATTTCATGACACAACTAGGTAACATCATCAGTGTTGACAGTGCTGTTTGCTGTCAGTTTATAGGTGGATTAAAAGGCCAAATCCAGGAATGGTGCGGTGGCCTAGAGGTAGAGCTCTCGCCTTATAATCAGGAGGCTACGTAGGAACAGATATTTCTCTCTCGGTTCACAATGAGAATATATCTACTGAACAAAATTCTGCATTGGCAACAGGTATGGCATCCGGCCAGTAAACACTGCCTTTTGCCCAGACTCCACCCTGCATGGCATTACGGTGTCATTACATGATGAAAAATAAATTTAAAAGGCCAAATGCAGTCTGAACATCTGGCTGAATGGGCGACGCACCCAAATAAAAGTGAGTTTACAAAGGATGTCGATCTGCTCTTTTTAAAAAAAAAAACCCGCTGAATATCTCCAAGATTAATATGGCACAAAATGACAACTACCGTGTTTCTCCAAAAATAAGACAGGGTCTTATTTTCTTTTGACCCCTGAAATAAGCACTTGGGTTTATTTGTTTTTTTGGGGGGTGTCTTACTATTTTTGAGGTGCAGGAGGAGGTGAGCGTGGTCACCTCATGGCTGCTGCTGTGTTGCAATATTTTCGTGGAGGACTTATTTTAGTGCATGCGCTCAAAAGTCCGATTGGGCTTATTATCCCGGGAGGTCTTATTTTTGGGGAAACAGGCTAATGGATAAAAAGAACCAGCTTCATTCTAAGATGCCTTCAGCGAGAGTTACAGGGACGGTTGTAAAAAAAAAAAGAGCATGCATTTGCTAAGCATTAGGAAACGGCAAAGAGCAATTTAGTGAAGAACGGAACGCGGAACAAAAGAGCGCAATTTGGCTTCAATCTGGAATATCAGCATATTTTTTTGGGGGGGGGGGTAGCTTGTTGTCTGGGGGTTGCTGAAGTGAAGGGCTACGTGGGAGCATTGTGTCAGCAGTAATTCTCCATTGCATCTTCTCAGAATGCCATCTGCTTCCCCAGTAACCGTTCATATAATTGTCATTATCTACTTCTAAGGACATTATTGGAATATCATTTGCAAATTAATCAACTGCAGGCCCAGTAAAACAGACGACACGCTTGTCAGAAAACAACGGCCTTCTTTCCAATTTCTCCAAAGATTAGGAAATACTAGGAGTCTAGGCGGATGATAGTGGCTTAGCGTAGGCGGGCGGATCACTGCGTGCTACTGGTGCGGGGGGGGCGAGGGGGGTGGGGGTGGGGGGGTAGAGAGGCGGGGAGCTGTGCATGAGGGCGGGGAGGTGCGGGTGCGTGGGTGAAGTGAGGCGTGATTGAGTGTGTGAGGGAGCTGATGATGTTGCAATGCGGGAGGGCGATATGATGAATCGCTAATGAATGAGAGTGACGGGAAGTGGGGAGGAGAGTGCGGGAGTGGGAGCAGGGAGGGAGTGTGAGGGAGGGATGAGTGCGTGAGTGGATGAGTGAGTGAGTGAGTGAGTGAGTGAGTGAGTGAGTGAGTGAGTGAGTGATGAGTGAGTGAGTGAGTGAGTGAGTGAGTGAGTGAGTGAGTGAGTGATGAGTGAAGTGAATGATGAGTGAGATGATGATGAGTGAGTGAGTGAGTGAGTGAGTGAGTGAGTGATGAGTGAGTGAGTGAGTGAGTGAGTGAGTGAGTGAATGAGTGAGTGAATGAGTGATGATGAGTGAGTGAGTGATGAGTGAGTGAGTGATGAGTTGAGTGAGTGATGAGTGAGTGAGTGAGTGAGTGAGTGAGTGAGTGATGATGAGTGAGTGAGTGAGTGAGTGAGTGAGTGAGTGAGTGAGTGAGTGATGAGTGAGTGAGAGTGAGTGAGGAGTGGAGTGAGTGTGAGTGAGTGAGTGAGTGAGTGAGTGAGTGAGTGAGTGAGTGAGTGAGTGAGTGAGTGAGGTGATGAGTGAGTGGTGAGTGAGTGTGAGTGATAGTGAGTGAGTGATGAGTGAGTGAGTGAAGTGAGTGAATGATGAGTGAGTGAGTGAGTGAGTGAGTGAGTGAGTGAGTAGTGAGTGAGAGTGAGTGAGTGAGTGAGTGAGTGAGTGAGTGAGTGAGTGAGTGAGTGACTTTGCTATCTATCTATCTATCTATCTATCTATCTTTCTGTCTATCTTTTTATATATCTTTCTATATCTATCTATCTATCTATCTATCTATCTATCTATCTATCTATCTATCTATCTATCATCATCTATATAATACCTATATCTATATCACCGTATCTCTATCATCATCCATCCATCCATCCATCCATCCATCCATCCATCCATCCATCCATCCATCCATCCATCTATCTATCTATCTATCTATCTATCTATCATCATACCTATATCTATATCACCAGTATCTCTATCATCATCCATCCATCCATCCATCCATCCATCCATCCATCCATCCATCCATCTATCTATCTATCTATCTATCAATCAATCATCTATCTATCATTATATGTATATCATCAGTCTATCTCTATCATTATCTATGTCTCTTATCTATCCTATTTGTTTGTTTGTTTGTTTCTATCTATCTCTATCTATTTATCTATCTATCATCTATCATGTCTCTGTGTAATCTATCAATCATCTATCGTGTCTGTCTATTGTCTGTCTGTCTGTCTGTATGTCTACCTACTCTATCTACTCTAATTGTAAGTTGAGGACTGCCTCTACCACAGGCAAACTAAAATGGGGCAAGACGCACTTAACAGAAATTTTGGGCTCAGTTGTGGTTGTAAGTTGAGGACTACCTTTATGTGGCAGTTATGCAGTGAAGTGTGTGTGTGTGTGTGTGTGAGAGACAGAGAGAGAGAGACAGACAGACAGACACAGACAAACAGATACAGAGAGAAAGAAAGAAAGAGACAGAGCAAGAAAGAGAGAGACAGACAGAAAAAAAAGACAGAGACAAAGAGACACTGAGTGAAAGACAGAGAGACCGACATACAGAGGGAGAAAGAGAGAGAGAGAGAGAGAGAGAGAGAGAGAGAAAGAGACAGAATGAGACGGGGGGGGGGGGGGGGGAGGAGCACATTGGAACCTCCAGAAGGGGAAGGATCTGAAGTCTGCATCTTTTCTGTCATAAAACCTCACCATTGGTGTCTGTGTGTGTTTGTGTGTGCACAGAGGTTTTTGAGCCTGGGGTCCTTGACGTCCCTCTTTCCTTCACTCTTAGGATCTTCATTATTTCCAATCCAGGTTTCCTTCTATCATCTCTCCCCCCCCACTTCTTCCTTTTGGCCCAGAGCGACATCTTCATTTCATTGTCATTTTGGGGTGAAAAGAGTCATTTTTATGATGGGATGCAAAAAGAAGACACTGCCATGCCTTGGCTGATGTCCTTGCTTTTCTGAAATTGATGTCAGTGAAGCCACAACAGGGCAGAAAGCCAGACATAAACGGGTTGGCTCCCCACTTGATCTAAGAGCTGGAGACGTTCAGCGGATACATTGAGCCCTCGACTTACGACCGAGGCCCGAAATGCTGTGGCTAAGCAAGACCTTTGTTAAGGGAGTTTTGCTCCATTTTACAACATTTCTTTCCGCCCCCCCACCCCCGCAAAGTGGATCACTGCTGTTGTTCAGTTAGGAACACGGTCATTAAATAAATCCAACCTCCCCATAGATTTGGCTCGTTGGAAAGTCGCGTAACCCCGGAGACTGCAAACCGTCATAAATACGAGTCAGTTTGCCAAGCCTCTGAATTTGGATCACCTGGAGAGGCTGCAACGGTTCTAAGTGTGAAGAATGGTCACAAGTTAACGTTTTTTCCTCGGGGCCGTCGTAACAGCCACTAAATGAACCGCTATAAGTCGAGGATTCCCTGCGTTTACAAAGCGCATGTGGGAAGGATCCAGTTTCATAACGGGATGCATTTTAAAGTTCAATTTTATTTATTTCTTTCCGGCTTTTTCCCTGTGTTTGCTGTACTTCGCAATAGCAATTTTCATTTTTCAACACTTAAAAATGAAAGCAGAGAACACACCCTCCTCATAGAAGTGCAAATGAAAGACAGCAATATCTCTTTCATCAATCTTTAAGGAAAAAAAAAAACATTTTTGGGATTTCAGCAGTGCTAGGAATCTGGAGTTTAATGTTTTCACGGCAGTAAACTCCAAGCTGCATCTGCGGGAAAGTTACCCAAACACAGTATGTTTGCACAGCACTGTGGCACCAAAGCATATAAAATTCAAATAAAGCAGAAATACATTCTCTGGACTTTTTTTGATTTGATGTTTATATTGTGTGATAAATAACAGTTTAAAACAGCTGTACAGCCAATTACTAGAACAAAAAACAACAACAACTGTTTTGTTACAGGAAGATTTACATCTACTGTCTTTTAAGGCGCTAATTCATATATATATATATATATTCATGGACGTTGAAATAGTCAGGAAAAATTACTTCCAGAAATCACCAGGGGTAAGTATTCCCAACGAGAATAAAACCTCACCGTTGCAGTAATACACAAAATAATGGCTATTTACACATCAAGTTTACTTCGAGTAAATTGCTTTTCAACTATAAATTTGGCAGAAATGTATTAATTGGATAGATCCTGCAATTATGGTTCCAAGAATACTGCCACAGGTCAAGAAAGAGATCCTTAACCAAGGCGAATGGGAGTTTATACTTATTGTCTTTTTAAAAATTTGCTTTAATAAATAGGCAAAAATGAGAACAATCAATCAATCAATGGAACAGAAGTTGCCTTCGGAAGTTGTGGGAGCTTCATCATTGGAGGCTTTCAAGAAGAGACTGGACTGCCATTTGCTAGAAATGGTGTATGGTCTCCTGCTTGGGCAGGGGGTTGGAGTAGATGACCTCCAAGACCCCTTCCCTCTCTGTTATTCTGTTAAAGTCTGTTAAAAGTGTTCTTTGCTTGCCCCCTTCTTCTTGCTCCACTCACCATTCCTGGCACCGCCGGCTTCTCCAATGAATTTGCACACAAGAGATGGCCAGAGTAAATCAATTGTAGTCTTGCAGGCTTCCAGTGATGTGCCTGGTTTTATATGATTTAGCACCTTGTTCTCGGTTGCTCTGCCTGTCCGTGGTATACACCATAATTTACGGTATAAATAAATTTACCTGGTATGCACTATAATTTATGCCAGCGACACAGTTCAAAGGTGTCAATTCTTCGATCAGCCGTTTTTAGTGTCCAACTATCACACCCATACATCACTAGAGGGAAGTCTATTGCTCTAACTCGCCTGGTTTTTTGTACTTATATATCAATATCTCTGCTTTCCCAGATCTTATTTACGTTAACCGTTGGAGCCTGGCCTGAGGAAATCCTGTGTCATTTCCCTCTTTATGCTGCGCTTGTTTCCCCAGTGCCATCACTCTGCTTCACAACTCATTCTCACAACACTGTCAAATAATTTACTATTATTTGTATTACATTATTCTTCTCTTCCTTCCTAGTATCTATCTCTTCCTACTTAAGACTATAACCCTGTTGCTTGTATCTTTCAATTTATATTGTTTTATTTGTTTACTAGGATGATTTGATAGCTTATTAGTAACCTGTGACTATCACTAAGTGTTGTATCATTTTATTCTTGATTAATGTATTTTATTCTCCTTATGTACACTGAGAGCATTTGCACCAAAGACAAATTCCTTGTGTGTCCAATCACCCTTGACCAATAAAGAATTATGTTCTATTCCATTCTATTCTATTCCATTCTATTCTTTCCAATTCTATTCTATCCTATTCTATCCTTTCCAATTCTATCCAATTCTATCCTCTTATTCTATTCTATTCTATTCTATTCTATTCTATTCTATTCTATTCTATTCTATTCTATTCTATTCTATTCTCTAAAACAGTTTTCCAGGAGATCTGCACATACATCTCCTTCATATCAAAACTTTTGTCACATCCTGAAAGTCGAGATTTCTGCCATTTCTTTCCATAAATACTTCCCTTTTAGCGCCTAGTTCCTATGTTTGCGATTGAATATACGTATTTTCGGAACCTCTTTGTGGCAAGTCAGGCGGGCCTTATCGGCCTGAAATTCTCTCCCATGCTTCACTCCAGCTGTTTTGTGATGATGGCTGACTTTTGATGTATCCTACGAGTATGTAGATCACTGCTAATTTTATCTTCCTGTGATTTGTGAGTCTGTTGGCAGCTGTGGGGGGGGGGGGAGTGTTGATAGCTGGAATGCACTGCTTGGAGGCTTTCCTCTCCAGCAATTCCCACCTGTTGTTACTTCTGCTTGTGTTGATGGCTTTAATAGATGGCAAAATGCAACAGGTATTAAGAATGTAGTTAGATCCTATAAGGTCGGCACCATAATTTACACATAGGAAGGAGCTGGGAAGAAGAGGAAAAACATGCTTGGTTTTCTGTCTATAAAGGTAAAGATTCCCCTCACACATATGTGCTAGTCGTTCCCGACTCTGGGGGGCGGTGCTCATCTCTGTTTCAAAGTCGAAGAGCTGGCGCTGTCCGAAGACGTCTCCGTGGTCATGTGGCCGGCATGACTCAACACCGAAGGCGCACGGAACTCTGTTCCCTTCCCACCAAAGGTGGTTCCCATTTTTCTACTTGCATTTTTACGTGCTTTGGAACTGCTAGGTTGGCAGAAGCTGGGACAAGTTACGGGAGCTCACTCTGTTATGTGATGCTAGGGATTCGAACCGCTGAACTGCCAACCTTTCTGATCAACAAGCTCAGCGTCTTAGCCACTGAGCCACCGCGTCCCTTTCTGTCTATGAAGCTAAGGAAAACAAATGGTGTCTCCCCACACCTTGAAATAGATCCTGACTTCTGGCCATAGATTGCAGAAATATGCATCTTGATTGCCATTAATTTTCTGAGCCCACCCCCGCCCCCAAACCACCTCGATGCAGCTTTCGAATAAGGCCCCTGTAATCCAAACGTATGTTCAATAGGAATGGAATTCAGCCTTGGGTGTAGAACATAAATACATCAACAGAAGAGAATCTGTGTAGCTCGGGGTTGACGCGTGGCATCCTTGTTGCTCACCGTGTTTGGCCGTTTGCTTGCAGGCATTTCATTACCCAACTAGGTAACCTCATCAGTGCTCTAATATTGCCTAATTGGGTAATGAAATGTCTGCAAGCAAACGGCCAAGCTCAAAGCGTACTCGTCTCTAATGATCTAAGCGCAAGAACTCACGATAAACAGCATTCCCAAAAAGGCATTAAGCATTGTCAACCTAATTTTGTGTAACTACTTTTCCGGTAATATTGTACAAACTAATGTATGCAAAACCTTTGCCAGACCAATCCTCGAATACAGCTCGTCTGTCTGGAATTCACACTGCATATCGGACATTAATACGATTGAGCAGATCCAGAGGTATTTCACGAGAAGAGTCCCCCACTCCTCTGCTCACAGCAGAATCCCTTTTGCCACCAGGCTCGAAATTTTGGACAACTTAGACATTCCCCGCCTTCGGTCTGACCTAAGCGTAGTACATAAAATTATCCACTATAATGTCCTACCTGTCAATGACTACTTCAGCTTCAAGCACAATAACACACAAGCACACAGTAGATACAAACTCAAAGTAAATTGCTCCAAACTCGATTACAGAAAATACGAGTGGAATGCACTACCTGACTCTGTGGTTTCCTCCCCAAACCCCCAAAACTTTAACCTAAGGCTGTCTACTGTCCACCTCACCCCATTCCTAAGAGGTCGTGCATAAGTGCACCAGTGTTCTCACCATCCCTGTCCTCACGTTCCCTTATATTCGTACCCATTTCATGTATTCATAATCATGTTTATACTTATATATTTTATCTGATACATACTTGAGGAAATTAAATAAATGAAGGAAAGAAGGAAGGAGAGAGAGAGAGAGAGAGAGAAAGAAAGAAAGAAAGAAAGAAGGAAGGAAGGAAGGAAGGAAGGAAGGAAGGAAGGAAGGAAAGAAAGAAAGAAAGAAAGAAAGAAAGAAAGAAAGAAAGAAAGAAAGAAAGAAAGAAAGAAAGAAAGAAAGAAAGAAAGAAAGCCAAGGACTCCAGATACAATGCATCAAATCTTAAAGACGTTTTAACAGATTTGGCAGAAATAAGAGACAACGTGAAGTTTGCCCTCCAACTGGGACTTCGAGCAGGGACGGTTCTTTTTTCCTTTTTTTTTTTTACAGAGGTGGTCCCAATTCTCACAAACTGTTCGAGGCAGGTGGCCCATTCAAGATGGAGCTTTGATGACTAAGCAGTCCACCTGCAGCCCATCCCTCTTTTGGAGACAGCAAAGTCCGTGTTTTGGGCAGAGAGGACCGCTGGCTTGAGAAGAGGGGTCAAAGAGGCCATTTAGGTCAAAATTCAACAGCCCTCTCTCAACAAAGGGGGATAGGACCTCATCTATCTCCAGTCTACAACACAGATCCTTTCAGCAGCTCCAAGAAGGCTCCACACCCATTTGCTCCACTCAGGTGACCCTGAGGACAGAGGTAAACCTCCAAGTGGCCTCAACGACCCTCTAAAAAGGATGCAAATGGCCAGCTGCCTGCAAGGAATATGAATACTTCCCATTCCGCAGAGCTGAAGAAGCATCTTGGGTGGGAAGCCAAAAAATCCAGAAAGTTGAAAGGGGGGGAAAAAAAGCACCTTTGACATGCTGACTCCTTATTCCTTTCACTCCACCTTTCTTCCTGTCCTGCCACACACCTGACTTTACGAAACTATGGAATAAGTAAATCCATAAAGACATTTTGGAACTCCAAACAATTCTCTTAGAAGTCCTTTCCGGTGTGTGCCTTTTTCTCTCCTATAAATTGAGGTGCATAAACAGGAGTAGCTGGAACAGCAGGTCTTAAATTGATGCAGCAAATACAGTCCAGAGTTTTTCACTGAAGGAGATGTTGAACAGAAAATTGGCTGGATGTGAGGATGTCCATCCCCCCCCCCCTGCTCAGACAGGAAACCCTATACTATTTCAGACCAACGGTTGTTCAACCTCTTCTTAAAAACGTGGAGCATTCACAAATTCTGGAGTCAAATTGTTCCACTGATTAATTGTTCTAACTGTCAGGAAATTTCTCCTCAGTTCTAAGTTGCTTCTCTGCTTGATTAGTTTCCACCCATTGCTTCTTGTCCTGCCCTTGGGTGTCTTGGAGAATAGCTTGACTCCCTCTTCATTGGGATCTTGGAAGACTGCTATCATGTCTCCCCTGGTCCTTCTTTCTATTAAACTAGACATGCCCAGTTCCTGCAACCGTTCTTCATATGTTTCAACCTCCAGTCCCCTAATCCTCTTTCTTGCTCTTCTCTGCACTCTTTCTAGAGTCTCCACATCTTTTCTACATCGTGGTGACCAAAGGCATCAGAGTACTGGGGCGATTTCTATGGACATTTCAGGAAAAAAAGCAATAAAATAAAACAAAGCAACAAAGCCACAAAGCAACACCCGTAGAATATGATTTGTCCCTGACTTGATGTAGTAAATTAGCTGGAAAATAAAATTGGTTTAGCAGGACAGATGTTTCTGCTTCCACCCATATGCACCCTTCACCACGCTAATGAAGAAATATATTCAGGGGTCTTCCCATTGGTGCTAAATTTCACCCGGTGGGTATCGTGCCTTAACAATAAACCTATCTACTTGCCTAAGCCATGATTTCAACTGGTAGTAAGTCACTAGTTGAATGTCCAGGCTCACAGGATTCCTGGTATTACCCTGCAGGTAGAGCATAAAACAGCATGCGTGTATCAAAGTTCCCCTCGCATTAATGCCAATACATTTATTATAAAGGCAGAATTAGTTACATAAATAAATTTAACATAACTGTGTTTTCCCCTTTCGTTGGAGTGTCTTAATGTTACAGACATGATTTAGATAAAGGGACAGACGGGATGCTTATCAAATCTTCAGACAACTCCTCTGAAAATCAAGCTCAATGTTCAAAGGTATTTTATCAATCAATCAGAGCCGTAGGGGACTTGGGAGATCTTCTAGTCCAACCCCCTACTCAAGCAGGAGACCTTGTACCATTTCTCACAAGTGGCTGTCCAGTTTCTTCTTCAAAACCTTTAGTGATGAAGGACCCACAACTTCTGGAGGCAACTTCTGTTTCACTGGTTAATCGTCCTTACTGTTGGGAATTTTCTCCTTAACTCCAGGTTGCTTCATTCCTTGAGTGAGGACTTTTATCCCCAAAGCTGGGGTGGGGGCTCACTAGCAGTGGTAGCTCTTCCATCCCAAGGACCGGCCCATAGATTTCCACTGTTCTCCTCTCCTCTTCCTTATGCACATCCTTGCGTCAGGCAGTGGACCAAGCTGTTCCTCCTCCTCATCACCCAGGGTGAGGCTTCACTAGCAGCAGTGGCTCTTCCATCCCAAGGACCTGCTCATAGATTTCCACTGTTCTCCTCTCCTCTTCCTTATGCACATCCTTGCATCAGGCAGTGGACCAAGCTGCTCTTCCTCCTCATCACCCAGGGTGAGGCTTCACTAGAAGCAGTGGCTCTTCCATCCCAAGGACCTGCTCATAGATTTCCACTGTTCTCCTCACCTCTCCTCTGGCTTTTGCGTATCTGCGCCTCAAGCACTGGACCTATCTGTTCCTCCTCTTCCTCATCAGCCACCTCCAGACCTGGGGGCTGTTGACTCTCCATCTAAGGGCTGATGGACAGCCCAGGCTCCCCCCTCTCTCTGCCAGCTCCATTCCCTCTCCCCCCTCAGAGCTCTCAGATTGCCTTGATGCTGACCCCTGACTCCACGTTTCCCCCTCCTCTGATTCGGCTGCAGGAGGGGCCGGCGGCCGACAGGCCACACCACCTATGCTTATACCATCCCTCTTGACCTAGAGAAGCATCAAGAGTTCAAAGTTAAAAATCAGCTCCCCAAATTGCATGATAGGTTGCTAATGCATGTGCTAATTTAATCAATCGTACGAGGAAACAAGACGAGGGTTAAAAAGGTGCATCTCTCAATTCAGAATGCACTGGCGCTAACTAGAAGCATTTCGCAGGGGAAGAGTGAGAAATTCAGGGCATCGAACAATGTGCCAAGGAGAATGCACACCAGCCATAATCCTACCCAGGTCTGACACCCAGGGAGCTTCCCACTCACTCCTTCTATCTGCATTGAATTTATCATCACCGGAGCAGCTGGAAAATGGAGGTCAAGCTTCATTTTGGCCCGTCGCGGGATAAAAATGACCTGCAAAATGGAGTTGACAGATTGTTTTTTTTATGCATTGGAAAATAGCAAAGATCAGGTGCTATCCTTGATGCGTCCTCCTGGTTTCTTTCTTTCTTTGTTATTTTTTCCCCTTCCCCTTAAAAATGAAATTCCTCGCAAGTCTTGAGACGAGCTCGGATTGGTTTGCATTCCGGTTTCTGGAAGGTTCTCTCTCTCTCTCTCTCTCCTATCAGGGTTTAAAACAAGATAGATTTTCTTCAGCTGGGTAGTTTTAAATCAGCCTGGTCTGCTTGGAGTCACCTTTGCGCAAGCTGGATTTCCGATTTATCACTAAGTACTGGGCTTATAAAAAAAGGAGAGTGAGAGATATGAAAAAAAAATTCTAATCTTCAAAGATGACAGTTTGGTATGCTATTCCTCCTGATTCCTCATTTCTCTAATCTTGAAAGGCATCAGTTAATGGGAATTAATGACTCTGAAGGAATTATGGTTTCTTGGGAACTTGTGCAGATAGAAATGGAAATCCTGTCTGTAAGGGAGCCAAAGCCTCATGGGCTCATGGAACTTCTCTGGCTGGGAGAGCTGCCAGGCCGAGATCTGCAGAACTTGGCAAGGAGTCTCGGAGAGTCACGAACCATTGAAGCAAACGAATTGTCTCCTGCAAACTCCACTCCCCATTCGCTCCTCTTTTATTTCTTATGGGAGGGGCCATTCGGCTGATGTTATGTAATGCGAGGTCCGTGATTAATAAGGCCCCCCTCATCAGTGACTTGATCACAGAGGGGGAGCCGGACCTCGCAGGAATAACGGAAACCTGGCTGGGCCCAGAGGGGGGGTTGCCCCTCAGGGAAATGTGCCCTCCAGGTTACCGTGTATTCCACCAGCCACGGGCCCAAGGTAGGGGTGGTGGGGTAGCGATAATCATCCGGGAAGATTTGGCACCGAGAGAATTCACTGTGTCGCAGATATCTGGTTGTGAGTCTCTGGGCGTGAAATGGGGCCCAGGGAGTCAGCTGGGCCTGTTGATAGTATACCTGGCTCCCCGCCATACATCAACGGCCCTGCCCGGGCTCCTCGAGCGGATCACGGAGATGGCGGTTGAAACCCCCAAGCTATTAGTGATGGGGGATTTCAACCTGCCATCGACGGGAGAGGCATCCGGGGCAGCCCGGGAATTCATGGCTTCCATGACAGCCATGGATCTGACTCAAGTAGTTCAGGACCCCACACACGAAAGAGGCCACATACTGGATCTTGTGTTTGTCTCCGACCAGTGGACGAGTGATCTGGGAAGAGGGAATTTAGTCATCACGCCCCTGTCATGGTCAGATCACTCACTTCTCCAGCTGGACTTCCCTGGCGCTGCTCCCCACCGCGGGGAGGCGGAACCAGACTATCCCAGATGGTTCCGCCCCAGGCGTCTGATGGAACCAGATAGGTTCCAGGCAGAGCTTGGGCCACCTCCTGCAGACCTGCCCCGCCCCCGGGCAGAGGACCTGGTAGCCGCGTGGAATAATGCGGCCGCCGGTGCCTTAGACCGGGTGGCGCCTTTGCGGCCTCTCCGACGGCCACGATCTACCCGGGCCCCCTGGTTTAACGGGGAGCTAAGGGCGATGAAACGCCTTAGGAGACGCCTAGAGAGCAAGTGGAGGTCCTCCCGCTCCGAATCCGACCGAGCACAAGTAAGAGCCTACGTAAGGACTTACCTTGTGGCAATAAGAGTGGCCAAACGTCAGTATTGTGCCACCCTTATAGCGTCCGCAGAGAACCGCCCTGCCGCCCTGTTTCGGGTGACCCGCTCCCTTTTGTCACAGGGGCAGCGGGACCCCCCATTGCTGGGCCGGGCAGAGGAATTTGGAGAGTTCCTGCAGGATAAAATCGATCGGATCCGAAGGGGATGGACCCACCTCAGTGCTCCAGTGGGGACGTCTGAGGCTAGTCTTGAGAGACCATGCTGGGAGGAGTTTGACCCTGTTGTCACCGAAGATTTGGACAGGTTGCGCGGGCGACTGCGAGCCACCACATGTTTATTGGACCCGTGTCCCTCCTGGTTGGTACTGGCCTCCTGGGAGGGCTCACGAGGCTGGCTACTGGGGCTGGTGAACGCTTCGCTGGGTGAGGGCCTTTTACCAACCGCCTTGAAAGAGGCGGTGGTGAGGCCCCTGCTCAAGAAGCCTTCTCTGGACCCAACGGAGCTAGCAAATTACCGTCCTGTCTCCAACCTTCCTTTCTTAGCGAAGGTTGTTGAGAGTGTGGTGGCTCAGCAGTTTCCGCGCCACCTGGAGGAAGCTGATTATCTAGACCCGCGCCAGTCCGGCTTCCGACCCGGTCACAGCACGGAGACAGCCTTGGTCGCGTTGGTGGATGATCTCTGGAGGGCAAAGGATGGGGGTTGTTCCTCCATCCTTGTCCTATTAGACCTCTCGGCGGCCTTCGATACCATCGACCATGGTATCCTATTGCGCCGTCTGGAGGGGTTGGGGGTCGGGGGCACCGTATTACGATGGTTCCGCTCCTACCTCTCTGGCCGGACGCAATGTGTGTTGGCAGGAGAGGAGAGGTCGACCGCGAGGCCCCTTATCTGTGGGGTCCCACAGGGGTCGATCCTCTCGCCTCTCCTGTTCAACATATATATGAAGCCGCTGGGCGAGATCATCCGTGGTTTTGGGGTGGGATACCATCTGTACGCTGATGACACTCAGCTGTACATTTCCACCCCAAACCACCCCAACGAGGCTGTTGAAGTGATGTCCCGGTGTCTGGAAGCCGTACGGGTCTGGATGGATGACAACAGGCTCAGGCTCAACCCCTCCAAGACAGAGTGGCTGTGGCTTCCGGCTTCCCGGTTCAACCAGCATATGCCATCGCTGGCCATCGGGGATGATCAATTAGCCCCGGTGGAAGGGGCACGCAATTTGGGCGTCCTCCTTGATGCCCGGCTGTCTATGGAAGATCATGTGGCAGCCGTGGCGAGGGGGGCGTTCCACCAGGTTCGCCTGGTGCGCCAATTGCGGCCCCTTTTGGACCGGGAGGCCTTGCGCACAGTCACTCACGCGCTGGTGACGTCTCGCCTGGACTACTGTAATGCTCTCTACATGGGGCTCCCCTTGAGGTGCACCCGGAGACTGCAGTTGGTCCAGAATGCAGCCGCGCGGGTAATTATGGGGAGATCGAGGTTCTCCCATATAACACCTATCCTGCGCGAGCTGCACTGGCTTCCTGTGGCCTATCGGGTGCGCTTCAAGGTGCTGGTTACCACCTTCAAAGCGCTCCATGGCACAGGGCCTAGTTACCTGCGGGATCGCGTCCTGCCCCATACATCCCTGCGACCCGTCCACTCACACAGAGAGGGACTACTCCGGGTGCCGTCCTCCAGAGAGTGCCAGAGGGCAGCGCCCAGGAGTAGGGCCTTCTCTGTAGTGGGCCCCACCCTTTGGAATGACCTCCCCCCAGACATCAGGACAACAACCGACCTTCGCTCCTTCCATATGAAGCTGAAAACCTACCTGTTTCGACTAGCTGACCTGGCATAATACTACAACCTCTCCAGCCCAGGGCATTTTAATTGGTAATTTTAGTTTTTAAGGGTTAATTTCACTGGGGTTTTAACTTTTTTAGGTATTGTAACTTATTTATTTATTCTTACCTCCTCTGTACGCTATATAATACTTTTGTACGTCGCCCCGAGTCCCTGTGGGGAGAGGGGGCGACTAATAAGTTCAAGTAATAAATAAATAAATAATAAATAAATTCACCGTCCACCTGTGGCCTTACTCCCAAGTCGTCCCCTGTTCTTTAGCTGTTCCCTTCGGCTGGCAACTCTGCGCATGCTCACACTGGGAACAGGCTCCAGCTGTTCTTCTGCCTCACTGATGTCTGACTCTGAAGGCAGCTGATGTCGGACGGCCCTGGCCCCCCTCTGCCTCCAACACAGAGCCCTCATCCGAGCCTTCCCCAGACTCCAGGACTGTCCCCTGTTCCTCTCCAACCTCCTCACTGTCCGAATCTGCTGCCAGCTCCACTGGCCGCTGGTGGGCCACAACCCTTTTCAGTGGCCTCTGGTTGGTGATTCTGGCTCCTTCAATGGTGAACCACGTAAGCGCATGTGAATCTAATGCAGGAAGCTGCTCTTATCTTCCAGTGACTAGCTGGCCAAAAGACCGGGGCAGAGTTTTTGGAATAAATACTAAATCAACACTACGGGTGGCCACCCATCAGCTAAATTCAGAAAGGTTTTCAAACATTTTGGAAATCCAGGGAGTTTCGTCTCCTGCTTTTATCACCGAAAGAATCCCCCTCCCCCAAGGGTCATGTTAAAAGTTTGATAACATCTTTCATCTTTTCCCTTAATTACGTTGCACGAATTAAAGCTGAACTAGTTCCTCTCGAGTTACATATGTATGGGGTTTTTTTGGGGGGGAGGTAGGAGGAGGTAGGAGGAGGAACAGAGGGACTGGTGTGCTTCTTGTACAACAGCGTGTCGCCTTAATGGGTAAAAAGCCGCGGAGGGGAACGTTCGAAAGGTACCCAGAAAATGCAGATGACAGCAGGGAGAAGCAAAAGGCAACGGAGGGAAAATAACCATGGATAAAACGATCAGGCAGGGAAGTAAAGCATGACGGGACCAGGATGCTTGGCATAAGTAATAAGAGTGGGATTTGTCGTTGGCAAATTGCTGTTAAAATTCCGATTTGCATGTTTATCATCCATCTCATTTGGCGAAATAAAGCTGTCCAAGGACTCACACACGGACACCAAACGATGCTCTCCAACGGTTGGGTTGTTCTGATCACGAGAAACTAGATGCACAAAATGTTTGCAAGTGGGATTTGGGTAGATGAGTATCTAGAATTGAATTGCGTGTAAGGAACTCTTCCCCCTTCCATTTTATTTTTGGCGCACTCCTAAATTATACAAATGCAATGGCCCTGTTGAGGAAGTCAGTCACCATCCTCCTCCTCCTCTTTTTGCGACCCCATAATCCCTTGCGAGGTGGAGTCTGGGCCACTGAATGGAGCTGAGAGTTTACTGGCCAGATGCCCTTCCTGTTGCCAGTACGGAGTTTTGTTCATCAGATACATTCTCGTTGTGCCCAGAGAGAGAAATATCTGCCTCTACCTGGGATCGAACTCACAGCCTCTCGATTGTGAGGCAAGATCTCCGCCGCTAGGCCACCGCACCACTCATGGCCACCCAGTTATAATGCAAATTAAATTCAGCCCAATTTGGAGCTCTTGAGACTTTTCTGCGGAAGAGACCCGGGGACGATGAAAATATGGTCTTCTCAAAATGTGACACCTGGGGACAAATCTCCATCCTATACTTTGGTATGCCATGTTCTTATCATCGTACCGACATCCAATTTGCAGTAGCTAGCCGTAATTCACTGTTGCATTTTTATTTGTCTAATCCTGATTTGGACCAACTGTTGCTTCCCTGCGATTCAGGATGAAGGAATGATACAATTTATTTATTTTTTATATCTTTCTCTTTTTTTATGCTCTATTTATTTTATTTATGATACTTTTCATCTCCATCAAACAGAGTGTGAACTGGGTACAATTATTTGAAAGTTCATAGTCCATATGTTTGTTGTTATATTTATTACAATAACATTGATGATATAACTATATATCAAGATAATTGCAATAATACATAATGTCGTCATAAACTTCTCTCCAGAGTAACATTTTCTCTTCTTGTATCTTCTCCTTTTTAATATCTGTTTCTATTCTCTAGCCATTGATAAAATACATCCCATGTCAAAAAATATTCAGTTTCTTCTCTGTCCTTGATAATAAGCATTAACCTGTCCATTTCTACGCATTCCATTCACTCTTCTGCAGTTGTGCAAATACAATCCCAGCTGCAGTCAGTATGTGTAAAATCAAATATATAGTATTTTTGTTGTATTTTTCCGGTAGGATGCCCAAGAAAAATGTCTCTGGTCTCAGTTCAATTTGCTTCTTTGTCATTTTTTCCAACCAGATATGTATTTTCGACCAATATTTTTGAGTTTTGGGACACGTCCACTACATATGGTAATACGGACCCGGTGTTTGGTTACATTTCCAATATTTGGCTGATCTAATTTTATACATTTTAGCCAGCCTTGCCAGTGTGAAGTGCCATCTGTACAACATTTGGTACAAGTTTTCCTTATATGCAGTTCTGTAATGGTATCCTATTATCTTCACTACCAGTTTGGTAGTGGGAGAGCGCATGTCTGGGCATGCGCAGAAGGTCCGTGATGACGTCTGGGGGAGGTGGGCGGAGCCTAGCACCACCGCCATTACTGGTTCAGGCGAACCGGTGTGAACGGCAGCATAAAACCTCTGATGCTGCTGACATTGTCATTTTTACATTCCTGTCCCATAGTTTCTGCCATTGAATGGTACAATTTCAACCACCTGTTTTTCTACTTCTACTTGGCCTTTGGTGAGAAAGAGCCGGTTTGTACAAGAAGAAGGAATTATTTGGGCTCTGGAGGTTAGCGTAAATATGAGCTCAAGATGGAGAGGTCATACCTGGGTTAGGATTTAATTGTTATGTTTAATTGTTTGTGGCATGGAACTTCTACCAAAGTGAGCATTCAGTTTCTGAATGTTGTAGAGCTGGCAGCAGAGTCGGAGAGTGAGGAGGGTTGGGGAGGAACGTGGGCCAGTCCTGGGGGCTGAGGAAAGCTCAGACGAGGGCTCTGCATTGGAGGCAGAGAAGGAGCTAGACAGCAGTGAGGCAGAGGAACAGCTGGAGCCTGTTCCCAGTGTGTGCATGTGCAGAGCTGCCAGAAAACAAGAACAACTAAGAAAGCAGGGTCGACTTGGGAGTAAGGCCACACCTGGGAGGGGATTGGCCCCTCCCATAGGAAACAAAAGAGGAGTGAAGAGGGAGGGGGCTTTTGCAGGAAACAATTTGTTCCTTCGGTTGTTTCAAGAGTGGAAAGTTCTGTTTGTGACTATAAGAGACTGTGTGGCAAGTTTTGCTTTGCCCTGCGTTTGGAAACTAGTTATCTGGCAGCTCTCCAAGCGAGATAAGGTTCGTGTTGATAAATATTCCCCTGAAAGGCTGTTTGCTAAGCCTGGCTGACTGTGAATGAAAGGAATTCACAGTCGTGTAAATAAAAGTGGTTTTGCTGGGACCAAGAGTCCACTTCCTGCTTTTTTAAGGAAGCCTCGGTCAGAACACTGAAAAACTAAACTATCCCTGATCTCAATAAGGACTGGGCACTTGGAAGTCTATTTTTCAAAATGGGATCTCTTCCTAAAGAGCATTATATCGCTTGTTCTTGAGACTACATGTTGTTTCAGTATGAATGACTTCTAAAAATTCACTTCTTTGGACTTAGGAGTCCTGATAAAAAACCTTAGTTATCCGTTAAATATACAGTCCTAATCATTGTGCATTTTCACAACCTCGGGGCATTTGTCACAGGGACATTGTCACTGGGGTAACCAGCCTAAAAATAAAGGAAATATTTGTTAAAAAGGAGTAAGGAGGATGAGAAATGATGCACTGCTAAATCATCTGTCTTAAATGTTTGGGATAAATGAAGGGAAAGAATAAGCTCCAAAGTTTTCAATTCTTCCTTGCTTTTGAATGTCTACCTTTAGAAAGATGAAGGTTGTTAAAATATTCATGATTGGGAGAGACATGGGAACAAGGTCAGCCAGTGAATAGGCACGGCAACTAAGTCAGCCGATGGGAGCTTAAACGGATCTGAGTCTGTGCAAAGAATTGAAACAGAAACTTTAGCAGTCTGCTGCTCTGAGAAGTAAACTAGCAGTCTGTCTGGACTTGCTGCTGAAATGAAACTGCCTGCTTGTGTTTGCCTGTAACTCTCCTGCCTTGCGTTTACTTGGAAGAACCTCCTGTTGGTGTTGTACATTTATTCATCTATTCTTATGTACATAAAGACGTTGAAGCTGAATCAGTTGTTGGTGTGTGCTTTCTGGATTTGATTTTTCTGCAACAAACTCTGAAAAAGATATTTAAAACATTGTTTAATGGACACGTAACAATTTATCTAAATTGCACGGCTTTATTATTAACAGGACAAAGTTAAGATCTTTTGAGTCTCTTACTATATAGAGCATTTTTATACTTATCAAAGAGAGATCTGGACGAGAACTAAGGAGAAGTTTCCTGATTAGACATCTGGTTAGAACAATTAATCAGCAAAATGGGGTTCTAGAACTTTTTATCTCTTCTTTGGATAGAAAATATTGGACAGCCATTTATCCAGAAAAGGTATAGGGCAGTGATGGCTAGCTCTTTTGTCATTGCGTGCTGAAAGTGCATGCGTGGATGCCCACACCGATAATGCAATGTGTGTGGGACACCCCCCCCCACATGACTTGCCCCCTGTGCATGCGCGTACGACACCCCCCTTGGCTCCCCCATGTCCCCCCTACCCAATTTTGGACCTAGCAGTCCACTCTGCAGCCTCCTGGCACCAAAAATGTGGCGTGGGGGGCATGCCTAACCCCCCCAGCCTCTTTTGGGCCTAGCAAGCCTGCCTGAAGCCTCCTGGGACCCAAAGCAGGGTGTGGGATGTGTGTGTGTGCAACCCTGTGCATTTGCGCTCATCTCCTGCATGCGCCCTTCCCCCCTTGCGCATGTGCGGTACAGACCTGAAAATCAGCTGAACGGTGGGAAGCGTGCATGTATGCGCGGTGGAGCTGAGCTGGGGCGACTTTGTTGTTCTGGTTACCAGTTTCCCTCTTTCCCGTTTTAGTTTAAAGTTTAATATAGGCGTATTTTGAACAGGAAAAGGAGAAATTGCTTTGAACGATGCATTGGAATATATGAATCATATGACATTTCAGACGTGCAGGCTGCCTGCCCCCATTTCACGGCGTATGTTTGGTTCTCTATCCGTATTATCAATTCTTTTAAATTTGAACTTGCATTTGTAGCATTGGCTTCCTATATTGTTTGGGGGGAGGGGAATCTATAATTAAAATGTGCAAGGTTGATATTGAGGACTGACAAACATTAGGCAAGGGAATTGATTTTTGGGCTCCTGGACAACGGTCTTCCTATCTAGAACATAGAACAAAATCAGAGCTGTGACCAACCTCCAGTGATCTATCAATCAGACTAGAGATGGAAGGGACCTTCGAGGTCTTCTAGTCCAACCCCCTGCACACACCAGATACCATTTCAGGCATTTCAGTGAAGGAGCATTCACAACTTCTGAAGGCAGGTCGTACTACTGATTAATTGTTCTCAATGTCAGGAAATTTCTCCTCAGTTCTAAGTTGCTTCTCTCCTTGATTAGTTTCCCCCCATTGCTTCTTGTCCTGCCTTCAGGTGCTTTGGAGAATAGTTTGACTCCCTCTTCTTTGTGGCAACCCCTGAGATATTGGAAGACTGCTATCATGTCTCCCCTGGTCCTTCTTTTCATTCAACTAAACATACCCAGTTCTTGCAACCGTTCTTCATATGTTTCAGCCTCCAGTCCCCTAATCCTCTTCGTTGCTCTTCTCTGCGCTCTTTCTAGAGTCTCCGCATCTTTTTTTACATCGTGGTGACCAAACCTGGGTGAAGTGATCTAAGTGTGGAAGATACTGTATGTAGGCGTGCTTCTCTATGTGAGATAAAAACCCAATTGTCAAATCCTCACAGAGACAAGTCTGGTTCACAATTCAAAAAGGTTTATTTACAGAAAAACAAAAAGCGTTTGCAAAGGCAGCCTCCGAGTCTCTTCCCAAGTGGATCGAGTACAAGGAGAGCAAAGAATAGCATTCAAACAATACAGTTTATGCACTCTACTCGTAAGAAACTCCCCCCCCTTCCTGCTCATTCATTTACACCATTTCTTTCGTCATTCCATGCTGTAAAGGGTCAACTTGACATTTTCTTGAGAAAATCTCTTATTTGTCTTCTTTCTGGTGCCTTTCGTCTGAGCAGATGGCTTCCTAGCTAACTTGTACGTAGGCTTGGAACAACGAAGGTTATCTTGTCCTGTTTACTGAACACATTTTGTGGTTAGCAAAAGCACAGTAACTTATTACACATTTTAAGCAAGAATATAATGGCTTATACATTTAACATTGTAAAAGAATACAAAAGCAACCTTCTAACATTTTATAAAAGAAGTAACTTAAGATCATTTCCTTCATCTATGTAGGCATACAGATGTATACACTGTATGTAGCAGAGGTGGGATCCTACCAGTTCGGCCCAGTTCAGCCGAACCGGTAGTGGTATGGTGGCCTGGGTCGTTCGAACCGGCAGTGACCCAGGCCTGCCACGCCCCTGAACCAGTTCCCCAGTGACTGTCGCCACCATCTTGTTTTTGAGTTCTGTGCATGCACAGGACAATTTTTAATTGAACTGTGTATGCACGTGCAAAGCGCACGCCTGAGCAAATGGGTAGTAAAGCCAGCCAGAACCCACTCCTAGTATGTAGCCATATGTAGGCATTTGTAGGAGGAACGTGGTGGCTCAGTGGCTAAGATGCTGAGCTTGTCGATCAGAAAGGTCGGCAGTTTGGCGGTTCGAATCCTTAGCGCTTAGAGTGAGCTCCCATGACTTGTCCCAGCTTCTGCCGACTTAGCAGCTTGAAAGCACATAAAAATGCAAGTAGAAAAATAGGAACCACCTTTGGTGGGAAGGGAACAGCGTTCTGTGTGCCTTCGGCATTGAGTCATGCTGGCCACATGACCACGGAGACGTCTTTGGACAGCGTTGGCTATTCGGCTTTGAAACAGAGATGAGCACTGCCCCCTAGAGTCGGGAATGACTAGCACATATGTGCCAGGGGAACCTTTACCTTTAGGCGTGCTTCATTAAAATCAAGCAAAACTATTTCTCTGTACGTATTTCTGTAACGGGTGATGCTGTGCTTAGCTAAAATACAAGTTTGATACTTTAAAGTTCTTTCAAGGGTATAAGACTTTCCCCAAGAGAGAAATTCAGTACCTTTTTGTGAGGTCTGCCGAAAAGCAAGGATGCCCTTCTACATTATATTCAAGAATATTTCTGCTTTGACAAAGGAGCCAAATGTACTTGAATTTGTACCTCTGCAGGAAACACTGATTGCCTATCCAAATTAGCCATCCCTGCAATTAATCTAAACAATTGCTGCCACACATTCACATTATTGAAAGTAATATTTCTAATTTACATGTCCAAATTAGTTTCAACTTACTTATATTGAAAGATAATAGATTTTCCCCCCCATATAATTAATGTTCTCTGCAAATGTACTGTGGATTAAATTTATCACTGTAAGGATCTTAAGATTCTAATATTTTTGCAGAGGCATAAAAAGGGGTGGCTACAATTATTTCATTATGTATGTATAAAAATAGAATGCGGGGAAATAAGAACGCAAGCTTTTCCTTCACTGATTACTCTTAATGTTTCCCAAATTCCCTGATTTACACTATTCTCCAAGGATGCAGGGTTTTCTAATTGAAGTTGAGCAATTTGCATATTTTAGACCTTGTGGGGGGGGGGAAATTAATTGATGCCTTTTATGTTCTATAGTATTGTATATATCTGAGCAGGGAGATGGCTTAGATGAAGCCCTTATTGCTTGGTGCAAATAACCCCACGTTTGCAAACGTGGCTGTTATTTCTCTCCTCCTGCGAGGAAGTACGGCTGTCCGGGAGAAAATGGCAATTAGCGTCCAAAAAAATGCAAACCTGTGAGAGATAGATGGTCCTCTCCAACTTGAAAATGATTCGTGAAGCTTAAAACTTTAGGCCAGGGATCAACAACACTCAGTCCGCCTGGACCGGTAACAGTCTGTCACATGCCTGGTGCTTTTAGCTCAGGGTTGTCAAACTCAAGGCCCGTGGGCCAGTTTCGGCCCGCGGGGTGGTGAGATCTGGCCCGTGGGGCCGCCCTGAAAACAGCAAAGCACCGGCTTGTGGTGCATCTGCCAGTAATAATGAAGGTTGAGGGTCCATGCATGGCCCACCCAGCTGTTTTCCACCACGATGCCTTCCTACAGCCTCTGCCAGTGATACTGGAGCCCGGGGTGCCATGCACGGCCTGCCCAGGCTCCATTTCTGGCCGCGATGCCCTCCTGCAGCCCTCACCCAGTGAAACTGGAGCCCGGGGAGGTGGTGCAACGCCTGCCTGGGCTTCATATTCGGCCACAATGGCTGCCTGCAGTACCTCTGCCAACGCACAGGCTCCGTTTCTGCTTGCAGAGGTGGGCAGGAGGCCATTGCGACCTAATATGAAGCCCAGAGGGGCCTGTGAGCCCCCCCCGAGTCTCAACAAGTGACGTCGAGCTGGACACATCCACCCTGGCCAGAGTCCCGCTGGCCCCCTGAGGTCAACCACAACCCTGATGTGGCCCTCAGTGAAATCGAGTTTGACATGCCTGCCTGAGTTGCATTTCAGACTTTGCTGCAGATTATTGTTGTTGTTGTTGTTGTTGTTGTTGTTGTTGTTATGTGGTTAATCTTTGGTGAGATTCACAGACTTCGGGGCTGGTTGGTAGCTCAACAGCTCGAGTCCTAACCAAGGACCTAGGAACTGTTAAGGTAACGTCGGAGGATGTAAGTTGTTCCAAGTAGGGAGGTTTTTTGTAGAGTCAGAATGTTCAAGTCTAAGATAAATTTAGAATTTCCAAATAGCGAGGTAGCCCTTTAGGTATTGCTCCAAGGGCTCCAATTACAATCGGGACAACACACGATTTCTTTTTCCACAGTCGCTCAACTTCAATTTGCAAGTCCCGGTACTTTGTGATTTTTTCTTGCTGTTTATCTTCAATTCGTGCATCACCGGGTATTGCAATGTCAATGAACCAAACTTTTTTCTTTTCAATTATTGTTATGTCAGCCATGTTGTAGGCCAAGTGCCTGTCAGTCTGGATTCTGAAGTCCCACAAGATTTTAACTTTTTCATTCTCTAAAACCTTCTCAATCTGATGGTCCCAGTGGTTTTGCTGTACTCAAATCCAAACTTTTGGCACAATTTCCAGTGAATGATCTTAGCAATGTGGTCATGGCCTTGTAGGTAGTCAGTTTGTGAAATTTTGCTGCACCCGCTGATCAAGTGGTCGACTGTCTCATCTTTCTCATTACAGAGGCGACATTTGCTGTTGGTGGTAACATGTTGAATTTTTGCCTTCATGAAGTTTGTGGCTACGGCTTGTTCTTGAGCTGCTAAAATAAAGCCTTCTGTTTCTTTTTTCAGTGCTCCTGATCTTAACCAGTTCCAAGTTAGTTTTTAGTCAGCTTTGCCTTCAATACTTTTCAAGTATTGGCTATGCATAGCTTTGCTTTTCCAATTTTCAGCTCGCTTCTAAATTTCTTCATTCTTGTATTTATTATTATTATTATTATTTGGCATCCCAAAAGTGACTCGGGGAGTGGTTAGGAAACTTTAGTTTTTTCTCCTGTTTGCAAGAGCGAGTAGCCTAACATAAGAGTTCCCACTGAGTTGTAAACGTTGATGGTCAGCTGGTGAGTTCCCTTGAGTGTCGAACATGTAATAAGAAGCATGCCAAGTTGCTTTAAGTAAGACCTTCCGTCAACCATTACTGACTGGCAAGCAAGTCCTCATAATATTCCTCTTTATGCCGGCTTTCATTGCTGCTTTAGAGTTAGTTCTCCAGTATTCATTTTATATATCTTCGGGGGCTATAGGCCGAGGTAGCCCAGTGTCAATGCATCATTTGCTGCAGAAATGGGCTTCGTACAGCCTGCATGAATTTGTGCACTGGCCAAGGAGTAAATGGCTGTAGTAATTATCTCACACCTTGCAGCTATGCCAGAAGCAACGCCCAAGGAGGGCTCGCCTTCTTCAGCAGCTTGACTTGAAATCTTGAAATCTCTAAATCTTGGATTTAGAGTAACTTGATTGAAATCATCGTCAACCCATTGTGGTATTTTGAAATTGGATCAGATCTGGCCAATGGAGATTCTGTAAGGCCACACTTGGAATACGGCATTCAGTTTTGGTCGCCGTGATATAAAATAGATGTGGAGACTCTGGAAAGAATCCAGAGAAGAGCAAGAAAGATGATTAGGGGACTGGAGACTAAAACATATGAAGAACGGTTGCAGGAACTGGGTATGTCTAGTTTAATGAAAAGAAGAACCAGGGGAGACATGATAGCAGTCTTCCAATATCTCAGGGGCTGCCCCAAAGAAGAGGGAGTCAAGCTATTCTCCAAGGCACCTGAGAGTAGAACAAGAAGCAACGGGTGGAAACTAATCAAGCAGAGAAGCAACTTGGAATTAAGGAGAAATTTCCTGACAGTGAGAACAATTAATCAGTGGAATTTACTTGCCTCCAGAAGTTGTAAATGCTCCAATACTGGAAGTCTTTAAGAAGATGTTGGATAACCATTTGTCTGAAGTGGTGTAGGGTTTCCTGCCTAAGCAGGGGGTTGGACTAGAAGACCTCCAAGGTCCCTTCCAACTCTGTTATTCTAATTCTAATTCTCTCCCCGTTTATGGAGGAAAAACAAAATAAGCATGAAATTAAGCATCTCAACATAGGAAATAACAAAGAGGAAGAGAATAATTCCCGGATCCTAGTTTTTACAAAGTCTTTTTTAGTTTTGATTTGCCAGGGGCAATTAGTAATCAAAACAAAGAGTTCATGATAAATGAAGGCATATTCAGAACAATAAGATCCATTTGAAGGGTTTCGGGTTTGAATTTTCTCTACGAAGGTTCGGGATTTTCTCAGACTTGGCAAACACATTTCCTCCCGGCTTGGGGCAAACCTCTGATTAAAAGTTACCAGTTGTACTTCTGTAAGATCACAGCAGACAAGGCCCTTGATCTTCCTTTTTGTTCCCTCCAACACCAAAAGCTTCTGAAATCTCTAATGAAGCAGGTTTCCCGCAGAGGAGAAGATCTGAAATGCTTTCTAAGTTAAACAGGGCCGGGGGTGGGGTGGGAGCAAGTCAATTTATCTTCAAGTTGATGCAACTTGTGAAGAGCCCGTCTTCCGGTTGACAGCTCAACTCTCCTTTGGCTTGACTGAAACTATGATGCGTATATGGGTAGCCCTCAAGTTACCACCACTATGGACCTCCAGAATTTATGTCGCTAAGTGAGCAGTTGGTTGTGTGGTTTTGCCCTGTCTCACGACTTTTCTTGCCACCTTCGTTAAGTGAATCACTGCGGGTGTTCATTTAGCGGATCTGGCTTCCCTCTGGACTTTGCTTGTCAGAGGGTTGCAAAAATGGGAATCACACAACCCCCAGGACAGTCATAAAGATTCTCCCCTCGCCTCCCCTCCCCTACTCTTTTTCTCCTCTCCTCTGCCCTTCTCATCCAGTACTCTACTCTACTCTACTCTACTCTACTCTACTCTACTCTACTCTTTTTCTCCTCTCCTGTCCCCATCCCCATTCCGTACTCTACTCTACCCTCCCCTCCCCTACTCTTTTTCTTCTCTTCTCTCCTCTCCCCTTTTTCTTCTCTCCTTTCCTCTCCTCCCTTCCCCTCCCCTCTCCTTCCCTTTTGAGAACTTACAACATACGCAATGCATTAACGGGTCAGATTAGATTTCCTAAATGGACATGGAAAGAAGACAAACAAGTTGACTGAAGCCCAATTTTACCCGAAAAATACAGCAGGGGGAATGCATATCTAATTATCCGTATATTAACTGAAGCTAGAATTGTATTTGCACAAAATTGGAAAAGTGAAGAGATCCCCACAGATGAGTAGGTGATCAGGAAAATATGAGAATGTGCAGAAACGAACAGATTAACACTAGCAAATAAGGAGGAAGAACAAACTGAATACCGTGTGACATGGTACTTATTTTATCAATGGTTAGATAACAACAATGGAAGTTAGAAAGAGGAAGACAAAAGAAAAACAGGAGTGAAATAAAAGAAGATACGTTAAGAGAGAGAAGTAAACATGATTATTGTGTTTAATTTTATCATTTTAATATAGAATTAATGCTCATTTATTGAAAATTGTTGTAAATCTTGATTATTATTTTATAAAGATATTTGTACCCACTCGACACACTGTTTAGTTGAAGTTTATATTTTAAAAAATGAATTAATTTTAAAAAACCAAGTTGACTTGACGCCCTAAATGAGGAGTTGGGGAAGAAGCACCAGAGAGGATAATCAATCATACGAGGGAGATCGGTGCTTTCAATGGGAGAGGAGGCAGCGTTAATTAGCTGCTTTTTCCCACTGGAAGAGTCTTCATTTTAAGAAGAAATGCCGTTGAGTTGAGAAACTTTGTTGTCACACCTGCAAAATCAATCTCTTTGTCTTTCTCTCTCTGGGCACTTAACAGATTGAATACGTATTAGCGAACAAACTGGCAAGCATTCTTTAAAGGGAAAAATATTGGATTCTTGAATTCCCATTGTGTTCATATATTATGTGGGTTTTGTGATTTTAGCTCCAGCCTTAGCAGATATCGTGTTTCCCCGAAAATAGGACAGGGTCTTATTTTCTTTTGACCCCCGAAAGAAGCGCTTGGCCTTATTTTCGGGGATGTGCTATTATTTTTGAGGTGCAGGAGGAGGCGAGCGTGGTCACCTCACGGCTGCTGCTGTGTTGCAATATTTTCAGGGAGGGTTTATCTTAGCGCATGCGCTCAAAAGCCAGATTGGGCTTATTATCCGGGGAAGTCTTATTTTTGGGGAAACATGGTATTTCCTGGATCAAATGGGATCTGATATTTTTCTTTTGTCCTGCCAAAATGAGGATGATACCCAAACACAGGAATTCCTCAATTTACAACAGTTCATTTAGTGACCGTTCAAAGTTACAATGGCACTCGACAAAGGGATTTATTGTTGTGGTCCGCCGGCAGCCTTTGGAGCTGGCAGCAGATTCTGACAGTGAGGAGGGTTGGGGAGGAACCTGGGCCAGTCCTGGAGTCCGGGGAAGGCTTGGATGAGGGCTCTGCATCAGAGGCAGAGAGGGGGGCCAGGGCCGTCTGGGAGTTATGTGCTGCTTCCAGAGCCTCCAGGGTCGGACATCAGTGAGGCAGAAGAACAGTGTGAGCCTGTTCCCAGTGTGCGCATGCACAGAGCTGCCAAAAAGCAAGAACAGTTAAGACAGAAAGGGCGACTCAGGAGTAAGGCTTGGAGGTGATTGGCCCCTCCCTTAGGACATAAAGGAGGAGCAAAGGCACGTGAGCCTTTGCAGGAAGCAACTTGGTTCATGCTGCTCAGTTTACCTTCTGAAGCTCCATTTTGACTCTCTGCTCTGTGTGGCGAAGCTAATAGCCAATTAAGTCTTTGGCAGAGTTTCAAGGAAGATAAAGGTGGGTGCTTATCAGCCTTATCCTGAAGGACTTTGGCAGACTACTGTAGGACTCTTTCCAACTATTTGGGACTCATTATGGGCTGTGAATGAACATAATTCACAGCCTTTGAAATAAAAAAGGGTTTGGGGGACTAAGTGTGTCCTTTTTACCGTCTCAGGAAGCCTAAGTCAGGACACTTACGACCGTTTTTCACATTTATGACCATTGTAGCTTCTGCCTGGTCACGTGATCAAAATTAAAATGCTTGGTAACTTGGCATGTACTTGTGACGGTTGCAGTGTCCCGGCATCAGGTGATCTCCTTTTGTGACGTCAAGGGAAAAAGCCTGATTCACTTAACAACCAGGTGACTCACTTAACAACTGAAGCAATTTGCTTAACAACTGCGGCAAGCAAGGTTGTAAAATGGGGCAAAACTCACTTAACACACATCTCACTTAGCAACAGAAATATTGGGGTACGTTGTGGTCGTAAGTCGAGGACTCCCTGTATTCTAGCTTATGATTTGATGTTGTGTTCTTTTATATTCGCTGGAACTTTAGTGTGATTAATGTAAAGACTACAGTTGGTCCAGAATGCGGCCGCGCGGGTGATTATGGGGAGTACCAGATACTCCCATATAACACCTCTCCTGCGCGAGCTGCACTGGCTGCCTGTGGTCTATCGGGTGCGTTTCAAGGTTTTGATTACCATCTTCAAAGCGCTCCATGGCTCAGGACCTAGCTACTTGCGGGATCACATCCTGCCCCATACATCCCTACGACCAATTCGCTCTCACAGAGAGGGACTCCTCCGGGTGCCGTCCACTAAACAATGCCAGAGGGTGACACCCAGGAGTAGGGCCTTCTCTGTGATGGGCCCAGCCCTCTGGAATGACCTCCCCCCGGATATTAGGATTACTACCGACCTCCGCTCCTTCCGTTCAAAACTCAAGACCCACCTTTTTCAACTAGCTGGCCTGGCTCAACCATAGTTCCATTCTAATCCTCCTGGCAATCTTTTAAACTTAAATTTTATATTGGGGTATTTTAATTTTTAATTTTATTATTACTATTTTATGTACTGTAATGATTGTTGTGTGATTTTTTACCTCCTCCGTGGAATGTTTAACTGTATAATATGTGCTTTTTTATTTATTGTACGCCGCCCCGAGTCCCTTTGTGGAGAGGGAGCGGCTAACAAATCTAATAAATTCAATTCAAATTCAATTCAAAAAACCTGAGGAGTCCGGCTTTTATTGTAAAATAATAACGTGATGTTTGATCTGTTTGGGATGGCCCCCATTTCTGAAGGGGGAAAAGAGGAAGAGGGAAGAGAACGGAGGAGAATTCTGAATCGAATGTAGGGAGAAAAGGGGCCCATTTATCTTTGGCCTCTGTACAAAAATCCCCCACTCCTCTCCACAACCTTGGGGAAGTGATGGATGCTTGCAAGTGGGAAGAAAAAAAGGAGATAAACCATTTTATATTCCTTTTTTTTTTTTGAGGACAGGAAAGCTAAAGCGAGGGGCCTTCCTTTGGCCACTGGTCAGCAATCCACCTTCCTCTCTCTTTGATCTTCTTTTGAATCGCTTAGGCAGAGTCACAACTGGGTGAGGCATCTGGCTTCCTCCTCCTCCTCCTCCTCCTCCTCCTCCTCCTCCTTTGCAACCATTTGACAAGGCAACCTTCAGTGATTTATGGCTGCTGAAGGAAGAGGAGGAGGACTGTGGGGTCCTTGGTGGTCTCTGAGCTTGCTGGTTGTCTTGCAGATGATTCATTTATCCAACTACGTAACATCATCATTATCATTTGAGTAGCACTGATAACGTTACCCAGTTTGGGTCATGAAACGTCTGCAAGAAAACCACCAAGCTCAGAGAGCACCAAGGATTCCATAGTCATTCTCCTCCTCCTCCTCCTCCTCCTCCTCCCTGCAAACCCCACTCCCTTCCAGCACCGATGATGTTACCTAGCTGGGTCATGAAATGTCTGCAAGAAAACCACCAAGCTCAGAGAGCACCAAGGACCCCTCATTTCAACCCCCAAGCAACAATTTTTCTCCTTTGTTGGTCCTGGTTTTTGCACGACAGAGGACACCTCTGGGGTCTTCTTTGATATTTGCAGGAGACGGTTCTATTCTTCTCAGGCTCCTCTTTGAGCAGGCCCAATTTTTTTTCTGTCTTGTACAAGAATTTATTTTAAGAAGAAGAAAAATGATTAAAAGAGGAATTTGTGGGAGCCCAAGAGAAAATGAATAAAAGAGGAAGAAAGGGGAAAAGAGTAGTAATTAGTAGATTAAAGGGAGTAGTAGTAGGATTGTTATTGTTACGCAACTAATTAAGAAATAAAGAATATATAGTATATTATTAATTGTACAAAAAATGGAAGGAAATGCTCTCTATGTCAAAATGTAACTAGAGGATATATATTGTTTATAGTAAAAGAGACCAATAGAGAAATATGAAACGATAATTTGGTGCAATTTTTGAAGGGGCAATTGAAGATATTGTTTATGTACTAAGAACAAAATGAGTATATATATATAAAAAAGGAAAATAATGGAAGAAAATAATTTGGCTGAAAGGGAAAACTTAGCTATGATGTAAAGAGGACTATGTAAAGGAGAGGAGGTCAAAAGGGAGATCCAGTCAACACTTTGTTTCTATAATATGTGTAAAGTTGTATTAAAAAATAAAAACTTTGGGGGAAAAAAACTTATTTTAAGGCGTCTAATTATCCTCTCTGCCTGATGGGACTTCATTCAGTTTCAGCTTTGCTTGGGTATGTTTTGGGGAAAGGAAGACCTTGTAAGGAGACATTGCAGATGGCCAGAACTAAATAAGCCCAATTGAACAAGGATGTATCACATCTGCCTTTTATCCTGGCCATGACAAAAAGTACATAAGCCATTTTACAGACATTTTAATTGGATATGATGGGGATGTAACTTGGGACATTAAGAATGCAGACCGTGTATTCATCATGAAATGAAAAATAGTTCCAGGATTTTAATGTTTAATGTGTTCCTATGACTGAAATGCTGACGCTTTTCTTCTTCTTCTTCTTCTTCTTCTTCTTCTTCTTCTTCTTCTTCTTCTTCTTCTTCTTCTTCTTCTTCTTCTTCTTCTTCTTCTTCTTCTTCTTCTTCTTCTTCTTCTTCTTCTTCTTCTTCTTCTTCTTCTCTTTCTCCTTCTTCTTTTTCTCCTCCTTCTCCTCCTCCCGTTCTTCTCCTTCTTCTTTCTCTTCCTCCTCCTCCTGCTTCTGCTCTTCCTCCCTCCTTCTCCTCCTTCTGCTCCTCCTCCCTCCTTCTCTCTTCTCCTTTCTCTGCCTCTTCCTCCTCCTCCATCATCATCATCATCTCTTCTTCTTCTCCTTCTCCTCTTTTTCCTTCTCCTCCCTCTTCCTCCTCCTTCCTTCTCTCTTCTTTCTCTGCCTCCTCTTCCTCCATCATCATCATCTCCTCCTCCTCGTCCTCCTCCCTCTTCTTCTCCTCCTCCTCCTTCTCCCTCTTCTCCCTCCTCCTTCCTCTTCTTCTTCTCATCCTCATTCTCCCTCTTCTCCCTTCTTCTCTCTTCTTGTCCCTCCTCCTCCTCCTTCTTCATCTTCTTCCCTCTTCCTCTCCTTTCTTCCTTTTACAGATTGCTACTTCTGCTGATTTATCCATTAAGGAATACAGCCTCCTTTTCAACAGCGCACAGGTAAATGAAACTTTTTTTTTTAAAAAAGCTAAACGTTTTGTGAATGTAGTACAATTCAGCTGCAATTGTGGGAACCTTAGAACTGGACATGGTGTCGTTTGTGCATTTGGCAAATGCCTATGGCTGAGTTTTATCAACAAGTTCGTTCATTCCTAATATTTTTCTTCCACGTTCAAAGATGCTTGCTAGGGAGATAATCCTGCGCGTTATAGCTGAATATCATTATTCCTATTTTCTTCGCGGCCTGTTTTTCTGATGCTGACTGAATAAAATTCTACTAAGGAAAAAAAAAAGAAATAGAATAGAATGGAATTCTTTATTGGCCAAGTGTGACTGGACACACAAGGAATTTGTCTTTGGTGCAGATGCTCTCAGTGTACATAAAAAGAAAAGATACATTCGTCAAGAATCCTAAGGTACAGCACTTCATGATAGTCATAGGGTACAAATAAGCAATCAGAAAACTATCAATATAAATTGTAAAGATACAAGCAACAGAGCTCCAGTCCTACAGTCATAAGTGGGAGGAGATGGGTGATATGAACAATGAGAATATTAATAGTAATAGTAATTAAGCCTTAGTGAATAGTTTGACAGTGCTGTGGGAATTAGTTGTTTAGCAGAGGGAATTATTTGTTTAGCATAGTGATGGCGTTAAGGAAAAAACTGTCCTTGTGTCTAGTTGTCTTGGTGTGCAGTGCCCTATAGCATCGTTTTGAGGTTAGAAGTTGAAACAATTTATGTCCAGGATGCAAGGGGTCAGTAGATAATTTCACGGCCCTCTTTTTGACTCGTGCAGTGTGCAGGTCCTCCATGGAAGGCAGGTCAGTAATTGTTTTTTCTGCAGTTCTGATTATCCTCTGAAGTCTGGGTTTGTCTTGTTGGGTTGCATAACCAAACCAGACAGTTATGGAGGTGGAGATGACAGACTCAATAATTCCTCTGTAGAACAGAATCAGCAGCTCTTTGGGCAGTTTGAGCTTCCTGAGTTGGCACAGAAAGAACATTCTTTGTTGTGCTTTTTTGATGCTGCTTTTGATGTTAGGTGTCCATTTTAAGCCTTGAGATATGATAGAACCTAGAAATGGGAAGGTCTCTACTGTTGCTACTGTGTTGTCTCGTATTGTAAGAGGAGGTCGTATTGGAGGGTTTCTCCTAAAATCTACCGCCATTTCTACCCTTTTGAGTGTATTTAGTTCAAGATTGTTCTGGTTAGGATAGTTGTTCAACCTCCCGTCTGTATGCAGATTCACTGTTGTCTCGAATGAGACCAATCACTGTTGTATCAACTGCAAACGTCAGTATTTTAACAGAGGGATCTTTTGAGGTGCAGCCATTGGGGTATAGGGAGAAGTGGAAAGAGCACACAGCTTTGGGGGGATCCTGTGCTAATTGTACAGGTGTATGATGTGATTTTGCCTCCCTTCACCTGCTGCTTCCTGTCTGTTAAGAAGCTAAGTTAGGAAGGATATTGACTTTTAGACAACTCATTTTGGGGGAAAATAAAATGAGAGACTTGCTCAGTTTCTTCCGAGTTCCTGAAGTTACCCTTTGCATCTTGTTCCTTGAATTGACCCCTTGTATGACTATTTCTCAGCTAAAGATGTAGGAACATCTCCAATCAATGCAGCTATTGAAAAAAAAAAGTTACTGTATGAAAGCTTTGATTCCTATGGGACACAATTTCATTACTCAATATATTGCACGAGAAAAGTCTACAAAACTGAACGTTTCATCCCCGTAAAAATAATTACAATTTGTCCACTCTTTGTGTCCAAAATCATATTCTAAGTAAGTATGTAAATAAGATAATCTTTATTGTCATTTTTCTTACTGTGAGCACACTGGCCCATATTAAAAAATAAATTCCGTTGCTTGTTCTCGAAAGAAAATATATATCTACCCATACATAAGATACATATACACATGGCTATATACTGTATTTTTCAGAGTATAAGATGCACCTTAGTTTTGGGGGAGGAAAATAATAATAAGAAAAAATTCTGCCTCTGCCTACTAGCATCCATGGGATTCATCTGGCTAGCGTCCTGTCAGTGTGTGAGAGAGTTGAGGGCTGTTTGGAAACAAACAGGAAGGAGACAGCAAGGAGCCTGGGCGTGGCTTGTTCTGTACTAAAGCTGCATGCTGGGCTGGTATCTGAAACTAAAACTGAAAGTGAAACTGCTCTCCTCTGCTGAACTACCATGTTGGAAAACCTGCTTTTGGTATTGTATATTTACTTCATGTGTTAATATTATATATAAAGAGAAGTGACTGGTGTGCGCTTTCTGAATGGGATTGCTGCTGCAAACTCTGACACGTCCTTGCAGCAAACAGCCTGGTCGGCTTCAGCACTTTATTGCAGCCTGATTCAACAAGAACAGCTGATTGGCGGGAGGATCGGCCTCCCGGAATACCCCCAATCAGCTGTTCCAGGCTGCAGGGATTGCCACAGGCCATCAGCTTCTCTGTATCTCGTGTTGTTGGCTACATTCGGTGTATAAGATACACCCAAATTTTCATCCTCTCTTAGGGGGGGGGGGAAGTGTGTCTTATTCTCCCAATAATACGGGCTATATACATATATACATAGATATATCCCAGGGATTTATTTATCTTTGCCTAGGGTTGACTACGGATTACTGTAAAAACTTGCTGGCTATAAACTTAGCGATTGTCCCTCAGAGTTGTCTCCGCTTTACAACACACACACACACACACACACACACACACACACACAAAATGTTTCATATCAGCTTCAGCACCTGCCTGAATCTTTCTATTTATCTTTTCCTTTTAATTAAGAGATAATGTCAGGTGGAGGAAAATAAAACTCTCGGCCAAGATGAAAATCTCCCAAATTCAGCCACTAAAGCGGGTGGGGGGGGGGGGGGAAGGAAAGGAAAAATAATAACGATAATGTTTTGTTTTGATAGTGGGAGGAAGAAGAGGGGGAAAAATCTCCTTCTATTTGCAACGTGTCCTTACTCATCCTGGGCTGTACTAATAAATTGAAGATACAGATGATGGAATCTGCAGTAGCAGAGTGTTCGCCCCATCCCAGTTGCAGTATCTACTGAGAGTGATGCAAGAGTACGACAACACAACAGGTGTTCCTTGACTTACAACCGTTCACTTAGCAACTGTTCACAGTTACAACGGCACTGGGAAAAAGTGATGTTTTTCACACTTTCACAACCATTGCAGTTATCCCCGTGGTCATATGATCAAAATTCAGACGCTTGGCAACGGATTCATGTTTACGGTGGTTGCAGGGTCCCTTGGTGTGTGTGTGTGTGTGTGTGTGAGAGAGTGATCCCCTTTTGCGACCTTCGGATCAGCCAAGTCGAGGGAGAGGTCACATTCACATAACAACTGTGCGATGAATTTAAGACCTGCGGTGATTCACTTAACAAGCGGGACAAGTTGTAAAAGGGGGTAAAACTCACCTAACCAATGTCTCATCTAACAGCCAAAGTGCTTAATTGTGGCTGTAAGTCGAGGACTGCCTATAACTGGATCTTTTTTGGGTTTTTTTGCTGGTTTACTCGAAGGTAAGCCATTAGGAAGGGACACGGTGGCTCAGGGGCTAAGATGCTGAGCTTGTCAATCAGAAAGGTCAGCAGTTCGGTGGTTCGAATCCCCAGAGCCGCGTAAAGGAGTGAGCTCCCGTTCCTTGTCCCAGCTTCTGGCAAGCTAGCAGTTTGAAAGCACGTAAAAAAATGCAAGTAGAAAAACAGGAACCACCTTTGGTGGGAAGGGAACAGTGTTCCGTGCGCCTTCGGCATTTAGTCATGCCAGCCACATGACCACGGAGACCTCTTCGGACAGCGCTGGCTCTTCAGTTTTGAAATGGAGATGATCACTGCCTCCTAGAGTTGGGAACGACTAACACACATGTGCAAGAGGAACCCTTACCTTTAACGTGTGTGCTTCATCTGCTTTTCTTTAATTGACCATCCACTCCTTTTAATAGGCTAAGAGAGCTTTTTAATACACTGGAAAAATTGATCTTTGAATTGCAATCGGTCAGCCTTAGAAAAAAAAGTGCATTTTCCAAAAGGATGGATTAGACACTCAAGCACCACGGTGGAATTTTCCTTGTCCGGATCGTGCCAGGTCCAGAAATTTGACAACTCATTTTGGAGAATAAATGACAAACCCCAATTTGCATAGAATCCCAAATTGGAAGAGGAGGACAATCGTTTCGAACGCAATGTCTTATCTCGCACGGCCCGTGGTGGCATTTAGCAGAAGCGTGCAAACAAATTGCATCTTGCCACCGTAGATAAAAAGAGATTTGGGATGCAATTCAAGGGAAGCCGTCCTGTGTTCTGCATAAAAGTGGGATGTACCAAAACAGCTTTTATCTGCGGCCCCATATCATGCTAATCGGCAGCCTAAAGTGCTCTGCTTTTTTTTTTTTTCCATTTGCACAAAATGCCAGATTAGGGTGAAGGTGGCAAATGGGAGAGAATTCATGTTTGTCACCCTTTGGAGTATGTCGAGGGGAGAAAGAAGCATAAACCATAAACCCGCTTTCCACTTTTTGTGACGTGGTTTGCAATCCAGGTTTCGCGGCCGTGTGTCACGATAAATTCCACTTTTTATTTTATTTTAATTGCGGTGTGTGCTTCATTTCGATTTTTCAAGGGAGCTGTGCTCAGTATTCAGAATTCATCTTCCTTCCTTCCTTCCTTCCTTCCTTCCTTCCTTCCTTCCTTCCTTCCTTCCTTCCTTCCTTCCTTCCTTCCAACTGAGCAGTAGCACTTATATACCGCTTCACAGTGCTTTTACAGCTCTCTCCAAGCAGTCTACAGAGTCAGCCCCCAACAATCTGGGTCCTCATTTTACTCACCTCGGAAGGACGGAAGGCTGAGCCAACCTTGAGCCTGGTGAGATTCGAACTGCCAAATTGCAGGCCGACAGAAGTAGCCTGCCATACTACGCTCTTAACACCACCGTGGCTCAGTTGTGTTTATTATTGATTGGGGCGCCCGATTAGCTGAGAAATGGGCAAGGCAGTTAATCTGTCATTTTAATCGCTGATATTTTAATTCTGGCCTGGTGCCAGCGTTCGTTTTCCTCCTCCGTTACTCCTTATCTCTCGTGTGAGCAAATATGGACAATTTGTTTACTGTAGTCTTTTATAATGCCTGGCTCGGATGGATGGATTGAATTGGTCGGGGTTTTGAACGTATTAATTCTGTGGCTGTGAATGAGGATAATTCTACCCTCCATGCAAAGTTTTTTCAAACTTTGTGATGTTGTGACTCATTGAAATTGTGAATCAATTGGCAGGAATCCTTCATGTGGGAGAAAAATGCTCGTATTTTATGATTAAATTAACAGCTTTTTATTACTCGCCCACCTCTGAGAGAGCCGTGCCTTCAAAAAGGGTAAAGTGTTTTAATCGAGAACTCGTGACAATGAAAAATAACCACTTGCCCACATGACTCGTAAGCTTCTTTTCCAAAGCACCAGGAGGCAGGACGAGAAACAATGGATGGAAACTAATCAAGGAGAGAAGCAATTAAGAATTAAGGAGAAACTTCCTAACAATGAGGACAATCAACCATTGGAGCAGAAATTGCCTCCAGAAGTTGTGGGAGCTTCATCCCTGGAGGTTTTGAAGAAGAGACTGGACTGCCACCTGTCTGAAATGGTATAAGGTCTCCTGCTTGAGCAGGGGGCTAGACTAGAAGATCTCCAAGGTCCCTTCCAGCTCTGTTCTGATTGATTGATTGATTGATTGAGAGTCAACCTCTGTTGAGAAGGAGGGGATCGGGCTGTCGTAAAAAAATCTGTCCACTCAGGATGTAAGCAGGAGAATTCTAGTTTAATTTTCCCCCCTCCATGTAAACAGAAATTAATAGGGGAATAAAAGCGCAAGGTTAGATATTTTCCCCCCTGTTTCTTTCTACTTCTCACAAACTTGACATGGGAAGGCAAGGAATCCTTACATGCTAAATGCAGATTTAAATCATGCACTACAACAGAAAAGTCTTGCACCTTTGCTGATAAATCTATTTGTCAAGTCCTGACTAAACTAAAACTCCATGGCCACAAACAATCTCTCTCTCTCTCTCTCTCTCTCTCTCTCTCTCTCTCTCTCTCTCTCTCTCTCTCTCTCTCTCTCTCTCTCTCTCTCTCTCTCTATCTATCTATCTATCTATCTATCTCTCTATCTCTATCTATCTATCTATCTATCTATCTATCTATCTATCTATCTATCTATCTATCTATCTATCTATATCCATCCATCCATCCATCCATCTATCTATCTATCTATCTATCTATCATCTATCTATCTATCTATCTATCTATCTATCTATCTATCTATCTATCTATCTATCTATCTATCTATCTATCTATAAATCCGTTAGCCTTTGAATCATCCTTCTTCCATGAGGAGCCGATGGAGACATAATTATGGTAAAAAAAATCCTTGCCCAACACATCAACTTCAGGCCTTCTGCGATGCTTCCCAGGGAGCACCAAAGCCACAATTAGATGCTCGTGTCCAATGTAATTGGAGAATTTTAATGCAAATTAAATTGAGGGAGCTTTTCTTTTGGCCTAGCCCAACCTTCTGGTTTGGGGTTCTTGGGGCCCGTCGGCCACCGGCCCCTCCAGCAGCCAAATCAGGGGAGGAGGAGGAGGAGGAGGCGTGGAGTCAAGGTCAGCATCAAGGCAACCTGATAGGTCCGAGGGAGAAGAGGAAGAGAGGCAGAACCTGGGCTGTCCGTCAGCCCTCAGATGGAAAGTCAACTGCCCTCAGGTCTGGAGGTGGCTGATGAGGAAGAGGAGGAACAGCTGGATCTGCTGCCTGACACATGGATGCACAGAAGGCAGAGGAGAGGAGAGCAGTGGAAATCTATGGGCTGGTCCTTGGGCTGGAAGAGCCACTGCTACTAGTGAAGCCTCGCCCTGGCTGATGAGAAGGAGGAGGAACATCTGGGTCCACTGCCTGATGCACGGATGTGCAAAAGGCAGAGGAGAGGAGAGCAGTGGAAATCTATGGGCTGGTCCTTGGGCTGGAAGAGCCACTGCTACTAGTGAAGCCTCACCCTAGCTCTGGGGATAAAAGGCAGGGGGGCAGAGATGAATAGATGTGGCAGATTCATCTCCCTGCCAGATGGACTTGTTAGCCTGCGTTGAGAGAGAATATTTACTCATCCCCACATTTTCCCCCCCGCCCTCACTCCCTTCTCCTTAATTATCACAACTGTGCCTTGAGTAAGTTTTTAGAGCTCGTTTACAAAAGCCATCACAATTTAGGATCCCTCACCTCTCTAACAAAAACTGCAACTCAGAAGAAAAGGGTACCGACCCCATGTTTCATTTCTTTAGAGCACTTGTGGGGTGCTTGGTGCTCTCTGAGCACAGCTGTTTTCTTGCAGTCGTTTCATGACCCAACTGGATAACACTGTCAGCGCTAGAAGGAGGTGGGATTTAGAGAATGGAGGAGGAGGAGGAGGAGGAGGAGGAGAAGGAAGAGAAGGAGGAGGAGAACTGTGGGGTCCTTGGGGCTCTCTGTGCTTGCTTGTTTTCTTGCAGATTTTTTCATGACCCAACTAGGTAACATTGTCAGTGCTAGAAGGAGGCGGGATTTGCAGAGAGGAGGAGGTAGTAAAAAAAAAAGCTTTAAAATGTAAAAAAAAAGTCCTGACAATCAGCTGAGGCTGATTGTGAGATTCCTGCTTGTTGCAGGGGCTGTTTTGTGTGAAGTCCAGCTGCTTTTGCATTGTGTGTGAGTCAGTTGTGCAGCCATGCCCACCCGGTCACATGACCACCAAGCCACACCCACCTGGTCATATGACCACCACACCCACCCGGTCACATGACTACCGAGCCACACCCACCTGTTCACAAGCCACATCCACCAAGCCACGCCCACAGAATCAGTAGGGAAAATTGTTGAATTTCACCACTGCACTAAACAAACTGTGTAAGTGACAGTACCGTTGTTTGCTTCCTGCAGCTGATATTCAAACGTAGAATTTCTCAGTAATTCCTGTCATCTGAATTTGTATAATTCTGGCTTGGCTTAAGCTGGGAGGAAAAAAAAACCCAAACTATCCAAATATATCTTCCCACCAGGAAATAATACTACTTGAAAGCAAAAGTAATTTGCTCTAGTTTATTTGCAACTAAATGTCCCCGTGTCCTCCGAGCTGCAATAATTACGAGATCTGAGCCGGCGATAGGGTTTTAATCCTTTCTAAAATGGTGCATAATTTCATAACCAACGAATCACCCGGCAAAACCCTGTACTCAGCGAGGAAATATAAAACCGTGTAAACCACGACACAGATGGTTCCCAATTAATTAAATCTGAGTAAATATTCCATTTATAGGAATTCAGTTCAAAAGCGAGTTGATTGAATTACGGAATCCGCTCGTCAAATCCAGTTGGCAAGTCTGTCCGAATCTCAGAGACTCGGAGGCTTCCAAATCAGTTTTGGAGAATTCCTGCACATGGATTTTTTTGTTTTGTTTTCCTTCCCCTGGTTCTGTTGAGGGACCTAAACCCACTAAAGTAGTTTATTTTGGCTGACTCCCCAATTTGGGATTTTCCAGAGACATCTATGGGGAGGGGGCATCAGTCAAAAAATGCCAGGATGCTGTCAATCAGAGGTGGGTGGCTACCGGTGGTTTGGGCAAGCCAGTAGTGGAAATTTCACTGGGTCACCGAACCGGTAGGGACGGCAGGCTGGCCACGCCCCTGAACTGGTTTCCTGGTCATTGCAACATGGTTTTTTGGCATTTTTAATGTTCTGTGCATGCGCAGAGCTATTTACAGGTGACTGTGCATCCGTTTGCACCGAACCAGCAGTTACGCCCCGAGTAACTCCCCCCTGCTGGCAATGGTTGCACAATTGAAGCCCCCCACTGTATTACATGCGCCTTACCAAGGATGGGACTTTGGTGTCATGATTGCAGCCCCCATCTTGTTTTCCAGTTCCCCAGATAGACCTATTTCTTCAACAAACTGTGATTAAAGTAACCATGATTTAGAGTGATGGCAAAACTAGGTCATTTTTCACATCCTTTTTAAAAAATAAATAAATCATGTTTACCAAACAAGAAAAAAAAAAGAATTACCTGAGAATAGAAAGGAAATAGAGTAGAAGAAGCATAGAATAAAAAGAAGAATAGCAGGAAGGTGTTGAAAACACAGGAATTAGTATTAGATTTTAGCCCTCCTGTAAGATCTAAGCAAGATTTTCAAATTTTATTTCTTTCCCTATCAAATTACCCATTCTTTAGTTCTCTTTCTTTCATTTTACAGGTAGCATTTTTTCTCTTCTCCTCTGCCCTCCCCTCCCCTCCTCACCTTCAACCTCTACTGCTCCCTCCTCTCCTCCCTTCCCTCTCATTCTTCCCCTTCCCTCTTCTATCCTCTCTCCTCCCTCCCCTCCTCCCCCTCCCTCTCTCCTCCTTCCCTCTTCCCTTCCCCATCTTCTCCCTCTCCCCTTCTCCCTCTCCCTCCCATCCCTCCTCCTCTTCCCTTTCCCTCTCTCCTTCTCCCTCCCCTCCTCCCCTTCCTTCTCCCTTCCCTGTCCCTCTTCCCCTCCCCTATCTTATCTCCATCTCCCTTTCCCTCTCCTCTCCTCTCCGCTATCCTTCTCCCTCTTCCCCTTTCCTCTCTCCTTCTCCCTCTCCCTCTTCTCTTCCCCTCTCCTCTCTCCTTCTCCTTCTCCCTCTCCTCTGCTCTTTCCTTCTCCCTCCCCTCCTCCCCCTCCTTCTCTCCTCCTTCTCGCTTTCCCCTCCCCTATCCTCTCTCCCTCTCCTCTCCTCTCTCCTTCTACCTCTACTGTTCCCTCTCCCTCTTCCCCTCCCCTATTCTCTCTCCTTCTCCCTCTCCTCTCATCGCCTATCTCCTTCTACCTCTCCCTTTTCCCCTCCTTTCTTCCTCCTTTTTATATTAGGAGAATGGAAAGGGAATATTTTTGTGTGACTCTGAAGACACTGGTGTTTTTTTTTAATGTCTGAGAAAGAGAACACTTAGTATACACAGATGGGGATCAATTAACTTTGTAAATGTGGTACTTTATTTAACAAGCAATTAATTTTAATTACTTATTAATTCAAAGACATGTGCACATATATTCCCCCCCCCCGTCATTACATATATATGTATATAACGATTGGTTGTGTGGTTGTATCATGATTGGTAGATTGGTGCTGATTGGTGCTGGCTGTGTGTGCATTGTTGTACCAATCTACCAATCATGATACCACTTACTGAAACAAAGCCAGCACCACATCCCCTCCCACCAAGATTTACAGAAAGACGGCAGCTCCAATCGCATTTTAAGCCCAAGCCTGAAGATGGCAAGTGAGATCTTGCCGAAACGTTGCCAAGACAATCTCAATCCTACACGGGAAAAGACCCGAATACAACAAAACCAGCATGCATGCATGCATACATACATACATACATACATACATACATACATACATACATACATACGTTGTATTTGTGCTGATAAATAAATAAAGGGAGACTAGTATAGATCTATTTCAAGCTATTTAGCTCTCATCAGCTAGCCATACCCTTACTGGGAATCGAACCAGGGCTGTTTTGCATATTAGGCCAATGTAATTGCCACTAAGCCACAGGCTCTCTTCCTTATCAGCTAGGCCAGGGAAATAGGTATGTATTGGGCATACCAGGGGTTGTGTGTGTGTGTGTGTGTGTGTGTGTCTGTATAGTTTTTATTTTAGAGGATGGCTTTTACATATACAAATACACATGTTTGTTGTCTGTTTGTGTGTGTTTCTGGAAGGGTAGATAACCTGGGGTGAAAAGCTTGAATTTTGTTTGTGTTTATAACGGGGTATGTCCTCTTCATTTGGGGCGGGGATTTCTTTAAATTCACCTCCCTTTCAGGCAAATGCACTGTAATGCCCTATGCGCGAGATTAAATCTTTTATTCATTTTCTGTATTTTTCCCGCCTTTTATCATTTTATCATTTTCTCTTTCTCCCTCTCTCTCTCTCTCTCTGTTTGTTTGACAGCGGTTGACCAAAACGCCTTCCACTTTTGATGTCAATGAGAAACTCATTGATCATATCATGAAAAAGTCCGTTTATCAAAATCCTATTTCTTGAGGCACCTGGTCTGCGCTGGGGAACAAAGAAAGTAAACATAAACGACATTTCCAGAAGTGGGAAGGAGTCAGACATTGCTGAATTTTATTAAAACCCTTTGGTTTTTCCCTCGGATTTTCCCTTATTCTTGGTCTAATCTACTGACAATCATTGAATTTAACCACAGCACTAAAACCGGTTTCTTGAATATCAGAATATTGGTAGTAAGATAGGATGCCATTAGCAGTAGCGTAATACTGTGATATGAAATGAAGAAAGCTGTTTAATTAAAAATATTTTAAAATAAAGCAGTAGCGTAATGCGGTAGTCCTCGTGGACTTATGGCCGCAATCAGGTCCAATATTTCTGTTGCTCAGTAAGACAGATATTAAGTGACAGATATTAAGATTAAATCTTTTATTCATTTTCTGTATTTTTCCCGCCTTTTATCATTTATCATCCCCTCTCACTTTATGACCTTTCCCGCCACAGTTGTTAAGTGAATCACTTGCAGTCGTGAAGACATGGAACCCAGTTGTTAAGCAAATCCGGCTTCCCCGTTGCTTGTCCGAAGGTCGCAAAAGGAAATCACGTGACCCTGGGGATGACCACACTATGACCGTCATAAGTACGAGTCAGTTGCCAAGCAGCTGAATTCTGATCACCTGACCCTGGGGATGCTGCAGAGGTCGTAAGTGTGAGAAACGGTCATAAGTTACTTTTTTCAGTGCCGTTGCCAACCTCAAACCGTCACTGATCGAACGGTTGTGCGTCAAGGACTGTTATAAACCGTTGCAGGAAATGGATATGGTCAGTCTAGAGAAAAGAAGGACTGGGGGGGACATGATGGCAGGATTCCAGTATTTTAGGGGCTGCCCCAAAGAAGAGGGGGTCAACTTGGTCTCCAAAGCACCAGAAGGCAGGAAACAGAGGATGGAAATTAATCTAGGAGAGAAGCAACCTGGAATTTAGAAGAAACTTCCTAACGGTGAGGGAAATTAACCTGGTGGAACAGAAGTTGCCTCCAGAAGTTGTGAATGCTCCATCACTGGAAGTCTTTAAGAAGATGTTGGACAACCATTTGTCTGAAGTGGTGCAGGGTTTCCTGCCTGAGCAGGGGGTTGGACTAGAAGACCTCCAAGGTCCCTTCCAACTCTGTTATTCTATGTTTTATGAATTGGGCATGTCTGGTTTAATGAAGAGAAGGACTAGGGGAGGCATGATAGGAGTGTTCCAATGTCTTATCAAGGAGTCATCTTGTTCTCCAAAGCACCCGAAGGCAGGAAAAAGAAGCAATGGGTGGAAACTAATCAAGGAGAGAAGCAACTTAGGAGAAATTTCCTGACAGTTAGAACAATGAATCAGTGGAACAGAAGTTGCCTTGTGAATGCTTGTAACCTTTTTCCCACCTTCACATCACCACCCCTAGTCACCTTCACTGCCATAAGTCAAATCAATGAGGAAACCGGCCACCCCCTGACGTTGTGCTTAATGACGGCACGTGATTCTTTAATGACCACAGCCTGTACTGTCATTGTGCACTGAGGATCGCATTGAATTTCATTGTACAAGGTGCCGTGACAATCAAGAAAACTAAACTAAAAGCTCATTCCTGCTTCATCTCACGGTCAGTTCTGCTCCGGACGACGGAAGTATTTCTCATTCTTAAGGAAGGAAAAAATATATAGATGAAATAGCTCACTCAGCTTTACTAGCGCATGGAGAATATTTAGATGTCATTTTCAGGTAATTAATTTGGGTCCTATTTTGTGCTAAGCCAAGAGTATATTTATTATTTCTCTATTCACAGAACCAAAATAATTTGTACGGGGGAAAAAAAAATAACCCTTGCCTTGCCTTTTCATAAGCTAGAAGCATTTCATCTAACAAAGCCATATTTTCATTGGAAATTATTACATTCAGTCACTGAAATTGGGCCTTTCGTAGGTTCACCCAGAAAGAACTTTCTAGAGCAGGTTTCCCAACCCTTTCCATTTTTTTAAAAGAAAAGATCTGTAAGTCTATCGAAATACATCTAAGAGGCAAGAAAATTAAGGGAAGGGAAGGAGGAATGGAAGGAGGGAGGGAAGGGAAGGAGGAAGGGAAGGGAAGGAGGAAGGGAAGGGAAGTGGAAAGGAAAAGAGGAAGGGAAGGGAAGGGGAAAGAAACGGAGGAAGGGAAGGAGGAAGAGAAGAAACAACAAAATAGCCTCTACCCCTGACCTTCTCAAGCCACTTGGAAGAAGAGAAATACAATCTCTTTTGCTGAAGGTTTTGCTTCTATGAAATCTGCATTTGTTTGGGGTAAATGAACGGAGGCTTAGAGATGCCACCTCTATTCCTTGGGCAAAGTCATTTTTTTTTTTTTGCACTGATAATCAAGTAAACCCAATTGACTCTTGTACCATTATCCTTCATTCCATTCATAATTCAGAGATTAAATTATCCCCACGAGCCAAGGCCATTCATCTTTCTGTCGGGAGCCCAAAAGAGTTGGCAAGTATTTCTTGGATTTAAAAAAAGGGGACGGGATACTTTGTTTACCTACTTATTCTCCAACTACCCTGTTTCCCCAAAAATAAGCCCTCCCTGAAAAATAAGCCCTCCCTTAAAATATTTAAATGCATGCGCAGTCAGGATGGAAAGCGGGGGGAAACATGCCCTATACACCCCGCAGAGACAGAATTGGGTCGATTGATCCACGGGTCGGGGTTAAGGGGCCTCCTGCACCTCAAAAATGATACGATCTCCCTGAAAATAAGGCCAAGGGCTTATTCTGGGGATCAGAAGAATATAAGACCCTGTCTTATTTTCTGGGAAACACTGCAGGAAATGACCAGAAGGTTGACTCAATTCACCAGGAAAATCTTGCCGCTGAATGGAACTTGATGGAGCGTGGCAGGAAGAATCAGCATCAAAATGTGGAGACAAAAATGGTCATGGCGGAAAGGAAAGAAACTGGGACCCCATCACTATTTTTATTTTACAAGAAGAAAATATTTTCTCACTGTCTAAAATACCTCCCTGCCATTCTGTTGTTCCCCCCCCTTTCTTCTATTCCGTCATCTCTGAATCTTGGGAATGCGCTGGTCAGTCCCTGCTGAGTTTTCTTGGCAAGGTTTTTCAGAAGTGGTTCGCCATTGCCTTTTTCCAAGAGCAGAGAGAGATTGACTGGCCCAAGGTCAGTCATATGACAGGCCAACTCTGCCAGGAAGTTCGATCCTGACCAGCTCAAGGTGGACTCAGCCTTCCGTCCTTCTGAGATGGGTAAAATGAGGACCCAGATTGTTGGGGGAAAAGGCTGACTCTGTCAACCCCTTAGAGAGGGCTGTAAAAGCGCTGTGAAGTGGTTTATAAGTCTAAGTGCCAATTGATATTCCTACAGTGAGAAAGTGCTATTGCTAGTCCTTCCTCCCTCCCTCCCTCCCTCCCTCCCTCCCTCCCTCCCTTCCTTCCTTCCTTCCTTCCTATCAACCAACCATTATGTATCCTTCCTTTAAAGTCAATTTCAAGGCAATCCAACTGATCAGTCCTACTGTAGAGGAGATCAACCCTGACTGCTCTTTAGAAGGACAGATCCTGAAGAGGAAACTCAAAGACTTTGGCCACCTGATGAGAAGGAAGAAAGACTCCCTGGAGAAGAGCCTCATGCTGGGAAGGATGGAGGGCAAAAGAAGAAGAAGGGGACGGCAGAGAAGGAGGGGGCTGGATGGAGTCACTGAAGCAGTTGGCCTGAGGTTAAATGGACTCCAGGGGATGGGAGAGGACAGGAAGGCCTGGAGGAACATGGTCCATGGGGTCGCGATGGGTTGGACACAATTTTGTGAAAACAACAACTACTTTAATGAAAAGAATAACTAGGGGTGACATGATAGCAGTCTTCCAATATTTGAAGGGCTGCCACATAGAAGAGAAGGTCAACCTATTTTCCAAAGCCCCTGAAGGCAGGAGAAGAAGCAAAGGATGGAAACTAATTAAGGAGAGAAGCAACCTGGAATTAAGGAGAAATTTTCTGACACTGTGGACAATTAGCCAGAGGAACAACTTTCCTCCAGAAGTTGTGAATGCTCCAGCACTGGAAGTTTTCAAGAAGAGGTTGGGCAATGGAAATGGCAGAGGGGCTTGAGCAGGGGTTGGACTAGAAGACCTCCAAGGTCCCTCCCAGCTCTGTTACTCTGTCATGGGCAGAAAAGAAAATAGCACGGATCCAGTTCCTTACAAGACATGCTTTAGTGAGGACCATTCGAAGATCTAAGCACAGCCGTTTGCAAGATAGAAAGAAAAAACAGCCAGCAGAAACGGGCATGCTATTTATCCGGGTGAATGATAATCTTAGCGCTCGCATTTACATAATTTTAAACTGTTTAGAAATTTCCAAAAGAGATCTATAGTAGTTCAGGATCCTCCCAAATAGCAAAATACTCCAGAGGATGCTTAGCACACAGACAGAGTGCTTTTTGTAAGCCTGCAAACATTTTACTAGATAACAGTTTGTGAAAGGATTACAGACTTTCCTACATGAAGGTGCATTTTCATTTCCCCCATTGTGAACTGGCCAAATTGGGATTTGGGAGGGACCAGATGCCCAAATTTGCTAGTAGCATACACAGATTAGGAAATATCTGAAAATGAAGACCGGTAAATCTTTCCTTTAGTTCCAGCCAAGAGTACCCATCACATGTTCCATTCAACAAAGCTGTTGTAGCAGAGATGGAAGGAGATTCGGACAGTGAGGAGGTTGGGGAGGAACTTGGGCCAGTCCTGGAGTCTGGGGAAGGCTCTGATGAGGGCTCTGTGTTGGAGGCAGAGAGGAGGCCAGAGCCATATGCCAGTTATCAGCTGCCTTCGGAGTCAGACATCCATGAGGCAGAGGAACAGCTGGAGCCTGTTCCCAGTGTGAGCATGCGCAGAGTTGCCAGATGAAGGGAATAGCTAAGGAGTAAGGGTCGACTTGGGAGTAAGGCCACAGGTGGACGATGAATGGCCCCTCCCAGAGGAAAAAAAAGAGGAGCGAAAGGGGAGTGGAGTTTGCAGGAGATCATTAGTTCGTTCTTGCATTCTTGCCAAATATTGCAGTAGAGTCTGAAAGAGATCGGCCTGGGCCCTCTCCAAGCCTGATAAAGGTCGGTAATTGTGAATTCTCTTGAAAGACGGTGGGAGAGGAAATACTTTGCTGGAGAGGAATTCATTGTAAATTAAATAAAAGGGGGTTATCGGGATGAGGACTCGGTTTCGTGATGCTGGGGAAGCCTAAGAACAGATGATTAGGGGACTGGAGACTAAAACATACGAAGAACGATTGCAGGAACTGGGGATGTCTAGTTTAATGAAAAGAAGGACTAGGGGAGACATGATAGCAGTCTTCCGATATCTCAGGGGCTGCCACAAAGAAGAGGGAGTCAAGCTATTCTCCAAAGCACCTGAGGGCAGGACAAGAAGCAATTGGTGGAAACTAATCTAGGAGAGAAGCAACTTAGAAGTGAGGAGAAATTTCCTGATAGAACAATCAACCAGTAGAACAGCTGGCCTTCAGAAGTTGTGAGTGCTCCATCACTGGAGGTTTTTAAGAAGAGACTGAACAGCTATTTGTCTAAAGATGTAGATATGAACTTCACCTCCAAGTATTCCCAATATATTCACATTACCATGTTTGAAAAATGCAGTGCTAAACCACAATTTGAGCAGCTAGCCTGAAGAATGGGTGGAAGAGAAGCAACCCAGAATTAAGGAGAATTTCCTGAGAGTAAGAACTCTCAACCACTGGAACAACTTGCCTTCAGAAGTGGTCCATCACTGGACCTTTTAAGAAGAGTGAGACATTTGTTAAATGAGTTCTGCCCCATTTTACAGCTTTCCTTGCCATATTTGTTAACTGAATCCCTGCAGATATTTAACTTAGAGGTGAAGTGGTAGATGGCATGATAGTAGTCTTCCAATATCTCAGAGGTTGCCCCAAAGAAGAGAGAATCAAACTATTCTCCAAGGCACCTGAGGGTAAAGAACAAGAAGCAATGGGTGGAAACTAATCAAGGAGAGAAGCAACTTAGAACTTAGGAGAAATTTCCAGACAGTTAAAACAATTAATCAGTGGAACAGAAGTTGCCTCCAGAAGTTGTGAATGCTCCAACACTGGAAGTTTTTAAGAGGATCTTGGATAACCATTTGTCTGAAATAGTATATGTTTCTTGCTCGAGTAGCAGGTTGGACTAGTAGACCTCCTTCCAATAACTGCTATTCTGCTTCATATAGTCCTCAGACAAAATATCATTTCCATTCCCAGGATTTGGGGGGCAAATCTAGAGAAGACACCCACAGCTGGCTGCCTTAAGCTAGGAGAAGATCTTTGTAACCCCTGGGGCTGCCTCTTGCCTCTGGTCTTCTCACATGTTTGTTGGTTACGTTGCAAAACCCATAAAATGCAACACAGGAAAGAGAGTTTAATTTGAGTGGGCCATCCTTCACCAGCGACGGGGATGAAACATTTAAATGCCATATGTCACCACCCTGAGGAGATGCGCCTGCCAAGATCCATCTGCTTCCTCGTTCTGTTTCTAAGCCCACTTGGCCCAGAGGCTCCGGATTGTTGGAAGCCAGGCAATGCCTGGAGAAGGAGAGAATGAAGCAGCGGAAGGGAAGGAAGAGAGAGAAGTCCTCGAATTGATTGCTCGGCTGGATTTTCTCTTAATGGCCCTTACCAAAACATACAAATGTGTTTACCGGGCTGGAAAAAAACTCCTGTTTGCTTAATAGCACGGCTTTTCTTTGACTCAGAGGCAAACTCGGTTGTCACACCTGAGCTCTGAAGTGGCCTGTTGTTGCTCTCCTCCCTTTGGAACTGAAAATTGTAATGAAAGGAAACGGAGTTCCTTTCGGCTCCCTTGAGCAAAACTGAAGCGTTTGAAGCACCTGCAAATTCCCCCCCCCTCCCCAAAGCATCCAAAGAGGGTGGGGGAAGTCCAATTTCCATACTCAAAGACTAAAAGAAAAAGCTATCAAACCGAAAAAATAAAAGAAAACCACAAAGGAGGAGCCTGTTTTGACTTCCAGGCCTTTGCTGAATGTTTTGTGACCGTTTGACAAGCAAAGTCAATGGTGATGCCAGATTCCCTTAACAATTGGGTTATTAACGTAACAATTGCCATGTTTCACTTAACAACCGTGGCAAGAAATGTCGTAAAATGGGGCAAAACTCGCTTAACAACTGTCTCGCTTAACAACTGATGTTTTTGGGCTCCATTGGGGTCAAAAGTCGAGGCATATCTGGGATGTGTTATTGGAAAAAGTTAGCAGGACTCCGTGAGTGTGTAATTTACTCTTCAGTTTAACTTGTGAGAAGGACCTGGACAGGAGCTAAGCAAGGACTAAAACCGGTTGCAAATACTGTTAGCCCTTCATTTACAACAGTTCGCTGAGTGACCGTTCAAAGTTGAAATGGTCGTAAGTGTGCAAAACCATCATGTGTCAGGCTGTTGTGACTTCAAATAGTCACTCAGCAAGCTGTTGTAAACCGAGGATTAACTGTGCTTGCCTTACCGGTAACAATCTGCATTTCTCCATCCTTCTTTTTCATGAAAATGAAAGGAACACACAGTTGTTGTTTTTTATTTTCCCCAGTTGTCCTTTTAACCTTTTATTGTCCTTCGGTTTGGGGATAAATTATAAAAAGAAGAAGCGATCTTTATTCTATTGCAAACGCTTTTATTTCTGAAAGCATTTAATTGTTCAATGTAAGAGTGTTTGTATCCCGGCCAGGTATCTTGATCGGTTGAAATAAATATGTTTTTATATGATAAGCCCAGGGTCCCCATCTCTTAAACAGAAGATTATAGTGGTAACTTCCAAAGCTCCTGTATATTCCTCTCTTTTTCAACACAGCGGTAGATTATAGTGCTTGCGAGATGCAGTCAGCTAGAAAATTCATCAAACTATCAAAAGAGATAGAAGTTTGGAGAGATAGCAGGACTGGAATTAAACTGAGAGAAAACTAAAGGAAAAGGTAAAGGTTCCCTCGGACATATGTGCTAGTCGTTCCTGACACTAGGAGGCGGTGCTCATCTCCGTTTCAAAGCCGAAGAGCCAGCGCTGTCCGAAGATGTCTCCGTGGTCATGTGGCCGGCATGACTCAATGCCAAAGACGCACTGAACGCTGTTCCCTTCCCACCAAAGGTGGCTCCTATTTTTCTACTTGCATTTTTACATACTTTCAAACTGCTAGGTTGGCAGAAGCTGGGACAAGTCACGGGAGCTCACTCCATTACGCGGTGCTAGGGATTCGAACCGCCGAACTGCTGATCTTTCTGATTGACAAGTTCAGCATCTTAGCCACTGAGCCACCGCCTTCCTGAGAAAACCAAAACGATAGTTAAAACCTTATATAAAACCAAAAAGGGAAACTGATAGAAAAAGTGGATATTCAATTACTTAAGAAAGTCACGTACTTGGGAGTATATTGGGAGTATATTTCACAGGCGTGCAACGATAAAGGAAGACAACTCTTATGAAATTATTTAAGCCAATAAAATTAGATTTGGAAAAATGAAAAAAAAAACCTTACCCTTATCAACGTTGCCTCCTGTTTGTATTTTGAAGGGTTCAGAATGCAGGTTTTGAAGCAATTCCATCCAGTGAGTAAACCCACTGGACTACAAAGACAACAATGCAGCATTTTTACTGTTGTTGTTGTACATATCAGGGAAATCTTGCACAAAACCTGCATGGATGTAGGTGTTGTGGCCCACCAGTGGAGCTGGCAGAAGATTCGGACAGTGAGGAGGTTGGGGAGGAACCTGGGCCAGTCCTGGAGTCTGGGGAAGGCTCTGAGGAGGGCTCTGTGTCAGAGGCAGAGAGGGAGCCAGAGCCGTATGCCAGTTATCAGCTGCCTTCAGAGTCAGACATCAGTGAGGCAGACGAACAGCTGGAGCCTGTTCCCAGTGTGCGCATGCGCAAAGTTGCCAGACGAAGGAAAGAGCTAAAGAACAGGGGTTGACTTGAGAGTAAAGCCACAGGTGGACGATGAATGGCCCCTCCCAGAGGAAATAGAAGAGGAGCAAAGAGGAGTGGAGTTTGCAGGAGACCATGAGTTCAATTCATTCGTGTGAAGATCTGTTCCTGACTTCTTGCCAAGTAATTGCTGCTACAGCATGGAGTTTGGAAGATATCAACCTGCCAGCTCTCCAAGCCCGATAAGGTCTGTGGTTGTAAATTCACCCTTGAAAAACTGTTTGCCGGGACTTTGCAGGAGAGGAATTCCCTTTAACCTAAATAAAAGAGGTTTTATAGGGACGAGGAGTCTACTTCATGATCTCGGGAAGCCTACAATCCAGAACATTGGGTCCTGCAGCCTTGACTTTATGGCTCCCTCTATTCTGCAGAAAACATGGTTACATTTTCTGGATAATAGATGGAACCATAAAGTCAATGCAATAAGCACCACACGTTCGGCTTCAGAAAAACTGTTGGAGGAAATAAAACATTGGAAGAAGCACGGGAATAGTTTTTTTAGAAAAAAAATCAGGATGCACAGAGGAGGAAGAAATCAAAGAAGCCGGCAGATGAAAATCAGCTGCTAGAAATCAGACGTGGTCATACAACTATCGAGAACGTTGGCTTGGAATAACGGACTAACAGGTGCTTTGGAGAATAGGCTGACCCCCCCTCTTCTTTGGGCCAGCATCCCCTCAAATATTGGAGGACTGCTATTGTGTCACCCCTTGTCCTTCTTTTCATTAAACTGCACCTACCCAATTCCAGCAACTCTTCTTTATCCAGAGTTGTTGATTGTTGGTGAGAAGAACAGTAGAGTGCCACCAGCAATCTAATAGAAGTTCAACATATTCCCACACGCTCGGTGGGGGGAAAACCACTTTGCTTGCAATTTTAATTCAGTAAACCTAATTGGCTCTTCTTATCTTTTGTTCCACTTCGCCGTTGTATGGGCAGTCCTCGACGTACGACCACAACTGAGCCGAAACGTTCTGTTGCTAAGTAACTTAGAGGTGAAGGGGGTAGATGACACCATAGCATCTTCCAGTATTTGAGGGGCTCCCACAAAGAAGAGGAGGAGGGGGGGTTTCAACTTATTTTCCAAAGCACCAAGAAGGCAGGACAAGAAGCAATGGATGGAAACTAACAAAGAGAGAAGCAACCTGGAATTAAGGAGAAACTTCCCACCAGCGAGAGCAATTAACCAGTGGGACAGCTTGCCACCAGAAGTTGTAGGTGCTTCATCACTGGAGGTTTTAAAGAAGAGACTGGACAGCCAATTGTCTGAAACGGTACATGGTTTCCTTCTTGAACAGTGGGGGTTGGACTAGACCACCTCCAAGGTCCCTTCCGGCTTTATGGTTCTACGAATGTGACCACAGTCCAAATAGTACCATTTTATAAGGATACAGATCAAAGTCCTTAGCAAAGCCAGGCTGCTTAAATTGAGCCGCATTTAACACAAGTGCTCATGTTGCCCCCCCAAACTTACTATTATGGGAACTGAAGGCCTTCAAAGAGAACAGAGTTTGCGTAATTCTGGAAAAGTTAACTTTAGAACAAGTCGGATTATATTTCCCTTAGCACAGCCAAGAGGGACATTAAGATAATGCTAGACAAAGGTCAGAGAGTACCTAGTGGATTTAAAGAGCAGTTGTAAAATTGGCATTTAGGCTTAATTGACAGTCAAAGCAGCCACTCTGGAATATGTTAAACCAATTTTCTTTCCCCCCCCCCACCCGATTATTGAAAATCAGTTGTGCACGGTTAAATGTCTAAGTAATAATAATCTAATCTTGATTTTTTCAAAGCCATGGGCCTTGAAAACTTGGCAGGAGGCTGAACGAGCCGCCATTTGTCAATATCAGAGAATTGATAGAAAAGCATGTTAGAAAAAAAATAACTTCTTCCTTAGATTTAAATATTTGAGATGCATAGCGTTGGTTTTCAAAATGAATTAACATCATGGATCTTGACTGCAAATCCAGCATACTTATGCAAAGCATAGATAGATGCTCGTGTGTTTGAGCAATTCCCGCACATATTTTCCCTAAAAAGAAATCCCATTAAATTAGTGGGATTTACTTTTGAGTAACAAGCAAAGAATTTGCTTCCTTTTAACCTCTGGTAGAAATTATTTTTCATTTTAATTGCAAAAATTGTTAAAATAATGGCTGCTTAAAAGAGAAAAGTTAACACCAGAATATTAACTGTTTCTGTGTTTGAGTTCAGGAGAATTTCTGGAGGGGCTCCAAACAGCTGTAGGTTTGTGATTTAAAAAATGGAGGTTTAATTATATGATTGCAACTACAATCTTGATTATTATTTTTTGGTCCTTTCCAAAGGACATCATGGAATAATCAGTGGGACAACTTGCCTTCAGAAGTTGTGAATGCTCCAACACTGGAAGTCTTTAAGATGTTGGATAGCTATTTGTCTGAAATGGTTTAAGGTCACCTGCCTGAGCAGGGGGTTTGACTAGAAGACCTCCCAGGTCCCTTCCAACTCTGTTAGTCTGTTATCCCCAGTTAACTTGACCCATTGAACTGTGCAAATTTCTCAGTCTCATCTTTGTTCATTCATTCCATACAGCAATCATAGTTACACCAAAGATCCTGTCATTAAGTAACATTTATATATAAGTGTTATGTCAAAGCACGTGGTATACTGCTTCCCTTTTGCCTTTCAGCTCCACCCTAGGAGCCTTCCAGGCAGGAAACCATTTTTGTGTTGCATTTGTGCTGATAAATAAATAAAGGGAGACTAATATAGATCTATTTCAAGCTATTTAGCTCTCATCAGCTTGCCATACGCTTACTGGGATTCGAACCTGGGCTATTTTTACATATTAGGCAGTTGTATTAGCCTCTAAGCTTTGGCATAACACTTAATCATTTCCTTGGCTCAGCTGATAAGGGAGGAGAGCCTGTGGCTTAGAGGCTAAAACAACTGCCTAATATGTAAAAACAGCCCAGGTTCGAATCCCAGCAAGGGTATGGCTAGCTGATGAGAGCTAAATAGCTTGAAATGGATCTATACTAGTCTCTCTTTATTTATTTGTCAGCACAAATGCAACACACACACACACACACACACACACACAAATATGGAAATGGAGTAATCAAAATTATAAAAGGAGCTGGGCGATTTATTGTGTAAATTAGAAGACGCCTATACAATTCCATATGTTAGGATAGGGAGGGAATCGAAACAGTTAGGAAAGAAACAATGAATGAAAACTAATCCAGCAGAGAAGAAACCTGGAACTAAGGAGAAATTTTCTGACAGTTAGAACAATTAACCAGTGAAACTGCTTGCCACCAGAGGTTGGAAGATTTTAAGAAGAGAGTAGACAGTCACTTGTATGAAATGGCATAGGGCAGTGGTTCCCAACCTTTTTCTGGCCATGCCCCACCTTAGCATCTCTAAAATCCTTTGACGTATAATTCTTACTTTACTCAAAAAGTGAACTACTCATGTGGAGGAAGTCCAAAAGGCCATTGACTTGATTTAAACAAGGTTTAAATTGCCCTCATTCAAAATCAAATTGCCCCCCCTGTGGGGTTTTGGCCCCACGTTGGGAACCTGGTCTAGGGTGTCTTGCTTGAGCAGGGGGCTGGACTAGAAGACCTCCAAGGTCCCTTCCAGTTCTATTCTGATTCAATGATTTTCCCTGGAGTTATAAAAGGCACCAAACTTGCCCCTTCCTTGTTGAGTGTCAGACATTGTTCAGTTTTGGCTTTGCCCTGCGGTAATCCATTTGATAATAATCCGCTTAATAATAGTTAATAATCCACTTGAGCTCCAATTTTTTTTCCCTCCTCTGCTTTTAGCTTCCTAATAACACTTATTATCTAGTAAGAAGCAGGAAGAGTTTTCCGATAGATTTAAGGAAAGCTGGACAAGATTTGTTTTGGTTGAAGGGACAGGCTACCTGTTTGGTATTTGTCTACCTAGGACAATGCTTCTCACCATGGCAGTTTGAAAACATGGACTTCAATTCCCAGAATTCCCTAGCCTTCTGGGAGTTGAAGTCCATATACCTTACCAGTTGCCAATCTTGAAAATTACGGGCCTAAGGACGAATGCAAACACCAGATTTAAGCCTAAAAACAAATGTTGGATTAGAATTTGACTCTACGTCTCCTCATTTGCTCTGTTGCTAGCACTTTATCTCGCTTTATCTGTATTCCTTAGGAATATTTCCTAATTTCTTATTTTTGTTTTTTTTTGGAAAACTCAGAATAGACTTTAGTTAGTTATATTATATTCCTTCCTCTCTCTCTCTCTCTCTCTCCACTTGGCCTACGTTGACTGAGTTTGTATGGCATCAAGGATTGCTATCCATGAGTAATCTATAGCTTAGATAAACGTCTGTGGAGATTCTCCATCATCCAGGTTGTGGTTGTCCCACAAGACTTTCAAAAGACTTTCTTTCCTTTTTGCTTGAAGATGTTTCACTTTCCATCCAAGATGTTTCACTTTCCATCCATTCAGTTCCGACTCTTCAGTTCTTCAGTCAGAACTGAAGACGTTTCTTGGATGAGAAGCGAAACATCTTCGAGGAAAAACAAAGAAAGGCCAATGAGAACTGAAGAATCTTCTTGGATGAGAAGCAAAATGTCTTCGAGGAAAAACAAAGAAAGGCCAGTCAGAGCTGAAGAATCTTCTTGGATGAGAAGCGAAATGTCTTCGAGGAAAAACAAAGAAAGGCCATCAGAGCTGAAGAATCTCCTTGGATAAGAAGCGAAACCTCTTCAAGAAAAAACAAAATTTAGTCAGAACTGAAGAAACTTCTTGGATGAAAAGCAAAACCTCTTCTAGGAAAAACCAAGAAAGTCAAGTCAGAGCTGAAGAAACCTCTTGGAGGAGAAGGGAAACCTCTTCAAGGAAAAAGAAAGAAAATTCAGTCAGAACTGAAAAAGCGGATGAGAAGTGAAACCTCTTCCAGGAAAAAGAAAGAAAGCCCGGTTGTCTTTTGGGGAAAAATCACCTTTTGGTTTAGCTTAGATCAGGGGTGTCCAAACTTGGTAACTTTAAGACTTGTGGACTTCAACTCCCAGAATTCTGGGAGTTGAAGTCCACAAGTCTTAAAGTTGCCAAGTTTGGACACCCCTGGCTTAGATTATGTTGGACTTTGTTTAGTGCAGTGGTTTAGTGCAATCTTCTTTTGCCCACCTAAGCATCTCTAAAATCCCGATGCCCCCCTCCCCCCGTGACACATAGTTCTTACTTTGCTCAAAAAGTGAACTCTACTCAGGCGGAGGAAGCCTAAAAGGCCACTAACCTGGTTGAAACAAGGTTCAAATGGCCCACATTCAAAATCAATTTGCTTCCCACGTTGAGAAGTACCGGTTTAGCGTAAACAAGTAGGAGCATCTCACTCCCCCCCCCCCAGCAAAGCTCAATATTACATTCTAAGTGTGTTCTTGGGACCCACTTCAGATACGATGGAGAAGTTATTCTGGGCCCTGAATACGGGACGCCGGAGGAAAAACAAGGCCACGATTTACCATCAGAAATGAAAAACAACGTCTTGGACTTCCACTAAATCTAAAACGATAAATGAAAAAGCAGCAAATTTGGTTGCGCAGCAGCATCTCCCTGGCTCAAGACGCCCGGAGAGAGAAAGACAGAAGTGCCTTGCAAAAAATGCCTTGTGACAACTGTGAAATGAGAGAGAAGGAAAAACCACAGCAAGCGCATTTGAAGTGGCAAACACCACTTTCCCAAACTGGTGCAAGGACGATGAGAGCATTCCTCAATTCCATCCACGCACCAGAAGTTCCAGCAAAGGAATCCGTAGCGTCCTTGGTGCTTTCTGAGTTTGGGGTTTTTCTTGCAGACGTTTCATGACCCAACTAGGTAACAACATCAGTCCCCGAAGGAGATGGGGTTTGCAGAGAGAAGGAGGAGGAAGAGGAGGAGAACTGTGGGGTCCTTGGTGCTCTCTGACCTGGATTGTTTTCTTGCAAGCGTTTCATGACCCAACTAGGTAACAACATCAGTGCTAAATGTGGGTAGGTTTTGTGAAGAGGAGAGGAGGAAAAGAAAGAGGAGGAGGAGGAGGAGGAGGAGGAGGAACTGTGGGGTCCTTGGTGCTCTCTGAGCTTAGTCATTTCCTTGCAGATGTTTCATTACCCAACTAGGTAACAACATCAGTGCTAGAAGGGGTTGGGACTTGTGGAGAGAGAAGGAGTAGGAGGATTGGTACTCTCTGAGCTTAGTTGTTTTCTTGTAGACGTTTCATTACCCAACTAGGTAACATCATCATTGCTAGAAGGGAGTGGGGTTTGTGGAGTAGAGGCAGCGGCAGGGGAGTGGGGGAGGAGGAGGATTGGGGATCTCTGAATTTGCTTGCTTCTTGTCCTCTTTCTGTGCTTTGGAGAATCAGTTGCCCCCCTCTTCTTTGGGGCAGCCCCTCAAATACTGGAAGACTGCTATCACGTCACCCCTAATTCTTCTGTTCTTTAGATTAGCCCAGGGGTGTCCAAAGTTGGCAACTTTAAGACTTGTGGACTTCAACTCCCAGAATTCCCCAGCCAGCAGAGCTGGCTGGGGAATTCTAGGAGTTGAAGTCCACAAGTCTTAAAGTTGCCAAGTTTGGACACCCCTGGATTAGCCAAACCCGAATCCTGCAACCGTTCTTCCTATGTTTTTGTGTCCAGGACTTTAACCATCTTAGTTGCTCTTCTCTGAACTTCTTCCAAAGTCTCAACATCTTTTTTGCAATGGGGTGACGAAAATTGAATGCAGCATTCCAGGAGCGGCTTTACTCAGGTTTTAATAAAGCGGGACTAATATTTCACGTGACGTCGATTCAATGACTCTGTTTATACAACCAAGGAGCCGCCTGATTTCCAACAGAATCGCCTTGGCTATTCGGAGGTCTCCCTACTTTTTCTTGCCCTAGCTTGTTTGGAAGAGGAGTACCGTATTTTTTGGAGTGTAAGACATATCCTTTTTCCTCAAAAAAGAGGCTGAAAATCTGGGTGCGTCTTATACACCGAATACAGCATTTGTTGCCTCCCGAAGCCCTGCTCCCTTCACCAAAATGGCGATGCATACCCTTATGGAGGCTTTCAGAGAGCTCCTGGGGGCTGGGGAGGGCAGAAATGAGCCACAAACGAGCCGATTTCCCCCCCCCCCCGGAGCATTCTGCAAGCCCCCCCAAAGCTATTCATGCCTTTTTATAAAACAAACAGGCTGGTTTTTTGCTCATTTTTGCCCCCCCCCCCCCCGCCCAGGACCACTCTGCAAGCCCCCCCCCCCCCCCCCAAGGCTGTTCATGCCTTTTTTTCTAAAAGAAAAAAACCTGGCCTGTTTTTGTGAAAAATGGGGCATTTTTGGGTGGTTTGCACAGTGCAAAAACATTTTTTTCTTTTTGGAAAGCTCTTTAACTGATTGATGAGAATTAGATTGATCACGTGCTGTGCCAGCAGAAACAAAGCCTTAGGTGCTGCAGATTGTCAGCGATTTCCTTCTCCAGCACATGGATAAATACACCTGGAAACATCTACCTACCTACTGTATTTCTCTCTCTCCCTCCCTCCCTCCTTCTTTCTCTCCCCCCTCCCTCTATCTACCTACTTACCTACTCTCTCTCCCTACCTACTGTATTTCTCTCTCTCTCTCTCTCTCTCTCTCTCTCTCTCTCTCTCTCTCTCTCTCTCTCTCTCTCTCTCTGTATCTACCTACTCTCTCCTCTCTCCCTACCTACCTACTGTATTTCTCTTTCTCTCTCTCTCCTTTTATTTACCTACCTACCTACCTACCTACCTACCTAACTACTCTCTCTCTCTCCCTACCTACTGTATTTCTCTCTCTTTCTCTCCCTCTCTCTCCCTCTATCTACCTACCTACTTTTTTAAAAATTTGCCTCTTCAAAACCTTGGTGCGTCTTATACTCCGACAAATACGGTAATCAAATACTTCCAGACTCTGAAATCTGGTTATCTAATTTCTTTTTCAAAAGCACATTGAGAATACAAATTTCCTGCGCAGAATGTCAAAAAAGGAAGTTATCAAAGGGAGCCGTTAAAGAACGTTCCATTTTCTTGTTTTTTTATTTTTAAAAAATACTCAGCCCCTAAAACGAAATGGAGCAAGAGCATGGATTTAATGCAGCGCAATGAATCTGTGTCCGTAAAATAAGAGTCAAGAGGCAGGACCGAGAAATTGTATGGGCTATAAAATCCATTTAGGACGCATCATAGATTCATTCAAAATATTTACGAGGCCGTGGTTACATATTTTGTTTTTAAAGGATGGGGAAACGGCGAGGCTCATTTTGCGTCCTGGGCCTGCCAGATTGAGGCTCGCAAACCTAAGCTTTGCTTCGATGTGCAAGTTTATGCATTTCCTTCTGCAGGAGCTCATATGTAAGTTTCCATGCTTATGTTTATTCCAGCTGCAAGTTTATTGACCGGTTGAAATCTGTCTCCCGGAGCTATGGCTATAACCCTGTATAATACTCTTTTGGCAGTTGCCGTGAAGTTCCATTATTGGTTTTCCAGCTGTTTTCTTCCGAGAGGGGGAAGAAAAGAGGAAGAGGAAAAAGAAGAGGAAGAGGAGAGGAAGAGGAAGAAGAGGAAGAAGAAAAGGAAGAGGAAGAAGCAGGAGAAGGAGAAGAAGAGAAGAGGATGAGGAAGAAGAAAAAGAAGTAATAGAGGAAGGAGGAGGAGGAGGAGGAGAGGAATGATGATGTTGGGCTCATATATTGAGGACCTCTTGGCAGCTTTCAGGGAGAGTAATTCAGAAGTGGTTTCCCATTGTCATTTTCTAAGATGATTTTCCAATATTCCTGGTGAATGGTTAGCTTTAGTGGCCAGACAAGCTATCCCAGACCCGACTGCTTGCTGAGACATCCATTGGACAGATCTTCTTGAAACGTCCGTAACTAGTAGTAGGACCATCGTAGCATCAGCCCCATTGGTCAGGTGATCCAAATTCAGAACTCTTCGCAACTGACTCCTATTTATGACCATTGCAGTGTCCCGGGGTTGCCTGATCCCCTTTTGTGACCTTCTGACCAGCGAAGTCAACGGGGAACCCAGATTCATTCAACAACTCAGGTCTAAGGTAAGACCTGCAGGGGTTCACTTACCAATTGTGGCAAGGATGGTTGCAAAATGGAGTTAATCTCGCTTAACAAGTGTCTTACTTAACAACGGAAATTTGGGGCTCAATTGTGGTCATAATTTGAGGACTACCTGTAAAACATCTGCATTTCCTTGCACTGGATTCATAACATCTATCTATTCTTCTTAAAGGATGCGTGAATGTATGTATGTTCCAGCATAACTCTGGAATGCCTGGCCCGTTAAGGAGAGTGAGTGTTTGTGATGTCATGGCAGGGGTGAAATCCAGCCGGTTCTGACAGGTTCTGGAGAACCGGTAGCGGAAATTTTGAGTAGTTCGGAGAACCGGCAAATGCCACCTCTGGCTGGCCCCAGAGTGGGGTGGGAATGGAGATTTTGCAGTATCCTTCCCCCACCAAACCACGCCCACTAAGCCACGCCACGCCCACCAAGCCACGCCCACAGAACCGGTAGGAAAAAAAATGGAATTTCACCACTGTGTCATGGGAGTGAGAAGGGAGAGCCTGAACCATTAAAGAGAGCGATTGTGGCATCCTAGAGGGGCAATTGTTTGTGATGTCAGTTCCTTCGATTGAAAAGCCAGCCTGATGTTCGCCCTCTAGTGGACCAATGGGGAAATGCTTGATGGATTTGGGGCAAAGTGCCAGAATCGTAGACAGGGCAGGAAAGAGGAGCACATGGGAAGGGGGAAGGGAGAGGGCAGGGATGATGGGCATGGGAGTAGGGGGAAGAAAGTGCTCTCTCAATTGGCCCACTGTCAGACAAATGCTTCAACATCTATAAATACCCAGGCAAAGCCTGGTTATCAGCTAGTATACTATATACGGCATTTAATATATTTTTTTACATAAAGCACACCTTTTATATTATTAAAAACAGGCTTAAGAGTAACCTCTCCTCAGCCTAATTTGTATTTGTAGATAAATGTATTCTGAAGCTCAGATAGGGAATGCGGCTAATTCTGCCCCTAGAATACAATAATAAACCTTGTGACGAAGCAACGCACTTGGGAAATAAATCCACTTTTCACCCAGCTGATGTATTGGTACATTTCGACTGTATTGTGCTTGCAAATAGCGTTTATTCCTGTGGTGGAAATATACAAGAGTTCATTTTCATAACACATGACTAGGCATGTATTGAAGATTTAAAGTGCATTCATCGGCTATTTTTCCATATAAATATTCATTGGTTTAGTTTTCTCAGATGCTGGAATTTTAATCTGCATTCAGATAGAGGTGCTTTAATCAGTGAGTTCATAAAAAAGCTAACTTTTTCTCCCCCTATAAAAATAGAGCAAGGCATATAACAGAGGGCCTCCAGAGCTTAAAAGAAGGGGGGAAAACAAGATATAAAACAGGTAAACTGTGTTTGGAAGGGGCAAAATAATAATAATAAAAGCCTGATTAAATGCTGCATCATTATATCAATATTCTATTAAAAATAAATCTCTGATGCCAGAAAGTCTCAAACAACTTGTTAATTTTTACTGCCGTTTTCAAAGATGGGTAATGAGTGAAAAACATATAAAAATGTGTTTCGCTCACATAAAAACACCTCTTTACTGTGTATGCTTGGAAACTGTCTGGAGTCTTCAGAACAATTTCCATATTGAGGTACAGGTGGTCCTTACAACAGTTTGTTCAAAGTTATAATGGCACTGAAAAACATGATCATTTTTCATACTTAAGACTGTGGTAGCATCTCCGTGGTCACGTGATTTAAAAAAAAAACCTCCCCATGGTCACGTGATCAACTGTCGTAAGTACATGCTTGGCAACTGGCATGTACTTATGACAGTTGCAGTGTCCTGAAGTCCCCCTTTTTGTGACCTTCTGATCAGCCAAAACAACGAGGAAGCCAGAGTCATTTCACAACCAACTAACTTAAGAACTGCCATGATTCACTTAACAACGGTGGCAAGAATGGTTGTAAAATGGGGTGAAACTGACTTGTCGTGCTTAGCATTGGGCTCAATTGTGGTCGTATGTCGAGGGCTAACCGTATCTGGGTATTGACCTACATGTAGCCGAAGACATCAGGATGGGAAAAGGGGTAAACAAAGATGGAAGCTGCAACCATGTGACTGAAGCTCCGCCCCTTTTCAGGACATCACATGGTCTCAGCTGCCATCTTGTCTTTTTCAGTCCTGTAAGGCAAGGGATTTTAAATTGGGAGAGAGATCAGGAAAGCAATATTTTGGACAGATTCCGTTTCTTCTGCATCATTTTACGTACAGTTTAAAAAATGACAACAATTATTAGGGCTTTGAGTAATTCATTTATTTCCTATCGTTCTCTTTGCTCCAAGATGAATAGAATAAAGTAGAATAACAGAGTTGGAAGGGACCTTGGAGGTCATCTAGTCCAACCTCCTGCTTAGGCAGGAAACCCTATACCACTTCAGACAAATGGTTATCCAACCTCTTCTTAAAAACATTCACAACTTCTGGAGGCAACTTCTGTTCCACTGGTTAATTGTTCTCACTGTCAGGAAGTTTCTCCTTAGTTTCAGGTTGCTTCTCTCCTTGATTAGTTTCCACCCGTTGCTTCTTCAGATGCTTTGGAGAATAGCTTGACTCCCTCTTCTTTGGGGCAGCCCCTGAGATATTGGAAGACTGCTATATATGTCTCCCATAGTCCTTCTTTTCATCAGACTAGACATGAAAAGTTCTTGGAGTTTAATAATAATAATAATAATAATAATAATAATAATAATAATAATAATAATAATAATAATAATAATAATAATCAAAATTCTCGGTGGGAGCAAATAATAATGATAATTAAAGTTTACAGAAATAATAAGGAAATGTGGCAACAGGGGCAATAGATTTTTTCTTTTAAAAAGTGCAAGAAAGATATAAAACGTAGAAAATCCATTATTCTGTGGTAGAGACAAAACAAATATATTAGATTTATATCCTGCCCAGAGCTTCCCCTATTTTCTGACTGTCTGTGTGGGTTGAGCAGTGTTTCCCATTTTCAGCAAGGGTTTGGGCATTTGATGAAAAACCTATTTGTTCCTTCCCCTTCCTTTATCTTTTCAGTACTTGGCTTCATTTTCCAAAAGGCTATTAAATCCAACCGGTAGCTTCCATGATTTTTATCCATGACATCACCGTTGTATGTTGGATATGATAAATTCCTTGATACCAAACCACTAATGACAAAAAGGAAGTTATCTCATGGCATGGAGGCTGAGGAGGAAGAAGAGAAAACACAACGATTGTTGTGACCGAGGCTTCCCAAGAGCATGAAGCAGAGTCCTGGCCCCAACAGAAAAACCCCTTTTATTCATTGACTGTGAATTCTGCTCATTCACATCCAGCAAAGTCTTTCGAGGGAGGATTTACAGTCACAGACCTTCTCTGGCTTGGAGAGCTGCCAGGCCGAGATCTGCAAAACTTGGCCAGGAGTCTCGGAGAGTCACGAACCAATGAAGCGAACTAATGGTCTCTCCTGCAAACTCCACTCCCCTTTTGCTCCTCTTTTATTCCCTCTGGGAGGGGCCGTTCATTGTCCACCTGTGGCTTTACTCCCAAGTCGACCCCTGTTCTTTAGCTCTTCCATTCATCTGGCAACTCTGCGCATGCGCACCCTGCGAACAGCTGTTCTTCTGCCCCACTGATATCCGACTCCTAAGGCAGCTGATAACTGTCGGATGGCCCTGGCCCCCTTTCTGCCTCTGACACAGAGCCTCCATCAGAGCCTTCCCCAGACTCCAGGACTGGCCCATCTTCCTCCCCAACCTCCTCACTGTCCGAATCTGCTGCCAGCTCCTCTGGCTGTTGGTGGGCCACAACACTGATGCAAAGAGTTGTGTCTCCTTCACAACATGTCCCTGGCCCCGCCCAGGAGCAGGGCCTTCTCTGTGATGGGCCCAGCCCTCTGGAATGACCTCCCCCCTGACATTAGGATTACTACCGACCTCCGCTCCTTCCGTACAAAACTCAAGACCCACCTTTTCCAACTAGCTGGCCTGGCTCAACTATAGTTCTATCTCCAATCCTCCTGGCAATTTTATACTTTTTACATTTTAAAATTTTAAATCGGGGTATTTTAATTTTTAACCTTATTATTATTGTTGTTTATGTATTGTAACAGTTGCTGTGATTTTATACCTCCTCTGTGTAATGTCTAATCGTGTAACATTTGATTTATTTATTGTACGCCGCCCCGAGTCCCTTTGTGGAGAGGGAGTGGCTAACAAGTTTAATAAATAAAATAATAAATCATTGTTGGTTGACACCTTGAGCAAAATCACCTATTTTTTTGGGTGGGAGAGAGAAAAAATGTGTGGTTTGGATCAATTTGATAGATGATGTATATTCTTTCTTCTTCTTTCGGTTGGTTTTCATAGTTATGAAATCAACCCGGCTCTTAAAGCCTTCCTAGATTCATAAATATTTTTTTTTATATTTAATCAAGAAAAATATACTATTGAGAGTAATCTGGAATGAAATATGCACCCTTTTATCATGAAATAAGCAATTGCAGCCTCGTGAAAAGCAAATATTCCCCGTTGCCTTGATGGCGGTTGTTAGCCGAACTGCATTCCTCTTTATTTATTGCAGCCCACGTTTCCTTTCTAATAAACAAGTGGCATATTTCACATGATATAACAATTCCTGTTGTGTTGGTGACATGACTTCCATTTGTTCTGGGACGGCATCGTGGAAACTTCCTTGGGAGGTGGAGTTGTAGGATTCTAAAAAGGATTCAAAGCATTTAATTGAGGCTTAATTATGGCCAAAATAGCTTTGAGATGACGAAGAGAAATAAGAGTCCAGGGAAATAAGGCCATTAGGAATTTTTTTTATTTCATTTTATTTAGTTTGTCAAACATGTACAAGATAGCAGGTATAAGTATAAACATGGACATGGCCAAAAGAAATGAGTACAAATAAATGGGGACAATAGGAGAGGGTAGGCACACTGGTGCGCTTATGCACGCCCCCTTTACGGACCTCTTAGGAATGGGGTGAGGTCCACAGCAGACAGTTTGAGGTTGAAGCTGTGGGGGGTTTGAGGATGTAACAACGGAGTCGGGTAGAGCGTTCCAGGCATTGACCACTCTGTTGCTGAAGTCGTATTTTCTGCAATCCAGGGGAAGGATACTACAAAATCCCCATTCTCTCTTCACTCCAGGGGAAGGATACTATAAAATCCCCATTCTCTCTTCACTCCAGGGGAAGGATACTATAAAATCCCCATTCTCTCTTCACTCCAGGGGAAGGATACTATAAAATCCCCATTCTCTCTTCACTCCAGGGGAAGGATACTATAAAATCCCCATTCTCTCTTCACTCCAGGGGAAGGATACTATAAAATCCCTATTCTCTCTTCACTCCAGGGGAAGGATACTATAAAATCCCCATTCCCTCCCCACTAACCTGCTTTCCAGCTTTGTTCTCCTGTGCAGGACAGTAGAAGAAGACCCAGCCAATCAGCTGGGACTTGGAAAGCAGAGACTGGATGGGGGCGAGGCCAGCCAGAGATGGTATTTACTGGTTCTCTGAACTACTCAAAATTTCCCCTACCAGTTCTCTAGTTAGAATCGGCTGAATACCGTCTCTGAAATCCCTCTCAGATGGCTGCTTGGAGCCATTGACCAACTCCTCTTCAGATTTGCCTGGAACTACCATATTTTCAGAGTATAAGACGCACCCCCCCCCAAAAGATAGTGGAAATGTTGGTGCGTCTTATACACCGAATACAGCCCTTTTTTGGCCTCCTGAAGCCTCGCTCCTGCATCCCATTTTTGCAAAAAAGGGCTATTTTCCCCAAATATGGAGGCGTTTTTGCCTCCCCCCAGCAGCACTCTGCAGGCTTCAGCAGGGCTGGAGGAAGGCAAAAACACCTCCGTTTTGGTGAAAAATGGCCCATTTTCCACCCGTTTTCCACAAAAATGGGGGTGTTTTTGCCTTCCCCCATCCCTGCTGAAGCCTGCAGAGTGCTGCTGGGGGCTGGGGGGAGGCAAAAAGCCTGCAGAGTGCTCCTGGGAGACGGGAGGACAAAAACGTTTTTTTTCTTACTTACCTCTTCGAAATCTTGGTGCATCTTATACACCAGTGCGTCTTATAGTCCGAAAAATATGGTAATTCATCCTCCCGCGAGCTGAACATCTGAAGAGGTGTCTGGGGAAGCATCCAGAGGGAGTCATCTCATATCCCAGGTGGGTAACAAATATGAAACCAAACTGCCCTGGAAACAGAGAGAGGCAGAAACCTCATCTTTAGAGCAGTCCGCCAACTTAATCCACACTGAATTGTGAAATGAATGTTTCCTGCTGGGGACATGTGGCTAGGCTTTTTAAAGTGCTCTCAAACGCCTGAAGTTCCCGAAGCACTTTGGGAAATGAGATTCAGAGCCTCTGGTGTCACCCCAAGAAAAAGGACTCGAGGATTGAAGGACAATCAGTCTGCATGTAATTTCTTCCCTCTTCTGGCTCTTCCCGGCTAATCATCGATCTCGCCATTGTCGGTTGTGGTTACGGAGAGCGAGTCCATCTAGCATCCGGTGATCTGCGGCCTCCTTCAGAGTAAGGCTGGTCTCCAGATTTGCTCTATCTTTCTTTTTTGGCAGACTTTCCCTGCTGAGCAGGTAGATGGTGTTTTTTTTTTAAAGGGGCAGGTTGACTTGACAACTTCTTAAGTTTCTCTCCTCGATGGTCCCAAAGGTGCTTTTTTCAAGAGGAAACTGGACTTTTTTTCCCCCCCCATGAAGACATTTCACTTCTCATCCAAGAAGCTTCTTCAGCTCTGACTGAATTTGGGTGCTTGGTCATTGGCACATATTTATAACGGTTGCAACGTCCCGGGGTGAATTTCACGGACTCAGGGTTGATTCCATGTTCAAGAAGATACTACAGAAGAAAAAGAGATTGAAAAAGAAAAATACTTAGGTTATTGTATTGGGATTTATAGTGACCCACCAAAAGGAGACAAGGGGGAAGTCCCCCCCCAAAAGGGGAAATTAAACAGCAAAGGTGGGATTAATGGGGAAAGACTGGGGAAGAAATTGGGGAGAGGCACCAAAACAATAGAATTAAAAAGGAAAAAAAAAAGATTGTGAAGAAAAAAATATAGAAATTACAAGAACAAGAAAAAGTTAGGCGAATGGGTGGAGAGAAGAGAATATAAGAGAAGTGAAGTTTCCTGAGAGACTAAGAGAAAATGGTTGAAAGGAGGAAAGAAGGAAAAGGACTTAATGGCCAAAGTCCTTCCCTTCATGACTCTGCAACAGTTGAGTGTGACTTAACAACTGCCCTGCTTAGCAGTGGAAATCCTGGTCCACGTTTCGATGACCGAGGCTTCCCCAGCAGCATGATAAGCCCCTTTTATTGAATTTACAGTGAATTCCTCTCCAGCAAAGTCTTTCCTCTCCCTCAGTCTTTCAAGATAGTTCACAATGACCGACCTTGATCAGGCTTGGAAAGTGGCCAGGCCGAGATCTTTCAGACTCTGCCACAATACTTAGCAAGAATGCGGGAATGAACTATTTGACTCCTGCAAACTCCACTCCCCTTTCGTCCCTCTTTTATTTCCTGTGGGAGGGGCCATTCACTGTCCACCTGTGGCCTTAATCCCAAGTCGACCCCTGTTCTTTAGGTATTCCCTTCGTCTGGCAACTCTGCGCATGTGCACAGTGGGAACAGGCTCCAGCTGTTCTTCTGCCTCACTGATGTCCGACTCCGAAGGCAGCTGATAACTGTCGGATGGCTCTGGCCCCCTCTCTGCCTCCGACACAGAGCCCTCATCTGAGCCTTCCCTGGACTCCAGGACTGGCCCAGGTTCCTCCCCAACCTCCTCACTGTCCGAATCTGCTGCCAGCTCCTCTGGCCACTGGTGGGCCACAACAACAAGCTCAGGATTACCTATATTTGAGTGGAGTCATACCCACTTTGAATCTCAAATAATTTGAACTGAAGCAGAGTTGATTCATGCTGGTTAACTGTCAAGAGTCTAGCCCGAATTTTGAAAAACTTTCCGAAGAGCTCCAAGTTGGATCCAGTCCACGTTGATGGAATTGGGCTATGATTCAGATGTCTCTCAGACTGCTTGGAATCTGCCCAGTTTAGTTAAGAATTTGGAAGTTGACCAACTCCGAAGCACGACGGAGTGCTAAAGTTGGATTCTGCGCATGCATCCCTGGGAGATAACATCCAGCAGAATCAAATCTAGGTTTATACCATTCTGTGCGGTCCATTTTCCTGGCTTTTAAGCATAGAGGTATTTATGGCACGAAAGTCTCCTTCCGTCTTTAATCTGGCTTCCTTTTTTTTTTGTTGTCCAAAAATCAAGCAAAACTTTATGGCACTTTCATTTGTTCTGCAGCTGGTGTGACAATTTTGTGCCTCTGCAGATCTAAAGGGATTTATGCATTTTATAATGATGGAAAAATACTTGGGTGGATAAAAATCAACAATTTCTCTAATTTCTTTTTTTTTAAAGTGGATTTTTTAAATTTTTAAATCGGATTTCTTTTTTATTATCAAGTTTATTTTAATGATAATTGCTTTTGGAATAAAAATCTATTTAAAGATAGCTTTCTATTTAAGATACATTAATCATTTGGTTTATTCAGCATGAAATGGGGCTTAGTTACGTAGCACAAGGCTGTATATTGTGCAATATTTACATTTTGGGTAAACCCATTGAATGAATCTACACTTTGCAAGCTGAGATAACCTGCACTGCATGGTTCACACAATCTCACAGCAGACCTGACAGTTGCTCTTTAGCAATTATGATTTAAACCGAGTTGATTTAAATCAGGCCTTTTTACTGGTGATTTAAACCATGATTTAAGTCGTGATTTGAACCATGATATAAGTTGTGATTTGAATCAGCGAAGGCTGCAGAGAACACAGTCAATATGATTTCTGTGTTTCTTGACTGGACCTGGCTACTTTAATCACACTGCCAATCAAAAGTGTGTATAGTCAAGGCTGTGGTTTTCCCTGTTGCAATGGATGGCTGTGAAAGTTGGACCATAAGGAAGGCTGAGCGCCAAAGAATGGAGGCCTTTGAACTCTGGTGCTGGAGAAGAAGACTCCTGCATTGAGTCCCTTGGACTGCAAGGCCATCCAACCGGTCAGTCCCAGAGGAGATCAACCCTGACTGTTCTTTAGAAGGCCAGATCCTGAAGAGGAAACTCAAAGACTTTGGCCACCTAAGGAGAAGGAAGGAGGACTCCCTGGAGAAGAGCCTCATGCTGGGAACGATGGAGGGCAAAAGAAGAAGGGGACGGCAGAGAAGGAGGGGGCTGGATGGAGTCACCGAAGCAGTCGGCCTGAGCTTAAATGGACTCCAGAGGATGGCAGAGGACAGGAAGGCCTGGAGGAACGTTCTCCATGGGGTCGCGATGGGTCGGACACGACTTTGCAACAAACAACAACAAAGCATTGTTTGTTTAAGATGTGTTCTGGGCTGCTGTTCAGCTGATGAATCAATGCATAACATAACACAAAGCACTATTTAAGCAAAATGACTCACAGGCCCAAAAGACAAAACAGAGTGATAGATATTTTAAGTTGAAGGAAGTTAAGCCAGAGTCCTCCAAAAAGAAGCTGCCAACAAACACTTTAACGCTCTTAAGACACAATTACAAGTATGATCAAGCAACACTTAGTGTTTTGTCCTTTCTAACCCAAACGTATTTTGCATACACAGTAGAGAGTTTGAGGTTCATAAGATTTGCCTCCTGCCTCATTCATGAAAAGCTGAGAGGCCTCTGGTTCGAACCTCAGCACCCATGCCAAAATGCTAAACTGGCATTTAGTGAGATCTATCTGACAATTTCAAAGTAGTTCTTTGCTTCTGCCACTCATTGAATATAGTGTAATATCAGAATAGAGCTGGATGGGACCTTGGAGGTCTTCTAGTCTAACCCCCTGATCAGGCAGGAGACCCTAGACCCTTTCAGACAAATCGCTCTCCAACATCATCTTTAAAACCTCCAGGGATGGAGCGCCCACAACTTCTGGTGGCAAGTTGTTCCACTCGTTAACTGTTCTCACTGTGAGGAAATTTCTCCTTAGTTCTAAGTTGCTTCTCTCCTTGATGAGTTTCTGCCCATTGCTTCATGTCCTGCCCTCAGGTGTTTTGGAGAATAATGTGATCCTTTAGAATAGAATAGAGCTGGAAGGGACCTTGGAGGTCTTCTAGTCTAACCCCCTGCTCAGGCAGGAGATCCTAGACCCTTTCAGACAAATGGCTCTCCAATCTCTTCTTAAAAACCTCCACTTCTGGTGGCAAGTTGTTCCACTGGTTAAGTATTCCCATTGTCAGGAAATTTCTCCTTATTTCTAGGTTGTTTCTCTCCTTGTTTCGTTTCCATCCGTTGCTTCTTGTTCTACCCTCAGGTGCCTTGAAGAATAGTTTGACTCCCTCTTCTTTGTGGCAGCCCCTGAGATATTGGAAGACTGCTATCATGTCTCCCCTAGTCCTTCTTTCTCTTAAGCTAAACATACCCAGTTCCTGCAACCGTTCTTCGTATGTTTTAGTCTCCAGTCCCCTAATCATCTTTGTTGCTCTTCTCTGCACTCTTTCTAGAGTCTCCACATCTTTTCTACATCGTGGCGACCAAAACTGAATGCAAATATTCCAAGTGTGGCCTTACCAAGGCATTATAAAGTGGTATTAACCCTTCACGTCATCTGGATGAAAGCTTTTGGTATCTTCTTCTACAAACTCTTTGCATCCAAAATTACTCGTTTTCTCGAGTCCCGAACATCATGAAGGCTATTCCAAATGGTCGTCTTTTTCCACATCAAGAAAATAAGCTGCTTTCTTGTTTCTCTGATTTATACTGTCGGTAGCATTTGAAGTATATTTAATATTACCCCTCAGGCCAACTCTTTTGAGATAAATCCACTTCGATCAAGACATATTACCTCAGCTAAAAGGTCAGTCCTGAATCAGGTTAGGTGAAAAGTGAAGGCAGAAAATTTGACTCGCCCAGCTGCAGGAGGAAAGGTGAGATATTATGTTCCCCACCAACCATTGAACTAAATCATCTTTGAAAAAGGATTAGGATGTTTATTGCAAGTCTGTTTATTGGGATAGTCTTAGTGGCTCAGTTGCAAATTTTCTTTTAAATTTTTTTGGTCTGAGAAAAGAGGGGAAATAATCCCAAAGTTAATTCATCCGGAGAAGATTGGTACAAACCTAGATTCCTGAATCTTCCCCATTGAAGTCAGTGATGCCTAACAATAGCAACTAGCACGTTACCAGAGGAGCTTACTCTCTTCTTAAAAACCTCCAGCGATGGAGCACTCACAACTTCTGGAGGCAAGTCGAACTCCTGACAATGGGCAGAGTTTGCCTGCAATACTGCACTCTAATCACTGTCCCTCCAGAGCTACTTATAAGATTAAAAAAGGAGGCAAACGAGGAGGAGGAGGTCGACAATTGCACCTCTTGGTCAGGATCGAACTCCTGGCAATGGGCAGAGTTTGCCTGCAGTACTGCACTCTTAACAACTGTGCTACCAGGACTATTTATAAGATTAAAAAAAGAAGCAGAGCAGGAGGAGGGGGAGGAGGGTAACAGCACTTAGACCTCCTTGGTCAGGATCAAACTCCTGGCAATGGGAAGAGTTTGCCTGCAATGTTGCACTCTAACCGCTACTTATAAGATTAAAAAGGGAGGCAAAAAGAGGAGGAGGGGGTCATCAATAGCACTTAGGCTTCCTTGAGCTGGTCAGGATCGAACTCCTGGCGATAGGCAGAGTTTGCCTGCAGTACTGCACTCTAACTACTGTGCCACTGGGGCTACTTATAAGTTTTTAAAAACGAGGCAAAAGGAAGAGGAGGAGGAAGAGGAGGAGGAGAAATAGCACTTAGACTTTCTTGGTCAGAATCAAACTCCTGGCAATGGGCAGAGTTTGCCTGCAATACTGCACTCTAACCACTGTGTCCCCCCAGGCTCCTAGTGGACCTGCACAAGGAAGTATCATGCAACGTTATTGCAGAATTCATTTTGTTCCTCTTTCCGGCCTCTGCATTTGTGCAGGAGAATACGCAGGGACTTGCACTCAATCCTATTGATTAAATATAAACCTAAGCTTCCTCCTCTATTGTAACTGTTGTATTCTTTGCATGGGAGATGGCCATTCTTAATTGACATGCCTTCCCCATCTGGGGAAGGAAATATTATTTTGGTTTTTGGCCTCTCTGGGTTTCTTACTTTCTTTCTTTCTTCCCTCCCAATTGCCTTGTAATCCTTGGTGGTGAATTGTACCGAGCAGTGATTTACAGTTTATAAATGTCTCTCTTAATTCCACATTATTTAGAAATCGATACTTAATTTGAATTGATTATGTTTCGAGGCCTTTAGATCTTTTATTAAGAAAAGGGCTGACTCTGTTCCTGGCAGCTGAACGTCAAGTTTCTCTTCTTAATGACTCACTGAAAGAATAAGGTAGAAAAAAGAAGGAAGGAAGGAAGGAAAGAAAGAGGGAGGGAGGAAGTACGAAAGGGAGGTAGTAAGGAAGAGGGAGGGAGGGATGGAAGGAAGGAAGAAGGGAGGAAGGAAAGGAAGAAGAAAAGAAACAGAAAGAAAGAAAAAGAAAAGAAAGGAGCAAGGGAGGAAGTAAGGAATGGAGGAAGTAAGGAAGAGGGAGGGTGGATGGGAGAAGGAAGGAAGGAAGGGACGGATGGATGAAAGGAAGGAAGAAAGGAGGAAAGAAAAAAGAAAGAAAGAAGGAAAGAGAAAGAAAGAAAAGAAAAAGAAAAGAGAAAGAAGGGAGGAAGGAAGGAAGAGGGATGGAGGACGGGGGAAGGAAGGAAGGGCAATTAACCAGTGGAAGAGCTTGCCTTCAGAAGTTGTAGATACTCCAACACTGGAGGTTTTTAAGAAGAGATTGGATAGCTATATCGGAACGTATATAGGGTTTCGTGCCCAAGCAGAGGGTTGGACTAGAAGACCTCCAAGGTCCCTTCCAACTCTGTTATTCTGCAGTAAATCCAACGTTTCCTTCCGCAGGATGTCCCAGGAATAACATAGCTTGCACGATTCTGATCTTTGTGGATAGAAAGACCTCTTGGCATCTGGATATATGTTCCAAGGGCTTCATGGCTTTTCTGCCAGCTGTTGTGGCCCACCAGTGGAGCTGGCAGCAGATTCGGGCAGTGAGGAGGTTGGGGAGGAACCTGGGCCAGTCCTGGAGTCTGGGGAAGGCTCAGATGAGGGCTCTGTGTCGGAGGCAGAGAGGGGGCCAGAGCCGTATGCCGGTTATCAGCTGCCTTCAGAGTCAGACATCAGTGGGGCAGAAGAACAGCTGGAGCCTGTTCCCAGTGTGCGCATGCGCAGAGCTGCCAGATGAAGGGAAGAGCTAAAGAACAGGGGTCAACTTGGGAGTAAGGCCAGAGGTGGGCGATGAATGGCCCCTCCCAGAGGAAATAAAAGAGGAGCGAAAGGGGAGTGGAGTTTGCAGGAGACCATTAGTTCACTTCATTGGTTTGGGACTCTCCGAGATTCCTTGCCAAGTTCTGCAGAGATCAGCCTGGCAGCTCTCCAAGCCAGAGAAGGTCTGTGACTGTAAATCCTCCCTTGAAAGACTTTGCTGGATGTGAAGGAGTAGAATTCACAGTCAATGAATAAAAGGGGTTTTTGTTGGGACAAGGAGTTTACTTCATGCTCTTGGGAAGCCTCGGCCAGAACACATGCGCTAATGTGCAACATATTTCTTAAGTGCTTGTTCCTGACTGTTGTGGATTGATCCTAAAAGCCAGCACCTATCCATCCCTTCCACATCTTCATTTTCAATATAAATTGCTTTACAAATTGTTGTTAGTGTTATTTGGAATTATTAATTGCCACGATATTCCCAATTTCTCAATGGAGTATCGGATGGATGTGTAAGTAGTTATCAGATCCTATCCTCAGCACAGGTGTATGATATGAAGTTTAAGAAAATGGGATTTCCTATTTTTAAGAAAACTGGATTTCTTATTTTTAAGAAAACTGGATTTCCTATTTTTAAGAAAACTGGATTTCTTATTTTACAGATGTTTCAATGTTGACTAAGGGGAAAAAAAACCATAACGATGCTGGAAATGCTTATTTAGAGAAGAAATAGGCTTACATAATTAAATATGATTTTAATTATACATGCAAATTTTTTATGCTTCTTTTCAAATGTAGATTACCCGAGGAAGGAATGGATTTATGGATGAGTTTATGGGTAAATACATCGCAAAGACAAACAGGCTGGGAATAGATTTATCAGGAATGTTTAATCCGGACCTCCCTGCTCAAATTCCACACACTGTTTGCCAAGTTCACCTGACTCAAATATTGATTGGTAAATAATCGCAAAGTATTGAATCCATTCGGCGGAATTAATGGGAATTAATTAATGGGAATTAATGGGATTTTTGAATGCAAACCAGCGAGAGGAATATGCATTCCTTACCAATAATATATTTTCTTTGGAAGTAGGCAAAGCAAAAAGGAAGAACTCCATGTAGGTGTCCTAATTCACATTGCCTGAACATCAGAAAACGCACAGCAAGTGAACAGGAAATGCAGCAACGTAGATACAGGTGGTCCTTGAGTTACGATGGCTCGTTTAGGGACCGTTTGAAGTTACAACGGTGCTGGAAAAAAAGTGACTTGCGGCTGTTTCTTTGCGACTGTTGTAGCACCCCAAAAGTTACGTGAATAAATATAGCACATCACAACCTTTATTGTCACTGTACATCGTGTAGACACCGAAATTGGTGATTCGGCTAATTGAAAATTCGGATGCTTGGCAGCTGACTCGCATTTATGACGGTTGCAATGTCCCAGTGTGTGTGTGTGTGTGTGTGTGTGCGGTCCATGCGATCCCCTCTTGTGACCTTCTGACAAGCAAACCCAATGGGAAAGCCAGATTCACTTAACAAGTGGGTGGCCAATTTAAAAATGCCAGTGAGTCACTTAACAACCAGGGCAAGAAAAGTCGTAAAACGAGGCAATTAACAATGACCTCACTTAACAACATAAATTTTGGGCTCATTTGTTGCCGTAAGATGAGGAGCATCTATGTGCATTTTGTACTTTTTAAAAATTAGGCCTGGCCATGGTTTAAATTTTTGAAGATAGAATGTTAGGATGGGAAGGGACCTTGGAGGTCTTCTAGCCCAACCCCTTGCTCAAAGAGGAGATCCTGTATCATTCCGGACTCTTATTGTTTATTTTTAATATTGGCTGCTGCATAATTCCTAGGGATGTTATAGTGATGGGATCATCCTCTTTTAATGGACCCATCATCCCTTTCAGTGTGGGGTCTGGGTAACTGAATGGAACTGAGTGTTTACTGGCCAGATGCCCTTCCCTGTCGCCAATATGGAGTTTTGTTCGGCAGATATATTCTCAGTGTGCCCAGAGAGAGAAATATCTGCCTCTACCTAGGATCGAATTCACAACCTCGTCATGGGGAGGCGAGAGTTCCACCCCCAGGCCACTGCACCAGTCTTCTTAGTGATGAAAATGATAATCAATCAATCAGTCAATCAGAGTTGGGCTGGAAGGGACCTTAGAGGTCTTCTAGTCCAACCCTTTGCTCAGACAGAAGACCCTAAACCACCTCAGACAAATGATTGTGCAATCTCTTCTTAAAAACCTCCAGTGATGAACCACCTACAACTTCTGGTGGCAAGCCGTTCCACTGGTTAATTGTCCTCAATGTTAGGAAGTTTCTCCTCACTTCCAGGTTGCTTCTCTTCTTGATCAATTTCCACCCATCACTTCTTCTCCTGCTTTCTGGTGCTTTGGAAAATAAGCTGACCCCCTCGTCTTTGTGGCAGCCCCTCAAATACTGGAAGATATCATGTCACCCCTACTAATTTTTTTCTTAAGGACTACCCAAACTTAAATCCCGCAACCGTTCTTTGTTTCCAGGCCTTTAATCATCTTAGTTCTTCTCTTCTCTGCATTTTTTCCAAAGTCTCAACATCTTTTTTGTAATGTGGTGACCTTGATTGAATGCAGTAGCTCGAACTAGAGTCTGTTGTCTTTCTAAGTCATATAATACATGTGGGTGTATACATAATTTTGTTTGTATGCATCAAATGTAGATTGCCCGAGGGAAATGCATGCATCTATGCTTCTATGCATCTATCTGTCTGTCTGTCTGCCTGCCTGCCTGCCTGCCTGCCTACATCTATCTCTGTGTATCTATTTATCTGCCTGCCTGCCTGCCTGCCTGCCTGCCTGCCTGCCTGCCTGCCTGCCTGCCTGCCTGCCTATCTATCTATCTATCTATCTATCTATCTATCTATCTATCTATCTATCTATCTATCTATCTATCTATCTATCTATCTATCCATGCATCCATCCATCTTCTTTTCTTTCTTTCTTTCTTTCTTTCTTTCTTTCTTTCTTTCTTTCTTTCTTTCTTTCTTTCTTTCTTTCTTTCTCTTCTATCCATCTTCTATCTACCTACCTACCTACCTACCTACCTACCTACCTACCTACCTACCTATCCATCTTCTCTCTATCTCTATTTCTCTCTCTATTTCTCTCTCTCTCTCTCTCTCTCTCTCTCTCTCTCTCTCTCTCTCTCTCTCTCTCTCGTCATGGTTATGTAGTGTACACTGGAGATGGTGACTCTTTGTGTGTTGTACGCAATGCAATTTCATTTTAATGTATGGCCGATTAGCATAGGTTCAAGGTGACCATAAACTTATTAGACTATTCCATTCTAACAGAAGAGTTGAAAGGGACCTTGGAGGTCTTCTAGTCCAACCCCCTCTGCCCAAGCAAGAGATCAGGCATGGCCTTGCTCAGGCTTTGTAAAGCTATAGTAATACTTCACGTTATTTTGATTCTCCCTCTCTGTTTGGGCAGGGTTTTGCCCCTTGTGGAAAAACTCAAGTTGCAATGGCAGGGAGGGTGAGGCGAAGGGGGCATTTCCATGCCTTGTTCTCTCACACTGTTCTTGCATGGCTCCCAGTGAGCGGGAGAAAAAAGAGGAAGCGATGGCTCTTCCGTCTAGGTTACAACTCAATTACAACTGCTTATGAAGCAGTAAAAAAATAAGCCGTCTTAACTTTTTGACTGCAGTGACTCTCTGGACGTCCACGGCTCAAGGTTACTGTTATGCCTCAAAAAGCACGCCGGAGAAATTGATTCCCCCAGCATTTCCTGCTTGAGCGAACGTGGCGAGCGTCAGATGGCATACAAAATAAACGAAAGAAATAATAATAATAAATACCGTAGTAGGTTCAGAAAGTCCTTCTTGCAAATTTCCATGGCTTGGTGCCTTCCCAGAGGGGTTGGGCCCCCTCGTCACAATCAGAGGTGTTTTCACATAATTGTACCACTGTGCACCAAAAGTGTGTGCATGCTCTTTGCTCGCATGTGAGGCTTGCACACATGTGCGTGACTCAGAAAACGTGGCTAAATAGGACAGCATAGCACCAGGGCGAGTAGGCGGGCCCATGTGCAAGGTTCGCTCAAACGTGTCCAAACTGGCTGAAAAACGCCACTCGTCTGAATATTACACCAGTGGCCCTCCCGTTGTACCTTGCAGGGAGTGTTCGACATAACGGCCCCAATTGAGCTCTGCATTTCTGTGGCTAAAGTGAGACGGTTATTAAGTGAGTTTGGTCCCATTTTATGAGCTTATGTTTGTTAAGTGATTCAGTGAATCTGGCTTTCCAGTAGTAGAAGTTGAGAAAAGGGAGCAGGGTAATAGTAATACAGCCCTAATATAGGGGTAAATATATAGAGTGGGGAATGGAAGTATTTATGATCCTTCAATCATTTATAAACCTCCAAGTGGCCTCAACAACTCTCCAAAAGGATGCAAATAACCAGCCATCTGCAAGGACTATAAATCCTTCCGTTCTACGCCATCCAATCAGAGCTTTTGAAGAAGCTTTTGGGATGAGAAGCGAAACGTCTTCTCAAAGAAAAAAAACACCAGAAAGTCCAATTGAAAAAAAAAAGCACCTTTGGGACACCCATGACCTGGGTGACGGATGTATGACCTCCATAGATATTCATTATTCACTGCTTCTGCCTATTCCACACGGTTCATTACAAGAGCAGAAAGGAAGATGCCTACGGATCTCCTTTCAACTAGCCTTCAGCATGCTTGAAAGCATGGCTCACTCTGTTCTGACCTAGGCTTCCCGAGAAAGCATAAATCACAATCTTAGCCCCCAAAACCCTCTTTTATTTATACGGCTGTGAATTATGGTCATTCACAGCCCACAAGGCTACACAAACAGTCTGTGAAGATTCTGACAGATGTCTGCTCGAGTTGCCACAGTCTTTCAGGGGAATGTTGATAAAGACCCATCTTATCTCCCTTGGAATGCTGCCAAAGACCTAATTGCCAAATTCAGAGCAAGGCTAAACTTAGCACAGAGTCAAACAGAACTTTTCAAAGCTTGAACCTACCAGATGAACTAATTGCTTCCTGCAAAAGCTCACTTCTCCGTTCGCTCCTCTTTTATGTCTTACGGGAGGGGCCAATCATCTCCAAGCCTCACTCACGAGTTGACCCTGTTTCCTTAGTTGTTCTTGCCTTCTGGCAACTCTGCGCATGCGCACACTGGGAACAGGCTCTCACTGTTCTTCTGCCTTGCCGATGTCAGACTCCGGAGGCAGCAAATAACTATCAGATGGCCTTGGCCCCCTCTCTGCCTTTGATGCAGAGCCCTCATCACAGCTTCCCTCAGCCCCCAGGAGTGGCCCATGTTCCTCCCCAGCCTCCTCACTGTCGGACTCTGCTGCCAGCTCTGCTGGCCACTGGCAGGCCACAGCACACTCGTATTTGTCGTGCTAAGCATAAAGGAAGATGATGGAGCTTCTCCTACGTGACTCTTAACTCGATCAGAGATCTTGAAAATTGTCACGACGAATATAGACAATGCTCCTCCCAAAAGCAAAAGAGAGAGAGAGAGAGAAAAAAAAGCTTTATTCCAAATTAGATCCTCTAATCTGATATTTCTTATGCTGGCAGGCAACAGCTTGCTGAGTTTTCAGGCAGATTTTTTTAAAAAAATCTTTCCTAGAGATAAAATCTGAGGTCTGTCTTTCCTTAGAAATTACAGGAATTGAAGCTATCTGCTGCAACTGGGCTACTAAACCACGGAGTTTTCTATGACCTCAAAATATTGTTTCTTAAGTCGGGATCTTTGTTCAGGATTAACAGTGACTGACCCTCTACTCACAGCAGTGGTATATTTTTAAAAACATTTTAGAAGGAAAGAAATAGGCAAGACAGTATTAAAAATGTAGTAGAAGGGAAAAGTTTCCATGTTGTGTCCAACTTAATTTTTTTAACCAGGGTTGACCATACTATGCGCTGGATGTAATTCCATTTGTAACCACTCCCAAAAATGATTAGGGAACTGGAGGCCAAAACTAGTCTAGGGAAGACAAGGACCAGGGGAGACAGGATAACAGTCTTCCAATATTTGAGGGGCTGCCACAGAGAGGAGGGGGTCAAGCTATTTTCCAAGGCACCTGAAGGCCAGACAAGGAATAATGGATGGAAATTGATCCAGGAGAGATTAAACCTGGAAATAAGGAGGAATTTTCTGACCATGAGAGCAATGAACCAATGGAACAGAAGTTGCCTTCAGAAGTTGTGGGAGCTTCATCCCTGGAGGCTTTCAAGAAGAGATTGGACAGCCATCTGTCAGAAATGGTGTAGGGTCTCCTGCTTGGGCAGGGGGTTGGACTAGATGACCTACAAGGTCCCTCCCAACTCTATTAATCTGTTAAACTCTGAAACGTAAGGAATGATGCTCATCTCTGTTTTTTGGCCAAGTTGTCTGAAGACAATTTCCATGGTCATGTGAGCAACATGGCTATAGGCCAAAGGCTCACAGAACGTTGTTATCTTCCCACCAAAGTGGTACCTATTTATCTACTCGCATTTGCATGGTTTCGAACTGCTAAATTACCAGAAGCTGGAGCAAGGAACAGGAGCTCACCCCGTCTCACAGAACTCTGGCCTCGAAACCGGGCTGTTCAGCATTTTTAACCGCTGAGCCATCACGCACTCAACCGTATCACATAACTTCGGAATTAATCATCATTTTATAAAATGGAGAAAGAAAGAAAAATATGTAATATTATTTAGGAATGTATGATGAACTTTGCAAGTACATCATACCTGCAAGAAGCTAAGAAATTACTTTTTTTTTAAAAAAAAAAGTGCTTAATTTCTTATCCTATAGCTTATTTTAAATTGGAAACGTGAAATGTTGATCAGTTATTTTAAGGTGTGTCTTTTAGACGTATCTACATAAATATTCATAGAATGTTCATAATTGAATAATGAAATAATGAAATTGAATAATATGAAAAAAATGTTCCGGCGGCAACGATCCACCTTGGCCCCTTGGTTTACCGAGGAACTAAGGGTGATGAAATGCCGCAAGAGACGTCTAGAGAGTCGTTGGAGATCCTCTCGCTCCGAATTTGACCGAACACAGGTACGAGCCCATTTAAGGACGTACCTTGTGCCATTGAGAGCGGCCAAACGCCAATATTGTGCCACTCTCATTGCATCCGCGGAGAACCGCCCTGCCGCCCTGTTTCGGGTGTCCCGCTCCCTCTTGTTTCAGAGGCCGCGGGAGGCCCCTCTACAGGGCAGGGCAGAGGAATTTGGTAAATATCTGCAGGATAAAATCGCTCAAATCCGGAGAGACTGGGTTCCTGTCAGTGATCCAGTGGAGACTCCCATGGCGAGTCTTGAGGTTTCGATCTGGGAGGAGTTTGACTTGGTTGCCATCGAGGATTTGGACAGATTGCGTGGACGACTGCGACCCACCACATGTTTATTGGACCCGTGTCCCTCCTGGCTTGTACTGGCATCCTGGGAGGTTACTGGCTCCTGGGCCTAGTGAATGCTTCGTTGGGCGAGGGGTCTCTCCCGGCCGCCTTGAAAGAGGCGGTGGTGAGACCCTTGCTCAAGAAGCCTTCCCTGGACCCTTTGGAGCTGGCCAATTATCGTCCTGTCTCCAACCTTCCCTTTTTGGCGAAGGTTGTAGAGAGTGTAGTGGCCCACCAGTTCCCACGACATCTGGAGGAAAATGATTATCTAGACCCACGCCAGTCCGGCTTCTGCCCCGGTCACAGCACGGAGACGGCCTTGGTCGCGTTGGTGGATGATCTCTGGAGGGCCAGAGATAGAGGTTGTTCCTCTATCCTGGTCCTATTAGATCTCTCGGCGGCTTTTGATACCATCGACCATGGTATCCTGCTGCGCCGGCTGGAGGGGTTGGGGGTCCGGGGCACCGTCTTGCGGTGGTTCGGCTCCTACCTTTCTGACCGGACGCAGCGTGTGTTGACAGGAGAAGAGAGGTCGACCCTACGCCCCCTTACTTGTGGGGTGCCACAGGGGTCGGTCCTCTCGCCACTCCTGTTCAACACATACATGAAGCCGCTGGGTGAGATCATCCGTGGCTTCAGGGTGGGATACCATCTGTACGCTGATGATACTCAGCTGTACTTTTCCACCCCGAACCACCCCAACGAGGCCATCGAAGTGATGTCCCGGTGTGTGGAAGCCGTACGGATCTGGATGGATGACAACCGACTCAAACTCAACCCTTCCAAGACGGAGTGGCTGTGGGTACCAGCCCCCCGGTTCAGCCAATTAATTCCATCATTGGCCATTGGGGGCATTCATCTTGCCCCCGTGGAGCGGGCGCGCAATTTGGGCGTCCTCCTTGATGCCCGGCTGTCCATGGATGACCATGTGACAGCCGTGGCAAGGGGGGCGTTCCACCAGGTTCGCCTGGTGCGCCAATTGCACCCCCTACTGGACCGGGACGCTTTGCGCACAGTCACTCATGCGCTGGTGACGTCTCGCTTGGACTACTGTAACGCTCTCTACATGGGGCTTCCCTTGAAATGCACCCGGAGGCTACAGTTGGTCCAGAACGCAGCCGCGCGGGTAATTATGGGGAGTACTAGGTACTCCCATGTGACACCGCTCCTGCGCGAGCTGCACTGGCTTCCTGTGGTCTATCGGGTGCGTTTCAAGGTTTTGATAACTATCTTTAAAGCGCTCCATGGCTTAGGACCTAGTTACTTGCGGGATCGTATTCTGCCCCATACATCCCTGCGACCAATTCGCTCTCACAGAGAGGGGCTCCTCCAGGTGCCGTCCGCTAGACAATGTCGTGGGGCGGCGCCTAGGAGTAGAGCCTTCTCTGTGGCGGGCCCAGCCCTGTGGAATGACCTCCCTCCGGATATTAGGAATACCTCTGACCTCCGCTCCTTCCGTATTAAGCTTAAGACCCACCTATTCCAAGCAGCTGGCCTGGCTCAACTTTGATCTAACCATATCGCTCCTGACGGGTTTTTAACTGAGTATTTTAATTATATTTAATTTTTAGGGGGTTTTAAATACTGTATTTTAATTGTTTTTTTTTTTTTTAATCAGCCGACCTCCTCCTTGTGTATGTTTCAGTGTATGTCTTTGTTATATGTTTGTTTTGTTCACATATTTATTTCATATGTCTCATTGTACGCCGCCCCGAGTCCTTCGGGAGAGGGTGCGGCTAAGAAATAAATATATTATTATTATTATATTATAAATCTTGGGTTGAATTATCAACAATTGATTTTATTCTAAATGAATACAGAATAGACTCCAGCTCAGATTGTATTGTTGTAATCCACCAGTGGCCAGTGGAGCTGGCAGAAGATTCGGACAGTGAGGAGGCTGAGGAGGAACCTGGGCCAGTCCTGGAGTCTGGGGAAGGCTCTGATGAGGGCTCTGTGTTGGAGGCAGAGAGGGGGCCAGGGCCGTCTGACAGTTATCAGCTGCCTTCAGAGTCAGATATCAGTGGGGCAGAGGAACAGCTGGAGCCTGTTCCCAGTGTGCCAATGCGCAGAGTTGCCAGACGAAGGGAAGAGCTAAAGGACAGGGGTCGACCTGGGAGTAAGGCCGCAGGTGGACGGTGAATGGCCCCTCCCAGAGGGAACAAAAGAGGAGCGAAAGGGGAGTGGAGTTTGTAGGAAACAATTCATTTGGTCATTTGTTTCAGGAGTGTGAAGATCTGTCTGTGAATCTCAGAGTATCTATCTAGGAGACAATTAGTTCGCTTAATTGGTTTGTGACTCTCCGAGACTCTTTGCCGAGTTTTGCAGAGATCGGCCTGGCAGCTCTCCAAGCTAGATAAGGTCTGTGACTGTAAATCCTCCTTTGAAAGACTTTGCCGGCTATGAATGAAAAGAATTCACAGTAAATTAATAAAAGAGTTTTTTTGTTGGGACCAAGAGTTTCCTTCATGCTTTTGGGAAGCCTTGATTAAAACATGTGTAGCATCTTGTCCTTGGATGGGGCTCATTTTATGTCATTCTATATTTCACCACCCAAAACTGTGATGTATGCAGGATTTATGGACATTAATGGGAGCTATTTATCTGTAGACACTATTGCATATTTACTACTTTAACAAAAAATAACAATAAATGCATCTCATTCCCAGCAGAAAATTTACCAAAGAATAAATGTTTCCTTTACTTCACTCTTAGCCACGAGGATGGTTGCTTAAATATTATCTCATTTCCTCAGCACTTCATTATTTACCTATTTTAAAACGCCATAATTACTTTTCTTCTGAATTCTGCAAACAACAATAATGCCATTAAATTACTGAATTCATTTATGTTTAATTGTCCGCTCTGGTTTTCTTTTCTTTTTAATGTGCTCTTGAAAGGTATATCTGGTGACTGCTGGTTTTTCCCCATCAACGAGAGCAAATCTAAAGTTATATTAGGAAAATATATTATATGGGCCATACGCAGTCTCATTAATGTTATTTATTGTACGGTGAAACCTCATTAAAAAGGTATCCTGAATTTTTTTTTAAAAAAAAATGCATTAACCAGGAATGCTGTAAGAGAGAAATGGGTTTTATTGTATTGCTTTATCATGGGCAAAATGGCTACTGTGCTTTTCAACTTTTTTAAAGAAAAAAAATCCTGAAAAAAAATTCAGGTGTCTGTACCTGGGGTAAAGGGGGGAGAAAAAGCAATTAATCTCATAACTAATGTAACACCCCCCTCCCCATTATAACAAGCGGTCTAAAAGCTGTTTAGTTTCTTCCTTTATCTCAACCAGCCATTAATTCTTTGCTTTCTTCCCCACCAGCGGGAAGAAATGGCTTTTTTTCCCCCGACTTCTTTGCATCTTAAACACCCAATAATGTGCTTTTAGAGATCAGGGATGAGTGAAGCCCGAGGTTCAGAAGTCACAAATAGTCCAATTTAAGAAGCCACATCCCTCTAATGAGAGCCATAGATCCAAGGCTGCGTAAATATTGTTTGGGAGGCTGGAGAAAGGGCTGGTTGTTTGCAAAAGGAGAACAAAAGAAAGCATTTTGAGTTAGGCAAAGAGAAGAGTTAAATACTATTCCCCGTCAAGTGGATATTGCAGCCATTAATTAACTTATCATTCTTTGGCCTCCAGGTTGAATGAAATCCTCGTTAGCCTTTGAGCCTTGAATAGTTGGGCCCAAGTCCCCGCTCTTCCTTTTATTTCTCTCCCCTACCTTGACAGTTGGTCATTATCCAGAACTGACAAACTCGGTTTCTTTAGTATTTCACGAATCTTGGCTGTTGCGGCCCATCAGCGGTCAGTGGAACTGGCAGCAGATTCGGCCAGTGAGGAGGTTGGGGAGGAAACTGGGCCAGTCCTGGGGTCTGTGTGAGGCTCTGACGAGGGCTCTGTGTCGGCAGAGAGGGTTGCCAGGGCCGTCTGACAGTTGTCAGTTGCCTTCAGAGTCAGACATCAGTGAGGCAGAAGAACAGCTGGAGCCTGTTCCCAGCGTGCGCATGTGAAGAGTTGCCAGACGAAGGGAGCAGCTATAGAACAGGGGTCGACTTGGGAGTAAAGCCACAGGTGGACGATGAATGGTCCCTCACAGAGAAAATAAAAGAGGAACAAAAGGGGAGTGGAGTTTGCAGGAGACAATTCATTTGGTCATTTGTTTCGGGAGTGTGAAGATCTGTCCGTGAATCTCAGAGTATCTATCATCTTTCTATCTATCTATCTATCTATCTATCTATCTATCTATCTATCTATCTATCTATCTATCTATCTAATCTATCTATCTAACTATCATCTAACTATCATCTATCTATCATCTATCTATCTATCTATCTATCTATCTATCTATCTATCTATCTATCTATCTATCTATCTATCCATCCATCCATCCATCCATCCATCCATCCATCCATCCATGACATCCAATGGAAAGACAGAATGAAAAAACAAACAAACCAAAGAGCAAAAACAACAACAACCGAACAACAACAACAAAGGAGCAAACAAAAATGCCCTTAACTGCCCTGCTTAACCCCAGAGCCAGGAGTACCCCTGGATCTTTAGCCGCTTGAAAGAAGCCCTTTTAGGGGGGGGGGAGAACTGTGGGTCTCCCAGAGGTCCCATTCCACACAGCAGGCGTCATCTCCGAGAGGGAATGCTTCCTGGGTTGCAAAAGTTGAGCCGAGAAAGAAAAAAAGCCCATGCTCTAAATTCTAGCGGGGTTGGAGCCCCTGCTGGAAATTCTCGCGCTCCCTATTCCGAGCCTGAACCAACAGATTTGCAAAGTTAATAATGGCTTAAAGGTAGGGAGCTCCAGCAGAAGGTTTCTTGCTGGTGATTTGTGAGGAATTCGGCTCAAGGTATTTGGAAGTTTCGTGGCTGTTTTTGCACTGATAATGGGAATTAAAAAAAAATATTCATTAGCTTTTGTGAGTCTAGGCAGAGGATAAAGTGAGCAAAAAACGAGGTGGTTAAATGTCATTCGAAAACAAGCAAACAAACCACCAAAGATGCCAGGGATTTATGTACAAAAATGTGCAAGTGGGGGAAACTATTGCTTGGCATCTTCGGGATGAGAAGGAATGTCGAGTCCTTGGTGTTTCTCAGATTAACAGAATTGGAAGGGACCTTGCAGGTCATCTAGTCCAACCCCCTGCCCAAGCAGAAGACCCTCCTGATTGTGAGACGTGAGCTCCACCTCTAGGCTCTTTCGGTGCCCAGCTAGGTCCCCTGCCTTGAGCAGTAGGCTGGACTAGAAGACCTCTGAGGTCCCTTCCAGTCCTATGATTCTAAATTGGGATTGATTGTGGGATTGCTCTCTGTTTATATACAGGAGCTTAGCCTCCCAGTGTTGGTGAGGTATGATTTTTCTCTTTGGTAGTTCCTCGATTAGGCCATTGTTTTCCACTTGATTATTTGTCTGCTTTCAATCCCTGCTTATCAGGGTGTTGATTGCTGGAGAGGATATATACTGATCTTTTCATTTCCTTCTTAGATTTTATATTATCTCTTTTTTATGGTGGGTAGATATATGCTGTATATAATAAACAGGGAGCAAAACTCACACTCACTATCATGGATGATGTTGTTACCTAGTTGGGTAATGAAATGTCTGTAAGCCAACAAACAAGTTCAGAAAGCATTAAAAGAATCCACATTGAGCTACAGAGTTTTCATATGTCGGAAGGGAAGTCATCTTATACACCTGAGGCTTCCCGAGAGCCTGAAGCAAACTCCTGGTCCTGACAAAAACCCCTTTTATTAATTTACCGTGAATTCCTCTCATTCCCATCCAGCCAAGTCTTTCGAGGGAGGATTTACAGTCACAGACCTTATCTGGCTTGGAGAGCTGCCAGGCCGAGATCTGCAGAACTTGGCAAGGAGTCTCGGAGAGTCATGAACCAAATAAGCGAACTAATGGCCCCCTGCAAACTCCACTCCCCTTTCGCTCCTCTTTTATTTCCTCTGGGAGGGGCCATTCATCATCCACCTGTGGCTTCACTCCCAAGTCGGCCCCTGTTCTTTAGCTGTTCCCTTCGTCTGGCAGCTCTGCGCATGCGCATACTGGGAACAGGCTCCAGCTGTTCTTCTAACTCACTTGATCTCCGACTCCGAAGGCAGCTGATAACTGGCATACGGCTCTGGCCCCCTCTCTGCCTCCGACACAGAGCCATCATCAGAGCCTTCCCCAGACTACAGGACTGGCCCAGGATCCTCCCCAACCTCCTCACTGTCCGAATCTGCTGCCAATTCCACTGGTGGGCTACAAAATATAGATAGTCCTCGACTTATGACCACAAGATCCCAAGATTTCTGTTGTTAAGTGAGACAGTTGTTAAGTGAGTTTTGCCCTGTTTTATGAAACTCCTTGCCTCAGTCTGCTGCAGTTGATAAATTAGTAACCTGGTTGTTAAGTGAATCTTAATCCTGACAATCCTCCTGATTGTCAGGAGGTCGCAAAAGAGGATTAGAAGACCCCAGGACACTGCAACCATCATAAGTCCATGCCAGTTGCCAAGCGTTTGAATTTTCATCGTGCGACCGATGGGATGCTGCAGCAAAGTGTGAAAAACAGCCCCCAATCACTTTTTTTCAGTGCCATTGTAACTGAACCGTCACTAAATGAACGGTTGCATGTGGAGGACTTACCTGTACAGTCCAGGACTTCCACCTGGGCTCCCAGGTACGGAGAGGGCAGAATTCCGAGATGCTGTTAGATAAGACAAGTTCTTTTGTCTTTTCCTCTGGCCTCTGAACGTCTTGCTCGGGAGTAATTGAATCATCCGTGGGATGAAGCCGTAGCATGCGGCTGCGTCTTCGTGCATAAACAGTTTGTTTCACAACCTCTTGCGAATTTCAGTGACGATGCTCCGAGAAAGTTATTTCTCTGGCAAGGAAGTTATTTCAGATCTAATCATTGGGCCCAGGACCACGATATTCGATTACTTTCCCCACTGCCCGGGCTAATAGGAAATGACGGGATTGAATTATCTGGGTCACCGAGTGTTGTGGCCTGTCACAAGGGAATGGAGCTGGGAGGGAGGGAGGGAGGGAGGGAGGGAGGGAGAGAGAGAGAGAGAGACAGACAGACAGACAGACAACAGGCCCCACCTCTGGCTGATGAGGAAGAACAGCTGGGTCCAGTGCCTGACACATGAATGCGCAGAAGGCAGAGGAGAGGAGAGTAGTGGAAATCTATGGGCCGGTCCTTGGGCTGGAGGAGCCACCGCTACTAGCGAAGTCCCAAAGTCAGCCTCTGCTTTGCTGCTTGCTTTCGGCTGCCATTGAAATGGGGAGGGGGGAGATGTCATGGTATTTGGGAGGGGAAGCTTAAGCACAGGAGTGACTAAAGAAGGGAGTCATTTTCTCACCATTTACTGTGCATGCTGCAGATAGTGGAATTGCCGCCAAGGCCAACCGTCCGGCATACCAACCTGATGATGGGTTTTGAAGCTGCAGCCCACATGACACCTGTGGGGTGTCCGGATTGGACTGGGGGTTGGGGTTACTAGGGGGAGGGAGTTGGGTCACATATCGATATGTATGATTGTGCGTGCTTTTGCCTCAGATCTTGCTTTGCCTAGCTGCTTTCTACTCATCACCAGTAAAAGTACTCTTAATTCTGAAAAAATGGAGTTGAGTGGTTTCTTTCTTGGTTACTGATGGAGGCTGCCCTGAGACCCACCCTAGCTCTGGGAAGAAAAGGACAGATGTTCACACTCCTGGAATGAATTTAACAACCGAAATTGTTTCCTGCAAAAGCCCCCTCCCCTTTTGCTCCTCTTTTATTCCCCATGGGAGGGGCCATTCACCGTCCACCTGTGGCTTTACTCCCAAGTCGACCCTGATTTCTCAGCTGTTCTTTTCTTCTGGCAGCTCTGCGCATGTGCACACTGGGAACAGGCTCCAGCTGTTCCTCTGCCTCACTGATGTCTGACTCTGAAGGCAGCTGGTAACTGGCATAAGGTTCTGGCCCCCTCTCTGCCTCCGATGCAGAGCCCACGTCCGAGCCTTCCCCAGACTCCGGGACTGGCCCATCTTCCTCCCCAACCTCCTCACTGTCCGACTCTGCTGGCGGGCCACAAGGATTATCTACAAAATCTGATCATAAAAATAAAATTAATTTTGTTTACACTTGCGGAGGTCTTGCATTCAGGGAAGCCTCCTTGAGTAGCTGAGGTAAAGCTTGACATTTGATATAACCGGGTCACGGATGATTTAAGGGAGGCAAAACAATGTGATATTTGCATAGCGGCTGATGATAGACAACATTTGTTTATAAATCAATACGAGGACCTTTAATGCAAAAACACCGTATTCATGAAAATATATCCCAGTAAAAAAGAACATTTGTATTGGTTGAGGTTGCTATTATAGACGATGGGAGAACCAGAATTGAGCCTCCAGTTTTTGTTGCTAAGCAAGACATTTGTTAAGCGAGTTTTGCCCCATTTTATGACATTTTTGCCATCACCGGTATTTAAGTGAATCACACGCCGTTGTTAAGCGAGCAAGCTGCTTAACTGAACTTTTGGAACGCTGCAACGGTCATAAGTGTGAGAAACGGTCATAAGTCACTTTTTTCAGGGACGTTGTAACGTTGAAGAGTCACTAAATGAACTGTTGTAAGTTGACATCTGCCTGTAACTTAAAGTGGTGAAGATCTCCAACGCAAATCCTTCCTACTTTTCCCACAAGAAGAATTCTGAGGGAGAGAGTGATGGACACAAAATCACCCACTCGGCTTTCGTGCCTAAGGTGGGACTTGAACTCGCGATCTCCCTCTTTCTAGCCTGATGCCTTCATCACTAGGCCAAACTGGTTCTCCTGAATCCCTAGTTCTACATTCAAACTTTCAGAATGAGTTGTTAGATTAGGTAGTCCCAAAGGTGCATTTTCAGGAGGCAACTGGACTTTTTTTGGGGGTGGGGGAGGGGTTTGAAGATGTTTTGCTCCTCATCCAAGAAGCTTCTTCAGCTCTGACCGGAATCGCGGGGAAGGGAAGGATTGATTCTCCTTGCAGACAGCTGGTCATTTGCATCCTTTTTAGAGAGTCGTTGAGGCCACTTGGAGGTTTGTCTGTGTCCTCAGGGTCACCTGAGTGGTGCAAATGGTCCCTATTAGTCTGCAATTTTGAACGATGTGGGGGTAGGAATGGATTTCCAGAGGAAAAAACTGCAGACCACAGGAACCAGGAGATTCTGAGGACACACATAAACCACCAAGTGGCCTCAATGACCCTCTAAAAAGATGCAAATAACCAGCGATCTGCAAGGAATATAAATTCCCCACCATCTAGTCGGAGGTGAAGAAGCTTCTTGGATGAGAAGAGAAATGTCTTCAAAAGAAAAACAAAGTCAAGTTGCCTCCTGAAAAAAGCATCTTTGGGACAACCATGGATAGTTGGATGGATGATGGAGAATCTCCATAGACATAATCATTGCCTACTAAGTGAAGGAACAGTTTTGAAGGTGAACCTCAACGTTTTCACCACATTCTTCTCTTCTGCATGCCAAAGGAGGAGACTCACAATTTCCACATTTCATAAATATAAATTTAAATAGATATTAATTATTTGCTGTGGGAACAATATGGGTAAATATCATATTTTATGGCCAGATTCTGTGACCATAAGGCACATATTGGATTTCTTTTTTTAAAAAAAAATACTCAGATGGGAAGGCAAACATGAGTTTTAATTTATAAAGCGGTTAGAATATTCGCTCATTTAACTCAAAGGGTATTTATTGATTTCTTTTCCTCCTGATTTGATATTTTCTGACATTTTATAACACTCGATACTGATTTATATAAAAACCATGGCCTGCTTTATTCACCAGTCATTTGCAATTTTCTTTCCTACTAAATATAGCAAGCCTGTATATCCAATCTGTTAAGAAGTTCAGACTTAATGCGCAAAGAAATGACAGCCAGGAACTGATGGTGTTGAACTCAGAGAGAAGCGTAAACATTGTAGGCAGGACAGAATCAAGACAAAAGGACAAATTACAGATGGGTTGGATGGATGGATGGATGGAAGAAGGAAGGAGGGGAGGAAGGAAGGAAGGAAGATGAAAGAAGTTAGGAAGGGAGGGAGAGAGGAAGGAAGATGAAAGAAAAGGAAGCTAGCAATAGCAATAGCACTTAGACTTATATACTGCTTCACAGTGCTTTTACAGCCCCCTCTAAGTGGTTTACAGAGTCAGCCTTTTGCCCCCAACAATCTGGGTCCTCATTTTACCCACCTCGGAAGGACGGAAGGCTGAGTCAACCTTGAGCCTGGTGGGATTCGATCTGCCAAACTCCTGGCAGGAAGATGAAAGAAGGAAGTTAGGACGGAAGGACAGTAGGAAGGGAGGAAGGAAGATGAAAGAGAAGGAAGGAAGTTAAGAAGGGAGGGAGAGAGGGAGGAAGATGAAAGAGAAGGAAGTTGGGACAGTAGGAAGTTATGAAAAGGAGGAAGGAAGATGAAAGAAGGAAGGAAGTTAAGAAGGGAGGGAGAGAGGGAGGAAGATGAAAGAGAAGGAAGTTGGGACAGTAGGAAGTTATGAAAAGGAGGAAGGAAGATGAAAGAAGGAAGGAAGTTAAGAAGGGAGGGAGAGAGGGAGGAAGATGAAAGAGAAGGAAGTTGGGACAGTAGGACGTTATGATGTAAAGGAGGAAGGAAGATGAAAGAGAAGGAAGGAAGTTAGGAAGGGAGGGAGGGAAGGAGGGAGGAAGATGAAAGAGAAGGAAGTTGGGACAGAAGGAAGTTGGGAAGGGAAGGGAGGAAGGAAGATGGGAGAAGGGAGGGAGGGAGGACCATATTGGTGATTGGCTCAAAGTCACCGAGCTAGCTTTCAAGGCTAAGGCAGGACTAGAACTCACCGTCTCCTGGTGATTGGCCCAAAGTCACCCAGCCAGCTTTGAAGTCTAAAGCAGGACTAGAACTCACCGTCTCCCAGTTTCTAATTTGGTTCCTTAACCACACCTTTGGGCTTCGGCTTAGATTTAACCGAATCAGACAAGTCCACCAGCAAGCTATCAATTGGCAAAGGAGATCTTAAGATTAAACAAAGGGTTGAGTTTGTAACATCATATTTTGTGACGCTTAAGGTTTGAACTTCCGACTTTAGAGAGCCTGGCAACTTTCCCCTGTGCGCCCCCCCCAAAAAAACTATCTTTAGAATGGACCACCAAACTTCATTCCTCTTTTCTCATCCTTTCGACAGGAGCTTCTTAACGCTTTTCCAAGACAGCGCAAATGTATTCTGCATACGCTTTAGATAATTATAGAAAACGACTGTTTGAGCGTCTCTATTTCTGCAGGTCTGTATGTGTCTGTTTGAGTGATATATAAAATCTCTTAACTAATTAGACTTAAAACTTGATTTTTAGCAAGTAAGTGACAGCTTCCAAAAGTAGGAAATTGCCGTTTTCCTTCATAGGATGATTTTTTTAAAAAAATATCTTTTGCTCTGGGTTCTCACATTCCCAAAATAATTCTAACCTTCTCTTTCATTTTCCTTCCTCGCTTCCTAGCTTCCTTCCATCCTAACTTGCTTCTTTCATCTTCCTCCCCCTTTTCTCTCCCTCCTTCCCTAACTTTCTTCCTTCCTTCTCTTTCATCCTCCTTCCTCCCTCCCTAACTTCCTTCTATCCTAACTTCCTTCTTTCATCTTCCTCCCCCTTCTCTCTCCCTCCCTCCCTCCTAACTTCCTTCCTTCTTCCTCTTTCATCTTTCTTCCTCCCTTATTTCCTAACTTCCTTCCATCCTAACTTCCTTTCTTTCATCTTCCTCCCTCTCTCCCTCCCTCCCCCTTCTTAACTTCCTTCTCTTTCATCTTCCTTCCTCCCTTCCTATCTTCCTTCCATCCTAACTTCCTTATTTCATCTCCCTCCCCGCTCTCCCTCCCTCCCTTTCTAACTTCCTTCCTTCCCCCCTTACTTCCTAACTTCCTTCCATCCTAAGTTTCTTCTCTTTCATCTTCCTCCCTCCCTCTCTTCCTCCCTTCCTTCTTAACTTTCTTCCTTCTCTTTCATCTTCCTCCCTCCCTCCCTCCTTCCCTCCCTTCCTAACTTCCTTCTGTCCTAACTTCCTTCTCTTTCATCTTCCTCCCTCCCTCCCTCCCTCTCTCCCTTCCTTCCTCTCCTCCCTCCTCACATTCCAAAAATAATTTCAACCTTCAATGTGGTAAAAAAATGGTCTGGGGGTTTTTTGGTCAATAAATGTTTGCCATCTTACTCAATCTGCCAGGTTGTGTCGTTGGATGAGATACAAAGAAATGCAGAGACATACCTTGATTATTAAACGGAAAGAGAAATAAATTCCACCGAATCATACATTTGAATAATTGCTGAAATTGATTCTCATAAACCCTGTCTTGTTTCTTTTATTTAGTGAGCCTAGTTTAGTACTGTCAGGCACAAAGGATCAGGTTCCATTCATAAGGTGGTAGTATAGAAGGGGTTTCCCCCCCCCCCAAGAAAGTGTCAACAAAAGTTCAACATTGGCACCAGATGAGGGTCAACAGAACTCAGGAGTTGGAAAGCTTTGTGGACACACAAGAATGCTAAACTGATGATGCGTTTAATTCTGCCTTCCCAGTTCTGTCTTGCTCTTCTCCAGCAAGTAGTGGAGAAGTGTGCCAAGGTGCTACAGGTCATGTTTATTCTTCAATGAGCCATACTGCAAGCGCGCACATGCAAAATGTTTGTGTGCACTGAACCGACAGTAATGCTGCGAGCAACCAACCCCTGGTTCAGACCTCTCCCATTTAACATTTACATGGAGATGGACACTTTAACTTTGCCGATTTCTTCTGGATCAAGAACGTCTATAAATGAAGAAAGCATGGATTATTCACCGTCATCGTTGAGTGGGCAGAACGTTATTAACTGATTTTTTTTTGCAAGTAGCTCTTTGTAATATTTAACTGGAAGACTTGTTGGGTGAAAGAATGACCTACAGAATTTGGCATCATAAAATGTGATCAAGAATTGGTGTTTCCCCAAAATAGAATAGAGTAGAGTAGAGTAGAGTAGAGTAGAATGGAATATGGAAAGAGAACAGAACAGAATAAAAAATAGGAATAGAAAATAGGAATGGAATGGAATATAGAATTAGAAGAGAAGAGAATTCTTTATTGGCCAAGTGTGATTGGACACAGAAAGTATTTGTCTTTGGCGCATATGCTCTCTGTACATAAGGAGAATAAAAATATATTCATCAGGAACAAACAGATACAACACTTAGTGATAGTCAAGATTGCTAATAAGCTATCAAATCATACCAGGAAACAAATAAAAACAAAATAAATGGAAAGATACACAAGCAACAGGTTTATAGTCATAAGTGTGGAGAGATGGGTACTAGGAAGGAAGAGAAGAGTAATAGTAAGACATTCTTAGTAAATTATTGACTGTGTTGTGGGGATTAGTTGTTTAGCAGAGTGATGGCATTTGGGGGGAAACCATCCTTGTGTCTAGTTGTCTTGGTGTGCAGTGCTCTATAGCATCGTTTTGAGGGTAGGAGTTGAAACAATTTATGTCCAGGATGTGAGGAATCTGTAGATATTTTCCCAGCCCTCTTTGTGACTCTTGCAGTGTGCAGGTCCTCCATGGAAGGCAGGTTGGCCTTAATTGTTTTTTCTGCAGTTCTGATTCTCCTCTGAAGTCCGTGTCTGTCTTGTTGGGATGCAGAGCGAAACCAGACAGTGATGGAGGTGCAGAAGGCAATATATTGATAACAACTGCCTCTTAGTACAGAAACTAAGAAGCACAAACCAGAGCTTTTTGTTGAGTTGAGGGGAAGGTGGCCAAAAGAAACACCAAGTGTAAACTCAGAAGCTAGAAGAAAGCATTGCAGCATCCCTGTAATGGCAGATGATCAATTATTTGTTTTTGTTTAATCCGTCTTAGTGTATAAAACAAGATTCCTTGTGAACTTGGCAATGTATCTCAGACTAGGCCAGTGAGCGTTCTTCCTTTTTCCCGTTTCCTATATTAGCTTGCCGTGTGGTTGAATTTAGCTGGATTTCTTTTTTTAAAAATATATATATGTATAAATATCATGTTCTAGTTTTCAGCAGGAGAAATTTGAGCATTTGTTTTAAAAGAAGCTTTAAGATTTTCATTAAATCCACACTAACAGTGTGAGAAGCGGTCATAAGTCACGTTTTTCAGTGCCATGCTCACTTCAACTGGTCACTAAATGAACTGCCACAGGTCGAGGACTGCCTGTGGCATGTAGTGCTCTGAAATGGCCCGTTCAAAATGTCTCCCTGCCTCTCTCGGATTTGGGTAAGAAAACATGGCCTACTTCTCAAAAGTCTTTGATGCTTTTGGATGCCTTCCATCTGCCCATCATACAAGCGAGATTGACTGAACATAATGCAGACTTCTAAAAAAACATATCAAGTTTAAATTGAAGAAGATGTTTTGAGGGGTTGCCCTCTTGTGCCCTTCCCATTGGGGGTGCTGGCTGCACTGCCTGCTCTGAAGCAACTTCATACATTGAGATTTTGATTAGGAAAATTTATCTCCTATCTATCTATCTATCTATCTATCTATCTATCTATCTATCTATCTATCTATCTATCTATCTATCTATCTATCTATCTATCTATCTACCTACCTACCTACCTACCTACCTACCTACCTACCTACCTACCTACCTACCTACCTACCTATCTTCTTTCTTTCTATATATCAATGATATATCTATCTATCCATCTTCTTTTTTCTATCTATCCATCTATCATCTATCTATCATTTATCTTGCATCCATCTCTCCATTTATCCATCCATCCATCCATCCATCCATCCATCCATCCATCCATCCATCCATCCATGTATCTTATCTATCTATCTATCTATCTATCTATCTATCTATCTATCTATCTATCTATCTATCTATCTATCAATCATCTATCTATCATCTATCTATCTATCTATCTATCTATCTATCTATCTATCGTCCATCTTCTATTGATATTTATCTATCAATCAGTTATCTAGCACCCATCCATCCATCTATCTATCTATCTATCTATCTATCTATCTATCTATCTATCTATCTATCTATCTATCTATCTATCATCTATCTATCTATCTATCTATCTATCTATCTATCTATCTATCTATCTATCTATCTATCTATCTATCATTTACCTACCTACCTACAATCTCCCCACACCCAAATTGCCCCAAATACCTACTCTTAATTTCTCAGCTGGGTGATGAGAACTGACTTTTCTATATTCAGCTCTCTCCTATATTGACTTTTTCTCTAGACGTGAAAAGAACTATTCCAGAAGTGGTTTCTCTATTTATAGATTCAATGTTTATTTGTCGGGAGGCAGGGACACACACACACACACACACACATCTCCTTTCAAGTTCAGCTCTGCGGACACATTCTCCAGGATTTTGGACCAGGAAAGCAGACGGGGGGGGGGGGGATTCTTTCCTCCTCCTCCTCCCTTTCCCTCTCCTCTTTGCATCTCCTCCTGGCTCCCTCCATAAAAAGCATTGTTCCTGGGGAATTCCCGCAGCCAGACCTGGCGGCTGATGGGTTGGGAAGCCCCCTTGGGGTCCTACAGTGCTCCTCATTTGCCTCCCTCCCTTTTACCCCGCCCCCCCACCCCACCCCCAAAGCAGATCGTGCATGTCAAACTCATCCCCACCCCCAAAACAGACGACCCCCCTCCCCCGGCACTTGGCAAGTAGCATGACCTGTCCTTCAAGACCAATTGCTCCCAACTTGCCCTTGGCGGTGGAAAGGCTGTGCCCCCAGAGGGGCTGAAGGAGGGCATCGGCCAATGGAAGAACTTCCTCCGGCTGCATCTGCGGTGGGCGAGGGACCACCCATGGGGGAGAGCAAGGATTTCGAAGAGGACTGGATCAAACAGCTGCGAAGGGAGCCTAGTTGGCAGGTCAGTTGTGGATTCCCCAAGGGGTCTTTGGGAAGCAGGGAGGGAGGGGTGGCTGGGTGGGGGGGGCAGCATCCTCCTGGCAGCACCTCAAGTTGGAGGAGGCGTGATGAGGCTGAAGGGAACCGCCATCCATCCCTGGGCATCTCGCAGCTCCTGCAGAAACTCTGTTTAATTTGTGTGCGGAGGGAGGGATCAGCGACCGTCCTCGGATTTGCATTGTCTTCTCCGTCTTCTTGAGTTGGAAATGTAGTGAGGGGGGGGGGTGAGTTAGACAGAGCTTTGCAAATTGGGAGGCAGGTTCTAAATTTACACTTCCCTTAATAATGGTAATTGCATTAACCAGCTGCAGGTGTGCAGTGCGCTATTAAAGGAAACTGGATTTTCTCTCTCTCCTCTTCCATCCATCCCTCTCTCTCTTTCTCTATCTCTCTCTCCCTCCCTCCCCCTCTTTCTTTCTCTGTTTCTCCATCTCTCTCTCTTCCTCCTCCCTCTTTCTTTCTCTTTTTCTCTTTCCTTCTCTCTCCCTCTCTCTCCCTCTTTCTCTCCCTCTCTCTTGCTCTCTTTCTCCATCTCTCTCTCTCCCTCCTCCCTCTTTCGTTCTTTCTCTCCTTCTCCATCTCTTCCACTTTCCCTCCCCCTCTCTCTTTCTTTCCTTCTCCATCTCTCTCTCTCCCTCCCTCTTCCTCTCTCTTTCTCTGAATCTCTCTCTCCCCCTCTTTCCCTTCCCCTCTCTTTCTTTCTTTCCTCAATCTTTCTTTTTCCCTCTCTCTTTCTCTTCCTCTCTTTCTCTGAATCTTTCTCTCTCCCTCTTTCCCTCCCCCACTCCTTCTCTCTCCTTCTCCATCTCTCTCTCTCTCTTTCCCTTCCTCTCTCTTTCTCTCTTTCTCTCAATCTCTCTCTCTCTCCCCATCTTTCTTTCTCTCCTTCTCCTTCTCCATCTCTCTCTTTCTCTCCAATCCAAGTTTAATTCATCATTGCAAGAGGAGGGGGACACCCGTCACTCTTCTACTTTTATATCAAAGGTGTGTGCGTGCCGTTTTAACTTTCCTTAATGATGGGATTCCTTTCCTTAAAAAAATAAATAAATGCATTACCTATGCATTATCCCAGAGTAATGCTGGATTAATCCCGAGTAGAGATGTTTTGGCATCCTTAAGGCTAAAAGGCAGTTTTAAGTTAACAGCAAGGGTGATTTTTGATATTCTGGCAATACCTGCTTCGTTTTTCTTTTCCTTCTTTTCTTTGGAAATTAGTTGTTTCCATTTCATAAAGCAATTTCTGTACCCAGCTTGGATTGCCTCTGCACACAGCATCTTATACAGGCTCCCTGCCCTCTTCTTCCTTCTTCTTCTTCTTCTTCTGCATTTCAATGAAACCCGCCCCAATGCCGAAGAGAGAAGTCATATTATTGGTCTCTTCCTTTCCCCGGTTCTCCACCTGGCTTGGAGAGATGCTGTGGTCCACCCCTTCCCCACGGGGCTCATTTGGATGACTTCCCATCACGGGGAAACTGTTTCCAAGTCTACAGGGATAAGAAAAACAGCTCTGACCAATTCCCTCCAATATCTCCTTCCCTATAAAAATGGGAAAAACCAGAAAAGGCCAGATTCTCCTTTATTTGGCCGTGAGGAAGAGATCCTGTGTGAATCACCTGTGTGGGACTACAGCCTGACCTTCATTAGTCTGGGAGGCATCTTACTTCGGGGTGATGGAAGAACCCAGTAGTTTTTTTAAATTTAATTTTTAGGGCTAGGTGGGAAGCATGCGACGGATTTGAACCGCTCTTCCGTCAATAACCGAGCCTCACACGCTGAATAATTAGGATTTCATTTTGCAAGATGCTCAGTTGGGTTTTTGATTTCCCTGCCCCATCTCACACTTTGTTTCATTTAGTTTGTCAAACATAGGACAGGGACGGTAGGCACGCTGGGGCCCTTATATGCAAGCCCCCTTTACAGACCTCTTAGGAATGGGGTGAGGTCCACAGTAGACAGTCTTAAGGTTGAAGCTGTGGGGGGGTTTGAGGATGTTACAACGGAGTCAGGTAGAGCATTCCATGTGTTGCCCACTCTGTTGCTGAAGTCGTATTTTCTGCAACCGAGTTTGGAGCTGTTTACCTTGAGTTTGCATTTATTGTTTGCCCGTGTATTATTGAGGTTGAAGCTGAAGTAGTCATTGACAGGTAGGGCATTGTAGCAGACAATTTTGGGTACTGTGTTTAGGTCAGACCTTGGTTGGCGTAGTTGTTTGAGGATATTTTGCTTCTCATCCAAGAAGCTTCTTCAGCTCTGACTGGATGGTGGGGAATGGAAGGATTGATATTCCTTGCAGACAGCTGGTCCTTTGCATCCTTTTTAGAGGGTCGTTGAGGCCACTTGGAGGTTTATAAATGATTAAAGGAATATAAATCCTTCCATTCCCCTCCATCCAGTCAGAGCTGAAGAAGCTTCTTGGATGAGAAGCGAAACATCTTCAAAAGAAAAAAACAAGAAAGTCCAGTTGCCTCCTGAAAAAGCACCTTTGGGACAACCGTGGCCTGGATAACTGAGAATGGCCATAGATGTACATCTATGGAGGCCACTTATGTCAACATCCTCTATCTCCAGCATACAACACAGATCCTTTCAACAGTTCCAAGAAGGCTCCACACCCATTTGCTCCACTCAGGTGACACTGAGGACACAGGTAAACCTCCAGGTGGCCTCAACAACCCTCTAAAAAGGATGCAAATGACCAGCTGTCTGCAAGGAGTATCAATCCTTCCGTTCCCCACCATCCAGCCGGAGCTGAAGAAGCTTCTTGGATGAGAAGGGAAATGTCTTCAAAAGAAAAAAAATCAGAAAGTCCACTTGCCTCTTGAAAAAAACACCTTTGGGACATCCATGACCCAGATGACGGCGAATCTCCCTAGATTTCCCTATATATATTTTTTAAGTCAAGTAATTGTTTTAATTTTGGTTTGGATTTCGATGATAAGAATTTCGCAAAGGTTGCGGCCTGTTCTGTGTCTTGGTGATGGCTGCCATCTGCCTGCAGTGTTGGAATAAACAGAAAGGAGGGGTGCAAATTAAACAATAAATAAAACAATATATTTGATATCGATACATTACAATCAAATGATTGCTTTTTTCCCCATTTTCGTTTGGGTTTCGATGACAGGGAATTGGTAAAGTTATAGGCTTTGTCCTGTGTCTTGGTGATTTGCTGCTTGGCTACCTGTACTCTTGGAACAAACGGAGATGCAGGATGCAAATTAAATAGTAAATAAAACAATATATTTGATACTAACAGATACATGACATATATCAGTTAATCCCAACAGTCTCGTGAGCACGAGCGAACAGGTAGTAAAAAAAAAAAAGGAAAACCACCACTGAATCGGGAGCTAAATTTCTAAAGTCTTTCTCTCGTACGATCTCTGCTCTTAGGTTACTTTTCTCCCTTGATAAATTAAAACCTGGTTTGCAGCATTTACCTGGCCGTGGACTTATTTAGGACAAAATTCTTTGTGAGGTTCTACATGAGGTCACTCTGGCCCAATTTCGTTTTTAATTGCTTATTCACGCCACATGTGATCCTTTTTCCTACCCCCTCGCCGTTTTCTACAGAAGGGGAATCCAAGATAAATAAGGTCCCATCGCGAAGCCAATATTTTGCAAATATAAGCGGTGGAATTGCTCCGTCTGCTCCGAGGGGTTTTACCTGGGTGATTTCTTGCCCTACATCTCTATAACTTGGGAAGCGAGGTTTGTATCCTAATTCAACCTGACGTATTCCACTTTCAACTCTGCTGAATAATATATTGCCTTTTTTTTTAAAAAAATGTTTGTTTTCTACCTAAGAGTTTCTTTTTTTTCCCTTCCTGATATTTGCTCCTCCTAAGCCCAGTAAGACAGTCTGTTCTCAAGTATCCCTACGGCTTTTTCTGTGTGATTTTAATCCTTACGTCTCTGAGAAGTGGAGCTCTCACCTCACAATTGGGAGGCTGGGAGTTCAATCCTAGGTAGAGGCAGGTGTTTCTCTCTCTGGGCACACTGAGGCTATATCTGCCGAAAAAAGCTCCGCACTGGTGACAAGGAAAGGCATCCGGCCAGTAAAAGACTCTGGACTCTCCATTCAGTTGCCCAGATTCCACACCGCAAGGGATTATGGATTAATGAGGAAGAGGAGGATGTTTCTTGTTAGAAGGTCACAAATAAGGATTGCGTGACCTTGGGATACTGCAACTGTCATAAATACGAGCTGGTTGTGCCTCACAGTCGGGAGGCTGTGAGTTCGATCCTAGGTAGAGGCAGATATTTCTCTATCTGGGCACATTGAGAATATCCATTGTTATCTCCTCAAACCCCCACAGCTTCAATCTCAAACTGTCTACCGTGGACCTCCTCACCCCATTCCTAAGAGGTCCGTAAAGGGGGCGTGCATAAGTGCACCAGCGTGCCTACCGCCCCTATCCTACTGTCCCCATTTATCCTTACTTCATGTTTATGTTCATACCTATACTTGTTATCTTGCACATGTTTGACAAATAAAATAAATAAATATATTGGCTGAACAAAACTCCGCATTGGCGACAGGGAGGGGCATCCGGCCATTAAAACACTTTGCTAGCTCCATTCAGTTACCCAGACTGTACCCCGCAAGGGATTAGGTGGTCATTAAATGAAGATGATGATGATTTCTGAATGATGCTATCGATCGATGCAAATTTGGTACAATTCTCTCATAAATGTAAATTTTTGTTTCGGCTTTTCTTCACTGTCTCCATTTTTGTGCCTGTATTTTGATAAAATCAAAGCATGCATATGCATTTTGCTATCTATCAAGCTAGATTCTGCAATGCTTCAAAACAATGCATTCCTATAAAAATTGTGATAGGGTAATGTTTTCTGGTACCCTCAAGTTAGATGAAAGAATGCGCTAGATAAGATGAAGCTTTGTTTTAAATTAGGGATGTAGTTGAATAATACTGATAAATGAGCTATCGATATTGGCTATGCTTTATCTCACAGCCAGATTGAAGTAGGCTTGGTGCTTTCATCATGAGTCAGATTATGGACTCTAAAATATTAGATCCAGGATACGGACCAAACAGATAATGGTGGTATTTTCACAAAGTAATGGTCATTGCTTGCATATTTTTCCCCTTGCAAAACAGAAAAAGGTAATAAAAAGCCAAAGGTTCCCCTCGCATATATATGCTAGTCGTTCCTGCCTCTAGGGGGTGGTGCTCATTTCCGTTTCAAAGCCGAAGAGCCAGCGCTGTCCGAAGACGTCTCTGTGGTCATGGGGCCGGCATGACTCAACTCCGGAAGGCGCATGGAACGCTGTTCCCTTCCCATCAAAGGTGGTTCCTATTTTTCTACTTGCATTTTTTACGTGCTTTCAAATTGCTAGGTTGGCCAAGCGTCAGTGGTGGGTTTCAAAATTTTTAGAACCTATTCTGTAGGTGTGGCTTGTTTTGTGGGAGTGGCTAGGTGGTCATGTGACTGGGTGGGTGTGGCCAACTTGGAAAATGTGGTGAAACTCACCTAACGACGCTCTTGCTTAGCAACCAATAGCCTCAGCCACTGAGCCATCCATCCCTTGGAAAGGTCCTAATTACCATTAAAAAATTGTTACACAAGGAACTGTAAAATAACAGTTTTCTGAGCATACCTTATGGGATGCAGTGGCTCAGTGGCTAAGATGCTGAGCTTGTTGACCAGAAAGGTCAGCAGTTTGGCAGTTTGAATCCCTAGCACCGCGTAACGGAGTGAGCTCCCGTTACTTGTCCCAGCTTCTGCCAACCTAGCAGTTTGAAAGCAGGTAAAAAATGCAAGTAGAAAAATAGGAGCCACCTTTGGTGGGAAGGAAACAGCGTTACGTGTGCCTTCGGCATTGAGTCATGCCGGCCACAGGACCACGGAGACGTCTTCGGACAACGCTGGCTCTTTGGCTTTGAAACGGAGATGAGCACCGCCTCCTAGAGTCAGGAACGAGTAGCACATATGTGCAAGGGGAACCTTTACCTTTTAAGCATAGCTTCGTTCCAGAGAAGGCATCATTAAAATCACAATGATTAAACTTATAGTATTTTCAAACCCCCAAACTGCATGGTTCTTGGATCTAACCTTTTTGAAAGGCCAATAAGCCAGCAAATTTCACAGTGATAGGACACTAATTCCAAAAAAAAAAAAAAAAAGTGTGTTTCTGCCATGTCTCATCCAAAGCATCTACGAAAATAGCAGAGGGGAAAAAGTCACCTCTTAAAAGGGAAAACCTATTAATTTCCTTGTGGTTGAGATATATAATAACTGACCTTGATTGGATTATTGTGAAACAAGGTGGACTAATGAGAAAAGCAAATGTAGGGACAATATAAAGATGGCAAGTTGAGGTTGGCAGAATGCTAAATCGGATTTTGAAGAGTGCCAAAATAAGTACATGAAGGAGGCAAAAATACTCCATAGAACGAAGTTCGCTGTAAGAGTAAAATTAAGATAACTCTGGGTTTTTTTAAAATCTTGCAAGACAAATGTGCCATGTACTTTTGAGCGTGACCATTCCTCTCTATAGGACTGTCTTTCAAGGCTGCATTTAAGCGGTTTGGTTTCTTGGATTTCCGACATCTATCCTTGTTTGTTTAAGAAGGTTGAATTCCATTCAGTTCGTTTGAAAAGCCTTGTAAAATAGGTTGAGCTTGTATGTGGGTTTGTTCTTTCAACGACATGTCCCTTAGATAGATACCTCTCTTGCTCTCTCTCTCTCTTTCAGTTAATTTCTGGATTGGAAATCAGATTTTGATTTTTTTTTTCAAACCATATAATCTCTTTCCGTATTGGCAATTTCAAGGTATATGGGCAACTAATGTGATAGATAGATAGATAGATAGACAGACAGACAGACAGACAGACAGACAGACAGACAGACAGACAATAGAGATAGAAGATAGAGATAGATAGAGGATAGATCATAGAAGTAAATAGATGAGATAGATGATAGATAGATAGATAGATAGATAGATAGATAGATAGATAGATAGATGATAGATAGATAGATAGATACATAGATACATAGATACATAGATAGATAGATAGATAGATAGATAGATAGATAGACAGACAGACAGACAGACAGACAGACAATAGAGATAGAAGATAGAGATAGATAGAGGATAGATCATAGAAGTAAATAGATGAGATAGATAGATAGATAGATAGATAGATAGATAGATAGATAGATAGATAGATAGATAGATAGATGATAGATACCCTGTTTTCCCAAAAATAAGACCTTCCTGATAATAAGCCCAATTGGGCTTTTGAGCGCATGCACTAAAATAAACCCTTCCCCGAAAATAAACCCTCTCTGAAAATATTGCAACACAGCAGCAGCCATAAGGTGACCACGCTCGCCGCCTCCTGCACCTCAAAAATAATAAGACCTTCCCAAAAATAGGACCAAGCGCTTATTTCGGGGGTCAAAGGAAAATAAGACCCTGTCTTATTTTCGAGGAAACACGGTAGATAGATTGACAGAGAGACAGACAGCAGATAGACAATAGAGATAGAAGATAGAGATAGATGATAAATAGAGGTAAATAGATGAGTTGGATCGGTTGATGGACAGGCGGACATACAGACAGACATATACATAGATATATAGATATAGATAGATAGACAGATAGACAGACAGATAGACAGACAATAGAGATAGATGATAGAGGTAAATAAATGAGGTAGATAGATAGATAGATGGATAGATAAGATAAACTAGAAACAGATAGAAGATAGATGATAGATAGAGGTAGATAGATGAGATAGATAGATGATAGATAGACAGATAAAGATAGACATAGAAGAGATAGATGATATATAGAGGTAAATAGATATAGATGAGATAGGTAGGTAGGTAGATAGATGATAGAGAGAAATGTTAAAGAAAATGACTGAATAACCCTTTCCATTAGTCTCCACCAGATTCTCCTTAACAGCAATTGTGCAGAAACGTTACTAATGGATTTTATCCTTAGGTCATTTCTGCACTATCAACATCTTTATAGCTTTGTTGAGGTGGTGCAAAACCCCTCCTCCTCATATTATTTTGACAAGTGGTTGCGCTACCAGAAGATGCTCTAAATGGCCACTATAAATGAGCTTAATCTACCTATTAACCAGCCTTTTTCAGCCATCCGTGTTATCAACCTTAGTAGCTTCCTTGGGTCGGGTGCATTGGATGCTAAGGGTTTTTGGAAGGTGATGAATTCTAGAGATGGTTCATAAGGATTTCTGCCTTGCCCCATTAGAATTTGGCCTCAAATAAGACGATAAGACTAAGTGGCAAAGACACTGAGCTTGTCGATCAGAAAGGTCGGCAATTCGACAGTTCGAATCCCTAGCGCCGCGTAACGGAGTGAGCTCCCGTGACTTGTCCCAGCTTCTGCCAACCTAGCAGTTCGAAAGCACGTAAAAAATGCAAGTAGAAAAATAGGAACCATCTTTGGTGGGAAGGTAACAGCATTCCGTGCGCCTTCGGCATTGAATCACGCCGGCCACATGACCACGGAGACGTCTTCGGACAGCCCTGGCTCTTCGGCTTTGAAATGGAGATGAGCACCGCCCCCTAGAGTCGGGAACGACTAGCACATATGTGCAAGGGAACTATTACCTTTACCGTAAGAAAATAAGACACAAGAATGATAAGGAAACTTGGGTGATAAATAGTCCAGTTTTTCCTTTCCAATTGAGTCCAAAGAGAACGAGAAGGTAATTACCTCACGAATACGGGAAAAACTGAAGCTTCAATCAATATTATTGTTTGTCAGTGTAATTGGGTAGGGGAATTAAGAGTTTTAGATAAGTTATCCAGCCCATTAAGGAAGGAGTGGTGTGGTGGCCTAGAGGTGGAGCACTCGCCTCACAATCAGAAGGCTGTGAGTTCAATCCTAGGTAGAGGCATATATCTCTCTCTCTGGGCACCATGACAATATATATTTGCTGAACAAAACTCCACATTGGCAACAGGAAGTGCATCCGGCCATTATAACACCCTGCTTGCTCCATTCAGTATGCTCGGACTCCACCCCGCAAAGGATTATGGGGTCATTAAAAGATGATGATTATGATCACTCCATCAAGGAGGGGAATAGTAGGAGGAGGAGCCAATGTCACGACGATATGGATGTGCGGTCTCGATTCTCTGAGACCGCAGCCGATACTTTTGCCGCTGGGTGGTCCAATCGGACCTAAACCATCCGGTAGAGGTGGTTTATCTGGAAGAATACATCTTGCTGATCTCAAGGACATTGCAAAGTCCCTGATCGATCCAAGAGAAGTTCTTCAAGCCGGCGACAAAAAGTCCAGCCACTAGGCTGATGAAGTCGGGGCAGCTCCATAATGGAAGGATACGAAAAGAGAAAATGTTTCCAGCTGGTGAGGAATTTTTACCGTTTTAAAAGAGACTGCCTATAAAAAACTTAAAGTTAATTTAAATTTGAGAACAGAAGAAATAAGTGGCAGAATTAAGCTTTGAATGGTTTTGGACAGTGGGTTATTTTACTTTTTAAATGTTATCTTCATGGATGGTATTTATGCAAGACTTTTAAACCGAAGGGATTAAGTTTTCTTCTTCTTTTTTCATTATTATTTTTTGCAACCTATGGACTAAAATTCTCCTTCTTCATCACTGCATGTGTTTCCCCCTTTTTCTTCTCTATTTCATTCAAGAATTTAACTTTTTTTAAAACTTGGAATAAAAAAAAAGATACAAAAAGAATAAAGAAAACTGTAACAACCGAGGGAAAGACGACACTGCTACTTGGAGGCTGGAAGTTTGTGTATTGGAAACAAAACACTTTAACTTCACTGATTATTCTGGTTTGGCACTTCAAGGTCTCACTGTTTATTCTAAAGAGAGTGATAAGAAGAAAAGCATACAGATGTCCCTTTGAAGTATATCTTTAACCAGAGAAAAGTGAAACTAAGACCTTATTGTGAATTTATGTTTAATCTTGTAAAAACCTTCCAAGCCAGAGCAGCAGTGTTTGTCAACTTGAGATAATGGCACAATCTCAACAGCAGAAAGAAACTTTAAATTTGCAAAAGATATTGTTAGAAATTCAGAAATTATCAAACACATTCGAGAGGACAGAGAAGAAGTTGGAAAATCTGGAGCATCTAACAGTAAATATGACGAAGAATTGGAGATGTTTATCAAGTGGAAAAAGTGGAGGTTAGAGTCCTAAAAACCGAGGAGAAAAATGACTACAAAGAAATTAAATCCGCTGATATCTATGGTGATTGGTTTGTGTCTGGAAATGGAAAGAGTGGCATACGGAAAGAGGAATTAAATGGAGGGGAACTCTACCCCAGATGGCAAGATACAGAAGAAGAAAAAATAAAAGAATTTATGGATTTAAAGAGAGAAATTTTATTAGCAATATCATTGATAACACTACCGACACTCAAAGATAAGCTGATTAAGGAAACAGAAGAAGGGCATCGAAATTACATGAGAGACTTAATAAGCAATGAGTTGCAAAGAGGAGTCCATACAAATTTGATTAAGGAGATGATTAGAGGACTGATACCACAAATGGCAGAAGACATGAGATTGTTTTGCTACTGGAAAGATACAGGTTGATAGATGAAAGGGTATAATCTAAAACTAGTTAAACTTAGTGAAATTTTGTGACAATTGATATAGTTAAATAAATAATTGATAATGATAATAATGTATACATGTGTATTGCTATGATAAGTAATAAGTGGATATGAATATTGAATGGTACCTATAAAAGGAAGATTAGAATTTTTTTTGGTTATATATATAAAGGTTAATAAAAAAGAACTAAGTTAAATTTAGTTAAGTTTTGTTTATTAGGGGGAAAATGTTATGATAAAGGACACAGTCAAATAAAGAAGGGATAATGATAATGTATATATAGGTATAGGTACAACATAAGGAAATTGGATGTAAATTGTAAACAGTGATTTGGAAAGGAGGATTAGAAATTTTTGTTACTAAATATTATGGATGTTTAGCTAGAATAGGCCATAAGGATTCAGTGTTATTGGAGGATTTTAGAAATAGCAAATGAAATGCCAATATGTGGTTATGTTTTAAATCTTGGTATATTTTATGATGAAGGACATTTAAACAATTATAGTCAAATGAAAATGGAGGTATGATGATGGTAACATGTATAAATATCTGAGTTAAAATACTTGAATTAATATGAATTATGCTTGATGACTGTGGAAGAGATACAAAAAGTCTTTTGTAACCAACTGATACACTTTCTACAGTATGTAAAGAAGAAAGATTCTTTGTGTTGTGTCTGTTTTGAAAATAAAAAATTATATATATATATATATATATATATATATATATATAATATATATATATATATATATATATATATATATATATATATATTATATATTATATATATATATATATATATATATAATATATATATATATATATATGTTTTCGTAGATTTTCACGGGTGTAGGTATGCTGGTTTTGTTGTATTCGGGTCTTTTCCCGTGTAAGGTTGAGATTGTCTTTGCAACGTTTCGGCAGGATCACACCTGCCATCTTCAAGCTGTGGGCTTAAAATGGGAACGGAGCTGCCGTCTTTCTGTAAGTCTTGGTGGGAGGGGATGGGGTGCTGGCTTTGTTTCAGTAAGTGGAATGATTGGTTGTGTGGTTGTATCATGATTGGTAGATTGATGCTGATTGGTGCAGGTTGTGTGTGCATTGTTGTTTTGTATTTTAACGGCTTGGGTGGTGGGTGGTGTTCGTTTGTTGGCTAGGGCTGGTTTCCAGATGTTTGGTAGGCGGGAGGTATCATCACATTTGTTCATGCTGTGGGGGTGTTTCTCTATTTCGATGGCTTCCATGATTATTCTCTTGTGGAGGTGTTCTGTTTTGGAGATTAACCTGGCTCCTTCAAAGTTGATTTCGTGTCCTGTAGCTTTAAGGTGCTGGAAAAGGGAAGAAGTTTTTTCTTTTTTTCTTAGTGCATTTTTGTGTTCTGTGATCCGTGCATTTATTCTCCTGTTTGTTTGTCCTATGTATATTGCTGGGCAGATTTTGCATGGTATTTCGTAGACTCCTTGGTTTTCTAGCTGGATTTTGTCTTTGGGGTTTCTTAAGATGTTGGCTATTTTTTGGTCAGTGGTGAAGGCTGTCCTGATATTGTGCTTGTGGAGAATTTTGCTGATTTTATCTGTGGTGCCTTTGATGTAAGGGAGGAGGGCGATGCCATGGTCCTGTTCTGTATCTTGGTTTTTTGGGGGAGTCTCCTTTTGGATTAGGTTGGTGATTGTTTTTCTTTGGAATCCATTGGAGATTAATACATTTGTGAGTTTGAGTAATTCAGTTTTCAGGTGGTCTTTGTCGGCTAGGCGTTTGGTTCTGGAGATGAGGGTCTTGGCTACAGAGTTGATCTGTGCAGGGTGGTGATGGGATTGTGCATTTAAGTAGCGGTTGGTGTGTTTTTTTTCTGGTAGATGGTGTGTCCTAGGGAGCCATTGGGTTTTTTGTAGATTAGGACATCCAGAAAGGGAAGTTGGTTGTTTGCTTCTATTTCCATGGTGAATTGTATTTTGGGGTGTAGACAAAATCCAGCTAGAAAACCAAGGAGTCTACGAAATACCATGCAAAATCTGCCCAGCAATATACATAGGACAAACAAACAGGAGAATAAATGCACGCATCACAGAACACAAAAATGCAGTAAGAAAAAAAGAAAAAACTTCTTCCCTTTTCCAGCACCTTAAAGCTACAGGATGCATTTTTGTTACAACCCCTCGTATGCCCAAATATGGGAGGGAGCTCACTACTACCCCTTTCTGTCCTTCATCTCATTACAGAAGACCATCCAGGCAGAAAACGATATTTTTATTTTTAATGTTGCCTTTGCTATGTTTGTGTTGTATTTGTACTGATAAATAAATAAAGGGAGACTAGTATAGATCTATTTCAAGCTATTTAGCTCTCATCAGCTAGCCATACCCTTACTGGGATTTGAACCTGGGCTGCATTACACATTAGGCAGATGTATTAGCCACTAAGCCACAGGCTCTCCTCCTTATCAGCTGAGCCAGGGAAATAGGTATGTATTTGCGTTACATACCTACCAGGGCTTCGCCCTCCAATGGACCAACGGGGAAGTGCCTGATGGATTTCGGGCAAAGTGCCAGGATCGTAGACGGCGGAAAAGAGGAGCACATGGTCGGGGGCAGGGAGAGGGCAGGGATGATGGGCCTGGGAGTAGGGGAAAAAAAGGTCCCTCTCAATGGCTCCCTGTCAGAGAAACACTTTGACATCAATAAATACCCAGTCAATGGTGTGTCTTTGTGTGTTGCACATTCACCCCATGTTTGTGTAGGCTTCTTGTTATTATTTTTGTCATCTTGTTTTGTTTTGTTTTTAGCCCCATTAATAAATAAAGATTAAAAATGGTTCCAAAATGCATTTATGTTATTTTGCTTAATTGAGATCTTTGTTGTTCTTAGGATATTAACGTCATCTTTTGTAAAATGGATTTTTAAAAAACTTAATAGCCAGGGTTATACAACCTGATAAATCTGAAATTAACAGCACAAAAGCTGTCATTTCATATGGAATAATTTAACGGGTTTTTTTTTTGTCACTTGTTCGTCATAAAAAGTAAACTTACTCCATTGCTAATTTTAATTTTATCAAGAAGATAAATAGTCCTGGCTAATGAAAATATAGATATTCGATGCCAGAGGCATTTGGGGGAATCTGTTAATCATTTAACTCTGTCACAGCAAATGTTTTGTCTTCATAAACCAATTAAAATAGAAATTTTCTTTCCCTAAAATGGGTACCATTCTTTGTTGCCTAAAGCAAATTAAAACAGAATTTGTTTAAAAATGTGCTTTGGAGACAGTCTTCAGGTAAATAATTAATATAGGTGTCGAAAACAATATCTTTAGTCTGTCCAGGCAAATAAGCACTATATATGTTTAAGTCAATGAAATTCTTCCTTGGGCTAAAAAAATAATTTTAAATATTATCTCCGTCTTTGCTGTTCATTACTGCCAGACAGCATTAAGATCAATGATATTTATTTCTCTATCAATTTGATTAGAATGTAGGGCTTAACATGAGTAGAAGCCCTATTGCAGGATAATTAAGTAAAAAAAAATCCTGCATCTTGCAAAAGATTAAATTCACAGACATTCTGGTTTTTTAAAAAAATTAACTGATATCTAAAAATTAAAACAACACCACCACATTGGACCATCAATTATCCACTCTTTAAAATGCATAGTTAAATGAATCCAGAATATTGCTAAAGTAATTTTTCCCTCTATTTGTGCTATGATATATAATAGTCATTGGGATGTCCCTGATTCTATGACTCTCTTAATATAATATATAATATATATAATAAATTATATTTATTTTATTATTTAATAATAATAATAATAAAAATTCCTCTCTCTCTCTGTATGTATGTGTGTGTGTGTGTGTGTGTGTGTGTGTGTGTACATATATATTTGTTTTCGTAGATTTTCACGGGTGTAGGTATGCTGGTTTTGTTGTATTCGGGTCTTTTCCCGTGTAAGGTTGAGATTGTCTTTGCAACGTTTCAGCAGGATCTCTGTATGTGCATTGTTGTTTTGTATTGTAACGGCTTGGGTGGTGGGTGGTGTTCGTTTGTTGGCACATACAGCCTGCACCAATCAGCACCAATCTACCAATCATGATACAACCACACAACCAATCATTCCACTTACTGAAACAAAGCCAGCACCCCATCCCCTCCCACCAAGACTTACAGAAAGACGGCAGCTCCGTTCCCATTTTAAGCCCACATTTTGAGCCCACGCTTGAAGATGGCAGGTGAGATCCTGCCGAAACGTTGCAAAGACAATCTCAACCTTACACGGGAAAAGACCCGAATACAACAAAACCAGCATACCTACACCCGTGAAAATCTACGAAAATATCAGGACAGCCTTCACCACTGACCAAAAAATAGCCAACATCTTAAGAAACCCCAAAGACAAAATCCAGTTAGAAAACCAAGGAGTCTACAAAATACCATGCAAAATCTGCCCAGCAATATACATAGGACAAACAAACAGAAGAATAAATGCACGCATCACAGAACACAAGAACGCAGTAAGAAAAAAAGAAAAAACTTCTTCCCTTTTCCAGCACCTTAAAGCTACAGGACATGAAATCAACTTTGAAGGAGCCAGGTTAATCTCCAAAACAGAACACCTCCACAAGAGAATAATCATGGAAGCCATCGAAATAGAGAAACACCCCCACAGCATGAACAAACGTGATGATACCTCCCGCCTACTAAACATCTGGAAACCAGCCCTAGCCAACAAACGAACACCACCCACCACCCAAGCCGTTAAAATACAAAACAACAATGCACACACAGCCTGCACCAATCAGCACCAATCTACCAATCATGATACAACCACACAACCAATCATTCCACTTACTGAAACAAAGCCAGCACCCCATCCCCTCCCACCAAGACTTACAGAAAGACGGCAGCTCCGATCACATTTTAAGCCCACAGCTTGAAGATGGCAGGTGTGATCCTGCCGAAACGTTGCAAAGACAATCTCAACCTTACACGGGAAAAGACCCGAATACAACAAAACCAGCATATATATATATATATGTATATGTATATGTATATGTATATGTATATGTATATGTATATGTATATGTATATGTATATATATATATATGTATATATATATATATATATATATATATATATATATATATATGTATGTATGTATGTATGTATGTATGTATGTATGTATGTATGTATGTATACATACATACATACATACATACATACATACATACATACATACATATATTCATTTATTTAGTAGTTAGAACTACTAACGACCTCCGCTCCTTCCGACAGAAGCTTAAGACCCACCTGTTCCAATTAGCTGGCTTGACTGATGTATAGTCCCATCTTTAACCTCCTGGCAAACATCATACTGTGTAATTTTTAAGGGGAATTTTAATTATATTTGTATTTTAATTTAAATTTGGTACAGCACATTCTACCTCCTCCGTTTATATGTTTATATATTTATACACATTTATATTTTGTATCTACATGGTTTTTAATATGTCTGTACACCGCCCCGAGTCCTGTTTAGGAAAGGGTGCGGGTTATAAATAAAAGTTTACTTACTTACTTATTTGTGTACAAATGGAATTTACAAAACAGTAAAAAAGTACTTAAAAGATGCAAATGTTTTGGTGTGAAAATATTTTAAAATGAGGTAAATAGAAATCATGCTTTCAAACTATTTCAAAACAATTTCACATCTAGCTTTCACATACAGTTGTTTTTTTTTAAAGAAGAATTTTCCTGCTTAATTTTGGGGGTTTGGAGCCTTGGGAGGTTTGGAAATCTCATGTGAGGAAAGCAGTTTTGTCAAAAGTTTGCAAAGTTGTGTTCTTGGAGACCCTGAGCAACCGGAAGAGAAATAAGAAATCCCTTCCCTCGAAGGAGTTTCGAGAAAATAAGGCTTTTAGGTCAAGTTACCTTGAGTTTAAGTCATCTGTGGGGATATGGAATGGGTAATGGCTCTCAGAAAATCTGATTTAGCCCAAAGAGAACCATGTCTTATGCAACAGTGAACTTGGCTTTAAATGTAATGCGCAAAACTGGAATATATAAAATTCAGGCTGTAGAGCAAAATCTTGAATAAAAGAAGGAGCACACCATTGTGTTAGATCTGGGCCATCTCAGCCAAAAAGAAAAAGTGAAATCGATGAATGGGAAGCAAGCTGTGCCATTTGACTTATTGCCATCTCCGTAAATTCCATTTTCGGCCTCCGCACACACCGTTTTCAGCCTCCGGGCACCCCATTTTCCACCTGTTCTGGGCGACGGGGATTGGAATGGGGGGGAAATGGGGCATGTGAAGGCCAAAAATGGGGCGTCCAAAGGCGGCAATAGGCTTTGGCTGTCCCTGCAGCCTGAAACAGCTGATGGTCAGGAGGCTGACCCAGCTGACAATCAGCTCTTTGTGCTAATCACGCTGTACTGAAAATGAAACGGACTGTTTGCTTTTTAATGCAAGGAGGCAAATTGCTGGGAGGCAGAGGACAAAGGGGGGTGGGGACCGGAGGATGGGCAGGGCTACATTTAGTATATAAGACGCACCCAAATGTTCATCCTTTTATGGGGGGGGGAGTGCATCTTATACTCTGAAAAATGTGGTATTTGTACAAACAATAACGGCAGGATATAAATATTGTAAATCTGGAGCTTTCGCATTTGTCCTCCAGGCTCCTAATCATCTTTGTTGCTCTTCGCTGCACTCCTTCCAGAGTTTCAAGGTCTTTTCTTCAATTATGGTGACCAAAATCCAATTTCTGTCATTTGCTTCGTTACTTTCTACTTTATTATTTTAAAAGCCATCGGAGCTGCTTCTGGGTGAGACTTCTGCATCCTTTATGGAACTTTGGCTAATCCTCCCATTCTAATTTTAATGGCCATTTCTTCTTACGACCCTGTGTCCGGCCACGATAAATGGTGTGGTGTTTTGTTCTTTTACATCAGGGGTGTCCAAACTTGGCAACTTTAAGACTTGTGGACTTCAACTCCCAGAATTCCCCAGCCAGCTGGCTGGGGAATTCTGGGAGTTGATGTCCACAAGTCTTAAAGTTGCCAAGTTTGGACACCCCTGTTTTACATAATCAGTGGGAAAGGAGTGTTTACTAAGGATCAGTTGTACGCACAGGGCTATTTAATGTGTTTGTATATTATTTGTGTGTCCGTGGGCCCACAACCACACGTATCCACCCGACAACACAACTCGCAGCTCCTGTAATGCTAAATTAGGAAGGATTGGAAGATTATGGGAGATGGAGAGAGATAAGCAAAGAGTCTTGAAAGTTAGGAAAATGTATGAAAATTAACAAGCAAGAGATTTAATTTAGATTAAAAATGCAAGGTCATAAACTAAGAGTAAAAAAAAATTCATAGTACAAATGGGAGGAGGATATGATACAAGGATAACTATGATGAATTTTATATTTATACAGCAACATGTTTGGCCAAGAAATCCCTTTAACTGTTGCCAAATGACATGAAAACATACCCATCAATGTGACTCTTGGTTGAAGTGCCCCCAAGTAAGCAAAAAAAGGACAGGAGAATATGAACAGAAAAGAATAGGCTAGAATAACAGAGTTGGAAGGGACCTTGGAGGTCTTCTAGTCCAACCCCCTGCTCAAGCAAGAAACCCTATACCATTTCAGACAAATAGTTGTCCAATCTCTTAAAAACTTCCAGTGTTGGAGCATTCACAACTTCTGGAGGCCAAGTTGTTCCACTGATTAATTGTTCTCAATGTCAGGAAATTTCTCCTTAGTTCTAGGTTGCTTCTCTTCTTGATTGGTTTCCATCAATTGTTCCTTGTCTTGACTTCAGATGCTTTGGAAAATAGGTTGACCCCCTCCTCTTTGTGACAGTCCCTCACATATTGGAAAACTGCAATAATTTCATCTGTAGTCCTTCTGTTTATTAAACTAGAAATATCCAGTTCCTGCAATTGTTCTTTATATGTTTCATTCTCCTGTCCCCTAATCATATTTTTCCTTAATTCTAGGTTCTTTGATTAGTTTTCATCTGTTGCTTCTTGTCCTGCCTTCAGGGGATTTGGAGAATAGTTTGACTCCTCCTTCTTTGGGGCAACCCCTGAGATACTGGAAGACTGCTATCATGTCTCCCCAGTCCTTCTTTTCATTCAACTAGACATGCCCAGTTCCTGCAACTGTTCTTCATATGTTTTAGCCTCTTAGGTCCCCTAATCTTCTTTGTTGTTCTTCTCTGCAGTCTTTCTAAGAGTCTCAACCTCTTTTTTACATCGTGGCGACCAAAACTGGATGCAAATCTTCCATATGTGGCCTTAACAAGGCATGCAACAGGCACGATTCAACTTGCGAGATCCATTTTTCATTTCTGTGCTTCTGTTCATTCTTACCCACACCATATGCAAATCCCACCCTTGGGAGATTCATCAAGAATTTCGGAAGCCAGAACTGATTTGTTTTAACTCAACATGAAGAAAATGCATCTTCGTGTTTTGTGCAAATAATACAAATAATAGACTTAGTGTACTATTCTTCATAAGATAAAAATCCAAAGTGATTTATTGATCCCAGCGTAGATGGAATAAACACCATGTTTGTAAGCAGGAACATTTTGTCCTAGCCAAATCTGTTTTATTCTCTCTTTTTTCCTTTAAATTGTGCTTATTCTCACCATTCGGAACCATTGGGAATAGTCCAGTGCAAATTTGGATCATTGTGCAATTATCTGTAAATCTGTAGCAAATCCCTAATCAATCTATCTATCATCCACTGCAGTAAAAGTGAGATATATTGTCAAAGTATTAGCGTTCTATCCGTACGGGGAAAAAATGGAATGTTTAAGGAAACGGCTTTGAACAAAGTCAGTTGCTTTGGATGATGGAACTGGATTGCCTAAGACTATCATAAAAGCAGAATTTTCCTTCTGCTAAATATTGTCCATTTGAGTATATTAATCTTAGAATATAATACTGGATGTTAAACTGAATTAGTAGGCTTGTTTCTCTGGTGCAGAGAGCCTCTGTAGTATATGTGGATATCAACATCATTAAGGGTTAAATACTTATAAAGTTGGACAAATGTTTGGATAAATGTTTGACTGATTAAGGAGGGCTTTTTTATTATAATAAAATTCATTTAAGACATTGAAGACTTAAGAGAATCCTCTCTTTCTCTGTGTCTCCATCTCTGATATGTACTAAAACACTCTTCTGACCAAGGCTTCCCCAGCAGCATGAAGCCGAGTCCTCGTCCTGATAAACCCCTTTTATTTAATTGACAGTGAATTCCACTCCAGCAAAGTCTTTCCTCTCCCTCAGTCTTTCAAGATAGCTCACAATGACTGATCTTGATCAGGCTTGGAGAGAGGCCGATATCTTTCAGAAACCGCAATACTAGGGATGAACTAATGGTCTCCTGCAAACTCCACTCCCCTTTCGCTCCTCTTTTATTTCCTCTGGGAGGGGCCATTCACCGTCCACCTGTGGCCTTACTCCCAAGTCGACTCTGATTTCTGAATTGTTCTTTTCTTCGGGCAGCTCTGCACATGCGCACACTGGGAACAGGCTCCAGCTGTTTTTCTGCCCCACTGCTGTCTGACTCCGAAGGCAGCTGATAACTGGCATACGGCTCTGGCCCCCTCTCTGCCTCCAACACAGAACCCTCGTCCGAGCCCTCCCCAGACTCCAGGACTGGCCCAGGTTCCTCCCCAACCTCCTCACTGCCTGAATCTGCTGCCAGCTCCACTGGCCACTGTCAGGCCACACAAACACACACATCCCTTCCCCTATGAAAATTTAGGATAAGAAGGGATGTATGCTTCAGTTTTTTTTCTTAAATCGCATGGTAATGTTAGAAGAGAAATTAAGACTTTTCTCGTGTTAAGTTCAACCGTGGAGGTTAAAGCCACTGAAGTGTACAGATCCTTTTTAATGACAAAGATTGTGGAGAAGATTGAGTGGATGAAGACTGAACGATGGGATGGGGACAGTTGGATCTCCTCCCAATGCTGGGATGGCCATGGAAGAGCCAAGGACGTGTCTTTCTCTGTTGGACTGTTGGTTCTTCCTGCAACTTTGTCCAATCTGCTCAGCAGGAAGAAGGCATGGACGTTGTTGCCTTGTGATGTGTCAAATTGGGCCTGCATTTCTGAAGCAGATGTTCCCTGTGGGTCTAGCTAGCCGTAGAAGAAGACTTCAGCAGGAAGCTCCTGGCATGATCAGGGGCCAGGTGGTAATTCGTGGATGCCTTGAGTGGCTGCCGTCTGCACCAGAGTGAAAAAGGTTGTGCGGATGGGAATTCCTGCAGTGAAGTTTTTCCCCTCCTCAATACTGATTACCCCTTCCTGTTCTTCGCTCAACCAAAATGCAAATGGACACCAAAACTATTCAAAAATCAATCAATCAGACAATCAGAATTGAGCTGGAAGGGACCTTGGAGGTCTACTGGTCCACCCCCTGCTCAAGCAGGAGAACCAAAACATTTCTGACAAGTGGCTGTCCGATCTCTTCTTGAAAACCTCCAGTGATGAAGCACCCACAACTTCTAAAGGCAACTTCTGCTCCACTGGTTAATTGTCCTCACTGTTTCTCCTTAGTTCCAGGTTGTTTCTCTCCTTGATGAGTTTCCATCCATTGTTTCTTGTCCTGCCTTCAGGTGCTTTGGAAGAGAAGTTGACCCCCTCTTCTTTGTGGCAGCCCCTCAAATACTGGAAGACTGCTATCCTGTCGTCCCTGGCCCTTCTTTTCACTAGACTGGCCTTGGAAATCTTGGAACAAGAGTATTGCATAATTGTTTTTTTCCTAGTGGACCCCAAATTGTTAGATTCAGATGGCTTTCCAAATTCTTTTTTGTTGTTGTTATTGGGTGGGGTTTTTTGGGTGAAATGAGAGAGCACAGCACTGGTAGAAAAAAAATAGTTCAATCCAGTGGGCTTGTAAGACAATATCTGGAGAAAATCAAATATAAGGACAAGTCTCCTTATTTGATGGAAGTAGAATCACAATTCCACTTATCTTCCACAGGGGAGAAGAGTTAGGACTTTGATGACTAAAATAAATGCATAAAATAAATAAATGGGTACAGTTAGTCTTTGACTTACCACAACTGAGCCCAACATTGCTGTTGCTAAGTAAGACAGTTGTTCAGTGACTTTTTCTCATTTTATGACCTTGGAACACTGCTATCATGTCTCCCCTGGTCCTTCTTTTCATTAAATTAGACATACCCAATTCCTGCAACCGTTCTTCATATGTTTTAGCCTCCAGTCCCCTAATCCTCTTTGTTGCTCTTCTCTGCACTCTTTCCAGAGTCTCCACATCATTTTTACATCGTGGCGACCAAAACTGGATGCCGTATTCCAAGTGTGGCCTTACCAAGGCATTGTAAAGTGGTATTAACACTTCACGTGATCTTGATTCTCTCCCTCTGTTGATGCAGCCTAGAACTGTGTTGGCGTTTTTGGCAGCTGCTGCACACGGCTGGCTCCTATTTAAATGGTTGTCCACTAGGACTCCAAGATCCCTTTCACAGTTACTACTACTGAGCAAGGTATCACCTATACTGTACCTGTGCATTTTGTTTTTCTTGCCTAAATGTAGAATCTTACTCTTTTCACCATTGAATTTCATTTTATTAGATAGTGCCCAATGTTCAAGTTTGTCAAGATCCTTCTGTATCTTAAGCCTGTCTTCTGGAGTGTTGGCTATTCCTGCCAGCTTGGTGTCATTTGTAAATTTGATGAGTCCCCCATATATCCCCTTATCCAAATCATTGATGAAGATATTGAAGAGTCCTGGATCTACATGTATTATCTAAGTCCTAATACCATCTTAGTTAAGACAGCTGAAAAACTTGAATTATGGCGACATCTATTAGAAGGCCATTAGCAGGAGTTCAGGGACCCAAATGAATATTTAAAAAAAAATTTTTTTTTGCTAATCAGAAGCAATCTTATATCTACGTTGTTCTTGGGCCAAAGAAATCTGTCTGGGGAGGAATCTTGGCAATGCCTGTGCAATTGGCTTCGGAGCTCAGAGCATAAATTATGAAGAAAAGTTCTTTTTGTCTTGCTAATGTGATTTGCCTGGTCTTCGGTCTGGATTCTGTACAGGGAGTCCTGGATTTACGACAGTTTGTTTAGTGACCGTTTGAAGTCACAACGGTACTGAAAAAAATAGTCTTGGGGCCATTTTTCGCACTTATAACTACTATCAAACAGAATAGAGCTGGAAGAGACCTTGGAGGTCTTCTAGTCCAACCCCTTGCTCAAGCAGGAGACCCTATGCCATTTCAGACAGGTGGCTGTGCAATCTCTTCTTAAACTCCAGTGATGGAGCGCACAGAAGGTCTGCAGGCAAGCCCCTCCTCTGGTTAATTGTTGTTGTTGTCCTCCTCCTCCTCCTCCTCCTCCTCCTCCTCCTCCTCCTCCCTCCTCCTCCTCCTCCTCCTCCTCTTCTTCTTCTTCTTCTTCTTCTTCCTCTTCTTTTTCTTTCTCCTCCTCCTCCTCCTCCTTTTCTTCTTCTTTTTCTCCTTTTTCTCCTTTTCCTTCTCCTCCTCCTCCTCTCCTCCTCCTCCTCCTCCTTTTCCTCTTCTTTTTCCTCTTCTTTTTCTCCTCCTCCTCCTTCTCCTCCTCTTCTTTTTCCTCTTCTTTTTCTTTTCCTCCTCCTCCTCCTCCTCCTCCTCCTCCTCCTCCTCCTCCTCCTCCTCCTCCTCCTCCTTCTTCTTCTTCCTCTTCTTTTTCTTTCTCCTCCTCCTCCTCCTTTTCTTCTTCTTTTTCTCCTTTTCCTTCTCCTTCTCCTCCACCTCTCCTCCTCCTCCTCCTTTTCCTCTTCTTTTTCTCCTCCTCCTCCTCCTCCTCCTCCTCCTCCTCCTCCTCCTCCTCCTCCTCCTCCACCTCCTCCTCCTCCTCCTCTTCTTCTTCTTCTTCTTCTTCTTCTTCTTCTTCTTCTTCTTCTTCTTCTTCTTCTTCTTCTTCTTCTTCTTCTTCTTCTTCTTCTTCTTCTTCTTCTTCTTCTTCTTCTTCTTCTTCACCTCCTCCTCCTTTTCCTCTTCTTTTTCTCCTTCTTTTTTTCTTCTTCTCCTCCTCCTCCCCCGCTTCCCCTCCCCCTCCTCCCTCCTGCTTCTTCCCCATAATCACTTGATCAAAATTCAGGTGCCTCTCAACCGACTCATATTTATGACAGTTGCATTGTCAGGGGGTTTTGTGATCCCCTTTTTCATGTGACGGGGGTCTCGTGATCCCCTTGTGTGACCTCCTGACAAGGACTGCCTGAATCTTCCTCCCCGGGGTTCTTCCTGTATGTCTGTGGGTGGGCTTGAGTCAGCAAATCCATTATTTCAACTCTCTTATTTTACGGGACAGGTTATATAAACTACCCAGAGATACAACATAAAATAGGGTCTACAACATAAGCATCTAAGCCCACGAAAACAACGCTAAGTAACACAAGCCCGATAGTTGCAATAGAATATTCATCGTTCGGTGAACAGTCCTAGATAAGCTATTAAATTCTGCTCCATTGCTGGGATAGAAAGCTACGATCCCCTTGTGGGGCCTAAATCAAATTCATGCAAGCCCAATCTTGCTTTTATACCAACATTGTTTTTCATCATCTGTGCAGTTTTCCCCACTTAGCAGCTTAACAACGTTAACATCCTGGCACTTACAGGAGAAGGAAAATCAGTCTGAACACATCGTAACAGCAACGGAGCGGCTATTTTGATGCTCCCGGTACCTGATGAAAGAAAAACCTTTCAAATTATATATATGTATATATATATATGTGTGTGTGTGTGTGTGTGTGTGTGTGTGTGTGGTATTTGTACTGATAAATAAATAAAGGGAGACTCTATAGATCTATTTCGAGCTAATTAGCTCTCATCAGCTAGCCATACCCTTACTGGTATTTGAACCTGGGCTGTATTATATCTTAGGCAGGAGTCTTAGCCACTAAGCCACAGGCTCGCCTCCTTATCAGTTGAGCCAGGGAAATAGATATGTATTTGTGTTACAACCCCTGGTTATTTGTGTTACAACCCCTGGTTTAGGCATACCAGGGGTTGTAACACAAATATATACATATATCTGTCTCCAGGACACTTGTGTGCATTAACCTAACAGCAGCACAGGTGCCACTTGAAATACTGAATCATAAGCTAAGGAAATTGGCAGGGAGATATTAAAAATGTGGCCTCTGGAATAGGATCCCGCACTTAAAAAGAAGGAAGTTGTAAAAGTTAAGCCTTTGCAAGGGACGCGGTGGCTCAATGGCTAAGACGCTGAGTTTGTCGATCAGAAAGGTCGGCAGTTTGGCAGTTCGAATCCCTAGTGCCACATAACAGAGAGAGCTCCCGTGATTTGTCCCAGCTTCTGCCAACCTAGCAGTTTGAAAGCACGTAAAAATGCAAGTAGAAAAATAGGATCCACCTTTGGTGGGAAGGTAACGGCATTCCGTGTGCCTTCGGTGTTGAGTCATGACCACGGAGATGTCTTCGGACAGCGCTGGCTCTTCAGCTTTGAAACAGAGAGGACCACCGCCCCCTAGAGTTGGGAATGACTAGCACATATGTGCGAGGGGAACCTTTGCCTATAAAAATGCCCGTTGAATAACAAAGTTATTATTGTGAATAGTAGTTATTCACCAGTAGGAAAATTAAAGTTGCGTCCCTTCGTACACGGTGTATGAAAGGCCTAAGAGCTTCCTGCATACCCTACTGGTTTGTGGGATGAATAAGAAGCATGTTCATTATTTGCCAAAGAAACCTCCAAGGACAGTTCTTCACTTGCCTGTAACTTTGCTGAGTCTAGTCTATAACCGTAATCACTTTTGATTGAGGTCATAGGGAGAAACTAACATTTGGAAACAAGGCCCAACATGATCTGTGGGAAGTTCTCAAGATGTTAAAGGCAGCTATCTTCCCACCCTTCTTCTGGGGTTTTCACACATCTGTACAACGGAAAATGTTGGTATGGATACGATGAAATACAAATACCAGTTTTTTTGTACTTCATCAGAATACAGAAGATAGAAGAACGGAGTTGGGAGGGACCTTGGAGGGCTTCTAGTCCAGCCCCGTACTCCAGCAGGAGATTCTATATCATTTCAGACAATTGGCTGTCCAGTCTCTTCTTAAAAACATCCAGTGATGGAGTGCCCACAACTTCTAGAGGCAAGCTGTTCTACTGGTTAATTGTCCTTCCTTCCCTCCCTCCCTCCTTCCTTCGTTCCTTCGTTCCTTCATTCCTTCGTTCGTTCCTTCATTCCTTCCTTCCCTCCCTCCCTCCTTCCTTCGTTCCTTCGTTCCTTCCTTCTGTGGTGGCACAGTGATTAAAATTCAGCATTGCAGGCTAACTCTGCCCACTGCCAGGAGTTTGATCCTGACCATCTCAAGGATGACTCAGCCTTCCGTCCTTCCTTAAGTGGGTAAAATGAGGACCCAGATTGTTGGGTGAAATATGCTGACTCTGTAAACCACTTAGAGAGGACTGTAAAGGACTATGAACCGGTATATACGTCTGTATGCTATTGCTACCCTCCTCCTCCACCTCTTTTAGTCTTATAAGTAACCCTGGTGGTGCAGTGGTTACAATGCTGTATTGCAGGCAAACTCTGCCCACAGTCAGGAGTTTGATCCTGACCGGCTCAAGGTTGACTCAGCCTTCCATCTTTCTGAGGTCAGTAAAATGAGGATCCAGATTGTTGGAGGAAAGAGGCTGACTCTGCAAACCGCTTAGAGAGGGCTGTGAAGCACTGTGAAGTGGTATATAAGTCTAAGTGCTATTGCTACCTCTTGGCATCATATGGTTTGTGGCAGTTACTGATGTTTCCGTAAAGCCACGAGGGACTAGCAGCCACTGATCCGTGTCCTCTGAGGTTCAGCATTGACTGGTGGGGTAAGCGTTTCCTTGTAAGTGTGGAGCTTCCAAAGGATCAACCCCCCAGTGTGTATTTATTTGTTTAAAAAGAAGTTATGTTTATCGGCTCCGCTGAGACAAATGTGCATTAAAATGCACGGAACTAGACCAATCGGAAGATAGCTTTTGAGTCTAACCTATTTTATCTAAGTTGGGCCATTTCATCAGGCAAAATGTAATTTATGAAACAGGTTTTCTTTTCCCCCCTATGGTTTGAATTATTGACAAATCTTTAGGATGATTTGCTAGCAAAAACGTTTGCGGCATATTGAAAATGCAAAGTCCTTGTTAATACCAATCGGGGGGGGGGGGGGGAGGAGAAAGGAATTTAATGGATGCCTGTATCCAATTCAATATAACATAAACAGCCAGAGGAAGGTTTTCCAAAGTTTGCTTAAGTTTTATGTTGCTTTGTTCAGAATGTATAAAAATGGCTGTGTGTGTCTGTTCCAGCATAACTCTGGAACACCTCAAGCAATTTCAAGCAAACTTGGTACACAAATGACTTACTCTCTGGAAACAAATACTGTGGGGGTAAGACACCCCTAACACCCTTCAGGGTGTGTGTTCTGTTAAGATACAGCCTGTTGTGCCTTAAAATGGCTTCTACTGTACTGCCATAAAATGGCTAATACTGTGTAGCGCAGTGGAGTTGTCATGGTAACGGGCTTCACAGGACTCCACAAGGGGGCTCCCTCTGGTAAGAGTGAAAATCCAACATTAGAAATTACGTTTGTTCCGGACATTTTCCCCCTATCAATAAATACCCAGACAATGCCGGGTTATAAGCATAATCTTTATTGTCATTGTACTTAAATAGAACAAAATTGGTTATCGGCTAGTGTTCAATAAACGGCATGAATGTTCTGTCTCCTTTTCAGTTTGATGCTGTGGCAGAAATGCCTTTGCGCCAATGCAATTCATATTTGCCAACCTGCTCGAATAAAAGACACCCCCTTTGAAAAAAAAATCCTCCAAAATATGTTCCATAATACAGGTAGTCCTCGACTAACAACAGTTCATTTAGTGACCATTTGAAGTTACGACGGCCCTCACAAAAGTGACAGGACCGTTTTCACATGAGCCGCGGTATCACAGTGGTGAGAGTGCAGTCCTGCAGGCTACTTCTTCTGCCTGCTGGCTGCCTGCAATTTGGCAGTTCAAATCCCACCAGGCTCAAGGTTGACTCAGCCTTCCGTCCTTCTGAGGTCAGTAAAATGAGGATTCAGATTGTTGGGAGCAATATGCTGACTCCATAAACCACTTGGGGAGGGCTGTTAAAGCACTGTGAAGCAGTATATAAGTGCTCTTGCTAGTCCGTCCTTCCTTCCTTCCTTCCTTCCTTCCTTCCTTCCTTCCTTCCTTCCTTCCTTCCTTCCTTCCTTCCTTCCTTCCTGTTGTGTATTAAGCCTAGGCAGGAGAGCTTAATACACAACACTTCCTTCCTTCCTTCTTTCCTTCTTTCCTTCCTTCCTTCCCTCCCTCCCTCTCTCCCTCCCTCCCTCCCTCCCTGTAATTCGAATGCAGTATTGCAGGCTAACTCTGCCCATTGCCAGCAGTTCAATTCCGACTGGCTCAGGGTTGACTCATCCTTCCATCCTTTCAAAGTAGGTAAAATGAGGACCCGGATTGTTGGGGGCAAGAGGCTGACTCTGTAAACCACTCAGAGAGGGCTGTAAAAGCACTATGAAGTGGTATATAAGTCTAAGTGGCATTGCTATGTTAGCTATTTTAGCTGCACACTGCTGGCTCATATTTAAGTGAAATGAAAAGTTAAAAAAAAGTTTCTTAGAAAGGAAATACTGAGAGTGGGAGAGAGGGAATTGCTAAGGACATGTGATTTGGAGTTATAACATGGCTACTGGAAAACCAACTATGCAGTTATTGCTTTTAAACAGTGCTCAATTTTGTTAGGGGAAGGTCAGAGTGACTACGGCACCAGCAAAGGAACAAAAAAATAACTCCAACATTTCCCCCTAAAACTCTGCCTCCATTTGTTTAAGGAGGTCAGCAGTGATGCCTCTGTAAACCCAAGGGGTACAGGGATTAGAAGGCAGCATTTGCAGACAAACTTTGCCCCTGCCAGCAGTTCGATCCTGACCGGCTCAAGGTTGTCTCAGCCTTCCGTCCTTCCGAGGTCAGTAAAATGAGGACCCAGACAGTTGGGGGCAAGAGGCTGACTCTGTAAACTGCTTAGAGAGGGCTGTAAAAGCACTATGAACCGGTATATAAGTACCATTGCTCTTTTCCTCCTCCTCCTCCTCCTCCTCCTCTTTTGTCTCCATTTTTAATCTTCTAAACTGCCTTCGTGGTGCAATGTTTAGAATGAGGTATTGCTGGCTAACTCTGCCCCTGCCAGCAGTTCGATCCTGATGAACTCAAGGTTTATTCAAGCTTCCATTCTTCCGAGGTCAATAAAATGCGGACCCCGATTGTTGGGGGCAAAGAGGATGACTCTGCTTAGAGAGGGCTGTAAAGCGGTACAACGGGCCTACTCGCTTGCTATACCTTTTCTCACTCGAGGTCAGTGTAAATGTCCACATGTCCTGCCTCTTTCAATTCTGGCCACAGTTCTCTCTGGCCACTGTAGAATGAAGCAGCCACGTGTACTCTGATTGGGAAGAAATAACAGAATCCTTGAGTTGAAATGGACCTTAGAGGTCTTATAGTCCAAACCCCTGCTCAAGCAAGGAACCCTATACCGTTTCAGACAAATGGCTATCCAACTTCTTCTTAAAAGACTTCCAGTGTTGGGCCGTTCACAACTTCTGGAGGCAAATTTTTCCACTGATTAATAGTCCTCATTCTCAGGAAATTCCTCCTCAGTTCTAAGTTGCTTCTCTCCTTGATTAGTTTCCACCCGTTGCTTCTTGTTCTGCCCTCAGGTGCCTTGGAGAATAGTTTGACTCCCTCTTCTTTGGGGCAACCTCTTAGATGTTGGAACACCGCTATCATGTCTCCCCTGGTCCTTATTGCATAAAACATAGAATAATAGAGTTGGAGGGGGACCTTGGAGGTCTTCTAGTCTAGCCCCCCCTGCTCAAGGAGGAGACCCTATATCCATGATGGTGAATCTATGGCACGCATGCCACAGGTGTCATGTGGAAACATATTTGTTGGCATGTGAGCTATCAGCTCCAGCGTGAATGTGTGCTCTGGCCAGCTGATTTTTGGCCTTCCGGAGGGCCATGAAAAACTCCAGAGCCTGGGGATGGTGAAAAATGGGTCCAGCGAGCCAACCAGAAATTCGGAAACAGTCCATTTTCGGCTTCCAGAGGACCTCTGGTGGGGAGGGGCAGGGGAGTCCATTTTCACCCTCTCCAGGCTCCAGGAAAACTTCCGGAGTCTGGGGAGTGTGAAAAACAGGCCCAACAGGCCAATCGGAAGTCCGGAAACTCGGGGTGACTTTGCACTATGAGTGCCTCACGTGGCTTTTTTGGCACCCAACAACCAAAAGGTCAGCCATCCCTGCCCTAAACCATTTCAGACCAGTGACTGTCCAGTTTCCACTTTGCAGGCCAAGCGTAAATGGCCAGCTGACACACCTAACTTGGCAGGATATCTGCAAGGAGTATCAATCCTTCCTTTCCCCACTATCCTGTCGGAGCTGAAGAAGCTTCTTGGATGAGAAGCAGAATATCTTCAAAGAAAAACAAAAAAATCCAGTTGCCTCCTGAAAAAAAGCACCTTTGGGACTAGCAAACATTTGCATAAGTAAAAGCTAACTTTGCAGTCGACCAACGGAAGATTGGCTTCAAATCCTTCCTTCCTCACTGCCGTTGATTGAAAGCCACACGGAAATTGACAACTCGATTTTCTCCGAGACTCTTTCTCGCACGTGGCCCAAATCCCCAGGAGGGCTACTGGTTTTCGCTTACTGACATCCTTCCATAATCAACCTATTGCAGGTTAGTAAGTTAGTCAGTTGGCTAATAAACTTAAATTGAACTCTAATTATTTCCAGGAGTTCAATACACAGCATTAATGCAGTGTGGTGAGCTGAGAATTTACTCCCAGTATTATTATACCCTGGGAATGAGTGGTTTGATGGCCAACAGGTGGAGATCTTGCCTCACAATGAGGAGGCTGTGGGTTCAGTCCTAGGTAGAGGCAGATATTTCTCTCTCTGGGCACAATGAGAATATATCTGCCGAACAAAACTCCACATTGGCAACAGGGAAGGGCATCCGGCCAGTCACTACTCTGCTAGCTCCATTTAGTTGCCCAGACTCCACCCTGCAAGGGATTGTGGGGTCGTTAAAAGATGATGATTATTATTATACACTGGGAGGGGGGGGAGAGATTTGAATGTAACTGTTTGTTTCTCTTCCTATCTGGCAATTTTTAATTTCAATTTTTATAACTCAGTGAAAAAGGATGTTACGTTTCCAGATCATTTGAGCAGCAATCCCTGACCATATTTCCCCCCCCCCCCCCGGGATATATCTGGCTGCAAAAAGCTACCAAGGTAACATAAAGATGATCTTACAACCAAGTTTAACTTTAAAAATTCTTTATACTCACGCTTAAGTAGGAAGGTTTTGGTTTGTGGGTTTTTATAAGGGATGGTGAATAACACCCAATCAGTGTAGCCCAGGGTTCTACTGTACAGGTAGTCCTCAACGTACGACCACAATTGAGCTCAGAATGCCTGTTGTTCAGTGAGCCTTGTCCCATTTTATGACTTGCCTCAGTTGTTTAGTGAAATCACTGGGGCCTTTGAAGTCTCCTAGTCCAGCTCCCTGCTCAAGCAGGAGACCCTAGACCAGGGGTGTCCAAACTTGGGAACTTTAAGACTTGTGGACTTCAACTCCCAGAATTCTGGAAGTTGAAGTCCACAAGTCTTAAAGTTCCCAAGTTTGGACACCCCTGCCCTAGACCAGCTCAAACAAGTGACTGTCTTTTCTTTAAAACCTCCAGTGATGTAGCACCCACAACTTCTGAAGGCAACTTCTGTTCCACTGATTAATTGTCCTCACCCTTAGGAAGTTTCTCCTTAGTTCTATGTTGCTTCTCTTCTTGATGAGTTTCCATTCATTGCTTCTTGTCCTGCCTTCAGGTGCTTTGGAGAATAGTTTGACTCCCTCTTGTTTGGGGCAGCCCCTCAAATACCGAAATACCGCTATCATGTCTCCCCTAGTCCTTCTTTTCTTCAGAGTAGCTAGACCCAAAACCTGCAGCCGTTCTTCACATGGTTTAGTCTCCGGGCCTTTGATCATCTTCGTTGCTCTTCTCTGCACTTTTTCCAATACCTCAATGGCTTTTTTGTAGTATGGTGACCAACATTGGTTGCAGTTTTCCATTTTCTAGATCTGAATCCACAGACAGAGCAACGATGCGCCTTCTTGCTGCTTTCCACAAAACACTGTTTTCAGCTGAACATGTAGTTAAGTCTACACTGGTATTAGGGATGCAAAGCATCTATTTTCTCAGTGGGAGCTTGCTCTGTTTTGAATGGGATCCGTTGAGTGGCTGGATGGAAGCACAGGAGAAGCAAAACAAACAAGAATCAACTCCTACTGTGAGTGTCCTTCCCCCTCCACGAAGGCAAGGAACGTAATATCTTAAAAAAGTTACATTCTGGGAAGTGGACCAGAGGTGAGTTTCTGCCGGTTCGGCCCAGATTGGGCGAAACGGTAGAGGCGACGGCAAGAGGCTCCACCCACCCGCCATCACGCATTGCAAGCACAAGCAAACCGGTAGTAAAAAAAATGGAAACCCACCATTGAACTGGACTGGACTTTATTCAAACTGAGAACGTTTCGTTACTCATTCGAGTAACTTCTTCAGTCAAAATGAACTGATTGGTTGTGATTGGTTGTGCAGTTGATTTGAATTCTGAGGGTGGTTGTAAGTCCATGGGTCGATGGAGTTGTTTGTGGAATGCCAAGACCCCTCACAAGGCTCTCACTGTCAGGTTTCCTAAAAATGCCCTAATTGATTCATGAGTATCGAGTCAAGTTTAAATACAAAATTAGTCATTTATTAGGAGCACCATTAGGCAAGGCCTTTTCGCAGTCAGATCTGAGCTTTGTTTGAGTTATAGCTGAACTGTTCCTTCACTCCCCTCAGTCTGTGTCATAAATCACATTCCCCAATGAGGTGCACCCCTCCCAAGCCTGCTGCAATAATCTGAGATCTGACTTTAGCCGAAAGTATGGATGGAATGTGCTCCCTCCTTCTTACAATGGCAACTTTAGGAGTTGACATTCACCTGACATGACCATCACCTGATGTGATTCCTCCCATCACAAGACCTCCTGACCACACAAAGTCCTCATAAGCAGAAGAACTCCAACACTCACATCTCCTAAATTCCGCTGAAGAAGCTACCTAGCCTAGGAACGAAAGCTTCAAAAACCAACCCACAACCTTGGAAAACGAATGCCCACCCTCATCCTACACAGGTATTCATCACCGTCGCAAACTTTGTTCCTTGTTAATTCCAGTTCTTCAAACTCACCTCCTGAACCCAACCAGCTTACCTGTTAGTACATCCGTTACCATCTTACCCATTAGTACATTTGCCCACGTCTTCAATTGGCCGTGTGGATTCCTCCTAGGACGTTGAATTTCTGCATTCCCACAATTGACGTAAGCATAAATGAAAACACCATTAAAATAAGTTAAATACAATACATTAAACTCCAACCTTGCTACTTGCTTAGTCACTGTGAACCGGGCTAATTAAAATACTACCATTGCTTCTTTGTTAATTTTCTTTAGCAAAATATGTACAGTCATGAAGTGTTGCTACAACAGCTCTTATTTTAGGACGAGTAAAGTGTTTAAACTGATGAGTAGTGGAAAAAAAATCCACATTCACATAATAAACCCTAGGGAGAAGTGAAGAAGGCATTTCAGAAAAGAAAAAGAAGAAAGAAATCGGGCACCCTGTTTCTTGACATCACTTGAACGGACAGGTATCCCAAATCCAGGAGTGAGAACCGGTTGTTGCAAGGACCGGATGGCCCTGCCACCCCTCCCCTCCCAGGAGTCTCTGTTCCTGGGCCCGTTCGCCATGCCAGGTAACTGCAGAGTCCCCGCGGAGGCTCTGGGAGGGCAAAAAATGGGTCTCCCAGAAGTCTGGTAACTGGTTCGTTTCCGTCCTCCCGAGGGCCTCTGGAGCACGGGGGAAGGCCGTTTTCACCTTCTCAGAGGCTCGAGGAAAGCTTCCGGAGCCTGAGGAGGGCGAAAATACACCACTCCCACCATGGTGCAGGAGACCAAGTAGGCCAGGGGTGTCCAAACTTGGCAACTTTAAGACTTGTGGACTTCAACTCCCAGAATTCCCCAGCCAGCTCAGCATCCGGGCAGAGAAGTGGTTGCTAACATTTTTCAACCCCACTCCTACCCTAGTCCAGTTGCCTTTTGAAAAAGCATCTTTGGGGAAACCATGGCCTGGATAACGGAGAATCACCATGGATACACAGCAAAACAGGATGGGAACAGTTTGTTTTCCATTCAGACTTGCTGATTAAGTCTGTTGTTTGGTTCATGCAAGACATCGGTTGTGTCACATTTCCAAACTTTTGCAGAATTGAGTATGACAACTGTATCTCAAATTAGTCTGCAATTCCTTGGATGGTATTTCCCTTCCAGTTGCATAGGAGTGATGGAGAGCAAAGGTTTAAGAGGGCTTGGACAATTTATATTAGGGAAGTCTTTCTCCCCCCCACCCAAGAAACAATATCTGCAGTAATTTTTTGTTTTCTTTTTAGAGTTTCAGAATCTTTCGTTTGTTTGTTTTTTAGCTTCGTTTCCTAAAGCGTTAAAAATTAGCTTCGAAGTATTATTGAAATGTAGGGCAATTTTGGACATCAAGACGTAGCAATAATCCTGACTATGAGAATAATTCTAGTTATTTATTACTATTTATGTCCTATTCTAATTACAGAGAATAATTCTACAGTGCAAGTAAGGATATGTGCAGTTTGACTTTTACTTTATTCTGCTGTGGCAAAGAAAAGAAAGATCGATCAGAAACATTTGAAAATGAGATTTTACAGTATGTGAACTAAGCAGAGATTTTTTCCGTTTTTTTTTATGAGAAGTCTTAGTGACATTTGAAAAGCAGAGCACCGTTCCTTGGTCTTAAGGTTGACTGACATTTAAGGGCAATATACTGTAAGTCTTGGTTTCTCCCCACTCTTTTTAAATTGAAGTTTTCATAAATCAAGTGGAAGGGGAGAAAACTGGTTACATCTTATAAAATGTGACTCTCTGGATAGGAATATGAAAAAAGTCACCTCTGACATTTTAAACACTCATTCTTGATTCCTCTTACATATCGTGCCAAGCCAAAAGAGAGAGAGAGAGAAAAAGGAACAAAACTGGGGAAAAAAATGTATCATTTCTTGTCTTTATCTTGAAAATGTGGGCATTTGGCTAAGGGGTTTTCGTTCTTTACTTTAAATTGAAATGGGACACCTTGAGTGCACCTGGTCAGCCAGTTACACATCCACCTGGTAGTGAGGCTGCCTAACCCACATTTTTCTGCCTTGGCAAGAAGTAGGGTACGGTCTATTTTGTCAAACGCCTTACTTAAATACTTTGTGATATACTTGAGAAGGGAAAGAGGCTGGCCTTAATAATGAGAAGATCATAAGCCACAAAATTAATCATCAGTGTTGATTAATCCAGGATTCATAATACCCAGTTGGATTTAAGATGATAACTTTCATGTTATCATATTCATCTGAACAGGGTTGATATCTGAAGCAAAAACTTCAATAGATACTTTTATTTTTGTTCAATCTTTCACTTTCTCCCTCTCTCTCCATCTGTTGGGTGGTCTTCGAAGTGGGCATTTGTAATTATAATTATAATTACAGATTAAACCGTTATCTCTTCTGAGAATGAATCCACTTATTAGCTATTAAAAAAATCATGGTGGCTGTTAAAGAGAAGCAGAATTTGTGGACTTCTGTTTGCAAACCAGCCTCCTTCTCTCTCTTTCCCTTCCTAAGTAAATGTTACTTAACTTGGCAAATGTTTTTTTCCCCCAGATGAAATGGTGCATTTTGCATTTTACGAATATTATTTTAACATGCTTTATTTATTTATTTATTTATTTTATTTTAGTTAGTTAGTTTGTCAAACATGTACAAATTAACAGGTATAAGTATAAACATGGACATGAACAAAGGAAATGAGTATGAATAAATGGGGACAGTAGGACAGGGACGGTAGGTATGTTGGGGCATTTATGCACACCCCCTTTACGGATCTCTTAGGAATGGGGTGAGGTCCACGGTGGACAGTTTGAGGTTGCAGCTGTGGGGGGTTTGAGGAAGTAACAATGGAGTCAGGTAGAGTACTCCAGGCGTTGACCACTCTTTTTGCTGAAATCATATTTTCTGCAATTGAGTTTGGAGCAGTTTACCTTGAGTTTGTATCGATTGTTTGCCCGCGTATTATTGAGGTTGAAGCTGAAGTAGTTGTTGACAGGTAGGACATTGTAGCAGACAATGTTGTGTACTATGCTTAGGTCACACCTTAATCGGCATAGTTCCTGGTTGTCCAAGCCCAAAATTTCAAGCCTGATGGCATAAGGGATTCTATTATGAGCAGAGGAGTGGAGAACTCTTCTTGTGAAGTACTTCTGGACTCACTCAATTGTATTAATGTCCAATATGCAGTGCGAATTCCAGACAGGCGAGTTGTATTCGAGGATTGGTCTGGCAAAGGTTTTGTACGCTCTAGTTAGCAGTACAAAGTTACTGGAGAAGAAGCTTCGCAAAATTAACAACTCTTAATGCCTTTTGGGCAATGCTGTTACAGTGAGCTCTGGGGCTTAGATCGTTTGAGATGAGTACTCCTAGGAGTACCCATTTGGCCTCAAAGAACCTTCCTTTCCTTAAAATTCAATGCAGGAACAATATAACTTCGTGTCCCTGCTTACCTTCGGTGTAAATACTCCACAGCTTTAAAAAAATAAGAATGCTTGTTCAGATGGATGGATGGACAATGGACCACGATGAGTCAGTTCAATCCTGGATGAAATATGCCCCTTCCTTCTTTGTGTCTTATCTCCTGCCATCAGATAGTTTCGGCATTTGTCTTTCTTCTCTCCTCTTCTCTCATCAGATCCAGAGCTTGCCAAAGCTGACATGGCAGCCATCAAGCATTAAAATTTAAGATCCGGAGCTTTGGCGCTCTTGAGTTATAGTATTCCAGGCTTCGTGCTTTGTTTGGTCGTTTTTCCTTTCCTTGTTCGACAGATTTCCCCCTCCATTTTGAGGTCCGTATCTGAACGCAGATCAAAGGTGTATGGAGAGATTGTTTCCTTCACCGAAAACCTTCCTTTTTTTAGATAATTAATTCTTGGCACCCGAGTCACATTTAACCACCAGGACTCTGGGGAGATTGACAGAAACTCTATACTTGACATTTATTTATTACTTTTAAAAAATGCCAACAGATTTAATCGTTCGTTTTGTACTTTTTCTCAGGCCGAAGGAGATTTATTGTCCTTAATCTTGGGAAGGAAGTATGGCACATTATGGATAGGCCTGTGGCTGTATATTATGGCAAGGCTGGCTAGGAGGGGGTTTCTCTCCTTCCTCTGGCTTGATTTGCGGCCAAATCTTTTGCTCGCATAACGAGATGACGGCTGCACCTTTGGCTGGCATCCGCAGGAAATTCGGTCCATCCATGTAAACAGAATATGGCAGCGAAATAGGCGCAGACCTGATAGCAAGAAATGAATATTTGGCCCCTAGGAAGATATTTTCATTTGGCATCACGAGATTCTTCTACAGAAATTCTCAGAATCTCTAAAACTTGCCCCCAGACAATAAATTAAATTTTTAAATAAATAATATTAATTTATAATTTAATAAATAATTAAAAACATATGAAGAACGGTTGCAGGAATTGGGTATGTCTAACGAAAAGAAGGACCAGGGGAGACATGATAGCAGACTTCCAATATCTCAGGGGCTGCCCCAAAGAAGAGGGAGTCAAGCTATTCTCCAAAGCACCTGAGGACAGAACAAGAAGCAATGGGTGGAAACTAATCAAGGAGAGAAGCAACTTAGAACTAAGGAGGAATTTCCTGACAGTTAGAACAATTAATCAGTGGAACAGAAGTTGCCTCCAGAAGTTGTGGGTGCTTCATCACTGGAGGTTTTAAAGAAGAGATTGCACAGCAATCAATTTGTCTGAAATGGCTTAGGGTCTCCTACTTGAGCAGGGGGTTGGACTAGAAGACCTCCTTCCAGCTCCATTCTGATTTATTTATTTTATTTCATTATTTTTTTAAAAAAATGTTTGCTGCCCATCTCGCTGTGAGCTAATTGTTGGCCTAAAATGCTGTTGTATGTATTTGTTTGCTCAACTATTACTCGGTCCAATGGTTAAGACCACCGGCTAGAAAGCAGCAAAATATGACTTGCATTAGGCTTGCTAGCTGCCTGAGTGCCTTTCGGCCAGTCGCCAGGAGAGACGGTGCGTTTTGAGTCCAACTTTAGGCATGAAAACCGGCTGGGTGACTTTCAGCCACTTCCTCCCTCTCAACTACAAGGTGGGTGTTGTGGGAAAAATGGAAGGAGGAAGGTCTATTGCATAGCTGTGTTTGCAGCAGGGCTGGCCTTCAGAAATTCCAGCAATGGGTTGTCTGCCTCGTTGCTGGGTGGGCGTGGCCTAGTTGGCCTCCTGCACCACCCGGTGGTGGTGAGTGGGCATTTCACCTTCCCCAGGCTCCGGAGGCTTTCCTCGAACTTCTGGGAGGGCGAAAACTGCCTCCCCTGGGCTCCAGAAGCCCTCCGGAGAGCGGAAACGGGCCTTCCAGAACTTCCAGTAGGCCCATTTTTCCCCTCCTTGAGCCTCTGCGCGGGTCCTGCATTTACCTCGCATCCAAAATGGGCCACGTGGTGACTCCTGGGAATGGCAGGGCGGGCGGGGCCAGCCAGCGTGGGACTTGGAGGTTCTCCATACCGAACACATGAATAAATTTGTGGGATTGGTATTTGGTTCTTTGAGCTATTTCGGGTTTCAGTGGAAAATAAGATGAAGCAAAAAGACACTGTTAATTGGCTGGCTATTCCTGGTCTGATCCAGTTGTGGTTGAAAAGATGCGAAGGTGAAGAGTTAGATGTCTCCAGGAATGATTTATGCGCATGAAACGTTGATGCTCCAGTTCTCTACTTAAAAACATGTGGGCTATTCAGATTAAGGTGGGTTGTCCAACATGGCCGAGGTTCGGTGGCACAGATTGTTGCCTTGGTTTTGTGGTGTCATGAAAGACAAGTGGGAATCAAGCAGGTGCCCGTTGAGAAACAAGAATGGTTCAATTTCCCGGATACATTAATTCGTGGAGATGTGTGGCTTTAAAGAGACACCGAAGGAGGAAGAAACTGTTGTGGCCCACCAGTGTTGGAGGCAGAGAGGGGGCCAGGGCCATCCGACAGTTATCAGCTGCCTTCGGAGTCTGACATCAGTGAGGCAGAAGAACAGCTGGAGCCTGTTCCCACTGTGCGCATGCACAGAGTTGCCAGACGAAGGGAAGAGCTAAAGAACAGGGGTCGACTTGGGAGTAAGGCCACAGGTAGATGATGAATGGCCCCTCCCAGAGGGAATAAAAGAGGAGCAACAGGGGAGTGGAGTTTGCAGGAAACAATTAGGTCGTTCCAAGTATTGCGGTGGAGTCTGAAAGATATTGGCCTGGGCCCTCTCCAAGTCTGATCAAGGTCTCAACTCTCATGAAAGACTGAGCAGGAGGAAAGACTTTGGGGTTTATCAGGACGAGGACGAGGCTTCATGCTGCTGGGGAAGCCTAGGTGGAGAACAGGAGCCATTGCAACCTAAAACTCTTGAGTTGATCTATTTTTCCTCCGATGGCCAACCTTGCTAAGATAAATGGAGTTCCCTAAAGTTCACTTCCTAGAAGATATTTCAAAATGGCTTTTAGGAACATTAACAAGCATGGTACTTCTGCCTAGCCTTGACCAAAATATCTCCTTCAAACCTATACACATTGTCCTAGACTGGAAGTTTGTGTAGGACAAGGAGATTTCACACGAGTGACAATCTATATCTAAATGACAAATAGTTGGACTTGGTTATAAGAAAAAAATTGGTGCGTCTTTTTCACCAGCGAGCAGATTCTGTGTGTTGATTTATTTTGATTCCGGATGCGATTTGGCTTCTCTTCAGATGACATTTAATTGTCACGCTGCCATCAAAGTTCTTCTCACAATCTTCTGCACTTCTAGAAGTGCACACAAAACATTTATACAAATGGGCAGATCCTGGTTTAGTATTTCCTCATATTTGCTTTCTTGAAAAAATAAAATAAAAACCAGACTAACAAGCAATCAATCAAATCTCTATTATGGTCACATACCAGGTTAAGCTCTTCTAATGGCATCTCCTAAATGCAGAATTCCTTGCTCTCGTCTCTCTTTTTAACCCTTTTTAAAAATATTTATTAGAAATATTAGAAATATTTATCATTATTTTTATTTACTTGTGAAATATCCTAAGAATTAATTGGATTTTGTCTCGGGGGTTTCCTTGCTCCCCCCTTTCCATTTTACATTGGCAAGACAGAGTGCAGAAAATATTTCATTTGGGAATATAGATGTCGCTCTAATAACCGATAGGGATGCGGTGGCTCAGTGACTAAGACGTTCAGTTTGTCGATCAGAAATAATAATAATAATAATAATAATTAATAATAATAATAATAATAATAATAATAATAATAATAATAATAATTAATAATAATAATAATAATAATAATACTTTAATTATTGTATTTAATACTTTAATAATTAATTAAATATTTTAATTATTGTATTTAATTGTTATTAGTTATTAATTAATAATTATATTAATAATTATTGATTATTATATAATATAAGTCAGAAATAGAAGTCCAATCCAAACACAGTCCGAGTATTCAGCACCGATATTTCAGTGCAGTTTGGCATGGAAAAATGCGCCACTGTATCCATAAAAAGGAGCAAAATCACTGCATGTGAGGGAATTGAAATGCCCAATGGCCAACTAATTAAATGCAATAATAATAATAATAGCAGCAATAGTAAAAATAACAACAACAAGTATAATAATAATAAGTCATTGGAAAGACTTGATATGTAGGCAAACTATGAACAACTGGTTGACTAGGTGATTATCAACAACTACAACAATAGCAAGATTTGTATGTGTGATTTCCACACTTAAATGTTTTCTGGCATTAGTGATTTACTCAAGTTATACATACCTCATTAGAATGATGATTAGAGTCAGTAATTCTAACAAATAAGTCGTTTATAAAGGTATTCTTGTGCTTTATCCTTAGAGGTATATTTCTCTCCATTGGCCATTTTGTGTGGACTTCAAATCTCAGAATTCCCCAGTCAGAAGAGCGGCTAGGGAATTTTGGAACTTGGAGTCCACACAGCTTAAAGTGACCAAGGGGGAGAACACTACCTTATAGCAAGAGTCTCCAAACTTGGCAACTTTAAAAACTGGTGGACTCCAACCCACAGAATTCCCCAACCAGAAGTTTGAAGAGCTGAAGAAGCTTCTTGGATGAGAAGCGAAGCGCCTTCAAGGAAGAACAAAGTCTAGTTCCCTCCTGGAAACCATGGCTTGGATGATGGAGAATCTCCATTGATACTCCCCTTATGATGTTGGCCAGATTGTAGAAGAATCTACAGATGCTCTTGAAGAAGGAAGTCATTCAGTAAACCCCCACTGAACTCTGAAGTTGTGGAGGGCGTGAGGAAGAAACTCAAGGGGACCTTTCCTTGACTCTCCTTGGTACAAGAGCAGGACAAAAGAGAATCTGTTAGGTTTTTAAGATCATATTATTATACTCTACAGTAAGAAAGTTGAGTCCCACTGGCTCTTATGAAGCCTGTTTCCTAACCTCGCCTATCTCGAAGGGTTATAAGTGACTCAGGCTGAGCTGGTGTCCTTGGTGAGAAGTCCAAGGATGTCACCAGGAACGCCATCTGGAGCTACTGTCAAAAGGCCTCAGTACAATTAACACTAGCAAACTCCAATGTACAAGAGCATAGAGGGGAGGGGTGGGGGTGGGGGATGAGTGTCACAGCAGACTGCAAAGTTTCTTGCCTTGCAAAGATGTTGAAAACAAAAAACCGACACCTTCTCTGAATCTTCTCAATTCAACAGCAGGGAGAGACTGTGGCCAAAGAACTGTAGCTGCTGCTTCCTTGGTCCTCCTTAATCCACGGTCTCTATATGTCCAAGATCAATTAGGCAATTAGAATAGAATAACAGAGTTGGAAGGGACCTTGGGGGTCTTCTAGGCCAACCCCCTGCCTAGGCAGGAAACCCTACACCACTTCAGACAAATGGTTATCCAACATCTTCTTGAAAACATCCAGTGTTGGGGCATTCACAACTTCTGGGGGCAAGTTGTTTCACTGATTAATTGTTCTAACAATCAGGAAATTCCTCCTCAGTTCCAAGTTGCTTCTCTCCTTGATTAGTTTCCACCCATTGCTTCTTGTACTGCCCTCGGGTGCCTTGGAGAATAGTTTGACTCCCTCTTCTTTACAGCAACCCCTGAGATATTGGAACACTGCTCTCATGTCTCCCGTAGTCCTTCTTTTCATCAGACTAGACATACCCAGTTCCTGCAACCGTTCTTCATATGTTTTAGCCTCCCATCCCCTAATCCTCTTTGTTGCTCTTCTCTGCACTCTTTCTAGAGTCTCCACATCTTTCTTACATCGTGGCGACCAGAACTGAATGCCATATTCCAAGTGTGGCCTTACCAAGTCATTATAAAGTGGTATTAACACTTGACGTGATCTTGATTCTATCCCTCTGTTGATGCAGCCTAGAACTGTGTTGGCTTTTTTGGCAGCTGCTGCACACAGCAGGTATAGGGTATGCCGTCTCCTGCTTGAGTAGTGGGTTGGATTAGAAGACCTCCAAGGTCCTTTCCAGCTCCATTCTGATAGATGGATTTCCAAATGGGAAATCCAAAATGTGGGTAAACTGTAATGAATTCTTGGAGACGGATCATACCGTGAAATACGAGCTACCCTGTTTTCCCCGAAAATAGGACCTCCCTGGATAATAAGCCCAATCGGCCTTTTGAGTGCATGCGCTAAAATAATCCCTCCCCTGAAATATTTAAATGCATTTGCAGCTGGTCTCCGCCATTTCCTGGGGGGAGAATGGGGGAATACGCCCTATGCACCCCACATGCCCCTGCCTTCCACGCGGAACGGCCTTGCATAGGCCGCTCCCTCTCTTAGTGGCGGCCGCAAAAAGAGCGGCAGGACGCCAGGGTTGACAAGAGTGTTGCAAAAGCAGAGGCAGAACTTCCGGCCCTCTCTGGATCCACTGATCCGCGGGCTGAGGTTAAGGGTCCTCCTGCACCTCAAAAACAATAAGACCTCCCCGAAAATAAGGCCAAGCGCTTATTTTGGGTGTGTGTGTGTGTCAAAAGAAAATAAGACCCTATCTTTTTTTCGAGGAAACACGGTAACATTTGGTTGCTTCATGAGATTTTTTAGTGTTGTTTGTTTCCAGCAGAAAGTTGCAATTCCAAAGAGAAGGAAGGAGAAGGCTGGTGTTAATTGCACTGAGTCCCTCTCTGTGGCAACTGCAGATGGCAGACCGGGTGACATTTGATTTCTGCTGGGTGAAGAAATGCTTCACAGCAGAAGGGACAAGGTGAAGAAAACAGCAGCCACTTACGTCCATTCACTCTGTTTCCTTCTACTGGTTGTTCCTTCCTTCCTAGTCCCTTTGTTAATTGTTGAAAGTTTTCAACAATTTTTGAATTGTTGGAGAAAACAAGATGACAATTTTTTAAACAGATTAACAGCGTTGGAAGGAAGTGACCTTGTAGGTCATCTAGTCCGACCCCAATGCCCAAGCAAGAGACCCTACACCATTTTTGACAGAGGGCAGTCCAATCTCTTCTTGAAAGCTTCCAATGATGAAGCTCCCACAGCTTCTGAATAATAGAATAATAACAGATTAACAGAGTTGGAAGGGACCTTGGAGGTCATCTAGTCCGACCCCAATGCCCAAGCAAGAGACCCTACACCATTTCTGACAGAGGGCAGTCCAATCTCTTCTTGAAAGCTTCCAATGATGAAGCTCCCACAGCTTCTGAATAATAGAATAATAACAGATTAACAGAGTTGGAAGGGACCTTGGAGGTCATCTAGTCCAACCCCAATGCCCAAGCAAGAGACCCTACACCATTTCTGACAGAGGGCAGTCCAATCTCTTCTTGAAAGCTTCCAATGATGAAGCTCCCACAGCTTCTGAATAATAGAATAATGACAGATTAACAGAGTTGGAAGGGACCTTGGAGGTCATCTAGTCCAAACACCCACCCAATCAGGAGGCCCTACACCATTTCTGACAGAGGGCAGTCCAGTCTCTTCTTGAAAGCCTCCAGTGATGAAGCTCCCACAACTTCTGAAGGCAACTCCTGTTCCACTGGTTGATTGTTCCCATCGTCGGAAAATTTGTTTGTGTGTTTGGAAGTGCGCGCAATTGTTTTTATATTATGTGTAATCCTGTGTGTTGTTAATGTTGGCCACCAGGAGTCAGTACGTGACTGGCTTTGTCCTATTAAGGAGCCATACAAAGACATGGATCCCCCTCCCCCATTGAAAATTCCCAATGGCCTAGGAGTTCAATTCCCAGTAGACAGTTGGAATCCCATAGACGTCTATCTGGCTGCATTGGACGATGAATCTCAAATAGGACAAAGTCACCCATATACTGCCTCCTGTTGTTCAATACAGGTGATCCTCACTTTGTCTCACTTAATGCCCATTCACAGTTAGGACCCCGATGAAAAAGTAACTGTGTGACAATTCTTGCATTTATGACCTTCGCTGGTCTATAAAGCAACGGAAAGCCGATATAAGAACACAAAACCGGCTGTAGGTTCACTCAGTTACCACTTCTCTTAACGACTGAGTTGTGGGTTCTTATTACAGTGGCTAAACAAGGACTGCCTAGATTTGAAAAGGAATAAAAGTCCTTTCTGGTCCGTAAAGCAACAGAGAGCTGAAACAAACCCGGTTGTAAGTTGACTCAGTGACCGTTTCACTCAACGACTGAGTTGCGGGTCCCTATTGCAGTGGCTAAACAAGGACTGCCTAGATTTGAAAAGGAGTAAAAGTCCTTCCTGGTGACGCATCATGGTTTTCAAGGAAGCGTCCCTATTACTCGGCGTGGGCTGTATGGTATTATGTACAAAATACTCAGAGATCAAAGGGGGGGATCCAGCCGGTTTGGATCTGTTTGGACGAAGCGGTTACTCTGATGATCAGCTGGCCCCGTCCACCTGCCCCCGGCCTCTCCTGTCCCTCTCCTCTAAGCAGTTGAACAGTTGTGTGAATAAACTTCTCTCTCACAGTTCCCTCCCTGACTTACATCTTGGAGCACAATACAGAGTGAAACCCTATTGAATAGGCTACAGCAGGGGTGTCCAAACTTGGGAACTTTAAGACTTGTGGACTTCAACTCCCAGAATTCCCCAGCCAGGGAATTCTGGGAGTTGAAGTCCACAAGTCTTAAAGTTCCCAAGTTTGGACACCCCTGGGCTACAGTAACAAGAAACATTACATTACATTTCCCCCCTCAGCTGCTTCCTTGCCAATCATTGGGTTTCCGGAAGGCCTGCGTAAATAAATAACAATAATAATAATAAAAAGAAATGGATCTTCATCCGTCTATAAATAATTGCAACCTGAGATGGGCTGACAAGTTCCTTTTGGCAGAAGAGGGACAGGGAGGCACCGAAGAGGAAGATCTGGGATCCCTGAACATCTGCATACAAAACACACTGGAGTATGGGATCTTTCCAGAAGACCGGGAGAAAAATCTGGTGTTTTTATTTCCCTGCATCGTGCCTTTTTTATTTTTACAAATGAACTCGAGGCGGTGACTGTAGCCCACACAGATTCCTCCTCCTGTTTTCCCCACAACAGCAATCCTGTGAGGTGGGTTGGGGTTGACAGCGAAGAACTGGCTCAAAGTCACCCAGATGGCTTTCGTGGCTAAATGGTTCTAGAACTCCCAGACGCCTGGTGATTAGCCCCAAAATATCCAGCTGGCTTTCGTGGTTAAGGCAGGACTAGAACTCACCATCTCCTGGTGATTGGCCCAAAGTCACCCAGCTGGCTTTCGTGGCTAAATGGTTCTAGAACTCCCAGACTCCCGGTGATTAGCCCCAAAGTATCCAGCTGGCTTTCGTGGTTAAGGCAGGACTAGAACTCACCATCTCCTGGTGATTGGCCCAAAGTCACCCAGCTGGCTTTCGTGGCTAAATGGTTCTAGAACTCCCAGACTCCCGGTGATTAGCCCCAAAGTATCCAGCTGGCTTTCGTGGTTAAGGCAGGACTAGAACTCACCATCTCCTGGTGATTGGCCCAAAGTCACCCAGCTGGCTTTCGTGGCTAAATGGTTCTAGAACTCCCAGACTCCCGGTGATTAGCCCCAAAGTATCCAGCTGGCTTTCGTGGTTAAGGCAGGACTAGAACTCCCAGTCTCTTGGTGATTGGCCCAAAGTCACCCAGCTGGCTTTCATGGCTAATGCGGGACTAGAACTCCCAGTCTCTTGGTGATTGGCCCAAAGTCACCCAGCCATCTTTCATGCTTAATGTAGGACTAGAAGTCCCCATCTCCTGGTGATTGGCCTGAAGCCTTACCTACTAGCCCAAACCGGCTGCCTACTTCCATGCTAAGACCTGGGCTGATAACACTGGTTCTCTCTTCCAAGTACTTTCAGAAGTTACTTCAAGACACATGAAGGAGTTCATGAGTGGGCAACAACTTAGTCGAAACCTCCCAGTTCCCACCCAGTATTCCTCCTTCCCCACATCCCATTCCTCCTCTTTCTTTCTGCAAAAGTAAGTCGTCTTTTGCTGGTTATTTTTAAAGAATCGCACAAGCTCTCTGTTCTTTCTGTATTAAACCAAATGGACCTTCTGGACACTCGACATGATGTTTTATAGCCTCAGAATAAACGGGTGGGAACTGGGGGCTTTTTTATTCTTTTCTTTTTGGGAGGGGGGGGGAAGACTGTTTCAAAATTGTTTTTCAAATCGAATGGCAGGAAGGCTCCACTTAGGCTTTGATTGTTCGTTTCCAGCTGATTTATGGCTTTCCCTGGACAAATTTGGCAAGTGGAGTTCTGCCCCTCCAGGTGCTTTAGCGCTTCCCCGTAGCGCCATAGCGATCTTTCCAGGATATTAACGGTCTCTCTCTCCCTCCCTTGTGAACCCTTTGCCATTCTCTCGCTTTCCTCGAAACGTTTGTGTCTCTTTCCCTCTCCAAGAAAACGTTCCTGTTCAAGATGGAATCTCTTTGTAGGGGAGAATCTCGCTTCGGAGATTCATTCTCTTCTCTCTCTCTCTCTCTCTCTCTCTCTCTCTCTCTCTCACACACACACACACACACACACACACACACACACACACACACACAAACACACACACTTTCTCTCCACTCTCTCTCTCTACTTCCCTCCTTCTCTATCTTCCCCATCTCTCTCCTCTCTCTTTCTTTCTCTCCTCTTTCCTCTCTCTCTCCTCTCTACCTCCCTTCTTCCCTCTCTCCTTCCCTCCCTCCCCTCTCTATCTTACTCTTCCTCTCTCCCCCTTTCTCTCTTTCTGTCTCTCCTTCCCTCCTTCCTTCTCTTTCCCTCCCCTCCCTCTCTTTCTCTCTTCTATCTCTCTCTCCCCCTCCTTTTTCTCTCCTCTTTCCTTCCTTTCCTCCCTCCTTCTCTTTCCTTCCCTTCCTCTCTTTCTCTCTTCTATCTCTGTCCCCTCTCCCTCCTTTCCTCCCTCCCTCCCACCCCTGATTCTCCCCCTTTCTTTCTCTCTTTTCTCTCTCTCTCCTTCTTTTGTCTCTCTATCTTTTTCTTTCCCTCTCCCCCTTTCTCTCTTTCTCTCTCCTATCTCTCTCCCCCTCTTCTTTTTCTCCCCCTCCCTCCCTCCCTCCCTCCCTCTCCCTCCTCCTTTCTTCCTCTCACCTCTATCTCTCCCTCCCTTCTCCCCTCTTCTCCCCTCCCTCTCTTACTCTCTCCCTCTCCCTCTTTCCCTCTCCCTCTTTCTCTCTCCTATCTCTCTCTCTTCCAGTCTCCTTTTTCTCTCTTCTCTCTCCCTCTTTCTTCCTCTCTCTCCCTCCCCCTTTCTCTCTCCCTGACTCTCTCCGACTAATAAATGTATTGTATCCTTGTCCCTCTTGAATGGGTCAGCCCACTGCCCCCTAATTCAGGAAGGGCATTCAGTTCTCGTGGTGTGGCTTCTTTCCCAGGGATCGTGGGGTAATGTGACGGGGCGCCAGCTCCATCTGAAGACAGGCGGGCCCTCCGGCAGTTCACAGTTCTGAAGATTACCCTAATTACAAGTGATCAACATCCAGAGATTTCATGTCCTTCCTATTCAGCCAGCCCCCCCTCTCCCCCGTCCCCGTCCCCGGCAAGCCGCAGAGAGGAAACTCACAGATAGGGAAGACTGCACCAGTAGTTTAGCGCAGTAAGATTTATGACCATCCTTTTCAAATATGTTGATCTCTTTAATTATAATAGTTTGGGCCTGCTGTTAGCTTTTCATTACAATAAGGAAACAGGAATTAGAATTGGAGAAGCATTTCACCTGGGGTGGGCTCAGCCTCTAAGGCTGCCTGGAACTGGACTTGCCACGTTCGTTATATTCATTTCATCGATTAAGAAAATTGATGTGACCCACTCAACTCACAGTGACGCTGGGCTCCTTCCCTCCGCTGTCTTCTAGAGTTTGTCCAAATTCATTGCGTCAATGACAACATCCAACCTTTGTTGTTGTCGTTCAGTCACTAAGTTGTATTCAATGCTTTTTGATCCCATTGGCCACAGCTCACAGGTCCCATCCTCCACTGCTTCTTGGAGTTTGCCCAAAGTCATGTTCATTGCGGCGACACCATCCAACCATATCATCCTCTGTCGTCCCTTTTTCCTTTGACCATCCCTCTTTCTCAGCATTAGGCTCTTCTCCAGTGAGTCCTCTCTTCTCATTGGGTGGACAAAAGTATTGAGCTTCATCGTCAAGATCTGTCCTTCTAAAGGACGCACAGGGTTGATTTCCTTTAGGATCGACCAATTGGATCTCCTGGCAGTCTGAGGGACCCTCAAGGGTCTTCTCCAAAACCTGCAATACGAACCCCAATAACTTTTGCTCCCGGGGACAAGCTTCAACCAAGCCCTTGATGCACTCCATCACTCCTCTAGGGAAAGAATTCTGCCTAATTTGGAAGAGTAACGATTTGTTGCTCTTGATATTGCACAATTCAAATTTAAATCGATAGGATAGGATAGGATAGGATAGGATAGGATAATATTGGAACATAGAATGGGATGGGATGGAGTAGAATAGAATAGGGATAGGAATAGAATAGAATAGAATAATATTGGAATATAGAATGGGATGGGATGGGATGGAATAGAATGAAATAGGAATAGAAATAGAATAGAATAGAATATAGAATGGGATGGAATAGGAATAGAGTAGAGTAGAGTAGAGTAGAATAGAATAGAATAGAATAATATTGGAATATAGAATGGAAGGGAAGGGAAGGGATGGGATGGGCTAGAATAGAAATCTTCATTGGCCAAGTGTGATTTGTCTTCGTTGCATAAGGTCTTAGTGTACATAAAAAATACATTCATCAAGAATCACAAGATACAACACTTAATGATAGTCCTAGGATACTAAATAAGCAATCAAAACCATACTAGGAAACTAAATGAAACAATATAAATTGTAAAGATACAAGCAACAAGGTTATAGTCATAAGTGGGAGGAGATAGGTGATAGGAAGGATGAGAAGACTAATAGTAATGCAGCCTTAGTGAATAGTTTGACAGTGTTGTATGAATTTTTTGTTTAGCAGAGTGATGGCGTTTGGGGGGAAAACTGTCCTTGTATCTAGTTGTCTTGGTGTGCAGTGCTCTATAGCGTCGCTTTGAGGGTAGGAGTTGAAACAATTTACGTCCAGGATGTGAGGAGTCTGTAGATATTTTCACAGCCCTCTTTTTGACTCATGTAGTGTGCAGGTCCTCCATGGAAGGCAGGTTGGTATCCCTTGTTTTTTCTGCAGTTCTGATTCTCCTCCGAAGTCCGTGTCTGTCTTGTTGGGCTGCTTCTAGTCCAAGACCCCTTTAGTGGCTTTGTGTATTCATCTGTGATGAGGTTCAAATTTTTTGAAATGCTTTTTGTAATGCTTCTTCTTCTTACATCTACCTTTTATAGCCAGTATAAAAAAATATTGTGTAGTGATTACAGTTTGGCAGCTTTAAAAATAAGCTCTGAGATGGGGGCGGAAGGAGATGGATTTTCTATCTGTAAATTCTTCCAAACATATTTGAGGTTGAGGTGTGGGGAAGGATTACCATAATTTCAGCTTTGAACAGAAATTGGATTTACCCAAAACACTTCTCAAAAAAAAAGAGATGTAGAGTGCGATTGAATGAGAAATAGCAGCAGAGAATTATGGAGCTTGTGATAGGTTTCATAGCTCAAGTACAAGGCTTAAATACAACTGGAGTACAAGGTTTAAATTGAGTTGGTGAACATTAAACCTCGCACTTATTTCTCATACGCATCAACCAGAATGAGAAAAACAATCTATGAGGCCTCAAGTTTCATGTCTTAAAGGTGTAAAGGTTCCCTTCGCACATATGTGCTAGTCATTCCTGACTCTAGGGGGCGCTGCTCATCTCTGATTCAAAGCCAAAGAGCCAGCACCTTCCGAAGATGTCTTTTTGGTCATGTAGCTGGCATGACTCAATGCCCAAGGTGCACATAACTCTATTATAATACCAAAGGTGGTTCCTATTTTTCTACCTGCATTTTTTCATGCTTTCAAACTGCTAGGTTGGCAGAAGCTGGGACAAGTAATGGGAGCTCACTCCATTATGCGGTGTTAGAGATTTGAACTGTGTCTAAGATGCTGAGCTTGTCGATCAGAAAGGTCGGCAGTTTGGAAGTTCGAATCCCTAGTGCCGCGTAACGGAGTGAGCTCCTGTTTCTTGTCCCAGCTCCTGCCAACCTAGCAGTGCGAAAGCACGTAAAAAATGCAAGTAGAAAAATAGGGACCACCTTTGGTGGGAAGGGAACAGCGTTCTGTGCGCCTTCGGTGTTGAGTCACGCCGGCCACATGACCATGGAGACGTCTTCGGACAGCGCTGGCTCTTCGTCTTAGATTGTTTGAGATGGTCCTTGACAGAGTGAGGGTCGTCTACGAGGTTGTATCTGTCCAACTTTTATTTGGCATTCTGATTTTTGTTGCCAATGTGTAAGACAGAGCATTTGTTAGTTGAGATTTGGAGTTGCCAATTACGTGACCATTCTGACACATAGCCGAGGTCGCTTTGTAGGGTAGCAGCATTGTCGGTGGTGTTAAATAGCTTTACGTCGTCTGCGAAGGGGACGCAGCTGCTTGTTATATGATCACAAAGGTCATTTATGTAAAAAAGCAAAAACAGTGTGGGTCCTAAAACGTTGCCTTGGGGGACACCGCTGTTAGGTGGTGCGGGGTTTGATACGCCCCCCCCTGTTTTGACTACTTGTGTTGCCTGTTTGCCAGGAATGCGGCTATGCATAACTCCACCTACTCGGAGTTACGAAATCCAAGGGAGGTTGGACTTAATTTGTGGCTACGTAGAGACTCTAAGCTAATTCCTCTTTGCACCCCAACCCCAGATGCTGCCACTCCTTCTCCTACAGTTACTTTATACAACAGGAAGAAAACATAGTCTTTGACATAAAGTTTGACTACAGATTACTCCTCTAGGTTAAGCTAAGTAAATTAAGATAGCCATAAAAACAGCCACTGCAAAGAGACCTGTGTTTGTTTGCTGAGCTTTTTGGAATCTCTGTTGGCGAATTAAGTTGATGGAAAGGTGCATGACAGGGGTGAAATCCTCCCAGTTCGGGAAAGTTTGGCCAAGCCAGTAGGGACAATTGTCGTTGGTTCTGCGAACCAGTAGTAAAAAAAAAAGCTTCCAATTAAAAGCCACGCGATTGTCGGAAACTTTCCCCCCACTTTTTAAAGCATTTTTTTCCTGCCAGTTTGGGTGGTGGGAGGGAGGGAGGGAAAAAGGAGAGGGAGGAAGGCATTAGACACAGCTTCAGAGGATACCTTGAAAGAGCACAGCGATCCAAGGCTGGAAGAGACACTGGAGGTCATCTAGTCCAACCCCCTGCTCCGGCAGGACATTGTTAAAGTGAGTTTCTATCTTTTGACAACCCCCCTCAGTCACATGACTACATAGCCACACCCATCCAGTCACATGACCTCCCCCCACCAAGCCACGCCCACATAACTGGTAGGAAAAAAATGTAGATTTCCTCACTGGTGCATGGAATAACATTTTGAAAGCAACTATACTAGCGTTGGTACTTCTGGCTTTAGCTTTATCCTTAATATTTTAAACTCTTCGACAGAAAGTACACTGAGCAATTTCTTTTAAAGCTCCCAGCAACGTAGAATGCCTGATAAGCAATTGTCCATATAAAACCCGCAATCATTTTTTAAAAAAGGACATAGCGTATCAATAAATTCAGAGGGCTGTTAAATATACCAGCTGAATTGAGCAGGATTGTTAAATAAGAGGAAATATTTCATATTCCCAGAATCTGATTTTATAGGAAAGGAGTTTGGGGGGAGGGGGGAAGAAAAGAAAATAGACTATATAATTTTAGCCACTGGCCTTCTGCTGTGCCACATTTCAGTTGAGATGGGGGTTAAAAAGCAAGCCGTAATAATTCCTTTATCTACTAATTAATAGCATACATCTAAAAATAAAAAGCTTTTAAAACACCAAATACTGTATCAAAGTTTTGCTCTTTGTTGTGTTTCTTTAACCAATCGTACAGCCTTTTTTCATGCAACATAAATGCCCAGATATTGTCTGTTTTTTTTCATTTCTTTTTTTTTTTTAAAAGGGTACCCAAGGTAAAAGGAATATGAAATTAGATGGGAATGTTTTATGTCAAGAGTAACCTTTTCTGCTGGGCTCTTCAGATAAAACTGTGAATATTGGAGGGGAAAAGAAAAACAAACGTAGAGAAAGGAAAAAGATAACTCTCTCGCTTATTCATCTTAGTCTAAAATCTATTTTATCCGCTGCAGTTTGTTGACATTGTTTGATGATACGGCGCTCAAGCAGAGTATTAGATTATAAGCAAAAAGGAAATTCCCAATTTAATAGTTACTCGTAGAAATCGAAGTACTTTCCCCCTTCTTTAATATCTCAACATCTTCCCCCAAAGTTGTAGCCACATTCCGAATGGGGCTTGCCTCCTCATTTATCATCATATTACGCTTATACGTAGAGGTGGAGCATTCAGGAAATCCAGTAAGTCCTCTCCTATCAGAAGAAGGAAAAAGAAAGGGGGAAAATCTTGTTAGTGGATGGTTTGCATTCTTTCCTACCGTGATTTATTTCGGTCACAAGACTTAAATGTTATATTGCAAGGCTGTCTGTATCAAGTCACTGCTATCCTTCGGTGCCTTCTATTTATTTATTTATTTTAACTCAAGAGCACATGATGTTATTTTCAGATACGCTTGGAGGGCTTTCGTCTGTTGTAGCCTGCCAGCGGAGCAGGCAGCAGATTCGGACAGTGAGGAGGTTGGGGAGGAAGATGGGCCAGTCCTGGAGTCTGGGGAAGGCTCGGACAAGGGCTCTGCATCAGAGGCAGAGAGGGGGCCAGGGCCGTCTGACAGTTATCAGCTGCCTTTGGAGTCAGACATCAGTGAGGCAGAGGAACAGCTGGAGCCTGTTCCCAGTGTGCGCATGAACAGAGTTGCCAGACAAAGGGAACAGCTAAAGAACAGGGGTCGACTTGGGAGTAAGGCCAACAGGTGGATGATGGCCCCTTCCAGAGAAAACAAAAGAGGAGCGAAAGGGGAGTGGAGTTTGCAGGAGACAATTAGTTCCCTTCATTAGTTTGTGACTCTCCGAGACTCCTTGCCAAGTTTTGGAGATATCGGCCTGTCAGTTCTCCAAGCCAGATAAGGTCTGTGACTGTAACTTTGAATGGTCACAAAATGAACTGTTAATAAGATCTTGGTGACATAAATGTGGACTAGAACACGTTGCTTTATTTTAAGGTGCATTAAAATAAAAATAAAATCCCAGCCCTCTTAAAGGAGGCTCTTTAAGGCCAGCTTCTTCTGCAAAAACTATCTATCTATCTATCAATCTATCTATCTATCTATCTATCTATCTATCTATCTATCTATCTATCTATCTATCTATCTATCTATCTATCTTCCTTCCTTCCTTCCTTCCTTCCTTCCTTCCTTCCTTCCTTCCTTCCTTCCTTCCTTCCTTCCTTCCTTCCTTGATGGTGTCAGGCTCACAGATTAAGACCCTCAACCAGTTGTCAATAAGGGGACCAGCTCCATCTGCCTGTTGGGTGCCAACCCCTAATATCAGGTGAGGAAGAAGCATCTTCCTTCCCTTTTTCTTCAGAAATCAAAAGCCAAAAGGAGAAAATGTCACCCTTGCCAGGCCTTTCAATCACCTGCGATTCCGTGGGGTTTCTATTCTGACGTTCCACTTGGGGACATCAGTTGAGAAGGGAAGGGACCCCTAAAAAGTCTCATTTTCTCTCAGCTGCTGTTTTTACCCCCTTCATCTTTTCTAGTCATCTCATCATCTGACTTCATTTAAGATTCTTCTGACCTTCCTCCTCCTCCTCTTCTTCCTCTTCCTCTTCTTCTCCTCCTCCTTCTCTTTTTCTTCCTCTATTGTTGTTCTTCTTCTTCTGTTGTTCTTCTTCTGCTGTTCTTTCTTTCTTTCTTTCTTTCTTTCTTTCTTTCTTTCTTTCTTTCTTTCTTTCTTTCTTTCTTTCTTTCTTCTTCTTCCTCTTCCTCTCCTCCTCCTCCTTCTCTTTTTCTTCCTCTATTGTTGTTGTTCTTCTATTGTTATTCTTCTGCTGTTCTTTCTTTCTTCTTCTTCTTCTTCTTCTTCTTCTTCTTCTTCTTCTTCTTCTTCTTCTTCTTCTTCTTCTTCTTCTTCTTCTTCTTCTTCTGTTCTTCTGTTGTTGTTCTGCTTTTCTTCTTTCTTCTTGTTCTTCTTTTCTTCTGTTGTTCTTCTGCTGTTCTTCCTCCTCCTCCTTCTGTTCTTCTTTCTTCTTCTTCTCTTCTTTTGTTGCTGTTCTTTTGCTTTTCTTCCTCCTCCTTCTTTTCTTCTGTTGTTGTTGTTCTGCTCTTCTTCTTCCTCTTCTTCTTCCTCCTCCTCCTCTTCCTCCCCCCAGTCACCCAGATGTTCAGACTGGGTTGGTCATTTCTGTCTGCCTATCCACTCCTCCCCAAGGACCTGGGATAGGCAGATGTTTGACGGGGTTACAGATATTGTCGCAGGATGGAAGCTCTTCCAAAGAAAGCCGCCTTCTGCAATTGACCGATGGCAAATTTGTCAATGCCAACGATGCTGTTCAAGTGGTGCTCCGTTTGTTTTGGGGTTCTACCCAAGGCGCCTATTCCTATTGGTCCCCCCCCCTTGCTTGCCTTTGCCAAAGTCGTTCTATTTCTCTTTGCAGGCCTTTGTATTTATATCATCGTCCTTATTATTATTATTATTTTCAGCTTGGAGCTGAGGGCCTCCAAGGTAGATCTGTAGCAGATTCTCTTCCCCGGGGTTCCCATTTGGCACCGATGCCATCAGCCAGTTAATAGACAGGAAAGGAGACCAAGTTAATGACGGTTCTGCAAACAGCTGTTGCACGATTCAGCTCTGAAACCTGAGTTAATTAATCAGCACCTCGCTGGCACTTTAGCGCTTCAATATCAAATACGTCCGGCAACATCTAACGGGGTGATCCCTTCCCCACAAGAGGTTAGCTCTTGCCAAAGTCATAAAAGGAAGGAGACTTCCATCATTTTCTGCAGGGACCAATGCTTCGTGAACTACCGTATTTCTCAGAATATAAAACGCACCAAGATTTTGAAGAGGTAAATTTTTTAAAAAGTGTTTGCACTCTGCAGACCCCCCATACCGTCTGCAAGCCTCGTTTTTTTGTGAAAAACGGGGCATGCAGAGAGTTTGAGAAGCCTGCAAAGTGCTCCTGGGGGGGGGGCAAAAACAAGCAAAAAATGGTCCGTTTTTTCGCTCGTTTTTGCCCTCCCCAGCGCCCAGGAGCACTCTGAAAGCCTTCTAAAGGCTATGCACAGCCATTTTTGTAAAAGGGGGCGGGGTTTTGGGAGGCCAAAAATGCTGTATTCAGTGTATAAGACACACCCAGATTTTCACCCTCTTTTACATTAAATACAGTAAGTATGGGGTTGTTGTATTTTTAATCCCCCCTCCCCTTTTCGTTCCTCAAAATTCCACAAACAGGTAAATCCTCGACTTACAACCGCAGTTAAGCCCAACATTTCTGTGGCTGAGCGAGACATTTTTTAAAATACACATCTTTTTTACATCGTGGCGACCAAAACTGGATGCAAATATTCCAAGTGTGGCTTTACTAAGGCTTTGTAAAGTGGTATTAACACTTCACAGGATCTTGATTCTATCCCTCTGTTTGTGCAGCCTAGAACTGTGTTGGCTTTTTTGGCAGCTGCTGCACACGGCTGGCTCATATTTAAATGGTTGTCCACTAGGACTCCAAGATCCTCTCACAGTTACTACCATTGAGCAAGGTACCACCTATACTGTACCTGTGCATTTGGTTTTTCTTGCCTAAATGTAGAACCTTATTCTTTTCACCATTGAATTTCATTTTATTAGATAGTGCCCAATGTTCAAGTTTGTCAAGATCCTTCTGTATCTTAAGCCTATCTTCTGGAGTGTTGGCTATTCCTGCCAGCTTGGTGTCATCTGCAAATTTGATGAGTTCCCCATTTATTCCCTCATCCAAATCATTGATGAAGATGTTGAAGAGTCCTGGGCCTAAAACAGAGCCTTGGGGTACTCCACTGCATACTTCCCTCCATGTAGATGCACTTCCATTGAGGACTACACGTTGAGTGCGGTTGGTCAGCCAGTTACAAATCCATCTGGTGGTGATGCTGTCTAACCCACATTCTTCTACTTTATCTAGTAGTAGGTTATGGTCTACCTTATCAAAAGCCTTACTGAAGTCCAAGTAAATTATATCGATGGCATTCCTCTGGTCCACTAATTTTGTGAAAGAATGCAATAAGATTAGTCTGGCATGATCTGTTTTTGACAAACCCATGTTGGCTTTTGGCTATTACTTTGTTGGCTTCTAGGTGTTCACTGATTCTTTGCTTGATTATCTTTTCCAGAATCTTTCCTGGTATTGAGGTCAGGCTGATAGGTCTGTAGTTTCCTGGATCTGTTTCCCCCCCCCCTTTTTTTATGGTGTAGGATCTTCTGTTTGAGAAGGGGTTTAGACTAGAAGACCTCCAAGGTCCCTTTCAGCTCTATTCTGATTGATTAATTGAAGTATGCAATACGCCAAAGGTTTGTTGTTGTTTCACTTTCAGGAGGATGACAATTTAGCAAACCACACCATTCAATCTCAGGAGTGTGGAAATGATGTAAGTTTGGTTTCTTGCAACAGACTCCGGTCATCCATCAAGAGAGTTTTTACTTTAAAGCTGTTTCTCCATCTTTGGTTTTGAACTGGAGATGTTATGAATTCTGCCTAGTGGGTCAATAACGCATTAATGTTTTATGGGTGATAATGCAAAGGAATCTTAAACCAGTGAGATGACATCTGGGCCTTTTTTTTTTTTTTTGGTAGACTTTGGATTCCGTTCGGAAATGAATGCTGGGAATAGTTTTTGATTCTGTTTTCTGTTCACCTGTTTGATTATAACACCTGATTTCAAAGCTTCCTCATAATCTTTCTCCCACATATCTATCTATCTATTCCTTCCCCACCCTCTCTCTCTCCCCCTATCTATCTATCTATCTATCTATCTATCTATCTATCTATCTATCTATCTATCTATCTTATCTATCTCATCTGCCCTCATCCATCCATCCATCCATCCATCCATCCATCCATCCATCCAATCTACCTAACAATTTTCTCTCTCTCCCTCTCCCTCCCTCTCTCTCCCCCTATCTATCATCAGTGCCTCTACTCTATCTATCTATCTATCTATCTATCTATCTATCTATCTATCTATCTATCTATCTATCTCTTATCTATCTCATCTGCCCTCATCCATCCATCCATCCATCCATCCATCCATCCATCCATCCATCCATCCATCCAATCTACCTAACAATTTTCTCTCTCTCCCTCTCCCTCCCTCTCTCTCCCCCTATCTATCATCAGTGCCTCTACTCTATCTATCTATCTATCTATCTATCTATCTATCTATCTATCTATCTATCTATCTATCTATCTATCTATCTATCTATCTATCATCTATCTATCATCTATCTATCTATGGCTCTCTGTGTATATGTGTGTGTGTGTGTGTGTTCCAGCAAACTTGGTACACAGATGACTCACTCTCTGGAAAGTTAATCTGACTTCCCCATAGACTTTGCTTGTCAGATATTTGCAAAAGGGGATCACCTGATCCCAGAAAACACTGCGACCATCATAAATCCTTCCCCCTTTCCTTTCCTTTTCTTTCCTTTTCTTTCCTTTCCTTCCTTCCTTCTTTCCTTCTTTCCTTTTTCTCTCTCTCTCTCCCCCTCTTTTCCCTCCCTCCCTCCCTCCCTCCCTCCCTCATCCATCCATCCATCCATCCATCCTTCCTTCCTTCCTTCCTTCCTTCCTTCCTTCCTTCCTTCCTTCCTTCCTTCTTTCTTTCTTTCTTTCTTTCTTTCTTTCTTTCTTTCTTTCTTTTGTCTTAGGTTTTCCTGTTGCCCTCAGAACTTTCATTTGTGGGACTCAGCCTCCATAGGTTTTCAGAGGATGGAGAATGGATGGTTTAGCAATATGGAAGTACCTGTATGCTAAAAAATCATAGAAGGACACCATAATTAGTCTAGGAAGAAACTTCTCCACAATTGTTCCAGGTCTTAGTTCATTTCAGCGAGATAATTTGGGTGGTGCAAGACTCTTTTAGATGCGGAATTGGGTTAGAAAGTTTCTCTGCACTGGAATAAATCAGCCAGCGAAATGACCAGATCTACCTTCTCTTCTTCTTTGTAATGTTTTCCTGACATCTAATTAAATCAGATTTTAATTAAGTGGTTAAAATTAAGTGATACCTGAATTAATTGATAACTGTCATAACTCTTCCATGCCTTCTTTGCTTTCTGGTTCCTCAAAAGGCCTGGCCCATAAATTACCCGCTTAAAGGTTCCAGCTGAAAAATAAATTGCGACAGAGGAGAATATCGGGCAATGTAATGCTGGTTACCAGCTAAACCAGCTTTTAGAAAATATTAACCACTTAATGGAGGTCATGGGGACCAGTTTAGTTTAGTTCAGTTTACTTTATTGTCATTGCCCCCCCCCAACAAAATTAAATGCCAATTTCAGTGCGTAATAGACATACAGTATAATCCTTCGCATTCTATACAATTGAATTGAAAACCCCCAGTGTTGTATTAATATTGCACTATACCGTAGAATTCAGTGTGGTTATTGCCCTGGGAGAGAAGCTGTTTTTTAGCCTATTGTTCTTGTTTTTATTCTCCTGTACCGGCTGCCAGATGGTAATAGTTCAAAAAAAAAAAAAAGGGGTGCCCAGAATGAGATGGATCTTTAAGGACGTTTTGAACTTTCTTAAGGCAGTGGGAACTATAAAGCTCTTCCAAAGAGGGGAGAGGGCAGCCCATGATCCTCTGGGCAATGGCGTTGACCCTCTGGAGTGCTGTCCTATCTGCCCCTGTGCAATTGGCAAACCAGACACAGGGGCAGTAAGTTAAAATACTCTCTATGGTGCAGCGGTAGAAGGTCACCAGCAGTTTTCCATTCAGGTGTTGCTTCCTGAGAAGTCTCAGGTGGTATAATCTCTGCTGGGCCCTTTTGACCAGGACTGCAATGTGAGTTGCCCCAGGTCAGGTCCTCTTTTTATGACAACACCCAGAAACTTAAAACTGGCCACTTGCTCCACTCGGTCTCCATTGATAAGCAAGGATTGGATGTCTGATCTATTCCTTCTATAGTCCACTATAATAAGCTCCTTGGTCTTACTGGTGTTCAGCAGCTGTGGGTTCCTGCAGGCACTACTGCTGGTTCGCTCGTGTGCATGCTACATGCGCATGCGTACTTTGTGTGCATGCCCAGTGCAATGAAATTTGTTCTGCGAATGCGTAGAACCAAAAAAACAAGATGGTGGCTGCCCGGAGAACTGGTTTGGGGGCGTGGCAGGCCTGGGTTGCTGCTGGTTCCAGTGACTCACTCCGCCAAACCACTCCCGCTTTGACCAAACCAGTCCGAACCAGTGGGAACCCACCGCTGGTGTTAAGGGCCACGTTTTTGTCTCCATAAGTGAGGCTCTTGATGGCGGTGGGATTGTCCTTGAAGGCCATCTGCTGGGAGATTAGTGGGCTTCCTTGGTCCGTTGGTGGGCCAATGTGAGAACGGACCACTGGACCAACCTGTTTATATGTCCGCATCCTTAATTCTGCTGTAAAACGATACTGCGTTCTGTTTTCAGTTAGCAGGAAAAGGAAGATTGGGCTGTCAGCAGCATCTTAGATGGTTGATGTCCATAAAATTAGATTCACATTTCAAAGGGACAATTAGGCTAGGCTTGCAATGACATTAATTAATGTACAAAACGAATTCCCTAAACAACTTCCGTTCCAGAGGTCAGCCGGCGGGATCACAGCCAGCAATTAGATTGCTCCTGAACGTATTAATAAGTCCAGACAACCAGCCATCTCTACTGCTAAAGCACTTGTAAAAGATTCTTTCGACACTCACAACAGGTGGAAACAACATTGGAGAGAAAACTGGCTCTTCACAACCTCAACGCTTTCCTACATCGTGGGGAAAAAACACCTGGATTTGACCAGGGATGTCAAAGTGGATTTCTTCGAGGGCCGGACCAGCATTGTAGTTCTCCTCTGCGGGCAAGATGTGTGTGGGGGTGGAAGATGCGACAGACACCTCCTGCAGCACTCTCCTGGCCAAAATGGGGCACAGGGGGACCTCATGCAGCCCCCTGCACCCTATTTTGTCTGCCAGAGGCACAGCAGGCTGGTCCTTTGATTGTCAGGGTTCCAAATAGCATCCAAAAGTAAATCAGAATCCGAGGCCAAAGTATTGCTCAAAGTTCCAATTTATGAAGAGAGCCATGTTGGCACATCTGGAAAAACCCGAATCTGAAAGCTTTCCGGTTTTCCCCACCCAGTTGAAAGTTCAAGATCCTGCCCCCACACCCACCAGTCCATCCCATGGTCCAATCTCCCACTGCCACGCTGGCAGCTTCCACCCATCCAGTTCTGGTCAGGTGCAGAGACAAAGGATGACCTTGGCTTTCTAGAAAGAATGTTGTTATGGCTAGGTATCACTTAACTCTGTACAATCCCCCCTCCCATTTTCCCACCATAGAAGATGCATAATAGAATAATAGAAAGTGGGGCAGGCCAAAGATCCAAAAGAAAATATAACTGCAGGCCTGACATTGATATTTCCAGTTCAGCCCTGCGGGCCACATTTAAGCACCCCGTGGGCCGGTGTGAGCCACGTGCCAGAGTTTGACACCCCTGATCCAGACAGTACGGACAACCACATTCGCATATTGTCGTGAGAGAGATACAGATGTCCTCTCTATGTGGGCCAACATAACGTCCCTGAATTGTGACTGGGGAAGAGGGCAAAAAACAAACTATATAACACGTAGTGACAGGGCCTACAATGTAGGTTTTGCTGAATTCCCATCTGCGAAATATGTAGTAAACTTAGATACAGAATTTGCAATCTTCCTGTTAAGGTTTTTGGATTCCGTGGTTTGAATTGTACCTCTGTTCCTTTTTCCTTCTTTTTCTGGAACGTGATTTAAACACGCCATACGATAAATAAATACATCCATAGATAAATAATCAATACAGAACAGTCGTAAACGGTGTTCAGATTAACTATTGAGGGAAAGTAGGGATGCAGCAGTTTGGTGGCTAAGACGCTGAGCTTGTCGATCAGAAAGGTCAGTAGTTGGCGGTTTGAATCCCGAGCACCATGTAATGGAGTGAGCTCCCGTGACTTGTCCCAGCTTCTGCCAACCTGGCAGTTCGAAAGCAGGTAAAAAATGCAAGTAGAAAAACAGGAACCACCTTTGGTGGGAAGGGAACAGCGTTCCGTGCACCTCTGGCGTTGAGTCATGCCGGCCACAGGACCACGGAGACGTCTTTGGACAGCGCTGGCTCTTCGGCTTTGAAACAGAGGTGAGCACTGCCCCCTAGAGTCGGGAACGACTAGCACATATGTGCGAGGGGAACCATTTACCTTTACTTTAAAGCGGAGGCCACAATGTCGGTGTTAAATTTTAAAGTTGATAACATTGGGGTTCCAGATGTTTATATATATCCAGCTGTGTTATAAACCCAAGGAGGTTATCTGGAATAGCATTCCTAATATTTTTTTGGGGGGGTTGGTGAGTGGCTTTATGTTCATATATAAGGATGTCGGTCTTTGTGCCTGCATGTGTCCCAACAGTCGCCATGTGTCTCTTGTATGTAATTAAATCTTAATTTAAAAAAAAAACTGGCTTAAGCTTGCTCTGTGTAGTTTTTGTTCATGCTACAGTAAAAGCAGGATTCTCTCTTAATCCCTCTTGAGCTGCAGTCTGGTGTGTGTGTGTGTGTGTGTGTGTGTGTGTGTTTAAACACCACAGATAAAAAGCGACTTCTCTTCCTAATCCAGCATTTCAACGATGGTTTGCTTTCAAATTTAAATACGTCTCTTCAGCCTGCTCCTCCAAGGAGTATCTTGTGTGGAAAAGAAAGAACAGATTTATTCCCTCTTTGCCAAAAAGGAGCCTTCTAACTCGGAAAGAGAAAGGAAAAATAATGCCCTTTGCAAGGGAAACGGTGCACTGGGCTACACTTTTACCTTTATTTCAAAAACGTGGCTGTGAGTAGGAAGTATAGAATGCCCACCGTTGTTAAATAGCAGACATACAAGCACCTGCTTTCAGCGAGTTAGTTATGTGATTGGTATATTTCTCTTGCTCTAGAATAGAATAAATACAGATTAACAGAGTTGGAAGGGACTTTGTAGGCCATCTAGTCCAACCCCCCTCTGCCCAAGCAGGAGACCCTACACCATTTCTGACAGAGGGCAGTCCAGTCTCTTCTTGAAAGCTTCCAGGGATGAAGCTCCCACAACTTCTGGAGGCAACTTCTGTTCCATTGGTTCATTGCTCTCATGGTCAGGAAATTCCTCCTTATTTCCAGGTTGAATCTCTCCTTGTTCAGTTTCCATCCATTGTTCCTTGTCTTTGCCAGATAAATTCCATCAATCGATCAGAAAGGGGCTGGAAGGGGCCGTGGAGGTCACTGTCCAGTCTCTTCTTAAAATCCTCCAGGGATGGAGCACCCTCAACCTCTGATGGCAAGCTGTTCCACTGATTAATTGTCCTCCCTCTTAGGAAGTTTCTCCTTATTTCTAGTTTGAATTTCTCCTTGATTAGTTTCCAACCATTGTTTCTTGCCTTCTGGTGCTTTGGAAAGTAGCTTGATCCACTCCTCTCTGTGTCAGCCCCTCAAATATTAGAAGATGCTCTCCTGTCTCCCCTGGTCCTTCCCTTCACTAGACTAGGCAAGCCCAGTTCCTGCAACCGTTCTTTATATGTTTTAGCCTCCAGTCCCCTAATCCACTTTGTTGCTTTTCTCTGCACTCTTTCTAGAATCTCAGCATCTTTTTTTATAGTGTGATGACCAAAATTGGATGCAGGATTCTAGGTGTGGTCTTACTAAGGCTTTGTAGAGTGGGATTAGGACCTCCCTTGATCTGGATTGCATTCCTCTGTTAATGCAACTTAAGATTGCGTTGGCTTTTTTGGCTGCCGCCTCACACTGTTGGCTCATATTGAACTGGTTGTCCACCAGGACTCCAAGATCCCTCTCACAGTCTCTGTAGATCTGGAAGTGCTGAGGTTGGGGCAAGGAAGGGTCGCAGACAAGCAGGGATCTCATCTTCCACCATTTCCCCATTTGGGGAGGGGGGGAAATAATTGCCGGGAGACCTAATTTGATTTACTCTATTTGTGTTTGCAGACTATATCCTTTGATATGCGGATTAGCTCTGGTCCACTTACTTGGGGGTTCGAGGAAGTTTGAGTCAAAGATTTTTCTCCCCTTTGCTCTTTTGACTTGATTTATCCAGTGGAGTTGCTGCTTCTCAGACTGTTGTGGCTTCTGTTAGGTTTTAAGGGAAGATGGAAATAGTATAAAGAATATGTTGATGTGAAGCTTTCTGACAGGGGAGAGGAGGAGAGCTTGAGCAAAGGATTGTAGAGTTGAAAGGATTTTCCCTGAAGAAATTGCATTTTGCAGTTTACCAAGAGAGAAATAAAAGAAGTACAGCAGTTGCTTGAAAAGCAAGATTGATCAGACACCTCCTGCTTACAGTTCTTATGGAAATCTATCTCAAGTTATCTGTCGTTATATTTTATTCTATTTTAAAGTCACGGTTTAAAGAAAGGGAAAGAGAACTTATAAGCACTAGGGCAGTGAACCTCGATGGCTCACCACAATTTTTGTAGGAGACATGCCGGTTGCGAAGGATTAGCAGTAATAATAGGTAAAGTAAATGTTCCCCTTGCACGTATGTGCTAGTCATTCCCGACTCTAGGGGGCGGTGCTCATCTCTGTTTCAAAGCCGAAGAGCCAGCGCTGTCTGAAGACGTCTCCGTGGTCATGTGGCCGGCATGACTAAACACCGAAGGCCCACGGAACACTGTTCCCTTCCCACCAAAGGTGGTCCCTATTTTTCTACTTGCATTTTTAATGTGCTTTCGAACTGCTAGGTTGGCAGAAGCTGGGACAAGTAACGGGAGCTCACTCTGTTATGTGGAGCTGGGGATTCGAACTGCCGAACTGCCGACCTTTCTGATCGACAAGCTCAGCGTCTTAGCCACTGAGCCACCACCACGTCCTATACAATAACATCAGTATTATTATGCTATAATACTGTCACCTCAAATTGGAGCATATCAATTTAATTAATAGTCAATAAATAAATAAACCACAATATTGAATTGAATCCAAACACACAAATTTTTGTTGCTGTCAAAGGTTTTCTTTGTAAAATATAAGCAGTTGAGCCCATGAAATGCAAGAAAAAGAAATAAATGAACAACAATTACAAAATTCGTCCAGATTTGCACACTTGATACAAATCTATCTATACGTTTGAATAATAGACCAGAGTAGAAGTTACTTTCGAAAGCAAGAAAAAAAAATACCCCCCCCCCTTAAAGTAAATGGTAGCCTCTGCAGAATGGGGATTAAAGGAAAAGATTAAATTGTTAATTTTAGTTTAAACACCGAAGCTAAAAATAACATGTTGAAAATTTAAAAAGCATATTCTCAAATAAAGGGTAATATTAACAATGAGAAGCCTGGCTTGTATTCGAAATGCTGAAGGGTAAGAGGTGAAATGAGACTCCCATTCCATCGTCCAGGTGGGGCAACCTGGAGAAGAACCTGTTCTGACCTACCGTATTTTTCGGAGTATAAGGCACACCAAGATTTTGCAGAGGCAAATTAAAAAAAAAAAGTTTTTGCACTCTGCAGACCTCCCCAAAACGCCCTGTTTTTCACGAAAACGGGCCCGGTTTTTTTTTGAAAAGCCTTTAGGAGGCTTGTAGAGTGCTCTTGGGGGGGGGGGGGGGGTTTCACGAAAATGGCCCCGTTTTTTTTTTGTCAAAAAAGTGGTATGCATACTATCACGTGAAGTGTTAATACCACTTTATAAGACCTTGGTAAAGCCACACTTAAAATACCTAATCCAGTTTTGGTCACCACAATGTAGAAAAGATGCGGAGACTCTAGAAAGAGTGCAGAGAAGAGCAACGAAGAGGATGAGGGGACTGGAGACTAAAACATATGAAGAACGGTTGCAGGAACTGGGTATGTCTAGTTGAATGAAAAGAAGGACCAGGGGAGACATGAGAGCAGCCTTCCGATGTCTCAGGAGTTGCCAGGGTTGGACTAGAAGACCTCCAAGGTCCCTTCCAACTCTGCTATTGTATTGTATTGTATCTTTAGGAGGCTTATAGAGTGGGACTGGGGGCTGGGGAGGGGCAAAAATCAGCCTGTTTTTCACTCATTTCTGCCCTCCCCAGCCCCCAGGAGCACTCTGGAAGCCCTCTAAAGGCTATGCACAGCCATTTTGGTAAAGGGGCAGGGCTTCAGGAGGCCAAAAATGCTGTATTCAGTGTATAAGATGCACCGAGATTTTCAGCCTCTTTTTTGCGGGAAAAAGGTGCGTCTTATACTCCGAAAAATATGATAGGCTTCCCGAGAGCATGAAGCAAACTCCTTGTCCCGACAAAAACCCCTTTTATTAATTTCCTGTGAATTCTGCTCCTTCACATCCAGCAAAGTCTTTCAAGGGAGGATTTACAGTCACAGACCTTCTCTGGCTTGGAGAGCTGCCAGGACAAGATCTGCAAAACTTGGCCAGGAGTCTCGGAGAGTCACCAACCAATTAAGCAAACTAATTGTCTCCTGCAAACTCCACTCCCCCTTCGCTCCTCTTTTATTTCCTCTGGGAGGGGCCATTCACCGTCCACCTGTGTCCCAAATCGACCCCTGGTCCTTAGCTGTTCCCTTTGTCTGACTACTCTGCACATGCACATGTTGGGAAGAGGCTCCAGCTGTTCTTCTGCCCCACTGAACTCTGACTCAATTTGCCTGTGTCCCATTCTTCTCCTTCTTTCTTTCCGTGTCTTTCTTCTTTTCCATGATAAGAAGCAGGTTTAGATAATTGGGTGGGTGGGGAAAAATTGTAAGTGGCAAACTCTACAATGTCACAACATGGGGCAAATTGTTAGAAGCAATTCACAAATGGATTGAAATTAAATTTGCTGGCCTTTCTTGCATAGTTCTGATTGTAGCATGGAAGCTTTTTTAAAAATTATTTTTAATGATGATGATTATTATTTTGAATTTTGCCAGGAGAGAAAGTGGTCAGAAATGTACTTGGCTGAACTCTGCCAGGGTAGGAAGCTTTCCCCTCTGCCTGGGAGGCAGCTCACAGATGGTGTCCTGACCTCTTGCTTTTCTTGGGATAATCCCCTGCATCTGGATAGTTGGATCCCTCTTGCCAGCGTGGCTTTTCTTACATACGGGCAACTGTGCCTCTTGTGCCAAGATATGCTGAACCAACGATTTTGCTCCAATGGGAACAGAGGCAATGTAGGTCAGGGAGAAGGAAGGCAACAATTCTGCCCTACTCAGGGGAGGGGGGGTGCGTGTGAGTGTGTATCTATCTGTCTGTCTGTCTGTCTGTCTGTCTGTCTGTCTGTCTATCTATCTATCTATCTATCTATCTATCTATCTATCTATCTATCTATCATCTATCATCTATCTATCTATCTATCTATCTATCTATCTATCTATCTATCTATCTATCTATCTATCTATCTATCTACCTATCTATCTATATATCTATCTATCTCTATCATCTATCTCTATCATATCTATCTATCTATCCCATCTATCATATCTATCTATCTATCTATCTATCTATCTATCTATCTATCTATCTATCTATCTATCTATCATCTATCTATCTATCTATCTATCTCATATTTATCTATCTATCCCATCTATCTATCTATCTATCTATCTATCTATCTATCTATCTATCTATCTATCTATCTATCTATCTATCTATCATCTATCATCTATCATCTATCTATCATCTACCTACCTACCTACCTACCACCCATCTATCTATCTCTATAGCTATATCATCTCTTTCTCTATCCTATCCATGTTGCATACACAAGCGAACTGGCAGTAGTGCCTGCCAGAACCCACCCCTGATTTGATGTGGTTGTTTGTCTACTCAATAAACAATAAGCTAACATAAAATTAACCTCTTTTAATAGAATAGCAGAGTTGGAAGAGACCTTGGAGGTCTTCTAGTCCAACCCCCTGCTCAGGCAGGAAACCCTACATCACTTCAGACAAATAGATATCCAACATCTTCTTAAAGACTCCCAGTGTTGGGGCATTCACAATTTCCTCCTCAGTTCCAAGTTGCTTCTCTCCTTGATTTGTTTCCACCCATTGTTTCTTGTCCTGCTCTCAGGTGCCTTGGAGAATAGCTTGACTCCCTCTTCTTTGGGGCAACCCCTGAGATATTGGAAGACTGCTATCCTGTCTCCCCTGGTCCTTCTTTCTATTAAACTAAATGTACCCAGTTCCTGCAACCCTTCTTCATATGTTTTAGCCTCCAGTCCCCTCATCATCCCTGTTCTTCTTCTCTGCACTCTTTCTAGAGTCTCCACATCATATTGTGGTGACCAGAACTAGAAGTAGCATTGCAAGGGTGGTCTTACTCAGGCTTTGTAAAGTGGTACTAGAACTTCACGTGTTTCCTGATTCTCTCCCTCTATTAATGCATCCTAGGATTGCATTGGCTTTTTTGGGTGCTACCGCATACGGCTGACTCACCTTTAAGCGATTGTCCATTAGAACTCCCAAGTTTCAAAAGTCTGCTTTTAGAGTTTTTTCCTGGTGGGATGTACTCTGATTTATTTGTTATTCATTATTATGAAAATTTATATGACGACTCAGCTCACTCACTCTGCGTGGTTTACAAAAATACAAGTCCCAACCCAATAACCCCCTACAACAATCACACCGTCCACTGAATGAGTTCCATATCCTTCTGTGTCCCTCAGCCCTTGTTCTGATCTGGGCTTCCCGAGAGCATGAAGCCAACTCCTTGTCCTGACAAAAAACCCTTTGATTAATTGACTGTGAATTCTGCTCATTCCCATCCAGCAAAGTCTTTCGAGGGAGGATTTACGGTCACAGACCTTATCTGGCTTGGAGAGCTGCCAGGCTGAGATCTGCAGAACTTGGCAAGGAGCCTCGGAGAATCATAAACTAATGAAGGGAACTCATTGTCTCCTGCAAACTCCACTCCCCTGTCGCTCCTCCATTTATGTCCTCTGGGAGGGGCCATTCATCGTCCACCTGTGGCCTTACTCCCAAGTCGACCCCTGTTCTTTAGCTGTTCCCTTCGTCTGGCAGCTCTGCGCATGCGCACTCTGGGAACAGGCTCCAATTGTTCATCTGCCCCACTGATGTCTGACTCTGAAGGCAGCTGATAATTGTCAGATGGCTCTGGCCCACTCTCTGCCTCCGACACAGAGCCCTCATCAGAGCCTTCCCCAGACTCCAGGACTGGCCCAGGTTCCTCCCCAACCTCCTCACTGTCCGAATCTCCTGCCAGCTTTCCTGGCAGGCCACAACACATTGTTCGTAATTCTCTTTGCCGAAGAGAAATTGGTATTAAATTATGAGAAATTGCACTGCTGTATCATAACCCTGGTCTGCGTTGAGAAATCCCCCGTGGAAAGCTCACCAAGTTTATTATTCCCTACCAGTGTCCTAGTAGCAAATTCCCACGTCTCGCTCACTTTCATCTCCAAGAGCTGAGAAAGACCAGGAGTGTAATATAAATCACCAGTCTCCGTGAAATGGATAATATTTCTCAGCAGGGGTTGAGCCTTTAAGAGGCCTGGATTGTGCTCTTAGTGCATTCGAACCCCAAACGGAGGGCGTTATTTATATTTCTTAAAGGGCAGGTGGCAGTTTCTTATCATTAACCCAGTATTGTAGTAATTACTTCTGCAACACAATCTAACCTAATGTGTATTAGTTTTGCTTTCTATAATCTAATATGCATTAATAGTGCAACAGGCTGGGCTTACTAATGACTGCATTAATACATATGATGTGCATATTATAGTACGTAGCTTTATTTATATGGCATAATTTTCTCTAATGTGTTTTGGGTTGACAATCAAAATCCATAATAAATTGCCAAGTGAAGTGGCCTGGCGAGGGGAACGTTGTCTCTTTGGCTGCTTCTCATAAGCTGTCCAAAGTTGTCGATTGAAATTATTAATGTAATTTAAAGATCATCACCAGGCATTTTTTGGGTGGTGGGTTTTTTTTTTGAACCATAAAACTTAATGCTTGTATTTCAAGTGTGAAGTCGTTAAAGAAGTTAGATCACAGCTGGCTCCTTATTTGGGACGGGGTGACTCCTAAAATAGACAGACAGTGGAACGTAATGAAGAAAAGGTGATTATTTTGTTCTACTATGCATTATCGGAATAGAGCTGGAAGGGACCTTGGAGGTCTTCTAGTCCAACCCCCTGCTCAAGCGAGAAACCCTGTATCATTTCAGACAGGTGGCTGTCCAGTCTCTTCTTAAAAACTCCAGTGATGGGGCACCCAAAAATTCTGAAGGCAACTTCTGTTCCATTGGTTAATTGTCCTCACCCTTAGGAAGTTTCTCCTTAGTTCTATGTTGTTTCTCTCCTTGGTTAGTTTCCATCCATTGCTTCTTGTCTTGCCTTCTTGGTGCTGTTGGAAGAAATGTCCTTCTGGGTTCGCCCCCAAGTGGGGAAAAATACACTAGAGGCATGGAGGCTGCTTACAAAGATGGTTTAATGTTTTAATGGAGGACAGGACGCATGGCTGGAGGTCCTGGGGAAAAAGGTGTCACATGCTTCAAGGTGTTGGGTGATGAAGAAGAAAAGGGAAGAAGGGGTCGAAGAAGGGCTTGCAGGGCTTTTTATAACCTGTTCGGCCCCACCTATCTGTTTCCTGTTCCTGTGTAAGAAATGTATTCTGATTGGCTGTCAGACTCACATGGGCCCATGCAAGGGCAATCCTCTAGGCTGAGTTTTGAATCCAGGTTTGGTTGAGTTCAGATGCCATGTGGTCAGTTGAGTAAAGGCTTATATTACCATGCCTTCATTCCCATCCCCCTGAAGCTGAAGGGGAGAAGTCTTTTATTATGTCAAGGGACTGGCTCAGGCTTTAATGGCTCATGGACAAAAGGTGGGGGCAGGAAGCTGCAGGGAGAGTTACCTTGTCTTTTTGAAACATGTTTCTTTTCACACCCTTTTCAATATTTCCTAGGATATTTCATTTTTCTGGGAGAGGGCTGGGTGATAACTTCCTACAGTGCTTTGGAAAATAAGTTGACTCCCTCTTCTTTGGGGCAGCCCCTCAAATACTGGAAGATGCCATCATGTCCCCCCTAGTCCTTCTTTTCTCTAGACTAGCCAAACCCGAATCCTGCAACCTTTTTTCCTAGGTTTTAGTCTCCAGGCCTTTAATCCTCTTAGTTGCTCTTCTCTGCACTTTTTCCAAAGTCTCAAATTCTTTTTTGTAATGTGGTGACCAAAATTGGATGCAAATATTCCAGTACTAAGGCTTTATAAAACGGTAATAATGCCCTGTGGAAAAATTCAATTTTTTTTTTACTACCAGTTCTGTGGGCGTGGCTTGGTGGGCGTGGCAGGGGAAGGATACTGCAAAATCCCCATTCCCTCCCCACTCCAGGGGAAGGATACTATAAAATCCCCATTCCTTCCTCACTCCAGGGCAAGGATACTGCAAAATCTCCATTCTCCCTTCACTCCAGGAGAAGGGATACTATAAAATCCCCATTCCCACCCCACTCCAGGGGAAGGATACTGAAAAATCCCCATTCCCTCCCCACTCCAGGAGAAGGATACTGCAAAATCTCCATTCCCACCCCACTCCAGGGGAAGGATACTGAAAAATCCCCATTCTCTCTTCACTCCAGGAGAAGGATACTATAAAATCCCCATTCCCACCCCACTCCAGGAGAAGGATACTATAAAATCTCCATTCCCTCCCTACTCTGGTGCCAGCCAGAGGTGGAATTTGCTGGTTCTCCGAACTACTCAAAATTTCCGCTACCTGTTTTCCAGAACCTGTCAGAACCTGCTGAATTTCACCCCTGCTAATACCTCACATGATTTTGATTCTGTGCCTCTGTTTATCCAACCGAGGATTATATTGGCTTTTTTGGCTACGTTTTCGTGGGAAAGAAGGGCAGACCTCCCTTCCACTTTCCCTTGAAGGGAGATCATGGCTGCTGGCTTAGCCAAACATCCGTGGAATGTTGATGGAAGTGCAAATTGAGGCCTCTGGAATTTTCACACGTTGGGGGTAAGCGATAGACCTTTATCTAAAATATGCAGCTGCCACTGAATATCGTTGCTGAATACTTCACGTAGTGGGGGAAAACACAAGGAAAGGAATTTTCAGTGAGATGTTTCATACATTTATGTCAGGGAAGGGGCCCAGTAGGAGCCCAAGTTATCATCTAAAGTCATCTGTGGTGACTATAGATAAGAATCGTTTTTTTAAAAAAATAAGAGAGATGGTGGGAAGAGAAACAATCTCAAGTGGGAAAGTCTTGCATCTGATTTTACAGCCTGCGGGCAAATGACTCCGTTAATAGCTCTACTACCCCTCCTAAAAACAAATACACCTGTAGACAGGCGTGCAACTAAATGTTTCGAAGTGAAGCAAGGTCTCCCTTACCTGTATAATTGCAAGAAGCTTGTTTCTGTAAACAAACAGGATGGAAGACTTCAAAGAGGAGAAGTTGTATTATTATTTACACTGTTCTTGCTCCAGGTATTTGAGCCTCAGGGTTCAGGGGGCAGTGTGGTGTGGTGTGGAAAAATTCAAAGTGGGGCAATTCAAACCCAAAAACTTCCATCCAGCTTGGAAGTTTCTGCTCCATCCATCCATCCATCCATCCATCTATCCATCCATCCATCCATCCATCCATCCATCCATCCATCTACCCATCCATTGATTCATCCCTCCATCCATCCACTCCTCCATCCAACCATTCATCTATCCATTTTTCCACCCACCCACCCACTCACCCATCCTTCCATCCATCCATCTACCCATCAATCCATCTATCCCTCCATCCACTCCTCCATCCATCCATTCATCTATCCATTGATCCAACCACCCACTCACCTATCCTTCCTTCTATCCATCCATCTACCCATCGATCCATCAATCCCTCACTCCCTCCACTCTATCCATTGATTCAACCACCCACTCACCCATCCTTCCATCCATCCATATCTCCATCCATCCATCCATCCATCCATCCATCCATTTCTCCACCCATCTATCCATTTATCAATCAATTTATCAATCCATCCATCCATGTCTGCAAAATCACCAAGCTCAGAGAGCACCAAGGACCTCACAGTTCTTCTCCTCCTCTTTACTGCAAATCCCATCCCCTTCTACTACTGATGATGTTATCTAGTTGGATCATGAAACATCTGCAGGAAAGCTCAAGAGAGCAACAAGGACCCCATAGTCCTCCCCCCCTCCCCCTCCTCTCTGCCAATACTCCCTTCCTTCTAGCACTGATGATGCTATTTAGTTTGGGTCATGAAACAGCTGTAAGAAAACCACCAAGCTCAGAGAGCACCAAGGAGCCCTCAAATGAACAAGGTCATTGAGCACCAATGACTTTATAGTTCAAGCGACTCAAATCCCCTTCTTCTGGAGCTTTCTCTGCTCTCCATTAGTTCAGAGGAAATTTTTTGATAGTGAGAAAAAGTTCTGTAACGTCCTAAAATTTTCTAAAGGAATGGATGAATCTACACGACGGCTTTCTCATCTCACCTTGTCACACTGCTTAATTCACTTAAGCCTGGGAACATTTATGGATAGATAGATAAATAAATAAGGGATATTTTGAGATACAAGAAGTTGCATAGTCTTGAATAATAATAATAATAAAAAACTTGTTCTCTAGGTAGGGAGATCTTTAAAAAAGGATTTGAAAGCCGTATTTTATCTCCACCTCTCGCTGCTCACGGCCATTTTTGGCACAGTGTGGGTCTGCTCTATTAAAAACCCTTCCATCATGCTTGTTCACGATTTAGCACTCATAAAAAAGGAGCAGATCAGAAGTAAAACATATCCATCCATTATAATTATTGCACTTTCCTGATCTCACCTTTTAAAAAAAAAATCTTTTCCTCTCCCTTATCTGTGTCCGTAGTGCTTATAAAGTGTAAAACGGAGGAATTAAAATGTAAAATGCATAATTCCAAAAGAACATCATTTTGCATGATTTACTGATTGGATTTTCTTTTTATATTTTGCTAAGCATGCCCCGATCCCCATCCTAACATTTGGTAAATATCCTGTTTCCCTCCCCCCCAAAAAATAAGACCTCCCCAGATAATAAGCCCAATCGGGCTTTTGAGCGCATGCACTAAAATAAACCCTCCCCTGAAAATAAGCCCTCCCCGAAAACATTTAACGCATGCGCAGCCGTTCCTCACCATTTCCTGGGGGAAAGGGGGGGAATATCCCCCACATGCACCTGCCATCCACGCAGAATGGCCTCGCGGAGGCCGCTCCTGCAAACCCTAGCTACCCTGCCCCTTCACTTAATGGCGGCCACAAAATGAGTGGAAGACCCGGCAATGCTAGGGCTGGCAAGAGAGAGCCAGAGCTTCCGGCCCTCTCTGGATCAGCTGATCTGCAGGCTGAGGTTAAGGGCACTTCAAAAATAATAAGACCTCCCTGAAAATAAGGCCAAGCACTTATTTTGGGGGTCAAAAAAAAGACCCTGTCTTATTTTCAGAGAAACACGGTAAATAAATTGAAGAGTTTTGTCTTGTTTTTACAAGCCAAAATAACATGTTTTCCCTCTCTTAACAGCTAGATGGGAAAAGAAGAAATTCAATAGCATGGGAAGCAGCAACCATTTCCCCCCCAGTTTCAAACTCATTTTTCTTTAAATATTTAACATTAAAAACTTCTCCTAGGTACTGAATATTTAAAGAAGACTGAAACTGCTTAAATACATGGTGGGGGAAAAAAAGAAATATGGGGAGTTAAACAAGGTTGGGGAAACTTAGGTAAAGGTTCCCCGTGCACATTCGTGCTAGTCGTTCGTGACTCTAGGGGGCGGTGCTCATCTCCGTTTCAAAGCCGAAGAGCCAGCTCTGTCCGAAGATGTTTCCGTGGTCATGTGGCTGGCATGACTCAACGCCGAAGGCGCATGAAACGCTGTTCCCTTCCCACCAAAGGTGGTTCCTATTTTTCTACTTGCATTTTTAACGTGCTTTTGAACTGCTAGGTTGGCAGAAGCTGGGACAAGAAATGGGAGCTCACTCCGTTATGCAGCACTAGGGATTTGAACCGCCGAACTGACAAGCTCAGCCTCTTAGCCACTGAGCTACTGCATCCTTAAAAGAAAACAATATACGGTACTAATTTCTACAAAACTCAGCCTCAAATAAATTAATAAGACAAATATTTTCTTTTTTATCTATTTTGATGTGATTATTGAAATCCTGGCTTACTTCTGTTTCAATTTGCATGGACTTCAAAGTTAGCCATGGGGTTTTCATGAAAGCCATTCAGACTGATAGACCTCAATGATGGGCCCATTTCTTCTCCTTATTTTTTTTTAAAATCTAAATCTTTTTGTGATTATATTCAGGATTCTGTGTCACTTTTTGAAGCCCCTAGAAATAGCTATTTGTCCTGAAATAAGAATTCAAACAATAAACGCATTAACCACAAATCTCTAAAACATCAACCTCAAGGCACAGTCAAGATCAAGGGAGATGCTAATACCACTCTATAAAGTAAGACCACATCTAGAATAGTGTATCCAGTTTTGGTCACCACACTATAAGTTGAGACTCTAGAAAGAGTGCAGAGAAGAGCAACCAGGATGATGAGGGGACTGGAGGCTCAACATTAAGATGAACTGTTGCAGGAACTGGGCATGGCTAGTCTAGTGAAGAGAAGGACCAGGGGAGACAGGAGAGCATCTTCCAATATTTGAGGGGCTGCCACAGAGAGGAGGGGGCAAAGCTATTTTCCAAAGCCCATGAAGGCCAGACAAGGAATAATGGATGGAAACTGACCAAGGAGAGATTCAACCTGGAAATAGGGAGAAATTTCTGACAGTGAGAACAATCAAACAATGGAACAGAAGTTGCCTTCAGAAGTTGTGGGAGCTTCATCACTGGAGGCTTTCAAGAAGAGACTGGACTGCCATCTGTCCGAAATGATGTAGGGTCTGCAGTTTGGGCAGGGAGTTGGACTAGATGACCTACAAGGTCCCTTCCAACTCTGTTAATAATAATAATTCTTTATTGTCAGTGCACAACATGTACAATGAGATTAATTGAGCTCCCTCAGTGCATCTCTCCCAACACAGTACAACTCACAACGAAGACCAAAAGCTTTTTACCTGAATATGTATAAATCAAGACAGAGAAATATGCTTGTTGCAATACACCATTCATCCGAAAACTGACTCTTAACAGGCCAATAAGGATAACAAAATATCATAGAAAATGTTAAACAAGATAATTGAAGGAAGAAAGGGAAAATACTTTATCAAAAGATAACAGAAAATGTAAACAAATAATATTTACTTGCTGAAGAATTGCGTGTGTGGGGAATCTATAAAGAATAAAGGCCTGTTTGAAAGCAGCAGTTATAAATTTTGGAAAGGCAAATCAAAATAACAAAGGTTAGGCTGAAAGAAAAGGAACCAGCTCCACCTTTTCTTAATATATGGATTTTTAAAAAAAGAAAAGCTTTGAGGCATTGGCGGATAATATTAGCATATTAGGAGTAATTGCAATGAATATGGAAAAGGTTAAACAGGAGGGTATTACATTTTATTTTATGGTAATGGTGTAACAAAAAAAGAGAAGAGGTTCAAAAGGAAACTTCCCCATTAAAACTTTGAGGTGAGGTGGTTAAAATGTGAACAAACAAGAATTGGGGTAGGGAACTTGCAAGGGAAAAATATATAAATATAATTAAATGAATAAGAATAGGAAAATAAATGAAGAATTCAAATTTCTCTAATGAAGGATAATGTAAAAGAGCAAGCAAGGAGAGAAACGAGATACAGAAGAAGTGAGAAGTGGAGGGAACAATTAATCTAATCGTGGGAAAGAACAGCAATCTCAAAGAAATAGGACAAATAAATTTCCACATAAGGTGCACAACAGATCTGGCCGTATAGAAAGAGAGACTTTGGCACAGCTCCCAAGTCCTTATTGTAAGCAAGCCTTTGTGGCGGAAGTTAGGTCTCTCTCTAACTAACCCTTACTCAAAGTCTTCCTAAATCCAAAGTGTTGGATACAAAGGAGCCATGAAGTAGAATGATTGTCAGGCCTTGCAGCCATCTTTTCTTTTGGGTCTTTGGCCTGCCACACTTTCTATTATTCTACTATGCATTTTCTATGGTGGGAAAATGGGAGGGGGGATTGTAAGGAGTTAGATGCTATGTAGCCATAACAAAATTCTTTCTAGAAAGCCAAGGCCATCCTGACCGGAAGTGGATGGGTGGAAGCTGCCAGTGTGGCAGTGGGAGATTGGACCATGGGATGGACTTGTGGGTATAGGGGGAAGATCTTGAACTTTCAACTGGGTGGGGAAAACCGGGAAGCTTTCAGATTTGGGTTTTCCCAGATGTTCCAACAAGGCTCTCTTAATCAATTGGAACTTTGAGGAATCCTTTGCCTTGGACTCTGATTTACTTTTGGATGCAATTTGGAACCCCGACAATGATTGAACCCAACAAACCAACAAATTTTTTTGGAGAGGATCAATTTAAGCCCACAAACAAACCCTACATTTTCATATCTACTAATGTGTGATGGTTAAACATCTGGTCGGGGACAGGAAAGTAATGAATTGAATGAATGAACGACAGGAAGGTTAGCCCTGAAATCAAAGTGAGTTTTGATATTGGCCTATTAGTAGCTATTTATCCATAGAGGGGTTGGATTTAGTCCACTTGTGACTACGTAGAGACTCTAGGCTAATCCCTCTTGTAACTCCACCCTAGGTTCTGCCACTTCTACTACAATAATCGACTCAGAATATACATTTTAAGACTGCCCTTTGTTGTGGCCCGCTGTCGGCCAGTGGAGCTGGCAGCAGAGTCAGAGAGTGAGGAGGTTGGGGAGGAATATGGACTAGTCCTGGGGGCTGAGGGAAGCTCAGACGTGGGCTCTGCATCGGAGGCAGAGAGGGAGCTAGACAGCAGTGAGGCAGAGGAACAGCTGGAGCCTGTTCCCAGTGTGCGCATACGCAGAGCTGCCAGAAGATAAGAGCAACTAAGAAGGCAGGGTCGACTTGGGAGTAAAGCCCCACCTTGGACGTGATTGCCCCCCCCCCATAGGAAACAAAAGAGGAGCGAAGGGGGAGGGGGCTTTTGCAGGAAATAATTCGTTCCTTCGGTCATTTCAAGAGTGGAAATCTCTGTTTGTGATTTTAAGAGACTCTGTGCCAAGTTTTGCCTTGCCTTCATTTTGAAACTGGTTATCTGGCAGCTCTCCAAGCGAGATAAGGTTCGTGTGGATAAACATTCCTCTGAAAGACTGTTTGCGAAAGCCTGTATGACTGTGATTGAAAGGAATTCACAGGCGTGTAAATAAAAGGGGTTTTGCCCCTTGCTGAGAGCTTAACGTTATCGTGAATAATGCAGGAAACAATTATAGATTTTGTTACATAAATTACACCAAACATCATCCAGGATCTGAATTTTAGGGCAGCGCTCCTTTCAAAAGTGATTGGAAAAAAGTGTGTTTCTGACTTTTCAGTTGAAACAGCCTAACTTTTTCCAGGCGTTCATACTTGTCTGAAAAAAAACCCCAAAGAAATGTCATCCCGTTTAAATAAGTTAAACGTCTGTAAAGATGTGAGATTCGCTGAACTTAGTAGATAACTGTAATTTTTATGATCCGTTTTATTTTTAGTAACCATCACATAATACATTTTTCTGGATTGACGTGTTTTTTTCTGTTCGCCCGGTCTTCTTAAATCTGATCTAAAAGTAGCAAAAAAAGTTCAGAAACCTTTCAGAATGTGCAAAATTCTTCGGGGAAGTTTCTTTAAATGAATTCAAAGGGAATGTAATCTTCAAAAATAGACAATATCCATCTTCAGGAAAGATAAAAGTTTAATTAAAAAAAAAACCTTCAACTTTATTTTGATGAGAATGATGTGGAAGGACCCAGGATTAATTTCCATGATCCCCAATGAGATTGAAGATAAATAATTCTTTGATTAGAAATCAAGTAAGCATCGGTAGTTCCCAGTTGCAATGTTTGGCTGTGAAGGTTGGACCATAAGGAAGGCTGAGCGCCAAAGAATGGAGGCCTTTGAACTCTGGTGCTGGAGAAGAAGACTCCTGCATTGAGTCCCTTGGACTGCAAGGCCATCCAAACGGTCAGTCCTAGAGGAGATCAACCCTGACTGCTCTTTAGAAGGGCAGATACTGAAGAGGAGACTCAAATACTTTGGCCACTGAATGAGAAGGAAGAAGGACTAACTGGAGAAGAGCCTCATGCTGGGAAGGATGGAGGGCAAAAGAAGAAGAAGGGGACGGCAGAGAAGGAGGTGGCTGGATGGAGTCACCGAAGCAGCCGGCGTGAGCTTCAATGGACTCCAGAGGATGGTAGAGGACAGGAAGGCCTGGAGGAACATTGTCCATGGGGTTGCGATGGGTCAGACACAACTTCACAACTAACAACAATAATGAACTGTATGATTTGATTTGATATGGTTATTAAACTAATTGGTGAGCTAAACGAGTCTGAATTTCTACATTTTCATATAGGCAAATACAAGATGTGACTCCCAGACCTCTAACTCTTGCCCTTTCAATTTCAAAAACATAATTTAAATATATGTTTTAAAGCGATTCTGCCTCAAATGCTCAATTCAAGAGATGCATTCTTTTGAAGCTTTTGAACTATAAAAAGCTTTGTTAATTATATTTAAAAAACCCATTGGATTCATTTTTGAAAAAACAAATACTGGACTTTTTAGTATTTAAATAATGAATACATTATTACTTAGTAAGTATTATATACTGATGCATATAATTATAAGTGCAATTTTTATCCCATTTTTGTTATTGTCATCAAGAAGATATGCAGTAAAAAAAAGGAATAATTCTGTCTTCTGCACCCTGACAGAATACTTCGCTATAAAACCAGAAATGTTGGGTTTTTGCTGTGGGTTAACTTTGTATGCACATTGTTTAACGAATAACAGATTTCCAGGCCACTTTTTAAATGATGTCTTCAAGTCAATCTTGGCTCACCGAGCAGCTTCCTGGATCAGAACCCTGAAATTTTCCTGGCAAGGTTTTAGAAATGGGTTGCCGTTTCCTCCTTCCTAGGGCTGAGAGAAAGTAATTGCTGTGACCTGGTGACGGTCAGCGGAGTCAAAGAATGAGGAGGTTGGGGAGGAACGTGGGCCAGTCCTGGGGACTGAGGAAAGCTCAGACGAGGGCTCTGTGTTGGAGGCAGAGAGGGAGCTAGACAGCAGTGAGGCAGAGGAACAGCTGGAGCCTGTTCCCAGTGTGTGCATGGGCAGAGTTTTTGATGTTAGGTGTCCATTTTAGGTCTTGAGATATGATAGAACCTAGAAATGTGAAGGTCTCTACCAGTGGTGGGTTTCAATTTTTTTTAGAACCTATTCTGTAGATGTGGCCTGTTTTGTAGGAGTGGCTTGGTGGTCATGTGACTGAGTGGGAGTGGCTTGGTGATCATGTGACCGGGTGGGAGTAGCTTGGCAGTCATGTGACTGGGTGGGAGTGGGCAAGTCGATGTCACTGAATTCTTTGCCCCAAAGAATGACCTACAAAAAAGAAGATATTAAAAAAAAGGAAATTTATTATTTTCTGCACTTACTACTTAAATAAGAATAAAATAAGTACACAAAACAATAAAACAGCTACTTACAGAGGAAATATGGCTGTCCTTGCCGGTCTTCAACATTACTGACCACCTTACACACACACTTCCAGCTCCTCTGTCTCTTCCTGGATTCACTCGAAGTTTTAAAAACTCACAGCCTGTGCACAGCATACACTCTTCTAACAGCCCCTCTGTCTCTTCCCTCTTCCTGGATTCACTCAGACATTTTTAAAAGAGTGGAGGGGTGTGTGCGTGTGCAGAGGCTGTTAGTCTTAAAAACGTCTCAGTGAATCCAGGAAGAGGGAAGAGGCAGAGGGGCTGGAAGCGTGTGTTCCTATAGTATCTTCCAGCCCCTCTGCCTCTTCACTCAGATGTTTTTTAAAACCCACAGCCTGTGCACATGCACACACTCTTATAGCAGCCTCTCTGCCTCTTCCCTCTTCCCCAACATCCTTTCTCCTCCACCCCAGCCACTCACCAGTTCTTTCTTCTTCTGGTTCTTCTTCTGAGAACTTTTTGGCAGCATGGTGAGGATGGGTGGGGCGAGTGAAAGAGTGAATGAGGGGAGGGAGAGTTCCGGTATGGGGCCTGCTGACCAACGGGTACGGGAAGGGACACTAAATTTCACCATCCAGTACGGCTGTACCTGTCTGTACGGGTTGATACCCTCCCCTGGTCTCTATTGTTGATATCACATAGTCTAGCATTGTAAGAGGTGGTAGTATGGTAGGGTTTCTCCTAAAGTCTACCACCACTTCTACAGTTTTGAGTGAGTTTGGTTCAGAATAGAATACAATAGAATAGGAAAATTAGAATAGAATAGAATAGAATACAATAGAATAGAAAATGGAATGGAATGGAATAGGAATAATAAAGAACAGGACAGAATAGAATAACAGAGTTGAAAGGGACCTTCAAGGTCTTCTAGTCCAACCCCTGCTCAGGTAGGAAATCCTATACCATTTCAGACTAATGGTTGCCGAACCTCTTCTTAAAAACTTCCAGTGATGGAGCATTCACAACTTCTGGAGGCAACTTCTGTTCCACTGATCAATTGTTCTAACTGTCAGGAAGTTTCTCCTCAGTTCTAAGTTGCTTCTCTCCTTGATTAGTTTCCACCCATTGCTTCTTGTTCTACCCTCAGGTGCTTTGGAGAATAGCTTGACTCCCTCTTCTTTGGGGCAACCCCTGAGATATCAGAAGACTGCTATCATGTCTCCCCTCATCCTTCTTTTCATCAGACTAGACATACCCAGTTCCTGCAACCGTTCTTCCTATGTTTTAGCATCCTGTCTCCTATAAACCAGAGGCCGAAAGAAATATGGTGCCCCCCCAGGAAAGACATATGGCAAAGCTGGAATTAGCCATGGTGAATGTGGCAGATAAGGACAAAGATTTTTATCATCCCAGCTTTGAAGTCTTTCCTGCAAACAGCATCATGGCATCCAACTTGGATGACTAATTCTCCGCATTTATATTCAGGCGTCTGACACAGTTTAATCCCAGATACAAGGTATAATCCTGTAGCCTCTTTCCTTTTTTTGATTTTTGGAAGACAAAATGGAGAGAAGGACAAACAAGAGACTGCTAAATGCAGATTTTTGCTTTAGCCTTTTGCTGACATTCCTGGGCCTTTTCCCCCCTTCTAATTCACGTTTTACCTTCCCGAGGTTCCCTTCTCCCAAGCTGCAAATGTGGGACCTAGTGATTCTGATGTTTTCTTTCCAAATGATTACATTTTTATTTGAAAGGCCCACAAGGCTTATCACATGGTGGCATTTGACATCCAAGCTGCGTATTTTGGGTGGGTTTTCCAACCAAACCATTTGGATAGTTTTTGTCACTTAGAGTAGCGGTCACCAACTGGTGGTCTGCGAGAAAATTTTGGTGGTCCGCAGAAAAATTATTTGCATTTTTTATAAGGCACTAAATCCGGGGTCCTCAAACTACGGCCCCTGGGACGGAGACGTGCAATGAACGCTTGTGTTGCTACAGAGAGTCTCCCCCTTTGGGGTCTTTTTGTGTGGGTAGGAGGGGGCAGAAATTCCGACTGGGGGGTCTGCTTCAGCCTCCTGGTGGGGGGCTTTGGGCGAAGGCTGGAGGGAAGCACCACTGGTGGCAAAGAGCCAGAGGGCCTCGTTCCGGAGGGCCACCTTTTTCAAGTTGCTGGCCTGGCTCAACTTTGATCCAACTATATCGCTCCTGACGGGTTTTTTTTATTTGGGGTATTTTAATTGCATTCAATTTATTTAGGGGTTTTTAAACATTGTGTTTTTACTTGTTTTTATCTATCAGTTCACCTCCTCCTTGTATATGTCGTATATATGTCTTGGTATATGTTTTGTTATATGTATGTCGATATATTTATTTCCTATGTTTTGTTGTACGCCGCCCCGAGTCCTTCGGGAGAGGGTGCGGCTAAGAAATAAATATTTATTATTATTATTATTATGTTCCAGTGGGACTGCATCATGGCCTGGAACTGGCTGAGCATCTCAGTCCAGTGAGCCTCCAGGCGCCGGTATCTGGCCTTGCACTCCCGCAGGTCTTCCCTCTGCTTGGAAAGCCTATGCTCCTAGTCCTCAGTGAGGTGCTTCTGCTGAGCCTCCCCCTCGGTCAGATCCAATTTGAACTGAGCTGTTTTGCCAACTCTTTCTCATGGCGGCTGCTTAGCTCCAGCAACGGCTTCCTGTTGGGGCCCTAAGGAGCCCAGGCGGGCAGGCAAGGAGTGACGAGTAGAGGCTGATGAGGTGCCCCTCAACATGAGTGACATTGAGTTGGCCATGCCTACCCAGTCACATGACCACCTAGCCACGCCCACCCAGCTGGTCATTAAGCAGACCATGTTAATGGTCCACAGGCTTTAAAATTGTGAATTGTGTGGTCCCTGAGGTCCGAAAGGTTGGTGACCCCTGACTTTGGGGTTTACTTTTTTCTTTTCTTTTTAAAAAATGTTTGTAGAAAAAGTCTTCTGTGTTGAAACTTTGAGTCAAAAAGTCACCAGCTAATTGTTGTAGATAATTGGGAAGACTATTTTTCCCCCTTCCTCCTTATTTACATTGCATTATCTCATTTAAATGTTTCAAAAGTAGGCAAACCTTGCCTTAAGGCTTTTCAATTAGAACTCGGATCCTGTTTGATGACTTCTCCTTTGATTATTTACTCGGAATCCTTCAGTCCTTGGTGATCAAGAAGAGATCAATCAGGAGGAAGGGACCAACATGAAAAAGTAAGCAAAAAAAAAAAAAAAAACACCTTGATTCTCTCTTGGGAGATTTTCCCTTTTTCACACTTTATTTAAGCGAGCTCTGATCCTGTCAGGAAATGGAGAGACAGCATACCGCCTCGCTGAAACTTAACAGATTCCCCACAAGAATATTATCCTATCTATAGTTTGCTTGTGGTTATTCCGAGATGGAAATCTATATTTTAATGACATGATGGTTCTCAGCCGTTCTGCTAAGACTAAAATATTTCACTCGCTTTGTTTTCCGAAGATGGCACAGATCTGAAATATTCATGAGGATGCACTGGGCATTTAAAAGCTGGAGGAACCAAGTTATTTTCCTCAATCATTCCTATTTTGCTTTAAGGGGAGCTTTTCTGTAGCATCTTTCTCCTGTCCTAGAATTACTAACTTTAGAATAAACATTGTTTGTTTTTTTAAGAATAGAATAGGAATAGGATAGAATAGAAGAGGAAGAGAAGAGGAAGAGAAGATGAATAGAAGAGGAATAGAATATGCCAAAGAATGGAATGGAATAAGAGGAGAGGAGAGGAGAGGAGAGGAGAGGAGAGCCTCGTGCAGTATACAGGTCCTCAATGGAAGGCCAGTTGGTAGCCATTGTTTTTTCTGCAGTTCTGATTCTCCTCTGAAGTCCGTGTCTGTCTTGTTGGGTTGCAGAGCCAAACCAGACAGTTATGGAGGTGGAGATGAGAGACTCAATCCTTCCTCCGTAGAACTGAATCAGCAGCTCTAACCATTTATTTTTCCAACCGTTATCCTTGCTCTTCTGCTGATGGAAAAAAGAGCTTCCCAAATGCCACTTCTACTTTAGAGTAGTGGCCCCCTCAACCTTTTGGGTACCACGGACCAGTTCTGGGGAGAATAGTTTTTCCACGGACCGTGGGGGGGGACACGTGGTTCCCCATTTACATAGATGGGATTCGCTTGCTTGTATGACTGGTTCCTAGCAGGACATGGATCGGTACCATTGCATGGACCCGTGGTTGGAGACAGGTGAAATCCAGCAGGTTCTGGAAAACCAATAGCGGAAACTTTGAGTAGTTTGAAGAACCGGCAAATGCCACCTCTGACTGGCCCCAGAGTGGGGAGGCAATGGGGATTTTGCAGTATCTTTCCCCTGCCATGCCCACCAAGCCACGCCCACCAAGCCACGCCATGCCCACCAAGCCACGCCCACAGAACCGGTAGTAAAAAAAAAATGCATTTCAAATTTGGTTGGGGACCCATGCTTTAGAGTATCCAAGCCCCATTTATTTTATGTTTTGATACCAGGAAGAAACCTGTGGTGGGTTTGCACAGTTGTTGACTTTCTCACTCAGTTGTATTCCCAATTAACTGGCACTAAAAGTGAAGGTGCCCTCATTATCCAGAAGGATTTCTAAAATCCTAGACTGCAGGGAAAGTGGTCTACTTCGGAACGATGGTTTTTTACTGGAAAGCTTTAGGGAATTTCTCTCTGAAAAAAACATGGGAAGTTTCATTTTGAATCCCCTTGGAGTTTCTATACGTTTTATAGTTTCTATACGTTTTATAGTTTCTATATGTTTTATTCCAAGCATGGAATTTGTGCATCTGGAGATATACTGTACGTTGAAACGTTGAGATTTTTAAGAGGATCTGTGCCCTCCTTTCTCTGGATGCAATCCTCTTTCGGAAGGCTTTCTTAAAAAATCTTACAGAATGAAATTATCACTAGGATCCTTTTTTTAAAATAGTTGTCATTGAACATTTTTACCTTTAAAAACAGAAAACAAAGAACAAACACAGATAAAACAAGACTAACGTAACAATATAAAATAGTTTTACAGACTTCTGTATCGGCATACACGTTTAAGTTTTTGTAATTTTCAATTTCTCTTTTGAAATCACATGAAATCTGACAAAATAAATCATTCCGAGGGCTTCGGAGCTAATTGAGTTGGATCAGAAAAAAAATGCGAGGCTATTTTATCTCTTTAAAGGAAAAAAAAAATAACAACCAGAATTCTAATTGTGCTATTTTACAGGACTTTGAAGTCTCCATAGCTTCCAAATTATCCCCGCTGTTATTGTTATTGTATCATTTGTATACTTGGCAGGCTATAATTTAATCAATGGATTTCTGTCACTAGAAGTTTATGATGTAAATGCTGATGGATAGAAAACATTTTTTTTTAAAAAAAAAAGAGGCAATAGGTTGAAGGCTTTGTCACCAAGGAGTGTACAGTGATGGAATCAATTCTATAAAAACTGTAGTAAAAATAAAAAAGTAGCATATTATTGATAATATTCTATAAGTATTATCAATATAATGTATCATATTAAAATAGAAAATTATTAAGGTTGCCTCCAGAGGTTGTGGGTACTTCATCCTTGGAGGATTTTAACAAGAGATTGCACAGCCATTTGTCTGAAATGGCATAGGGTCTCCTGCTTCAGCAGGGGGTTGGACTAGAAGACCTCCAAGGTCCCTTCCAACTCTATTCTGGTTGATATTAGGTGGCACAATGAAAAGAAACAATGCTGAGCTGAAAAATACTATTATATAATTACACAGATCACCATTAGTGATGAAGTAGAATACTTTGGCTGCTTTAAGTTTTGTTAAAGGATATTCTATTCAGTTTTCTGAATTACCTCTCATATTTTCAGAGACCTTGGCCTAATTGTCTGTTCTCCCAGCACATGACTCATCAATTTGTTTTCCAAATGGTGGTGGTATAGCCAGGTTGTTAGTTGCAAAGTCGTGTCCGACCCATCGCGACCCCATGGACCACATTCCTCCAGGCCTTCCTGTCCTCTACCATCCTCTGGAGTCCATTGAAGCTCACGTCAACTGCTTCAGTGACTCCATCCAGCCACCTCCTTCTCTGCCGTCCCCTTCTTCTTCTTTTGCCCTCCATCGTTCCCAGCATGAGGCTCTTCTCCAGGGAGTCCTTCTTCCTTCTCCTTAGGTGGCCAAAGTCTTTGAGTTTCCTCTTCAGGATCTGGCCTTCTAAAGAGCAGTCAGGGTTGATCTCCTCTGGGACTGACCGGTTGGATGGCCTTGCAGTCCAAGGGACTCAATGCAGGAGTCTTCTTCTCCAGCACCAGAGTTCAAAGGCCTCCATTCTTTGGTGCTCAGCCTTCCTTATGGTCCAACCTTCACAGCCAAACATTGCAAGTTGGAAAACCACAGCATTGGCTAGACACACTTTTGTTGGCAGGGGGATGTCTCTGCTTTTTAGGATGCTGTCTAGATTTGCCATCACGTTCCTCCCCAGGAGCAAGCCTCTTTTAATTCCTTGGCTGCAGTCCCCATCTGCGGTGATCTTGGAGCTCAGGAAAATAAAATATGTCCATTTCTTCCCCATCTATTTGCCAGGAATTGAGAGGGCTGGATGCCATGATCTTGGTCTTCTTAATGTTGAGTTTCAAGCCAACATTTGCACTCTCCTCCTTCACCCACATCATGAGGCCCTTTAGTTCCTCTTCACTTTCTGCCATTAGAGTGGCATCATCTGTATATCTGAGGTTGTTGATATTTCTCTCGACAATCTTAATTCTTAACTTTTGATTCATTTAGCCCCGCCTTTCTCATGTACTGGAGACAGGTACTGGATTGTATTTTGCACAAATGGAAATGCACACTGACAGTATGAAGAGGTAGCTATTCAACTCCGGATGACCGAGAATATTTGGGACATTTTGATAGATAGATAGATAGATAGATAGATGGATGGATGGATGGATGGATGGATGGATGGATGGATGGATGGATGTAGGTAGGTAGGTAGGTAGGTAGGTAGGTATATAGATGTATATAGATGTATATAGATATATAGATTTATAGAAGCAGAATTAAGGCACTGAAGTGCCATTTTAAGCAGAGCATCACCAAAATGGAAAAGGTTTGATCTGATGGCCAAAATGAAATAACATTTTAAAGCAATGGGTTGTCACACAAGCTGGTAATAGAAACCGCTGGCATTGAATGCGGCTGAGGCAAGATTCAAAGACAACATTTCCGGAGAGGTCTTATTATAAAGAAATACAAGTAATTCTGAGAAGGAACATTTCTACTACGGAGTCAAGGTGAACTTGTAATCACACAGTATTGGAAGGAATTGTATATACCAGGCAAAAGAGACAACCAACAAGTCAAAAGTCAAAATCAAGTCTTGTACCAATACCACTCTCTAAAGCCTTAGTAAGGCCACACCTAGGCTACTGCATCCAGTTTTGGTCACTACACTATGAAAAGGATATTGAGAGTCTAGAAGGAGTGCAGAGAAGAGCAACAAAAATGATGAGGGGACTGGAGGCTAAAAGATATGATAAACGGTTGCAGGAACTGGGCCTGGCTGGTCTAGTGAAGAGAAGGACCAGGGGGGACATGATAGCAGTCTTCCAATATTTGATGTTTGCAACAGAGAGGAGGGGGACAAGCTATTTTCCAAGGCACCTGAAGAGCAGACAAGGAATAATGGATGAAATCTGACCAAGGAGAGATTCAACCTAGAAATAAGGAGGAACTTTCTGACAATCAACCAATGGAACAGAAGTTGCCTTCAGATGTTGTGGGGGCTTCATCAGTGGAGACTTTCAAGAAGAGATTGGACTGCCATTTGTTAGAAATGGTGTAGGGTCTCCTGCTTGAGCAGCAGGTGGGACTAGATGACCTATAAGGTCCCTTCCAACCCTGCTAATCTGTTAAAAAGACCTAAACACCTCCCCACCAGCAATTAGTGCGCAGATCAGCATTGATTCACTCCAGGATCAACATCAGACCAACAATCAAGTCAACAATACCTCAATCAAGTAACTGTTGAACATGTCAACAGTAAACAGGCCAACCAAAGAATCTCTAAGACCAATATTGACAGGACAAGTCACTAGAGTATAAACTGAGAGCAAAACCCCACTCCTTCCTAGCACTGATGATGTTACCTAGCTGGGTAACAAAATGTCTACAAGAAAACCACCAAGTTCAGAGAACACCAATGACTCTAAAGTCCTCCTCCTCCTCCTCTTCCTCTTCTTCTTCCTCCTCCTTTGTTATGCTTTTCATCTGGGCCTTTTTTTTAAAAAATGGTCCTAACATCATCAGAAGGAAGCTGAATATGAAGGCCGTGAGATGAGCTCCGAAGAAATTGTAATTATTTTGGAAAACCTTCCCACTTTCCCATCTGTCACTCAAGAGTATCTTGGTAGCCTGTTCGTAGCATTTGTGCTAGCAAACACAAATATCAAATTTAATATAAGCCAAAAAGCTGTCAGTTTTCTGATAGAAACCTTATGGTGTGGGACTACAGGAGACTTGTGATATTGTATTATACAGTTGAAGAATAGAATAGAATGACAGGGTTGGAAGGGACCTTGGAGGTCTTCTAGTCCAACCCCATTCTGAGGCAGGAAGCCGTATACCACAAAGCATGTGTGTGAGTGCTTGGTGTCAGGGTTCCAAATAGCATCCAAAATTAAATCAGAGTCCGAGGCAAAGGATTCCACAAAGTCCCAATTTATGAAGAGAGCCATGTTGGCACATCTGGGAAAACCCGAATGTGAAAGCTTCCCGGTTTTCCCCACCCAGTTGAAAGTTCAAGATCTTGCCCCCACCCCACCCACAAGTCCACCCCATGGTCCAATCTTTCCACTGCCGTGCTGGCAGTTTCACTCATCCAATTCCGGTCAGGTGCAGAGGTGCAAAGACAAAGGATGACCTTGGCTTTCTAGAAAGAATATAGTTATGATTACATCGCATCTAACTCCCTACAATCCCACCTCCCATTTTCCCACTATAGAAAAGGCATAGTAGAATAACAGAAAGTGTACAAGACCAAAGATCCAAAGGATAACTTCATTTGAACGTCATCTTCTTTACATGCAAACCCATTTTCAAGGCACATTTCAAAATGGTGTTATTCAGATGCAAACAACATTAAAGTTTCTGGTGCCCCGTGATCAGAATAAATAAATTAAACATTTTTGGGGGGTTTTGGCCTTTACTTTGCTAACATTTATAATCCAGCACACGCAGTGGAAAAAGTATGATTTGAAATTGGAATTCAGAGCAGTTTAGTGTGGAAACCTCTACGCTAAAAAGTTCAGCTCACTTAATAAAATGGTCGGGCTTTGGATAGCAGGTTTTAAAGGATCCATTAAAAAGGGACATTCTTGAATTATTTAAATTTAAATTATTTAAATGAAGACCCCAGGTAGTTGCCGCTTATAATCGGTATGGCAGGCATTGGAAAAGATGTTTGGGAAAGCACAATCCCATGGGGACGTAATGTGGAAACGGCACATCTGATCAATGTTGAGATGTAGAAGGATGGGCAGAGACAGGAGAAGAAATTAAAAGTGAGGTCAGTTTAGAATCACTACGTAGTCACAAAGGAACCAAGCCCAATCCCCCTTGACTCTTATTTAACTCTAACCAAGTGCTGACCCTGGGACGTGGTGGCTCAGTGGCTAAGACGGTGGGCTTGTCAATCAGAAAGGTCGGCAGTTTGGCGGTTCGATTCTCCAGTGCATCATTTAACGGAGTGAGCTCCCGTGACTTGTCCCAGCTTCTGCCAACCTAGCAGTTCGAAAGCAAGTAAAAAATGCAAGTAGAAAAATAGGAACCACCTTGGTGGCAAGGTAACCGCGTTCCGTGCGCCTTCGGTGTTGAGTCATGCTGGCCACATGACCACGGAGACGTCTTCGGACAGCGCTGGCTCTTCGGCTTTGAAACAGAGATGAGCACTTATGTGTGAGAGGAATCTTTACCTTTTTAAGGGCTTTTAAACTTGCTGTGGTCTGACTCTGAAAAACATTGACTTGACTTCTTCACTTCACTTCAGATAAATGGTAGGGGATGAACAGAGTCTTTAACTCTAATAAACATTGACTTAATTTGAATGGGAGGGGATGAGTGGAATCTTTGACTCTAGCAAACATTGACTTGACTTCACTTGAATAGTAGGGGATGAATAGAAAGTCACATCCATTCCTACCTTCCCAAAATGGTGGCTGGATCATTCTCTGGTGGACACTTAGGCAGCATAGATAAGTTATTTTATCGGTTACTACTAACACGGGAATTTTTTAAAAATGAGACAGCTTCCTCAATCTACTGTACCACTACGAATTTCTAGGCATATGGATTAAGAAAAAGCATAATAAAGAAGCCCAGTGAAATAAAGGACTATTGTTTACATGGATATTTTTTTTTCATGTAGGAGTCATTTTCTGGAAGCAGAGAAATAATACTGTGTACATAAAGAATGTGTGCTGATATGTGCTCAGAACAATTACATTTGTAGCAGGAATAAAAAAAAAAAAGTAATATTCTGGACTTAAATTCACATTGGTGCCCCAGTGTGAAGTTTACCTATATCCTTGGGGTGGTAAAAAAAATGATAGAATGAAATTTGCAACGGCCAAAATTAAAATTAATTTTATTAATAAAATATTGTTGTTTGGTTTCTTATTTTCTAACTTTCTCAATGGGAGACTTTTGAAGTTACTTTGGTAGGAAATTATGCTTACAACCTGTATAGATTTATCTTGTACTAGCTGTACCGTGCTTCGCGACGAAACTATGGGATCGGGCAATGCAGGAGAAATCCAGTTCACTCCAGTTCAATCCGTTGATTCTGGTCAGTGATTGAAACACATAAGGGAATATCGCTCCCGCCTTGAGTCCGGAAGCAGTTCCATAGGTAGAAAACAGACATTTTGTTGAGGTACCAATGTTTAGTGCTGTAAGGAGCCCCTGAGTGAAGGAGGCCTCCTGAGTGAAGGAGTGGAACGTCTGCCAGTTTAAACTGAGGTAACGGAATGTGAGGCAACTGGCAGTTGGAACATATTTCTTTTCAAGTGGGGAGGGAGAGTAGAATGTCTAACTTCTTAGCATCAGAGTGTGTTAATATAAGGCAACTGGCAGTTGGCACAGAGTTCTTTTCAAGTGGGGAGGGGGAGTAGAACTCCTTAGCATCAGAGCGTGTTAATTACTGTATAAGAATACTAATGATCTGATGGTCAGTTCAAAAAATCCTTTCTTAGCGAGAATCTAGAAGCCAAGAGGAACATACGTGCCAAATTTCAAGTTTGTAGCTTTATGGTTCTGCAGATTGCGTGATGAGTGAGTAGTGGTACTTGGCTTTTATATATATATAGATTTTAAAATCCAATAGAAGTCCGGTGTGCATTAAAAAATGAAAAAAAAAAAAACAGGTTAGCAGTGATAGTTTGAAGAGTTAATTAATTGCTAATCCACCTAAAGTATATAAAGAATGTCATTTTATGCAGTGTGATCTATCATATTTCAGAGAGTTGGGTGATGGATTAATAAACACTGTAAATCTTACACGCAAACAAAATATTTATAATAAATGGACTGAAACCTTAATATAACCAGTATCCAGGATGGAGAGGCGGAAGGACTTCAGAATCAGGGTAGCATGGATCTTACTGTCCAGGAAGTAAGGGAAAAAAAACCTAACCTTTTTTGTGGGTTATCTTACTTTGTTTATAATTCCCATCTCACAAGCCAGAGAAAATGTAGCTTCAATCTCTCTGAAGCAGCTACATGATCAGAGGACGCTTCCTCTGGTTGTTCTTGTTCCCCTTTTCTCCCTAAAGAGAAGCTAGTTAGAAGGAAAATCCACAAAATATATACAGAATGATGGTTAAGCAGGTGTATCATATAGGAGGAAGGAAGGAAGGAAGGAAGGGGGAAGGACAGAGGAAGGAAGGAAGGAAGGAAGGGGGGGAGGAAGGAAGGAACAAAGTGGGAGGGATGGGAGAAGGAAAGAAAGGCTAGGATAAAAGGGAAGAGAGAAGGAAGGAGGGAGAGAAGGAAGAAAAGGGAGGGAGGGAAGAAGGAAGGAAAGGGAAGAAAGGATAGGGAGGAAGGGAGGAAGGAGAAGAGGAGAAAGGAGGAAGGAAGGAACAAAGAGGCCGGGAGGAGAGAAGGGAGGAAAGGAAGGAGGAAAGGAAAGAGATAAGGGGGAAGGAGGGAGAGAAGGAAGGAAAGGAAAGGAGGGAGGAAAGAAGAGAAGAAAGGAGGAAAAGGGAAAGAGAGAGGAAAGGAGGGAGGAGAGGAGGAGGAAGGAAGGAACAAAGAGGCCGGGAGGAGAGAAGGGAGGAAAGGAAGGAGGAAAGGAAAGAGATAAGAGGGAAGGAGGGAGAGAAGGAAGGAAAGGAAAGGAGGGAGGAAAGAAGAGAAGAAAGGAGGAAAAGGGAAAGAGAGAGGAAAGGAGGGAGGAGAGGAGGAGGAAGGAAGGAACAAAGAGGGAGGGAGGAGAGAAGGAAGGACAAAAGGAAAGAAGGAAGAGAGAAGGAAAGAGGGAGGGAGGGAAGGAAGGGAGAGGGGAAGAGAAGGAAGGAAGGAAGACTTCTTCCTTCTACAACAATCCACCAAGAATGTCCTTAGTTTATTAGTGAGGGAATCATAGATTTGGTTACAGAGCTTCCTGCTAGCGTTTCCCATGCTTGGTTGAGGAGTCAAACAGCTCCTCCTTCCAGGCCAAACAAAACGAGCGTCTTCCCTGCAAAGTCTGCCTTGATTCCCCCCCTCCCTCCCTCCAATTTCCAGAGAAGTGTAAGAAGGACAAGAGATCAAGAGAAAGAGGCTTTCCTGCTTTGTTGGTAGAACCACCCTGATCTCTTCTTTTACCGGGCAAAGGAGAAAAAAACCATCTCTCAACTACTCAATGGGTACCGTAGTATCCCAGGGGCTGCATCGTAATAGCTCGGTCATAGCTTCAAGGGCTGCTCAATCCTCTCTTAAGGCTTCTGGCAAAAGGTTTTGGTGCATAAAAGCCTCAACAAATCCTCTGGGCTTGAATGATCTGAGTTTCCTTTCGGCCGAGTCCCTGACCGACAAAGAATCAGCAGCGAAAGGCAGGGTCCAAAATGCACAGAGTTGAAAATACAAAG